>JAIGNX010000002.1:2400000-3600000 GCA_020011015.1 Cutaneotrichosporon dermatis | reverse complement strand
GAGGTTGCCGAGGCCGAGGGCAGCAGCGAGCATGCCGGCTTTGATCTAAAATGTTAGTGGATGCCGGGATACGTTAGCTTACCTGGAGGAATGACGAGGGCTTAGTCTGACGGATGAAAGGCCCGGAGACGATCAAGCCTGAGAGAAGCTTGACGGACTCAGGCGAAGGCGGCCCATCGGCACCGCGAGTGCAGAACCCGATGGAAAGAGCGCCGCCCTTGCCATTAGCTTCACCTAGGCTCAGCCGTGATGCTCACCATTGAGTGCCCGTGAAGGAAGAGCTTCTTTCCAGCGGCCTTTGCGCGCTCGCTCTCCCGCTTGACGAAGAACTCGAGGTCGGGAAGCTGCTTCGACCACCCGCCAGTGCGGTGCTTCTGGTTCCTCTCGGGCACGACTGTCTTGCCCTCCTCCTTCCACTTCTGGATCTCGGGCGCATCGGCGGCAAGAGGAGCTTGGGAGGTCTTGCCGTGGCCGCGGCCATCGAACGCCGTGATGTGCAGGCGGCGCGGGTCGGCCGCGAGGAGGCGGAAGAATGAGTCGTAGCGCCCAATATGCTCGGCGAAGCCATGGACGAAGAGGACGTATGCGTCCGGCTCGCCTTCCGTGGGGAAGTACTGCAATTAGTGGGGAAGCGTGGGGGAGGCGTTTGGTTGCACATACCTCGCGTGTGTAGAACGGTGTACCCTCGTTGCCGAGGACGTACTGCTCCACCATGGTGACTGGGTTTGCCTTGCCCATGATTATCTGCTTTGCTTGAGTAGAGTAAGGGCGTTGAAGAAGACAAGCCGACGTGGAAGAGGGGGTGGAAGAAAGACAGGGGGTGTTGGAATGTTGTTGGTTTGAAAGTAGTAGTAGTAGACTACTGACGCCACCGATGACCGGGGGGGATAACAATGACCGTGCGAAACGCGGCGAGATTAAAGCGACCCCCGCGCGACGAGTCAATAACGCCATATAGCTTTCAAAGAGAATTGCCAGAGAATTACTCTTTTTGCGATCTCTCGCTTGGCGTCGTGGCGTGATGGATGGGAGGATAGCGTTGTCTCTCTCTCTCCTCTCGTCGCACTAATCCGGTGCTACTTTTTCTCACAGATCGCGGGGGGTAGCTGTGACCTATTCCATCCATCTGCATTATTAGCCTTGGGCGTCGACGCGTCTCCTCTTTCACGCTAAGTGAGCTAACTGACGGCTAATACGGCCCGCTCAAAACAAACCTCGGAGATTCCTTGCATAGGTTTCGAACTGCCAACCGCCAACGGAGATGGATCCCAACTCCGCTGATCTTCACGTCACGATCCCAACTCCATGGCCGGCGGGATGTGATGGTTAGACGTGTCAAACACACTTCCCTCACTCGTCTCTTTCTCAATCTCTTGTCACGATGAACTCACTCAACGCGCTTGGCAATAGGCAAGTGGCGAGCTTGCAGGCGGACCTTGGCCGCATGGAGGCGGGCGAGGGAGGGCCGAGCGTGCAAGGTGAGTGAGCGGACAACGGAGCGCAACGGTGGCGAGGTGTAAACAGTCGCTCGCTGTTGGCTCGTCGACGTGTGCGATGGTGATGACCGATGCGCCATGAGGACGTTTGCTAACACCGTAGGCCAGATCACCACGACGCTCGCGGCGCTCTCGCGCTTGATAGACGACTACGACTCGATGGCGCGCAGGGAGATGGTGACTGCCGCGCGGGAGAAGGCCAACACGTGAGTCTGGTGCTGTCCATGCGGCATGGAATGCGATGCTGACCGCGGCCGCGGCACTGCCTTACGTTCTGTCTTCATGTACTCTACATGATTCTCTACTTCCAACCTCGCCTCTTCCTCTCCGCTGTCGACTCCTCGACCACGTTCGTCGCCCAACACGATCCCTCCTTCTCCCCGCTCCCGCCCTTTCCCGATCCAGCCGAGTAGCAAAGTTGAAGAACGAGCACAAGGAGCTCAAGGCGCGCTTCGAGCGCGCCAAGTCAGAAGGAGAGAACAGGGTATGTCAGCTGGGTATCGCAGTTCCGCAGTAGCTGACACCAGGCGCGTAACGAGCTGTTGGGGACGGCATCAGGCATTGCCGCCGCCGGGCCAGTGAGCGGGATGGCGATGAGGCGCGGCCAGGGCCATGGCAACCACACGCCGGATCCCATGGTGGAGTCGCCCTTCGCGAGCTCGAACAACCCGTCCCTTTTCCAGCCCAACAACGCCAGGGAAGACTACGCGCTGCGCGAGCACAGCTTCATCCGCGAGTCGGAGAACCACATCGACCAGTACATCGCGCAGGGAAGGGCGGTGCTAGAGAACCTCGTCGAGCAACGGGGGATGCTCAAGGGCGCGAAGACACGGCTCCTCGACACGGCCAACACGCTCGGGTTGAGTCGCGAGACAATCTCCTGGGTTGAACGCCGGACGTGAGTGCCCCGGTCGTGCCAGGGACGGGTACTCTGTTGCTAACGGGCAGGAAGCAGGACGCGTTCATCTTCTTCGGGGGCGCGGGCTTCACCCTCTTCAGTTTCTGGGCTATTTGGCACTACCTCGGCTAGGTTCGTCGTGCGCGCAGGCAACCAAGTTCCTATAATATGACGTGTTTGTGGGATTGCGGCTGCTGTGACGGCTGCGACCGAGGGATGCGAGTTGTGTACGTGTCACTTGGTGGCGGCGAGGTGGCGACTGATGATGTGGTGAGTCGGACAATGCGTCGAGCACTCCTGATTCATCCAGCGACTGAATCTACTGAAACCTGCAGAGTTCTCGAGCCTTAAGCGAATGCGACTTAGAGCTTCTTGACCTACGAAGTCAGCCGGAAGGCCGGTAGACAAACTCACATAAGCCTTAAGGTGTGCCGTCAGGCTCGACTTGCGCGCGTCGAGCCGCCCGTCGGCGCGGATAGCGGGCAGGAGATGCTGCATGAGGACCTGGACGACGATCTCGCGCCAGATCTCCTCCTCCTCGTCGGTCCACTGCTGGCGGGGCCCGCGGTTGGACTGGTGTCGGCAGCCGAGGACGGGTGTGACTCACCTTGCGTGGCGACGGCGAGTCGGGCGCGGAGCTGCTGCCCTCCTTGGCCTTGCCTTTGGGCGTGCGGGGCGTGGGCGATGGGGAGCGCGAGTCGGGCGGCATCTGAGTGATGTGAGGGAGCAAGGCGGTGAATGAGGTTGATTGTCGTTCAGTGGAGTTGGAGGGGACAAGGCAACGTCAAGGCCAACAGGTTATGTGAGGGGCAACGCTCACAGGACAACAGGTCATGGGAGGGTAATGGCTGTCCCGGAGAGTCTGCGATCACCCTCTCGGGGAATGGGGAGGTGACTACGGCTCAGAAACAGAGCAAGGCGACAACATACACAGCCTGTGCGCAGAGGCCGGCGGCCAGTCCTCTCGACCGTCCACTTGACCGTGAACCTGCGCCCGTCCTGCATTGATCGCTTCGACTCCCTGCCGTCCTGGGTCGACATCAGTCGCAGAACACGGGGCGTCGAGGATCGGCAGAGCACACGGCGTGAACCTGACCAGGTGCCGTGGCGTCAAATGGTGGCTCGAGCGTACGCGCGCACCCTGCCCAGGCCGATCGACCTAGGCCCTCCTGTAACAGTGTCTTCTAGCCATGCCGACTTTGCTGACACCAGCCTCTGTTACTTCCTCTTCGAGAACGTCTCACAACACCAACACCCTGTCGCTGTCCTGCAGCACCCGGCCGACTACACAAACCTCGACCCTCGATCCTCCAACGACCCCCAGCTCCCGCAACCCTCGACCCTCCACCACCCTCAGCACCAACCCTGTGATCACCTCATCCACCCTCGCAGTTGTGCCCACACGCGAACCCTCCACACAGAGATGTCTCCATCCGAGTCTGGAGCCCATCTGCTAGTGAGCCAGCTGGCGCCCCGGAGATCATGACGCTGGCAGTGCGAGCAGGGGTGCGAGCGCGAGGGCGCATACATCCCACCGCACATCCTTAACTCGTCCTCCATTCTCCCTCACCAGCTCGACCACGCCAATATCCTCGGCGCGAAGAAGGGGACACGGTGCGACCGACAATCGCCCGTCGTGGATCACACTGCCTACTGTGCCCAGTTAGCGCCCAATGGGGGCAGAGATGTGCTCGCAGAGGGAGGGCGCCCTCACCACATCGAGATAAGTAGACTGGCGAACAAGTTGGACTCGACCTCGACCTTTGTCTTTCGTTACCCGTCCTCTCCCCACGTCCAGCGGCACTCCATCTCCAGCCCTACCTCTCAATCACGGTGCATCTTCTGCCGACATACACATCTGGACGCTGCCCACCGCTCCTCGCCTCGTCATGCCGGCCAGCACCCTCTCCGTACGTCCCCCACCCCCCACCCCCTCCCAGTTCACCGCCCACGACGACATGGCTGACGCCAGCACGACGACAAGGTCCTCGCCATCAAGATCCTCGCGGCCAACCTCCCCCTCTTTAAGGCCGCGCGCCCCGGCCTCCCCCGCCCGGACAAGAAACACACGAGCTTCATCAACGCCGTGGCGGCCGAGCTGGGCGTGGCGGACGTGGAGCGCGACGCGGCGCGTGCGGCGGGCAAGGCGGCGGGCAAGGCGGGTGGGGGCGGGGGCGGGGGCGAGGGCGAGGGCAAGGGCAAGGGGGGAAATGGCGGGGGCGGGGAAGTCAAGGCTGGGAAGGCTGGGAAGGCGGGGAAGGGGAAGCGCCGCCGTGTCGAGGTTGAGATCGAGGACGAGGACGAGGGCGAGGGTGAGGACGAGGAGGACGAGCTCTGAGCTGGCGCGCGTCGGCTGGGGAGTGGCCTGAGCTCGGCGGGGTCTCACGGTGTACATGCCAGTCGAAGAGCGGTGCACGGTAGCTATTGGCAAAGGACTGTAGACTATGATGCGTGCTGTCCCGTACAAGAGGCTCAATGAGGCAGCACGACGTAGTAGGACTGACTTGCACTTCCACTGCTTCCTCGTTCGACCTCACATCGCTACACATATCGGATAGCAGTGACCAGCGACCAGTATGCATATCCTCAGCCTCAGCGACCACTATACATATCCTCAGCGGCTATACATATCCTCAGCGACTATACATATCCTCAGCGACTAACACATCCACCAGTGCCTACCACTCTGCTCTCCATCGTAACCTACTCCTCCCCCGTCTCGGCCTGGACCTCCTCCTCCTCCTCCGTCTCCTCCGCCTCCTCCGCCTCCTCCGCCTCCTCTGCCGCCTCCTCCTCCTCCCCCTCCTCCCCCTCCTCCCCCTCCGCCGCCTTCACCATCTTCCCCTTCCCCTTTGCCACCCTTGTACTTACGCGCGCGCAGAACCTCCTCCACCACCTCCCCGCCATACGGCATCCCCTTCAGCGCGAGGATGACCTTCTTGCCGAGCTCCGACCCCCCGTTCCCGCTCACCCCCGCGAGCGCGGGGTGCCCGGCGATGGTGCGGCGGTTGTCGAGGACGAGGGTGGTGATCGCGGCTGTGATGGTGCGCTGTCGTCAGCCCTCGCCAGAGTTGGAGGGTGGGAGGGGGGGTGGTGGAGGGGTGGTGGGCAGCTGGAGAGAGGAGGAGGAGGGCGGCGCAGAGAGGAGGGCGGAGAGGCGAAGGGATGACGGGCGGGCGGGCGGACGCACGACGATCGCGGGGGTGAAGTCGGCGGCTTTGGGGAAGGCACGTTTCGGCTTCGTCGGGGTGTTGGGCATGGGTTTCGGCTTAGCCTTCGGCTTCGTCGTCTTGGTGCGGAGGGGGGGCATAACGGGCGGATGGGATACATGTAGGTGAGTGGGTGGGTGGTTGGGACCGGATAGTAGAAGAACGGTGATAGTGGACTGCAGAGATGAGTTGAGGAGATCATCGATGAGGATACTCAACGTCCAGCAGCGCCTCGCGGGCAGCAGCGGGCAGCAGCAGGCTGCGTCGGTGGACTGGACTGGACGTGACTGTGTGTTGCTCTCGCTCGCCACAGCTCGCCGGAAGCCGCCCTTGCGCCCTCGTCGGCTACGAGTGCATGTCTCTCCTCGTCACGCCCTCGCGCACACACCCGTACGCGCCCTTGTTAGTATTGGGACCGGGCCAGCCAAGCGAGCGGTCAGTTCATGCGTCAGCCTGGTGGTGCGGTAGTGTGAAGTGAGTGGTGTGGGTCAGCAGACGCACAGTAGCATTGGACTGGCTCGAGTCCTCGGCCTCTCGTCTGAGCACCTCATGCTCGTGGGCCACCCTGTCAGACGCGTACATGCCACTCACCCCCGCTTCTCTGCACCGAGCAACCTCAGCGTACAAACGCCATCACCTTCTCGCCGTGAACGCACTCACGGCCTCACCAGAGCAAGCCGTGTCGCGTGATCGAACGCACGGCCGTCCGCCAGGCCAAGCCGTGCGACCACGCGACCGCCTGGTCGCGTGGACGGCCTCATATCACCGCAACGCCGGCGTGGTACATGTTGAAACGGACTCGAGACCCTGCGCGGCGCCGCGCGCACGCGGCCGCCGGCCGGTCGCTCAAGTAGGCCGTAGTTACGTTTCACCTTCTGCATCCTCTTCATACGCCTCTACAACAGTACAGGCCAATGGCGGCCGGCGTGTTTCGCTTACGTGGACCTCCCTGTCCCTTCACCATTGAAGCTCTATTGAAGCATACTAAGAATTCAGCCAGGGCAGGCTAAAGTGTTCTGTGGGACGGGCGGGACCGTGCGGTCTGCTCGACGGGCTTCTGGAAGGATTTGGGTAAAGTGGTAGCCGCCGACTCGTGGGCGCTCGCCGACGCTATCTGCGGCGCAGGTTCACGCGACACAGGCACTGAGGACTGCGCGGTCGTCGACTTCGATGTGGCTGCTTCGGTTCGTCGATGTAGGCGCTCGTTTGGGTCGACGTCGGCGTATGAAACGGCGTCTGACGATAAGGCACTGATAGCGTGCTAGACTGCGGCGAGCGCGCCGAACTGCCGAACTGCCGGCGTCCGATCGCGTCCGTGCGGTCGGACGGGGCGCGGGCGTGCCGGATACGGTAAGGCGGGGCGTACCTGACTACCTGACTTGAGGACGCGGCGTACCTGACCTCTCACTGTAGGTCGCGAAAGTGGCAGTCGTCCCATTGGCGTCTATTGGATCGGGGCGGTGTTTGATAAGAGCGGGGGCGAAGCGTCGTCTTCAGGGCACTCGGCGTCGGCCGCAGCCGAGGCCGGCTGGGATGCCGGCGGCAGGCCCTGGTCAGCGCCGCGCTCGACGCGTCAGTGACGGCTCTCGGCGTCCTGACGGAGCGGAAGCGAGGTTTGAGAAGGTAGGCCGCGTCTAAGTGGTGAATGCGGTGAGGCGAGTGTAGACACGGCCACTCAGGGCGAGTACGAGTAGGAGTGAGGCGGTGAGTGGTGGGAATGGTTCACACCATCGCGCCCATCGTCCGCGCTGCCATGATCCACGGCAAGCTGAGCTGCAGCGGAATGCGGAGCGTGATACCGTGGACGCGACGGAGGTCTAAGGTCAGTGATCGTGAGAGCATCCTCGAGAATGCGGAAAGCAACTTGAAAGGCGAGAAGGTCAGCGCCAGACGGTGGAAGTTGGGAGGCTCCTGCCAGTTCTGGGCGTGTGCGGGCGCGAGGACTCTGTTAGAGGGGGTTTAGAGGGCATCAACGAGGCAACGGAGATGAGTGTAACGGCAAGTTGAGTGTTCGCTTCAACGTCTTTTGGACATCAGCCTGGACGTCGTTTGGACGTGAGTCTGGACTTCGGAGCAACCCTTGCCCATCAGCAGCCAGCCGGTCGCCACTCCCCCACCCTCGCGCCCAGCGGATCGACGTCGGTAGTCACTCACAGGTGACTCGCAACAGGCTGCACGACGATCTCCCCACTCACCCACTCACCCACCCGGCCACTCCGTGTCCGAGACATCCGTTCAGTCCATCCGACGTGCAGGCGGTGGTGGTTTGGGCGGCCCGGGTTCCTCGCGTGACGGACGGTCCCGCCGGGCAGGGAACAAATATGCATACAGGCGGCTAAATGCTATCTACATGACGGGTACAATCGTTCGACGCGTCGGGGAGCGTGATCTACATAACGAGGGCGGGGTGTAAGAGGAGGGAACAGACGACAACTTTCGTGGCTTGCGGGACACCACGCGGAATGATACAGTATCACTTCACCCAGAGCAACGGGGTTTGGTTTCACTCGAGATACCCCGCGAGCAGCGGCTCAAAGCTCGCGGGGATCTTGACGCCCGTGTCCGCGATCACGGGCATGAGGGTCTTGAGGGCACGTTCGTGGCCGTCCGCGCGCGCCTGCGCGAGCGCGAGTTCGAGCTTGAGCTGGCGTTCCTTAGCCGACTCGTGCTTCTTCATAGGCACGACCTTGACGGGGCTAGGCGGGCCCCACTCCATCGTGAAGTGGTCGTTCTCCGCGCGCTGGAAGCTGCGGATAACCTTGCGCTGCCATTAGCGTCGCCGTGGGGTGGTGGACGCAACGTACGTTGTGGCGCAGCTGGTGCTGGAGCTTGGCGAGGGCGAGGTTCTGCTTCGCGACGCGAGTCCACCCTCCACGCGTACGCTGGCCGGCCTGGCGCTTCTTGAACGAGGCGATTTTGGCGGCAGTGCGAACTTGGAAGAGGAGGTGGCGAGTCTCGCGCGAGGGCCACTTCCTGTGTACAGTGGTGGTGGCGACGCGCCGGTCCAGCGAGAGGGGCAGGTTACCGGCGACATTGTAGATGTCGACGCCAGACGCAACCGTAGCCGACGTGCCGGACTTCGCCGGCATGCCGCTCGGCACGCCCGACACGTCGGCGTGCCGGTGGTCACTGGAATCCTGCCGTCAGCTGGAATCTAAGCGAGCCGAGCACGGCATCGAGTGTGGCGACCGCCGCCACTGTCCCCTGTCTACTCACCTGATCAACAATGGCGCTGGCGCTGGCGCCGGCCGCCGCAGTGGTACTATTCTCCAAGCGAGAGTGGGAGTTTGACTCGGATCCAAATGCCTCCTGGAAGGCCGTGGCGTCGAATACCTGGACGTACTTTGACGAGGTTACATTGGCGTCGGCATCGCCCACGTGCCCATTCCCGAGAGTGGACGAGGTCGAGCTGGTGGTGGGGTTGGTGGTGGCTCCATCCGCCTGCGTATGATCTGAGGGAAGGTGTGTCAATTGCTATTCTTTTGTCGCGGGTGGCGCTCCCATGGCCATGCGGCCATGCCAATGACGCCAGCCGGAGGACATTACCGTCGTAGATCCGAGGAACGTGGACTCACCGTCATCATCTCTGGTGGGGAGCACGGCTGTAGTCGCGCGTGCGCCGGCGCGCACATACGGGCTGGCGGTGCGGTGGCGGGCTCGGGGAACGATGAGGCTGGAGGAGGTATCGACGGGTTGTCCCAGGCTGGGGGAGAAGGACTGCGTCCTCTGAGTCTGAGCTCTGTCAGCGCCTCGTCCCGATAACCCCACTGTTGCCTGTGCGACTTGCCCCGAGCGAGTGGTTGCGTTGTCTGGGGGAGCGATCGAGACGCATGGTGGTGAGGAATGGAGTGAGATTGATGAAAGGGTATGTTCTTTGGGGAAGTGTCGAGACAGAGGCCGGTCTGGAGTAGGGATGGGCTTGGGACGAGGGGGATTGTTAGATGTGGAAGGGGGGGGCGTGGAATGAGGCAAAAGGATTGCTAAAGGATCGCTAAACGATGGCCGGGTGGTGGCGAAGGAAGGAAGGGCGACGGTCAGCTCGGGCGCTGGCGATAATAATGAGGGTCTCTGTTCCTCGAGGCGGTGGGGAAGCAAGGGTAAGTTGTCGTGTGTGTGGCCCCCCATTCCTCCTCATTCCTCCTCATCGTCCGTCAACATTCCTCATCGACCGCACCGCCGTTCGACTTCGCTCCCTCCCTTATCCCCCATTACCCTTCCTAATCTCGTATCAGCTTCGATGGGATACCCAATGGATGACCCTCCAACCCGTTCAAGTCACAGCTCCTCTCTTCGCAGCGTGTTGCAATGGAGATGCATGCGGTGTCCTGTTCATGCCCCAACCGAGGAGGCCAGAGGCGCCACTTGCTGCCTGGCTGCCACAGTGTCTCTCCGAGGAGCGGCAGCGTCATGAGACGTCGTCCACCGAACCCTTCCATGCCAAGGACGACTGGTCCAAAACCAAATCCAGTGTGCCATTCCCCCAAGATCTCCAAGATGACGACCGAAATCTCGGCTGGAAAGTTCGGAAGGCAGTGATACTATACTACAGCTCAAGCGAGCAATCGCTGCCCAACTCGAGCTGATTGGCCGGGTAATCGGTAGAACCGGGGGCGTATCTACCTTGCACCGTCAGTCTGACGTCCACCTCCAATCCCTCCCCCCAGCTGCCAATGGGGCGCCACAGTCATGACCGGCGGAGTAGCAGACTACAGGGATCCCAACCCCCCTAGGCACACCCTCGCACCCCTCCGCCATCTCCCTCCGTCCACCCTCCATCCACCCTCCGTCTTTCAGGCTCTCCAACCTCTTCTCTCCTCGGTCTCAACCCCTTTTGCCATGTACTGGAACAAGTCGGTATCTCTTCGGCGCAGCCGGCGCCACTCGCCACGGCTTGCTAATTTCCTGACTCTAGAACGCCTGGCGGGCGCCTCACGCCGTGCCATCTACGCCTCCTGACCCACCTGAACGCCAAAAGTCAGCTGCCCATTGTTCAACCACATCCTAACCCTATCACCACTCCAGTTCCCTTGGTCCTGAGGGCTTCATGATTCATGACTTTTGGCGGCTATTGTCCCAACGTTCTCCCAAGAACGATTGCCGTGCCTGTCTTTCGGGGGGCGAACGTCGAAGCGTTACATACGGCAAGGGAGTTGGTAACGGTGGTAAGTAGGGAAAGTGGTGAGAGGGCAAGCTTCTATGTTTGTGGGCCTGGGAGAACGGACGTTGAGGGAAGAGGACGGAAAGTTGAAGAAGGAGGACCGGGCCCCCGTCGATGCTGCATGCTCTAAACGTACGCGTGGGCTCTTGGACATCGACAAGCTCGAGCCGTATGCCAGCCTGCCAGCCATCGTGCATGAGAGCGTTGCGTCCAAGGACGACGCCTTGACACTCTGTGCGTGCAGATATGGACGTTGGCATCGCGAGAGAGACAACCCGTACACGGAGAGTTTGACCAACGAACCAAGACGCGCGCAGCGCGCATGCGCGCATGCGCGAAGAACTCATATGATGCACGTGGCGCCCAGGCACCTCCTTCAGCCAACCGCAGCCTAACTCGGTACATCATGGACGATGCTGCTAACCGCCGACGATACGATTACATGCGAGCTACTAGGTAATCAAGACCGATGCCGACGATAGGAGCAAAGTAGACAACACATACCTCCTTCGGCCCAACCCATGGTGGCAACGTTAAGCGAGTCCTGTAAAGAACATGCATACCTCCGTTCATGTCGGCGGCCCCGATCTGCACGAAAACACCGTTGCCGGTCTCTCAGCCACCAGTACTGGTGCACTGTCGGTCGGGCGGTCAGACATGGCTCGCCAGCTTACTACAGTAAGACCTCCGAGTCCTACCGCACAGACTATTGTCCCTACCCGTGAACACCTCTCCCTATACGCTCGGGCATATTCGCCCCATCAGTTGCCCCTACGGTATGCGATTGCATTATCTGTATCTGAGACGGACAAGCTCGTGCACAAGCGAGCTGGTCGACAAGATCCTAAGAAGAGAGGGGATAGGTAGGTAGGTATGCGGCTATACGGCACAGCGGCAGAGCGGCATGGCGGCGGCGTGGCTGGCGGCGTGGCGCCCGCGGTCCACGGCAGCAAAGGCTATACTCTAGTACTTGATGGATGCCAAGTCTTTAGCACTTGAAGGACAAGGAACAAGGGGTAATGCAATGAGGGTCTAATCAAGGTGACCCTTACCCAGATCTATGGGATAGGCAGGAACCTTTTGTGTAGTCAACGCCACGGCACGCATAGCTTCGGTGCCAATGTTTCTGGTTTGGTCGAAGAACCCTTTTGCTAACTTTTTCGGCCAGCCAGGCTTGTGAGCTGATTGCAAGTTGCTTGCGAGTGCTCGCTCGTGCGTGCTGGTGTAGCCTTCAGAGCTCCCTCATTTGCCTGCCAAGCCAGATTCCCTGTACGCCCGAGGAACGCTGCGGGGATCATGGTGGTTCAGATAGTTCCCTTTGCACGCCTTGTACTCCTTACCCTCCTTGCAAAAGTTCTTGCAGCTTTTGCATGATGGCGTATGAGCCCGTTGGCACCAAAGAGAACCCACGAGCCCACGCGGGGCCAGTCAGATAATAATGTTCAAAAAAGTAGTCCCTATTGACTGCAAAAGTCTCGTCAGAGGGTCGAGGGAATCTCTAGCGAGTTACATTCCTTGAATTCCTTACCCAGCTCGGCCAGTTCGCGGCCACAACCAACCTGACGCAACTGAACTTGCCATTATCTAAAGTTCCCTCGGAGCCCTCGGAGCCCTCGGGAATAATCCTGTGAGCAAGCCCAAAAACGACCACAATAGGGAATTTCTTCTCGTTGAGGCTGGGTGGCATCCAGGATCTTTGCATACCTCTAGGCCCATAGTGTGTCAGTCAGGACAAACGTTGACTGCATCAAGCGATTAGTCGTTATACTTGCTGGAACTAAGGAGGCGTTTTCGTTAGGTTGGCGTTCTTCCGGCCGTGCATGTTACAGGTTTGGACGAGCCTGATTGGCGTCCACAGATGGTCCAACAAGCGCTCGGATTCCGACCCTAGGGCTCAATCTCGAGCTGTGGAGAAAGGGCGCCAGGAGATGCCCAGGATAACTACAGGCAACTCAAGGCAGCCAGCCGGCGCCGGAGCAAGGGCTGGGAAACAACTAGCAGGTGCACGGCGTGTGCACGAGCAACCCACGCACCCATGGAAATGTCCTGCATATCGCGTTGCATGTTGAATGTTGGTTAAGAGTAGCCGGACACTGGCATGACGCCGGCCGCATCTCCCACCTTTACTTGCCCTTCTCCAGTCACTTCGTCTCGCAAGTCTCGCTCCGCGCGCACACTCGCGTCCATCTTAACGACTCGCGCGAACCCGACCTCACCCCACGCCCACGACCATCTGGCCCATCTGTCCGCGTCACGCCCATCACGACCACAAACGCGCTTGTTGACGCGACGCTCCTCGTCGTCTCAACAGAACCACGAATCCGGTTTCAACCAGCCTATAGCCCAAAGGTTGGAACGCGTTCGTTCGCCCAATCTCTCCATCATCTCTCCCCCCACTTCCTGCCCACTCTCCCCCACCTCGTTGAGCCCGGATATCGCCCAGTTGCCACCCAACTGCATCCCCCACTTGACACCAAAACGTCTCCAACTCCAACCAGTCGCATTAGCAAGGACCTCTGATTCAACGGTAAGCCATGTCCGGGGTTGGGCAGGAGAGATGGGAAGAGGGTCCCCGCTCGGAACGTGCGCTGACCGTCGTCTGGCCCGATTTCTCTGCACTGTCGATGGTGTCCGTGCTTCCATGCCTCCTCCATGACCTCGACCTCGTATCCCTCCCTCCATCCCTCCGTGTCTCCCTCCCGACCCTCTCTTGGTCCCTCTCTCTTCATCCTGGGTCCTCGATCTGGTCCTGCAGGTCTGCGTCCCAGTTTGTGACAATTTCAAGCTCTCCGACACAGCCCACGTTGTTTCACCCCGAATCATCCGGACGTGGCGCATCGTTTGATCCGTGAGTTTAGCAGAACAGCAGGCAGTTTCGACTTTTTCTACCAAACCTCTCTTTGTCTGGTCTGGTCATGACGTTGGCCCAACCCAACATTCCCTTCCACTATCGATCTATCGATTGTTGGTCGGTGTCTTGATTGCCGACAATGCTTTTGGATCTGGGGATACTTGAGGTGGTTTGTGGAGTGTGGGGTTGCTGGAGAGTGGCCGTGCATCTCCGATGAGGAACGCAAACAAGGATATCCGCGTTGTCTCGTTCGCCCCCCCCCCCCCCCCTCCTCTCTTTGGTCATCTGTGTGTGGCGGTGCCTGAAGCAATGTGGCTTCTGTCGAGGGGCAATTCTCCTCTCCCCTCTCTTGCAACATCGCGCACGAGCCTCCACCCGCCCTTTCCTCCCAATCCCTTCCCTCATCTCTCTCTCCCCAGATATGCCCGCCGCCAGCCACCATACACGGTGGACACGGACGCCCACACGCCCACACACACACACACACACACACACATCCACACACACAAAGATGAGCTCTGGCGGAGATCCAAAGGTCTGGCCTGCAGGCCTGAAGGTTAACCCCTCTCTCTCTGTTTGGCCGCCCTTGCCCTTTCCTCTCTCTACCCTCTGGTCTTACGCTTGTTGTCCTTATGACAATCCTCTCCTCCAAGCTATCCTCAGATCCTCCTTCTCCGCGTCCCAGTTCCCTTTCCAATCCTCTGGTCTTCTGCCTCTTGCCTAAACTGCTTGCCCGCTCGTTTGCCCGTTGAACTATTACTGACCACCCAAATGCCCAACTCGTCAACAAACCCCCCTTCCCTCTCTCTCTCTCCCCTTCCCTTACTCGACCCTTTCCTTCTGTTTCGGCCGCCGGTCTTGGTACTCGATCCAACATTCCTCAAACCACCTCATCGTCATCCCTTCGCCTTGCGACCTCCACCACCAACGTCCACCCCCTCCCCCTACGCGTCCACCGCCTCGCGACCCACCTTTCAACCAACTCAACCCACCTCAACCCCACCACATGACTACGACTGCCTCCCTTTGAACATGATCTTGGCCTCTGCTTCTCAACATCCTTCTGTCTAAAAACCCCTTACTCTCTCGCCTTCGCGCAACGACCTCCCTTTGTTCTGAAAACTCCGCCTCATCCGTGCAGTGCAACGCAATCGCCGCCAGTACCCATCTTGACGTCGTCCTTATACGCGTCGCATCTCAAGGCCTTTACTTGTTTTCTCTTAAACTAGGTGGCATTGACCTCCAAGTGCGTGCACGTCGGGTCTAGCAGCAACACTCGTGAGTCCTTGTGCCCCTCCCTCCCAATCCATGATCGACATCCGCATCATATCCATGGCTCGACGGCGATGCTGACTGTGCCCCATTTCATCCCTCACTGCCGCTGTCCACTGCCTATCTTCCTTCTTCACCCTGGCCTCTCAACACCCGCCCCAACAACGATCTGCCAATTGTTAACCTCCCACTTCCCCGCTTTCGACGACGGCTGTGCGCTTGCACTTGGGGACATAAACGATGCAGTAACGAGCTTTCGACTTTAACTCCTCCTTCCCCCGGACCAAGTCGCCACCTTGTGGAGACTAGCTTTCAAAAGACTCGTCTGAAGGCGGTCCACTCAACAACCCCTTCCTTCCTTTACCTTCCGATCACATCGCCTCGACGGAATAGATAGGGGAGTTTGGTTGTTAACCCGTTCGCCTCCTCACATTATCAAGCAGACATTCAGTTTTCTTGAAGGACACTTGTCCATCTTCTCCACCCTCGTCACTTGTAAAAATCCCTCGTCGCGAGCTCGCCAGCCTCGACGACGAACCTAGCCCAGTAGAAAATCAACTAGATCGACAAGCGGGTCACTAGAAACGCGCCAATCGACAGATCGACGGTTACCAACGCGCGCCCTTCATCATCGCTAGTTGTCAACAAGAACACACCCCCCTTCCTCCCCTTGCACTAGCTCGTCTGCCGCCAGCCATTGCTCATCCATTCGAGCGCCCTCTCCCGAATAGGCAAGCCATCACTTTTCTTCTCCCCAACACTGTCAGCCACCAATCTCATCGTCATGGACGTTCTCGACGTGAGTACCTTTCTCTGCCTCCTCCTCTTCCTTTCTCCTCGTCACTGGCGCTATCTTCATCCTCTTCATAACCTTCGTTCTCTTGCTCCTTTTTGCCAACTTGGTTTTCCACCCAGTTTGCTGCACACTACGACCCGAGTACACACAACCAAGCCCCAACTTGACACTCTACCCTTGCGCACAGTTCGCTGATACCATTTCCTTCATCTCGTGTCTTCCACCATGATCGTGCTCCCTCCATCACCACCTCCGCCAACACCCCCACGGACAAACTCAACAAACCCGTCTTCACCTCTCGGCCTGGCTTCTCCGATCGTTCTCTTATCCACCGTCGCGACTGAACGCTGGCATCATCTTCCTCAATCGACACGCCAACCTTCTCAACTTCCTCGCCCGCCTCCTCCCACACCTGACGGCCTTTCTCGACCTTCTTCGTCTACTCTCCATGTTCCTTTCTCAAATAATGCTTTACAACTCCAGCTGGTCAACGACACCAACCAAGTCGGTCCCGGCCATGACTTCCTCGTGAGGCCATTTGTTTGCACGTTTGAGAACTGCGACCGTGCCTTTGCGCGCAAAAGTGACCTCGCCCGTCACTTTCGGATCCATACCAACGAAAGGTGAGTCAACCGTTGCTGTTCCAAATTAACTCTCCCAGGCCATTCGTCTGCGTCTACCGTGGATGTGGCAAAGCCTTCATCCAGCGCTCTGCTTTGACAGTCCACACCCGTGTACACACTGGCGAGCGTCCTCACCACTGTGAGACTTGCAACAAAGCATTCGCCGACTCGAGTTCTCTTGCCCGCCACCGTCGTATACAGTGAGTTGTGCCACATATCTCGCATCCCTGAACGATTGCACTAGTCTGACTCCTCACAGCACCGGCAAGCGCCCCTACGGTTGCAAGGTTCCGGGATGTGGTCGCCAATTTGCTCGCCGAAACACTTATTTGAAGCACTTTAAGCGTCAACATCCTGAACTTCCGCCCCCAACTTCTAGCTCCGTTCGCGCCCTTCACATACCGTCTCTGACGGGTCGCCCCTTTCTCGCCTCAGGAGGCTCAGTGCCACCCTCGGGAAGCGACAGCCAGGAGTACGGCACCTCTCCCTCCAACTCCGGTCCCCCCCACCCCTACGCCGCCTCTCACCCGCCAGAGAGCGCGGCGTACTCCTACAGCAATGGCGGGTTCGTCAACGGAATGCTCCACTCCTCTCAACTCGCACCCAATCAAGCAGGAAACGGACTCCACCCGTACTTCCACCCCAGCCACCCGGAAGCGCAAGGCCATGGCCCCCTCTCCTCGCTCACCCATCCCGGAGCCAGCGGCGAACACTCCCAGGAGGGCAGCCAAGCGGGCTCGTGCAACCGCGGGACAGACCTCCAATATCCGCAATCAGCCGGCCAACTCGGCTTCAACGGCTCGCTCCAGCAGGGCAACCTCGGGGTCTCGAACGGTGGTTCCGAAGGAGGAGACCAGTCCATCTTCTCGTACCAGGACAACTCGCTCTCGCGCATGTCGGGCAACGCCGGCGGACAGATGAACAACTCGACCTTCTACTACAAGCAGGAGGCTCCTGGTGGCATGCGCCCCTTCCAGTCCGACTCCAACATGATGTCTTCAGGTCCTTGGGGACAAGTCGGTGGCTTCAACCCTTCCCAGCTCTCCCTTCCTCCGCTTGGAAACGGTCTCCAGCCCACGTACCACCCGCAGCACCAACAACAACAACAGCAGCAACAGGGCTTCCAGCAGCAACAGCAACAACAGCAGCAGCCAGCGGACGGAGTCAAGAATGAGCCCAAGCCTAGCCACTCGCCTGTGTCGGAGCGTGCCAACACCCCCGAGCCTTTGGTTGACATCAACTCGGTGCCGAAGATCACCTACCCACCACCGCCCATGGCCAACTACCCGCCTATCGCCTCCTTCACTGGCTTGACACATAGCCACATGCCCTCTCCTATCATTTCCGGCATGCCAGGTGGCCAGCCCGCCCTGCACGCCGTCCCTCCTCAAATGCAGCGCTTCCACTGGGCACCGATCCTGCCCACCATCAACAACAATGGCTGGCACAACTTTGAGCAGCTCAAGGCTACTACCCCCGGCGGGCCCGGCTTTGGCGACAACCGCATGTCTATCCGTCGCATTCCTATGGCAGGCGACAACTGGCAGCAGATCTCGCCTCAGTCCCAGCCACCAGGGACCGATGGCGGCAGCCATGACGCTTCCGATGGCGAGTCGGCATCGGCCAAGGGCAACAAGACCCCCGGCATGCCTCCGCGGGCGCCAGAGTGGAACCCCAACTTCCCGATGGTCCGCGGCGCTCAGTTCCGTTACGCGTCTGCAGGTTCTACAACGTCGACTGGCTCCTCGATGATCAACGCCACTCAAACTCCCCAGGCTCTTCCGCCAATGAACATGTTCACCACCGCGTCCCCCACGAGCTACTTCTCACCCAACGCTCCTCAAGCCTGGACCACGGTCCAGACCAAGGAGAACTCTGGCGTCGCACCCAACATGCTCGCCCGCCCAGGCTTCATCCCTCCCCACATGGCTCAGCAGGACAGCCAGGACAACCAGTCTGCGGCTGACAAGCTGCCCATGGGCCGTGACCGTCAGGCCAGTGGCGTCTCGTCTGTCGGTTTCGGTCTGGCCAACGTCACATTCGACGAGGGAGACGTCACGGGCGACGAAGACGACAAGCCATGGACGCCTTCGGTCGTCGGCTCGCCCGATGAGGGTGAGGAGGAGCTTGACTCGGAGGACGATGACGGGCCCGGCGACGACGACTCCGACGATGACTTCGTCCTCGGCTCCAAGCCAAAACGCAAGGGCAGCGGCAACGGGAGCGGCAAGCGCGGGCGCGGACGCACCATCCCTCGCCCTGCCGGCAACCAGCAGCAGCGCCGCGTCCTCGCTTGACCGTGACCGCGACCGAACGACGAACGTTGTATCCTTGGACCTGCTCTCTCTTGGAACGCTTCTTCTTTCCTTAACGACCTACCTCTCGATCTCATGTTTTTGGTCTCTTCTCGTATCTTTCCTGGCTGGCCGGTTGGTTAGGTCTTGTACCCTTGCCGCCGCCATGCCTCTCAATCTCCCAACATCCGCAACCGCATCTTAAGACCGCACTCGCACCGCACCACTACCCGTCTCCATACATACCCAGTCTCGCAAGGTCATACCCACTGGTTTTCCAGGTTGTCTAAACTGCCACGCCCGGCTGTGAGAGCGGTGACTACATCTGCGCTCCGGCCATCTGTCTAATAGCTAAAGTAACGAATCTATGTGATGAGTGTCATGATTGCTGTCTTGTCTGTGCGGGGTGTGGCTGCTGTGTGCGTGGCGGTTTGTGCGGTGGCGTGCTGGCAACGGGGAAGTGCGTGCATAGCCAGCTCACGACTTGTCTTGTCAGTGTTAGAGAGTCAGTGCGTCCGTATGGTACTGTACGTGTAGGTCAGTGATTCTGGCTCTATCGACTCCGAGGGTCTCAAGCTCATACCACGGCCGATCATCACTCCCAAGAGCCAAACCATGCCATGCATTTATGAGAGGTAATACCGGTCCCTGCCATCAGCTCTGTCCGACAAACCCTGCCCAGCTGTCCCAACTTGCGCGACGACCCAACCATACTCACCCAATATGCCCCATTCCCGGACTGACGACCCACGCAATCTTCTCCTTGACCTCCCTCCTCCCGTCTCCGCGCGAGAACTCGAGCCCCATCGCGCCCACCAACGCCTCGTCGCCCTCGGTCTCCCCCTCGAAATCAATCACCTCCTCATGCAGCGCGACGACGCGCGCACTGTAGTCCCCGTCGGCGGCCACCTCGCCCAGCGTCATCCCCCGCGCGAGCGGGAGACGCACCTCGTCCAGGTCGTCGTCGACCGCCGCCGTCACGATGCGCACGGACGGGAACGCGCGGTGTACACTGTGCACGGCGTAGCGCGAGACGAGGAAGGTGAGGAACGTGATGTTGGATTCTGGGGTGAGCGGTGTCGCGGAGGAGGCTTCTGTGCTCTTGGGCGGTGGACGGCTCGCGGTGGACAGCCCTGTCTTCCCGACCCATTCTCTGCCCCGGCTATGTCTCCCTTCCTCTATCTCCCGTTGCGCCACGCCCCCGCTCGACTGGGGTTTGGGCGCAGAGGCGGGAAGGAGACGGCGCGTGACCGTCACAGATCGCTTGATCTCCCGCGCACAGCAGAGGATCACACGTAACACCGGTCGCCCGCGTATCCTGCCGAGCTAGATCATCGGGCCGAGGACTGCACAGATGCACGCTGGGCAACAGTACTCACGAGGAACGCCGTGGTCGAGCAAAACCCGGATCGCCATTACTGGAGTCAGCGACGTCCTATCGGCCAGAGAGAGCGGACTCACACGCCGCGGCGCCCGTGCCCATCTGCGAGTCCATGAGCAGCACCTGCATCGTCTTGGCCTTCTCCTGCGAGTGGAGCGACTCCGGGAGCTTGGAGTTGAGGAGGAGCGGCTCGCCCGTCCTGGGGTCGGACTGGATGAGCATCGCGCCGAGTGGGACGTCGCGGATGACGCGCCGGAGACCGTTGGCGAACGGCCCGCCCGAACGGAGGATCGACACGCCCACAATGCTCTGCCTGTCAGCCCTGTGCTATTCTGTTCTTCTTGAACTCACCGCGTCGCAGCTGTCGACGCCGTGGAACGGCACGCCGTTCGCCGTCGTGATGTCCTTCGCCACGCGCGGAATATCCGCCAGCGCAGCCTCGACGACGAGCGTCGCGAGGCGGTCGGCATAGAATACGAACTCGCCGCGCTTCGTGTTCACGTCGCGCAGCATTGTCATGATGCCCTGCCGTCAGCTCGACACTTGTTTGGAGCTTACGAGGAGCTGGTTCGTCTGCGGGATGAGGTTGACGCTGAGCTCCTCGCCGGGCGACGGCGCCTGGCTGTCCTGCTGCACGAGCTCGCGCCTGAAGCGCAGGCTTCTGGCATCCAGCTGGCGCTGGAGGTGGGTCACGAGGAGCCCGATGGCCGTGTCGTTGTCGTGGCCGGGCACGATCTGCTGTCAGGGCACGCAAGTGGTTGGACGTACGATGTCGGCGAACTTGGACGACGGCTGGACGAAGTTGTCGTAGCTGCTCTTCACGAAGCGCAGGTACTGCGGTGAGCTTGCGGAGGTGACGAACAGCCCACCTGGTCCAAGATGCCGTTCACGTCGCGCCCGCGCTCGACCGTGTCTCGCCGGATGCGCCGCGCGAGCATGAGGTCCGAGTCGCAGTTGACGAACACCTTGAGGTCGTACAGGTCGCGCAGCTCTGGCGCCTGGAGCGCCATAATGCCTTCTCTGTCGGTCAGCTAACGTACATCGTTCCTTCGAGAAGCTGAAGACGCACACAATGATGACGCTCGCGCCGTACAGGTACTGCCGCTCGTCCAGCCGTTCTGCGGTCAGAAACACCCCACGATACACACACGGTGGTGGGCGAACGAGTACACCGGGATCTGGCGTCAGTCCTGGCCAGCACATCGACGCACCTCGGTCGCGCGGCCCTGCTTCAGGTCCTTCAGACACTGTTGTCAGCCGTGGAATCGCCAGGCGCAAACCTTGGCGAACTCCTCCATGTCGATCGAGTCCGGGTGGTCTGCCGTCAGCTTCACCACATACAATAAGCTCACCAAAGTCGAGGTCATTGTTGAAGGCGAGCTCGATCTCCTCGGGTGTGTGGTGCTTGTAGAATGCGTCCTGCGACAGGATGAGGACGGTGGGGATGTTGTTCAGGCCCTTGCAGATCGCCCTTGCCACCGACGTCTGCCGTCAGTTCTTGCCCCCGCCCGACAAGCTCGACTAACCTTGCCGGAGGACGAGCCGCCCGCGATGCCGATAACATACGCCGGGACGACCTTGCCGTCGGGCGTGTACCAGGGCGCGCGGCCGTGCGAGGCCATGACGACGTTCTTGCCGCGGAACGAGCTGCGGGGCGACATGGTCGGTCTCCGGCGCGAAGTCGTCTTGCTCTTGCTCTCCATCTTGTGTGATAAAGTGGGGCGAGGTGCGAGCGTGAGCGGCAGTGGCACTCGATCATTGCCTTCCCCGCATCATTCAAGTATTCAACTTCGCCCCGGATGCGCGTCACATGGTGTTCCTGGACGTCAAGCTGACGTAACTCCACGCGACTGATAATGACGTTGACTTTTTTCCAGATGCTCTCTTTGTTTGGCCAAAGCTGACCCCTCACCGGGGAGAAAGCCCTGTATCAGTCGGTACGCGTCGGAGGCACAGGTGCGCGTCAACAACTTGGCATCCGCCCCGCAGAGCTCGATCTCACGATCACAACCAAGCCTCTGGCCACCCAACAACGCTCATCAACCCATACCCCATTCTATGTCACATATCGCATACACATCACTGCTGCATTTACCCCCACATTCCTCGCAGCGGTATCACCCCAACACAGCCCCTAGCTCCACCCTCCGCCTCCTCGTCCAGCTGTCTCGCCCGACCGCGGACCAGCGTCACGCACAATGGAGGGTGACCCACCCCCGGAGGAGGACTTTTCGCAGATCCCTCTAGTAGAGCGCAGCACCCATAAGGTAGGTATTGCTAGTCGCACAGTGCTGGAGTGATCTGAACTAACGCCCCAGAACTGGAAAGCTCGCCTGCACGCATACAACGATGTCATCGCCAGCTCGGCCAGGACGGCTTCGGACACAGACCCATTCTTCCGCCCCTTCCTCGGCGACCCCTCATTACTGTATGTCTGTTCCTGCGTCTCGCGCTGACAGGCAGGAAGAAATGGTGCCTAGACGCCAACGCCATTGCGCAGGAGAAGGGTGTCGAGGCCGTGCTGGCGATCGTGACGAACAGTGGCGAGACGAGTGCCAAGTGAGCTCTGAGTGCTGTCCAAGATGGAAGCGGAAGCCTGGGCGAGATGCTAACGGCAGGCTTCGGGGTGAGATTGTACCCGCCCTCGTGGACAAGGCGCTCGGCAACAACCGTGCAGGCACCAAGCGCAAGGGGCTGGACCTGTGCGCCATGTTCGTCGAAGTGGAGAATGGCGGCGAGGGAGTAGTTGTGAGTCTCCAGGCAAAAGGTAATGCTGACAGCAGACGGACGTCTTGGTCGGACTTAATGCGAAGACGCCCAAGGCGGTCGCGGGCGCAGTTACGTGCTTGAAGGAACTTGTCGAGTGAGTAGCGGAGCGAAGCTGAGCTGATGGACAGGGCGTTTGGTGTGCAGGCCCTCGGCAATGTCAAGCCGCTGCTCAAGGCGCTGCCGAAGATCTTTGGGCATTCCGACAAGAACGTCCGCGCCGAAGGGACAGCCCTCACGCTCGCTCTCTACACCTTCCTCGGGCCAGCGCTCAAGCCTGCACTCGCCGACCTGAAGCCTGTCCAAGTCTCAGATTTGGAGAAGGCGTTCGAGGGGTTGGATGGGGAAGGCAAGGGCGCCGGTTCGGGCAAGCCTTCTCGCTTCACACGCAAAGCGCAGCGCGAGCGGGAAAGCGCCGAGGCCGGAGGCGACGACGGGGAGGACGACGCCCCGGCAGAGGCCGAGGCACTGGACCCATTGTCGCTGTTGGATCCCGTCAACGTGCTCGACCTCTTCCCCGCCGACTTGATGGAGAGGCTAGGCTCGACGAAGTGGAAGGACAGGCTAGAGGCTCTAGAGGAGTGCAACAAGGTGCTTGCGGAGCCTCGGAATGCCCGCGTATCCGACGCCAACGTCGACGCCTACGGACCGCTCGTTCAGACTCTCGGGACAAAATGCCACAAGGACGCCAACGTCAACGTCGTCATGGAGGCAGCCAAGCTCATCGAGGGCCTCGCGCGCGGTCTTAAAAAGAGCTTTGGGCGATACAAGGGCGTCACTGTGACGGGCATGCTGGAGCGGCTGAAGGAGCGTAAGGCGGCGGTTGGTGAGGCGCTTGGTAAGGCATTAGACGCCATTTTCTTGACAGTGAGCTTTCTTGTTACTGGCACTAGCTGACCTCAGACCACCCTCTCCGACATCGTCGAGGACATCCTGACTGCGCTCAAGTCCAAGAACCCGCAGGTCAAGCAGGGTACTCTAGACTTCCTGCATCGCAGCTTGAAGGTGACGACAGAGGCGCCCGGCAAGGACCATATCAAGCCGATGGCGGAGGCGTTGGTCGCCCTGCTCAGCGACAGCGCCGAGCCGGTGCGTAGCTCCGCTGCCGAGTGTCTCGGTACCATGATGAAGATCCTCGGCGAACGCGCATTCAACCCATACATCGAGAACGTGCCAGAGCTCCAGCTCGCCAAAGTCAAGGACGCATTTGGGCGTGCAGAAATCAAGTACCGACCAGGGGGAGTCAAGGCCAAGCCAGCAGCGAAGCCAGCAGCAGCACGGCCAGTCGCCAAGGCACCACCGGCCAAGAAGCCGCCTCCACCACCAGCATCACCGCCCATCAAGCCCGGAGGCGGCGGTGGAGGAGACGACGAGCTTCTGCAGGACTTCGCGGCGCCGCCGGTCAAGAAGCCACCAGCACGGCTGTTGGCTAGAATGAAGGCGGCTGCCTCGCCGTCAGCATCACCTTCAGCGAATGAGGACAAGGGCAACGAGGACCTCTTACAGGACTTCTCTGCGCCACCAGCAAAGAAACCTCCCGCTCGTCTCCTCGCGCGCATGAAGGCTGCCAGTGCGCCCTCCGCCGACGCCTCTCCACCTCCCTCTCCAGACCGGCCGACGGCCTCTCCGGCCAAGGTCGCAGCTCCAACACCAAAGGTCGCCCGTCCCCCACCAAAGGCCGCACCCAAGGCAGCTCCGCCTCCCCCTCCACCCGCTGCTGGACCGTCGAAGGCCGCAGCCAAGGGGCCAGCAAAGTCCCTCGCGTCGTCACCATCCGAGCCCGTCAAGTACCGGTATACGCCAGAAGATGCCGCTGCCCGTGCCGCAGAGCTCATCCCCGAGAACTACCACACTGCACTTGCTGATGGAGCGTGGAAGGTCCGTCTGGAGGCGGCCGACGAGATGGTTGCCTGGGTCAATGACGGTGCTACCGAGCAGGTGGACAGCGAAATCATGATGCGGTTCTTGGGCAAGACACCCGGCTGGGGCGAGAAGAACTTCCAAGTGAGCTCCAGACATATAAGCAACACTGACATGCCAGGTCTCAGGCAAGATCTTCGAGGTCATTCGATTATTCGCAGAGAAGAGCCCTTCGTTTGGCAAGCCATCAGCTGCACTCGCCATTCCCCCTTGACAGAGAAACTCGGAGATATGAAGCTCAAGAAGCCGGCTGGCGACGCCCTTGGTGCGATTGCGAGAAGACGTCGCTCGCTTCGTCCTTACCCAGAGCTACGAGCCACTGGGCAAGCAGAAGGCGCCGAAGGCCAGGCGGACGCTCTGACATGGATCAAGCAGCAGGTGATCGACTTTGGTATCGCGGGGATTCCGATGCGCGAGCTCATCGCGTTCATCAAGACCGCACTTGGGCACGCGAATGCCATGGTCCGTTCGAGCGCACTGCTCTTCTTGTGCAGGTCAAGATCGGCGTCGGGGCCGGTGAGTAGCTAGTTGGCTGGGCCCCTTAGCTAATGGCAGATATCTCGGGCTTCCTCGAGGACCTGAACCCCACTCTGCTCACTACGATCAACAAGGAGTTCGACAAGGTCGCGTCGAGACACCGCCCGAGCCTACACGACAGCAGCCGATTTACGCGAGGCAGCTGCTGCGCCAGGGAAGGGAGGAAGGGTGGCGCCGACCCATTGGACGATCTTATTCCCCGTGTGGACCTCGACAAGCTCGTCAACCAGACGAGCGTGGTCGCGACTCGAAGAGCGACGCATGGAAGGTCCGCAAGGAGGCATTCGAGGCCTCGCGGGCTGCTGGAGGTCAAGTCGAACCAGCGGCTGAAGCCCAACATGGGTGAGTTCTCAACGCCCGTCGCAGAACTGACATGCAGGCGAGATCGGCACTGTGCTGAAGAAGGCCATGACCGACACCAACCTGTCCGTCAAGATGCTCGCTTTGGGAATCACGTCCAAGATTGCAACCGGCATCGGCGCGCCCTTCGACAAGTACTGCCGTCTCCTCGTTCAACCGGTTGCCACTGTGTGTGCCGACCAGAAGGCGACGACCCGATCAGCAGCTCTCGGCACACTTTCTGCGATCGCAGACGCTGTTGGATCTCTGGATCCGATGTACGCGGGTCTTGCAGCTTCCCTCGAGTCTACAAATCCTGCTCTCCGCTCTTCGGTGCTGGGATGGATCGGCGATCGGCTCACTGCTGAGCCACCTGGGCGCAACGCGGACCTCACCTGCCTCGCTACTCCCGTCATCACCTGTCTCGAGGATCGGAACGGCGACGTCCGCAAGACTGCTGGCATCGTCCTCCCATTCGTCGTGGCCAATGCTGGGTTCGACTATGTGATGGAACGGACATCAGGTCTTAAGCCAGCCTCTCGGTCCACCATCCTGCCGCTCATCCAGAACGCCCGCGAGGCCGCCGGCGCTGCGTCATCAAAGGCTGCCGCCGAGCCACCTGCCGCGCCCAAGGCCGCTCCAGCTCGAGCAGCGGCGGCCAGGACGCCAGCCAAGGCCGCGCCCGCCCGTTCTGGCGCACCTACTCCTGTCCGTCCCGCTTCTGGCATTGGCAAGCCTTCCATCCCGGCGCCCGGCCGCTCAATAGCTATGAAGGCGCTTGGCTCTGGGCCGTCGACAAGGCCACCGTCCGCCATGTCTGACGGTTCTTCCGGTGGCTTTGGGCTCAAGGCTCGCGCAGCGATTCCCAGGCCAATGTCAATGGCGCCGACCCCAGCTCCCCAACCACAAGAGGACACTGGGCGGACCATCCCGTTCCTTGGCGCCGACCCCAATGCGCGTGCGCACCGCCTCAAGCGTGACGGGGCTCGGTGGAACCTTGATGCTGGCTCGCGTACCGACGCTCTCGAATACCTTCAACATCAAATGGAGCCAGCCACCAGCGGCGACATCTTTGCTCTGATGTTCAGCAAGGACCACCGCGCTGAGGAGGACTTCATGACGGCACTCGCTGTTGTTGCCGAGTTCTTCGACTCGGAGACATCAGACAGCTTTGGCCTTCCCGCGGACGATCTCCGAGCAATCCAGGAGGCGAACATGGACTTGGCACTCAAGTACGCCGCCCTGCGCCTTCTGTCCAACAACACGCAGTTGGCCGCGCGGGCACTCGAGGTCTTCTCGAACGTGCTGGACAACCTCACCCGGGACGGCGCACGGCTCAGCGAGACCGAGGTGCGGCTATTCGTCCCTGCGCTGGTGATGAAGCTCGGCGACCCCAAGTTCGGTCCTCGCCTCGCTCCGATCTTTGAGGGACTTGACAAGCTGATTCCTGCGAGCCAGGTAGTGCAGCTCCTGGTGCAGTACGGCCTCGAGGATAAGTCTGCGGGCAAGACCGGCAAGAACGAGTCGCTAGGTCTTATCGAGAAGGCGTACCGCAAGCGTGGAAGCGTTCTGCGGTACGACAATCGCGGCTTCTATGACGCTGTGGCGAGGTGTATCCAGGACCAAGGGACGAGGCAGGCTGCCTTGACGTTGATGGCGTGAGTCCTCCTCCTGTGGCGCCTAGAATGATAACTGATGACGACAGCCTGCTGCAGCTTCAAGGCGAGTCTCGCACCCTGCAATCTGTTATCGATGCTCTTCCAACCGCCGCCAAGGACATGCTTGCCAACCGTCGTGCCACCCTCGCCGCGGCCAAGGCTAGCAGCAGCACTGGCATGGCCCGCGTCGTATCTGACACCGGTACTTCGTCACGCTCTGCTTCGCCGGGGCCGTCTGGAGTCGGCAGGCCAAAGCTTGCTGCCCACGGCTCGCCCGCTTCAAGATTGTCGCGCGACATGACGCCCCAGCGCTCTGGCAGCTCTTCGCCGGCTCCAGCAGCCCGCCCGTCGTCTCGCGGTATCCCGACTTCCTCGAGATTGGCGGCGGCTACTGGGCGGACCATGCAGCCTCCCTCGGGCATGCAGCCTCCGTCCGCAATGGGGCCACCGTCCAGCATAGCCCGCCCTGGTACCCAGCGTTCCTCGTCGCAGCCGTCTGCACA
Source organism: Cutaneotrichosporon dermatis (assembly GCA_020011015.1). NCBI lineage: Eukaryota > Fungi > Basidiomycota > Tremellomycetes > Trichosporonales > Trichosporonaceae > Cutaneotrichosporon > Cutaneotrichosporon dermatis. The sequence continues at coordinate 3,572,299 of JAIGNX010000002.1, read as the reverse complement.
GAGGAGGAGCCGCGCCGTCCGGCCGCTTCTGCCCGCCCGTCGATGATGCCTCTCTCCCGCGCGCCAGCAGCAGCCGTTTCGCCAGTCGTTGAGATCCTCGAGGCGATGCGGACAGAGGACATTGAGGATGTAGCTGAGGCGCTGAAGGCCGCGTCGGCCCTCCTTGAGGAGGACGACCAGTCCTTCGTTGCCGAAGCTCGTCAGCTCCTCAGCGTCTTATGCTGGCAGCTCGAGCTCCTCGGCACCGACGTCGTCTCGCTGCTTGAAGAACGCAACCTCCGGCGCGTCAAACACCTGATGCGTACCATCCACCTCGCATTCGGACGTGGCAACATCGTCAAGCGTCTCAAACTCGACGGCCTCGAGAAGCTGTACGGCGGACTGAGGAGGCACTACGCCATTCTAGAAGTGTGGGCCGAGAAGGAGGGCGAGGACAACCAGGCTGCCAGTGATCTGCGCGACTACATGTCGATGGTGCTCAGCGCGATCATTGCCACACCGCCGCGCGATGTCGTCTACACCATGCTCTTCGACTCACTCATCGCGCTGTGCAAGGACCAGAAGCCGGGCAACAACGACCCGCACGTCGCGAGCGAGATCGGTGTCGTACTGCAATGCACGTACAAGCGTGTGCGCTCGATCGACAACGACTTGCGGAACAGCCGTATCCAGGCCGGCACGTTACTTGCCATCATCGAGAATTTGCTCCAGGTGATCCCGCCAGTGCAGTGGCGCCGGCGACCGAAGCACGGCCTCCCGCATGGCGACTTACCGCTCCGCGTGATCAAGACGTTGCTGCAGCGCGTCATCGTCTACACCAAGGAGATCAATGTGGGCATCTACGATCTTCTACAGGAGCAGTTTGGCGCCGAGGCCGACATGACGACCGTGTACTCGTACATCTTCCGCATCTGTGAGTTTTCCCGTGCTTGCGCTTGTAAAAACTGACCTCAGCCTCTGCCGATGACGGGTCAGCGCCGACACCACCAACGGCGACCACGCCCTCGCTCGAGGCGCCGCCCGCGACGCGCCGCCGCTCAAACGGCACGGCGTCGCATGAGCGCCCCGTCTCGGTCTCGTCATCGGGTACGCGCTCGTCGATGGGACCCGACGCCCTCGCCCCGCCCCACCAGAAGAGCCCGACCCGCGACGTCTCCGAGGCTGAGCGCCTCGTGCGGCGCCTCACCGATCCGCGGGATAGCGAGCAGCGCCTGAACGAGCTGTTCGCGTTTATGAAGTCCAGCGGGGAGAACGAGACTGAGGCGCGTGCAGCTATTTCGGCCATCCTGAACCCTGCCGCGCAGACCTTCGTGTGGCGCGCGCTCGACCGCCGATCAGGGGACGCGGACGGGGCGCGCTCGCCGCCGCCGCCCGCCTCACCCGTGCGCGCTGCGATGAGCGACCTGCCGTCGCCGCCGCTCCCGTCTTCCCTGCCGCCTGGCCTCGGCTCGCGCCGCATCAGCGGTGTCAGCGCAGCGGGCAACAGCGGCAACGGTTCTGGGCCCTTCGGCAGCGCCAACACCTCGGGGAACAGCGGCACGTCGTCTGCCAACACGAGCGGCACGGCCCGCCCGGCGTCGATGATAGACCGCACCGCGCCCGTCGACGACCAGCTGGCACAGCTCAAGGCCGTGTTCGGCCGCGCGACGAGTAGATCCTCGGGCGGCGCATCGCCGACCAAGGCCGGGAGCGTGTCGCCCACGAGACCCGCGAGCGAGTACGACTTGCCATCCGCTACTGGCGCGGGGCGGCCGGCGCTGCAGCGGCCGATGAGCGAGTTCCAGGCGTCGCGCACGGAGATGTAGGGTGGGAAAGAGTAGAGGAGGTGTCACTGTATCATTGTCGCATGGGTATGCATGGTCTTATGAACGCGAGTGTGGGGGCGCGTCAGGCGTCGAGAGTACAGTAGTAGGTACGAGTATGAGCTACCACCAGGTGCTGGGCATCACATTGGCGTGGCTACTGTCCACCAGCTACTCGCCTGCTGGGTCTTATAGCGACGCTGGTCTATGGGGTCTGGTGGGAGGGATGAGACTGCCGACGTCACTCATCGCTTATGGCTCATGGCTCGCAGCTCATGCCTCGTCGCTCGAAGCTTGTGACTCCTGTCTCATTGACCGCCGCTCGCTGCTCATCGCCCGTTCTACCTCATCCCTATGCCCTAGCGCCTCGTTCCTCAACCGGCCCGCGGCTCTGCCCGCCGCCCGCCGAATCATTCGTGCATCGCTGCCGTCCAGCGTCTATGGCCTCTCTTGACAATTTTGTGCCCTCTACATTCTCGCGCACAGCTGCACTAGGTGCGCTCGCCAACGTTCTCCGCCGACTGGCCCTCCCCTCCACCCGCCCGCCTACTCACTCTACCGCACTCGCCCGCCCCTCCCCCCACCCGCCCGCCCACTCCGCTAGCTTCGCTAGCGTCGCTCGCTAGCGTCGCCCGCTCACTCCCTCTTCCGACCGAGCAGCACACAATGCTGCCCGCCCGCGCTCGCGGCCACGGCGTCGTACGGCCGCAGCTGCGCGCTGCGCACGAGGCTCGGCACCGCGGCGGTCTCGGTCGCCGCGCCGAGCCCGAGCTGGCCCTGCAGGCCGAGGCCCCACGCGTACACGTGCCCCGAGCGCGAGACGGCGAGGTTGTGCCGCGTGCCCGCGGAGAGGGTCGCGATGGGGTTGACGATGGTCTCGGAGTAGGCCGGCATGGGGGGGACGACTTCGTACGTCTCGGGGATGGGGGGGAAGGTGATCTGATGTCAGCATGCTTGGCGGCGGTGGATCAGAGTGGCAGGAAGGGCGGGAAGTAGACAGAGCAGGACAGGCAGCGCAGGCAAGTCTGGCCAGATGGCTAGCTGTGCGTTTGCTCTTTGCGCTGGCCGTGTCCGCCCTTGGCATATCCCTCTACTCGCGCCCCTTGTACTGTCTGCTTGCCGCTCGCAGCCTCGCTGCTGCGCAGCTCGGGCGGCTCGCGGGAACTCACCCTAACCGGCTCCGGCACATACTCGCCCATCGGCACACGCAAGCTCGCCTCAGCCGACGCAAGCGCCATCTCGGCCTCCTGCTTGGCCTCGTCGTCCGCCTTGGGATCGGCCTTAACCGCCTCGAGCTTGGCCTTGCAGTCGTCGACGATCTGCTGCTTCTCGGCGCGGATCTCCTCCTTGCGCTCCTTGAGGCCCTCCTGCGCGGGGTGGTCTGGCGCCAGACCAAGCTCGTTGGCGTCCTGCCTGCCGCACCCCACACCGACCCGTCGTCGAACAGGAAGAGCGAGTGGTGCTCGCCGCCGGCGACTTGCACCACGCGCGCGCCGTCGTGCTCGGCCGGAGCGAGCGACTTGACCTGCACGGGGCGGAGGACCATCTCGTCCGCGCCGTCGCGCCCGGCCAGGCCCGTCTGCTTGTACGTGTTCAGGCCCCAGGCGTAGACCTTGCCGTCCTTGTCGACGGCGAACGAGTGGTACATGCCCGCAGCGACGTGGACGATGTTGCGCAGGCCGAGGCGCTCGGGCTCGAGGCCGTTCAGGCGGCGGCGCTCCATCACGCGGCGGCCCAGCTGGTTCTGCTGCCCATTGCCCCAGACGTAGACGTATCCGTCTGAGGTGAGTGCCAGGACGTGGTCGGCGCCACAGGCGACGTCAACGACCTCGACGCGAGCAAGAGCAGGGAGCTCAATGGGGACGAACTGGAACGGCTTGTGGCCCGGCACACCGTCGAAGCCGAGGACGCCGTCGTTGGACTGCCGTCAGTGGACATATACAAGGTCTGGCTTACGCGGAAAGAGCCCCAGGCGCGGAGCTCGCCCTTGTCGCTGAGCGCGACCGAGACCGAGTCGCCAGCGGCGATCTTGACGGCACGGAAGCCGTCGTTCTTCAGCGCCTCGACGATGAAGGGCCACGTCTCAAAGTCCTCAGCGGGAAGAGTCGAGCCAGGGTTGGCCGGGTCGGGGACGTTGGCCGTCTCGCGGCCGAGCGCGGCGTTGTCGTTGATACCCCACGAGCGGACCTGGCCAAGCTCGTCGATGGCAAGAGTGTGCATGCCGCCAGCGGCGATCTTCTCGATGCCGCCCTTGTCCTCGCCCTCGCCGAGGTTGCCCTCCTCACGTTGCTCCTCGAACCTGCCGTCAGCACTCAAGCCTCTCAAGTCGCAGTGCGGCACGCCAGACTCACCACTTGTGCAGCTGGGGACGCGGCTTCTCGTCGAGGTCGTCGGGGCCAGTGCCGAACTGGCCCATGTCGCCGGTTCCCCAGACGAAGACGGAGAGGCCCTTCGGCTCCGGAGCCTGAGCAATCTCATTAAGAAGGGCGCCAGTACGGCGGCGCTTAACGACGGCCTTCTTGGGCTCGGCCGAGGCGCTGCGACCCCTCTTGGTGCCGTTCGCGGCGGGCTTGGCGGCCTCCTCCTTGGGCGCCGGCTTCTCCTCAGCCTTGGTGGATGCGGGATTGCCCTTGGACGCGGGCTTGGCCTTGGACGAGGACTCCGAGGCGGGCTTGGTGGCGTCCTTCTTGTCGTCCTTGTCCTTGGACGCAGACTTTGGCTTTGTGGCGGCCGGCTTGGGCGTCGCCTTCTTCGAGGCCGGCTTGGACGCCGCCGCCGACGGCGGCTTGGAGGAGACACGAGACGACGCTAGTGTCAGGAATATGTCAGTGTGGATGGATAGACTTACAGCGGGGAGGCATAGTTGTAGGTGACTTGAACTAGGTTTAAAGAAAGTCTGAGAGATGTCAGATGGATGAGAACAATGACGATCTTTCGTCCGCCGCGCCTTATCGCCAACTTACCTAGGTTACGCGAGATGGAAATCTGCTAGATTATAGCAGAAGCGAGTACACTACAGGAAAATGAGGGGAAGAGAGGTGAGATGGGAAAGAGTGGGTGTTGTTCACTCGTGTAGAGAGTGAACTGATTGTGGATGGGCTTCAGAGTTGGGGGGACTCTCGTTCTGGAGCAAAACAGAAGCATGCACCATGACTTCATTGTTAACTTATTTGTGCCCTCCCTACCTTGACTTTGATCTTTGATCTAATCGACTATTAAAGCCCGAAAAATAAAGCAACCACATTTATCGCGTGGTCATTATGTAAACAACTTGATGGCCCAACTCGCGTGGGCCCAAGATTCCTCATTTTGGGTTGGCTTTGTTTGTGCTTTAAGGTCAGGAGCTTGGTGGAGGATTTCAGGGTCCGGCTGGAAAGCCACCAGTCCTTCCGACACGTGAATTCCCTGAGGAGTCGCGGACGTGTGACTAGCGTATTTCAAGTTAGCGATGGAGATTATGCATTCTTATTGGTCCAGACTATAGCTTAAATAGGAGGGAAGAGTACGACCGAGACAGAAAGGCACGGTCAGCTTAGGTACATCTCATGCACGCGTTCGACCAAATTTCCTCAGTCAGTCTGCCGTGTAGCCTCATCCCTCGGGATTTTTACCCTTCCTCTCACGGTCTGACAGCGCCTCACCGCTTACGCCACCACCGCCCAACTTCAGCCATAGGTAAAGAGAGTCGTGTCAACAAACGGACCTACCATAGTCCACGCCCATTCAGCGTGTTCCCCACCATCAACCATCCATCATCCCATCTCTATCTCCTCCTCCATCTCACAAGCCACCACCAACCAACTATGCTCTCCTCACCTCAACCTTCCATTCTTTAATCAAAGCTTTCAATTCACCCCTCCTCGATCCCATCCCAACCTTTTTCCACCTTTCCCTCTCTCGTCGATACCACACACAGTCATCCGAATCCGAAACTCTATACCGTACTGCTCTCTCTCTTTAATCTCTCTCCCATCTCGTCTCTCATCACACACACTCTTTTCATCTCCCCACGGACCGAAAGAACGCACATACACGCGCCCCCAACCCTTCCTTCTTTCCTTTCCCCATCACGAAAGCCGACACCATCGCACATCACTGCCCGCCACCAAGGACGCGCGACACGCGCCCACCCAAAACATGCCGGCCACGCCGGGCGTGACAACCCCATCCATGCGGCGCGCTCCAACGACAACCGACCCCGTGTGGTCGCGTTCACCAAAGCGCGCCCGGGCATCACCTTCCCCCCAAGACCGCCAATGTCCAGAAGCAATAGCAGCAACGGCCGTGCCAACTCGTCCCTCGCGCTCACTGCCGCGGCCCCTCATCGGCCCCTCAACAGCAGAGCACAGACGCCATCGCATCGCCAAACTATCGCATCGGCGTCGCAATCTTCCTCCGCGTCGACAGAATGGGACGATGCCATCGCTCCTCCGCCACGACACGCAGCTACCAGCCCGTGCCGAAGCCCGACACACAAGGCACATCAGTGGGGCGCACTAGAGGCGCACGTCGACGCGAAATGTCGGTCCCGTTAGTGCGTACCTTCATCCCAACTGAATCTTTACTTTTGCGGAGACTTGCCGAGCGTGACATCCACTTGAGCCTATGCTAACGGGAATCCAGCTGTCACAAACATTGTCCCATGTCTCGCTCAGCCAGTCGACACCACCATACGCGACCGAGCTCAGCCCAGACGCGATGACTCGTGCAGCAGCGAGCAGCTCTCCACCACTCATGGATACACCTGCCACCGTCGTAGCGGACACTCCCAGGCGGTTACCAAGACTACGTCGCCTCAACACTCCAGCTCCGTTGGCAACACGCGACCTTGGCTATCCTAACACGGCACCGATGCCCGTTATCCATTCACTCCTGGGGTCGCCATTCGACTCCAAGGCCAAGCTTTACCCATTGGAGCTCCAATCACCCACATGGCTCGCAAAGCCACCTCCCAAAGAGGAAATACCCGTGTGGCACGCAGAGTGGATGGAAGAAAAAGATGTGTTACCACAATTGCAAGAGTCGGGCTATGTCCCTGCGCCAAGGGGAAGCTATACGACTACAGAGGACAGTGGTTCCTGCACGTCCGCAACCTCATCATTCTTCAGCTCGGAGCGCCATGCACCTCGCCCGACTTCTTCTCGCCCCTCTGTCGTCGGCATCTGGGATCACGACAACACCTTCTACGACGATGATGTTGTCCCAACACCCAATCGTCAACTATTCGGCAAATCCCGGGTCAACGATAATATCGCGCTGTCGACGCGTCTATTACAATCATCACCCGGTCAGACGTCGCCCCTGATGGGCAAACGAGTCCTGCCTTCCCCAACGGGAAGTAGCCATAATCCCTCACCGCGACCCTTGGCACTATCCCGCATTGCATCAGCAGCATCATCGACGCAAGCACTGGAGAATGAACCACTCCATTCGCCGACCCAAATCGGAAGTGTGCCGGCATCGACACGGAATCGCGGACGAACTAGTACGGAACCGTTTGACGATAGTCATTTGTCGATCCCCGCCGACTCTTTACTTCTTCACCGACGGACTTCGGACCCAGTTCAGTCATCGGGCGACGCATTCGCCGTATTCCTTGCCCGATGCGGGGGTGATCGCGCTACCAAAAGTGAAATAGCATCCCACGACCGGTCTAGCCCGCCCCCACCCGACGCGTCATCCGAACCAAACGACCTTGAACTATCCCCTCTTCGTTCCGTTACTCAGCGTATCCCTGGGCTGCCGACACGCTCTGGCTCTGCTCCATTGCCTCATCAGCTTGCCGTCAAGACGCGTATAGAGAGACTCAAGCATTTTCCCGAGGTCGATGAGCCTTCGCCAAAGTCGACGCCAAAGCGGACAGCAAAGACTGGTCCAGCACCCCGGCCACTAATGCGACGCGGTGTGACTGTTCCTCAAATCCCGCAGGTTCCATCCATTCCCTCTTTCGGCACTCCGATTTCTCAGCTATTCGGCGACGACAAGCCGTCTCCGGCGGCTTTCGCCTCCACCGGCCTGGTGAAGAAGCGCGGCGGGCGGACATCATTCCCTCAATTCCACGACGGGAACAAGAACACGGCGCGGTCATGGACTCCCGCACCCGTTGCCACATCTGGGCGATGCAAGGAGCACTCCACTGAACGGAAACACACTGTCTCTGGCGGGTTCACTGCCTCCCTGCGGCAGGGCGTGTTACGTGACGATGACAAGCGCGAGGTGTTATCGCACGAGCTCGAGCTCGAGGATACGGACGAGGACGACGTCAGCCCGATTAGACCAATGCGCTCCAGCTTCCGCCGCTCTTTCGGTGGCCACCACCGCCGCATGTCCTCGACAGCGTCAGACATCATGACCTCGCCAGCGAGCAGAAGGAACAGAGGCCACGCGAGAATGTCGTCGACCGCGTCGTCGATTGGCGGGACAAGAGGCCTGAGACGCAAAGGCAGCTCCATGTTCAACTCGGGTGCAAGCATGACCTCGGACAGCGAGAAGCAATCGCCTGCTACTCCAACCAAGGCCCTGCCATTTTCATCTGGTGAGTTACACGCGCAGGACATTGCTGACATCCCCGCAGTCCAGCCAAAGTTTGGCCTTACGACTCCTTCGCCCACGGTTGCCACGACGCAATATCCGTTCGCGGCGCACCGCAGCTCGGCCTCGCTGGACGCGACGATCTCTCCGACAACCACGCCTATGCTTACCGGACGCGTCCGTACCTTGTCACGTGGCGGACCTGTTCCTCGCGCGTCAAACCCAATGCTGGCTGCGACGTTCCGTGCCCATGGCGGCCTTGCACCCGCTACGCCTGCGCTCGAGTCGACCATCGCTGAGTCGTACATGTCTGACGAGGCACGCGTGGCGGGAGCGGGAAGGTTTGAACGCGACTTTGCGTTAGTCCAAGCTCTGGGGAACGGCGAGTTCTCCCAGGTCTGGAAGGTTAGATCCAAGGCGGACGGGACCATCTGGGCGGTGAAGACGGGCAGACCATATACTGGATTCAAGAACCGCCTTCGCCAACTCGAGGAGGTGTCTATCCTGCGCGAGCTTGACACGGAACACCACCCGCACATTGTTCGATTTGTCGACTCGTGGGAGCAGGCTGGACGGCTGTATATTCGGACCGAGATGGCGGAGTGTGGCGACCTGTCCCGCTACCTGCTGTCCCTGGGTGACATTGGCGGTCTTGACGAGGGGCGCGTATGGAAGATGCTCGTTGAGCTGACATCCGCCCTGGACCACATCCACTCGCGCGGGGTACTGCATCTCGACTTCAAGCCTTCCAACGTCTTGATCACCAAGGAGGGTAGCCTGAAGGTCGCCGACTTTGGGCTGAGCGTGTTTGCGGAGGACGAGGGGAACCGGAGCAGACGGTTTGAGGAGGTAGACGACAAGAACGACGAAGCGGACGACAACAACACTAAAAATGACGACAATGACGACTTTTACGACACAGATGAGAGTGAACGCGGGTTGGGTGTGGGGCTGGCTCCCAGCCCTATTATGGATCGCGACTTTGAGGGTGACCGCGATTACTTGTGCCCCGAGGCGCTGCGGGATGCGCCACCAGCGCCTTCGACCGACATGTTTTCTCTTGGCATCATGACGCTCGAGGCGGCGCTGAACGTTGTCCTCCCATCCAGTGAGTTCTCCCTACCCTCCAGCGCTGACGAAAGACGGAGATGCGTGGGTCAAGCTGCGCAACGACGACTTCTCGGATTTAGAAGACCACTACGCCATCCGCGGCGAGCCCAGCGAGACCAGCGCGTTCTCCTTCGCGGGCGAGCCGCCGGCGCCGGTCGTGAGCGCGACGCTCCTGTCGACGATTAAGGGGATGATGAATGCGGACCCGGCGGAGCGGATGACGCTGGCCGAGGTGCTTGCACTGCCGCCGCTGCTGCGTGCGCGGGCGGCGATGCTAGCGGCCGATGAGGGCGAGGGGAGCGAGTTTGTCAGGAGGGCAGCGGGGCCGGCGCTGGCCGACGAGGAGGAGGGGTGGATCGAGTATGTCCTGGGGGAGGGTGTGGGTGTCGGCGGTGAATAATAATAGTAGTTGTGAAAATCTAGGGTTACCGGCATCGCATCGTGTATGGCATGAGTGTGTAATACGAGCAGGCGCCAGTGGGGCGAGCGGGGCGAGCGTAATGGAGGGCGAGGGGGCGAGCAGAGCGCGGGGCGGTCGAGGTGTCGGTCGAGACGTAGCCGCGGAGCCTCGAAATGCGACGTCGGATGGCCACGCTCCGACGAGACTCGCTGCTTGAAGCCACTTACGACAAACGCAGACAGACCTGGAAGTCCAATGTTGTCATGTCCGATCACGCCGAGCTAGTTTACGCCACGCCGAGCCTCCGACATGTGCACCCTTGCCGGACCGAGATCTGGTCCGCTCGCACGCTCGATCGCAATTGATACTGCGCGTCACATTCCTCATTTCTCCCTCGTGTGTGCACTCCTTATGTAGTTGTAGATTCACCATACCAAACTGCGCGCCCCTCTATTACACAGAACACTTAGGCAATGGATGATGATCGGATTCAAACGTGCTCACGCCATCAGAAAGCTGGCACCCCTCCCCCTCCCCCTCCCCCTCCCCCTCCCCCTCCCTCCCTCTGCTACTCGCCCCTCCAATCCATAGCCTTGGCTCCCGTCTCCTCGCGTCGCGTGTTGAGTTGGACGCGTCACGCGTTCCTTTACTCGTCCTGCCGTCTCGCCTCATCCGTTTCGTCTCGCCTCATTTCATCGCATTTCGTTCGTCTCGCCCTCTCGCCCTCTCGCCCTCTCGCCTGCGTCATGCAATTACTCCCCCCTTCCCTCCCTGTCACGTGTGCGTCTTGCATTGGGAAGGCCACACAACTCGTCGAAATTGCCGACAAGAATGACCGCCTGGATATATGTCCAAGTACAGTCTCGGGCGGTTGCTGTTGAACGTGCCAGCAGGAGGGCGAGGCACATGATGCTGTAAGCACCCGGAACCGGCTCAGGCTCGTGTTCGATCTAGAGCCGGGACTCGGCCCTCATACCACACGACCCCTCGTAGCCCCTTCTCACCCTCTACCCCTCTCCCCCTCCTCGAACGTCTGGGCTCAATACTCTTCATGTTTGATACTGCTACTTGGACCTTTTCCATGCCCAATTCCGCCACTTCTGCACCCCAAGGACCGACCCGAAGCGACGGGTGACGAGTGAGTTACGGCCGGCGACCCCTTGTCGACGTCTGCCCATACTGCCTGAACGTTTGAACAGAATACCAGAAGGGTATGGCGTTTGGTTGGGAGGTTGGGAGGGGTCTGGAGGGTTGTGAAGGGTGGCAGCCTGCGTCACGGAGGACGACAGGGGGATATGAGGATGAGATGTTGCCCAAGAGTTGCCCAAGAGTGGCCCAAGAGTGGACGACCTTAGGCCAGCTGAGGCGTCCTCTAGGCTGGATCTCTCCTACTTTGCAATCCCTCAGATTCCTATACCATATCACTTCTGAGCTGTAGCTGCAAGATCTGTGTGAACTCGAATAGCTAGTGCGCACTAATCTGCGAATTCGAGAGGAACGAGAATAGAACAATCACAGCGAGATTTGGTGCCCACACCCCACATCCGTCGGCGTGCACTCGACCTTTCTTAGCACCCCTACAACTGAATAGAAACCCTTCATGCATCATGTCGCCAACTCGACGACCCTACTTTCCATGTTCGATCAGAGCTACCGGCTCCGAGCTCTTCCTGCTCGCTACCCAGCGGACCAACTGACCATGCATCCATGCATGCATGCATGCAGTCGCCCGGCGCTCATGATATATCTGGCCTTGGAGAGCGAGCGAGGGCCAGACCGCGATGGCCGGATCCGCAAGTACGGTTTCAGGGCTCAGGTCCTCAGGGACGGGGCATTCCGTGTCTTGTTACGCGTCCCCTCGTTCGCGATCACCGCGGACGGCAACGACAAAAGCTGTCGAGAACAATTAGTCATCACAGTCAGCTGTCGAAACGTTGTTCACCGCATCAGCATCAGAACGATTGAGTAGAATGAGAATGCAATGCAGACTGGGGTTGTGATGAAGACAAGAGAGTAAGAGGGGATGTGGAGGGGTTCGAAAGAGGTTTTGATTGTTGAAACGAACGCCCAGGGTCTGAAGGTCAGATCCCTCTGCCACCCCCCCTCTATGGTTGGCACACTTTCCCTACCCCCCTTTTCCTTTTGTCACGTCCTTTGGGCACTTGTGTCCTATCCATCCATCCTTCCTTCCTCTTACCTTCCTTCCTCTCTCATCACCACCTCTTACAAGTAAAGAGCGATCACTGCCGGCAGTGGACTCTTTACATAGTCTAGACCTTATTACTCCTCCTCCTCCTCCTCGACAACCCGCACAACTCCTCCCCCCTCTTACGCGACGCTGGCCGCCGCTCTCTCCTCTCCTCAAGCCCACGTCCATCCGTTCGGATCGTCTGTGCAATAAACTTTGCTGGGTCATCGAACAACCGTCTATCACGCACAAACCACTTGTAGGCTCTACCCAAGGCCACCCATCTGTCCCATCTGTATCGTCTCCGTGACAACCAACACAACAAAGTCCCGCCCAGCGCACCCATCACCCATCACCAACCACTACAACCAACACAATCACAGCACCGCACGCAAATCCTCTCTTTCGCATTGTTCACAACACTTCACATTCTCTTTCCCACTCCTACCGCCATCCTCCTCGCCATCGCATAGAAAAGACGCTGCGCGTCCGACCGTGCTCCCTCCCCACTCCTTCTACCTTCTATCCGTGCACTTGCGCCAGCCGCAAGTCACTGTAATACACCCACCACCTTCGTTTCTCCTTGATCCGAACACCCCTCTCAACTTCTCGCCTCCTCTCTGCGCCAGGCGCCACTCGCGCACAGACCTCTACTCTCCATGGCCGCTCCCACCGCGCTCGTCATCGCGGGAAGCGCTGTCGCAAATGTGGTCGCAAGCACCTCCATCTCCCTCATCGACAATGTGCCCTCGGCGCTTGCCACCCACATGGTCGGCACGCCCGTGAGCGCCGTCGCGCCGGCCGCGACGACGTCCGCCAACCTCACCCAGATCATCCAGAGCCAGACCAAGCAACAGAGGGCGCTCAGTGGTGAGTCCTCCACGTCCGTCCAGTGACACATCTAACATGCAGCCGCGATGCCACGTAACCTCTTCATCGCGCTCGGTGCGCTCATCGTTATCCTTATGGTTATCGCCCACCCGCGCTTCCTCGCCCGCCTCTTCGCTAGCGTTCATCGCAAGCGAGCTGCGCGCGCTGAAGAGGCGGCGCGACCAACGTACGCCTTTGACATGACCCACTCCCAGAAGGTCGCAAAGGTGCAGAAGGCACCGCGCGTCGTCGCAGGTGGCGATCTCACCAAGGGCTGGTTCCTGCGCACGGGGAGTAGCGACGCCCCAGTTGCATCCGCGGCGACCATCGGCAAAGCCCAGGACCCATTCTCCTCTTCGTTCTCGCTCCCAGCTGGCGTCAAGACGGACCGCTCTCCTCTCGCTCCGCCACCACACATTGCGCCGATGACTGCGCGGCTGCCATTTCACTCGATCCTCGAGGCATCACCATTCGCGCGCTTCCCCATGTCCCTGAGCACCCGCACAGATCTCAAGACGATCATCGTTGTCGTCGTGTACATTGTCTGCTGCGTCGTTGCATGCACGTACAAGTCTGTCCTCAATCCTAAAGCCCCGACCTCAGGCTTTGGCGACGACTACGCACGTACAGGTCTCATCGCCATGTGCCAGGTTCCCGTCGCTGTGGCCCTCGGTGTGCGCGGCAACATTGTCGGCCTGCTTATTGGCAAGGGCTACGACCGCATCCGCATCGTTCACAAGATCTCCGGACGTATTGTCTTCGTCTGCTCGACACTCCACTCGATCTTCTTCCTTTACAAGTGGGGATCAGTCGGCAAGCTCGCACAGAAGTCGGCAACGCCAATTGGTGTTACGGGACTGGTGGCGTTCGCTGGCGTCGCGCTCATCACCGTCACGTCCCTTCCCGCATTCCGCCGCTACACCTACGGCATCTTCAAGATCTGCCACTACATTGGTATAATCATGTTGATCGCTGGTATGGCCGCCCACGTTCCCCAGGCTGTACCATGGGCCATCGCTTCTGGTGTTCTGTACGCCCTCTCGATCCTCACCTCTTGCCTGAAGTCGCGTTTCGCCAATGCCGAGCTTGTCGCTCTCGGCGGCTGCACCACGACCCTTATCACCATCCCAAGCATCACGACCGGGTGGCGGGCAGGACAACATGTCCGCCTCCGCGTGTTTGGCCTCGGGTTCAAGAATTCGTTCGAAGCCCATCCCTTCACCATTGCGAGCGCGCCCGACTGCGGTGGCATGGTCCTCATGGCCAAGGCTGCCGGTAACTGGACTACGGACCTGTACAAGCTTGCTGCGTCGGGCGGTGTGGCCTCCAAGGCTGGCGACCTCGAGATCGGCGTGTGGAAGCGCAATGCGCGCGTGCAGATCGAGGGGCCCTACGGCGGGCCAGGCAACACTCTCCCGCTTTCGTTCTCTTCTCTGTGTCTCATCGCTGGTGGATCAGGTATCTCGCATGCCATTGGCACAGCGCAGGACCTCATTGCTCGCTCGCCCTCTGGAGTCGTCGCTGCGCGTACCGTCGACATCATCTGGGTCGTTCGTGTTCAGCAGACTGCGCGTGCGATCATGCCCACGCTCACCGCACTCGTGGAGCAGGCTCGAGACTGGGAGCGCAAGGCCCTCAGCCTCCGCCGCAAGGGTGCCGACATCGCCATGCCTACTGCTCTCCGCGTGCACATCTTTGTCACGCGTGTCCCCGGCTCGTCCCCACTCACTCTCGTCAACGAGAAGCGGATGAGCCAGTGGGAGCGTGCGTCCAAGCTCTTCCCTTCGTCCGCCCCGAACTCGGCTCTGGGCCACGGTGACGAGGACGACGATGAGGACATGGAGGACCTGGACAACGTGTCCGACGACCCACACTCGTCCTCGTCCTCTCTCGACGGACATGGCTGGGGCAACTCGTCCAACGGCCACAGCGACGGCGACTGGTGTGTCGACTCGGACCCAGCATTCAAGAACCATGCCTTCCCGCCCAAGCGCCAAGTCTCTGCGGCCGAGAAGACCAAGGCCGACTGGTTACAGCGCAACCCTTCCAGCGCGGCGGTTGCCCGCCTGCACGAGCGCATGACCGACTGGACGCGCCCCATGTCCTCCCTCTCTGCGTACCGCGGGCGGCCCGAGCTCAAGACGGTCGTCAACACGATCGTCGAGGAGACGATGGGCCGGCACGGGCGCGCTCTCACCGACCCAAGCGGTGTGTTCGTGACGTGTTGCGGGCCCGAGTTCCTCGTCAACGACGCGCGCGATGCGGCGCGCACGGTGACCCCGTGGAAGGGCAAGGCGGTGGGCGGGATCGAGTTTGAGGCCGAGTTCTTCGGGTTCTAACTGGTTGCATGTGGAGAGTGGACGATTGGTGTAGATGCTTAGGAGTGCATATTCCCCGCCTGGCGCGGGGACTCATTACTGCCACTGTATTATATCATGCATGTACCTTTACAGAACGTGAGTGAGCATCACACCTCGAAGGCGTGGTGTTGGTACATCGATCGTTCATTCAACTCCTCCAGGGTGGGGAGGCCCCAGCGTTCAGGTTAAACGGAGTTATGCATAATATATGCATAAATACCGTGGACACGTAGTGTAGTTGGAAAGGCCAATAATCCATATTGGTTAATCCCGCCCACTATCGGGTCCGCGGTTCGAACCCTCCTAGGGTCAGGATGCAAGATAGTCACTGGACGAAGCTTGATTCTATATCCCTGGACGCACGCGCCTGTATGTCGTCCAGAGCCCCCTAGGAGAGATTCAGGTCAAGGCTTCGTGACCACCCTAGTTCTAGAAATCCCGGCCGGTTCCAGTCGGGGTTGGGCTAGCGCGACGGGCATCCTGTCTGGTGTCCGGTCTCCAGCGGTTCAAACTTTTTGTCACTTGTATTCTTCCAAGTACGATTCATTACAATTCCATTAGGCCATGCATCAAATCGGCATTACAATTAGCAACGGGCATCCGTCGTTGGCCACCTCGTCTCCACCACGCGACCGGACTGCATCCCGAACATGCATTGCACCGAGGTGCGTCTGAGAATCAGTTTGCCGGGATTACTAGCATGCGAGGGCGTAAGAGATGCCCATCTGCATGAAAGAGTCTGTCAGCTGGAAACCATCCAACTCGCAGCCTCCCCGGTCATGACAGCAACAAACAAGACATAATTCGAGCATGAGCAGAGCACGAGCACGCATGGCACGGCATGCCACTACCTTCTATGAAAGGCTAAGGTATAATAAATCGTCCGCGGCCTGCCTCCTCCGCGTCGAGGCGGGGCGTGCACGCTCAGCACCATAACAATCGACGCACCTCGCCCTCGCCCCTCGTCACCCGCCGCCACAGCCGCGCGACCGGCAGGTCCACCTAGACACTTAGGTGCCCGGGACGTTGAGCGCCGCGAGCGGCTCGGCAAACTCGGCCAGCGCGGCCCACACGCCCGGCGAGTCCTTGAGCACCTCCTCCGTCGTCTCGATCACCACGCCCTGCCCGTCGAGCATGCTGTTCGGCTCCCCCGGCGTCCCATCCGGCCCCTTGAGGGTAATGGCGAAGCAGTCGCCGGTAAACTCGTACAGGGTGCGCACGAGGCGGGGGTCGAGGATGAAGTCCTCGCGCGGCCGCTTCGTGTGGCTGAACAGCTTGGACGGCTGCAGGCCGTACCGGTGCTTGAGCAGGATGGTGTGCAGGAACGCGGGCTTGGGGTGGTATGTCGGGTCGTTCCGGTACCGGGGGGGCGTGAGGCCCCACTGGATCATCGAGTGCCCGCAGAAGTAGTCCGGCGAGTCGGTGCCGTCCTGGCGCTGGTAGCCGCCGACACTGGCGAAGAGGCGCGGCGCTTGCTGGTACGGCAGGCCGAGGGCGTAGAACGAGTAGCGCTGGCGTTAGCATGTACAAAGAGGCAGGCCGGGCGGCGGCGAGATCGAAAGTCTCGCCAATGCGCCGCTCGCTGCGCTCGCGGACTCACGTAGGTGTCCTTGTCGCCGTAGCCGAGGAAGTCGTACATCTCGCCGTTGTCCATCATGTGGTTGGAGAGATGGAGCACCGCGAGGTTGAGACCGTTGTTCGCGCTCTTGTCGTAGATGACCTGGCCAGACTCGGCGGGCCACTCGTCGTCGCTGCAGGTACGGCCGAGAACACGCCAGATAGCGTTGTCCGGGTGGTCCTTGTTCAGATCGGCCCAGAAGACCGAGCCAGAGCGCTTGAACTCGACGCTCTCAAACAGCTCCTCGGGGTCGATTAGCGGGTAGTTGTCCTGTCCATCAGCCTAGCTCACAGCCCAGCCCATGCAACTATCCACTCACGCTGTCCATGTAGGCAAACTGGACAAACTTGCTCTCAATGAACGCGGCGTTCTTGATCTGCCACAGCTTGCCGTTGGTGCGGGGCACCTTGGTCTGCTTGATCTCGACGTTGTACTCCTTGACGAGCTCGTCGCGCGTCGTCTGGTTCGTGAACTCGCCCTCGTAGTGCCACACCTCGACGGGGAGCTTCGACTTGACGACGTTGCGGAGCATGTGGAGCGACACACGCATGCGGGCGAGGTCCTTACCCTCACCCGAGCCGGTGTAGATGATGCCGCGGCGTTGGCTGCGGCTCGTCCCGGCCTCCATCGACTTGTCCCACACGATGTTCTCTCCCTGCCGGTCGAGCTGGCGGAAGTAGTCGACCATCTTCTGGCGATACCGCCTGACGTCGTCCTTGGTGACGCCCTTCCAGCGGTCGTCCTTGCCGTCATGGAAGAAGTAGGTGTTGCGCGCGAACGTGAACATCGGGCAGTTGTACCGGTTCATCAGCTCGGCCTCCCACTGGTCCAGCGCCGGTAGAGAAAGAAGATGCTTGAGGCGCGCCTCGAGCGTGAGTGGGAGGTTGTCCGAATCGGACACGCCGCCAGAAGGCGGGGCGACGTTGGCGTAGTGCTGCTCATAGGAGAGGACGTTGCCGCCCATAGCCGTCTGGGCTATGTACGTCTTGATCTGGTCTCGGCGCTCCGAACCTGCGAGGAGGGGGAGGCCGATCAGGAGGGCGATGAAGAAGAGGATGGCGAGCTGGAGCGGCCGGACGCGCATCCGCAAGCCGCCAGCCACGCCGCCCCGGGCGGGCGAGTCAGCGCCGGAGACGGGAGTGTAGCCCGGCGCCATGGGTGGGGAGTTTGCAGGCCGGTAGATGGATAAAAAGAGCGAAGGTAAGGGAGGGTGGGGAATGGAGAGGCAGAGAAATGGGATGCGTTGTCGAGAAGTAAGATAAAGTCTGGAAAGTGAATGCAGCGGGAGGAGTGGAGTTTGTCAAAGATGAGTGAGACTCCGGAGGGGGCGGCAGCGATCCGGCTCCTTCTTTAATGTGCCTGAGCCCGAATGGGTCGCTCGCTGGGCGGGAGGAACGGTAGCGGCACGGAGGCTTGGCCCCCTGCTGATCTCTATCTCCGCACGTACGGTAAGCCCCTTCCCGTCTTACGGTCTTCCACGCAGCACGACTCGGAGGTGAAAACAGTCCCATCAGGTTGGAATCCTGATGGTGTCGGCGGTCTTGCATAGACTTATGGATGCATAGGTAGCAAGCTTAAGAGTGCAACTTGGTGCAGGGTGATATGCAGGTTAGTTCCCAATTGGGGGCGGGGTGAAATGGGTTGAATGCGGGAAGGCGGCACATGGGACGCGTTTTAGTTCCATCCACCCTTCCGGGTTATCCTAGATTCAATATCATCCACATCTCTCTCACTCTCTCACTCTTGTTCAACTCCATCTCTGCTCTTTCATCTATTCACGACATATACCCACGCCTTAATCCACTACACTCGCTCGCCTGATCCACCACGCTCCCTACACCCCACCAGCTCGCCGTCGAACCCCCCTGACGCGTCGCGCAGCCTCCGCAACATGCCGCCAATGTTCGGCATGGCGAGGCGGCATCGACTCGTCGTCGCCGCCATCCTCATCGTTGCCGCCATCTTCATCTTCTCGCGCTCCGATTCTGGAGCATCACCTCACACGCCCTCAACGTCCTACGACTTGGGCAGGACACCAGGCCTCGGCTCCCATTTGTGGGATGATTACGGCGCCGACGACCTCGTCGAGGACGAGATGACCACCCCTCAGAAGGGTGGTCTCAAAGGCTGGCTCCCCTTCATTGGTGGTGGAAAGGGCAAGGCCAAGGGCCGCTCCATCCTGATTACTGGCGGTGCCGGGACGCTCGCACACGCGCTTGCCCCGCGCCTTATCGACGAGGGCTACGAGGTGCACGCTCTGGACATTGTGAGCAAGCCAGCAACGCTCCCTGCTGGGGTCATCTACCACCGCGGCAATGTCATCTCCTCTGTTCGCAGGGTCATGGATGCCAACAACTTCGACGGCATTATCCACTTTGCCGCCGTGTCGCTCGAGCAGTGGTGCGCGCCCAAGGAGGACGCCTGCACCAACATCAACGTCGGCGGCACCAAGGCAGTTATGGACGCGATCGAGGACCGCTTCAGCGAGGCACGCAAGAGTACGGGCAAGGGCGGCTTGTTCGGGCTTGGCCATGCCGAGGGCGTGACGGTGCCGTGGATCCTGTTCGCGTCGTCAATGGACGTCTTTGGCACCAAGCAGGACGGCCTCATCGACGAGGGCACCGCCCAAGCCGCCGAGTCGGCTATCGGCCGTACCAAGGCGACGGCGGAGAGTGTGGTGCGCGACGGATTCGAGCGCTCGCGCCAGGCGCACATGGCCAACGTCGGAAACAGCAACAGCAAGCGCGACGCGCCCATGCCTCTCAAGCACAAGGCGATGGTACATGCCGCCGTTGTCCGCTTTGCCGATATCTACGGCTACCGCCGCGCGCACACGATTCCCACGGCGTTCTTCCCTAGACTAATCCAGCATGCCGTTACCTCGCTCCCGATCCAGTACTCGTCCGACCGCACGCCCATGGACCTGTTGCATGTCGAAGATGCCGTCGACGGTGTACTCCGCGTCGTCCAGCAGTGCGACGGTATCGCCCGTCTCGGCAAGGACGCCGAGCCGTCGCTGCTGACATTCAACATCGTCCATGGCGGCAAGCGTTGGACCGAGGAGGAGATTGTCGACATCATCCGCTCTGAGACGCAGTCCTACTCGCCGGTCCGCGACATCGGCAACCACAAGGTCAACGTCAAGAGCGTGGCCGAGTTCTCGCCCAAGGCCGCCGCCGAAGCCCTCAAGTGGACGCCTCAAATTCCTCTCCCTGTTGGAATGGCCAAGGCAGTTATCGCGCTCGCGCAGGACACGACCGACTACGCGCAGCAGTTCCTCATCGACCACTGCCCCAAGGACTCTGTCGTGACTGACCTCGGCGTCGATGGTCCGCTCCGCATGCTTCCCGAGGACCTTCGTAACCGTGACCTCTGGAAGCTTGACCAGTGCACTGTGAACATTGGCTTCAACGACGGCCACGGCTTCATCCACCACGTCAAGTGCGAGGACGGCAAGAACTGCAACGCCAACGGCAAGAAGGTGCCGTCGTACAACTGGAACTCGACAGTGTGGATCATCGAGCAGGTCCACGGGACGTCCAAGTCGGCCGACGGCAAGATCACAGCGCGTATCTGGCAGGAGAACGGTATGGGATACCTGGGTATTCCGGAGTACCAGGCCGAGGCTGGCAAGGAGATCAACTTCGAGATGTACAAGAAGGAGGACACCGAGCCGCATATCGACACGTTCGAGATTGACGTCGCGCACGATTCCTCGTTCCTCCGCCTCTCCATTCCGGGACGCAACCTGCAGGTCGTCACCAAGCCGACTGCGGACGAGGAGATGAGCAAGTTTGAGCTCGTGACCACCCCGACCACGCCGCCAGAGTACAACATGCGCTTCTCTATGCTGTGCTGCCCATCCGAGGGCGACTGGCCTCTCCTGCTCGACGACCACGAGTCGGCTGACTCGCGTTTCGGCTCAACCAACCAGATGCCGTTCAACGCGTCGCGTCGCGCCCACCTCTGCGAGCGTGCCCACGATGCGCACACCTTCCACGCCGACTTGGTCAAGAGGGCGGAGAAGTCGGCCAAGGCTGCTCAGGAGAGTGGCGGATCGCTCGCAGAGAAGCCCCTCAAGCTCAACGTCCACCCCAACGACTGGGCCCTCAAGTACCTCCCTCCATGCTGGAACGACTGCTCGTCCCCGACGATCTGCATGCAGACTGGCAACTGCCGCTGCGTGCTGGCGGACTCGTGCCCGCGCCGCCGCGAGAACCCTCTCATTGCTCTCGGCCGAGGTGTGCGTGAGGCAACGCCTGTGAACAAGTCGGCTCTGGGCATGTTCAAGGGATACGACAAGGTCCTCGCCAAAATGGTCGAAAAGGTCGACTGGCGTGACGTCCTCAATCCCGAGGCACGTGCCTACCTCGCCGCCCACCCCGAGTTCATCAAGGTGCACGTCGTCGACGGCTACCCGCGCCAGAAGGAGATTGAAGCGGCCGACTGCCACAACTTACAGCAGTCGCACTGCTTCTCGGCCGACTCGATCCTGTATAAGGCGATGCGCCATCTGTCGGTCCCGGCTCCCGATGCCGACCTCGTCATCCTGCCCGTGTACCAGCACTGCACGGGCGCTGACTTCATCCTCCACGACGTGTGGCACTACGCATCCAAAACGATCAAGGGCATCGACGAGCAGGAGAAGCCCGTTTCGCTCGTCATGACGCACGACTGGGGAATCTGCCTCGCCTTCGAATGGGAGATCTGGTCCTCCCGCCCTAGCACCAAGCTCTACCCCGACCCATTGCTGAAGAACACCCTCGTGTTCTCCGTTATGGGCGACTGGGACTCGAACTGCTACCGCCCGGCGCAGGACGTCGTCATCCCCGCCCGCACCTGTCTGTCGAAGAAGCTCGTCGAGACGTTCCCCAACGTCGAGCACATCATGCCTGCGCGTGAGCGCCCGCGCCTCGTCACGTGGTCGGGCACGTTCTGGGGCACAGGCAAGAACGAGCGTCTCCGTCTGACATGCCACCGCGGTGGTGTGGCCGACGAGGAGCTGCTGCCGGGCCAGGGCCCGCAGTCCAGGTTCCCCCGTGCGTGGGACGACTACATGCAGGAGTTGAATACGGCTCGGTTCTGCCCCCAGCCGCGCGGTGTTGCCGGTGAGTACTACCACGTCGGGGAGCGGCGGCCCACTTCTCCGCCACCCTTCTGCCACCCTTCTGCCCTTCCTCTACCCCGCTCTGCCCACTCCTTGGTCGTCCCCTTGCCTGCCCGCACGCGCTAACCCCAGGCTGGTCCCCCCGCGTCAACGACGCGCTGTACGCCGGCTGCATCCCCGTCCTGATCGCTGAGGCCTCGCACTACCCCTTCGCGTCCATGATCGACTGGTCCCAGATCTCCGTCCGCATCCACCCGACCGAGCTCGACCAGGTCGAGAAGATCCTCAACGAGATCCCCATCGAGCGCGTCGAGCAGCTCCAGGCCAACATCGTCGCTATCCGCGACGCGTTCCTGTACGCCACGGACGAGGCGCCGCAGGACGAGCTCGAGCGCAAGGGCCCCATGTTCTTTGCGCTGCACGAGGCGGGAATGCGGCTGCGCACGCAGTATGCGATGAAGCCGTAGCGCCGCAGCGAGCGCGGAGCGCGAGCTGGGGAGCTGGGGAGTTCGTGAGATGTGAGAGGCGGCCCGGTGAGCCGGGCGCGAGACTGGCGAGAGGAGTTCGATAGAAGGTGTCTTGGTGTCCATCGCATATGCATAGACTTGTACGACGAGGCTGCTGTGTGGAGGTCTGGCTGTACGTCATGTCTGGTAGGTCTGGCTGTACGTTATGTCTGGCGTGTGGTGAAGTCTCACTGAGGGCAGCCTAGAAGTTCCACAGAGCGGCGCTATGAGCATGCTGGCGGATCTCGTCTGCATTTCCGGTATTCCATGTCATCAGTAAGCACAGACTGATCCGTGAGGTTGGCATATTCACGGACACCAACAGCAGAAGCTCGTTCCAGTGGCGAATTCGCGATCATACGTCGGGGAGCTTCCGATGTCCCTCTCGCCGGCCTTTGCCTCGTATCCCTGCTCCGGACGCCAGCCTTATCTCGGGATCAGGCTAAACGTGAGACGGACAGATCCATACCGTGCAGATCACAACCTTGTCCAGAAGTCTCAACCAACAGCAACCCTGCCCTCAAACTCTCTACGCCGCAGACCGCTGCCTCTGAGCTGCTGACAAACGCTGACATACACGCCCTTGCTGACACCCCTTCTATGCTGACCAAGACCAAGACCATGCACCGGCAAACCCCCGGCCAACCACGGAGCGTGAACCAGACCTCGTCTCGGTTGAATGTTGGATGTAAATGCGACGCGAGGTGAGCGAGAGGCGCCACGGAGGGACTGGTCCCGTGAGCATTTCCGGTTTTCCGTCCCCCGTCACCCCGCCCTCCTCCCATTCGTCCTGTGTTCATCCTGCCCTCGTCCATCATGCTCCTCCCTCTCTTCCTTCAAGCTTCAAGTCTTGCTTCTCCAGCTGTAGCTCTGCAGCTCTCGCACCTTGCCCTTCGTCCCCTCCTCTGGCCCAGCGCTCGGGCTCTTAATCTTCTCTCTGCTCTCGCGCGGTGCCCGAACAATTACTCGGAACGCCTCAATGGACGCTTCCTGCCCGTGGGCACGACTACTTGGCGATTCCCGGAGGTGGCGATGGACTTCCGGTACTCCGTCTGACCAGCTGACTGACGCGGGCCCACGCCATTCTCCACACCCCACACTGTGCGGTGAATGACTGCTGAACACTCCATACCCGGCCGCTAGCGGCTGGTGTGGCTGACGCTTACTGATCGAGCCGTCGCGTTCCTCGTGGGGCTACACTTCCGAGATACAACATAAAGGCGCCTCCTCTTCTCTGTTCATCCCCCTCCATCTCTTCACTTATCCCTCACCCCACCCTCTACACAATGGCCCTCTCGTTCCGCCAGCTCGCGGGTATCCCGGACCTCACGGCGTCCACGCAGGACTCGGTCCTCGTCATCGTCGACGCGCAGGGCGAGTATGCGGACGGACACCTCAAGATCACGAATGTGGCCACGTCGCGCCCGGCCATCCAGAAGCTGTATGAGAAGTACCGCGATGCCGGGGGGCACATTGTGCATGTCGTGCACGAGGTGAGTTGGTGTGTGGCACGGGCACAGGTGGGGACGAGTGGTGAAGGGGGACGGGGGTTGAAGAAGGCGGGGCATGGAGGCATGGAGATGTGGGTGGCTATGATATGCCAGAGAGGTGGGCAAGAAGGGGAGCACCTGATCGACCTCCACCTCCATTCTTGCTGCTGGTCAACTCCTTGTTAGCCTGGCAGTTTCACGACTTCTCGACAGAAGAAGCCCAGCATCGCCGCCACCGCCGCATAGCCTTACCGTGCTGAGCCTAACCCCAGGTCCCCGAGGGCACGCCCGTCTTCACGCCCGGCACGGCGCTCGCCGCCGAGTTCCCCGAGCTCGAGCCCAAGAAGGACGCCAAGAACGAGACGGTCGTCGGCAAGAAGTTCCCCGGCTCGTTCTGCCAGACCAACCTCGACGACGTGCTCAAGAAGACGGGGCTCAAGAAGGTCGTCATTGTCGGGTACATGGCGCACGTGTGTGTGTCGACGACGGCGCGCGAGGCGAGCCAGCACGGATACAGTGTGCTCGTTGCCAAGGACGCGATTGGCGACCGCGACATTCCGGGGGCTAGCGGGCAGGAGGTTGCCGATGTGAGTAGCGCGGCGCGGGGGAGATAGGGTAGGGATGGCAGAGCGCTCACACCCAGATGGTCTGCCACGAGCTCGGCGATGCGTTCGGCACCATCATCAACAGCACCGACGTTCAGTAGTTCGCAGTTGTGGGATAGCAGAAAGCAGTAGAGGGATGTACAAGAGAACATGCTTTCCGACCCTTGCTTCCGTGACTGAAGATGGGAGAGCGCTCGAACGGAGAGATGACTGGGCAACGACTATCTCGCCGATGTATGCGAAGCCTACACTGGCCTCCGCTGTCCTCGTACGTTGATGTCAGCAGGCCGCGTAGCTCCCAATCCCTCCCGCCCAGTTGCCATCTTTGTGCACCTGCCACTCTACAGCTGCATCTCATCTACACTAGCACATGTTTAGCATTTAGAAGACCTTCTCCTTAATCTCAATACCCTCCTCGGACTCGAGACGGTCGCGGAAGATCTTGGCGGTGGGCTCGTCGTAGGGAGCGCGGACACCGGGGGTCTTGAGCTCGCCCTCAAGGATGAGCTGGACAGCAAGACCACATGGGACACCGACGAGCTTGGCCATGGCCGAGGGTCCGCCGTGGCGGTCACCGTAGGCCTCGAGCGAGGCGACGACAGTCTCCTCGCGGCCGTCGGCGCGGATAACCTCGAAGGTGTGCTGGAGGAGGACGAGGTCGACCTCGCCGTCCTCGAACTGGCACTTGGTCTCGAGGAGGCCGAGAGGGTGCGCATAAGGGTGCCCTTGGGGCTGACGGGCTCGTTGGCGTCGAGCATGCCGAGCGAAGTGTACTTCTGGAGGATGATCTTGGCCTGGTCCTTGGGGACCGAGGGAGGTTCTGGATCTTGGCAGCGACCTCGGTCTGCTCGGCCTTGACGCCAAGGAGCTTGGCGGTGAGCTCGAGCCACGACATCTTGGGGGCACCCTCGGCGAGGTAGTCCTTCTGCTCGTCGTCGAGGAGGCCAAGGTCGTCCCAGCCCATGACGACCTCGCAGAAGCCGCCGTAGCGCATAGTGCCACGGATGAGGTTCTCGCACTCGGGGATGCCGTAGAACTCGCGGAAGACGGACGAGTCACGGTTGGGGTACGCGACGAGGTTGTAGGCAGGGGTGAAGTAGTAGGGCTTGGCGAACTGCATGAGCTCCTTGCCGCCGCCGACCTGGGCGACCTTGCCGTCCTTGAGGAAGCGACCGGTGTTCTTGAGGGCCATAAGGACACCGACGGGCGACCACGAGAACTTGTAGCCGAGGGCGTTGTCCGAGGCAGCGGGCTCGGTCAGGCCACCGCAGTACGAGTAGAACGACTTGATCTTGCCGCCGGCCTTGTGGACCTCGTCAATGATCTTGACGGCGTAGAGGTGGTCAACTCCGGGGTCAAGACCGATCTCGTTGAAGCAGATAAGGCCAGCATCCTTGAAGGCCTGGTCGAGCTCCTGCATCTGGGGGTTGACGTACGAGGTGGTGACGACGTGAACCTTCTCGGCGAGAGCAGCCTCCATGACCTTGCGGTGGAGGGTGTAGGGGACGAGCGAGACGACGACGTCGTGGCCCTTGACGGCCTCACGGAGAGCCTCGGCGCTGGAGACGTCGACCGACTTGGCGGTGGCGTTCTCGAGGCCCTGAGCAAGGCCCTCAGCGGTAGCGAGGGTGCGGCAGGCGATGGTGAGCTCGTGGCCGTGCTCGGTGATGTACTTGGCAGCGGGGGCGGCGACGAGACCCGAGCCGAAGAAGGAGGACCTTCTTGCCGGTGCCGTTGCCCGAGGCAGCGCCGGGGCGAACACCGCCGAAGACGGGGAGGATGTTCTTGTTGTCCTGGATCATGGCGCGGCCGAACTCGGGGAGAACGAAGGCAGCCTTGTGGACGTCGGCGTTGTAGTACTTGCAGTCGGGGACCTCGCGGAGGCACTTGGTCATGTCGCGAGTAGGCTCCTTGGAGCAGATGAGGAAGCCCATCGAGCCCGAGGGGTACGTGGGGATGGTCGAGGTGGCGTACTCGGCGACCGAGAAGATCTTCTTGGTGGTCTCACGGAGCTCCTGGATGAGGGGGAGGTGGAGCCAGATCGACTCGCCCTGGGTCGACATGTGGCCGCCCTCCTTGAGCGCAGCGTGGAGAGGGTGAAGTAGGGGGCCTCGAAGAGGGCGGCGGCGGGGCCGACGGGGTCCGACGAGTCGGTGACGATGACGTCGTACTCGTTCTTGTGCTCGGGGAGGAACTTGAAGCCGTCGCCGATGAAGACCTCAACACGGGGGTCGTCGTAGCACTTGGAGAGGGTGGGAGGAACTGCTTCGAGACGCGGATGACAGCCTCGTCAATGTCGCAGAGGGTGACCTTCTTGACAGTCTTGTGCTTGAGGGCCTCACGGATGACACCACCGTCACCGCCGCCGATGACGAGGACGTGCTCGGGGTTGGGGTGCGAGCACATCGGGAGGTGGGTGATCATCTCCTGGTACCTGGCGGTGTGAGCGACCGTCTTGACGGCGGGGAGCCAGTTGGTACGCACGAGAACTCATCGCGCTCAGTGACCTGGATGGCGCCGTCGAGGACGAGGACGTTGCCGTAAGTCTCGGACTCGAAGACAAGGACGTCCTGCGTGTTAGTCTTCCACTTTCCGTGATTTGCCGAGGTGCTGGCGACTCGACAACTCACCTGGTAGAGCGACTTCTCGTGGTGGAGGATCTGCTTGACCCTGCCTGTTAGTCTCCACTCTCGCAAAGCATACACTGCCATTGCTGGCGCAGGGGCTCGCGCTCGTTATCGCGACTTACTTGAGGGTCATAGCCTGACCTGTACGTCAGCTCGTGCTCGATGCCCACTCCTCCATCAATCCGAGTCCAAACTCACCAGGCCACTGGGGCGAGATCTCGCGGAACCAGCCGTCTGCAGTGTCAGTAGTGCATTTCACCTCCTTCGAGCGCAAGCAGCCCACGCACCAACGATGGAGGGGTGGGACTTCGGCGCCGACATTTTGATGAGTTTTGTGGAGGATGGAGGAAAGAGTGCGATATTGTGGTGACCTTTCTTAAATCTTTGGCCCTGGAAAACCGCGTGCCTGGGAATCGAGTACCTCAACGCTGACGCTGGCAGATCCAATGTCGACTGGTGCGACAACATTCGTCGACTCGCATCTGCCACCCTCGTCCGCACATTCTCGGATCCTGCAAGGGTGCTGTATCGCGCACACTGCTGCATGGGATCCTCTCGTCTCGTCTGGATCGTTCAAGTGGGGGTTTGTTGAGAGGTTGTGGGCGAGGGGGAGGCGTGATTGGGCTGGCGGAAGCAGATTGGACGGCTTGCTTTGGCGCTCAAGAGCGAGATGGCCTGCACGTTCTATTTTAGCCTGATTATCCGTGCATGTTCATCCAGTGTCACTTCTGATAGCGAGCGGAGAGTGGCACCCAGCGAGCATGCATATGCAGATGGCATGCGAGCATGCGTAGACGACTGCAACTGTCTGAGCATGATCTGGATAGGGAGAAACCGCGCAAGTCTCGATCGGTTTGGAGTAGATCATCGAGTGGGGACGAAAGTTGCCGATAGAGATTCCACGGAAATCAAATCCGGTCACTTCCTCTTTATATTAACTCTGAACCCAGACCAACTGCAAGATGCATGAGTCGTTTCCAACTTGAATCTGACTGCTAATCAGCCTGCTTGAATGTCGATGGCGCTTAGGTTGGGTGAGAGTCAAGTCCAACTTGCACCTTGCGATTGAACAGCCTCTACGGATACTATGAACCAGCCGCGGTGCTACGGAGATGTCTCACACTCCGGGCGTCCAACGTCCACACCCAACGTCCAAGCCAGCCTGACTTAACCGCGCTCAAGTAGATACGGTGAGTATACATCAGCTGTACGGTCCAGGAACAAGAATGTTCTTTGGCGCTGCGCAGGTAGCCATGCACCGGTCGCTGCAAAAGCACACCGGGCATATGTAACGTCTGGTACTCAGTTGGCTGGGCATAATTTCCCGACCATTATCCGAGGCCGTGTGGCATGCACCTCCGCAGCTTGGAATACTACTCCGCTCCGTTCGACCTGGCGTCTAACGGCGAATTCAAGTGAATGGAAGATGGGCATCGACGAGCCAAGCCAGCGCAACAGAATCGGGCCGAAGATGAACCGCCTGCACGGTGTTTTAACCTCCAAAACCCCGGTGGCCCCACTTCCTTCCCCCACCCCAGTGCGGAACCACTGCCCGGAACGACCGGCGAATTTCGCCCAACTCCGACACCACTTGACC
Source organism: Cutaneotrichosporon dermatis (assembly GCA_020011015.1). NCBI lineage: Eukaryota > Fungi > Basidiomycota > Tremellomycetes > Trichosporonales > Trichosporonaceae > Cutaneotrichosporon > Cutaneotrichosporon dermatis. Next base: position 3,543,488 of record JAIGNX010000002.1, on the reverse strand, counting down.
TGTTTCCCACTAGCAAAACTAGTTGCAGTGTGCGAGTGCCGCGTCGAGCCGGCCTCACCCGGGCCGGACGTGACAACTAACGCGCCGAGGTGAGAAGACATAAAGGCGTCGGCGTCGTCGTTCCCCAGAGCCCCCCCACCATCCACCTGAGCGACCTGTTAACTCCCCCCGACTATCCACAATGACCAAGGCCCAGTTCCTCATCGACCTCGAGCGCGACGGCTACGTCGTCGTGCCCAATGTTATCCCCAAGGAGGCGTGCGCCGAGTTCCGAGAGGGCGCGCTGCAGTGGCTCGAGAGCTTCCCCTACGGCTTCAAGCGCGACGACAGGAGTACTTGGACGGACCAGCACCTCCCCTTCGGCGCAACGTGAGTGCTAGCCCTTGAAGGCTTCAACAGCAGGTCTGAAGCCTGTGCCGTCACTGCCTCTTACCTCCGGAACGTTGCTCACACTCAGCGGCGGATTGTACAACCGCTACGCCGTCAACCACGAGGACTTTGTCTGGAAGATCCGCACCCAGCCCGGTATCCTCAAGGTCTTCGAGGAGATCTGGGGCACCGACGACCTCATCGCCTCGTTCGACGGCATGAATGCAAGCCTGCCCATCAACCCCGAGACTGGCCGCATCGACATCAAGCCCACCCCCGCGTGGCCTCGTGAGTCCCTCCCTACCTCCGCGCCTCTGGCCTGCTGGTCAGCCTTCAGTATAGACCCCTAACCCCAGACATCGACCAGAACCCGCGTCGCATCGACCGGTTCGAGCTCTACCAGGGCATTGCCAACATGTCGCCCAACGGCCCCGACGACGGCGGCCTCTGTGTCCTCAAGGGCTCGCACCTCCTCCACGACGCGCACTTCAAGGCCATCGGCGGCTTCCGCCCCGAGGCCGACCTCGGCCCCAAGGAGAACTCGTACCGCTACCCTCCCCAGGACTTTGAGTGGTACAAGCAGAACGGTGCCGAGGTCGTCAAGGTGTGCGCCAACGAGGGTGACCTGATCCGTGAGTAGCGTGTGCGGGACGTTGCGACCGTGTCCGCCGGCTAGAGTGAAAGGACACAGCTGACATCAGTGTGGGACTCGCGCACCGTGCACTGGAACTGCTCGCCTGTCGGCACGCAGACCCGCTTCGTGTCGTACGTCTGCTACTCGCCCCGCGCCAAGATGAGCGACGCCGAGCTCGCCACCAAGCTCGACGTCTTCAAGCAGCGCCTCGGCACCACCCACTGGCCATACATGAACGTCATCCCCCAGCACCGCAAGGTCGGCGGTGTGCCCGTCCGCCCTGATGGCACGCCTGATCCCGCCAACCGCGCCCGGCCGCTCAACGACGTGCGCGAGACGCCCGAGGTGCTCCGTCTTGTCGGTGTCCGGGCTTAGGATGGTTTTGTGCATGGTTGGGTGGGAGAGTAGCCGAGTGTGACATATGTGTTTGATAAAATGGTATTTGTACAATGAATGCTAGTGGATGTCATGGTTTGCGTGCATAGAGGTGCGCCACATTTGCTCTAAGGCTTTCCTGCCTGGCTAGGATGCAAAACCAGTTGTTGGCTGTTGGTGTCAACTACTGGTCGTCCGGTTGTTGTCGTCGTAGGTGCGGTGGTGTCAGTATCTATGCTGTCGACATTACCCACACCAATCGCACAGTTGTGAGGGGAGCAGGCAAACTAGCCACGCCCTGTGTTCGTCGGCCAGCTGTTGTTTGGTCCACGACAGGGCCAGACGCCACAGTTACTTCAGATCCAGGACAGCAGTCGTGCCAGTCACTGACGGTAGACTAATATGGATGTAGAGTATGCCATCTGCCACTCCTGACAGGAGAGTCCAGTAGAACCTACACCCTCCTCCATCAGCGCTCCAGATCTCAGAGGTTCGGCCGTACGACGGACCTCCCACCATGCAGAAGTTATGCAGAAGTTCACAGGCGAGATCGCTGGGGCTGGGCGTGGGCATGGACCGAGGCCCACCGAGCAGCGGGATTCGGCCATCTCCGCCACCCGGCAACCAGTGCCGGATTTCGGCGTGGGGAAGCCGGCATCCATTGCCGCTGCTCCCCAGGCCGCTGGACCAGCTTGCCCAGCTTCGGTGGCCGCTTGGGCACAACCGACTGGATCGATTACTTAACTGCTGGCTGTCGTGTTGGGAGCCCACTCTCGCTCTGTGTCAACGAACAACCTACTCGCCATGTCTGGAAAAGCCGCTCTTCTGTCTAAGAACCCCGACGACGTCGTGATCCGTGAGTCTCTAAAGCTGGCTATCCCCCTCTCGCGCTCTCCCACGCTCCAGCCATCTCTCTCAGCATCCTCTCCCTAGCGATGACTAACCGCAGTCGCCGCCAAGCGCACGGCGATGTGCAAGGCGAGCAAGGGCGCGTTCAAGGACGCGCGGTACGAGGACATGCTCGCCGGCGCGCTCAAGGGCGCGATGCTCGCCGCCCGTGTCGACCCCAACCTCATCGAGGACGTCCAGATCGGCACCGTCCGCACGCCGCGCGGCGGCGCGAGCATCACGCGCATGGCGTGCTTCGCCGCCGGGCTGCCCGTCAAGACGTCGGTCTCGACCGTCAACAGGCAGTGCTCGAGCAGTCTGCAGGCGATCTGGACTATTGCGAACGAGATCCTCGCGGGCGACATTGACGTCGGTATTGCCGGCGGGTGCGAGAGCATGACGCACCACTATGTGCGCACGCCGCTCGACCACCCCACGTCCGAGGACGTGATGAAGGTGCAGCGTGAGTCGGGGTGCACGCAACAGAGATTGGAAGATGCTGATGTTCAGTCGCCGCCGACTGCCTCATTCCCATGGGCATCACGAACGAGAACGTCGTGTCAGAGTATGTCTTGAGACTCGGCATCGACCGCCGCTGACAGCAGCTACGGCCTCACCCGCGCCGAGCAGGACGAGTTCGCCGCGCGCTCGTACCAGAAGGCGGAGGCTGCGCAGAAGTCTGGCCGGTTCGACGGCGAGATCGTCCCCGTCACCGTCAAGGGCAACACCGTCGCTCGCGACGACTGCCTGCGGTACGGCGTGACGGCCGAGTCGCTCAAGGACGTCAAGCCGGCCTTCAAGAAGGACGGCACGACGACGGCCGGCAACGCGTCCCAGCTGACCGACGGCGCCGCGGCCGTCGTGCTCGCGCGCCGCAGCGTCGCTGAGCGCCTCGGCCTCCCCATCATCGCCAAGGTCGGCAAGGTGGTGACGACGGGCGTGCCGCCGCGCATCATGGGCATCGGGCCTGCGGCTGCGATTCCCAAGGCGCTCGAGCGCACGGGCCTGACGATTGGCGATGTCGACATCTTCGAGATCAACGAGGCCTTCGCGGGCCAGGCGCTCTTCTGCGCCAAGGACCTCGGACTCGACCAGAAGCGCCTCAACCCCAACGGAGGCGCTATTGCCCTCGGACACCCTCTTGGCGCGACTGGCGCACGCCAGGTGGCCACGGGCCTCAACGAGGCCAAGCGCACAGGTGCCAAGATCCTCGTCACGTCCATGTGCGCGGGTACCGGCTTCGGCGTGGCTGGTGTGTTCGTCAACGAGCAGCCCGGCGCCAAGCTTTAACAAGTCTAGAAATTAGTTGTAGTGTAGCATTGGGATGTCAGACGTTTGTTTCAAGCGCTGTCAAGGCAAACATGTAAAATACGACAGCCTGGGTGCCGCAAAGCATGCAGTTAAGAGGGTGGGACAATGCATCATCTGCCTACCGCTTCTCGAGGAGGACGTAGCGCAGCACGCTCTGATGAGAAGGTACTATATCAATCGCCTGCAATACAGATATCCTAGCTGCGCCGTATGGGCTCTCGAAGGGACCTACGAGAACAAGGGAGAAGGGCGAGCTCGGATTCTCGAGGTGTCTGGGGGAGAACGGCGACTCTCCGGGGGCTCTGGCGATGTGGCTCCAGTGATGCTCCATGTCCAAGCTGGGGTGGCGATGCTGGCAAAAAAGGCCGCAAGGCCGCCTCCATCGTGCGGCGGCGGCGCGAGTCGGATTCACGCAAAGACAGGGTGACGAGGCGCGATAAGATTCAGACGTTGTGCCGCGCCACATCCATCTGCGAACAAGGAGTACGGGCATTCATGCCAAGGCATCCGTATCTGCATGCCTGCAGGATCAGCGCGAGTCACTCGGGTGGGCTCACCTCTCTCCTCGCCCGAGCGCAGCCCAGCCTAGGCTTGCAAGCGATTAACGCTCTGCGGGACAAGTGGGGACGGATGCGGATGCACCGAAAGGCGGCGGTGAGCAGACTCGCGCCTCCCGCGCTTCTGCTCGCGCTCCATCAGCGTCACCTTCTGCTCCGCCAGCGAGGCCTGTGTGAAAGCGAGTTCGAGGTCGGTCGCGAGACTCTCCTTGTCGCGCTTGAGCTGCGCGATCGTGAGGTCCTTCTTTCTTGACGCGGACTTGAGGGACTGCGCGGCGGACTTGTACTTGTCGAGCTTGGCCGTGAGTGCCTGGGCGCTCGCGCCGGCGTCCTCCAGCTCATGCCGGAGGGTGGCGTTCTCGCCTTGGAGGTCGGTGACTTTGGTTTCGGCGTCCATGAGCTTTTGGCGGAGGGTGGCGGTCTCGTCGTGCAGGGCGGCGGACTTGGAGTCTGCCTCCTCGAGTCGTTGGCGGAGACCAGCGTTCTCCTCGCGCAGCTGGGCTGCCTTCCCGTCGGCTCTCTCGTCGGCCTCCTCGAGCTGTTGGCGGAGACTGGCGTTCTCCTCGCGAAGCTCGACCGCCTTCCTGTCCGCCTTCTCGTCGGCCTCATCGAGCTGTTGACGCAGGCTAGCGGTCTCATCTTGCAGGTCGGCGGCCCTCAATTCGGCATCCTCGAGTTGTTGACGCAGACTGGCGTTCTGGTCTCTGAGGTCGGCAGTCGTAGACTCGGCCTCCTCGAGCTGATGGCGAAGGCTGGTATTCTCCTCCTCAAGCTCCCTAGCCCTCCCATTCGCCTGCTCGACCATCTCCTCAGCCTTCGCGAGCTGCACCTTCGCCTCCTCCCTCTCCGCCTCGGCAGCGGCGACTTTGTCGTCGTTGAACGCGCCCATCATGCGCTGCGCAATCTTGAGCTCCCCGTTCTCTTTCTGCAGCTCGCCATTCTTGGCTTTCAGCTCGGCGTTGGCGGCAAGGAGCGCCTCAACTTTGGCTTCGAGGGCGGCGGCATTCTCCTTTGCGGCCGACACAAACTTGTCCGCGGCGGCCGTTTGGGCGGCCATGCGCTCTGCATAGACCGCGGTCGCTTTGAGGGCCTCCTCGGCGATGGTGCGGAGGGCGTCGGTCGTAATGGGGCCAGAGAGGACCTTGCGCTGCTCGGCATAGTCGAGGAAGGGGTCGGCTGCGATTGAGTTCAGTGCGTCGTCGTGGTCGTCATCCTCGCCGTCCGCGAGGGTGAGGCGTTGGACCTCGCTAGAGAGCTTGGGCGACTGGACTGTGCTCTTCTCGTTGGGTTCAGCGGAGTAGAGAGGAGTCGTTGGGCCGACACTCTCGAAGTCCACCGAGCCGAGAGACGACGCGTCGCTCCGACCGTCCATATCCGCGTTCTCGTTGACGAACGTGTTCGCAACAGACTGGGCGCAGCCCTTGTACCCCGCATCTTCGAGCTTGCCGGCCTTCTCGGCGGCACGCAGCTCCTCGACGTAGTCGGCATTGGCGATGAGTTCCTCCAGGCGTTCGGGGATGCGGATGGGCACGTCCTCGTCGCCGACGGACGGCGCGCCAGAGTTCGAGTACGGGGCTATGTTGCCTAATGGGGCTATGCCTGTCGAGTCGAGGGCCTCAGTGGGCTCAGAGTCGGCCCATTCAGGAAGCCGCTCTATAACTTTGTAGTAGGTATCGCTGTTGAATGAGACGGCCTTGGCATTTGTGCTGGCGGCGTCGCCGTCGGGGCGCACCGCGCTCTTGGGATACGTCTTGGAGGTGGTGGGTTCCAGGCCCTTGACGACCGGCAGACTATCGGGTTCGTCGGCGTCGACTTCGTAGTCGGCCTTGTCGGCGGTGGCAATAAGCTGGTTGCGCTGCCCGCCCCAAGCAAAGGCTAATGACGGCTGCGTGACGTCCTCGTTAACGATCATTGTCTCGTGCTCAACCTCCTCCGCGTCGCGCGACTCGTTCGACGTTGCGGGAGCGGTCTCCCCTGCGGGCTCATCGTGGTTCGTAGTGGTGGAAGTCGTAGATGCAGGACGACCGGGTGACAGAAGCCCTAGACCTAGAGCGGAGGATTCCCGCTCGTCGTCGAAGCGCTGAGAGGGAAAGCCGCCAAGGTCGATACCCGAATGGCTGAAGGATGTAGATAGGTCTACAGTGCCTGTTGGAGTCAGCTACGACCAAAGTCGACCGCCCGATCATGACTCCAACTCCCTCATGCTTGTTACCTACCGGCGGGATTGAGTAGTCTGGCTGTTTTGCGCTTCCGGCGAGGCGATGGTGTGCGGGAGTTGTATTTTGACTTTAGAGGTGATGGGAGATTGAGGTGGTGTGAGGATGATGAGCGTAATGGCGACGACATCATGTTACGCGTTGAGTTGATGGTGGTGTCGGGACGCTGAGAAGTATAGCTAGCGGAAGTGCCTGTTGTGGATGCTATGTCTGTTTGATAGTGGTGTTTGGATGCCGTTGTGTCTGGATTGTTGTTTCTGGTTGCTCTTGGAACGATATCGTGCTGGAAGGGGGAGTCTCCCGCCTTTGGTCGTCCAACTAACGGGATAAATGCGCGTATAAGCGGAAAAAGGTATTATACGATGGTATAGGATGCCGGTTGGTATCTGGTGAGGGAGTGATGTGGTTGAGAGGAGATCAACTTTCGTTCAGAAGTTGTTGTTGTGGTTATGGCGCAGTGGATGGTGCCTGGCCTCCACTTGAATGTTGACAAGGTAAAACCAGCCGCGTCTCCCCAATAAACCGCCCATTACCAAGCGGGAGTATTTTCAAAATAATGCACGGAGTACTTGCCCCTCTCCGCGGATTCCGCAACGCGTCATGTCAGACCGAGGTTGCCAGAGAGTTAACGCCCAGTGCCAGCTTTGTCATTCAAACACCCACCATGCCCGACAGCGACAGCGACGTCGAGCGCAAGCTCAAAACTCTCCTGCAGAGCAAGGACGCTGCGTCGCCGGACGACGTGCGCCTCCTCTCCACCGCCCTCGCGCCCTCGGCCAGCACGAACGAGCAGGGCCTGGGCCTGCTCGCACTCAACAAAGTCGTCGAGGCGTCCAACGCAAAGGGCGGCGATGCGAACGAGCAGGCAGCACGGATCAAGGAGACGTTCGACCCCCTCGTCGCCGACGCAGTGTCGAAGGGCACCGACGAGGACCCCAGCACCTTCGTCCCCGCCGTTTCGTTGCTCGCCGCCCTAGCGCCGCTCGCGCCCCAGGGCACGGTCGCGCTGCTCACCCAGGTGTTGGGCGTATCATCGGCCGGCGAGGCATCCGAGGTCGACCCGCTCGGCGTGCTCCTCGAGCTTGCGGAGCTCCCGTCCCCTCTCCAGCCGGCGCTTGCCGCCCTCCTCTCAGCTCTGGCTGGCACGAAGGCCGGCCGCGGCGTAGTGCGCGATCGCGCGCTCGAGTGGATCTCTGCCGCCTCCGAGGCCGGGGCGCGCGTACAGGGCGACACGGGCGTCTTATCCGCCGTCGCACTGAGTAAACTCGGGCGGCCAGATGCCGAGGTCGGCGAGCCTGAGGAACAGCGCCTGGCGCGCGACGAGGAGTCGGTCGAGGGCGAGGCGAAGCTCGCCAAGACGCTGATGAGCCACGTCGTCTCCGCTTCTTCAGACGCCTCACCAGCAGGCTTTTCCGCCCTCCTCCCGACGCTCGAGGGTCTGTCTGTCCTCTCAACGCGCCCGGCAGTCCGGGACGTGATGTGTGACGATGCCTCGTTCCTCAAAGCCCTTCTCGGCCTCTCGCCCGTGCCTAAAGCCATCGGCGGGTCATTACCCGTGACGCCGCGGTCGAGCATGGGCAGCCTGGATGACAAGGCGCTCGCGCCCGTCGACGCGGCACTGTGCTACGGCCTCGCGACGATCGTCGCCAACCTCGTCGCGCGCAAGGCCGTGCTTTCGGAACACGACGAGCAGATGCAGCGCCTGCGCCGGATGGCGATCAGCGGCAAGACCGCACTCGAGGCGGAGGACGAGGACCCGCACGAGCGCGACGATGCCGTCGACGCGCGTGTGAGCAAGCTCATGCGCGCGGGTGTCGTCACCGCCCTGTCTGGGGTGGTGCGCGCCGAGTCTCCGCGCGTGCGTGAGGCTGTGGGCAGGATATGCCTGGGGCTGGTCGAGGATAAGGCCCAGCGACCCGTCTTCGTGCGCGACGGCGGGTTCAAGGCGCTTTCCCTCGTCCTCCGCGACCTGGGGAAACACGGCAACCCACTGCCGGCGGCGCAGGCGCTCGCCAAGCTCGTCATCTCGACGCCGCCGCCGCTCCTCTTCCCGCCTCCGCACCAGACGAATGCACTGAACGCGCTGGCGCCGCTCTACCTCCTCCTCGTCGGCGACAAGGCGTCGCTTCTGCAGCAGTTCGAGAGCCTGATGGCGCTGACTAACCTCGCGTCGATCGACGGGCAGATCGGCGCCCGCATCGTCGACGCCAAAGTCGCCCTGCCCGCCGACGACTTCAAGGGCCGCGGCCGCTCCGGCGACACTCGGGTGCTCGACAAAGTCGAGGAACTCCTCCTGGACGACAACACGCTTGTGCGCCGCGCGGCCACGGAGCTGGTGTGCAACCTCGTGAGCTCGGAGGCGGGGTTCAACCACTTCTCCGGCGAAGGCCAGGGCGGGGTGCGCTCGACCGCGCGCCTCGGCGTCCTCCTCCTGCTGACCGACGTCGAGGACTTGCCCACCCGCCTGGCGGCGAGCGGCGCGCTCGCGATCCTCACCGACTCGCCTTCTGCGTGCGCTGCGCTCGTCGCGGGCGGGGCGATCTCCGGCAGCTCGAAGCGCAGCGTGTACGACCGGCTCGGCGACCTGTTCGAGCCCGGCGGCGAGCGGCCCGACGTCCAGGAGGCCGAGGGCGGGGCCGTCGAGGCCGTGCAGACGGTTTCGAGCGAGCCGCCCGATGTCGGGCTGGCGCACCGCGGCGCGGTGATCGTGTCCAACCTCATCTCCTATGTTGACGAGATGGACGACGAGAAGCGCAAGGAGGAGAAGCGCCAGATGGCCGCTTCGAGACTCGAGGACCGGTTGACGGCGGCCGCAAGGGCCCTCGTCGCGACGAGGGACCAGCAGGACTGCAGGTTGCGCAGATGCTTGCGCAGGTCAAGCAGCTGTTCCGCGCTGAGACGTCTCCATAGAGTGCGTAGGATAGTGTATCTGTAGAGTAGTGTACAGTACGTATCGATCCGTTGCATCATTAGCTATCATGCATGCAGCTTTGCGGACGCTAAGCTGGACAATGGCTGACAGGCTGGCTAGATGATGGCAGGTGTATCAATTCTGCTTCAGCGCGTTGGATACAGTGCATATGCATGAGAGGCAAGAGTCTAGTCCTATTCAAATCCGGCGAGCTTCCCTCTAGTCCTCGTACTCGCCCTCGTCCTCCTCTTCCTCTTCCTCCTCCTCCTCCTCCTCCTCATCCTCGAACTCGACGTCTTCTCCCTCTCGCCATCCTCCTCATCATCGGACGCAACATCGTACATGTCCGCGTCCTCATCCTCCTCCTCGTCATCCTCCTCCTCATCGTCGACACGTCGAAGCGTGCGCCAGCCGTCCCTCCGACTCGGCCTTCGCACCGCAGCTTCTTGCCGCCCTTCCTCCGCGGCGCACCGCCGTCGGCGAGGAAGACGCACGTCAGCCGACTTCCCTTGGTGTCATAGCTCGCGATCGGCTGCTGCTCCTCACTCTCCGCGGTCGGGATCTTGCCGAGGTCGTACACGTTCAGCAGGCCGTCCGACGAGGCGTAGCGAGCAGCATCGTCGGGCCGGTGGGGCCATGAATGGCAGTGCTGAGATGGCCTTGATTCTGCTGTCAGCTGAATGTCAAAGTTTATAAAGCTACCGGTTGGTGTGGCCGACAAGGGTGGCGATGCGGTCAACCTCGGCCTTGGGCCGGACTCCTCGTCGTCTTCCTTCTCCTCCTCGTCCTCCTCGGCATCCTCGTCCGACTCGCCAATCTCCACAGTGTAACCTCGACTGCGCCCTTCTCAGTGCCGATGCAGAGGAGCTCGGCCTCCTCGTCGTCCTCGTCATCCTCGTCGGCGGTCGAAGGAAGCTCGGCGAAGAGGAGGTGGTTGAACCGCCCCTTCGTCTCGAGGGTGTGCAGCTTCTTCAGAGTCTGCAGTCAGCTATGCCGTCTGGTCTTAGCTCACCAAAGAGTAGATCTCACCTTGCGGGGGTAAGCACAGCGAATGCGTTCCCCTGGGCGAGAACTTGACGAGCTCAGCCTCGACCCGAGCTGGAGCGACGCGGCACCACGGCCGCGCATCAGGTCCCACATCTTGAGCGTGTGGTCCTTGCCCACACTCAGCGCAACGCGACCAGTGGGGTGCACGTCAACGTGGTTGACACGCCCGAGTGGCCCTTGAGCGTCTTGAGGAGCGCCCAGTCGAGTGCGGAAGAGCGAGAGAGTCGCGTCCGCGGACGTCGTGAGCAGGTGGCTGGGGTCGGGAAGGTCAGAGACGTGATGGAGCCTGATGTCAACTGAGTTCAGGTGGAGGAAGCTGGGCCCTATGCTTACCGGTGTGCTGAGAGAGCGAGCCGACCTCCTTCGCCTGCGCAGGTCCCACACCTTGACGAACTCGTCCTCGCTACCAGTTGCGAGCCACTTGCCGGTCGGGCTGGCGCGACGGCCTTGACGCACGCAAGTGGGCGGGGAAGATGAAGATGGGCTCGAGGGACGGCGTGCCCGAGCCGCTGGGTATTTGCCCTCGAGGCCGTACAACAGCTTCTCATACGAGCCGGCGATGATCTTGAACGTGGGGTCTCGTCCTCACTCGGGGGAGGGAGTGGGATGACGGGCTCGGCCTTCGCCTTGCCCTTACCCTTGGCGCTCTCCTTCTTCTCACGGAAGCTTGGGGCTGGCTTGGGCTCGACCTTCTTCGCCTTAGTCGGCCTTGGGCTTAGGCTTGGGCTGGACGAGGAGGAGCAGGCGCCTCGTAGCTGACCTCTACCGTGGGCTTGGTGGGGCCGGAGGGCTTGGATGGGCGGGCGCCCTTCTTGGCGTATGGTGCCGAGCGCTTGCCGCTCTTAGCTTGCTTGAACGTTTGCTTTCCCATCTTAGTGTACGAGGGATGTTGTTGTGAATGACGGTCGCACTCATCCTAGATCGTCTATGAGCTCAATCTTCACTGAACTTTCTGGACGCACGTGACATTTTACACGTGTACATCGCCGCCAGGCACGTATCAACCAAGAAATGTCTGACTCTGGCCTCCGCCAGTCGTGTGCCATGCACCCCGGTACACCGTCGTGTGAGCATCAAGCATCGAGAAAGCATAGCATGATGAGTGCTGAATGATGATGCATATCGGAGGGGTTGTAGGGTATACGTCTGTCTAAATCCTTGATGGCCTGATGCTCTTTCCCAAACCCTGGAGCGCCTCGCTCGATCCGGGGCTCACGTAGCTGCCCTCCCATGCCTGCTCGCCATCCTTGGCCTCCACGCCCGCCTTGCTGATCGGCCGCTCGGGGTGGCCGTTGTTGGGAGGCGGTAGCCCTGCTCGGACTGCACGAGGAAGAGGGACAACAGGGCGTTGGTGGCTGCGCGGTGCTCGGCCATCGCCAATGACGAACCGTGCCCTCTGCCAACTTGAGGCCGTTCTGAGGAACAAGCCGATGTTGAACAGAGGCGACTGGTGTGGTACCGGTCGACGCGAGGACACTGTTGTTAGTACTGCCAGCAACACGAAATGGCGTCAACAACGTACCGAGACTCGATGCGCCAAGAGACGATGAGCGGGAACACCGGCGTCGTGGAGGTGCTTCGACACGACGTTGGAGAGGACGTGCTTCGGCTTGCGGATCTTGAAGAGATGCGTAAGGTCGACGTGCGGGTCATGAAGTGGGCGTGGACAAACTCGCGCGCAGCGTGCAGGCCCTGCGTTAGTTTATACACGCTCGAGCACAGGTACGACCGATGACTCACCTGTTCTTGGTAGATGAGACCAACGAACGCGCGGACAACACTCGCAACACCCTCCTCCCAGCCGTCCTTCGCTTCTGCCTCTCCTTGTCAAGACGCTGTGCGCGGTCGTGGTAGCTCTCGCGGAAGTTCATCGACACTGGTGTGTCGGCGAGCGCGGCGAGGGCGACGCCCGGCGCCAACGGATAGGCAAGCCCTGGACCTGGTTGTTGATCTTGGGCGCCCTCGTTCTGGACTCCGATACCGAGCTCACGCCGACGCTCAAGCGCTGCGGCCCCACGAACGAGTAACAGCCGACGACAGGCGGTCGACGGCATGTTGGGATACCGAGCAGCGATCTCCTCGGACGCAAACAGCCGAGGAGCGAGTTGCCGAGCGAGCAAGAGCTCGTTGGTCTCGGTCTCGAAGTCGGTCGATAGGGCTGCCGGCCTCGTCGACCTTGGTGAAGGAGGGGTGGGTGAGGCATGCGAGGAGCGAGGCCTGGAGTTTAGGGGAGGGGGGAGGGAGAGGCGGGCGAGCATGGCGAGAGCTGGAGGGGTGTACGGGTCCTCGGGGGCGGGCAGGCGCTTCTGTTTGAGGACGGGAGCGGTCGAGCTCAGCGCGCGCACAGGAGCGTACCGCCTAAGAGGCGTCTTGGCCAGACGCCGCTGCCAGACGGACGAGACGGAGCGCGCGGTGAGGACGGCGCCGCGCATGATGGGATGCTGGGTAGAGGATGAAGGGCGAGGAAGGGAGGCAGGAGTGCCCGAGGTCGTATCCTCTTTTGCTCGACGGCGGACGAGTGTATGAGTTGTGATGGGATGGTGATCAACGAGGCCGTCGTCGCTGCGTCGTCTGCCGGGCGGATGAGATGGTCTGCAGTCGACTTTTGGCAGGCGTTTTTCGATCTTCGGAGGAGGAAGCGAGCGAATGCTCCCGTTGGCCACTTGAACGCGTGGAATTGCTCCGTTAACGATTCGCGTGGAAATCCACGCGATGGTGTCAATGGGCCCCACACTTCGGTGAGTCGCTCTTACTCATCATGTCGCATGCGATAGGAGCAGGTGGGGTGCAGGGTCCTCACCCAGAATATCTTGCAACCACACTTTGCTTCATGAACATTTCTCAAGCAGTTCGTTCATCTTCTCGGCTTCTCGACACATCATGCCAAAGGGCCCTCAGACTCCTCCCGCTCCTACCCTTCCCACGGCCATCAAGAGCCGTGAGGAGCAAGCCGACCGATGGAGGTGAGCTATTCTGCCAAGCTGACACAGTGGACGTAGCCACCTTCGCGTCGGGCTGCTTCGTGAGCACAGCTTAGGAGCAATCTGACATGCAGTGGGGAACCGAGCACCTCTTCAACAAGTACTACAGCCACCTTCCGCAATGGAAGATCGAGGTCGGCTACACTGGCGGCAACGAGGACGCAAAGGACCCATGTAAGCTTCTCACGCTGCCCACCTGCGTCTCACCACCTCACGTCGCTAACGCAACGAAGCATACCAACAAGTTTGCAGCGGCACCACGAAGCACGCCGAGGCCGTGCGTCTCCAGTACCAGAAGGGGTCTGTCGGATATGCCGAGCTCGTCGAGTTCTTCTACGGACGCACGACCCCACGACGCTCAACTCGCAGGGACCGGACATGGGCACGCGTGAGTGTGCCTGCGGTGTGATGGATTGGACCTGGCGAGCCCGAGCCACGACCGAAACATCGCAGAGGCACCGCCAAAGTGCTTGCTGACCGTGCAGAGTACCGCTCGGCCATCTTCTACCACACGCCCGAGCAGCTCGAGACCGCCAAGGCTGTCACGGCTGAAGTGCAGGAGAAGTAGTGAGTCGAAGCCGTGGCAGCGATGCCGTCGGCGTAGGCGGACGCTGGAACTTAGCTGACCGCCAGCATGAAGAAGCCCATCGTGACTGAGATCAGTCCTGTCTCCAAGTGGTGGACTGCTGAGGAGTACCACCAGCAGTACTGTGAGTCGGGTTCTGGCGCGTGCGCGAACCGTCGCTAATAGGCAGTGGACAACAACCCGGGCGGCTACGAGTGCCCGACCCACCGCATGTACTGGTAATCAATTGCCGGTTGCCAGCATGCCTATCCTGGCCATGATGTGTAGTAGAGAATGTCGCGCCGCCCGCGACTGTGCAGAAGGCGATCGTGTATAACGCGATCCGCGTGTGATGTGCCTTGGAGCTCGAGATGATCTCGAGTCGGCGCCAAGATGTATCTGTAGAGATTATCCGCAACATATCCCTTGCATCTATCAAGCAAACGTCATGAGACAGAGGCCTTAAACGTGCTACAACGAATGAATTGGGCGTCAGAACATGCTCGCCGACTCCGTCACCGAGTCACCGAGGCACATCCGCCCATGGCAGATTCTGGGTCTGGGATGGGAAATGATCTATCGACAATGGGCAACCGCCGACTGCGGCCCCTGGCGCCGCCTGTGTCCAATACTTCCTACATGTGCTTCTGCTCCCGCGCTCTGAATGCCCGATGCCCGCTGCCCGTTGCGAGACAACAAATCTCAAATACTAAGGCCAAGCAAGTCAGCTGCTCAAGAACGTTATGCACGGACTCCCTCCCGTGCCCTCCAAGTACGCGATGTTTGGACGACATTTGTGGACTCGTTTGTATTTGTAGAATCCTAAAGAAGCTTTCTAGACGCAGTTGTTGAGGTCGGTCAAAGCTTCGCGAGCTGTGCGGTGAGATGCGGATTCGCCCCTTCGGCTTGACCCTTTCGGCTTGATCCGAACCGTAATAATGGATCGTAACGAGATGATTTCGGCGAGGAGACCGATATTTTGGCTGCTTGTTTACCCTGTGGCCCCTGGTGTCCTATGTTCCCACGTGCGACCAAAAGTCTAATCCTAATAATCCTAATCAATCTTATCCAATCAATTTCTAAGTGTTAGACTAGGTCGCCACCCAGATTTGTATATCAGACAATTTAAGTCACCGTCCTAGGCTTACAGGTCCGGATTACCCCCACCCTGTAGCGGCCGGTGCCACCCCCTTATGACCACCGTGCGCCCCTCACGCTTCACCCTGGCGGGAAAACTTAATGCAACCTGCCTACCTTTGAAATCGCTTCGCCCCCCTCCTCCCCTCCCCCACCCACTCTTACTTACAATACTTTGATCAACTCTCATACCTCTCTCCTCTCTCTTCTCTTTCATCGAGAAATACTACATTCCCCAACTACCACCCACTTTCCTTTCAATCGATAACCACCCACAAAAGTTCTCATGCACACCACGGCCGCTCAGGTCGCGAACCACCCCCACAACAACCTCAAGCCTGCGGGCATCAATAAAGAAACAAGCCCGGCCCTCGGGGCCGGGAGCAAGGTCGATAATCAAGACGATGGCAACGATGAACAACAAGAGCAAGAGCACGAGCAGTACCTTCCTCGTTTCGACCACATCCCCGTCGAGGTTCTCTCACTCATTGCTTCTCTCATCCCGCCTCCCTTCTACCTTCCTCCTCCCCCCGACGAGCCTACGGACACTCCGCAAGCCCATGTCATCCAGTCTCTAGACCCGTCGCCTCCCCCCGACCAAACTGTTTCCCAGGCACTTTCGGCCGTCACCAAGACTTGTTCGCACGTGCTAGACGCCGCCCGTCCGTGGCTGTGGGAAAATGTCGATGTGCGCTCTGGCCGCGGCTGGCTGGCCGTAGTGGACGCTCTTACCGAAGAAGTCGTCGACGAGCATGGCGAAACCGTCGCCACCGGGAGCATCGATGGAGCAGGGACCCTGTCCCGCGATGCTAGCACAATCGGCAGCGACTCGCCTTCGCGTATGCCCGACGCCCGCATTCACGCCCGCACCCGTAGTCAGCATGACGCTCCAGCGGCGGGGCCGAGTAACTATGCGGGCGCACTGGCCAACACCCAAGGAACTCAGGAGTCGGCCGTCGTCCCCATGCCCAGTATTCCAGTAGGTACTGCCGTGGGTCGTAGCGTCGTCGGGCGCTCGGTCACGATCAACACGACGGTCGCACAGAACTACTACGCCCCTAACGAACCGAGCTCGAGCAAGAGTCCTTCGACGCGCTACAGCATGGAGATGAGCCCACCTCCACACGGCCACCGACTCCACATGCTACTGACGCCACCGGGCTCGAGGACTACCTCGCCCGTTGGTGGCCAGTACCGCGCGCACCTTCGCGGGCGCTCGCGCTCGCCCCGCAGGCAGCTCAGCCTCTTCGACGCAGAGGGCATCAGCTCGGTCCTGCAGCGCTCGATGAGTCTGTCGCTTCCCGGAGGGCACCGGCCATTCATGAGAACCACCTCCCTGTCCCACTCGCGCGTGGTAACCGAGCACGACTCAGACGACAGCGAGTCTGAGAATGACCACTCCAGCTCGCTCCGCACTGCTGTGCGGACTCCGCCACCACAGGAGGAGCCAGCGCCTGCGACGCCCGAGCCGGACAATGAGGAGGAGGTGGGCCACAATGCCAACCCCGAGCTTCTGCCGCCACCAGGGCCATACATTCGCCACCTCAGCTTCACAAACTTCCGCACCATTGGCAGCCGGCGTTCTCAGGAGGAGGCTGTGCGTGGACGCTTCGTCACGGCAGGCCGTCTCGAGGGCGTTCTCAAGAACACTCCCAACCTGCGGTCCCTCTGTATGACCGAGTACGTTGATTCGTCGCTGTCTTCGGATGTCGTCGAGGAAATCTTCTTCCGTGGATACAACAAGCCCCGCATCCTTCGCAACCACTCGCACTCGTCCGAGGACAGGAGGCAGCGTGAACGTTCGATGTCCATCGCCCAAGCCGACGTCACCCTCGACCCGTCGCAGACGACGATCGACGACCAGATGGACCCTCCGCGTCCGACGTACGTCCCTTACGAGATGGAGACGGACGAGGACATGTGGAAGCGGCGCAAGCAGTTTACTCCACTCGAAGCGCTTGACCTCACTGGTTGCGTCAGCCGGACCTTTACCGAGGCAGTTGACGAGTTTGGCGACAACTGGCTCAACCTGGGTCACCACCAGCAGGACGAGGAGAACGAGCGTGGACGCAGCCGGTCGCGTCGCTTCGTTACCGAGGCGAGTGACGAGGACGACGAGGACATTTCGGAGCGGAGAACCCACCGGCCGCTGTTCACGGCGCTGCGCCGCATCTCGCTTCGTGCTTGCACCACCCTCCCATCGCAGTTCATCACACACCTCATCCTCGCTATGCCCAACCTCACCCACCTCGATCTGTCTGGCACGCGTGTGAACGACAGCCTGATCACTGCGCTCACTCAGCAGCCTCCTCCAGGCATGCAGCTGCAGAGTCTGTCTCTTGCTCGCTGCCCGCGGCTTGACCCCAGCTGTGTCGTCGACTTCCTCATTGAGTCGCCTGCTGCGCGCACGATCACCGAGCTGAACCTGTTCGTCAACCCGACGCAGGGTAACGCCATTGGGGCGTACGACCTGAAGCGCCTCATCACGTCTGCCCCATGCTTCAAGTCGGGCTGCCTGCGCTACCTCGACCTCTCGTCGGCGAGCTTCACCTCTGAGCACCTTCAGCCTGATGTGTTCCCGCCTCAGCCGAGCCTCGTCTCCTTGGGTTTATCGCACGTCCCGACCTTGCCGCTCAAGGATATCGCACAGTTCCTGCAGAAGTCTGCCCCTGGCGTTGAGGTCCTCACTCTCACCGGCTCGTCCATTATGGACCTTCGTCCCGACGCGTCCACCCTCCAAATCACGCTGGCTCTCCACGCCCTCCTCATCAACCCGCTCACGACGGTCCCCTTCTCGCTCGGCAGCATCAACATGTCTGGCAACTTCACCAAGGCGGACCTCACAGCTGGTCCTACGCGCCTGCGCGTCGTCGAGCTCTCGTCGGCCATCAGACGCTCCCTCGACCCGAGCCAAGGCTCAGGCCGCACCGAGTGGCAGGTCGTCAAGTCCAAGGGCGGGCGCGGATGGTATGTCGACGTCTCGGCCGGCTGGGTCCCGAGTGACACGGTCGACGACTGGGGCTATGTCCAAAAGGGACCGGCGATTGTTGGCGAGGGTCTCGGCGCGCTCTCGTTCGTCCGCCATCTCCCGGCCACCCACCCCGGCGTCGGTACCTCACCGCGCTAGCTGAGGCGAACGGGCGCGTGCGCTCGGACGTCGGGTGGCATTCGCGCAAGATGGAGGTCGTGCGTGGGGAGGGTATGATGGGGCGCGAGGAGGGCATGGGCGGTGTCGGCGCCTTTGCTTTCGAGGAGTAAGTCGGCGAGCGCGCGCGCGAGCGAGAGCGAGTGAAGGAGAAGAATGAGGAGCAGGCTGAGAGTGGCTTGTGATAGAGAGTGCAAGGTGCGGGCAAGGCGCGGGCGGAGTTGCAAGGCGCAAGAGAGCGCAAGGAGCAAGGAGCCAGGGTGCGAGGCCCAAGATCGGCGCAAGATAGCGCAAGAGAGAACGAGCAACCGAACCTGTACGAATCAAAACGGTGTCACCAACCTGTCTAGAATCGACCACCGAGAACCAAGCACAAGGAATCAAGAATCGGAACACCATATCGTCGTGTCGGCGGTCGTACGCCATGTCGTGTCACGCTAGAATTGCACGAATACAGCACGCGAGAATCAACTGGATCGGACGCGTATAATAACAACTCATTGGGTATCGTGCAGCATCGAGTCTCTACTGGGATGGATCGGCCAGTGTATGTAGGTGATGCAAGTGTATCCAGTATCCATGCGTGGCGTGCGGACGAGGTGGTGAGCGGGTAGCAGAATTCAGTTCGGCTCAGTTGTGCAGAGTGTCAGCACTGCGCGCAGCGTGACGCGGTGAGAGGCCCTCCCGATGCAAGTCACATTGTGGACGGCTGGGCGGCTGCGCGATCTCTGCCTCCCGTCAGTGGGCAGTAACACTTGACTTACGACACCGGCTCGCGACGCGATGGTTGTGGGAAGGTGTACGTAGGAGGTGCCAAAGTGCGAGCAAGAAGTCACATATGCAAATTAGGGGCCATGTACAAATGTCGAAAGTCCAATGCTGAGTGCGTGGCGAGGCGAATGTGTGGGGTAGAAGGTGCTGTGCTTGGTGGCCCGTGCGTGAGGGCCTGGGTATATGGTAAGGGCAGGCGCGGCCTGCCTGGTGGTCACCGGCCAAAGCGGTGGCGCGTGGGGCGCGTGGGGCTCGAGGTGATTGGTGGGGAAGGAGATGGTGAATATCAAGCCGACGGCGACGTCGACTATAGGGTCGTCGTGGAGCGCGCCGGCTTGGCGGGGTTGAAGTCGACGTCCATGCGTCCTACGTCGAACTTGAGGTCGATCTGCGGTATCTGGGGCGGGGGGAGGAGGCTCTGCGGACGCGACTTGGTGACGCTGCTTCTGTTACTGTCGCTCCGCTCCATTGCCTGTCCAGCTAGGCGAAGGCCGACGCTGCTCGCGCGGCGGAGGAAGCCCTCGCGTCCTTTTTGGTGCGAGAACGAGGGCCGTGAAGACTGCGCAGTCGTCGTCGACGCTCGGGCCGGCTGCGGCCGTTGGGACGGGTTGGACAGCGTCAAGTCGGGCATCTCGTCGCCGAGGTTGAACACTGGCGTCGACTCGGAGCGGGCCGGCATCTTCGGCGCGTCCGGCACGGTGCCGGGAGATGGCGAGATGGCGGTGGGCGTGGCTGCGCTGCTCCCGCTGCTCGTGGAACTACGCGCACCGCTGGAGGATGGGAGGTTGTGGTTGGGAGGCAGGGGGAAGTTGGCGACGTCGACCTCGTTGAGCCCGCTCATGCGCGAGCCGAACGTCGCGGCGGAGACAGTGCGCGAGGGGTCATACACTGATCCGCCCGGATGCCCAGATCCGATCGCCGGGGGCGGCGCGAGGTAGTCGTTGGACGAAGGTGGGGGGTGGGCATGGGAGGAGGGGAGCGTGGAGGATGGATCGGCGGCGGCGGGGCGCGGACTGGGAGTGGCGGTTCGTGAGCGGCTCGAGACGGTGTCGTGAGCTGACAGCGAGGCGGCGTCACTTCCTAGCACGCTCGTCTTCTCTGATATCGTCAGCAAAGATGCGTCAGAACACAGCAGAGGGAGACATACCTCCCTTGACCTTGCGTGGACGGAGAAAGGCGACGAGGCTGCTGAGACGCTTGGACCGTCCGTCAGGCATGATGTGCTGATGTTATTGTGTGTAATGGCGAAGAAAGGAGTGGAATGGTGAGCACGATGAGTGCGAAGCGGTGAGGTCGAGACGGAAGGCAAGTAAATGCGGGAAGGGAATCAAGGCGGCAACGGCGGCGGCAGGTGCGTCGGGGCAGAGTGCCGATATGTTGGCTTGTCGGTGGGGAATGAAAGGGGTGGAGGCAACGAAATGAAATGTTTGAGAGTTGAATGGAAGGCAAAGGGGGGAAGTGATGAGGCGATGAAAGTGAAGATGACAGGAGAGGAAGTGAGGGTAGAGAGAGGAGAGACAGGAGGAGGGAGGAGGGACTTGCGCCACCTTGACCTTTTCGATGTTACCTCGTGAATGACAATGTGGTTCCAAGGATCCAATGGACGACGCGAACGAATTATGTGCGATCGTTACTTGTTGGTGCTTGGCCTGTCACTGTGGCGTCCTGACTTGCCGACTATGGGACTAATAGTGTCCAGACTGATGTTGCAGGTCCAACTAGCCGGAACGAGTGCCCGAGCGATTAACGGAGATCCGCGTCGTGGGGTTTTGGGTTGGGCCTTGACTAGCAGATGGACCTAGTGAGGAACCGAGGGCAAGGAGATGGAGGAGGACGAGTGACAGTCCGCAAAGAGATCGGACTGGTGAGTGAGAGCAAGAGGTGGCAATGGTGAGAAGCAGTGAACGAACGACCCTAAAGACGTGATAGCACCGTGGGTGTGGGTCGGTCGGGCATTTTGGCGGAATAGGCAGGCTGATGAGGTGAGCCCATTGAAGCAACCTGTCGTGTATGCGGGGAAGATGACGAGAATACGAGAGGGTAGGCGCTGGAACGGGGAGCCTGGGTAACGATTCCAATACTCTTCTTACATTGCTAGCATGCATGCTAATAGCAGGATAAGGAAGGAGATGAGACCATCATTGTCCCAAATGTCGGCAGTAGTGGGGAGTAAGTGGCTGACGACTACTAACCACGGGCCGATATTATCCCAAGGCACAACACGTTATCCAACTGCCAACTGGGGCCATATCGGCCCCTCGATGATGCAAATTGGTTGAGCCGTGGTCTATGAGGTTTTGAACATTATTGGCGTAGAGCAGTATCTAAGAGAAAAGCGATGCGACCTTGATACTGCTTAAGATCAGCTTAGAAATCAAGAACGTGCCCAGCATACCAACCTCTTCGTTACCCAAAATACGCTCACGAATACCGCAACAGGGACTGGGGCCCACGGGATCATCCCTTTCTGACCCTGGCTGTCCCTTACCCGTCCGCCCAACCTCATACCAAAGGAACCCTAAGGCCAAGGCGGACCTTGGGAACCGACTTTGGGAGAGAGTCGCGTGGTAATAGCGTGGAGTTGGCATGGCAGAGTAGAGTTTGATTTCGCGTGTTCCATCTCAGGCGCGAAGATCTGCTCCTGAAGGGGAAGCGACCTACCCTCTTTGCTCATGCTGCTCTCAAGTCTCGACCGAGTTGCTTGAGACTTTAGAGGTTGGAGAAGCGTAACGGCAGCGGTGCGGCATGATGGAACATGGAACATTGAATAGGAGGCGCTTTCTGTTGTAGGTCAAGTTGTAATGGTAACATGAGAGTAAGTAGATCAGCCGAACTTCTCCCTGGGCGCCATCGGTCCAACCCGTCTCTTGCTCATGTCACTCCCGCACCAACGTTTGCACCTCTGAATCACTTTCAGTAGCACCTCAAATTCCTTCTTACACATGGCTTCTAATCCAAGTCAAGTAAAACGACTTGTAGCCGCAGTTTGCAACGAGGGGAGTACCTATCGGGTGTAGACGTGGTAGACAAGACACGGCTTTTGTTTCTGGCTTTCTTTTGGAGAGGAACAGGATCTTTTTTTACCCCTTGTGCCTCGTCAATGGTTTAGAAGTGGTCGAGAACGCGGTAACTAGCATTTTAAGCAAACACGATTCTCGTAACATCCGCACCTCCATCCACTTTGGCCTTGGGCGAGAAAGGGGTGGCGAGACTGCGGATGAAAGGATAAGAGTGGGGATATCCAGGCATTTTGGACGAGAAGGGCAAATTAGACCTCCACCTTATCCTAATGGCGCCGGCGCGGTTTCTAAGTAGAAGCAGAGAGTTTGTTGTTATTGCCGCGTTTACAAAGTTACGCAACACACGCGCGTTTCGCGACGACCTTTCTTTACTCCCAACCGACAGACCAAGACTCAACCTACTACTCCTCCCTACTCGCGTCGACCCCGTTCCACCTTCACGTCTACTCTTACTCTTGTACTTCTCTTGTATTCAAACTCACGACCATCACAACATATACGCACTACTACTTCCTACTACATCCCTCGGCCCACGTTCAATCGACAGTCCAATTGCTTCAGGCACCTTTGGACAATAGGACTACTACTGCACCGAGCCCGAGTCCTAGAGCCTAGCCTTACAATCCTTCGTTCAAGCCTTTTGATCATCACACACACCTTCATCACTCAATCAACGCGTACCCACTCTTCACTCGCATCTGTCCTCTTCAGCAACTAATACACTACACACCCGACACACACAGCATCGCGCACTCCCTCCCCCCCCGTCGCAAACCTCATCTCATCGCACTCGCCTTCGCACCATCTCCCCGCAGCTGGCCTCCCAATCTTCCCCTCGCCGCTAGCTGCGGGGCGCCCACCTTCCCCAGACCCATGGCATGGCCTTGAGTCGTCGCGACGATAAAGCAAAGCAGCTGCAAGCCAGTGATCGCAAACGCCTCGCAACGACGACGACGAATCACTCATTTGCTGTGCACTTCGCGATCAACACGCCGACGCACCGACCGCCGCTCGCATCACATCACAGGGTTTCCGCCATCAGCCAACGCCACCTCACTGTGTGAGGTTTGAACGCTCATTACACTCGCAAGCTTTAAACCTCGACCTCTTCCTACCTTTCGCCCAATCTTGTTTCTTGTCAACCTCCTCTTCCCTCTCTATCCAGCATGGCGTCTTCACATGGGCAGGCCCAGTCAGCCAACGGCATTCTGAACGACCTCGCTGCACTGCAGGACCAGTCGAGCGGTGCGTTGAGATGCCCAAATCTTTGAGGGACACACTGACGCCACCAGAAAGTCTGACAGAGGCACTTTATGCCTGTCACCAGAGAAACCAAGTGTACACGCACTGCGGCGCTGTCATCGTGAGCTAGCCATTGAGGCTTATCATCTGATACCAGGTTGCGCTGAATCCCTTCGAGACGGTACCCAATCTCTGTATGTCCCGGCCACGTCCGCGCCTCCTTCGCTAACAGCAGATGGACCACACGTCCAGCGCTCATTCCACAACACTGTCCCACCAAAACAGCCACCTCACGTCTACGCCGTCGGAGAGAACGCGTACAAGGCTCTCCTGACTGGCGACAAGCGCAATCAGACCATTGTCATCACAGGCGAGAGGTGTGTTCCCCCCGTGTGATCCTTCCTGACCCTCAAGTGGCTCCGGCAAGACCATTTCATGTAACCACATCATCGACTATCTCGCGGCGCGCGGACAGGCGGAGGAGGGTCTCTCCGCCAAGTTGACGAATGCTGGAGCCGTCCTGGAGGCGTTCGGTAACGCTCCAACGGCTCGCAACCACAACTCTAGTCGATACGCAAAGGTTGTCAACGTGAGTGTGCACTTCCGCGACTTTAACTGACGGAAGATTCACTTCGGACCACATGGTGGCGCAGTTGGCGCTTCCGTCTCTACCTTCCTCCTGGAGCGAGGGCGAGTCACCGATGAGAACCCCTTCCACATCATTACCGCGCTGCGACAGTTCGACGCCACCGGTTCCTCTGAGCGCTTTGACGATGTCTGCGCGGCGCTTGTCGACGTCGGGATTGACCTCGGCGCTCAACAGAGGATCTGGGAGGTCTTGCGCGGAATAGACTGCCTCATGCAGGGCGACGACGTTGGCGCAGCCAAGTCGTTTGGTGTCGACGCGTTCAACCTTCGAGAGGCGATTAGAAACCGAACTGTCAAGGTCGGCTCGGACGTGTTCAACAAGCAGCGTGAAGGCGCCGAGCTCCAGGCAGCCCGACACGGCCTGGTGCGCTCGCTGTACGTTTGGCTTTTCGACTGGATCGTGGAGCGCATCAACATTGCTTTGGGCGCCCCATCAACAGACTACCCGTGCATCTCTCTTGTCGACATTTTCGGGTTTGAGAGCTTTGAGGGGCGCAACTCGCTCGCCCAGTTCCTCATCAACTGGGCCAACGAGCAGCTCCTCTGCCACTTGTCGCAGGACATGCTCGAGCATGAGGCCGACCAGTATGCGGCTGAGGGAATCAAGGTGGACCGCCCGCCCCAATTACCTTCATGCCTTCCTCTCTTGGTCGGAACACCAGGCTCCTTGGGCAAGCCACCACAGCCCGGTATCTCCTCCCTCCTCGATGACGAGACGCGCCGACTTGGGTTGGGGATGAAGAACGTCACAGATGAGGGCTTTGCACGGAACGTTGCTATCGAGTGCAGCCATCACCACGGCTACCTTCGCGCATTAGCGGCCCACGAGTTCAAGGTCGCACACTACGCCGCCGCGGTGGCGTACGACTCGCGCGGCTTCCTCGCCGCCAACTCGGAGCGTGTTGATGTCAAGCTACTCGAGGCGTTGGACAAGGGTGAGGACTTTGTTCGCACCCTTGTGGAGTCTAAACTTCCTTCCAACACAACGCGACAAAATCCCTTCACTAGTGTCGTGACGTCGTTCCGCCAGTCGATTCAAAAGCTGGACGCTCTGCTCGCCAGCACTCGTGTTCATTACGTGCACTGCATCAAGCCCAACGAGAAGGCGATGCCGCGCCTGTTCGAGCACGAGCGTGTCCAGATGCAGATGGAGGCAACTGGCGTTGCTCACATCTCCCGCTTTGCTCGCGCGCATGGCCCACTCAAGATCCCTCGCGAGGAGATGCCATTCTATGCGCTTCTGTTGGGCTCTGGATTCGACAACGCCGACCTCTCGACAGTTGTCCAGAAGCTGAACGAGTTCGCCGGCGATGAGGACGGCCGTGGAGTACAGCTCGGATCCAAGCACGTCTTCTTCCGGTCACAGGCGATGCAGCGCATCCAGGACGCCCTGGAGCCTAAGCTTGCAGCGGTCCGCAACTTCCAGAGCGTGGGAAGGATGTCGTTGGCCCGCCGCTCATTCCTGGCCTCTCGACACGCCGCTATCCGCATCCAAAGTATGACACGCGGTCACTTCGCTCGCAAGGACTTCAAGGTCAAGCTCGAGGAGGCACGCGCGCTTGCTGCCGCCAAGGCCGCAGCGGAGAAGGCGGCTGCTGAGAAGGCTGCGGCAGAGAAGGCTGCAGCTGAGAAGGCTGCAGCTGAACGGCAGCTGCCGAGCGTGCAGCGCTTGAGGCTAAGCAGCGAGCTGCTGCAGAGGCAGAGGCCAAGGCTAAGGCTGAGGAGCAGACCCGGGTGGCGTCTTCCGCCGACGAGGCTCAGCCTAGTCGCACATTAGAGGTCGAGGCCAGCCGGCCCGCGACTCGCACTCCTGATACCATCGTCTCGTCTAGCACGGCCCCAACGACAGTTCCCGTCACTCCTCCCAAGGAGCGCTTCTCCGACGCCGAGCTCTCCGCGGATGTCACGGGCGGCGACCTCACACACGCAGAGATCACATCATCCGAGTCGTTCTTCCTGGATCACTTCGAGCACCCCAGCGTGGACGTCGATAGTGTCGTCATTGACCGCACTTCGGTGGACGTCTCGCGCGAGAGCTTTGACTCGTCCGGACAAGCCAGCGTTACGGGCAGTCTGCTTGGGGACTATGACAACACGACATCATCGTCTGTTCCGACATCTGCGATCCACTCTGACCCTCCTGCCAGCGCCTTGAAGGATATAAGGGGCAACCCGCTCACCGACTCGAGCTCGATTTCGGTGCTCGTGTATCACCTTCTGCACGCGGCCAACGACTTTGAGTCCGCCAAGCGGGTGGGCCTGGTTCTCGGCTCCGTCATTAGATGGTACGACACCGCCAGGCGGCGCTACATTCCAGAGATCATCTCGGCCCAGTTCCTCAGCGCGGCTCAGACGAGCGTCCGTCGGCAGGGAGACATTCCGCAGCTGTGGTGTACGGCGGCGATGGCGCACACCTTCCGCCTCCAGCTCTCTCCTTCGCACGTCATGGTCAAGCAGTTGGAGCGGCTGCAAGAGAGCGCTCTTGATTTGATCCTCAAGCAAGTGTACGACATTGCTGGCAACGCAGTCAAGGCGGCGCTTGCTCCCGACTCGGCTCGCAAGATGTCTCCTGGGCGGCCACTGCTCGACACGGTGTGGAGCGAGATGTCCGAGTTCTCCGACATCGTCCGCGATGTGACCGGGCGTACGATTCTGGATCGCATGTTCCAGATCCTCATCACGCGCATCCTCACCAAGAAGATCCGCAAGGACAACGCCGCTCACACCCTGGGGTCGCTGGCCTGGGTCGTCGAGTGGCGTGACGAGGTCGGCCTCCGCGAGTCGGCGATTGAGAGCATTGCTTTGTTGATGCTGTCCTATCTCGCCGGCATCCCAGTTGGCGACGACGAGGCGCAGGCGGCCGACTTTGACCAGTCCATGGGCCGTCTCTTGTCGGCGAGGTTCAGCGAGAGCGCGCCGACCAAGGCGGCCAACGCTGCGCTGCGCCAGATTGCGACCAGGGGCCGTCCAACTTGGCCAGCGAGTTGAGCGTCGCGCTGAGCTACATTGAGGTGTGCGAGGGGCCCGGCGAGGCGGCGGACCGCCTGGGAGAGAGCGTGATCAGCAAGAAGCATGTGTATTCGTTCCTTGCGTGGGTGGGGCGGGTCGCGCAGGGTTAAGCATTGGGTCATGATAGTCATTGTTATGCATGGGTTGTAGCAGACATGAGTGACGGGCGAGATGGTATTACGATTGTTCGCGAGCGGGGCTTGCGCTCTGCACTGGCTTCATTTCCAGGCCACCCAGAGCTAGCTGGATAATGGAAGGCAGTACTGATTCCAGCCACCTTACCTCCCCTCGCCGCCCAGCTTCCCGTGTAAAGTCCCATTTAATCCATAGAGGTTCTTCTATAATATGCCTACAAAACTCTCCAGCCTACAAGATCGGATCGAGACTACACACCTCCCTCAACTCCGCCTAGAGCTTCTTGGAAAGGATTTTCGAAAGGTAAGGGGGCGCGTCGCCCTTTGGCACAAACACCTCGATGACGCGGATCCGGTCGGCCTTGGCGAACTCTGGGTCGTCAAGGAGAGCCTGGAGCTCGCCTTGCGTCTTGACCGAGTGGGTCTCGTGCTTGAAACCCGTGCGGCCAGCGAAGAGGGGGAGCATCATCGTGTAGTCCCAGTTGGCGATGTCGTTGTATTTCATCTTTGGGCCGTGGATGATGCGCTCGATCTCGTAGCCCTCGTTGTTGATGACGAAGATGTACGGCGTGAGACCGCGGCGGACCATCGTGCCGATCTCCTGCACGGTGAGCTGGAGGGAGCCGTCGCCGACGAAGAGGACGGTGCGCTTGGCGGGGTCGAGCTCGCGCGCGGCGAGCGCGGCACCGAGCGCCGCGCCCACACTCCATCCGATCGCGCCCCACATGCACTGGCTGTGGTACTGCGAGTTGGAGGGGAGGGCGATGGGGACGAGGCCGAACGCGCTCGTGCCCATCTCGCCGAGGACGACGTCCGTGTCCTGGAGCCACGCGCCGAAGCGGCTCCACATCCAGTCCTGCGCGATGACATCGCCTGCCTTGGCGACCTTGGTCGCCACGGGGAGGTTGAGGCGCTTGGCGTCGTCGGCCGAGAACTTGTTCTTCTTCGACACGGCGCCGAGACGCTTCACGAGCTCGGGCACGATCCGGCGCATGTCCGTGCCGGGGTACTCGGCGGCGCCGAGCTTGGTGTTGTCGACATACAGCTCGGCGGTGTTGGCGGGCGTCTGCATCGAGAAGCGGCCCGTGTTGGTGTCGCTCTTCATCGCGCCGACCCAGAGCACGAAGTCGGCCGCCTCGAACTCGGCGGACGTGGACTCGAGGCTCGGGTTGCCGGAGTACGCACCGCCGAAAGAGGGCGCCTGCTCGTCGAGCAGCGACTTGGAGGTGGGCGTGCAGAACGCGCGCACGCCGGCGGCCTCGACGAGCGCGCGCACGTCTTTCCGCATAGCGTACCGCTCAGCATACAGGTCCGCGAGGATGACGGGGTTCTTGGCGGCCTCGAAGGACGCGACAATCGCGTCGACGACCTGGCTCGTGACCGAGTCGAGCGGGGGCTGCATGAGCGTGCGGCCGGGGACGGCGGCGAAGTCCTTGGGCGAGCCGAACTTGGGCTAGGCGTTAGCAAGCCTGGTTTGGAGATGCGGGGACTCACGAGGGGAGAGGAGAGGGCGGCAGCCGACACCTCCTTGTGGTTGTAGTCGAGTGGGACGTCGAGGTAGACCGGGCGACCCTCGACGAGGCAGGTGCGGATGGCGTGGTCGACGGCGTCGCCGAGCGCGTGGTCCGAGTCGATCGGCACGTCAATGAGCACAACAGTAGCGGCCGAGATCTGCTCGCTCATCTTCGAGAAACGCTTGTACTGCCCGCCGGGGAGGTTCATCGTGTGGTGCACGAGCGCGTCGACTTGCTGCAGCTGGGAGCGGGGCGAGCCGACGAGGTGCACGACGGGGAGGCGCTCGGCCGTGGCGCCGGCAATGCCGCCGAGCGCGCTGAGCTCGCCGACGCCGAAGGTGGTGACGCAGACGGCGAGGTTGTTCTTGACGCGCGCATAGCCGTCGGCAGCGTAAGCCTGGAGTTAGGGATTGCGCTGGGGATGGGGCGACGAGGATGCGATGTTGAGGATGCGAGGGGAGCGGGCGCGTCTGATGCGACGCAGCCTGGTCGTGCGACGAGAAACGCGACACGAGTCAGGCTTGCAACGACACTGTGATTATGGCACAGTACCATGCGCGTACTTTTGTGATACCCACCGCCACGAGCTCCGGCCGACTAGGCGCAGCTCGCTGGTGGTGGCCGATCGGCTTGAGCCCGAAGGATGCCGAGCCACTTTGCCCACTCCCTATGCATTGCCTCCACGGCACACGACGACGAGAATACTCACCGAGCCGAGCTCGTTGGCATTCCCGACCCACTCGATGTCGGGGTCGCGCTCGAAGTAGTCGAGCAGCTCGAGCTGGTAGTCGCCTGGCACGCCGAAGACCTGGTGTCAGCGCTGTGCCTGCAAGTATCTCCCTCCATGGGTAAAGGAGCGGGGCTCACCTGCTTGACGCCGGACTGCTTGAAGCGCTCGATGATGTATTGCGCAAGAGGGATGAGGGGTGCGTCAGTCATGGTGGATTGTGGAGTGAGCGGATGAGAAATACAGAGACCCAGTATGCCCAGTATGGATATTATAGGTGTCCGGGCGTCTCGGCTGGAGCCGAGACTCTGGCCACTTATCGAGAGCGCGAGAGGTCGAGCGAGAGCTTGGTTTAGCGCTCTCAGCGTCTGGCGGCTAGGTGCGAGCCTGCTGGCCCCCCGCGTCCCCAGGCTGTGGCGTCTGGGGCCAAGGCTGGTTTGTAAGGTCGCCTGGGAGGGGGTGGGGCAGGTGGGCAGCAAGTGGGCAAGTGAGCGGTAATGGAAGGACACCGGTGGGCTGCCCCGCGGGGTAGAGTAAGCAGACAGACTTTCTTGAAACAGGCCGCGTCCACCGCGTCCACACAAGGAGCTATGCATGGCATGGTCCGGTGCTGCGGTATGATGACGATACCGAAGTTCTATTCACGTCGAGTCAGATGCTTCTCGTCATCAGCGCGCAGCCCAGATGCAGATCCCACGTCTTAGTCGCATCAACGGCAAAACGGCGTCGCCCGATAACTGATCGTCGTCGCGGACGAGCTCACCCTTATTGAATCCTCGGAAGTTATCTCACCAGATCTCCAGCTTGTCTATTCCTTTGCAGCACCGCTAGCGGCCTCGGTACCTACTCGCCCTTCATGCACTGGCTCACACTGCCACGCTACTCGCACTCGCGTCAACCTCGCTTTCACTGCCAAAATGCGCTCAGTGTCGCCGCCCTCGGCCGGGGCTTGACGCAGTTCACCAGAACATCGAGCGCTCAATGCGAGTCGACGTTGACGCAGTCCAACAATGAATGCTCGGCATATGCCGATCTTATCCGTTACGCATCGCTCGGTTGCGCCTCATCGCGGTCGCGTTCGCGCACCGCGTTGCGTGTACCGCATGATACGGGGCGGTGAAGGACAAGTCGAGCGGCTACTTGCCGCATCACGCGGCGACGGATACTAAATCTAAAGTCCACTCTGACGGACATCAGGTACGTTCCCCCACTCTGTACACCACTGGATCAAAGTACAGGCTGCGCTCATTAGGCATCATGTTGCATCATGATACAGTCATTATTCCACCTATACGTTTAGCGCGGCATCGAGTAGATGATGTACAGCTGTCCGTCAGCGCAGTTCTCCAGCCGACTACTCGGCAGCAAGGGTTGCTCACCGCCCATCCAGTGACGACCATGGCCGACAGGATCGTGCAGCCAATAGTGGTCCACATCTTGTTCTGCTCGTGGCCCTCGTAGGTCTGGCCGCGGATCTCAAGCTGGACCATCTTGTCCCGGCGCCTGCGCTCGGGCATACGGAGCTGGTGGCCGAGCCACCTGCCGTCGAGCCAGTCGTAGAAGGGGCCGAGGAAGGCGTCGTACGCTTTGAACACCATGATGACGATGAACACCCGGTCGTACTGCTGCCCGGGGGTGCCGTCCTGGATGGCGCCGGACGCGACGTCCATGATGAGCGTACCCGCGTTTTGCTGATGTCAGAGACTGTGCCGCGTCGACAGGAATAGGGACTCACGAAGGACTGCCACACGCCGAAAGCGGTGCCGACAAGCTCGTTGCTGGGGAGCAGTATGGGGACGGTGGCCATGAAGGGGATGAGGTTGGTCACGTAGGCGAAGGACGAGATGAGGACGGGCGCGAGGAAGTTGACCTTGGTGAAGCCGGCGAGGCCCCAGACCAGGAGCCAGATGAGCGACGTAGTGGTGACGAAGATCTATTCGTCAGCTTACCCTTCAATTTCTTACGCACCATACGCCATCCGATGCGGTCGAAGAAGTATCCCGTGGCGGGCGTCAGGATGATAGGAATAACCGTCTGCAGGGCGGCATTGTAACCGGCCGTCTGCTCGTCCGTGCCACGGCTCTTGACCTGGATATCCGCGACGTTGCGGAGCCAGACACGCGTCGCGCCGCCCTGCAGCATCTGAGTCACGTTCATGATCCAGTAGAACTTGGGGAGGAGCACGATGCTCTTGATCGTCACAACCCAGTCCTGCAGCAGCGTCTTGTCGTTGCGCACATCCGGCTTCGGGGGGCGGTAGGCCGCGGGCAGGATCTTGCTCTCGAAGAAGTAGTACGCGTACACGCAGAAGCCGGACATGAAGGTCGTGATGCAGGGGATCCAGAGCGCCCAGCCCCAGTACCGGCCGGGACCGATGTCGGCCATGGGCACGGCACTGACGCGCGCCACGAGCTGGATGATACGCGACCACGCGACGTTGACACCGAAGATCAGGCCCATGTGCGAACCGGCGAACCAGTGCGGGTACAGCTTGTACTGGCAGATGTCCTGGACTGGCGCGTCAGCTTGCAACCGAGGATGTACGAAGCGGTTCGCAGACAGCGTCTACTCACCGGCTGATCCGAAGCCTAGGATGATCTCGCCACCAACGAGGAGAGTGTACTTGTTATCGATAGACGACTGACTGTAAGCAGAGGTAATTTTTTATCGCCACATTACACTTACACAAGCACTCAGAACAGTTCCCGCCACACAAAGCACCGCCGAACCGAGGGCAATACGACTGCCACCATACCGGTCGATGATCGAGCCACCAATGATCGGGAGCAGAGTGTTGATAAGAGAAGACGCTGACGAGATGACACTGTACTGGGCGTCTTCGAGTGAGCGAAAATCCCTACGGTTAGGGGAGACTCACTGGTGATCTGGAGCTCGCGCACAAGACGGGTCTTGAGGGGACCAAGGACGAAGCCGGCATAAGTGTTGCCTGTGCCGAAGAGGATGATGAGGACGATAGCAGTAATACGGTACTTGAGCGGGATGATGATGGCGGGCTTTGCGTCGTCCTCGGCGATGGGGTTGCCCTCCTCGTCGTACTCGAGGGGAGCCTTCTCCTTCTCCTTGCCGGCGATAGTGGCGGTCTCCATCTTCTCGTCCGCCGCTTTACCCTCAAACTGGGCCTGTTTCTGGTCTGTACTAGCCATTTTCCGTGCATGGGGTTTCCTCTCAAGCTGCGCTTCGCTCTTTATACATGCATCGACAAGCGAACCCACTTCCGACATGGGCCAAGTATAACTCCATAGAGGCCAAGACGGAGATGCATACTGCGCAAAGGACGAAAATCAGCGTCGGCACATGCACACACATGCAGACCCCACATGAGCAAGCGCAGCAACCCAAAAAAGCCAACCGAACAGTCCCCACGCCAAAGACGACGGAGTTCCAAGAACGCCAAGATGACGGAGGGCCAGCCAGGGGCCGAATCGCGCTCGGCGTCCAATCCAGTTGACCGAAATTCCTTTATCAGATATCGGACCCGATGGCTCACCGTACGCCCAACACCCAATACCAGCGCAGCAGCGGGCGCGGGGCCAGGCTACCGTAACGTCAGGTTAGCGCCACGAGCTGCGGAATGGACTGCCAAGATGCGGGAGTGGAGGTCAGAGTCTGGACTGGGGTTCAGCCTCGATCGTGTTGTCCTGCCTTCTCTTGGCAGTGTACTTGGAACGGATCACGTTGATGAAACCTCCGTCGCCGTTGGTTCAAGTCTAGTACAGGTACATCCCGGGCTCTGAACAAGGACTTGGTAATGCTTACGAGACCTGCCAAGTCGCATAGTGCTGTTTTAAGTTGGCCAAGGCTCGCAGGCCCCGGCCTATCCGTCTGGTTTATCCATAAGCAAGGCCGAAACAACCTCTATAACGCATGGCCACTGGTCGTCTATGGATCCCCACATGTTGCTCATGACTCGGGACACTGTTCGGTTCTAAGCAGCCAAGAGAACAGTCGGGGGGATGCGGACGATGTCGATATCCAGCGCCTATCCTTGGAGACGTCTCGCCTCAACACAACTCCTCCGTGAAATCCGGCTGGGGTCTCGGGCTGCTCTCTATGCCCGCACTTTTGCCGTCTATGCCGTATCATCTCGCCTCTGCCGATGTTTTCGGCCGCAGACATCCTATCGCGATATACAGTGTTGCGACGCTATCGTAGAGCTCGGCTGACATACGACCGGTAGCCGCGCCTTGCGCAGAAATCCGCTTCCTACAACGTTGACGGAGGACGCAACCAACTTGGCCGCGGAGGCCACCGATCCTGGCTCCTTGACGACGTCGCTCAACACTGTTGTAAATATAGTCGAGAGCCGCATGGTGCGTCAGTGCGAGCGAAGAGTCGCACCAAATGCATACTGCGCACACCGGTGCGGTACTCCCAGCGACGTGATATGCCGACTCGGAGACGCGGACTCGGACACGGAGTACCAATCGCAGTCAGGGTAAAGCAAAGCCTCCGCAGGCATCCCGGACACTTTTACGAGGCTGTAAGTCGGTCAATCCGTCCCAGCTGAGGAGTGGCATGGCCTGAGAGGACTGCGCAACGGGCTGTGGCGTCGGTGTGTGTCCCTGTGTCCACACCCAGCGGAGCGCCCATGTGCGCTGTCTCTTCGCATGGAGCACGCAAGCTACGTTTAATATCGCGAATCGGGCGAGCAGTTCTGTTCATACATATGCCATACGCATGGCATCTAAGCTTCTTGCAATCGCTAAGACGAGGCGACTCTAGATCCAGTACACGAGGGCGTAGCCAATGACGCCCCATACCGCCGAGCCAGCGGCGAGAGTGAACCCCCTGCATGTCAGCTACGCTCTCTCGTCTTTCTGCTCGTCCCGTGTCTCCTCTCCACACATCGCTCCTCCCCGTTTCTCCGCTTCACATCCTTGCTCGTATCCCTCGACTGCCCATCATCGGCGTCCTCCTCTTCTCTGTCCTCCTCTCGCTCCTCCTCTCGCTCCTCCTCTCCTCCCTCCTCTGGTCCCTCCCGTCCATCCTCTTCCCACCACCAACTCCGCACATCCCCCGCCCACCCACACTGACTCACTTGCTAAACCCTTTCGCATCCCCCGCCGCCCACGCATCCGCCGCACAAAGACCCATACCGGCAAGCACGAGCTGCCCAAACGCCTTCCAGTTACCCTCGTTCGCATACCACGCCATAGCAGCTGCCGAGCTCAGGTCCCGCGCGCCGATCATGATCATGTACCGCTCCGTGTCGCCCGCATGGAGCGACTCGGCGGACGAGGGCTTGGGCGCGAAGAACGTCTCGGCCGCATGGCGGGGCGCGACGAGCGACCAGGTGCCGAGCGTCGCGTAGCCGGCCGCGACGGAGAGGCCGAGGAGCTTCCAGGTGTCGGAGGAGACCATTGCGCTGCAGTTTTGGTGAAGGAGATTGAGCGAGGATGCGAGAGGTGAGCGCGAGAGTTAGTGGAGGAGTGGGTGACGATGAGATGCAGAGGTGACGCGCGATGATGGTACAGTATGCTGATGTGACGGCGGGAGATAGATGGCTGACAGGTGGTCGTCGGCGGCATCGTCTGATGCGTGTCTCGTGCCTTGGCATTCCGCCATACCACGCCTTGTTTGGTCCCGCACCGGCCTTTCTCCTGTGAGGTTGAATGTGCGGTGGAAGCATGCGACTACTCATTGCTGTTACCTACTAGTACACAAGATTATGATGCTCCGTATATCACACTACTGGAGCCGGGGAGCGGTCGGCCGCCCACGGGTTCGGCTCCGTCTCGAGGACTGGTGCTGATACAAATGCGCCAGGCAACTGCACCCCAGGCGACTCTCCCACGGGTGTCTCCCCGTCCCTCCTCTCCTCATCAGACCCGCCGCTCTCTGCCCTATCCTCAGACTCGCCCGGCGGTGTTCCCGCCTCGCTGACGTCTGGTGTTGGCCCGTCCACGACGTGGTGAATGCTCTTCCGTAATGCGGCATAGTGCTTGTCGAGGTTGTCGGCCTCCTCTGTTCGTTCGTGCGGTGTGCTGGCCGGCGGGGGCGTCTGGATCCTCCCGCCCAACACCTTGACCGTCTCGCGCAGAGCAGCGCGCTCGCCCTTGACCTCGTTGAGCGTGTCCTCGAGCTCGGCACGACGCTTGCGCTCGTCCGCTACCATCTTGTTCGCCTCCTCGAAGAGCGCCTGCGACAGGCCCTCGAGCTCCGCCTCGATCTCCTTCTTGCCCTTCTTGAGAGCCTCGAGCTCCGAGTTCTGCGATTCGAGCTGGCTGCGTAGTCTCCGCAGTTCCTCGGATTCGATCGGCGAGCGAACTGTGTCCCCAGATATCCGCATCGCGCTCTCCGTCGGAGACGCTGGCTTCTTCATCCCGAACCATCCTTGCTTGCTTGTGATGGAGCCTCTAGCGTCGACGGAGAGGCGCGGGACGTCGCTTGATGATCTAGCTCCGGGCGTATGGCCGCGGGCAGCATTGGCGGACGTGGCTTTGGCGCGGCGCAATTCGGCCTCGAGCATTTCAGTGTTCGCCTCGGCCATGACGAGGTTCGAACGTGCGATCTTGAGAGATGTCAACAGCGTCGTGTGGGACGCCTGAAGCTCGGCGTGTGATTGTGACTACCGATCAGTACATGCTGCAAGTTGGGTCCAGCTGTGTGACTCACTAATGCCTGCACACGCCCGAGGACTTCTCGCAGGACAGTTCTCAGCTCAGCGTCTCCGGTCCCAGGAGTCTCTTTCAGAGCAATTGGAGGCGCAAGCCCTGAAGTCTCCGCCTTGTCCGCCGTCAGCTCAACTGGCGTCTGCGGTTTGTCGTCATCTCGTGGTCGAGGCTTGAAGGTGATCTCCTTCTCGCTCTCGTATCCGTCATCTCCTTCGTCGTCCGATTCTGGCGCCCCTAGCCGTGCGTATCCGGAGATAATACCGTCCGAGTCGCTGTCCTCGTCGTCCCCGTCCTGCTTGCCCTTGCCCTTGGAGAAGAACCCGAAGCGAGCAGACTTGGGCGTCCGTGCTCCGCTCGGAGGGGGAGGTAACAATGGTACAGCCTTGACCTCTGCCTTCAACACGGGGGGTTCTGGCTTAGGCTTTGGCGGGGCGTCCACTGGCACGCCCGCCAAAGTGGACCATTTCCGAATATCGTCGTCGCTGATGACGGCCTTGGCTGCCGAGGTGTCGGCACGATCCGCATTTCCTTCCGAGCTCATGAGCGCTGTCGTCGATACAACTCCAGCACCCTCTCCTCCCATTGACCCATTGGCGGTAGGGGCTGCATGGGAGAGTATAGACGCTGGGAGCTCTTTGTCGCAGAAAGGGCAGCGCACAGGGTCGCCGCTCACGCCTTCCCGGTGTGAGTGCGAGGAGGCCGGGGCCGCCACGGCTGATGGCGGAGCCATGGTCTTAGGGGACACGTCGGACATGTTTCCTCTTCAGAGAGGAATACCCCAGAGGCGAGAGTGGAGCCAGTAGTAGCAACGAGGAGCCGAGGAGGAAGTGGCGATGGGGAGGCGGGGAAAGCGGAGATGGTGGAGCCGGAGTCGACAGGGTGATGGAGCGGGTGGTATGCCGAAGGGTATGAGACAGTGGCGAGTGCGGTTTCAAGCGTGTGGGTATCGTTTACTCGCCGGAATGATGTGCTGAGATTATAACTGAATGAAGATGTAGTGATGAGCGATGAGCGATGCCACCTATAGTTGTTGTTCTTGACAGAACATGGACCACCAGCCACCACCCAACTCGCTGACCTCTCATCAGGCACCGGCGCCATACAATCGCTATTGCGGGGAAATCACACGTCACCATTTCTCAGAGTGGAGGTGATAACGCGACCGTACCTCATACCTCATGCCTTGCTCCGAGAGACCTCCACCGGACTAGTCCGCGCTCGTGTCCACATGGGGCATCATGAACAGACTGACAACTAACCGCGCTCCCCACTCTTGTTAAGTCACTTCCTCTCTCTACTCGTCAAAGCAGCAAACATGCCTTCTTCGCAGGGTGAAGAAGCACTAGCTCGCATCGCCATCGACCGTGGTGGGACGTTCACGGACGCCATCTGCTCGAGGAAGGGTCACGATGACATCGTTCTCAAGGTCAGTACACAATGTCTAACGCGTCGCGGCTGGAGGGTTATAGCTGACGTCCAGCTTCTCTCTGTGGATCCCGCAAACTACCCTGATGCCCCAACAGAAGCGTAAGCTGCCACTGGCGCGTCCAGAGCTAATCATCCAGTATCAGGCGCATCCTCAGCGAGCTTGAGGGCCGCGAGATCCCGAAGGGGACGAAGCTGAGTCTCAACAAGATCGAGAGTGTGCGCATGGGCACGACTGTGTCCACGAACGCTCTTCTGGAGCGCCGAGGCGAGAAATGTGCTCTTATCACCAGCAAGGGATGGAAGGATGTGCTTCTCATCGGCATGCAAGGTGGGCAATGATCCTCTCCTTCGCTTACAGATAGCTCGCCCCGACATCTTTGACCTGAGTATTGGGAAGCTTTCGTTCCTTTATGACGAGGTCATCGAGGTGAGTAGGGTATAGCAGCGAGCTTGGTGGTCGTGTCTGGCGATGGTACATGCGACCCGAAGGTGCCCCGCATATCCAGTCAATCCGGGGTCGCCCCATCCACACGCCGACGTTGCTGACACACAGATCGAGGAGCGCATCACTCCTCTCCAATCCCTTGTTCGGCCAAAGGTGCCGATCCCTGAGGGTGATCCCAACATTGTGACCGAGACGACTACAGGAGAAACGGTGCGCGTCCTCGCCCGCCCCGATCCTGCCGATGTCAAGGCGAAGCTCCAAGCCCTCTGGGACAAGGGAACTAAGAGCATTGCCGTCGCCTTCGTCCACAGCTACCTCTGGGGCGAACATGAGCAGATCGTCGCGAAGATTGCAACCGACATCGGGTTCCAGGTCAGCGTCTCGAGTCAGCTGCAGCCGATGATCAAGCTGGTCTCGCGTGCCAACTCGGCCATTGCCGACGCCTACCTCACCCCAGTCACTAAGCGGTACATTGAGGGCTTCGCATCAGGCTTCGAGGGCGGGCTGGACGCGTTTGGCTCTAAGCTCTTGTTCATGCAGTCCGACGGCGGACTGTGCCCATGGCATGGATTCTCCGGCCTTCGCGCGATCCTCAGTGGACCAGCAGGCGGCGTTGTTGGATACTCCAAGACGTGTTACGACGGGGAGCGCGGCAGCCCTCTCATTGCAGTGGACATGGGCGGTAAGTATCTTGCATCCTGAACCAAGCGCTGACCGACAGGCACCAGTACTGATGTCTCGCGCTATGATGGCAAGCTGGAGCATGTGTTCGAGACGACTACCGCCGAAGGTAAGCCTTAGCCTGTGCGAGAGCTTTGCTGACTGGGAGTCATTATTCAAGCTCCCCAGCTCGACATCAACACCGTCGCCGCTGGAGGTGGCAGTCGTCTGTTCTATCGCCATGGCATGTTTGTCGTTGGCCCAGAGGTAGGTTGGGCCTCCTGGAGAGAGCTGACAGCCCCAGTCCGCGACGGCCCATCCTGGTCCTGCCTGTTACCGCAAGGGCGGTCCTCTCGCTGTTACTGATGCCAACCTCATTCTCGGCCGCCTTCTCCCAGAGCACTTGTGAGTTTTGTCGTGACATTGCTTATCCTCTCAGCCCCAAGATCTTCGGACCTAACGAAGACGAGCCTCTCGACATTGAGGCCAGTCAGAAGCTTTTCAGCGCTCTCACGGAGGAGATTAACAAGGGCAAGAATGAGAAGCTCACTGTGGAGCAGGTCGCTGCTGGCTTCCTTCGCGTCGCGAACGAGACCATGTGCCGCCCCATCCGAGCGTGGGTAGTTAGGTGCAAAGATTGCTGAGCTGACGTTCGCAGTCTGACTGAAGCGCGTGGCTTCGAGAGCTCTAACCACCACCTGGTCATGTTCGGAGGTGCTGGCGGCCAACACGGGTGCAGTATCGCCAATACGCTCAAGATCAAGCGTATCATTGTGCCTCGCCTTTCGTCCCTCCTCTCGGCGTATGGTATGGCGCTCGCCGACGTCGTGCAAGAGCAATCCGAGCCTTCTGCGTTCGTCATCACCGGCAATCGCGATGTCAAGAAGATCGAGGAGCGCATGTCCTCCATCGTCTCTCGCGCCGAGGACGCACTGAAGAAGGAAGGCTTCCCCAGCGAGCGCATCAGGTGCGAGCGCTACCTCAACTGCCGTTATCACGGATCTTCCACTCAGCTTATGATTGAGCTCCCTGAGGATGGCAACATTGAGCGCCGCTTCATCGAGGAGCACCGTCGCGAGTTTGGATTCAACCTCGAGCGCGACATCTTGGTCGACGACCTCCGTGTTCGGGCCGTCGGCCAGAGCATCGGCTCCACTACTCGCAGCCCATACGCGGACTTCGAGACTGTTGAGAAGCGCGAGTTTAACGCCTCGTCGTTTGAGACGAAGAAGGTCTACTTCGAGGATGACGGGTGGCTCGAGACGAAGGTCGTGCCGCTGCTGAAGCTCAAGGAAGGGGAGCAGGTCCGGGTAAGTAGCTCTTAAGATCCTTACGCACTTAAGCTAACTCTGCAGGGTCCGGCGATCATCTTTGACCAAACTCAGACCATCCTCGTTGAGCCCAACTACCTCGCCACCTCGCTTCCCGAGCATGTCGTTCTGGACCTTGTTGAGGAGAAGGTGGAGAAGAAGGAGGCCAACTTGGAGGACTTCGACCAGGTCGACCCCGTCCAGCTTTCGGTGTATGGCCACCGCCTTATGGGTATTGCTGAGCAGGTGAGCTCGCCGGTTCCGAGCGCTAAGCTAACGACCAGATGGGCAACATTCTCCGCAAGATCTCAATCTCCCTGAACATCAAGGAGCGTCTTGATTAGTGAGTCGACCAGTCTGAAGCAGCCCCTCACACCAGCTCCTGTGCCATCTTCAACATCGACGGTGGCCTCGTGGCCAACGCTCCCCATATTCCCATCCACCTGGGTGCGATGTCTCATGCCGTCCGCTATCAGGCGCAGGTCCATGGCGACACCCTCAAGGAGGGCGACATCTTGCTGTCGAACCACCCCGCTGCCGGTGGCTCCCACCTTCCCGACCTGACTGTCATCATGCCCGCTTTCCATGAGGGCAAGATTGTCTTCTGGACTGCGGCTCGTGCCCACCACGCGGACATCGGTGGTATCCGGGCCGGTTCCATGCCTCCCTTCTCTAAGGAGCTGTGGGAGGAGGGCGCACAATTCAAGTCCTTCAAGCTTGTCAAGGAGGGCAAGTTTGACGAGGAGGGCGTCACAGCTGCACTGAACGCTCCGGGCAAGTACCCCGGAAGCAGCCCAACACGCACTCTGGGAGATGTAAGCTGTGTCATCGATGTACCGCAGCTGACGTCAGAATATTTCCGACCTTCACGCCCAGGTTGCCGCGTGCCACCGCGGAGTGGTGCTCATCAACCAGCTCATCGATGAGCAGTCCCTGGATACGGTCGAGTTCTACATGCGCGCGATCATGAACACTGCCGAGCGGGCGGTCCGCGATCTCCTGCGCGAGGTAAACGCCAAGTTTGGCGGGAAGCCTCTTGAGGCGGTCGACTTCCTGGACGACGGCACTCGCCTGCAGCTCAAGATCACGATCGACAGTGAGAAGGGCGACGCGGTGTTCGACTTCACTGGCACCAGCCCGCAGACCTACAACGTATGTCCAACCTTGCCCTGCGATCATACTGACAACAGAACCTGAACACGCCCACCGCCATTCTTTACTCGGCGATCATCTACGTACTGCGCTCCCTGATTGTCAGCGATTTGCCGCTCAACCAGGGATGTCTGAACCCTATCAAGGTCATT
Source organism: Cutaneotrichosporon dermatis (assembly GCA_020011015.1). Taxonomy (NCBI): domain Eukaryota; kingdom Fungi; phylum Basidiomycota; class Tremellomycetes; order Trichosporonales; family Trichosporonaceae; genus Cutaneotrichosporon; species Cutaneotrichosporon dermatis. The sequence continues at coordinate 3,502,505 of JAIGNX010000002.1, read as the reverse complement.
GTGCCGCCCGAGTCGATCTTGGCACCCACGGCCAACGTGGCAGTGTGTGCTGGCAACGTGGAGAGCTCGCAGCGCGTGACCGACGTGATCATCAAGGCGTTCCAGGCGTGTGCAGCCGGTCAAGGTGGCTGCAACAATCTCACCTTCGGCGTTGGGCCCAAGGAGATTGACGGCAAGGTGCACAATGGCTTCGGCTACTATGAGACCATCGCGTGAGCTTCAGTGTTTGCAGTGGACCTAGCTGACATGTCAGAGGTGGCGCTGGTGCTGGTCCGACATGGGAGGGACAGAGCTGTGTGCATGTGCACATGACCAACGTGAGTTACCTATGCTTCCTATACGTAGCTCACACACAGACCGCTATCGGCGACGTCGAGCTCACGGAGCGCGTCTACCCCGTCATCATCCGCGAGTTCAGCCGCCGTCCCAACTCCGGTGGTGCCGGCCAGCACCGCGGCGGCGACGGCTGTATCCGCGACATTGAGTTCACCGAGTCCTTGGAAGTGGCGATTCTGTCCCAGCGCCGTGTTATCCCACCGTACGGAATGGCTGGTGGTGAGCCCGGAGCATGCGGTATCAACCACTGGGCGCGTTTGACGGTCGACGACGAGGATGACAAGGACGCAGACGGCAAGCCCAAGAAGCGGAAGTACACCATGATCAACCTCGGCGGAGGGAATCAGTGCACGATGGCCGCGGGCGACCGCATCATCATCAACACCCCTGGAGGTGGAGGCTATGGGCCGGCAGGGCAGGATGTTGCCACGGAGAAGCGTGATTTGCCACAGCACCCGCGTGCGACGGGCAGTCTTGCCGCGTGGAAGCAGGCCGCGTGGTCCAACTAGGGAGCTGCAATCTTGGGGCCGCTAACTAGAGCAACGTGAAGACATGTATCCCTATCGACGCCAAGATGTGTAACTAAACTGACTCTCTACTAACGATAGAGCCGAACCACCCGCTCTTCTTGCTAGGAGGCCTTCTCGAGCACGCGCATGATCATTGGGCGATAAGTCTCGATCCCCGGCGCCTTATAGTCGTCGCGCTTGGCACGGTCGTCCCACAGCCGCAACTGCACCTTCTCGCGGAACAGCGGGTCGCGCTCAAACTCCTCCACCTGGGCCTTGTCATACGGCCCACCCTGGTACCGCAGACTAGCCCGGGACGCGCTACTGAGTGACTCGAGATACCCCACCTTGGTCGCCGTGAGATACCGCTTGGCGACGACGTGCGCGCCGACAAGGCTGCACACCTTGTCCGGGAACCCGAGGGTGCGGAGGTACGCCTCGCCGACGGCCTCGTGGGACATCTTGCCGAGGCTGCCGCCGGCGTGCTTCATGACCTTGGCTTGCGAGTGGGGGACGAACTGGCCGACGTCGTGGAGGAGGGCTGCGACGACCGTCTCGTCGTCGGCGCCTGGTGTCAGTCACTTGTCGGCGAAAGATGGAGGGGAGGCGGCGGTGCGAGGGGAAGAGCGAGGGGAGGAGCGAGGGGGGGAGCGAGGGAGATGCGAGGGGCGAGAGGGTAAGGGCACGGGGGAAGAGGGGCGAATAGAGGAGCGAGAGAAATGACCGAGGGAGATGGGCGAGAGAAAGGAGTAAAAGGAGGGAGCGAGCGTGAGGCCGGACCAGGTGGAGGGACCCAGAGGAGAGACTGAGCAGGGAGCGAGTGGACGGACGCACCTTCTGACACGGCTTGGTCGGCGGCTTGCAGTGAGTGCTCGAGCTGGCTGATCTTCTCGCCGATGTAGTCGGCGTCTCCTTGTCTGCATCTCAGCACATATTCATCTCGTATGGAGTGGGTTGAAAGGAACAACATGGTCCGCGGCTATGGCTATTGGCCAGGAAGCTGACCGGAAGCCAGGCGGACAAGGTATCAAGAGTAAGGAGCGAAGGGAAGAAGCGGGAAACAGGAAGGATAATCACGCAGCAATCATGTTGAACAGCTTGTTCACGGCCGCCTGGTCGTGCGACAGCTTCTTGTCGATCATCTCCTTGCCGCCGCTCATTGGCGAGCCGAATGCGTAGGTCAACGCGCCCTCGGTGTAGTCGACGCCGGGGACGCGCTCATACGTAGGCGGCCAGGCCTTGCGGCGGTGGGCATAGTACGTGTCGTGCTTGTCGCCCTCGGAGATGCCGTTGTATGTCGCGTAGATGGCGGCGCGGGGGCGCGGGGACGAGTTCGGTCCAGACCGGTGGGCGAGGTACGAGCCGAAGACGAGGAGGGCGCCAGCGGGCATCGGAACTGGCACCCAGTTCTGCTTGGCCTCCCATTCCGGGTCGATGCACTGCTGTCAGCAAAGGCGCCGGATCAACTACGTCGGCGGACTTACGCGGTTGGCACCGAGCGGAATCTCCATCTTGTGGGAGCCGGGGACGACCTCGAGACATCCGTTGGTCATGTCCATGTCGTTGACGGCCATGAGGAACGTCTGGTGGTTGACGGCGCCCGCGTGGTTGTACGCCGCGGCGTCGATGTGCGCGTCAAAGCCGCCAGAGCCGCCGGGCTCCTTGTAGTTGATCTTCTCCTTGAACAGGACGGCACGCTCACCCATCAGCTCTGTGAGGATGCCGATCAGGCGCTCGCCCCGGAACATCGAGCTGAAGCCCTCGTGGTAGTTGGCGTAGTCTGACGTCAGCGACTGAATAATGCGCGGGATGCTAAGTTTAGCACTGGCTCATACTCACTCTCAGTGCGGCACAACCCGGTTGTGCCGTCCGCGCGAACCTCCTCATAGGGCATGTGCTGCCCAGGACGGTTCGGCCAGTCCTTCACCTCGGCTGCCCACTGCTGCATCTCCTGGACCTCGAAAGGTGTGAGGACGTCGGGCAGCATGAGGTACCCGTCGCGCTCAAAGCGCTCGAGCTGCTCTGGGTAGAGATAGTACTTCTTGTCGAAACCGGACATGGTGGTTGAGTCGGAGATGACGGATGCAAGTGTAATTTCGGGCGAGGGACTTTGACGATGCCGTTCGACTTGTATGATTCTGAGGCCCTTAACTTGAGAATACGACTGGTCTTCTTATAGATGCTGGTACAAAGAGGACGATACAGTAAGTGAGAGTGTACAACAGTGGTGTTACAGTGAATCCACGACGAGCGATGGCAAGATGGCGGAAGTTGATGGGGTAGACGATGATGTCGCGACGACACTTTTGGGCATCTCGAACTAACAATAAGGCATACTGAACTCGCGTTGGCCATTCTCGAAGCATTCTGCCTTATTCCTCGCTTGTCTCGCCAGTCTGAGCATCGGATCAGGCCGTCAGGTTGAAACGTGGGCGTCCACGAACGAGTGAGAGTCATTGGATTGATGAGATATCGCTAGTTCGGCGTATTTCAAGTTATCAGCCAGGCACTGCCTCATTCTTGGCCAGGCACTGCCTTATTCCTTCACTCCCCCTGGCAAAAATAAGGCAGTGCCTGGCGAAAAGTCGAGGAGATTGCACAGAACAGTCGCGCGAGTGAGGTTGGAAAACTGCGCTTTGAACGGTGTAGATCCGCATGCATCGCCGAGAACATCAGATGCGCCGGCTAATGAACATGCGTAGGAATCAATGCACGTTCCCTCTTCATCTGACAGTGTGCATCCAATCATGCAAAGGAGTATGCAAGCGGAAAGCAGTTGTGGAGTGGTCGGGACATGAGAAGAGAGTCGTCGAGTGATGGCAACGCCGGGGGTCCGAGTGCAAACTTGTGTGTCGGGTAGTAACCCCGGCGCGTCCGTGCTCCCTGAACCAAAATAACGGGCAAACCGGCTCTTTCGGCGTGTGTGATGGCAAATGATCCTTCAAACATGATGCTTACACCGCGCTCGCCCCGTCTTTCTTTGATCGCAACAAGAACGTGCGTTCGCACTAGCATCTACTTCAATCTCTTCACCATACTCTGCACAGGGCAGTATCTTTATCATCACCACAACGGCAGACGACGCAGTGGGCAAGAATGAACGTGGGCGCCATCACCGGTCATCTAGGCTTATCGCTCGAAATGTGCCGCCTGACGCTCGTACGAGCACGAGGAGCTCATCAGTACTTATAGCTGGTATCCCGTCGAGCTACAGCCCTTCTCCACGCCTCGCACCGACCTTCGCAACTCCACTGACTTCGCCCTTCCACCCGGGAACCCAACTGTGGCTCGCCCTTCCTACGTACACATAGGGACAATCCAACCCACACAGACAGTCTATCAACAGTCTATCCTCCACTGACTCCACTCATACTACCATGAGCGACTTTGACCATCTTCAGGAGAAGGTAGACAAGCTCGAGGGCAACTGCTCGGTCGAGTCGTCGCCTCCTCTCAGGCTGGCCCGCCTGGCTGAGGTCGAGAGGGAGCGCCATGTCTACAACCGCACCACCAAGCTGTGAGTTGCGCCGACAGCCTTCAGTGGCTGTGCCACATGTAGCTCCATTCACCAGAACTGACATCAGCTCGGCGATCTTCACGGTCATTTTCTCGGGTATCGCTCTCGTCTCGGACGGCTACAACGCCATTGTCATCGGCCAGCTCAATCTTCTGTTCACGAAGCGTACGTGACTCCAACGCTCTCTCTGCTGACGCCAGTCTATCCAGAGAGCTTCACGGCCACTATCAAGACCCGCATATCCAACTCGTTCTTCATCGGCCAGATCGTCGGCATGATCGCCTTCGGCATGATGATTGACCGCATCGGTCGCAAGTTCGGCGTGGTGCTCACCACCACTCTCCTCATTGCGGGTGTGGCGCTCAGCGCGGCCTCGCACGGCACGACCGAGACTGGCATGTTCTGGATGTTGATCGTCGCTCGTGGTCTCGCCGGTGTCGGCGCCGGCGGCGAGTACCCTGTCTGTGGCACGTCTTCGATCGAGGCGGCCGACGAGACCGCCCATGTGAGGAAGCACCGCGGTTTCCTGATCGCGAGTGTTGGTTGCTTCGCCATCGACTTCGGCTTCGTCGTCGCCGGCTGCGTCATTCTCATCGTTCTCGCTTGCTACGGTGTCACTGCCAGCACGCCTTACGGTGACACGCACGGGTTTGCTGGCACTTGGCGTATCGTCCTCGGTCTCGGTCTCATCCCGCCTCTCGCCGTCTTCTGGTTCCGTCTGCGCATGATGAACTCGACCGCGTACCGCAACAACGCAATGAAGGGCGCCCAGCTCAACTTGAAGGTCCTCTACCTCGCGGGCAAGCGGTACTGGCGCCGGATTATCGGCACCTGTCTGTGCTGGTTCCTCTACAACTTCTGCTCGTACCCCTTCGGCCTGTTCTCGTCGACCATCATCTCCCAGCTCAACCCCGAGAACACGGTCATGCAGAACGTGGGATGGGGTACGCTCATCAACGTTTTCCTGCCCGTCGGTTGCCTCGTCGGTGGTGTCCTCATGGACCGTATTGGCCGGAAGCACACCCAGGCGCTCGGCTTCGCCGTGCAGGGCCTCATTGGCTTCATCCTCGGTGGCGTCCTCTCCAAGATCCAGCACCAGCCCGCCGCCTTCATCGTTGTCTACGGTCTCTTCCTGGCTGCCGCTGAGGCCGGCCCTGGCGTCGCCACCATCCTTATTTCCGGCGAGGTGTACCCGACCGCGCTGCGTGGCCACATGCTCGGCTTCTCTGCTGCGTGGGGCAAGACCGGAGCGGCCATCGGCACCCAGGTGTTTACGCCGATCCAGAACGCGTTCGAGGACGAGTTCAAGGGCCAGCAGGCTGTGTTCCTCATCGGCTCGGCTGTGTCCATCCTCGGCGCGTTGGCGACCTACGCTTTCATCCCCACCCATAACGACATGCTTGAGGACGAGGATGAGGCCTGGCGCCAGTATCTCGAGGCTAACGGTGTAAGCACTTCCGCTATGGGTGAGCCTATTGAGGCATCTGCGGCGGTTAGCCTCCGCCGCAAGATGGAGCAGGAGGGTGGCGAGGCTCTGTCCCTCAATGCTTAGTGCGCCGAAGCGAGGTAGTAGGTTGGCTGAGATATTCTTTTGGTTCGTAGACTTCCATGCACGCGACATTCCTTTCACGTCTGATGGCTTGGCTTCATGAAAGACGTTACAACTCAACATATGGTACGAACGGTCCGTGCCAGAAAGCGCCGGAAGGATTGAGGTTCAAGCGGTACTACAGGTCATCGCCGCGGATGAGCTCCTCGAGGCCGTTGTGGCGGGGTTTGAAGGTCACATCAAACTTGTGTGGGTGCGAGTTGGCGGTGTTGGTGAACGCAAGTGTGTCAATGGGGATAGGCTTCCCTGTCGCGTCCAACTTGGGGCGAATATCAAACGACCATAGCAGTAGAGCTGCGTTGATCATGACAGAGTTGTTGGCCACGTGCAGCCCAGGGCAGACGCGACGGCCAAACCCATACTGATAGCTCTTCATTGTTGACTTGAACCCCCCTTCCGGTGTTAGCCAGCGGTCGATGATTAACGACTCGACGTCGGGGCCGTAGTAGCTCTCGTCACGGTGGATGGCCCAATGGTTACCCGTCACGATCGTTCCCTTGGGCACCACGTAGTCGGCATATGCGATGTCATTTACTGTGCGATGGGCGAATCCGCCAGACGAAACTGGCCGCCAGCGTGTGCATTCGGCAAGGAAGGCGTGTAGGATTGGCGCGGTCTCAGAGTCAAGATCGTCAAACGACGGCCGTTGGCCGCCGCAGACGGCATCCAGCTCAGCCTGAACGCGCTCCTGCACGTCGACATGGGTTGCGGCCGCCATGATGACGATCTGGATAGCTGCCGAGCTCGTGTCTGAGCCAGCGCCGAACACCGAACCGCACAGATACGCGATCTCGTCGTATGAGAGCTGGAGCTCGTCGTGGTCCAGAAGGTATGTCGCGAAGCAGGGCTGGAGCCCAGGGTCTGCGCGGTCGCGCTTCTCCTTGACGACATCGAGCGAGCCGCGGAGAAGCACGTACTCCTCGGCATTCCAGCGGTTCACCGTGGCGAGGTACCCCGGCACATACCGGAGCCACGGGAATGCGTCGAGGCGGTACGCGCCTGGGCGGAGCATCTGGCCGATCCGGCTCCCGTTCTCCACAATGGCAGCGATGTCATCATCGGTGTAGGTCGCCCGGTCTGTCCGCCCATATGCCATATGCACGACAATGGTCGCGGCGTAGGTCGAGATGTGCGACTGGAAGAGGTCAGGGGAGGCGAGGATGTCGAGGATGACGTGCCGCGCCGCCTTCTCCTGGTAACTACGCAGCTCGGCAGCCCGGGTCGGCTGTAGGAGAGCGTGCAGGGCCCGGCGCATGCGGCGCCATCGATCATTGTGCCCGGTCATGAGAACGCGCTTGCCGTGCGCGACGATGGAGAAGTGCGCGGGGCGGTCTGAGGTATCTCTACTATTCTTGTCGAGGAAGAACGTGGCCGACGCAACATCGTTGAGGACGACGCTGGGTGTCGTCCCATTCCATAGCGTTAACACCGGACCGTAGTCTTTCGACAATGCGTAGAATGCGCGCCATGGATGGTGCGGTGGAGGCGCGTTGCCTGTCAGCGGGTGTGGTTTGGGCCCAGGAGGGAGGTGCGCATATGAGGCACGTCTGCGTGCCAGCTCAATCCCGACGCCGAGGACTAGCAGGCCGAGCGCGAGGACGACGCTCAGTAACGGCGACAGCGGTGGCAATGGGAGGTGTAATGGGATTGCAGTGGTCATTTAGTCAGAACTGGGCAATGCGGTTGAGTCCGCGTTGTCCCACCGATGCTATATGTGTTCATCCTCGGCAGGAATGTGGGCAGGAGTGCCGGCTGCCATGCATGCGACAACTAGCAGAGGTAGTCGCGGACATCAGACATGCGAGCATACGTCGGAGACTCGGACATCTCACGCCCATCTTATGTAATAGCGTTGCTGGTCAAACTCGATCACGTGCCCTGCGTCCTTCACAAGCAGGCTCGCGACGTGTGAGACTAAGTGCTCAGAAAGCACGATCAGAACGACAAGAGCTGCTGCAGGTAGTACTAGAATCCACTGGGCAGTATAAAGATGCCCGTCGGCAACACTGGTTTCAGGCATCGACTGCGAATGGACTACTGCTAAGCATGCCGAGTGAAGCGTTCCGAAACTGGGGTGACGGCGTCCGCAGCTCTCCCGTCTCTTAGCACTTCATTCCATCTCAGAGGAAACGGTTGTCGACCTAATAATGGATACGTCGTCGACCAAATAGATGTGAAGGCTTGGGCTTGGCAGTAGTCTGGGAACAAGGGGTTGGCATCTGTTTCTTCTGCAGCGACCCAAGCAGCTCAGAACTAGACCTCTTTGGGCTTGGGTCGTGCTCACATGTCCATATCAAGGTTGTGTGAGAAGCGAAGAGGCATATTGAGGCATTTATAGCGCAGATGTTTCATCATACTGCGACTGCCGAGACCTTGACTTGCCACAATGAGGAATCGGACCAAACAGCCAAGCACTCGGGAGGTGCGGGGTGAGCAACCCAGCGGACAGCCAAGACTGGCCAAGTAAGTTCGGTTCCCGTCAGCCATCCGCGTTCTCTCGAGGCTCCAGCCACATGTTCGGACCTCGAGGTCCAGGTCCAGGCAAGACGGATGTAGCCAAATCATCCAGAAAGGCAAGAACTCAATCAGAGAACACCAGTCGAAGGCATCATCGTGCCCATGGGGTCTTCGACATCAGGCACGGAGCCTGGATTGGGGTACCCGCAGCCTCGGCCTGGTGTGGATCCTCGACCAACTCCACTCTGCCGAGATTTCTTCTTTGGACAGAGGCAGTGATGTGGTGACGCCATCAACCTGCGGGCCTGCGGCCAAGCATGCTCAAGAGCCCAAGAGCGCAGTAGTCTCTATAGCTCGATGCACTGTTTGGCAGCCAAGGCTTGGCTGGGTGAGCCAAGAATTGAGATCGCCCTCATCGAGAGCGATGTACCCAGCCCCGTTCTGGTCCTTTTAATCTCAGGCCGATGGAATGATCGCCATTCCCCCCGGCCCCACTCCCCACACCCCGATATCCGTTCGCCATCGCTATGTTACGCCAAAGCAAGCCGCTCTCAAGCTCACCCGGCTCGCCCACTAGCGCGCAAGTCTTCTCGCGTTCCCAGCTCCTCAGCCTCGACTGGGAGGGTGGCGCAGATCGATACCCCGTGCCAGGTGGTGTCCGCCGGCCCCCTACACCAGTTGACGACTTGTTCCTGTCAGCGGCGACGCGCTACCCCATCGAGCGCCCCACCCACGACGCATCCTCGACCGAGACCGTGTCCTGGTATACCGACAACAACACCAGTGGGCCATCCAGCCCCGGCGATACCCGGGTGACAAGCTTCGCCAGCGGGGAGGGCCTCAGCGGGTTTGAGAGGAGAAGAGCTGTGCGCGAACGCAGTCCCCTGGCGATGAACGACATGAACGACCAAGGCTACGACGAATCCATGGTCGTCCCTCTGACTGAGCGAGTACGCAACGACAACGACAACCAGGAGGAGGTCCTCTATGAATACTACGAGAGGCAACGCCGCGAGCGCACCGGGTGCTCTGCGGGACAACATACGGCGGACGTCAAGCGGAGTCTGAGGCAAAAACTCGGTCGGCATAGCCATGCGACTTGCATCAGATGCGGCCAGGTGTTCGAGGTCAAGAATGTCGAGAACTCTAGCGGTATTCGGCGGACGCTGTCCCTTGGCGCGCCTCTGCGCCGCAATCGCGTAGAGTAGGAGGCAGCATGGAGGCAGTAACCGCTTGCAAAGTGAGTTCTGCTACGCCTCGATCATCAGCGACCTGCGTGCTGGCATGATGTATCCCATGACTCTGTTCGCTACCGCTGTTCGCAGCGTTGCCGCAGCCGAGTTCGGAAGACGAATTGATCGGGCAAATGGAGGCTTGTCACCCTTCCATAGATGGAACCAAACAAATTGACACAGCAGATCCTACTCGCAATCGATCACCTTCATCCCAAGTCTCGATCAGCTGCGCTTCTCTACGGTCGCTCTGCATACCTACTCGCCACCCCGATGACCCGTGCCCTCTACTTGCCTGTACATTTTGGGTTACCATCAGTCCTTCCTCGCCACCATCCCTTCCGTTGGCATCGGCAAGTCAACCGACTCCTTTGAACCTCCCGCCTTTGCCACAAGCCATGCGGCCTCAGCATGGCGGTATGCACTCTCGCTTGGCATACCACGACTCGGCGGCCAATCCTCGGTCTCCGCTTCGGTCTCGGCGCCGGTCGGGACCTTCCACTCAGCGTCAGGATCAACCTCAATCTCAAACAGCACCCGTGACCTCGTGACCAGAACTCGCTTCATACCCTCCTAAAAGACCCGTTCCGGATTGACCCACGTCTGCGTACGGCGTCACCGAACGACCAGGAGCACATGGACTATGTCTCGCTTCCGAATCTCTCCGGGCCCACATAGACTTGTTGTACTATGCATCTCTTGTAATCTCTTCTTGGTGTTCTTGTGCGTGTGCGATGGACGTTATCGGCATAATCTCCGGAGCCGGGGAGCTACGATTAGATGGTCCTCTGCGCAGAGTCGGGCCGCTAACGAGCTATCGATGTTGGAGAGACAGTGCTACCGCCTCGTGCGACTAGGTGCTGCTTCTCTTGGCGGTACTGTAAGGGTCGTGGCGGTGGCAGGCAGTGATGCGGACTCCGTTCGTCTGCTGGGCTAAAGTGGTTGCGACATGCAATTGGAGCATCTCCAACGAGCGTATGCGGGACAAGCACGAGCTCAATATCACTCATCTGCCCGCGGTTGATGTGGGTGTGACCATTGTTCAAGCATCTCATGTACCTAGCTGCTGGAGCGGTAGTCTGGTCGCATTTGAGTATTCAGTTTGGTGTCTTTGGCATGGTACCACACATGTATCTCCAACTGGTTGTATGCTTGGAGCAGCTTAGCCGTCGGAAGCTTCAATGCATGATACTAGACCTATTACAGCTGTTGGTGTCTTTTCTCGGTCTTTAGGAAACTCAGATGGGTTTTGCATCGCAACATATCGTGGAGCACTCGGTGGTCTTGTCATGACCCCAAAGTGAGGACCTCTGTAGTTGTGGTGCGCTCCATTGAGCACGTCTTCAGTGCATACACAGACCACGAACGTGGGAATGTCGTGTGGACATGCAGACCGGGTTCAGTAGGAATGGACAGACTCGGGAGTGTTCGAGTGTTCGACGCTACTTCGATGGGATGAGCACTTCCATCTGCAACGCATACTACTCGGCCGCGGCAACCTCCGTACAGCGGGTCGGCTCGTCTATTCACGACTACACTTCCTACAAATATAGACCACCGTACACGCAGGCCGAGGTGCATACGCATTGCTCTCGGCGTGTCGGGGTCCTCGGCCAGCTCGGGCCCGAATGGTCTCTATGCAGATCTACTATGATATCATGTCAGCTTCTTTGCTCCAATAAACCATAACAAGGCCGGGGCATTAGCCTTTGATTCGTAGCATTACACCCAGGCTCTTCCGCACCAATGCCAGTTACACCAGGTCAAATTATGACCTCAATACAGGCTCTAATATGCCGTTCCACCCCGACGGCCCAAGCATTATGAGGGTGATTTGGAGGGAAACGGTCGTGAGTCGGTGACCGACCCATTCCGCTCGTGCGTCATCAGGCCATGTTATCCATGTTACAGTGTGATGATTTAGACATACGCAGATTCAAGGCTTGCTGTGCTGCGTCGCCTGCTATCTAAAGCGCGGTCGGTCCCGATCGCCCAACTGGCCGACTCCGTCATGCAGGCCCGCAGCCTTTGGACCGCAGGGCACCGCAGAGCACCGCACCAAATGCCCGGGCAGGAGGTGCCAGCACACCAGGTCGACGTGTTATTCCGAGTGGTACTGATTCAGCACGCCATGACGCACACAAGATAAAGCAGTTGCTATCCTCATCACTCTAGCCCCAACCCGCCACCGTCTTCACATCGCTCATCACCATACACATTACTCGACAAGAGCACACAGCTCTCTCCACGCCACCTCTCATCTACATCTACATTCGCGCCGAGCCCGCCGCTCCGCTTTGCCGAACGTGTCTCGTCCCAGCGACCTTCCCGCCACCGTATTGTATGGAGACGTCATGGTCCTGTGGACGAGCATGGATAGATGCTTCGCCGAACGCGAGTTCGCGCTCGAGCGCAAGCTTGACGTCGGGCGACCACACTGCCGCCACTGCCGACCGTGTCCTCGTCGCCCGTCGTGCCGAGCACCCTGTTGCCCAAACTACGTGTCCTCGCCCTCGTCGCCTACGGTAGCACTCCCTCCTTGCACCACGCCACCGTCCTCACCGACTGCGAGTACCATCCTCCCGCTCGGGCACGAGTCGCCCACCCGTCTTCTCGGTGCCCAGTTGCACGAGAAAGATGCATTCTGCCTGGATCCCTCCCCTAGGACAACCTCATCAATAGGCGCGACGGGAACGACTTCCGCCCCTTCAGCCTCGTCCTCCACCTCAAGCTCGATGTCGAGCTCGAAGTCGAGCTCCGCCGATGTCCCCTCCGTCTGCGTCGACTCCCTCGCCCGCCATCGCCGTCCCTCGTACCCTGATAAAGGTAGTTCCGGAACGTATGCCGAACACTCAAGGATCGCCCGCCCCTCTTTCACTGTGCGACGGCACAGCTACAGGCGAGGCCAAGTGGAGAGCCGCGGACTAGACCCCGAGGCCGCGATGGACGCTGCTGCGCGATAGCAACTACGTGTCTGCTGGTCCAGTTTTGATGGGTTGAACGGGTCTGTACGATTAGCAAGTTCGTCACTGTATTGGTAGCTGGATTAGTAAACAACGGGTCGAGAAGTACGAGATGTCAATGAGTCACCATCGTCCCCAGCAAGTGGCAAGTTGCAGTTCAGTGACCAACTCACGACTATACGGCTCTCACTCTCCTCATCGCCTGCTCCGCGCTTCTCCGTGTCCAGATGCCCTGCATGATCCCACTCTATGCTCTTGTTCTACTGCTTCATGATCTCGTCGATGCGCTCCATGAGGTACTTGATGACTCCATCCGGGCCGACCTTGACCTGCAGGCCGGTGGGGATCGCATGCGTCTTGATGCCCGGGATCGTCTCACGAGCGATCCTCTGGATCTCCTCTTGTTGCTCAGGGGTCCACTGCTTGTCAGTAGGTGCTCCAGACTAAGGCAGCTCCACATCCTCGACCCTAGTCGACCTCGAATCCGCACTCACCATAGACGCGCAGAAGAGGATGCCCGGTGGTGGCTGGACACTGAGGAGAAGGGGCTTGACGCCCTCGATAGCTACGGTCAGCACGAGCCCCATTACTAAGTATTATCGAGCACGCAAGGCTCCACAACCCCAAGATTTCCTGGGCCTGTTGACCCCCACCCCGTCACTTCGCCACTCACTCGTCGTGTTGCCGGCGTGCACGATCGAGTACTTGTCCTTGACGTTCTCGATGACAGTGCCGATGACAACCTTGGCGCGGTCGGGCGCAGTGTTGACCGAGACGAGGTTGACTGCTTGGCTGGCTTGGGTAGACATTCTTCGAAGGAGGGACATGGATGTGAAGAAGTCTTGTCGGGTGACGACCCGGCTGGTTATAGATAGCCTCGACCGCGGCGACTAACCAGTAATCTCCACACCGTCCGACGCCCAAATTCCCCGCTTCCCGCAGCCCCGCAGTTCCGCTCACCTAGTGCGGCACCATCGGCCCCGGCGTGCGGTGTCCACCGGATCCATTTCAATTGACCGCTTCTTATCAGTTTCCTAACCAACTTCCTAGAGATTTGAATAGAATTAGAAATCGAAAGCTAATTAAAATTCACCGCGTTTCCGGCCCGATAGTCTCCGGTCACCGATGACACCGCAACGCCCCAACCAAAGCCCGCTCTTTACCGTAGCCAGAGCCGACGCTCTCGCCCGTTGACAGTCACCTTCCGCTCGCCAATCGCCCACCCTCATATCTAGGACTTGTGGAACTATTCTCGTCTTCTTTCCTCTCATCTCATCTTGTCCATGCGCCCATCTCTTCGAGCAATGGCATCGTACGCGCGCCTCATCCGCTTCGTCCCCAAGTCGGGCGGCTCCCCGCTCATCGGTGAGCCCGTTGACGCGTCTCTCGACGTCGGCGTCGCCTCGTTCGAGGGCAAGCCGATCGAGGTCAACACCTTCTCGGGCTCGTCCATCCTCAAGCCCGGCGAGAAGACGGGAAAGACGGAGACGGTCGACAAGATCCTCGCGCCCCTCGCCCAGGCTGAGGTCGGCACCATCCGCTGCATCGGCCTCAACGTGAGTCCCTCTGCATTGCTTACTCACTGTTCCCCGCTTATTCCCAGTACCTCTCGCACGCTAAGGAGGTCAACATGCCCGTCCCCTCCGTCCCTACCGTCTTCATGAAGCCCGCCCAGGCCCTTGCTGACCCCTACCCCGCACCCACGGTCATTCCCAAGGTGTTCGTGGAGGACAACGCCGCCGACTACGAGTCGGAGCTTGTGCTTGTTCTTGGCAAGGACGCCAAGAACGTCTCCGAGGAGGACGCGATGGACTACCTTCTCGGGTACACTGCGTGCAACGACGTCTCGTCGCGTGTTCAGCAGTTCGCGACGACCCAGTGGACCTACTCCAAGTCGTTTGATGGCGCGTGCCCGATCGGCCCCGCGTTTGTGCACAAGGACGCCGTCAAGGACTTTGGCAAGATGAGCATTAAGGGTATCCACAACGGACGTGTCGTCCAGGAGAGCACTATGGAGTGAGTCTGTTCGGGGAAGCGTAGAGGAGTGCAGAGGAGAGGCTCCGAACCGAGTAGCCAGGATCTCTCCCTCTCAGCCAGCAATGGCCCAGTTCGAGAGCGGCATCATCAGCGCCATAAGTGCCACTGCATCTCTGCCCAACGGAACAACGCTGACAGCAGCGACCTCATCTTCTCGGTCTCCAAGATCATCTCCTTCCTGTCTAAGGGCAGCACTCTGCCAGCCGGCACCGTGATCATCACCGGCACCCCCGCCGGTGTCGGATGGGGAGCCAACCCCAAGAACCTCCTCCACGATGGCGACGACTTCCGCGTGTCCATCAGCGACGGCGTCGGCACCCTCATCAACAAGATCGTCGAGGAGAAGTAGACTAGAGCGCACAGCGCAGATATGGATTGTATGCAGCCACGACACAGCCTTCAGGCCACGTAGCAGGGCCTCTTTCGCCCGTAGGGGAAGCCTGGAGACGTGCTCACGACCTCTGACGCCGACGCCGAAAGTCCCCGCTCGATCATGGCCCGTGCACAGTCAAACTGACATCGCAACATCACAGGTCGCGTGGCGAAATGGCATCGCGTCTGACTACGATTCTGTATATCAGGAGATCGCGGGTTCGACCCCCGTCGTGACCTAGAAGCTCGTCAGAGCTTCACTTTTTGGCGTGGAGGAGTTGTGGATGCATCGCGAACGCGTTTGGGACGTTTGGGACTTGATGTGAGTGGTGTAGACTATGGTCAGACGATGATGGTGACTGGTGACTGAAGGATTGTGTTGAGATGTCACGCTCGGTTTCACGCGTCTCACGTCCCATGCATTTGTGTCGCACGATGCCTTCCAGAGAGGTGCAGAACGCGCCAAGAGGGTGCGCAAGCCTTGCGAGTAGCTCAGGTTGGGCGAGCCAGCCAGTTCTGCGCGTGGCTCGGCCGCAGAAAGTTTGCTCACCAAAAATATAAAGTGCCCTGGGACAAAAGGTAGAGGGGCCAAAAGAGAACGACTCTATTCCTCCTAGCCGACTCGAACGACTGACCTCGTCATATTCGTGTGAACGTAATACTAGTGACGCGCTCTACCAACTGAGCTAAGGAGGATGCTTGGTTTCTCTGTTCACAGGGGTCTCGCCTCCACCTCGTTGCGGTTGCTATTTCCTCCTCGCAACTGTCGTCCTCGTTTGGCTCTTGCTATAGCTATGAAAGCGAGGTCTGTGGCCGCGTTCATCGCAGCACTACCACTGCAGACAGGCTCGCCGTGTGTCTTTCCTCAACCACAATGAGGACACCCATCCGACCCATATTGACTGGACAACAACTTCCTTCTTGTACTCCTCCGCACTTCCCCCGAGGTTCGGCATGTTACTAAACGCCTTCATTCCTTTCTTCTTGGCCGTGAGATACCGCCATTGCTGCGGATCAGGTAGCACGTGTGCCGATAAGAGTGCCGAAGACGAAAACGCATCTGAAGGATGTACCTACCCCAGCACACTCCGAGTCGGGCTGGGGGTGTGCCCATGAGTTGCCCACCGGTACAGGATCGGCGGCTCTCGTGATCTCTGATGAGGCCTATGACAACGGCGCTGAGCATTTTTCGTTGCCTTTGTCTCCGTGCGGCCTGCCGCGTTTGGCCGTTGGTGGTTGCTGGGGCTGCGACGCTTCCTTTGCTCGCCCGGGTTCGGCCCGCCGAGTCCGTTTGCAGGCGCAACAGCCAAGTCCGGCAGATTCGCCGACAATACACCTTGCACATGCTCTCCTTGGAATATTACTGATGTCCTAAGGGTTTAGAAGCGCCCATAAGATGGCTTACCAGTAAAGTTGTTCTACAGGGCCTAATGTTGGTAGATCTGCGAATGGGAATAGGAACAAAAGTCAACGGCAGATGCAGGAACCATCATCCCTGAACTCGCCCACCTGAACACCCACGAGGACTCGGTTTGCATGCGCTCAACCCCCGAGGTCGTTCATCTTACCTACATGACGGCAATGGCCGCCAGACCACACTGACAATAGAAGAGGTGTAGGGAGGCGTCGTCCTCTCCCTTACACACTAGGCTATGCCACAGGTGGACGGCTGAGCCACCGTCGTCATGGGTAGGCGCCCAAAGGCGACATAACCCGAGTGCACAGTGTGCACAGGCAAAAATGTAAAAGAGTGTAAGTAAGCCACGCAGAGGTATGCACGGAGATTCCGTTCAGGTCGGCCTCTCTCGGTCTCCTGCGCCGGCTTGATCCGTCGGGCTCAAGAGCTCAGGTATGCGACAGAAGGAACGCGACGCGGGATAATCAGCAGATCTTCGCGTTTACACTTTCTGTTACGTGGATGGCTGGCGTTCCGGGCCGCGCCGCATTCTCGAACCACCATTGTCCTCTGCGCCACCCCTAACAGCCACGACGTAGGATGCAGCACTGACCTGACATTGACCTATGAATCCCGGGCCGTCCTGCACGGTCCAGTAAGCTGCTGGGGATACATAACCACCGGGGGACCCCAGTTCCCTGCCTGTTCGCAACATCTCATCACCGAACTTCTTACGACACCGACACACCAGTGACGTCCGCTTTCTACTCTATAAGTATCGCAGACACACCCGCACTTTGAAACAATCATGCGCCTCGCACTCCGTCCTCTCGCTCGCCTCACCCGCCCCGCCCTCCCCCTCAGCCGGTACGTGACATGGGCTTGCTTTACAGCGGAGGAGCCCCGAACTTTAGATCAACAGCTAATGTCCAGCACAATGGCCACCGCTTCCTCCTACATCCCTGCCGATGTCCGCCCGCTCACCGAGGCTGACAAGGCCAACGTCGCAGCCACAGCTCCCGTCCTCGCCGAGCACGGCGTGACCATCACCAAGGAGATGTACAAGGTGAGTTTAGTGGCGTCGAAATGACGCAGTAGCCACGAACGTGCTCTGACTCTCAGGTCATGCTTGAGAAGAACCCCCAGCTCAAGAACATCTTCTCTCTCCCGGCCCAGGCGAACGGTCAGCAACCGCGCGCCCTCGCCCAGTCGGTGCACGCCTACGCCGCCAACATCAACGACCTCACTCCCCTCCTGCCCACCGTCGTCCGCATTGCCGAGAAGCATGCCGGTCTCGGCGTCCAGCCCGAGCACTACGCCACTGTCGCTGAGAACCTCATGGGCGCCATCGGGCGGGTCCTCGGTGACGCATTTACCCCCGCTCTGCAGGAGTCGTGGTACCACGTGAGTATCTGTATTGAAACCAACTGACGATGCAGGCCTACTGGCAGCTCGCCAAGATCTTCATCGATGCCGAGGCCGACCTGTACAAGAAGGCTGCTTGGGACGGCTGGAAGGACTTCAAGATCTCCAAGACGACCGACGAGTCCAAGCACATTACGTCGTTCATCCTCGAGCCCACCGACGCCTCAATGCTCCCACTCAAGCCCTACAAGCCCGGCCAGTTCATCACTGTGCGCGTCATGATCGACGAGCTCGGCCACTACCAGAGCCGCCACTACTCTCTGTCCGACTCCCCCTCGCGCGACCACTACCGCATCACCGTCAAGCGAGAGGACCAGGACGGCGGCTCGGACCCCGACGGTATCGTCTCGACCCACCTCCACAAGCTCCCCGTCGGCTCCACCATTCAGGCCTCGTTCCCCATCGGCTCGTTCACCCTCCCCAACCCCGCTCCTGAGAACGTCGTCCTCATCTCCGCCGGTGTGGGCATCACCCCCAACCTCGCCATGCTCAACACCATCGCATCGAGCGATGCCCCGACCAAGGTGTCGTGGCTCCAGGGTGTGCGCAAGGACTCGCACCACGTGTTCAAGAAGCACGTCGCCGACCTCGCGAACAAGTCTGAGGGCCGCATCAAGACCGCCGCGTACTACTCGGAGGGCGGTGCGACTGAGCCCGGAACTTTCAACGGCCGGATCAACGTCGCTGAGCTCGATGAGAGCGCCCTCGCTCTCAGCGACCCCAACGCTCAGTACTACATCTGTGGGCCAGATGGGTTCATGACTTCGGTTGTTGCCGACCTCGAGGCCCGCGGAATTGACAAGAGCCGCATTCACTACGAGGCGTTCCGCGCGGGCGAGGTCGTCTAGGTGTGCTGCAGCGACTAGAAACACGTTAGAAGCAAAGGCGAGTTGAGACAATAGAAGCGATCTCGACATGTATGTATACATTATCAGGGCAGAGACGAGCCATCCGCTGTGAGCCACTTCTGAAGCCGTGCCCGACCAGACTTATACTGCTTCACTCCAGGCTCGAAGGGCATGGTACTGGTGTATTCCATATAAGCAATCTTCTTACAACGCTCCGATAAGTAACAGGCTATATACAGGACGAAGAAAACGGGAGCGCGGTGTGTGATCGACTTCACGCTGGAGGGCGTGGACGTAGGACCAAAGCTGAGCGTATATGCTCAGAGTCCGACCCACGAGTCCATGCGCCGTGCGGCCCGGTCGAGTAGGTAACGCATGTACATGCGGTGGAACTTGACCCCGATCCACCCCATGATGTCGTCTCCGAGGAAATCCGTCTCCGCACAAGCCAAGGAGATCTGCACCTCTTCGATGTCGGCGTTGGTATCCTTGGCCGTAGGCGGAACGCGGATGGCCGTGAGGAGCTGCCCACCGCCCGAGTTGACATCCAGCATCCACCAGACCATCGTGGACTCGGGTGTGCGCCCGATGACGCGGAAGAGCCCCGACGCATAGTCGGCCGGGAGGTTGTCGTCGGGGCTAGCTGGGATGGCGGGCGTGGCAGGGGTGGCCGGGGTCGGGGGCGGCGTGTACGGTGCAGCGAGTGGGCGCTCCGCGAAGTCGGGGTCGGCTTTCTGCAGCTGGGTAGGGACGCTCTTGGGAGACGTCGCGGACGCCATCGCGGCTGAAGCCGCCAGTGCGGCTGCCGAGGCGCCGGGCGGCATCAACTCGGGTGCGGGGTAGGGCGAGGTAGTGCTAAACGTCCGGCCGAGCAGGGCCTCGACGCGGAGAGTCCATGTGTCGTAGAACGCCCTGATGAATGTCTCGCGTGGGTCGGCGCCGCGCGGGATGTGGGCGCGAGTGCGCACTTCGAATGTGTCGCCCAGGCCCAGCGGCCACAGCGCCGCCGAGGTGGGCGGGGCCGACGAGCCGTTGTATAGAGGATAGGTAACGACGAGGCGGCGCGTCTCGTAGGCGGCATAGCCCAGAGTTCCGATGCCAAGCGCCCGGACCGCTGTTGAGAGAGTGAGTGTTGTTGAAATCATGGCTGATTGGCTTGGAGGAGGATGCGTTGGATCGCTGTAGAGCAGAGTGGTGAGGTAGTGACGGGTTAGTGACCGCAACCAGCTGGCTTTATGCCAAGTCGGCCTTCAGTGCCCAGCCGGGAGCGGACGCCCTCGCTGTCACTGACTCGACACGGATAGTCACTGCACAGCAGACCAATGATGAGTTGTTGGTGACGCGCGAAGCACAAGCCACTGGTTAGTTACCGAGTTGTCTGGGCGGTCGGTCGCGGAATGTGAGATAGCGGAGGAGAGCGGAGCCGGGTGCGTCATGGACCGGTTCATCCCGATAGACGTCACTCATCAGACGCGGCGGTCGACGCCGGCGGGCAAGCATTTGGTATGCATGTCACCGGCCATTCGCGAGATTTGGTATGTACATTGCTAACCACTCATGCGGTACAGTTGTTTTGGCAGTGACTTCAGTAGATTGATGAACGTGCTCGTGTCGCAAGGTGAGGCTCGGTCCGGACCGGTATCCTGGATGATCTCCACATCAACACCTGCATCGGAACTGTTTACAAGTTGCAGAACGCAGGCGCAGCCTACTGATCGAGCTTGGACGGGGCGATGTGCACATCCGAGTCGTTGGGACTCGCCGTCTTCTCGAGGTGGCTCTTCTCGATGAGCGGCTTGAGGTGGGCGCGCTTGTCGCAGAACAGGTACCGGCGGAAGAACCACGGCATCCAAGTGCCCATCTGGTACTTCATGTATCTGCCTGTCGGCATCGAGAAGACGCTGTCCAGCTCCTCGAGGGTGAGGTTCTTGGTCTCGGGCACCCAGAGGAAGATCCATATGAACGCGATGACGTTCAACCCGGCGTAGAAGCAGAAGGCGCCGATGTGGCCCATAGCGAGATTCATGATCGGGAAAGTGAGGCCAAGGATCGAGGCGAAGAAGTTGTTGACGCACACGGCCCAGGCCATGCCCTGTTCACGCTGGATGTTGGGGAACACCTCGGCCGAGTACATGAAGGCGACGGGGCCCTCGCCGACCGAGTAGAAGATGGTGAACATGTAGATGAAGCTGGGGTCAGGTTGTGTGGTTGGCTGATACTCACGTAGCCACGAGGCCGAGGCGGAGCTTGGTCTGCTCCTCGGGCACGAGGAAGCTGAGGCCTGTGGCGAGGAGGAAGATAGCCATGAGGGGGAAGGTCGAGAGAAGGAGGGAGCGGCGACCGAAGGTGTCGATCAGGAAGACGGCGGGAATGGCGAAGACGAAGTTGAGCTTCCGTTAGGTTGTGTCACAAGAAGTCGAACCTACCGCTCCGAACCCGAGGGACGCGTAGAGAGCGTTGGTAGCGCTCATGTTGGCCTCGACGAAGACTGTCGAGCTGTAGAAGGAGATGACTACATGTCAGCAAGGCTTTCTTTATAGTGGTTGACTCACTGTTGATGCCACACATCTGCTGGGCAAGCATGACGGTCGACGCCGCGAGGTTGGCACGGCGAATACGAGGGACACGGAAGCAGTCGACGAGACGTGTGATGTAGTTCGCGCCACGGGCTTCCTTGAGCTCGTTCTCGTACAGTACGTGTGAGTAGTAGAGGTCACGAGCGGCAATCATGGGGTTGGACCGGAGGCGGCAGAACGAGCGGAAGGCCTTAGGGTATCGGTTCTTCTTCATAAGCCAGCGAGGCGACTCAGGGGAGAACCAGATGAAGAGCGCAAGCCTAGTATAAGCACACACATCAGATGAGAGTAAAGCGGAGCACTTACGGGACGGCGGGGACGAAAGCTGAACCGAGCTGGAGGCGCCACGCGATCCGGCCGGTATCTTTGACGACACAGTTCGCAGCGAAGCCCAGGAAGATCCCGAGACAGGTCCACAGCTGCCAGCCCATGGTCAGAGCTCCGCGGATTCGTGTAGGCGCCATCTCTGCAGCATAGACAGGAACTGTGGCGGCTTTGGCTCCCAGCCCAAGGCCAAGAATGAGGCGGACGACGAAGAGCTGCTGCCACGAGTGAGTGAACCCAGACGCGATGGGTGTGATGATGAGGACGACGGCGGTGATGAAGATCTCGCCACGTCGACCTAAGTAGTGGTTGAGCGGATCCGAGAGCCAGACGCCCCTGAAGATCAGCATTCGGCTTGGAAACAGTGGCAAAGATACTCACGCAAGAGCCGCAGAAGCGTAAGGCGCTGAGTTGACGAGACCGACAAGCCAGGTGTCATGTTTGGCGTTCGGCCCACCGCTGTCCAGCGACGCCCCGATGCCGAATTCGGTGGGGAAGGAGAGGTTGGCACCGTTCGAGCCTGTCTGGTCCCAGCCTTGCGTCGCGGCACCAACTGCGCACACTCCAATGGCGAAGTAGAGCATGCCCGGCCCCCACCACTTGTGGTCCTTCTCGTACTGGAACACGTCCTTGTCGACCGGGGAGAGGTCGGGTATGTCGTGGAAGTCGTCCGGGTCGCGCGCCACTAACGCACCCTTGATGAAGATGTCTTCATGCTCAGTGAGGCCCTTCTCGGCGCAGAACTGGCGCACGTTGTCCTTGAGTTGGGAGGTTGTGAATTTCTAAGCTATCAGCACTAGGAGCAGGCAGAGATCGATGGTTGGAAGGGCTTCTTCGGTTTTGCGGCAGTAAGCAGCCAGAGAACAGCCTAGGGAGACCGCCCACCTGCGAGGAAGGAGACCCACCTGGAGAGGGTTCTCGATGACTGCCGACGCCTCAGTCGGCGCCATCGATGGCCGGCGGCGGTCGTACGCCGTAACCTGCGGCTTCTGGTACTCGTCGCGATACTCGGACATCCTAAGTGGGCGTTGTCAGAGAACTCGAACCCAGCCCTCCCCTATTAAAGGAGAGCATCGGGTCGGGTGGCTGCCCTCTCCTTCCAGACTAGTACATGAATAACTAAGGCGGGCACTTGGCGAGGAAAGTGCGGGGAGCTTTGCGGAGGACCGCCGTAGCGTCGTCATCAGGATCGGCAGTGTGGCGGACCCCGCGTGCTCCTTTGCCGGCGGCAGGCCCAGAAGCGAGGAAACGCAAGGAAACCCAAGGAAAGGCAAGGAAAGGTAAGATGAAGGGAGGAACCCTGGTGGCTTTGGCTCTGGTGCATGTGGTGCATGTGGTGTGCAGTCGTGTGAGGATGTGAGAGGCGCGTTGATTGGCAAGACACGGGCTGCGCGTCCCAAAATAGACTGGTTTTGGATGTTGGATTCCACAACATGGGCCATTCGGTTAAGTCCGGAGCGCCCGGATGGGACTAGCGTACACATATGGGGCACGGCGGGGCTACTGGAACAACAGCGTGAGCTGGAGAATGGACGTTGGCCGTCGGCTAATGATAGGACGCGCTGCGAGTTAGTCGTGAGGACGGATCGAGAGCACGGACAATCAAGTGTATCAGGTGACTAGTCCTCAACGGCGGCCGTGAGCGAGAGACAGAGAGCTCTGCCGCTTACGGCCTGCTCCGTAGATCTTGTAGATCGCGTTCGCTAGTCTCGCTAGTCTGTATTACACTTAACGGGGGAGTACGACGCTCTTTGGTACGTGCAGCGCTTGGGTAGCTGCTGGGCGGCCCTGTCGATCTGAACAGAGCTCATTCCATCCAGAACCGCCGGTCTGAAACCGTAGTGGAAGGACACGCATGCACACTGTCCACGCAGCCTCGCTCACGTGAACACACTCGTCGCGGCAACAGATGCATACACTTTCAAATCTCAACAAGACGCGCCCGCTCGACAGGCCAGCGGGCACACCGAAAAGCCGTCTGTCTCTACACGGAGATTGGACCGGGCAGATAGTCACCCGGCCGTATGCTGAGTTACAGAGCGCGCGCCGCCACAAAGCGGAGCGCGCGGGGTATCGTTGCGTGGGATATGGTGAGGGGATGTTTCTTCTGGGGTTTGGTGGTCGAAACCGGTTTTTGAGGGTTTTCTTCTAGATTCTTGTAGCGACCAGATTTCCGGACAATTTGTGTACACGGAGAGAGCACGTGAGAGTCTTACAGCACGCTTACAGCCACGTCGCCGGTGGGATGGGGTGGGTGGGTACAGCCGTTCGTTGCCGATCAACGTTCCGTTACATGAGCGGGGGAAGGTGCCCGCCGTTGGCGTACATGTACGACGGGTCTTGCCAGAGAGGGAGCGCAGGCTGGCCCTGGCCCTGGCGGTCGGTCACTGCCGCAGCCGCAACGGCGGCGGCGAGTGCGGAGTCGCCCTCGGAAGGCGCAGTCGCGGGCAGAGGCTCGATGCCTGCTGGTCCACCTCCAGGAGTGTTCCAGTTGGGGCAGGCTGCCCGGCGGGTCCGCGGAGGTGGAGCCATGGCTGGCCATCGGGGCCAGGAGCATGGTAGCTCATTCCACTGTGGTTGTGGATCTCGCGCCGTGGAAGGGAGCGCCACCGCCAGCCTGGGGTCCGTGGTGGCGGGGCCACAGCGGTGCCGCGACCGTAACCACCAGGGCCCATGAATGGACCGCCAGTAGCACCGTAGACCTCAGTGAGGGCGTTGATATGCTGCAGCTGAGGGCGGCCAATGTGGCGCGGGTGGTAGCCGCCAGCGTTGCGGTTGTTGTAACCGCCACGGCCGTAGCCACCACCACCGCCACCACCAGCACCGCCGCCGCCACCACCACCATAGTTGAACGAGGTCCTCGCGTTGAAGCTTGGACTGGATGCGCTTGCCGTAGGGAGTGTTGCGGATCGACGGAAGATGGGGCGGATAGCCTCGACGAGCTGCAATGTCAGTTACTCTGTCTGGTCAAGGACGATGGACACTTACCACCATGCGCTGGTTGATCTCGCAGTAGTCGAGAATGGTCTGGATGACATAGTTGCCGTAGCTGTCACGCAACAGCTTCTCCAACGAGAGCGGTTGAGGACCTCGGCAACAAGCACCTTGCGAATCTCGGGGTCGGCCACTCGGATACACTTTTCTACAACATTGGACGAGAACCTGTTGTCAGCACATGCGATGAAGATGTTGTCGACTCACTTTTGCACAGACAGGCTGCAGACGTTGCCGACAAAGGTGCGAATAAGAGGCTCGGAGAAGCGAGCGTCATTCAGATCGAGGATGTACTGGATAACGTAATTGCCGAAAGGATCCTGGACGAGATAGAGAGAGTTGAAGATGATCTCAGTGACGAGCTGACACGCTGACCCGGCGACGCGTGGTCGATCGAGCGCTGAAGGACGCAGCAACCGTGGCGGTGAGTGGCCACCTCGATGAGGTTGGTCGCAATAGCGTTGTAGATAACTGGTTGTCCTCCGGGATAAGCTTGTTGACACTTCTGGATAACGTGGTTGCCGTTGAGATCCTTGATGAGAGCGACAACATTGACAGAAGCGCGTAGATCAGGGTGCGATCTGCTTGGGCTGGCGGGCTGGCAGGAAGTCGACCATCTTCTGCACCGCGCGAGTGCCGTGCATGTTGAGGAGATACCGACAAGGTCGTTGGCGACAGAGTCGATGATGGCCGAGCGCTGCTCCTCGTGCATGCTCGAGCAGCTTCTGGCAGAGGTAGTTGCCGAAGGGGTCGATCATGAGCTCGGGAAGTGGCCATAGGTCTCGCGGAAGATCATGTCGCGGTGGGCTGGGTCGCCCTCCTCGAGCTTCTTCTGAAGGTACCGGCAGCCGTGCTGGTCCTTGCAGAGCGAGAGAATCTCGCCCTGAGGTCCTCGAGACGCATGCCGAGAAGCGGTTGAACTCGCGCTCGCCTCAGCACGCTTGTTCTTCATGCCCATCATGCCAGCGGGTAGAGAGCACCGAGCCGAACGAGTCGTCGTCAAGCCGTAGTTGTCGTAGCCACCTGGGCATGAAGTTGCCACCCCTGGCCACCACCACCGGCAAGCCCATGGACGGAATAGAGTGGGTCAGGCTGGTAGGGACGCGGGGCTCCGTCAGGCCGTAGCCGCCGTTGCCCTTGTGCCAAAGGCGCGAGCGAGGTCGGGGTTGGAGAAGCCACGCTGCGCCTGGGTGAAACCATCATTGCCAAGGGGCTGGTACCCGTGCGCTTGGGACCCGGGATGTTGGCAGCGCCAGGGCCCAGCCGAAGGGCGTCGAGGGAACCGACTTGCTGGGCATGGCGGGAAGGCTCGCATGCTGTCAGCAAGACCGTGGGCGAGGTCTTGCGGCTGCCTCCCGACATGGTGTCCCGTGGGTGTCCTCACCACCACCGGCGCTGCCATGAGGGAGTGTTGGACAGGGAGGTCAAGCCTCCACGGCCGCTACCAGGCGCGTTGGGAATGGGCTCCACTCAGAGTCTTGAGCGTGGTGTCGAATGGACGCGAACCAAACGCGCGCGACGACGCCTGGGGAAGTGGGGCAAGGTCGAGTGCGCGATGCGGCAGAGGTTCGAGTCCTTGAGGGACGGGAACGGGTCGTCGTCGTTGACGAGGTAGCTGACAGATTCTGATGTCAGCAAAGCAAGGACAAGACATGGACATACTCTGAGCACCCTCGGCGTCGACCTCGTCCTCGTCGTTCCACTTCTTGCCCCCAGGCTCGAGCACGCTAAGCGAGAGCTTCTCCATGCCGAACGTGGGGCCGTAACCGCTGGCACGACGGCTGGCGGGCATGCTCTTGCGCCGTTCACGTCACGGCCCTGACCGATGGGGGCACGGGGCCGGCGCTGGGGCGCGGTCCTCGGAGAACCGTGCGGCAAACGGGCACCGAGAGGCGAGGTGGGAGCTGAAGCGGCACGTTGGTCGCGCTGCCGCTGTTGAGCAGAGCTCGTCGCGCATGGCGTCGGCGTCGAGGCGCCATCTGAGCCTCGAGGCGCTTCCGCTGCTCCTCGCGCTCAAGACGCTTCAGCTCGAGGCGCTGCATCTCATCGCTGGAGAGGTTGTCGAGCTTGGGCGTCGAAGTCTCGGTACGCTGCAGAAGTCAGTTTGACCATTCATATAGATGCATCGAGATTGCGAAAAGCCTTCTCGGAAAGCAGAACGAGACGCACCTCAATGTTCGAGGGCGACGCATGGCCGTTTACCTCGAGCGAGGAGCGCCACCATTGACATCAGAGGCGGTGCCGTTGGGCTTGGGCGGGTGTAGTCATGCTCTCTGTTTAGGACGCGATATGTGTGGGATCCGCGAGCTGTGCAGTCAGCGCCGATCGGTTTTAGAGTGCCAGCAAACAACGGCCCTTCGAAAACGCACGTCCAAACTCGTGTGATCCTGCACATTAAGGCTGAGTCGAGGGTGGGGGTCTGATGCGAGTGCGAGAGGGATATGTGGACAAAGAGGGGCACGTGTTGGAAAGATGACGGAAGGACAGGACGTGCACGAGAGAAGCGAGTTGGGCGAAAAGAAGCGATTCGTCAGCACAGCGTCCAGCACGTCTTTCATGGCAGCAAGCGTCTTGTCTAACATCTCGACATTCGAGACGTCGACGAGTATCCATTCGGGCATAATCGGAATGTTGACTCACAGCCGCGACTCGATGAGCAAGACGAAAAGAGATGGAGAGAGTGAGGCGAATGGGGAGGGGGAGTCCGATCCGTGCGCTAAAAGCTACAACAGTGATGAGATGCCGAGAGACGTGAAAGAGCGAATGTCGCTCTCTTTTGTCGTGACCGTCGAGGAGGTCGTGAGAGGTTGGAGGAGGTAGGTAGGGTGTAGAGGTTGAAAGGGAGAGTTGAGAGATGTCTAAGTGGCGGACTGACAGAGGGAGGAAAATTCAGTTGGTACCCGTAGGGAGCGTGGCGTCTGGTGGGTCTTCTGGCCACGGGGGAGTGTTGGGCCTGTGGATGATGGGTGGTGGCTGGTGGGGAGGGTCCTAGGAAGCTAGAGTGGGAGCGGAATCAAAATTCATAATGTGCTTGGCCCACCCAGGCCTGGGTTTTTGCGCCTGTGCCATGTGCCATCCGTTCCCCCCCATGTGCCTGATGGGCAAAATCCCATCGCTTCCACCACTTCCACGCTTTCCGCAAAGGCCTCTCACCCTAGCCAGCCTAATTTATTGCCACTGCCTCTTTATCGCCGTCTTTTCCCGAATCGCCGTAGGTAGCAGTGAACCCGCCCGCATACGCCCTGGGGCGCCGCCGCACAAGCTCGGACATGGCGAGCGGAGCACAGAACCATCTACGGAGCAGCCAAAAAACAGTGAAGATGGAATGCCATCGAATCTACAGACACGCCAGAGACCCCTCAAGCCAACATAGTCATGCGAGAACTAGTTTAGTTGACCTGTTTCAGTCAGCATTATGGCTCCCTCTACGCGTTGCGTTCATATCACGCTAACTCACCTTGACGAAGCCCATAGCCTTGGACTTCTCACGGAAGCACTGACGGCACATGTCGAGGCCCCTGTACATGTCAGCATCCAGTTCGGTGCTTGTCCTCGGTGCGACTAAACTCACCACTTGCGGATGAGACCGGCGCGGTGAGCGCAGACGCGGCACTGGCGCGAGCCCTTGCCGTAGGTACGGGGGCTGTTTGTTAGCATTATTCATAGGACACGAGCAGCGATAGAATGCGCCAGATCATGAACTGGGTGGCAATTCGGCTGGGAATGGAGCAGGCAAGCAGGACAGGACAGGCGCGGAAGCAGGATCGTTCGAGATGTACGGGCTTAACGGTTCGCGATGATTCGATATCGAACTTTCCAGCATGCGGACAAGCCATGCACACAAAGATGTGCGCGCACAGACGCATGCGCATATCGACAGTTTTGTGGACATGGCTGGACGACGGATGATGAGGGATGTGAGGTCGTTCGGGCGTTGGTGGAGTAAGGAGCAGGCGACAATGGTATGTCTCGCGAGTCGACAGCAGTGGCGTGTCCTCTCCTCGTAGAACTCGCAGGCTGAAGTCGATGAAATGTCTGCGATACGGCGAGAGCGAAGGGTCGTGAAGCGTGCACGTCGACAGTGCTGAAGATTGGCAGACAAACTAGCCAGAGCATACCTCCAGTCGAGTGGATAGGTAGACTTCTGCGCACAAGCCCTCCTCTTCGCACCACTGTCGCCGCGCACTGTCGCCAAATGCCGTCGATAATGTCGATCTGGTCGTTGCTGTCGTCTGCCGCGCGCATGTCCCGGTCGGTGACCTTGATCCTCCGTGCCCTCCTTAATCCGCGACCTGTCCCACAGTGCCTTCATTGGCCACATCCAGCCTTCCAATGTCCACCCAGAACATTTTCCTCGCGATCGCAATCGTCGTCGTCGCCGCGCGCGACTCACCGGGAGAACCAAACGTTGGAGTGAGCCCTGCCTGTCAGCCCAGCTCTCACAGTCTCGCGACCATATTTCCCGCGGCCCAACTCACATATTGCTTGCTGGATGGGTTCGCGAGAGTCGCGGTTTTCTGTCCCGTCAGCATCCCTCCCTGCCAGCACGTCGTCTCCCCCTCGTCGTCGTCGCGGCCGGTCGTACTCACGTCGTTGACGTGGGTTTTGGCGAGCTTGAGGCTTGGAAGGAGGGCAAATTCGACATCGCCAGGCATGTAGTCCAGGCCAAACTGTGAACCTCCGACATAACGCCGCCGTGTGGCATCTATATCCACGTTATTTGCACGTGGTCGAACCTCCACTTCGGTGCCTGACAATCTGGGACTGACGCCACCAGAATGTTGAGTCGTGATGGGTCGAGTCCATGTCTTGCAATGCAAGACGTCTGCATTTGTTGCTGCTCTACATTGGCCACTTTACACCATGCGGCCAACACTAGGATGGCGGACTGTAGTGACATTAGGGAGATACATGGGAAGTCGGCGCAGCATACACCGCCTACGTGACCTACCTCAACCGACCCAGAAGCAACTAGCCAGGTGAGTACCTCCGCCTCCACATGCCCCGCCGATGTGATGCTCAAACCAGGAAACCGCGACTTCAACCTATACCCGAGGCACGAGGTGCTGGATCCTTGTCCTCTTCGTGAGTTAGCAATGACGATTGTTTGGAGCTGACATTAGGTACCGCTTGACGCGATGGACTGCGCAGCCAGCCTCAGTGCTGCTCATCCACAAGCCGAATGACGAGCGTGTCAAGAAGACGATGGGGGATGTCCTGGAGTGAGCCTTCAGGAATGCCCGAGCTGACCACAACAGGATGTTGACAAAGCGCTACCCACATCTTCGTCTCCTTGTCGAACCCCATACGGCCCAGGATCATCCCCAGTTTGTCAACCTCGTCGTGGTCGAGAAACGTAAGCGACTTCTCCAAGCTCCCGGACTCATACTGACACACAATAGGGGACGTTGACCTCCTACCGGAGAACACGGACCTGGTCCTCACAGTCGGCGGCGATGGCACAGTGCTGCACGTCGCCAACCTGTTCAGCCAGGGCGAGTGCCCACCCGTCCTGTGCTTCTCAATGGGTTCGCTCGGCTTCCTCCTCCCGTTCCACATCTCGCAACTAGCCTCCGCCGTCCAGACGACACTCACTGGACCTGTGCCAATTCTCAATCGCATGCGTCTCGAGTGCAAACCGCAGGCCCAGGACGGAAGCTTGTTGGAGCGGTGTGGGCCAAAGACCGACAGCGGGTGGCAGGTGATGAACGAGGTGGCGTTGCATCGAGGGCGGCATCCACACCTCACCGTTGTCGACGCATACATGGACGGACAACATCTCACTGAAGCTGTTGTAAGTCCATCCACACGTAGATATTGTCAGAGTACATGCTCACGCCAGTCTGATGGTCTCCTCCTCTCCACGCCAACTGGCTCTACAGCGTATTCCCTCTCAGCAGGAGGGCCCATCAGCCACCCGGAAACCGACGCCCTCCTCCTCACACCTATCGCCCCTCGTTCGCTCAGCTTCAGACCAATCATCCTGCCAGGCCATGGTGTTGTTCGGCTCGAAATCTCCCCACGGGCGCGTGCACCGGCCGAACTGTCCATCGATGGACGCGAGGTGTGCCTCCTCAATGCTCACGAGAGCGTTGTCATCCGCAAATCGCCGTTCCCAATCCCATGTGTCGAGCGTGTGGGACAAGGGACAGGATGGGTCAGAGACATCAACTCGCTCCTGCAGTTCAACGTCGGGTTTATCAATAAGAGCCTGGAGGATCCGGGGCACTAGGCATTTGTGTATGACACAAGCGGACAGGAGTAGGAGTAACACATCATGGCATCATATATTGCATCTTCCATAACGGGCTATTCCGTACGCTTCCAGCTAGAGTTATAATCACCATGTAGCGAGCCAAAATACCAAGCCCGGCGGTACAAAAAGGTTACTGACCACTGACAGGATCGAACTGCCGACCTTTGCATGACTGATACTCGCCTGAGTATTAGTACAATGCTCTAACCAGCTGAGCTAAGCGGCCGCTGTTGTTGATTACGTAAGGAACCCATGTCGCGGTAGCAGACTTCGTTCACGGTCATCCAAAGAGAATGTTGTGCGCATCTCGTTTGAGTGGTGACCTGTGATGGAAGACGACGCTGTGTTCATGTTGGAGGATGGTGGTTGTCTATGAACGAGCAACCTCACGACCCACCTGACTACGCTTTGGCGAGATGTCGGTAAAAGCGCTCGGTAAACTCCCCGAGAATCGACCGCACGTGATCGCGTAAAGTCTGGGCCCCCAGCCATGTGGCGGCCAATCGTTGCGGGCATGTGGGTGACCCCGCCACTCAGTCACCGGATTTCTCCTTCATCCCCAAGTCGCCGTTGACTTTCGCATTTCGACACTCGATCTCTATCGCCGTCCATCCAACTCGCCGCCCAAGCCACCGTGCACAACGGCCCGTGCTCGACGATCTCCTGCACCCCCGCATACGGAACACGGACCACAGAAGCGGAACTCGGATTCCTGGAACGAAACCCGAAACTCAGCGCAAAGCCGAGTCAGCCCCGGATGGAGCATCATGTCCAAGTGCCCGCGCGGGGCAAACCGGGGGCGTCGCCTGGTGCGAATGCTGTCGCGAGCTCGAGTACGAGTGCAAGTCCCCGGAGGCGTGCACCCAAGACAGCCACAGGCGAGAACAAGGTGTGAGTGTGGATCCTTGATTGTGCCGGCCCGGGCCGATGGCGAGGAGCTATGCTGACCGTCGCAGTAGCTGCAGCGGATGCCGGACCGTCAAAGTAAGTGTCGCGTCGAGACCGGCTGTAATACTGTGCCAGGGTAGTCTGGTAAGCGAGCACGCTCACACCAGTGCAAATGCGTAGAGTCCGATGAGCCCGGGGCGACGCGATGTCAGCGGTGCATGCGTCTCGACATCGAGTGTGTCTATCAGGCGCATCAACGAGGGCGACGGCGCAGGACTGAGTGATGCCGACGGCCGGCCGTCACGTGGGGGATCCGTGTCGTCCTCGGCGCCACCGCCGAAGCGTCTCCGAACCAGCGTCGGTGGAGCCGAACCAGGCTCAGTATCGTCATCGGGCTCGCCATCAGTGGCGTTTAACCTCCACTCAATGCGACCAACATCTAATGTGCGAGGGCCGCACCAACGGCCAAACTCTCGTGGACCTTCACCGAGCCCGTCGCGTTCACTTGGATCAGCCTCATCGTCGTCCTCAGCGGACGCGAGGGAGACGCCCAGCGTCGCGGCGAAGACGGAGACAAGCCGCAACTCAACAAGCCAGCACACTCAGTGTATCA
Organism: Cutaneotrichosporon dermatis; assembly: GCA_020011015.1. Classification (NCBI taxonomy): domain Eukaryota; kingdom Fungi; phylum Basidiomycota; class Tremellomycetes; order Trichosporonales; family Trichosporonaceae; genus Cutaneotrichosporon; species Cutaneotrichosporon dermatis. Next base: position 3,470,153 of record JAIGNX010000002.1, on the reverse strand, counting down.
CGAACTGGCAAACCGCTCCATCTTCTCAATCGCTGGAGTCATGGACCGCGAACGTGGATCAGAGGCCGAAGAGAGCCCGACAAATACAACTGTGAGGCAGAAGGATGACCCGATCGGGCTCGGTATTCTCTCCATGGACGAGTGCGACTCCTCTTCCAGCACTACTTCGATCAACTTCAGACATGCGTGTGTCTCCTCGACCCGGCAATTCACACGGCGACGTACACACGGCAAGCTAGCCTTGAGCTGTTCGCCGCCGTTTTACTGTTGCGTCCAAGTTCTTCCGTCCGGAGCTGTACGAGAACTTGCTCGCTTTGGCGGACCGACTCGTGTCGTCTGCGATCGCCGAGTGTGTCGCAGCGATCGAGCTTGTTCAAGCCATCTGCATCCTACACTACTGGAAGAAGCCGACCGATGGGCGCGGATGGCTCCGTCTTGGCACGCTATCCGACTCGGATACCAACTCGACCTGCACATCCCGCGACGAGGAGCGCTCCCGACTGAGGAGCGTGCAGCACGCCTTGCACTTGACCGAGAGCGGACCTGGATCTCACTGTTCTGCTTCGACTCCACCGCTACGCAGTTGTCGGACCGCCGTCGATGATGCACAAGACTCCCGAAGTTGGCGCCTGGATCCGCAGCATCCGTATCCTCTTCCGTCGGACGGACAGCTCGAGTTTGCTGTCAAGACGTCTGTGCTTGGCTCCGAGGTCCGCCAACTCCAGAGTGCAAAGGCAACTACGAGGTCCTTCGCTCTGGCCTCCGTCGTGTGCTCGAGGACCTTCATCGTTCATCAGTCCCTTATGGCCGACGACTACGCGGTGAGATTGACGTCGACAAGTATCAGCATCAACAACTTCTCCACGTTGGCCGTGCAGTTGCTAGTCGAGTGCACGTCGTTGGCATTTGCCCCAAGAAGGCATCGCATTGGACTTCTCCACTCCTGCGTGCCACAAGTCTGGATCTCCTCGACATTGTCGTTGAAGGATTCGGACCGCAAGGGATCATGCCCATGATTGAGATGCGCATCGGTAGCCGTCGCGTCGACTGTGTGCGATTGATCCGATTTATGGCTTACTCGACTCATCGGCGAAGGCGAGTGTGCTGAAAGTTGACCAAGGGTGAGTCTGAATGTAGTATGGGTACAAAATGTGGAGCTGTCCATGATACCTTGATCGTCAATTCCTCGTTGCTGACTTCTCCAGTCGTCATCGTGTGTCGCGAAGCCGCGCGTGGAGATCAACTGAGCCACCCTGCCTACCTCGCTCGCTTTATCCACGCCTTGCTACAAGGCACACCAGAGCCGCGCCCCATCTCGCGGCTACACCAACAGTCAACCCACCTACAGAGTCTGGCGAGCACTACACCTACCCACACCGCCCCCGCTCACCATCTCCAGGTGGAGCGTTCGGAGGCGCTGGACCCATGGGATCGGCCAGGAGGCGAAGGTGCAGCAATGGGGAATGGGGCGCCAACGTCCGAGGCGTCACTGCACAAACGACACCAGACCAATGGTGGGACGAAGTTGGCCAGTTCGCATACAGAGCCTCTTCAACCGGAACAGCTCGATTTCTGGGACGGATTCCCGCTGCTTGCTGGGGATGAACTCGCTCTCGCCGTGATACCTGGGCGGAACAGAATACCGCGGGGCGCATGGTGCGAACAACGCGAACGGCGCCAATGGCGGACTGGAGGGCCGCATGGAGGAGCTGGGCAGATGGGGGACAGCTGCCTGTCGATCCAATGGACCCCACGGCCTTCACGGGATGGCTTGGGACGCAGAGTGGGACGTGGCTTCCTGGTCTTATCCCGCGCCTCCGATGAACTGAGCTTTCGACCAGTCGCTTCTGTTCCGATTGCCTTCTATGATTGTACCAGAGTCGTGTGTATATGCAAGTTTTGTACTATCCAGCCACTGACGTGACCCTTGTAACGATCATCGGGCCCGAGTGATGAGGCGACATTGGAAGCATCGTTCGGAGATCAGCCGGTAGTCTGAGGAGCTGTGCCGGAGATGGACCCCAGTGAACTTGCGCTCAGGCTTAGCTCGACTGAACGGCTGAATGGAGACAGTGCAGCAGATTATCCATCTATCCCCGTCCTTGTGTCGTCAGGAGCCTCGTGGACCTGTACACAAAGTCATACACGCGTCTACAACTTGGCGCACGACGTCGCGACGTTCGAGGTGGACATTGTTCTCGAGTGGAGGCCGTGGCATGACTCTCGAAAAAGTCGCCGGCCAAGATCCCAGATGGTAAGTCGCCGTTCGCTTATTCCAGGCTTGCTGAATCTTGGTCGCCGGCAGCAACAACGAGCACTATTTTCGATTCATGGTAACGCCAAGTGCGTAGTCGCCGGCGTCTTCGGTTCTCGAAGACTAGCTCAGTCTCAGTCTCTGCTGGCGCCCCGTTTCTCCGCGCTCATCGGTGCCCCGAGGGGTGTACAACGTGCTCCCTTCGTCAGGTCCATCGATGAAAAGCGCGTGAAGATATAAGAGCCGAGGCGCGGGGTCGGGTAGCCCCACACCCACTATCCTCAAATTCTCACCGAACGCACTCATCACCATGGCGACGGTGAACGAAAGACTCACCAGCCCGAGTACGCGCCAAACGCGATGACGCGCAAGATCTCGACTGGATCCACAACGATGTTTACGATGTCGACGCAAGGCGGCAGGAGCTTGCTGGCCCATCTGGCGTTGCTGGTCTTCTGAAGAACCCCCGCTTTCTTCATTGCGATGGCCACGCGCAGGGTGGTTGTGCTACGGTTACGAGCAGGGAGCATGTGAGTCAAAATTGTTCGGGAGAGAGCCGAGGCGACCTCGGTTAGCGTCAATTCACGGCCGACGTGCAACGCAGCCGTTGTCGATGAGAGACATGACAGCTAACCGCGCAGACGGACAATGCATGGTCATGCCTTCGTTCAAGAGCGTGCCTGCGTTTGAGCGTGTTATCACCGACTCTGCGTTCAAGGATGGACTGTCGCGTGAGTTTAGCCGTGAAAATGCGCAAACAAGCTCGGGTACCTGTCTCGCGGCTGGTTTGCGCAACTTTCGGCCACAGTTGCCTGTTCAACCACTAACGCAGTATCTCGCGCTCGGCGGATGGGTCGGTTCCTCTCAACGGTTACTGCTGCGACCGCTTCTCGCGTCGCTGGTCGATTCTGGGCGGTGCGCTCTTCTGTCCTCGGCGCCATCCTCACCACGGCCGCCGTCAACACCGACATGATCTTCGCGGACGCTTCTTCATCGGTCTTCCGTCGGATCCCTCTCACCGCCGTGCCAATGTACAACTCGGAGATCTCGCCCGCTGAGGTTCGCGGCACTATGGTCGGAACGTGGCAGTTGAGTGTCACTCTCGGTATCATGTGTCCTACTGGATCGGCTTCGGCACCAACCACATCTCGGACACCAACGTCTCGTGGCGGCTCCCCTCGCCATCCAGGCCATCCCCGCTCTCGCTCTCGCGCTCGCCACTTCTTTATCCCTACTCTCCTCGTTGGCTCCTCAGCCGCGGCGTGACCAGGAGGCCCTCGAGTCCTCGCGCGTTCGCAGGCGCGACATCAACGACGAGATGGTTCAGCTCGAGTTCCTGGAGATCAAGGCCGACGCCCTCTTCGAGAAGGACAACGCGCGGAGAAGTACCCCACCTGGTCGGCAAACCGTTCAAACTTCAAGCCGCCCAGTTCGCCGCCTCTTCAAGAGCTGGCCAATGTTCCGCCGTACCGCGATTACTTGTCTGATGATGTTCTTCAGCAGATGAGTGGATTGATGCCATGTGAGTCCTCGCACGCGCGCGCGCTTTCGAACGGTCCAAAAGCGCAGAGAAAGGTTGAGAACCATTGAGAACGAGAGTTGAGTAGTCGGGGGTCGAAAATGGCGGGTGGAGTGATTTTCGGAATACCGAGATTGCTGATCACTGTGCCTGAGACTGTGCCTGGAACTGTGCCTGATTCTCGGTTTCGCCGCTCCATTATCTGCACTTGGACCTCGCGAGATAACAACTGCTGACTGTCGCAGTGTCTTCTATGCCCCGACCATCTTCGCCTCTCTCGGCCTTGGTGCACTTCTGTCTCGCTTCTCGCTTCGGGTCGTTGGTATTTCGATGTTCATCGCGACTTCCCTGCCATCTTCTGGATCGACAAGCTCGGCCGTCGCCCTCCTCGTCGCTGGTGGCCTCGGCATGTCGCTGTGTCCTCGTCGTCGTCGCTGCTCTTACTGGATCGTTCGAGAAGAAGTGGGAGAACCACGAGGGAGGCAGCGCGCATGGGCCGTGCCGCCTTCATCTGGCTCTACATCTTCAACTTCGGCTACTCGTGGGGCCCTGTCTCGTGGGTCGTGATCAGCGAGATCATGCCCATGTCCGCCCGTGCGGCCGGTACCGCCCTCGGCGCTTCCACCAACTGGATGACCAACTTCTGCGTCTCCCTCTTCGTGCCCCCATGCTCGAGTCTATCAACTGGGGCACCTACGTCTTCTTCCTTGCCTTCATGCTCATGGGTGTGGGCTACGCCATCTGGATCCTGCCCGAGACCCGCAACGTCGGACTTGAGGCCATGGACCGAGTGTTCAAGTCGAGCGACGCCACCCGCGATGCCGAGCGCATGCACCGCATCATGGAGCGCCTCCAGGCCGAGCAGTCTTCGGGCCGCGGCCTCAAGGTTGCGTCCTCGGCATCCTCTGCCGACGACAAGGGTGTCGTCTACCAGAACGAGTCGGCTGCGTGAAAGGAGTGTTCAGAAGAATAGCAGCAGGAGAGTGCGACGATAGTAGGCTTAATAGTGGATAGGCTCAGCAATGTACGATTATGGGATACGCACGTACAGTACGAACGTCTCTGAGACTGTCCTCGCTAACTGTCGCACGGTTCATGCAGACTTGAGACCAGAGTAGGTCTTACCTTGAGGTTCGATCACGAACGTCACCCAGCGAACACACTCCACATCGCTCACCCCAGCGTAGGCAATATGGTACGAATGACAGCAGTGCTAATACCTGGACATGGTTGTCCCAGGCAATGGGCACTTACGAGCTCAGGGTGCGGCAGAATCCGCCAGTAGCGGGCGCTGGGTGTTAGTACTACGATTTGACACACGGTATACAGTCCCCGGTAGCCAGCTCCCTCAAAGATCAAGAGTGACTCGGTTGCAGGGCGGCACGATCCAATATGATGCATACAGTTTGCAGATACAGAGCAATGTGTCGATGCGTTTGATTGCTTGTTGTATTGTCCGATATTGAGTTCTTGCTCTACGAATGGCACTGTGCCATGTCTTTTGTTCTTCGGAGCTCTTTCCAACCTGTCCCAGGCTACGCCGAGCCTACCACACAAGCAGACACCCCTCCCGCCCCGCTACATCTTTCCCCACAGTTTGCGCAGATGGAACTGCCGAGAGCCAATCATGCACGCCACGCCGGCGAGCAAGAGGGCACCAGCATAGTATGAGACAACGTGGAAGTTTGTGCTTTCGAGGAGAGCGCCGGATGCCGGGGCAGCCATCAAAGCGCCAAACGCCATGAGCGTGTTCACCATGCCGAATCGGCGCCCGATATCCTCCACGTTCCCAAGCGTCGCACAGGCCGGAGCAAGGAGAGACACGAAGCTGCCCTGGAAGATACCGTTGGTCGCCGCGATCGCCGTGATACCGGCCTTGTTATGGGCGAACGGCCAGCCGAAGGTTGTGGCGATACTCCCAAACATCGCGGGGATGAGGAGGTTCATGCTGCCCACGCGGTCAGCGATGATCGCAGGGCCGAGACGGCCGATCGTCGAGAACGCGTTCGCAATGGCGATCAGGTACGTCGAGTAGGTGCCGAGGCCCATCTCTTTGCCGAGGATGTCCATGAATGACAACGGGGTGTATAGACTGCCCTGGACGAAGAAGGCGCCGAGCGTGAAGAGCGAGTAGGCAGGGCTCTTGAAGGCGGCCAGGTTGAACATGCCGCCTGCAGCCTTTTGGGGCGGGAGACAGTTGCGCAGCGTGATCGACGCAAAGCACGTGCAGTACAGGCAGACGAGGCCGCAGATGCGCATGGTCCACGCAAAGCCCAGCTTTTGGAGGCAGTTCGTGGTCAGGATGGGGAAGATGGTGCCGCCAAGCGAGGAGGCGCAGGCAACTATGCCGAGCGCGAACGCTCGTTTGCGGTGGAACCACTGGGATGTGACTGCGATGGCCGGGCAGAAGAGCAGGCCGGCGCTGATGCCGTATAGAATGCCGTGGCACAGTACCGCCTGGTAGTATTCCTTGACCTGTCGTGTCAGTACAGGACAGAGATCGGAGTGCTGATGCTCACCTCAGCAGCCAGGATGATCGATACCGGGTAGAGAATACTAGCGATCCAGAACGGCCACAGGAACAGGCCGCGGTCTACCAGTCGGCCCATGGGGAGCGCCGGGAGGTAGATGAGCATGTACTGAAGAGATCCGATCCAGCCGCTGTGTGTCAGGGCGCGCCTAAGGGAGCATGGTGCGGAAGTGAGTGCAGACAATGCCAACACGACGGAGAAGGGCAGAACGGCGAGCTAGGACTCACATGTCACTTGTTGTTCGTTCAGGAAACAGCTCGACCTGGTAGTAGTCCTGGAACACACCCCACGCATTCTGCCGTCAGCCACTGTCGCCGCGATGGTATTAGTGGGGGAGAAAGCTTGAGCTCATGGCGTGAGTATTAGGATTGGTGACTGCGGGCACTTGGTTTCCAGAGACCCCGGACACCAGCCTAGTTCCCCGCACCGTCGTTGTCCAGTCCCTATTGGGGTTGGGCGTGCACCGTCGAACAATGGGCAGCAGCCCGATGGCCAGTGCGCCAGGTGACAATTCACTCCCAAAGTCGCTCGCATGTCCCGGCGATCACTCACCACAAAACCAAACGTCGAGAACAGAATATGACATGCGCCGGCAACGACGAGCCATGCCCTGAGTCCACCGTCGGGGATGTGCACCAAATCGCCATCGACGTCCTTGACCTCGGTGCACCCGTCTGGCGCTACCGTGCTCGTCGCACTCGGCGTATCTGGGTCCTCTCCAAACTCGGGGTTATGTGGCTTGCCTTTGCTGGCGGTGCGCGCAACCTCGAGCTCGATCGAGTCCGTCGATGGTGGTCTTGGCGAGTGGTGGGCGTGCCGGTGGACGTCGGGTGGGGGATTTGCGACGAGACTGGCGACGCGGGATAGTGGGGAGTGTGCCCTTGCGGGAGGTGAGCCCGACGCGGGCGCGGGCGGGACGCTCGTCATGGCGGCAGCGGTCCTTCGTGGCAGCGAGCCCGATGAAGTGAGCGAGTGGTGAAGAGGAGTTGACAAGTGAGAGTTCCAGTCAATGGTCGATGTCAGGTCATTGAGAAAGTTGCCGGTGGTGCGGCGGAGTTAATCCCAGCCCTTTGGAGCATTAGGAACTGTGTCACTCGCCAATAGTGGCTTGATGAATCATCTCTGCGCTCTACTATTGTTCGTAAGTGCGGAAACCCCGGCATTGCCAAGCGTCAGCCCTCTCCCTGATGCACAGAGCTCAGAGTGGCGGCGTTCGGTGATGTGAAAGTCGGCATGCGGAGTTGGCCGTGGTCGTGCCAAGAGAGGGGCGCGATTTTCATGCCAGGCCCCGCGTAGGGCAAGCGCGGGGAGTTGGACATGGGCAAAATATTGGTGTTTCGTGCGGGCCGCCTGGGGCTCCCGGGTAAGCCAGGTCGCAGTTGCCCGCACCTCAGCCGCGCAACCCGCGGCCGAGCGGGCAAAATCAACATACGCTGCAAAAAGAAAGGAGCAACTGAATTGCTCTGCTCGCACGCTGAGTCGAACAGCGGTTATGTCGGTTTATGAAGCTGAAGCCACAACGACATGTGATAACCACCTACACTATACGAGCTATTACAGGTGATTGGCGCACATCCTTCTGCGCCGGTGATAACTGCGTTCGCACACTTTCCGCCATTTCGGATGCCACTCTACGTGCACCTGGTAGCCCCCTCTGTCGCCCCTCGAACTACAGTGCAGCATAGAGTGATAGGAATACGTCGTGTGCGTACTGTAGTACCATTCCTCTCTGTATTTCGACATGTCTCAAGATCCACCACTGGAGGCCGAGACGCAGGAGACACGGTTTACTGTACAGGTCACATCGCTGGCAATGCGGTTGAGAGTCTATCGGTCGAACCGACTTTGCAAGCTTGCTTTCTCTTACACCCGCCTTATACCACACTTCTAGGCTTTCTCGTCTCGCCCGTTCTCTATCTCCTCCCGCATCTCGAAATATACAACTCGTCCTCGTTCCGTCCCACCCTGGACATAAATCTCAGCGTCCGTCATCCCTATCGCAGTACAGCCAGTTGTGGCACGTGAAACGGACTCTCGGGGACTGTCCCGAATGCGGCGACGCCGTCGGCCTTGTCGAGGATGGGATCGTCAACGTAGTGACTCCGCGAACAAGTTAGGCATGACCAAACCTCAAGGCAACAGGGCGAAGGTTCGAGGTCACGTCCCACGAGTTAAATGACGACACCGCGCCTTCAGAGGAGCAGTTATTCCCAACCCAGCCAGCGCCTCCGACGAACTTCCTCGCGACCCCAAGTATCTGCCTCGCGACCCTAAGTATCTGCCTTCAAGACCAACTTGTCTTCATTCATCATCTACGCCGCCGCATGAAAGGGGCTTCTGTCTCGAGCAAGCCGGGCTCCCCTACCTCCCCCATCGGCGCAGCCGTACAACTCGTGGAGAAGGTCTCGCTGTTCCTTCGGCTCTCGCGAATCATCCAAACCCACGCCATTCGCGCTTCAGGCGCATGCTAGCTGGCTGTGACGGGAGCCTCAACGGAACAAATCCAGGATTAACTCACCCACGACCGCGCCTCCACGACGTACGAGGCCTACCTCCGTGCGGGACAGCGCGCCGACGCCACAGCCGCTATCCATGGTATGGGGCGAAAGTGCACGAGACCCCCGAGTTGCATCCCTAGCGCGCTGGCCGGAGTGGGCCGCTCCCCAGAGCACGTCACACGAAGGCTAAAGACATCCTGACGATGAGCAACGTGAGTTACCCTACTGTCCAACTAGTTAAAGGCGTGGCTGGCCGGCACGGCCACACCCTGTCGATGGAAGCATGCATCAGTACAATAACAGCGATAGGAACGAGGTTTGGAGCTGGAGACACAAGGCGTCAGCTGTATTGGCGACAGAGTTACGTTCAGCGCCATCGACAGAGAGCATGGTGTCCCGTCGTGGAGACCTTGAGCGGACGCGCCTTATGCCGCGCTGTTGACAGTGCCGAGTTGGAGTTTGGCCTGTTCGCGCCTGTTCGCATCATGACTGTGGTCCGCACAGATCATGACCGCCTTCTCAGCTGACGACGATATTGCTATGCTCTGGCACTTGCGCGCGACACATTGGAAGGCTTTCCAATGGCTGTTCATTCACAGCCTGACCATTAGCATGTTCATACGCGTATCTTCCGAAAACTCCCCAGCTAAACAGGAAGTATTGGAAGCTTGGCGGTTGTGTCACGGCTATCCGGGAAATCGCCGAAGACGCCGATCCGCACCCAGCTCTCAATCCAACAAAAACCCATAGCAGCGTCTACCGGAGACCCATGCATAGTGACATGGAGTCAAGGTGCCCAAGAGGAGTACAGCACGCACACTTATAGTGCTTGCTTGATCCGTACCCCACCCTCGGGCGGTTGTGGACCGACGGAAGACCCTCACCCGAGCGGCCAACCCGATGTCTGGACCTCGGCCTGAAGTGACGCACCTCCACCTAACTGCCGGTCCGGATGTTCATCACACCGAAGGGTACACCCGCCCTGGTCCCCATATCTTTGCTCGGGTTGTTTTCCTCGCAACTCGCAACTCTCATTACCACCTACCACTCTCTACTCACTAGAACTCACTAGATCACAAGATGGCTTCCGCAGACGCGCGCAAGGAGTCCGAGGGTGCTCTCGGCAAGGCCTACATCGGCACTGGAGCTCTCGCCATCTCCTCCCTGTTCGACATCAAGGGCTGGATCTGTGTTGGTGAGTGAGGCCGATGTTGACGGGGATGGACGATGAGCATTGGAAAGGCGAGATGGCGCGTCTCCTGCCGCCCCTCGAGAAGGGAGCGATGTCCAAGCTCTGTTCTGCTTGCCGGAGGCAGTATAGTCCGAGACGCTGACGGCAGTTACTGGCGGTGGTACCGGCCTCGGCCTCGTCACCGCGGCCGCGCTTGCGGAGAACGGCGCCAAGGTGTACATCACTGGCCGCCGTCTCGAGCCCCTCGAGGAGGCCGCGAAGAAGGCCGCCCCCAAGAGCGGAGGCGGCCAGATCATCCCCATCCAGGCCGACGCCTCGACCAAGGAGGGCATTCAGAGTGAGTCAACCGCGCGTTGGTGGGCGAGCGAGCTGACGCGTCAGAGATGCGCGACACCGTCGCCAAGGAGGAGAAGTGGATCAACCTCCTCGTCAACAGTGAGTCCAATCAGCGCCCAGAGCTCCCAGTCGGGACAACAAGAGGTCGGAGGCTCCGCTTGCTACGACGCTCAGTCCCTGGCGTGGCGGATGTCGGCGTCCGGGCCGAAAGGGGCGGCGCCGAACACGCGTCGGCAACAGCAACAGTTCGACGCTTTAGCTCAGTGGGAGAGCGAGCGAGTGAAGCGCAAGTCGCCCAGTTCGTTCGGTCGTGTGTTCAATCCACACAAGCGTCATAAGATACAGCTCCAGCAGGAGCAACCCTTTTGCGCTTTGTGGAACTTGCTCGCACCGCTGCTGGGCCCTTGACGTTCCGCTCCTTCGCACCACTATGGAGCCTCGAGTCCCTTGATGGTCGGGCCCCACACAGACGAGGTGCGAAGTGACGTCGCTAATCGCAGACCACGGTGTGTCGCTCGCCCGCCCCGACCCCGACTCCACCGACAACTCGCCTGAGGCTCTCAGCAAGGAGATGTTCGAGAACGAGTCGTTTGAGCGCTGGCTCGACGCTTACCGTATCAACACGGCCAGCTACTACTTCACCACCTGGGCCTTCGTGCCACTCCTGTGTGCGGCCAAGACTGTCGGCGGAGCCAGCGAGCCTGGCAACGTTCTGAACGTCTCGAGCATTTCGGGCATCACTGTCACTAGCCAGCGTGGACAGATGTCGTACAACGCCAGCAAGTGAGTGCGAGATTCGGAGCTATGGGGTGTTTCCCCGTCCCGCGGAGCATACTTGATTGTTGCCGCATATCGCCGCGGACTGTGCGGTCCAAGCTGCGGCGTAGCACTCTATGGTTCTTGGCTATCAGCGTTGTCCGACCATCTACACTGCTTCAGCTTGGGCCATGCGAGGCACGCGACGTCCGAGCTCATTATGCGAGTCAGCTGACCATTGCAGGGCCGCTACCATCTCTCTCACGGACCAGCTTGCGAACGAGCTTGCCCGCCGCGGCCTCGGCGTCCGTGTCAACACCGTCTGCCCCGGCTACTTCCCCTCGGTAGTGTGACGGCCTTCTGTGCCAAGCCGTGGCCTCCATCTATTGTCTCCGGCCCTGAGGACGGACACATGGAGCCAGGTCCATGTCTTCCGCGTTACGGTCCAAGCGCTGACCAGCAGGGCATGTCCGTTTTCCCCACCGAGTCGCTCGAGAACCCCGGCGCGCACGCTGCTCAGTGGCGCGAGAAGTGGGGTGTTCCCTTCGGGCGTGCGGGCAACGCGCGCGACTACGCGCAGTGCGTGTTCGGCATCGTCTCGAACGCGTACCAGACCGCATCCCACGTGGTCATTGACGGTGGATGGCTGCTGCAGCAGTGTGAGTGATTTCTCTTTCCCGAAAGCCGCGGGATACGGTGGGCCGGGTGGTATGCTTGGTAAAGCCGCTTGAGGTGCCAGCCGCTCGTGTGAGCGGAGTTGCTGCACATGGCCGCACCATGAAGTCGGCGCGTAGGAATACGCTTGGCGCTCAGCTGTGCAAGCCATTGGGCACGAGAGGAAGGGACAGGAGGCGGCAGGAAACGATAAGCAGCGGGCAGCACAGCAGAAGTCGCGGGCCGGCAGTTGCCGCCTGGCGGCAGGAAGCGAGGGCCCAGAGAACAAAGAGCCGACGACGACGTTCAGAGAGACTCAGGTGATGAGCGGCGCTAACCCATGAACAGCGTTCTAAGGCGCCACCGTGTGAGGCGCGTCCTGACCCAACAACCCAAATGCCCGCTGCGCCAATAATCCGCGATCTTCACCAATACCCAGAAGCGACCCCCCAAACATTTCCTTCAGCCAGTAATCACTGTGCATTGAGCGGAGATGAAACAGCTTCTTTCAATCAGTTAGTACGGTGACGTAGCGAATACCCTAGATATGATATGAGGTTGTCGCGGGATTACTTTCACTGAGCAACTCCCCCTGCTTCTGTTGACTAATCACCTCGCTCGATGCTGCGCAGAAAACGCCACCATCGCGTGCCGAGGTGAAGCGCGCTGAGCTCAGCGTGCTACCTGCGTGATCGCGCGAGACGCGCGGGCTACCGCGAGGTTCTGATGTCGTGTTTGGCCTTCCCGCCTGTCCATATAGCTTGCGCTGCGTACCCAGAGAAGCCCACTCTCTCCCGTTGCTTACTCTTTCTTCATACCATTCTGATCCTCGCTACAATCTATCGCTTTCGCTACTCGCACTGTACCCCAGTGCTCGCCATTGTTTGTCCTGCCACCAACACTGAGAGCTCTCAGTGTAGCCCTGTCGTCAAAGCCCAATCTTACGTTGCACTCCGCGCCGCTGCCACTGCCCGCCACATGCTCACTTGCTCCGTGCCACATGCTCGACTAGCATTCTCTGTCCGCCCACAGAGCTTCATCTGTGAGCATGCCCATTCCATATCTCCATCTCGAAATGAGGCTTGATGTGTTTCTCGACCGGGGAGTACCTTGCAGTTCCTATCGCTTCGAGCGTGCGTGTGCTCACGAGATCCCCAGGTGGTCCAGTTGATCTCCAGCTTGTACTCCAGCTTACAAGCTTCCACTGGGTTTCCGCTCTCCGCTGGAATAGGCTAGCGGGAGGCGGGTACGCCAGGTGGTTGCCGTTAGGCAGGCAATCTAAGGCGCGAACCTTATGCGTGGGTCACGAGCCTTTCACCCTCTTGAGCTCTTGCTGTGCTCCTGTGCTCTCTCGCCTATTCAAGCCCATTCAGCGCCTACAGCCCCAACCACCCTGCAGGCCTAGGACCTGCCGTTTAGGCGGAGTTGCCCGCACTCGCCCTGCAAGCTCGGTCAGTATACCGAGGTTTACGGGACGAAGGCAGAAGAGCTGAGCGATTTGTTTTTTGCAGGAGTAGTGCCACTCCCAAGTGGGATTGATTCAACCGTGGGAGGCTTATTTGCAGGGTTCGACTGGTTGAATGGGATCAAATTCCAAACTCCCAAGCGCCCCAAAATTTGATCCCGTTAGTCCACTCAGGGCCAATTGGTTCCCCGGAATGCTTCCCTCCTCCACTCTATGGCCCCCCTCATTCGAACAACCCTTTGCCCATACAGCCCCGCACACAGAGGTCTCTTGGCTCTGCCCACCACCGTCTCGGCATCCGGAGTCCCCCTACTGATGCGCTTCCGGAACAACTCTTCAGGCCTGGCGAACGCCTCAGGATGTCCGGGGGGGCACCGGGCGCCGAAGCGGTGCTGTGCATGCCGAGGGCGAGCGAGGAATGGGTTCGCGTAGCCTCGGACCGCGCGGTGGCATGTGCAGCATCTCATCACGGCAACGGTATGGCAACGCCTCAACGGCCGAGTCGCTGCTGCCCTGCAACCTCCTTTTGTGAACGAGAGACGGTCGTCCTCCTCCTGCACTCTTGGCCCTTCCTGAAACCAACCTGCGGATGGGCATTGCTTGGCCCAATACAATGGTGCCTGCTCTCTGCAGACTTGGAGATTCCGCCAGCTGGAACTGGAAGCGCATTAGGGTGCCTCATCTCTATGCCAAGAACGCCGCTTGAAGGGCGGACGCGTCACTTGAGCACGGTAGGATACCAATCTGATCACGATCCCCGGTTGCGGTCTCGGCACCCGCTGTACCTTGCAGACGCTGCTCAAGAACCGAGGCAGCGGTCTGGTAACTCCGGTTGAATGCCGCCGGAGAACGGACGGCTGAGTGAGCCACCAGGCCCAATATAGCGATTATTAATTGTCAGCTGCAGGGTATTGGCATCACAGGTCCGAACTCTACGGCACGGGGTTGTCACAGTCGATGTCACGGCCAAACTGCTTTTACATTGTCAACGAGAAATGAGCTGCGTCCGCGCGCGCGCGCGTCGCGCTTCGCGTGCCCTCGCTTCTCGTTTCAGATCTATTGCAAGTGCAGTGTTGTTTGCGTCGACGACCACTTACACACTGGTTGTTTCCAATGCTGAGACTTGGACCTGCTACCGCGAAATGGGAGGTGTCGCACCAAGGCTGACGATAGCAGCCGGGAAGTGCAACATATGCGCCTCCTCATTTTCTGTGCACGGTGTCGCCTGATCCCCTTTCGCCTGATGGACACATGCCCAACGCCGCTGACGATTCCCGCGCGTATTGTCTTCAATTTTATCGCCCTGCAGGCCAACTGCCCGACAGGTTGGTCGGGCTTGAGGCGGGGAGGCCTGAGCGGGGGGACCAATACGGAGATTAATCAATCAACCACCCACGTCATCTGGAGACAATGCCCATACCGACCAAAGGTCGTGCGCTCTTGCTGCCCTGCTATACGGCTAAAAGCCCCATCGGTGATCTGTTGTTCCAGGGACAGATTGCGCAGGCTCCAACAGGGGGCGGGCAGTTAGTGAGTGCAGGGCAGATACGAGAGGTGAAGGGGTAGAGGCAAAGAGGCAAAGAGGCAAAGAGGCAAAGCCAAGGAAGCCCAACAGCCAAGCCAACGGTTCAGGATGCTCCACGTGGTTGTCAGTTTATCGAATCAGCAAGTCCATGCTATCGGAGGCACGATCGCCCTTGGCTCAACTCATCTGACGTACATGAACCAAAGTCAAGGCAAGGCATCAGACCCAAGAGATAATTCTTTTTCGCCAGCACTGTGATACCCAACGTTGGCTAAGGGTCCTAGATTACAGCTAACAAGTTGCTATTCTGATGCGGTGCAAAGATCAAGGCGCAAGGGCCCAAGGAACTATCGCTCAAACAGCCCAACAATCGTCCCGATCCGATCTCTGGCGCAGGAGGCGCCCCACTCTGTGGCCCAACTCTTTCTCTCTCTCTCTCTCTTTCCTTCTGCCTGCAGGATAAGCGCAGTTTATGTGCCGCTCCTTTGATGCACCCAAACAAGGGGGGTAAAAACACGGCCATTGTGCAACTTTCCCTTACCCCTCCACCACTGCAGGGCGCAATCTAAGATTGTAGCACCAGCGGCCTACGTCGTACGTAGGTTGGTCGCACACCAAGCTGCCTGCTGTTGCCGACCCTGCAAAGATTGCAGCATGACCACCGGTTAGTTTGGCCGTCCAGGCAGTTCGCCTGCCTAGCTGTACCTGCCTGGCTTGCCTTTCTGCTCGCCTGCCTGGTACATGGATCACCAGGCATGCCTTGGCTCACCTGCATGCAGCCATCACTCCATCACGAGATGAGGCGTTTGGGCCCAGTCTCACCTTTCACCTTTGGCGCTGCCGCCTACCAGAGCCAAGCTTTTGAGCACAACGGGTATGGTAGCATTGGCCTTGGGTCGACTTGCCTTGCTTCTCTTGCCTCCGGCCCTTCATACGCCCTACGCATGGGTTCATGCAGCGAGCTCCTCATATTCGAGAAAAAGGCCGCGCTAACCGGTCATGCGACATTCTTTCCCCATCATCTCATTGACGCGCGTCTCACTCACCCAGCGCACCCCCGTTCCATTTGTGATCTACATAGATCCTTTTCCACCTTCATCGTCCAGCAGTGCTCGCTCCGTGAGCTCACTCCTGTCGACTCGTTCACCGCTTGCAAGCTAGCCTTGCATCGCCACCGCCTGCGTCACACGACACACTACTGTCACTGTATTACAGAACCCACACCATCAAAACGATACGATGTTCGGCTTCGGACAGAAGAAGACCGAGTTGGCAACAGGGCCCTCGCCCGACGGCACTACTGTCGGCCACCCCGATGTCGACACCGTAGACGGCAACAGCCCTTCCAAGAAGCAGGAGGGCACCTTTGTCGACACCGAGTCGCTGTCCTCGGATCTGACCCTCATCGCGGCGCAAGAGGGCCTCAAGCCTACGTTCGTCGCGAAGGTCAATGTCATTAACAAGGCTCTCTCGGACATTGGCATGGGTCGCTACCAGTACGAGCTATTCTTTGCCGGCGGCTTTGGCTGGTTCGCCGACAACATTTGTGAGTTCTAATCCTTCTGTTGGCGGCCATGAATTCCAAATGGCACGCGACGAGTCATGTGGGAAGGAGGCAGTTCGGAAGATACGCGTCCATTTTGGCGTAGTACCCACCGGACCGTTCCACCACAGAGGGTGGGAGGGCCAGAGAAGGATAGTTCGCCACCGGCACAGATTCCTGGGTCTAGTACCAAACACATCACATCCACATTGAAGCAATATGCTAATGTCCAGGGCTCCAGGGTGTCGCTATTGTGCAGCCCCAGGTTGCTTACGAGTGGAACCGTGCGCCCGGTTCCCCGGATATTCGTAACACTACGCTTGCTCTCTACGCTGGATTGATCGTCGGTGCTGCATTCTGGGGCTGCTCTGCAGACATCATCGGGTAGGTCGGGTCTGACGCTTTTCAGAGATCTGTGAGCCTGGCTAACAGAACAGTCGCCGTACGGCATGGAACGCAACTCTTCTTATCGGTGGTGTCTTCGGTGTGGCCGCCGGCGGTGCCAACAACTTCATTACGTTCTGCGCTATGCTCGCTTGCATCGGCTTCGGTGTCGGCGGCAACCTTCCCGTCGATGGCACCATGTACCTCGAGTTCTTGCCCGGCTCCCACCAATGGCTCCTGACGCTGCTGTCGATCTGGTGGGCCGTTGGGCAGTTTATCGCTTCGATCATTGCATGGGGATTCCTCAGCCGCTGGAACTGCGACGCGGCTGTGCACGACGAATTCCACATCTGCTCAAAGGAGGAGAACATGGGCTGGCGCTACACCTACTACACCTATGGTGCACTCATGATCGTCCTCTGGATCATGCGTTTCTTCGTCCTTCCTGTCTACGAGTCGCCCAAGTTCCTCATCTCGCACGGCAAGGACCAGGCCGCCGTCGACGTCATCAACAACGTTGCTAAGCGCAACAAGTGCGACGTCCGCATCACCGTCGAGGACCTTCACCGTGCCGCGGAGCCTTACATGACCGAGGAGGAGAAGATGAACGCCCAGTACGAGACCAAGTTCTCCACCATGGAGCTTCTCAAGGGCGCCTTCTCCGAGTTCAACATCAACCACCTGCGCACTCTTTTCGCCACCAAGCGTCTTATCTGGTCGACTTCGCTTATCATCATTTGTTACGGCGCCGTTGGCCTTGCCTACCCCCTCTTCTTCTCGTTCCTCGCCGATTACCTCAGCAAGAAGTTGACTAAGGAGGGTCAGGCCTCTGCCTCAATCAACGAGACGTATGCGGCATACACGTACCAGGCCCTCTGTGGTATTCCTGGTTCGATCGCCGCGGCTTACCTCGTTACCTGGTCGCGTGGTGGACGCAAGTTCGCTATGGCCTTCTTCACTGCCATGACCGGTGTCTTCCTCTTCGCCCTCACGGCCGCCAGGACGACGCCGGCCGTCAACGGCCTTACTTCGATTGCTGCGTTCTTCGCCAACGCCTTTTACGGTGTCATGTACGGGTATGCCCCAGAGCTGTTCCCGACACCCGCCCGTGGCACTGGCGATGCGCTGTGCGCCTCTTTCAACCGTATCACCGGTTTCTTTGCCCCGATCATTGGCATGTACTCGGCCGCTGCTGAAACTCCCGACGGCCCCGTCATGGCCTCGGGTGGCATCTTCATCGCCACGGGTGTGCTCATGATGTTCCTCCCCATCGAGACCAACGGCCGAACGGCATTGTAAGCGGCTGGCCGCGCAACGGCGGCCCAGGAGTGGTGGCTCGGGAGCCAGCCTTCCATTTTCACGTCCGTCTGGGCACTGGTGCTTCAGTCCACCACAACCCACCACACTGTATTTCTCAGAAACGTCTAAGGAACGAGCCCGGCCGTGCGCAAAGTAGTGCAGCGTCTGTCCCACCTGGAACGGAAACGCCTACTCTGCCACGCCCATTAAAGGTGCTCGTTCGTTGTCCTGTGTCATAGTTACATTACACGCGGAAGAAATGTCTAATATCATCGTGTGAATCTACGAAGCGAGCGAGAACTGACGTGCCAGAGGGAGCGTCAGCGACTTCTGCGTCAGTCCAAGACTAGCAATGACCCGAACTACACCTCACTGACGGCTTTAAACACATCCGAAGGTCGCGTGGCGAAATGGCATCGCGTCTGACTACGACTTTGTACATCAGGAGATCGCGGGTTCGACCCCCGTCGTGACCTAGCTTGCAGCGCGAGCTAAACAATGGTTTTGCAAACCTGCATGCTTTTTATTGTCTCCCACTCATCTGGGAAGGGTCAATTGAGATGCAGGGAGGTGCAGGGAGGTACAGGGTGGGGGAATGAGGAAACGGTAAGTGGGCGACGAGTGGGGTAAGTGCGAAGATGGCAAGTGGGGAAGGCTGAGGAATGGATAGTGGGTTCATTGTGCGCGAGAGTGGGGGCTAGTAGGGGACGTCGAGCTACCAGAGTCTTGGCCAGGGGCGGACCTCACTCGTTTTGTGTACCATGACTGTGGAAACGGGGGTGCGATTCCAGGCCGATGCGATTCCAGTGCGCGCTTATGGATCAGCTGGACCCTCCCATTCAGAAAGACACGGTGGTAGCCGCTCAGGTGCGGAATGGTCGCCGAAGGGGTTCGTGTATCTCGGTCAAAGGGATACGCTGTATGTACATGAGGGGCTACAGTGCGATATGCACTTATCTAGTGATCACATGCACAGACAGTTCCGCGGCATGCGGGGGCATCGTCCATGGGCGTCGAAGTGGAATATTCCTCCTTCGTAGAAGGGGAGCCTTCGGCACTTCACCACAATCACCAGCCCGCCCATCACCTCTTACCCAGGCGGAACGAGCCCGCCACCTCCTCCTCCGTCGCTGGCCGCGTGGGCTCCCCCACTGTCCCCAGCTTAAGCGGTGGCACCTCCCCTCCCTTCTTCACCTCTCCTCCCTTCCCAAAACCCACAAATACACCGTCTTGGAGCGCCCTCTCAAACTCCTCCCAGTCCATATTGCACAGGCTCAGATTGTTCTCCACCGACCACAGCTCGTTCGCTACACATCGAAACGTGCGCGGCTCCTCCTCGCGGCGTTCCGAGTCGACCTCGACGACAAGGACGGGGTAGCCTGCATCCGCGCCGGCGTCGGAGAGTGTGTGGGCGTCGGCTACGAAGACGACAAGGTGCTTCGAGGCGGAGGAAGCGAGGGAAGCGGCTGGAGTATCCGACCAAGCCGGGTCGTCGAGCGGGGTGAGGTTCGGGAGGAAGCCTTCGGGGGATGGGGTCGAGAGCTGGGCTTGGAGCTTGGTCCAGGTGGGGCTGCTGGATGCGGTGTAGGAGGTGCGCAGGAGGGGAGGATCGCGGGTGTCAGGGAGGGCGGGCTTCATGATTGCGGGATCTAGGCTAACGACGATCGAGGCGAGGAGGTTGAGGCGCTTGTCTGGGGCCAGGAAGAAGGTCCACGATAACAGACAGAGGGAGTTTGATGGTCTGAAGCTCAGATTATGGGCCGAGTGATTGAGTAGCATTCGGGTTCTGTTGACGTCAGTTGTGTGAGTGCCTGGGTCGCGACTGTTGCCCTTCACATGTCGATCATCAACCAAGCCGTTGCAACTGCTATCTCATATCTCGTATTGCATCTCTGTAGATCGTCAGCTTGATGAGCGCAGACATAATCAATACACCAGCGTTGACTGCTCGGCGCATCATCGGGGGACATCGGCGGCCAGATCGGGGCTCGGGCCCGGGTCACCAGCGGATCCCAAGTGGGGGTGATATTGCGCGCATGCGTTACGCGCTATAAGCGCTTATACAGCTTGGCGTCCAATCTTTCGCTGATTTCACCGAGGACGTCGTTGTTTGGCTCTACCTTCCCTCATCACGAAGTGGCATTCATTCTAGGCCTCGTTAACATGTCGCCTTGGCAAGCAACGCAATAATGAGGTCTCCACGCTCCCCACTTTGCTAGCGGATATCCAGATGAAGACCTAACGATGGGAAGTTGGAACCATCCATCCATCTCCGCATCATCCTTGCTATATCCCCCACGCCGGTCTTTGATCTCAAACCTCACCCTACCTCCCTCTCCTGCAGGCCAAACAACTTGGGTCTACGCCACAGGGCTGCTGCAACGTGTCCGGAACGCCACCCCGCCAGTGCTGCCCGCTGTACCCACCCGCGATCGGATATCACCGACAGGCGCCCACGCTCGCGGCCCAGGCAAATCAAAGCACAGAACAGTGGCAATGGCAATCCTCGGTTGACCCCGATCAATCTATCTCACGCCGACCCCGGACATAGACAACAATCTCAACTCGAATTTCTGGACGCGGCGCTCAGATTCATGCCAGGAGGTGTTGGCTGGGCTGATCGCTATCTTTGATGTTTGACTTTTGGCCCGGCGGTATCGTGTGCATGTGTTGCATTGTCGATGTCCTGCCTATCGCCACCACAACTGTCTTGACCACCACTACTATTCCCAGCCACGCTCCAGAAAAAAGTTGACCCTCACGCCCCCACTTCAGCCTCCTCCCCCCTCATCCTCAGCCATCGCACGCCGAATAACGCCCCCGGTTACATTTGTTGTCTTCGACTCGCCCCATGACCATCGACGAGTCTTCGCGCGCCGTAGTGCGCCGACGGCGCGGGCCGTTCAAAAGATCTCGCACTGGATGTACGTTTCCGCTCCCAGAGTTCGACTTATGAGCCGCGCTGACGTCCAGGCAGTACATGTAAACGGTATGTCGATATATCTATCGAGGTGTCACAGTAGTCTATGGTCCCGACATCGTCCTCACCTGTGCAGCGCTCGACACTGAGGCGAGCCATGGGTGACCTTACATCCAGTGCAACAGTAATGGCTAGACGCTGTCACTGTGGATACATCCCTTCTCTCACAACCCTCATGGGCTCCTCCGCTCCACTGTTCCTTTCATCACTCTACCCAGTTCGATAACTAACACCCAGCCGCGGCAAGAAGTGCGACGAACTCTGGAGCCCCGAGGGCTTCTGCCAACGCTGCCTCGCAGGGCCATGGGAGTGTACCGGCCGCTCCACAGGCCCGACATCATCCAGCAACCGGCGAGCAAGCAGCGACGACCAGCATCAGCCTCCGGCAAATGCAGGGGAGGCCCAGGCGATGAGGATAGGCATCGGCCTCGGCTCGGGCGTTGCATCTGGCGTTGGGTCTGCACCAACATCCCACATGATGGGAGCACCCCAAAGCGTCGGGATCAACAGCGTCGGCTCGGGTATCCCGCCGAGCTCGGTGGCGGCTACACCGGGAGTTGGGTCAACGCCTCATGCGACGCAGGTCAGCCCGGGCGTGCCGTCTACAATGTCGTCTCGAGCTACGAGCGTAGGGAGCATCGCCGGTGGACCAGCGGCACAGGGAGGGATCGGGACGAGCCCACCATTGGCGACGCCATCACAGCCTGTCGGCACACCTGCCCTCAGTTTCGGCCAAAGTAGCAACTCCATGGCAAGCGCTGGTCCTACCATGACTGCTGCACCAACACTAGCGCCCGGCACAAGTGTCGTGAACAGCAGCGAGGGCGTGGGTTACTTCGCCAGCATGTGGAACGGGAGCCTCACCGCCCGCCCAGGCTCGAGCTCCGGCCACTCAGCATCTCCTTCCGGCCCGATGCTCCACCACACTCAACCGCCCCACTCCCAGTCCACTCTGTTTTCTCCCTTCTCACAGCCGCTCTTCGACTGGCCCGGCGCTGGCAGCGGCATGCCCAGCGCAGTCCTCACCACCACTGCCGACGGATGCCTCGCCATCGACGCGCCCCCGCCGGCCTCTAACCCCATGGTCGATGGCGGCCTGCAGGACTTTTGGACCGACCTCAGTGCCAGCTTCAGCGGTAACGCCAGCACCCCGGGCGGGGGACAGTTCAGCTTCAACCCCGCGTCGCGTGTGCTCTTCCTCAACTCGGATAAGCCGATGCGGCAAGGCGTGTCGCTCGCCGAGATCTATGCGCGCGTCGTCGAGTCGTGGCTGGTCGGCCTGCCAGGTCCCACCAGAGACTATGCTCGTGCGCGCATCCTGGCGCTGCACGACTCGAACAGTGAGTATGATGCGGTAGGCGTTGCTGACCCCCAGGCGTCATCCGTGGAGTGCGCTACGCCGTCGCTGCGGCCTACATCTTCCTGTTCGCGAGCGATCCGCATGCCGACCCACACGCTGAAAGCCGGGATCCCAAGCCGAAGCCCAAGCTCGTGGAGCTGGCTTGTCGTGGCGCCGGCATCGTGGACGGGACGGGAACGGTCCGTGGGCCAACCGATGACGACGACTCCAAAGGCGGGAACAGCGAGAACAGCGCAACCGGCCCCAAGGTCGCAGCGGTCAAGAAGCTGCGCTTCTATGTCGACCACGTCTCGACCCCATTCGCCGGCGACATCGAGAGTACTAAATGGACGGAGGACGCCGTCCAAGAGCTCCGCCAGGTCATCGTCACGGACCGGCGCCAACTTTCCGACCTGCTGTGGGGCGTTATCGACCTGCAGCTGGTCGAGTTCATCCGCGGCGGCGCGGCACCGTCATACAACATGCTCGCGCTCGGTGACCGACTCGTGCGCAGCGTGTTCGGGTGCGACCACCCGCCGATCACACTATCGGACTTGCGCACGAGCGAGTCCTTCAGTCTGAGGCTGTACGGTCTGTCCGACGTCAGCCGATGCATTGTGCAGCGCGGCCGCCGGACGATCTTCCGCTTCAACACGGCCGACGAGGCGGCCAGCCTTCCGCTGACGACTGAGGACGAGACGTGGTCGACATACCTCGGCCTGCCGGATGCTATTGTCATCCTGCTGGCCGAGATCACCAACCTCTGCGCGGACGTGTGCACCAACTCGCTCTCGCCGTCGGCGATCAAGGAGCGCGCTGACGAGCTCGAGGCCGCGCTCCGCGCGTGGACGCCCACCCGTCCGGCGATGGGGGTGGAGGCGAGCGCGCTGATCTCGCGCACGATCGCAGGCGAGCTGTGGCGCCTCTCCTCCCTCGTCCTGCTGTACCAGAGCGTCCACCGTGTGGGAGCCCTGCACCCAGTCCTGCGCCGCGCGCAGGCCGAGATTCTCACGCTGCTCGCGAGCGTCACCCAGCTGCCCAACGGCGACTTGTGGGGCTTTATCGCCCTTCCCTCCTTCTTGGCGGCCACGCTGTCTGTCGCTGAGGCGGATCGTCAGCGTGCGATGACGTTCCTCGTGCGCGCAGGACCGGAGAGGGTGTGGCTCGACAACATCGCGCTCGTCGAGAAAGTGTGGGAGGAGATGGACGAGACGGGGCGTGTGGTGGACTGGCACGACAAGATGGTGCGCGAGGGGTTGTCGGTTGCGTTCTTTTGAGGAGGGCTGGGCTTGCGAGATTGGGATCACCGCTCTGCACGGGGATGCGAACACGTAGGCGCAAACGCTGCCGCGCTGCTCGCTCCTCGCTGATAACACCGTTGTATCATAGGACTTTGCGCATAGGACGTCGCGCTAGATAAAAGTAGTACTGCCTCCTTAGACCTAATGACATTCGTAATCGCTGCCAAGAACAGACGCGATGGCTCTGTTGGGGATCTCGTTTCCGGACAGTCCTGGCTTGCTCCTGGACGCAGCCTTCGCATGTCCCTGCAACAGCTCCTTACAGAAGGCCGTGCCAGCCGCAGCCTAGCCCTACGTATGCTCTACCACTTTGCTGCCCTAAGTTCCTGTGTTCCGCGTGTGTCCCTCCTGCTTACCGGCTGCTGATCCTCCAGCCACACTTAATGAATCCGTACGTCTCTGTCTGATAGACCCGCGGAGTCCTGTGGTACAAGCTTACATCACATAACATAAAGTCTGAGTACTAAGCGCGCACTGGGCTCCTCCACATCACGCCGTCCGAAGCTGGAGACGCTATGGTCCGGCGCCGGGGGCCAAATCACTACCATCGACGATGCACACCAGAGTCTAGAGTGGCCCACAGAAACCATCGCTGCAGTGAGCACACTGCTCAGCTGTCTTCACTTTGGAGAGCCTGCCCCGTAGTGCAATATGCGACACCCTCTCCAACGAGGATGGCGCCGTATCGCGAAGACGGCGCCTTCGCCTCCTGCTCGCTTCACTCAACCCTCCCAGCCACAACCCTCAGCCACCGTATCCCTGCATGCTATTCCCTCTGCACTTCATTATGGATATATGTATAGCCTCCAACTACGGAGCTATTACAGCAGTATTTCACTTTCGAACGGATCTTCCTACCCCGCGGACACCGACGGCGATCGCCGACAAGCGCGTATTCACACCTGATAAGCGCGTATCCCACGCGCGATCCTACGCGCGGCTGATAACCGAAAAGTTGAGCTGCAACAACAACATGGCAGGTGCAGTGCAGTGGTGAGCGGAGCGCGTAATGAGCGCGGCTCGTTGCGCTCAAGACGACGTGGGCAGCCGTCGCATCTACATTGCTCCGCGATGTCTGTCGTTCTTCAAACTTGCTCTCGTTCACCGGCGTCGTTGGCTTCATAACGGACAGCTCAGCTCCAGGCGTTCTTTCACCTAGCCGTCTCCCCCACTCCGCTCACCATAGCCTTTTGCCACCTCTTCGAGCCTCAGCTCATCAGTACCTGTGGTTTGCCATCGCCCGCTCTTGACTCTGGCTCGTGGCCTCGTTCATCCCGCACAGCCACTATGCCCGCCCCCATCCCCACCACCCCTCAGCCTATGACCCACGTCCCCCCTCTCCCCCGCACCAAGCCGTCACCATGGGAAGTCCCAACACTCGTCCGCGTCGACCCCTTCCGCCCCGCCAACGAGCAGCCAAACATCCACACGCGGTGGCACCCGGACATCCCGGCGTGCGCCACGATTGAGCTGGACAAGGCGTTCAAGGTCGAGTGTATGGACTACTCTGGTGAGCTCCCCCTCCCTTCCGTCCGAGTCCCGGCAGAAAGTTGAGACGGTGCTGACCGCAGGTTTCCAGATTAACAACGACGACGTAGCGGACGATGTGGCGACGATGGACCATGACTCTGACCACCACTTGTCAGGGCCGTTCTGGGTGCCGACGGCTGAGCCAGGGGATGCGCTGGAGATTGACATTCTCGAGTGAGTCACGACGATCTGTGACCGCGACTGACCGCAGCGTCACTGAACACCCGCTTCACCCCTGGGGCTACTGCATCACGTACCCGGGCCTCGGACCGCTTGACAAGCCCGACACGCCGACCGAGACCTCGAAGACGATCTGGGAGTTCGCAGGATCAGAAGCGACCTCACGGCATGTCCCTCACGTCCGCTTCCAAGGACGCGCCCACCCCGGCGTCATTGGCACAGCACCTAGCGCAGAGCTGCTCGCACACTGGGTGGAACGCGAGACAGCAGTTGCCGAGGCCCAGCGCCGAGTCCACGGTCCAGGAGGGGTGGGCGTGGCCCTCCCTCTCTCCCGCGGAGCCTACGTCGGCCAGGACCTCCCTTCTGACCTGCGGGAAAGGATCTACGCCGAGGGCGCACGCACCTCCCCAGGCAGAGAACACGGGGGCAACATCGACATCGCGAGCCTGACTCGGGGGAGCCGCGTGTGGCTGCCCGTGTTCGTGCCCGGCGCCAAGCTCAGTGTCGGGGACACCCACTTCTGCCAGAGCGACGGCGAGCCGACGACAGCCATCGAGATGCCCGGCGTTGTGACGCTGCGCGTGCGCGTCGTCAAGGACGGCGTCCGGCGGCTCGGCCTCACCGCCCCGATGTACCAGACGAGCCCGAGCGAGCCGTCGTACCCCAACAAGCTCGTGTTCACGGGCTTGAGCGTGACGCCCGACGGCACGCAGACGGACCGCGACGGGCTCGTCGCGTACCGCAATGCCAGCTGGGCGGCGATGGCATACCTCCAGAAACAGGGGTATACGTTCGAGCAGGCGTATGTCATTCTCTCCGCTGCGCCGGTCGAGACCAAGGTCGTAGCGACGGCCAACCAGCCAAACTATGTCGTGAGCGTTGCCCTGCCGCTGGACATCTTCGAGTTCGACATCCACCCACGGGCGATTGACGCGCCGAAGCCGCCCATCGGGCCGCCGGCGCTCCTCACGCCCGAGGCCAAGCGGCGAGAGGAGGAGACGAGGGCGAAGGCTGAGAGTGAGAGGGGACTAGTGAATGGCCACGCGAATGGTTCTGCCGAAGGCCATTCTGCCTGAGTACGAACGTCGAGGGGTTGAGGAGAGTCCAGGATGTCTGTAGTACAGTGTTATACCATATGTCATTATTACCCGCTAGCAACGAGTAAGACGCGTGCGAAACAGTTCAAAGGATGGTAGCCGAGTATCACATCAGAGTGCCCGGAATACCCTTCCGGAGTATCGTCGTCTTGTCTTCGTCTTTGTGGGCCAGGGGCTGGAGCGTCCGCTGGGCAGGGCCTCCATCGTGCATGGAAGTCCTATAGTCAAGAACAGAGACATTGGAAGCATCCACGCGTGCTTCTTCGGGGCCGCGACTGGTATTGAGAAGCCACAGAGGAGCCGCTGAATGTGCAGATCTATCAATATGTCGGGACCACATCTGCTCCGAAGCCAGCCAGCCAGCCAGCCGGTCACCATCTACTGCCATTAACCATAAACAGCACGTACCAGCATGTACCGAGATTGTATCCATGGGCTGGTCGAGAACTTCAGTCTTCGCTGACTCGTGATAAGTGTCCAACTCAGAGTGGGTGGCGTAGGGATCTGCGGGCGATCGAGAGATCCGCGAGAGATGACATACCGCAATCTTGCCAGAGGCACGTGCATACTGCGGCCGGCAGTACTGCTATACCGGACTACGCATGCTCGGACAACAAGAGCCAGAGCGCTGCCTGTCAGCTGTTGCAGGTGTAAGTGGGGTATAACCATTTCGGTTCGGCAAGCCCACTTGGTGGAGGGCGGTGTGCAGGGCGGATGCATTTTGCGGGTTCAACGACGCTGATGGTAACCTATGGCTCCCAGGCGGTCGGCTGTGCGGACCACTTCTTTCGACAGTAATGCGTTTGCTGCTGTCGTAATGCTTCATGCATACTCCCCAATCGAAGGTGGGTTTGTTAGTGGCCTGCGCATTGCGTACTCCATCGTCCCGCGTACATATGATAGACTGCGAGGTAACGTCGTGTGCTTAGGAGTGGTAGTGTCAATCCTCCCCACAGCTTCCCGGGTATGCATGAGCTCTGACAACCCAGCTACCAGTCCCTATCCACGGAGAGCACCAAGTCGAGCGATCATCACTTGAGCCGAGTTCCTTCCGGTCGTAGGCAGATCTCCCGCAAGCGCCGTTCACGCCGTCATGACGCATTCCTCGGCCGCATTCCTCTGATTACGCTCGGATGCTCGCTCCCACTCCTCGGGTCCACAGTCAATCAGCTGTTCTATGCGCAGGTGTAGTTGATCTCCGATGTAAGCTGCATTTGTCAGGTAAGGTCAAGTCTCGAGGAAGAAGATGTTACAAAACAGGTGGATGTTGGTCCCAGGCTCCCAAGACGGACTTTGAGCGTCATGCGGAGAGGTTGCTAAGGCGAAACATGGTTAAATAGAAGTAGAACGAAAAGAAACCTAATAGAAGTAGGAGAGCAAAGAGCCTGAATAAGAGATGGAGAAAAGGGTAGGTGCCTGTTTAAAGGTAAATGGCAAGAGAGTTTGGGTGAGTACCAAAGGGGATCATAACGAATGACGACTTCTATCGACTTGGTCTGGACAGCTCTCGAGTCGAGAATTGCACCAAGGGGGGAGCAAGATGAAAGTGGCGGAATGTAAGGAATTGAGGGGCATTCAACAACTCACCGCCTCCCCCGGATCCTTGTATGGCTACTACTCGCATCTTGCTTCGACGCCTCCAGCGCCTCTACTTTTCAATCCACACAGCCACAGGTCGGGATGGAATTCAGGTAGAAGGAACACCTTTGTTCGCATTAAGCTCTCTTCAGCTTACATTGCCACTTCAAAGGTCTCTCCCTCTCTCGCTGCCCTCGCTTCCTCTCGCCTCTCTCTCTGTTTCTCAGTTCATGCGGTTCAGCTGAAGTCTAGGCCACCTGGCTACTGTCACTTTAGCCAAGAGATCAAAGGGTCCAAGGGACAAGGGGCCGAATGTTGCGGATCGTG
Source organism: Cutaneotrichosporon dermatis (assembly GCA_020011015.1). NCBI lineage: Eukaryota > Fungi > Basidiomycota > Tremellomycetes > Trichosporonales > Trichosporonaceae > Cutaneotrichosporon > Cutaneotrichosporon dermatis. Next base: position 3,441,865 of record JAIGNX010000002.1, on the reverse strand, counting down.
GGGTCATTGCAGGTACATCACAGGTATGAACACTGCCCACTGCCCAGAGCAAACGTCGATAGCACTAGCACACACGCTCGCATACCCGCATACATCATCCCACACAGCCCTCTTCCGGGCGACAGTCGGATTGTCGATCCATGTACAGCCTAATGCAAGATGTGAACGTCCAAACTGGCTCCGAGCAAAGGAGGGCGAGTCTGTGCGCTCCCGTGCACAGCTCTCACTCTGCATCTCTCGTCACACTCGCTCTCCCCTCTCACCTCTCCGACTTGGCAGTCATTGCTCCTCCATTGTCCTTATCCTTCCGGTCCTATCCCAGCAATCCCCCCTCCTTTACCATTTGTCTTCTGATTCTCTTGGTGCTCACTCACCCATTCATCCACCCAAACTTCCACCCATTCATCCCGACAGTTGTCATCCTCGTCGCCAATCCACACTCACTAGGGGGCAACACTTCTCGACGGCCATCCCGATCGACCTACGCCCCGACAGGCGCCGATCTGTATCCAACCACCCTTCGCCATGGCCTTGTCGTTCGGTGCCGCCGCTTTGGCCACCGCGGTTGGGCTCGTCCTCGCGCCTGCGGCAGAGGCCATAACCCCCAATTGCTTCCTCAACATCAGTCTGGGTGACAACAGCCCCCTCATCCACTACAGCCCGCCGCATGCCTGGATATCACTCTTCGTCAACTCCAACCCGGAGAACTGGGAGGCAGGGATGGTGGGAGTTGGTCAATCGGCTCACTCAGTATTCGGTTCGGGCGCTACGGCTACTATCGAGTACCCTGGTACGGTTGCATGGGTCACCGGCGGCATCGGGAATGTATCCGATACACCACTCGACTTCCAGATTGACGGTGTATTGCAGCCACAGCCCGACATCGTGAACGTATCATTCATTTCGACGAGCAACAAGGACATTGGACTTGGCTCACACACTGCGACCATTGGCCTCCATGCAACGAACACAGATCCCAATGCGTACATGCACTTCCTGGGCTTCCAGCACGTGATGGGAATTGCGGCCGAGACGTGAGTGGTACCAAAGAAGCAATCCTTTTCTGTCCGCCACTCAGTCACTCATTGTGGCGACGCTGGGTTCGAACACGCGATCTATCCCTTCCTTCGTGAGCTGATTGTCAGAGATGACCCCGAGCAGGTATCGTGCCAGGAGACCGTTTTCGCCACCGCCGTCGGCTCCACCAACTTCATCCTGGACGGCACCTCATGGAAGCCATTCCAGAAGTTTGGTGGAGTCGGTGGCCAGGCCGAGTTCGTTTACCCTACCATCGTGGGAGACAACACGCCGTCGCTGTCGCTGTATCCACCCAAGGGATCCAACTTCTTCTTCCTCAATGGAACTGTCGGCAACGCGTACGGACTGTACTCTGTCGACATCCAGCCCGCGCCACCATACCCGCGGAATGTCAACACCTTCAACGCTTCCAACGCTTGGGCAGTTCCCGGGGAGACCTTCTATTACGCGCCACTCGACCCCGAGGTCGAGTACAAGATCATTGTGACCGGAGACTCCGACCCGGAGAAGTACCTGGGGCTGCACAGCTGGCAGTACTGCCTGTATGCCGATCAGTACGTGACTTAATGTGGCTCAGGCAAGCGTATCCAGGAGCTAACTCCGTTCAGAGGTTCATCGACTTCGGCGAGTGCTGGCACGCTCCAGACGGGGGCTGCCTCGCCCGGCAACGAGACTCAGGAGAAGAAGACCAACATCGGCGCCATTGTGGGTGGAGTCGTAGGCGGTGTCGTCGGTGCTGCCGCCATTGCTGCGCTCGTCTTCTTCCTCCTCCGCCGCAAGCGCAACAAGAACCGCGGCACCGAACCGTGAGTGTGCCTGCATGACCCAAATTGACCAACAGCGATCCGGCGATGTTCACCGTCGACGACACAGTGGACGCCACGACGCCCTACAGAGCTCCATCCGCCAGCGGCGGCAACAAGCTCGTAGCGGGCGGCGGACAGTACGGCTACGGGCAGGACTTCGCCGCGGTGCCATACCAGGAGCCCAACATGAGCGAGACCGGGCACGGCGCTGTCGCCGCGCCCCTCCTCTCGCCCTTCGGAACGAGCGAGAACTCGGGCGAGCGCCAGAACTCCGGCCCGTGGGGACCAGACAGCAACGGCTCGGCCCAGTACCACAACGGCGACCCTCGCATGTCGCTGAGCGCTGCCTCCGGGCAGAACGACTATGCGGCGGTAGGTGGGAAGGCTGCTCTCGCCCATCAGGCCCACCAGGCCCGCCAGATGTCGCGCGTCGAGCACGAGGAGGACGCCGGCGGCCTCCCCATGCCCATGAACGAAGAGCCTGAGGTCGAAAGGCTCCCGCCGACGTACAACCCCAACTGGCTCGAGGACCGCTCCTCCCAGCCTGAGCCGTCGTCGTCGTCTGCCTCCGCAGGCGGACGCAGCCTACCACAGCCCCCTCCCGGCGGCGTTGCACACACGCCTCCCCCTCTTCCTTCTAAGGAGGGTGCTGGCGGCGTGTTCCAGCCTCCGACAGATGCCAAGCGGTAGTCGCGCCACGTCAGTGATTTGAGTAATGATCTGCAACGTTATGTAGTATGCTGGGCGGGGTAGGTACTGTGACACTGCAGCTTGCAGGAGCGGTGCGTTGAAGGTCCGCTTGTGTACGGGTTTGGTGGGGCTTGCGTCGGGCGGGAAGAGGGTTCACACATGGGTACCTCACGCGATTGTAATCGTCCGCTAGTGACTATGCGATGATAGGGAGGAATGCGAAGAGATTGGCGCATAATTCACTGCTCAACATCTTTTGTCGAGGAAGAGAAAAGAGGCGGTGGCTCGTGGAGGCTTGTGAATGTTAGCGTCGTTCCGTGGCGAGCGGTGTTGCGACCCTCTCCGGGCTACCCGACCTCGAGCGACGCCAAGATAGCTGGGTAGACGAGCCGGACTGGTGGTTAGGTTAGTGAAGCCTGGTAGGTTTAGTGGATACGCGGAGGCAGCCTAGGCCAAAGTGCAGCCATCTAGGAACGACTGTAGTACTCACAATCGTTCCCTCATAGATATGGCTGCAAATCCTCACAGTCGCTCCTCTACGTATGACTGCAAATCCTCACAATCGGCATCTCAACACCGCCTTCCTCCACGTAGTGGCTGCCGGCCATACCCCCGTCTAGTACTCTGCACGCTCTCATGCCAATTCACAACGTCCACTCGCGAGGTTGGCTGGTCAAAGGCAGCTCAAACCCCTCGGCGGCGGGGTGGCATCGGCGCACGGGCCTTGTTCACACATGGTCGCGTGGCGAAATGGCATCGCGTCTGACTACGACTTCATGTTGTGTATCAGGAGATCGCGGGTTCGACCCCCGTCGTGACCTAGCTAGTGCGCGAGTACGAGCTAAGCATTGCTTTTGCAGTTTTGGATGGGTGCGAGAAGGGGGCGAAAAGGCGGGGTGCGAAAAGGGCGAGGTGCGAGAAGCGGTGCGAAGGAGGTGCGAAGTGTTGTGGCGATCCACCGGGTGTCAGTGAAACACCCCGTGCGAGAGCTGCCGATCCTTGTGGCAGTTGTGGCAGTGCCTCGAGGGCGGACAGAACTGTGATATGAAGCGAAACCTGCATCGGTCAACTATGTGAATGCACTCCTACTATGTGTCTACCACCCTAGACTATACAACTCTCTCCGAAACCTCCCCGACCCTAGCGGCCCCGCCGCATCGACCCTTAGTGGCCGTGTGCACCGGCCTCGTCGTCCTTGTGGGCTGGCTGCGACCCCTGCATGGTAGTCGTGCCCGACTCCTCGGCGCGGATGCGAGCGGCGTTGACCTCCTCAATGTCGGCAGGCAGGGACGCGTTGAGGACGGCACCGACGATGGCGGCGATGAGGTAGGGCTCCTCGACGATGAGGATGACGGCCTGGATGAGACCCTTGATGCCCTTGTTGTCGCCCTGGTAAGTGAAGATGTACGAGAACCAGTCGGGGACAGTGAGGGAGGCCATGCCGAGAGCGATGGCGGCGGTCGCAATGAAGCGGTCGCGGCGCGACCACTTGGTGTACGAGAGGACACGGATGCCCGAGACGGTGACGGAGCCGAAGAGGAAAGTGGTGAAGCCACCGATGACGGAGGGCGGGGCGGCAGCGAAGATGGCGCCAAACTTGCCAATGATGCCCATGATGAAGAGGAAGGCGGCGCACATGTAGCCAGACTGGAGCGAGGCGTTGCGGGTGAGAGCAATGACGGCCGAGTTCTGCGCGAACGTCGTGAGAGGAGGAGTGGTCATCAGACCGGCGAGGGTGGCGCTGATCGCGTCGGCGAGCATACCGCCCTGGACGCGGGACATGAAGTTCTCTCCGGAAACGGGGATGCGGGAGACATCGGCCGAGGCGGTGATGTTGCCGATCGACTCGGCGACGATGATGACCCAAGCTGCGAGCATGGGGAGGACGAGCTGTCCGCGGAGGCTGAGCTTGAAAGTGCGGACGAAGAGGAAGGTGCCGGCAGGAGCGCGCTCGATGGTCTTGCTGTCAAAGTATCCAGTAGCGGCGGCAATGATGAGACCAGTCACGAGGCCGATGAAGACGGCGGCCGACTTCATGAATGCACTGCCGAAGATCTCGCACAGGATGATGGTGATGAAGCACGCGAAACCGAGACCGAGGAACTTTGCACTACCCCAGAATTCCTGACGCTGGCCGGCAACACACTTGATGGTGTGGTCGCACAAGGGCCAGAACCACCGCTGAAACGTTAGCTGCGTGCATTGTTGTGGTAGATTGGACTCACGCCCAGTTGGTGACACCAGAGTGGACAAGGGTGGCGCCGATGAACATGAGCATAGTACCGGTGACGAGGGGGGGAACATCTTCTTGATGTAGCGGGAGGGGTGAAAGCGAGGGCAATAGCGAGGATACCGGTGAGAGTCGAGGTGCCAAGAATAGCGCCAAACTCGTCGGGGCATGGCAGCTTGGCGCCGGTCACTGGGTCTACTGGGCATGTTCCGTTCTCGTACTGTCCGTCAGTACCGCCCTTTCGCTGTTTTGCTTTAGACGCATCACTCACAGACTGCTGGAGGTACTTGAGCGCAACGTTGGCAAATGCAAACGAAGTACCCGTAACACTAATAAGACCGGTGCCCATGTAGTAGCCGGTACCGCGGATCTTGAATCGAGTGATCTGGACCACAGTGCCTACAGAGCACCAGATCAGGCACGCCGAGACGAGGTAGCTCTGGATGTCTGGGCTCATGTTTGCTCCGGCGACGCCACCGAGGAGGAGGGGAGGGACGACGAGACCGCCGACCATGGCGAGGGCATGCTGCAACCCGAGAATGAGGATGAGGAGGTATGGGAGCTTGTCGTTGACGCCGTAGAATGGCAGCTCGCGACGCTTGAAGCCGGGCAAGTTGGGGATGAAGAGGGCAGCGTAGTTCTGGCATTAGCGGATGGTGGGCTAGGGTGGGGTGTGGGCATCAATGTGCCAAGTGCCCACTCACGTAGTCGCCGAGCCAGGCGTTCTTGTTGCCTAGCGACTTGACGAGTTTGGGGAAGTTGAACCGTTCCCGAGGCATGTGCCCGAGCGTCCCGGGCTCGTGGTCTTGCGAGAGAGTGTTGGAGGTGTCGCGCTCGCTGGGCTCGACGGCCTGGACGGCGACGGAGGACAGGTCCTTGTCGTTCGGGTACGAGTCGTCCTTCATTCCGAGAGAGTGTCTTGTGTGTGTGTGCTGTGTGCTGAAGGGGTGCGCGCGCGCTAGTGTGTATGTGGATGGGCTGGCGGGCGCCTGTGGTGAAGAAAAAGCCGAGGCAGGCGCGGATGGATGCTCTACTGAGACTCGTGTGCAGCGCTATAATATACTGATGCCCATCTCCATCTGCGTCGCGGAACACCCGGCATCCTCTTGCCTGCATCAGCAAAGCCGCGATACTCGTATCGCTGCATCTCACGCACGATCCCGCACCCAGGACGCCCACCTGCGAAACAGGCGAAACAGAAACCCCGCTAGAGGCAACCTTATCCTTCTGCCCAAGTGGGCTCTGGTAGCTCTGCTCGTCTCCGACTGGACCGGGTCGCCGGTACCTTGAGTCCTGGGTGTGGCATGGCGCCTCTGATCTGCCTCCCTGGCTGGCCTGCGGGGAAGCCGAATCGAATTGCAATTGCACCTGCAGGCCACGGCTACGATAAAGGTGCCACATCCGCGTATATCGGCCAACTGGGAGCCTGTAGGGCCATTCCAGGCCTCGTCCATTCCTCCACTTTCTTAGCCTGGCGTATCACGCCCAGCCCGTGGGCTGGGTACTGGCTGCTTGTGGCAGGTGCACGCACGGCGATTGGCTGACGTCATGGTATCAGGTGCGCCTCATCTCCGACCGGGTCGGCTCGGACTGCACGAATTTTGGACATGATAAGCAGCCAGAAGGACGCCGATAGCAGCTCTAACACCGCGCTCAAGCCTCTTGGCTGATAGAGCTTTTGAAAGATACAGCGGCATGCCAAAAAAAAGAGATGGTATCGCTAACATCTCTTTGTGTCCATGTCGTCGAGTATCATGCATCGCATCGCTTCTCACCACATCTCGCCTCAGCAGCTTCACATAACGCCGGCCCGAGCATTTGAGTCTTGGCTCAGAGTGGGGGAGTCCAGGGCAAACCTGGGGGCGCCACGGGGGAGCAAAGTTGCTTAAAGGTGCTCAAAGTGCCCAAAGGCTCCAGAGGCTGGATCTGCCAATTCTCCGGGCGAGTTAGCCGATGTACTGATCGATCACGAGGAGAGCTCAACTTGCCGGCCATCACCGTCAGTCAGATTCACTCCGTGGGATTGCATGGGAGTCGTCATGCATGTTGGTTTGGCCGCTGTGCACCACGCTGCTGCCCACTTGGTGCTGCACGTGTACCGGCGCCCGCCGTGCTTATAATAGAGTGGCGCTCGATCTGGTGCGCGCTCGATGCACTCCGTCTGGGCGAGGAAAATTGGATAACTGGACCCACTTAAGAAAATGGCCAAGAGTGCGGCCAAGCAGTGGCATTTGGTCCTAGTGGCACACAGGTGACCATCGATGTTGGAATTAGTAGTGACACTGCAGGAAAGAGGATGGCTAGCCATTAGCGGGCCCAACCAAGTTCTAACAAGCTTGTAAAGTTGACAACGATAACATCATCGCTCGCACCGTACATCAATGCAGTTGGCCCGAACTCCGGGCCCGGCAAAGCGCCCGCTGAAAAACCGGGCATCTTGAACAGTGAGCAGCGAAAAAAAAAGCAAGACCGACGGACGAAGGGCGGACGAGTCAGCAGGCTGAGATACGCCGCTAGAATACGAGTGGTTGAGCAGAACCATCAGCCACCCCCGCCCCTCACCCTCCCTCACCTCGTCTGCGCCTCGTCGACGCCTCATTCCCCACCTTGCATCCTTAGCCCTTTCCGTGCTCTACGTATCACATCGCGCTGGCGCCACCTCCGCGTTCATCGGAGGTCAGGCCAAGGCTGACCAAGACGACTGACCAACCACAACCTTGGCACTAACCAGCCAATACACACGCTGAACCTGCCTGTAACCAGCCAATACTATTACAAGCGGTGACGCCTTCTCAGTGATCAGCCGATTCTATTGCCAGCGTCGATCAGTAACCAGCCAATACGTGACTAGCCTCGTATGCCTACATCCCAATATCTACAATCTACTGCTCGGCGCCTTTCTCCGTCTCCGTTGCCGCCGCCCCCGTCTCCGCGGCTGCCTCTTCTGCCGTCGGCGCTCCCGCCGATCCCGGGCCGACGCCGGCTCCCGGCCCAGCCGCAGGGGCTGGCGCAGACTCTGACCTGCGCTCTGGAACGGGCACCAGGGCCTCCTCGAGGAACCCGGGCACCATGCGCTCGATACGCGGCGCGCTGGCGGCCCACACCTCCTGCTGCTCGCGCGTACGCGCGTCCGCCCCTCCTTGAGGAGGCGGTGGCACGAGGAGCTGCGACGAGTACATGACGAGCACGACGTTCTTGAGCGACTCGGACACCTCGTTCTGTCTGTCAGCGTCTGTCCCTTCCCATTCATTCTATAGACTGCACGACTCACCAGCATGTCCCGGTCGCCTTGCATGAAGCGCTCGAGCTTGTCGAGCACGCGCACAAACTGCGCACCGACCGCGCCAGAGGGTCCAGAGAGACCAACGACGTATTGCAAGAAGACCTTGCAGAGGAGCGTCGCGGCACGCAGGCGCATCTCGATGGCGCCAGCGTGGTCGCGTTCATAGACGGCTGGCTTGAGCAGCTCGTCCAGGACCGGGAAGAGGACGCGGTCGAAATGATCGGGAGCGTGCTCTCGTCAGTGGACATGAGCTGGGGCGAGAGCAGCAGACGCTGCAGGTACGAGATGGCGCGCTGCCGGATCTCGCGGTATCCGTTAACGCATGCTTCGAGATGACGAGGAGGGGCGGGAGCCAGAACGTGTTGAAGGCTGTTGTCATGGCGCGGCAAGAGGGGAGTGGGGAGAACATAGACTCACCATCGCGGGCCTTGCCGCTCTTGTACGAGCGAGGGGATGACGTTGCGCAGCTCGTACAAGCTGTCGAGCGCAGTGAGGCCGCGCTCGACCGTAGGCCCAGCGTCGTCGCCACAGTGTTCGTCCCGCGCCTGCCGGGCTGCAGACGTCCGGCCGCAGCCGCGCCTGCAGCAGTCGCAACTCGTCGAGCAGCGCCACCACGCCGGCAAAGTTGTCAACAGAAAGCCGGGCTCGCCGCCCGTCGCCATCTTCTGCACGATCGCGAGCGTACCTTTGACGCCTCGGGATGGCGACGGTCGCGCGGAAGAGGGCGATAATCAGCCCCCACTCAGTCTGCGACTTGACGACGCCGGCGTCCTTCTCGAGGATCTTGGCGACACCGCCATGAGCTGCTCGCTCACGGCGTTTAGACGGTGGACGGGAGGGAGCGGAGCACGTCGAGGCGAGGTAGAGCTGGTCTCGGAGGGCGGGCTGCTCGACACGATGAGGCTGAGGCGTAGGAGGCCGACACGGCGCGCTCGATCAACAGCACAGAGTAGGACTGCGCGCTGTTGAGCAGCGCGGAGATGTACTCGAAGATAATGGGCCACGTCTCCGCAATGTGCTCCTTGCCGCGTGCGGCGAGAGAACCATCATCTCGAGCAGAAGACGCAGCGGGTCGTACGGCAGCTGGCCCTCGAACCTTGTGGTCCATCGGGCTCTCACGCGGCTCCAGGCGGTGGTAGTGCGTGCTTCGCAGCGTCCGAATGGCACGCACAGCGGGATCAAGCCTCGACGTCGAGGTGAGGATCTCGGCGTACAGCTCCTCGAGCTTGCACGACGCCAGGAGTCGACGGCGACCAAGGCGTTCTCGACGTCCTCGTCCGAGACCTCGACGCGATTGCGTCGGTGGACGCACCATGGCGAGAGGAGGTACGATGAGAGGTGGAGAGGAGACCACCGCCATCGGCCGCCGCTCTGGGCAGCAGCAGGTCGAGAGCTTGAGCGGGATGTCGTTGTTCCGGCCAGAAGTCCTCCATCTGCAGCATTGGCGCAGGCAAGAGCGAATGCAGAACAGGTTGGAACATCTCGAAGATCTGCGTCCAGCCGCACGGATAGCGTTGCCGTTGCCGTTGGCGATGGTGAACAAACGACAGTTGCAAGCTGCGAACGGTAGCTCTGGCCGAAGCGATGCGAGCGGCGACACAGGTGATAGACAAGTTGTCGCGCTCTGCAGTAGGATAGTTGCTCATCTGGTACCGTCCTCTGTCTCGTCCAGCAACCCTGGCAGGCGCCAGCGACAGCACGATGCGTCAAACACCTCAGGCATGTTGAAGTGCCCGCGAGCGTCGCATTGCCTAAGCCCGTGATCGCGTGCTGGATCACATGCTCGTCGCCCGTTCATGTGAACGCATACGCGATCGCGCCGATCAACGGCTGCCATCATGCGGAACATGCCTCGTCGAACTTGGCCGTGTTGCACGAAATGGTCGCGCCAGCCAGTCTTGTCCGCTGCATGAGCGACTTCCACGCATAGTCGAAGCCGGCTGCCCGACGTGCTCCTCAGGCAGATGATCTCGTGTTTCCGGATCGACTCGTGGATGCCGGCCAGATATCGGGGTCAAGTCCTTGCCGTCGTTGACGCCGCGCAGGTTGCGCCTGTAGTCCTCGACGTCATGCGTTGCGGTTTTGCGGGTTGTGCTGGTCCGTGTTGAGCATAATGACGAATAGCGAGGACGTAGGCTGCGTCCGTCGTGCAATCTCGGCGGATGGAAGGAGAAGAAGTGCTCTGAGAACGTCTCAGTGATGCGGGAATGGGCTGTGCCTCTCCTGGCAAACGGAAGGACTCGAGCAGCTCGCGGAGCGCGTCTGCGATCGACTTGCCGGCGAAGTCAAACAGCCGATGAAGCCTTGAGCAGGTCCAGACGCTCTGGTGCTGAGATGTACTCGCCAACAGCTTCTTATCCAGGCGAGACGTGGTGCGCAAGAAACGCGCGAATAGCGCGCAGTTTGCGCTCCTCTCTGTCCAGGCCGTTGGCGTCGGGGGTGATGATGCCCGAGTCCAGCAGTGCTGGATGCCGACCTTGGGCTTGATGTTGAACTGAGTGTGCCGGCGATAAGAATGGCCTTCGGCTCTTGGCCAGCATGAGCTCCTCGACCGGTGTCGCATCGGCGGCCAGTCTCGTCCCTTGCTCGAGACGCGCCGCCATCGAGTCGATGAACGAGAGCAGAATCTCCAGACAGAGCAACTGCGAGCTGTCCAGCCCCTCGAACATCGTCGAGCCGTCCGACTTAGGCCCGGGCGCCGAGGATACACGCCCGTGTGAGGAACACCATCAGACGCTCGAAAATGTCCTCCGAGTCGTCGAGCAGTCGAAGTTGACCCAGCAGTCGACCATGAAGCTCGGCCGCGTGGCGATCTGGGTCAGAGTCTCGAGCCACAGCTCCTTACTCTCTGACGACATTGGTGGCAGGAGCGCGTAGGCTTGGGTGTCGAGGCCGGAGGCGTGTCTGCGCCAGAGTTGTCCGAGGCATTGTCGCTAGCGTACGGGCTAGGCGACGTAGGTCTTGACAGGTCGCGGAGGTGAGGTGGGAGAGGGGAGGGAGACGGAGGTGTAAGGCGGTCGACGAGGTAGGAGAGAAAGAGCTCGAGCTGGAGCTTGAGGTGTGGCAGGAGTGTCGAGAACAAGGTCGAGGTCGTGCGAAGAGACTGGGAGAGGATGACGGACTGGTCAGAGCGCGTAAGCTGGAAGAGATACCGGCATCCCTCGTCGCGCACGCCCTCGCGTAATTCTGGCCAGTTGCCAATACCCGACCCGCCGACTTCGAGGGCCGCGTTGAGCACTGCCAGCGCAGAAAGACGCATCGTGTCTGTGTGCGCCTTGTCGTTGGGGTTGAGCAATGCGATGAGCACGCGGAGGAGCTCGAGCATGGTCGGCAGACCATATGGGGCAAACTGCGGCGGCCCCTCGTCCTTTGTCGCCTCCTTGCTATCCCTGCGTGCCGTATCTTGCGAATCGTGCCGAGTCTGGGCTTGGTCTCCTGTCTCGGTCGAGATACGCGGTGTCTGGGCCTTGTCTCCCTTCTCCTCGCTGGGCTCAGCCTCGGCCTTGTCCTGCCCTGCGTCGTCGCCCACTTCCTCCGCTATTGTGTCCTTGGCATCAGGCTCTAAGGCGCGGCGCTCCTCCTTGTCGGTGTCGCGCTCCGAGCTGCGACGCTCTCCCGAACGGCGTGGAGCAGCGGCTGTCCCGGGCACGTTGACGGTGTCCTTGACAGGCGCGCTCACCCGGCTGCTCAATGCACGCTCAACGTCCTCAGCGCTCAGACTCCGAAGGCGGAGGAAGCACGAGCGCGTGATGGCCTGCACCGACAGCTGGGCTGTACTCCTGAGTCCCTCGCTCAGCCGCCCGCGAGCCAGCATGCCCAGCCCGACCTCGAGCAGCTCGCACACGCCCTCGTCCCCGATGTGGTCGAGAAGGCTCTGCAGTGTCCGCCGCGACGACGGCCCAGCCTCAGCCTCAGGCAGGACGGGACGGTCATGCTCTCGATCACGCGGAGGAGGCGGAGGAGGACGAGCTCGTCTGCTGAGGCGACGACGAGGGAAGCGGCACTGCGCGAGCGCCTGCGTGACGTGCACGAGGGCGAGCTGGAGAGGAGACGCGTCTCCCAGAGCGGGAGGAGGTGCTGGTGGGAGGTAGAGGGGGAGGACGGAGCACGAGGTGATGCAGCGACACCAGTGCGAGCGACGTAATGGGTCCGAGGTGAGGGGCGAGCGGATGATGGCGAGGAATGGCTCGACGACAGTGAGGGGGTCGAGGGTCGTCACATCTGGAGTCAGATTCGTCTCGGTAGCGTGGTTAGGGGGTCCTCACCGGATACGCCGGTGAGCGCGCGCCGGAGCGCGACAAAGTTGCCCATTAGGTCACCCTCGTCGTCGCGCTTGTGCGCCATTGGTGTGCCGGCGCGTCTGTTACGCGACAGCTGGGCCGGGAGTCCTGACGACGCGTAAGTCGATGCCGGGACAGACGACGACCACCGCATATTCCGCCGCATGGCCGAGGTCACCGTTTGCACCTCCTGCAGGAGGAGGGTGACGGGGGAGAGGTCGATGTGGCTCATGGTGGACATGTGCTTCGGAGCGGGTGTGGGGTGGGAAGGAATGGCGGGGGGCCCTAGCCCCGTTTCTTAGACGGACAGGGGATGAGAGGAGAGGGAAGGGTGGTGCGCGTTGATGCTGTCCGAGTCGTGTTCGACGAGGTCGAGGGGCAATGATGATGGAGACGCGAGTTGGATCGAGATGCCGGCCCGAGATGGTGCCACGACTGCCGAATAAGTGCCACGGAACCTATTCACGTGTTTGATTTCTTCGTTCCCCTCACTTAGGTCCTGGTCCCAGCTACTTATACGTTGGACCGAGTGAGAGTGTTGGTGAAGCTCACACTTTCAGTATCCATTACTACTGCCCAACGACGTTTCAGAATGTCCGCCTGGGTATCCACTACTTATTAATCTGCTACTAACCCAAACTGCTCTCGCCGTCGCTAACTACGAAGCAGGCCCGTTCTCCCAATTGTCCGTGTACCGCTGGTTCGAGTTGTTCGAGCTGCCGTCAGCCACCTCCAACACCTTTCACTCACCAGCGCCACAGCTGCATCTCCCACTGGCCGTACTCGGACGGCTTCCAGCCGTCGCGGACGTCCATGCACCACTCGGTGTCGACAAAGTCGTAAGGCGCCGTCGTCTGCTGCCTCATGAGGCGGAACTCGCCCTGCCCCTCGGCGGGCGACTTCTTCCAGCGCTGCGTGTTGGTGAAGCCCTCGCTGTCGCTGCTGGGGTTGCACTGCTGGAGCGTGAGGCGGAGGCCGTTGGCCCACTGCTTGGCTGGGGGTTAGCGTGCCCCAAGACCAGTATTTCAAAGGCTTAGGAGGGCAGAACGGGCAGGGGACACCCACAGTCGGTGCCGGCCGAGAGGCAGAGGTTGGTATTGGCGACGCGGAGATGGTTCGTGTTGCCCATGGCCCCGCCGTTCATGTTCCACCCGAGGAACGTCGAGCCCGTGCAGTCCTCGGCCACGATCCCCTCGTTGGCTTGCAGGTTCTGGTAGACGGTCACGCAGCGCTTGCCGTTGTAGATCTGGAAGCCGGCGTCGCTATGCCAGCGGTTCAGGCCGGTGTTCGGCTCGTCGCGCGGCAGGCGGGTCGGCTGCGCGGCCACAGTCATGGCGAGGAGGAGGGCGGTGGTGGCGAGCATTGCGGTCGCGTAGTCAGGTGGAGTCTGTGGTAGGAGAGAGGAGCCGTTAGGAGGAAAGAGGAACGAGCGGGCATTGTACTGTAGAGTGGTAGCTTATATCCCACAGAGGCATGCATGCTCCCGCTAGCTATTGATGCATGCTCTCTTGGTCTGTTCTCCGATTCCAGCCCCAGCACGCAGTATCGGCCGCAGCATCCAGCATTCGGGCATGTTTGTGCGTCGAGCAGCTATCCGCTGGCCAATGCCGCAATAACCGTTTTCCGCTCTTGACCCTCGCGTCCCTAGCCCCGAGCCCCGCGTGCCCCTCGCGTCGAGAACACCTCCTGGCCGTCTCCCCTCCGTACACCCGGCATGTACGATGCTTGGCCCAGCATTCCGTGTTCCGAAACATCGAGAAGGTCGGATGCTGCGGCTGGATTCCAGCTGTCTGCCTACTGGTGCCCCATGCTTGCGGTATGTACAGCGTGCGTATGCCCGCCTCCAAGATGGCTAGCCAGCCTCGGGGTACAGAGACGCGGTAGACGCGACGAAACGCCGGGGTATTCCGTCCCGCGAAACCGCAGGGGCCGAGGCTCTCTGCTAGCCGAGCAGCGCGTGGCGCGTCGTACCAGCTATGCTGAGCAAGTTGGGGCGCAGAACATAAGAACATCCGTCATGGCTCGTCGGTCCCGCTCTCTCTTGTTAGTGCGGCCGTGTTCGGGCATCGGTGCCGTTCTGGTGGATTCCGCTGCTGGCGGGTCCTGGACCCGCCATTTACATGGAAGTCGGGGTAGGTGGGGTAGTATGGGAGCGTGCTTCCAAGGCGGCGGTAGAAGAGACCTGCGGGAAGACTCGGTATGCGTCATGGAGGACGGGTGGTGACGGTACTCGACGATGTCCGTCGAGCTTGACTTATGGAGTTGGATAGTGCGGAACGGTGCGGGCACGGAAGAGTGCTGACCAGGCCGCGGACGGCGAGCGGACAGCGAAGTAGACTAGACAGCAGAGCGGACAGGAGCAGCAGCAAGATATGAAGAGCGGACATAAGTGGACGGGATAGGAGGATGGAGGGGATGACACGAAACGTCAAGTTCAACTGCTCAGTCACTCAGCTCGTCGTCGTTAGTCGGACTCCGCAGACTCGATGTCGACAGGGCCACGGCTGACGATGTGCTAGAATAACGGACGCCGTGTTCGCCGAAGTGCCCAGCGACATGGAACACCATACAGGCAAGGAAGTCAGAGCGGACAAAGCTCAGTACAGAGTGTAGTAGTCAGACAGTGAGTGATCAGCTGACGCGCCGCCAGGTGAACCGCCTCTCCCGCGCTGTGTCCTGCCGGATAGCCAGTGGGCGCCCACGCACGCACGCAGTAGACAGGCAGCCATTCACTATGCCAGACAGTGGACGCGGCTGTGAAACGCCTCGGATATGAGACATGAGACGTCAGTGAGACGTCAGTGAGACGCTGCCGCGAAGTGAGCAGTGAACGAGGTGGCAAACAGCAGCGATCGCGTCCACGCTATGTGATCTCCATGCACGCGGTTGGGGCCACTGTTGCAGGAAACGCTCCCGAGGAATGCGGCTGGCTACAGTAGAACGAGATAGTGGAACATGGCCATATGCACGTACGCTCGCCGGCCGTACCTCGAGCGCCACGAGTTTCATGCACGCACATACGCGTACCCGAACCAATGTCCAGGTCCAGTCCACTTGATGTCCGTGTGTGGGGTTGTCTTACCGGTGTCACTGTCACGCATCAGCTGATTCATGTCCAATTGCCCGACATAGATCCACAGACCAGGCGTCGCCGACCAGGGGTGTGGAAACTAAAACCTTGAGGGCTCTTGATTCTGCGGGGCTCACGGCCGACTGCGCTCGTCGGGCATGCCTCGGCCATGAGAGGATGAGCTTGTTCCAACGGTACCGCAGGTGGCGCCAACGTTACAACCTTGAATAACTGTTGACGTATGCGCCATTCAGTGCGTCAAGTATCGCCTGTACGATTCTGAATGAATGTCGGCGTCAATGTGGCCGACAAAACGAACAATGTGTCGTGTTTGGGACGCGTCATGCTGTGTTTGGCGCGCTTGGCAACAGGGGCAAGAGTGAATGGAATGCAGAAGGATGACTAGCACCCGAAAGGTACGGTAGAGAAGGTAGTAGTTAGATAGGTAGGGAGACGGCACGGGAGGTCAAGAAGACTGTATTATTGCTTCCTAAATGCGGATGTGATAACGCGGTATAGGTATAGAGTTGTTCGGGAGCGTCGATCGGCACAGCAAGGTGCGCGAGGAGGCGTAATGTCGGTTCGGGTCGTAAAGGTCGTAACTGGGGTCGTTCAAGTGGTCGTGCGCCCTTGCACGTTGTTCGTGGATGAGAAGATTAATGCGTGGGCGAGGGCAAGTCCGATAATAATGAGAGGCGGAATAGAATGGCAAATCGCGTGTAGTTGCCTGTGCGGACCGTAATGGAGAAATAGTGAGAGAGCCGAGAGGAGAAGCGAGAGAATCACTGGCCAAGCTGGAGCATTTCGTCGCCATGCTGCAGAGATACGTTCGAGTTGTTGTTCACTCCTTGCGGCACACCCATAGGGCTGCCGTAGTACATGGGTGCGCCAGGCATCCCACGCTGCGAATGCGGTGGCTGCGGGTGCACCTGCGGAGCGAATGTGCGCGGCGCGGCCTGGGTCGGGGTCTGGAAGACGCCTGGCTGCATTGTCACGGGGCTCTGCAGCGCGGGCATCGGAGCGTTGGACGGTGCGTGAAGTGGCGGCGGCGGGATCATCCCCTTGTTGTTACCATCCGTTGTCATTTGGCCAGGCATAGGTGGAGGAGGGTACTGTTCACGCCATCCGACCTCGTACATGCGCGCCGTGGCTGCGGTCCACGTCTGGTTGATGTCGTGGTGCGGGAAGACAGCGTGACTGTTGGACGACGGCGTTTGCAACGTTGGGTGTGCAGGCGATGTCGCCGAGGACCCACTTCCACCACCCTGCTTGGAATTGGGTGTCTCAGGCGGCCGGCCAGCGGACGCAACACCCATCGCAGGATTGGACCCAGGTCTGTGGGTAAGAGAGGGCACGCTCTGATGCGAGTTGTTGGACGACGTCGAGGGCGATGCCGCTGTTTCTTGCCCAGCCCCACGCGATGACGGAGTCGCAAGCTGTCTAGCAGGCGACGATGGAGGCGGCGATGCAGCCACACCGCTGTCCAGACTGACTCTGTCCATGCTCTGCTCAAGGCGCCACCGATCGTAAGCAACCGCTAGGCCCGGGCCCATGCTGTCGAGGTCGGATCGTTCCAGTCCCAAGCGGTTATGGATCTCGCCAGACCATTGACTCTGGGAGAGCGCCAAGACGACCGTGGACGCAAAGTAGTTGCCATCTGCGGAGGGTCTTTGGCGGCCTGCCTGCAAGCTACCTCCATGTCCGTAAGATCCAGGCGGGGGCGTTGGCGATCGATGAGGCTCTCCCGTCAGGGCAGGGTCGATTGGGATGTTGTCGGGTACGGATTCGGTACGTCGAAGAGCACGCGAGTGTCGCCAGGCTCCGTCGCCAGCGCCATTGTCTGCTCCAAAGTTAACACCAAGGCCGACCTGGTCCATCCGCTGATCGGCAGTATCCGACTTGCGCCGCTTTGAAGGCGACGGCAATGGCGCATAGTTGCCGGGAACCTCGGCGCCCGAGTCTCTCCTAGAGCCGGCAATGCTGCTCAAAGCAGCACTTTGAGCGCGCGGTTTGGAAGCGCGGACGGTCGCATCACCACCACCAGATAAACTCAGAGTGCTCAGCATGGTGTTGTGCTCCCATGACGAGTCGTCTGACGCAAAGCCGGCCATCGTGGGAGACAGGTGGCCTGGAGACGACATGTCCGACATCGAGCCGGAGCTGGACATGCCAAACGAGTGGGACGGCGACGAGATGGTCACGGACATGGGCGGGAGGTTGGAATAAGACGTAGATACCGAGGACGGGCCTTCGTAGGACGAGACAGACGCAAAAGAGCTACGGTCGCCAGCAGGGCGACCGAGGAGCGTCGAGGTGGAAGACCCTTGGGCGTCCATTGCCTGTTGCTTGTCAGTTAGGGCACAGGTGTCCTCCGGCAGAACACTCACTTCGCGCTTGGCCTTGTCCCTCATCCGCTTGCGGCGCTGGCGTTCGCGCCCCATCTCACGCTTGCGGGCCTTTCTTGCCTCCTCCTCCTCAGCCGTCTTGCCGCGCAGCGAGCTCTTGGGAGGCAGAGGGGGCATTGGCGGCATACCGGGCGAGTACCGATTTGGCGAGAGGGGCCGCCCGTCCATGTTGTACGGGTGAATGGCTACTTCGAGTGAGGCACGCTCTCCGGGAGCGCGTCGAGCACGAAGACGAGTGGGCGCGGGCCCAGAGAACTGCATGTCGGACGGGTGATTTGGGTCCATGGGCTCGTTCATCGGATAATAGCTCTGGTACTGCATGCCCTGCGATTGCGGCGGTGGTGGCGCGTCGTACTGTGCAAAAGGCGCGTACATGACCTGGTCGCCCTCGCCTGGCCGGCCGTATGCCATGTTATGATCTTGGTATTGTTGATTCATCGTGCAAACCAATGCCAGTGATGAGGGGCGCGGTGCGACGTGTTCCAGTCGCCGGGATGTGTGTTGCTTTATGTGCGCGAGTGTATGAGACTGTGTGTGTGTACGGTTACCGGCCACAGGGCGTTGATGAGGAGATACGACATGGCAACAGTTGAGCGAAGAGAGCAGCGATGAAGGAGCGAAGTGTTGAGCGATGGAGAGAAGGGATCAAGAAGAATGAGACAAGGTAATATGTCGATGACCGAAAGCACGAGAGTCAGCGTCGATATACATGACAACAATACGCCACAGCGCCACCCATTGAAATGTCGCGCGGTCCAAATCACTCACCCAGTCAGTCTTCGGTCTGCAGCTAACGCGTTCCAGCTGTCCCGAAGGTCTGTCGGAGCGTCCCCGTTCAAGGGGCTAGTCGCGACCGAGCAAAGGATCGTTTATCCCAGTTGTATCGCGTCCGTCCGTGTATTGATTACAGCGGCGTTGTCTCGAAGCTGCGTAACGTAGCGAGACGCAACACGAGGAGGAGCGCGCGGACGGACGAGTAGGGATTCAAGAGAGTGAGATCAAGTCGATGAATAGAAGAAACAAGAATGGAGGGTAGGGGATTGCTTTCGACTGTTGGGAAGGGTCGGGTCCGGCCAAAGGCGAGAGACGCGCGGATGGGTGGCAATCTGTCGGCTGACGGCTGTCGGGGTGATCTTGATCCTTGTCCCAAGATGTTGCAGTAGCGGTGACAGCGACAAACTAGGTTACACCTTTGGACTGGGTTGGCTCGGCTCGACAATGAAAGTGAAGCGCGTGCGGTATGGGTATGGTGCCCCTGGTCTTGTCACTCCCTTTTTGTGCGCCGCCCAGTAGCGTGTGAGGAAGAGGTTGGGTTGCGGGTGGGTGACAAGGGGAGGGTAGACGAGTGTGACGGGTTTGTCGTGTGTGTCTTGGGATAGAACGATTCGGTGGAAGGGCGGCGGGTGTGATAAGTGAGGAGGGGGGGAGGAAGGAAGGGCGTCTCGTGGGTCGTGCGCTTGGTCGTTAAATAGAGGGTGGAACGCGAAGTTTACGGTACCGATGCTTTTGATGAGGAGGAAACGATGTCAAAGTTGTAGGTTGATGCGTCGGTCTGTCGAGTGAGGGGAATGGATGGAGGAGAAGGAAGAACAAGAATCAAGAAGACGAGTAGACGAGTCGTCGGTTAAGGAGCTGGGTGGTGGTGGTGGCAGGCTGTGGGTTTGGGACGGGAGAAAGAGGATGGCGCGTGTAGAGGGAGGGGGGGGGGGAAGGAGGGGGATCTTGGACGCGAGGTGGATGTACCAAGATAGGAGAGGGGGAGAGGAGGGAAGGAGGGAGGAGTGAGGGAGAAGGAAGGGGGTTACGGAGCAGTACGGAGGGATGAGACGAGATGGATAGGATAGGATGGGGGGTATGAGGTTTCGGTGGAGGCTGGGCTGGGGTTGAGTGAGTGAGTGGGTGCAGGGCCTAGAATGGGTAGTGGGCCAAGTTGTATAGGCCATCTACAGCTGGGCCAGGAGACTCTGAAAATGCGGGAGAGCCAGCCAGGGGTCCATAAAGAGTGGCGGTAGGGTAAAGCGACGAGGGGTAAAACGCGAGTAGGGTACACTACCCAACCCAACGATTGTCCCCTTTGGGAGGCATAAGAGAAGAGGTTGAGCAAGGAGCAAGGCAGCAAGGCAGGAGGCTAGACCATTTGCCAGACTGTTGGACAGTTGGGACTGCCGGTCAACCGGGAAGCCGGACCTGACTAGGCGATACACCACGCCCGGGTGGATGGTGGGCGTGGTGGGGTGAGAGGTAATTTGGGCAATCCAAGCGAGCCGAGTAGGGGTCATGCAAAGCGAGAGAGCCCGCGAGAGCAAGAGAGCCCGCGGAGATCGGACTGGCCAACTACTTCGTGAACGGGTTAGGAACGAGGGGACGCGGGGTTGAGTGTGGGGGAGGAGAGGGGGCAAGGGCAGAGGAGGCCAGCCGACAGTTGATCATGTTCATCAATTCCCTTCATCGCTACTCAATCCTCTCCTTCAAAGCCGCCATTCCAGCCCACCATATATGTCTACATTCCCTTTCCACTTGCTGAATACAATCTACTCTTCTACAACGCACACTTTTGCATTCTTTCAACTCAACTGGGTTCAACGCTGTGCATTGCTATCGATCTCATTTCATACTCTTTTTCTTTTTGGTCTCTTGACCAATACATAGAACTCGCCGCTTGAATGTCTAATTTTCCATCTTGGCATCGCGCGACACCCCGACGCGATCGACGCGTTGGGGGGAGTCCAGCCGGGTCCAGTCATGCCCAGCCAACCACGCAAGAGATCTTTTGCACCGCCCAAATACTAAACCCCCCGGAATAACATTAGCTATACCCCTTGCATTTAACTTCTCAAACCAGCTGATTTCGTGCACCTACTTATGACTCGTGCCTGACATGTATCTCATGGCCGCCGCGCCCCGGACGGGTGTCGGGTAGCCGCCGTGTAGCGCCTAGTGGCGCAGGAGTAGTGCATATCGAAGGAGCATCGATTGGATGATGGACGGTTTGCCCACATTGGCGAGGCGTCAGATGATTGCATCAACATGGCGCCAGGCTGACAATGGCTGGTGTGCTAGACCCATGACGCGTTAAACAAACAGCACAACCCAGTAGCGGACGAGTCAGACAGTTTAACATGGGACGTGACACCAGCATCAACTTAGGATATTAGTCGCCGAGGCTATGAGACGCGTAGTATCGATGGACAGTCACTTCTTAGACGATCGCAACAGGACGGCCAAGAGTTTCATTGAGCAATGCAGGGTCGCCCTCATTTACATGCGACTGCGCCAGCACCAGCGCCAGCGACGACAACCTACGCTATGCCGATCGATAAGGACTCTGTGCGTGTGCATGCACGCGCTGACTGAAGCGAGATCTACAAGCCCGCGCCGGCGTGTCCGGTGTACATGCGGGTGGGCTACGGGTGGGCTACAGCATATGGCGGACCCGCGTTCCAACCGGTGCGCCATCGCATGTCCATGTTGCAGGCATGTCCATGTTGCAGGCATGTCGCATGTCGATGTCGCGATTCCAGGCCTGGCTCACAGGTGCACATCGGTACCCGGCCGACGGACCCATGAGTCCACGGCGGGCCACAAGGGGAATTCCAGTGGACGGTGGGGAGGGCGACAGGCACCTTACGCGTCGTACTCCTCTCATAAGCTGCGCTTGTAGGATGACGGGTGAATTCGCCGGTGGCGCTGCGGTTGGTCACCGGTGCATTGCTCTCGTGCGGAGTATTGAGCGCATCTTGGCTTCTTCAGATGAGGCGAGCAGAGGAGAGGAAGAGATGGGACGCAGAGAGGCAGTGCCATATCGGGCCGGACTCGGAACTCCCCGACCGCTTCCCCTGCCGTTGCCATATCCCTCCGGCACATCACATTGAGCTTGGCTCGAGCTCATGCCCAGATGACCTCTAACATGTACATCTCTGATCGCCTGGTCCCATGACTATCCTCTCATGAAGCCGGCATCACAGGAATGCCAAGATGAAAGCGGGCTAACCAGAGATGCCGGCGGACGGGCCATCAGCCATCCCGCACGCCAGTCTCCAGCACGATCGACCATGCTCTGATCGAATCCGCAGCCTACAACGGGCATTTGCACCGCCTGCCCGTGGCCAACGGTGCGTCGAGCCACCGCGTAGAGGTCATCTTCAGCAGTACTAGTTGTGATCGACTAATCGACTATCAGTCTGCCTCCCTTCGTCCCGTCCTGTCCGGACCGCCGGCCCGCCCTCCCTTCTCCACTCTTCCTCCTCCTGCCCCTCCACTGCCCCATGCTCTTCGACTCCTCAACTCCTCCCTGCGCTCCTCTCTTGAGGTCCTGCCTACAACTCACACGCATCTGTTCCATCACATCGTATGATCCGTTTCCAGGAGTACACCCCAGCCCAACCGACGAGGACGGGACGAACACCGGCACGGGATCGGATCGCAGGGTCAGCACACCTGTTCAGGTATCGGGTATCCATATGGGAGCTGACCTGGCCTTGGTTTACCCCGCTCTCGCTGTCCGCTCTGCAGAGACAGGACACGTTTAGCCTCCGACCCAGCTGACCTCCTGAACACGCCGGGCCGAGCGCCAGTCCCTGCTCTACTCTGAGCTGTCTCCCAGTTGCGGGCGCCACACCGAGTGTCGCGCGCCCACTTCTGGCTCCAGTGCATGCCTACACTAGTGTGCAGACGCGCATCATCTGCAGTTACCCACTAAGCGTGTTTGGGACCGTCGTCTGTAGCACTTAGCGGGTACCCAAAGAGTACAATACGTTCCTGTGCCGGTAGGTGGGCGGAAGCGTGTACCTGGTATCCGAGAGCGGTCGACCAGGAATGCTCAAGTACGTCGTCTCTCTGCAGTAACCCCATCCGGCGGCGGCACCAGGATGTGATCCGGCCGTAGCTCGCCCCCACTTTGAGTGGGTAACTGGCGATATATAGAATCTGTAGCTGGGAGATGGTTGCAGCCGCGGTTGCGCGACAACGTGTAGGTGGTAGTTGACACTGACACCGACATTGTGCCTCGTCACCGACGCGTCTGCGGAATGCCGTACACGGTCGTCCCCAGCCTCTTCGGTACGTTGGTCGCGGGTCGGGTCGCTGTTGTCGTTTTGGGGCCGTGCCGCCCCCTCAACGAGCCGTAGGCCCGTCCCCGTCCCGTCTGCCTTAGCGTGTTGTGTCCCAGAAGGCTGCTGCTACACGCGATGAGGGGTTTGACGCGATGGGGGCAGAGGTTGTTGGGCGTGGGCGTTCAGTTCATCGTGCCATGACATGAATGTCGGGTAGGCTAAGTTGGCGCTCTCGTGGCCAGGCGAGTCCCGGATTTAACGAGGCGATGCAACGGGCATACCGCGGTTCTGGGCAGTTCATAACTAGACATAGAGGACTGCGGTCGGATAGACGTTATTCTCAGCCCTCGATCATGAGCGCGTAAGTTGAGAGCGATGGCTGGGTGGGTATCATGCCACACGTGAAACGTACAAGTATGAGGAGAAATGGCACGAAAGCATTCACTCGAGACGCCAGTACCGGTCTGCTAGCATGTAGAGGGTGACGTGAGCACATCTACAACCCATCAGCCACGAGTGGATCAAGGATAACGAGATCTTCAGCGAGACAGTGGCAGGTGGGACTATCGAGCGCGTCAGTGCTCCAGCTCGGCAAGCTCACGATACTGACAGCATACCGCTTCATCGTCCCATCCACCAGAACACCGGGCTACCAGAGTCGGAGTCGGGCTTGTGGCTCATTTCGGTTGCGGATGACTGGGAGTCTCATCGTCGACCTTGTTCGTCATTCCTATGCCTAAACTTCAACTCCTCGCTTACTTCCCTTTGACTTCACTCAAGCCCGGGCAGACGCATCTGGTATCGTAGCTGCGCTGGACACTCTGGACAGCCAACGGAGGACAGATACATATGGCAAACGGAAAATTCATCGCCCATCTAACTCTGAAGTAATGGCACTGCGACCAACCTACCGCTCCCCCGTCCACATCATCGCGCTGAGCTCACGTACTTCTCCACGTGCAATGCACGCTCCGGAGCATTTCGAACCCCCGACCGTCCATCGGTATGCCCATGGACGCAATAAACATAAGGTTCGCAATGCCGCCGTGCCGGCCGGCATCATAAGTAGGGTGCAGACCGGTAGGTGTCACCGTCACGTCGTGACAGTCACTCCGCTCCTGGAGATGTCACCCACCTAGCGCATGTCCGTCCGTTCTGGTCGCCGCGGGAACATTGCAGGTCCGGGCCTGCCGGTCCTGGGGATTAGGCTCGGCAGCCATGAGGAGAGGGAGGATGATGTCGGCGCCAAGCGTCACGGCGATCAGTGATCTGCGATCGATGAGAATGGCGGGGTTGCGGCTGGGCGCTTGGCATGAAGAGTGCGAGGACCGGTCCGATGAGGCCCAACCGAGGACGACCGAGGCGAAGTGGACTGCCAGAATGATAATGTGACTTGTGCGTGCCCAGTTTGCGCATCGAAAAGTAGAGAACACCATCAGATTCCTCTCCGCGACTTCCCACCATCCTCTGACATGAGCAGTCTCCATTCCGGACTGAGCTTGCTCAACCCCCAGGACCCCTCATCCCCCGTCGGAGAGCTAGCGCCGCAGTCCATAGGGCCTGGAGTGCGGATTTGCCCAGGTGCGCACAAGTGCAGCGCCACATCCATGTCATGGACAATGTCATCCTCACGCGGCAGTGAGCAGAACCGTGTCTCCCCGAGCCGTCTTCATCGTCGCTGCCATCTCTCGCGGTAAGCTAGGCAGTATGCACACGCGCGCTGGACATTAGCGCGGAATGCAGGTCTGCAGCTCCATAACATCTGGAGATGGCACGTTGACGTTGTTCACATTGTCCTCGAGCGGGACGGGCACGAGTTGGCTTCGATTGCTCGCTCGATGGCTGATGGCACAGGACTGGCCTCTGTAATGCCGCGACACGCAGTCTCGTCAGCCCAGAGTCGTCGCGTCCGACTGACGCGTCTGTGCTACTACATGAAGGCCACGTGTTTTACGTCACAAATGTAGATGAGGTAAGAGGGGTTAGAGATCTGGAGACATCGCTCAGTAAATGAACACGCCCTACAAACATCTACGCCTCGTAGCGATTCCAGTTCCGCACGAGGAGGCGTTCAATGGCCTCGTGAACGTTCGAAATGAATGTCGTCTGCCATTTGAGGTGCGGAATAGAGTTCGCGGGTGTGCCGGAACCAAGGAGCTCTCGTTTTTCGGGGCGACAAAGTAGAGTAAGTGGCTTTAAGTTGTCAGTATCTGAGGTGGGTGGCGAATTGAATGACTGTACTGAGAGCGGAAGTGGGGGAAGGTGTAAGAGTTGGCCACAGCCTATTCAAGGTTAACAAGAATGGAGCGTAGGTGCGAGCGACTGTAGAGCATTGTAGATCTGTAGATTGGGTTGTGAGGCATTTTGAAGAGGGTAGGATCATGAAGGATGAGGAGAAGGATGATGCTTGGGAGGAGATGTGGCGGTCTCAGAGTGGGTCAGAATAAGGGGCGCGCCACGTGAGCCCCTACTGGCATTTGACACAGGTGCGCTCGATTGTTTAGCTAACTATTAGGAAATGAGATTAGTTGAAGGGGTTAGATTGTAATGCCAGGGTGGTTTGTGAGAAAGGGATAGCCCATTATTCACATTAGGTAGAAGGGGGCGAAAATCGCGTACTGAAGCCCACCACCCGAGAGAAGCCCCTCCCTAACAGAGGTCAATCAAGGAGGTCAACTCCGGGGGCAGGGGGGCGGCGCCCAACTAGAACTGGCAAGTGCTAACTAGGAGCGTACTACCATAGTGGGCCCACGGTGATCCACTGCGCACCACCCAACCATCATCGTCTTCCCTCGTCCTATCCCATCCATCGCACTCACCAGTCCAAAGGTCACAATCCCAATCCACCATCCACATCTACCATCCAACTACTCAATCCACAACACCCCATCCATCCTCGCTCCTCCCTTCCCCTCTCTCTCACCCTTCGTCATCCCTCATCCGCAACTCCACATCGTCCGAGCTCGCTCAACGGCCAATCCCGCATCCTAACCTCCACCCCCTCCACGCGTCCTGCCTTACCTCACTTTACGGACGACACGGACACGACCACGCGCCGCGCCTCACCTCGCATCAACTCGCCTAACCTCGCCTACGACATTTTATCACGCCACGCCGCTGCTCACTATCCATACCACTCTTCAGAGTCCGTCTCGATTTTGCTTCTGAATACCTTCACACGCACACTCGCACGGCACGCGCACTCCAATTACCCAATCTTCCTCCGCGCCCTCCCCCGTCCCAACCCCCTCAATCTTCCTCACATCGTCCGCCCTCGCTTAGTGCGCGCCCTTTGCCTCACTCAGCCCATCAAGCCAGCTCACGGACCTCTACCCCCTTACCCACCCACCCAACACTCGTCTCGCGCATCGCGCTCCCACTTCTTCCCTTTCATCTCCTTCGCTATCCCCGCGCTGGCCACGATCGCACCGCGCATAACCCGTCGCATTTGTTCACATCGCAATCGTCATGTCCGCCCCAACCCGGAGCATCAAATGTACGCTCGATCCTCCCCTCCCTCCCTTCACTTCCTCCGAACTTGCTATGCCCTGTTCCAACCCCAACTACTCCTCCCCTTATCTCGCCTTTTAGGATGCTGACAGATCCCAGGTGTTGTCGTGGGAGACGGTGCAGTCGGCAAGGTGAGTGATCTGGCTCCAACGAAGCGACGCGCTCCGCGCAGCCCCAGCTGGCCGTACTGACCGTTTCAGACCTGCCTGCTCATTAGTTACACCACCAACGCGTTCCCGGGCGAGTATGTGCCCACCGTGTTCGACAACTACTCGTCGCAGGTTGTCGTCGATGGCAGCACGGTGCAGCTAGGCCTCTGGGACACGGCCGGTCAGGAGGACTACGAGTGAGTGTCTTGCTCCTTTTGACGCGCAACGAGAGGTTGTCGATGGTGCGGTCCGTACTGTAGGCCGGAGATACCGTACGGCCTTGCCTCGAGTGCTCGATGAAGCCGACGAGGTCTCTGGACGTGAGACATGATTCCAACGACATCCTCCGCCGCCGTACCCATGCCCGAGTTGAGCTAACAGTCAGCCGCCTGCGTCCACTCTCCTACCCCCAAACCGACGTGTTCCTGCTGTGCTTCTCGGTTGTCTCCCCCGCATCCTTTGAGAACGTCCGCACCAAGTGGTACCCCGAGATCCAACATCACTGTGAGTAGAGGATGGCCAAGTCCTGTGACATGGCCCTCGTAAGCCTTTCCACCCCAGCCGACTGACACACAGCTCCCGGAACACCCATCATCCTCGTCGGCACCAAGCTCGACCTCAGAGATGACCCTGTTCAGCTGGAGCGCCTGCGCGACCGGCGTTCGCAGCCTATCACATACTCTCAGGGATCCGCCATGGCCAACGACATCAACGCCGCACGCTACGTGGAGTGCTCCGCGCTCACTCAGATGGGCCTCAAGGCGGTATTCGACCAGGCGATCAGGACGGTCCGTGAGTACAAGCGAGAGTGGAATATGAGGAGTTGCGTGGCATGATTTATGCGCGGATCCGACAAGCCGCGGATGTTGCCCACAGACAAGCTTGTCAACCGTGGCTGTCCCCGCGCAAACTACGAGCCCTGTCGGTCGGCTTTGGTGGTCTACGGTTCGCCATGCGTGGTGCCTAAGGCCGCGCTCTTCAAGAGACACTAGAATGAATCTCGCTGACATTGCAGTTAACCCTAACCGCGTGCGAAAGACAAAGAAGGGCACCGTCTGCATTCTCATGTAACGACCGCATACACTGTCACCTATACGCCAGCAGCCACTACCTCTCAACCGACTTAATACTCTATCCTTCTCCTCTATCACACCCATACTTGAGCGACGCTGCTCTTCCGCCTTACTCTGGCGCACGACAAGCCCATGCGCCATGGGAGGCGGTGTACAGTGGCTGAGCTGTGCTTCTGGGACCACAAGATATCATGTTTCCGTTTGTACCACCAAACGTCCTGCATCACCCCGCCTTCGTGTTCATAGACTGGCCTGAGCGCGATGGAGTCGTGCTCGCAAGTCGTGTATCTGATGCCCATGTCTGTTGCCACACACTAACCTGCGTCGAGAGTGGAATGAGAGCTGAAGAAAACCCTATGCATGTACGGGACACCGACACGACCGTGAAAGGGCTTTGGGCTACTGCTACGAACACGGAATGCACGAGATGTGGTCTATGGTAGGTTTAGTTGTTGGAGGATGGTCAAGAATCGAGTTATGTGGCGAAGCTGCGAAGGTCAGCACTTATCCTCTCCTAACGGCTACTAGTCAAGACTCACACTCCGATCATCTTGAATGGCGGAAGCTTCTCGTCCTTCTTGCCGAGGAGCAGACACTCGACGTAGTGTTCTCCGGCCTCGACATTCTCAGCGATCGTCGTGAGGGTGGGTGTTGCACTGCCGACATTCTTGTTCATGCCATTGAGCACGACGCGGTGCCCGTAGTCGTCGTCGACCCAGCACGCCACGCGGCCGGAAGGCTCGTTCTGTGGGTTCTGGTAGTAGTAGACGGCGACCTCGCCCGCGGCGACCTTGACGTCTATGCGCATGCGCGACCCGCCGAGCTCGGCCCACCAGTACGACTTGTCGTGCTCGTTGACGGGCTTGTACATCTGCCATCCCGAGCCATAGAAGTGTCCGGGGGGCAGGGGGTTGACGATCTCGTTGGCGATGGCGCAGAACGGCTCGACTTCACGGAACTTGAGGATGTCGGAGGGCTGTGGGAGATGAGCGCGGCGGGGACCTTCATCGCGCGCTCCTTGGCGGCGAGGCCGCCGCCCTGCGCGTCGACCTCGTCGGCGTCGTTGACGAGGGGGTTGAGCGCGTTCGCCGCGCCCATGTACGGCACGTCGAAGGCGTGGCCCATCGTCGTGGCCCAGCCTGCACAGATCTGCGACTGGAAGTACGAGATGAGGAGGTCGGTGAGGAGCTCGTGGCCGGCGGGCGAGGCCAGCACCATGTCGGTGTAGTAGGCCTTGCGCGTGCCCTCGGGGTCGGCCATGTACTCGTTGTATAACGCGCCCTTCATGGAGATGTGGGGGACGTCGTAGAACTGCGCGACGGCCTCGTGCAGCAGCTCTGGGCCGGTGAAGCCGTTCTGCACCAGGATCTGGGGCGCGAAGTGGCCGAGAAGGACGACGGCGGGCTGCTCCTTGCGCACGAGGATCGAGCGGACGAGGAGCTCGAAGTGGTTGATCCACAGCGGGTCGTTCGGGTCGCTCGCGTCAAACTCGAGAATGACAAGGTCCGGGTTATCCGGCAGATGGTGCTGCGAGCAGTAGGCGAAGTACGACGAGTCGGTGAGCCGCGCCGCGCCGTTGTACATCGCGCTCAGGGGGTGGGGGAACACGCTGTTCCACCACTCGAAGAAGCGGCTCGGCCAACACCGAGCCGACACGGGGTTGTCGCCCGCGCCGTGGCATGCGGTGATGGAGCCGCCGAGGACGGCGATGGACACGGGCTGGCCCGTCATCGCCTTGTGGATGACGCGCTGGACGCGTGCCCCAGTGCCCATGTGCATACGCGACTTGAGGAGCGCGACCTGGCCGCGCTTGGCCGCGACCTCGTCGCCGGGCCCGAAGTCGGGGCAGAAAGAGAAGGGCGCGGGCTCGCTTGCCGACGCATTCAAGTAGTCGGCCGGTGTGAGGAGGCCGCGCGAGGCAGAGTAGTGTCCTGCCGACAAGTACGATGAGCTGGGCGCTGGCGTTAGATGGAGTGCAAATGGCGGAAGGCGAAGAGAGGCACAGCGAGGCAGACCAGGAGATACTACGCGGTCGAAAGAAGAAGAGTCGGAGACGACGACTCACAGAAGATGAAGCGTGAGAGGACCATCAACCCAAGGCATCCGCCGAGGAGATACCATACACGCCTTGACAGCCCTGTCCGTCAGTCACCTGCCCAAGTCAGCTACACGACGTGACGTACCGAGGACAAGCGGCCCCGCAGGCTGCGCTGGGCGCCGTGCGTCGTCGTCCTTCTTCTCCATCTTAGACAGCTGGTCTGTCCGCTACCTCAGTCCTCAACGAGCTAGCTAGCGTCTAGTCGATACGCGCCCGACCTATACTATCGAGAATCGACGCGTCCAGTCCGAGGGATGGGGCGATAAGATTGTCCGCGATTCCGATCCAAGCAAGCCGAACGTCGGGGCTCTTTTGCGAGATAGCTGCGGGTATAAAGCTGTTGGCAAGAAGGAGGATGAGATGCGGAAACAAGTTGGGCTTGCCTCGCTGTTCTGCTCGCTGGCGGGAAACGGATGTGTTGGCTGTCGCCTCGAAACCCAACTCTATACCCAACCCGTCACCCCTGAAATTGTCCCTCTCTCTGGCAGTCGAGCCTGCAGGCAGATCGGCGACCACCCGGGATCAAATAGGTCCCACCACGTGGCCAAGCCCTGGATGGTCGAGCGCGACGCGTTCCTGGACATTTGGGCTTGGACTTGAGTGATGGTCATCGCGTTTGTTGACCCAGTAATTGTTCATCGACCAGCAGACAGCATAGCTGCACTCCCGACGGCCTGTGACACGCCGTCCAGCTCAAGCGACATCTCATCTCCAATAGCAGCCAGGCCTTAGGAAAGACAGCATGGCGCTCCCCAAACACCTCCAGGCTGGGCTTACGCCGGACGAGCTCACATTCCTCGCGGAGGACGACGTGGTCGACATTGTGCCGCTATTCTCGATGTCGCGCGTGCGCCTCTTGTCCGGTATCTATGGGCCGTTCACGCCCCCTGCGCGCGCGACTGTCCCGCTATGGCTTGCGCTCAGTCTGAAGCGGAAGCGGAAGTGCCGCATCGTGCCGCCCGACTGGCTCCAGGTTGGTGAGTGCCATGTCGGAGAACTTGGTCTTGGATGAGAGATTGTGGAGATAGGGGACGGACGGGATCATACCAGGGCTACGGCCTAAGAGGGATATGGCCAGGCGGACGCTTTGCCTCCACACCCGTGGAGCATTCACGGCTGTAGGGCGGCTAGGGGTTGAGAGCTGAGGAGAGCGAGAATGATGACGGCGGAACTGACAGCAGAACCCCTCCAGCTCGTACTCAAGGACGAGCGCGAGAAGGCCGAATCGTTCGTCGCCCTCCCGCGCCGCTTCTTCGAAACGTCCAAGGTCCTCCTCGACGTCGCGGGCGACGATCTGACGCAGCCTGGCCAGCTGCGGTCCCTCCTCAAGGACCTGCGGGAGATACGACAGGCCAAGACGCGTATCGGATTGCAGAGCGAGGGTGTGATGCGCGGGTCGTATTTGCAGGTACGTTAGCGCGGGCAGGAGTGGAGTGGGTCGGCGATCAGGATGAGGCGTAGAGAGGGGATGGGGTGGTTGATTCAACTGGCCTGTTTTGGGGAG
Organism: Cutaneotrichosporon dermatis; assembly: GCA_020011015.1. NCBI lineage: Eukaryota > Fungi > Basidiomycota > Tremellomycetes > Trichosporonales > Trichosporonaceae > Cutaneotrichosporon > Cutaneotrichosporon dermatis. The sequence continues at coordinate 3,410,678 of JAIGNX010000002.1, read as the reverse complement.
AGGACTGAGCTGACACCAGGTCACAAACCTCACGCCGATGGAGCTGTGCGAGCTCAAGCCATTCCTCGTCAAGGCGATGGGCATGATGCAGAGTCTGGAACGGGAGGACGAGGAGGCATAGCGGAGGACAAGGAGGCGTAGTGCAGGACGAGGAGGCATAGCCCAGGACGGAGATCGGTACGAGGGATAGGTCGACAGCAAGTACTGGCACAGCATTGGCACCGTTTGTTGTACACTATGGCATGGATGCAGAGTACGTGATTGCATTATAAGTGGAGATGGAGCGATGTGTATAATACGTGGATACTGATAGCCCAAGACGAAACAAAATATCTTCCAAGACGGGATAAACGATACGCGGCGAGTGGACGTTGGCTACTGGATGAGACACTTGGTGTCGACGCCCGCATCCTCGAGCGACTCCTTTGCGATCTCGGCCGTGTTCTCGCGCTGCTTGGCCTTGACTTCGCGCGGGAACCAGTCTTTCATGAAGTCCATGAGCGCGACGTCGAGGCAGCCTGGTGTTAGCGTCTGCATTGGCACGTCCGCAAGCAGAATTTGCCAGCACAGCCCGACTCACCTTTGTCGGCTAGGAGCACTGTCTGCGATCGGCACAAGGGGCAGTTGTCCTTGCCCCGCTGCTGCATCTTGACGAGGCAGCGGACGCAGAAGAGATGCCCACATGTCAGGCGGATAGGCTTGAACGCGATCGACATGCAGATGAGGCACGCGTAGTCGTCGAGCGAGGGCAGGATTCTGGTGTAAGCGATGTCCAAGAACGAGACCGCGGTACTCACGGCAGAAGGGTATTCGTCATGCTCGCCAACAACACATGTGGCAAGCTGGTATTATAGAATGTCCATGTCGACACATTCCCGTGTTTATCAACGTGCGTCGCGAGCGTCGACCGCACGAAAGCCGCCAACCCCGTACTCGCCGTCAGTGCCGTGCGCTTATCGTGTTTCTTGAGGATCTTCCTCGCGGCATCAATGTTCGCCATCTGGAACCGCTTGAGATCGAGCAGCCGGACGTTGAGGCGCAAGAAGTCGTCCCACGCCTTCCTCGTCCGCCGGCCGCGGATGGTGCGCCGGTCTCCGAGGCCGCGGCGCACAACCTCGGCCGCGAAGGCGTGCAGGCGGCGCTCGGCTTCGTCGACGCTGCGCTCGCCGCGGTCGCGCTCAGAGTTGGACTCGAAGATCTGCGACTCGATCCACAGGGCGAAGATGTCGCGCCATGCGTAGAGGTCCTTCTGGGACGGCGTGGTTGACCGGTACTCGTACTTTGTGAGGGTCCCATCCGAGACGTCTGAGTTGAGCGGCGTGGGGAGGACGGTCACGCCGTCGCCGGGCGTGATGCTCTCGCTGATGGAATGGCAGAGGGCGTCGACGTCGGCATGGAACTGCTCCTGCTGCGCTTCGTGGAAGTGGGAAAGAGAGGTTAGAGCCGCCGTGAGGACGTTAAAGAAGGCCATGTCGGATTGGAGGGGGATGATGAACTCGCGCGGTTCGGGTGAGGCGCTGAAGGGAACTACTGTCCCATTAGACTCGACATGAGAGTCAGTCTTGACTGGCATGGCTGCGTCTCCGAGGTCGGCTGGAGGTAGAGGTGGGGGGAGACCTGCACCGCTGAAGGCGCGCATTGTCGGTGTCGCGTCCAGGTCTAGCTCGACATTCGCCGCACGGCGCGGGTCGACAGCCTCGCCAAGCGACAATTCGGCCATACCGTGAGACGGGGAAGCGCTGGCCAGGGCCCAGATTGGCGACATGGCCGTGCGCATCTTGAGCAACGCGGGTGACGCCGGCACTTCCAGTTCACGCTTCAGCTCTATCACGCTGTCGTCGTCCTCGAGATCCTGCTCCGTGTCGGTCGGTTCTGTATCATCGTCGTCCCATCTCGTCGACGCCGTGTCTGAGCGCGACTCCGTCCTTGATCGTGAGCCAGACCTCGACTGGGACCGTGACCTTGACCTCGACCGCGAGCGCGGCGCTTCTGGGTTCACATGCAAACGAATCTGCGGTACAGGATTCGATTCGTCGCCTAATGGTCAGCCCCGACGTGTGGTGTTACTCACCTGTAAAGACGTATTGGGCCGTCACGCCGTCGGCAACAGTAACGACGCGTCCACCACCCGAGCCATTGGTGCCAACTGTCCCCGTCGGGCTGCCGATGCGCGCAGGGCTCGCTGTCCGGGCAATGGACGCTGGCCGCTCATCGCTGCGGCTCCACAGCATCTCCGATACGCTCAACGGTGCAGGCGACCCAACTACTGGTTCCCGCGTCGACTCCGGCTCCGACAGCATGCGCACACGGAATCGGTGCGGGTGGTGGGGTTGGGACAGGTCTTCGTCCTCCACGGCGTGCTCGTCATACACTGGGTCCAAGAGGACCTCCTTGGGGCTCGTGCGCTCGTCCACATCGAACTCGAACTGGAAATGCTCGTGTTCCGACAGATCTGCAGCTTCGCCAGCGCCTTCGCCGCCGCTCATACTGCTTCGGGAGGGACCAGCATCCGCATCTGCCTCGGTCACAAGTAACTGGCGCAGGACGGCGGGCGAGAGGCCCATGCCCTCAAGCTCGGCCTGGACATTCTTGATGAGCTTCTTGAGCTGCCGTCAGTGAACGTTCAAACGTGCGATGCGGCCGGGCAATGCAGGTGGCAAAGAGCGAAAGATGGAGGCAAAGTTGCGCGACGCCATGCGGCCGACTCACCCGGCGATACTCGATCGCGCTCGTCTTCCAGTCGTCCGGAAAGTCCGACGCGTCGAGGATATGCTGAAACTCCTTGCCGAACTTCATCGCGGCCCGAGTTCAGATGGTAGCGATGGCGTGTGAAAGAGGTGAGACAATTACGAGGATGAGGCCGAAGACAAAAAGCTGGCGCTCAGGTGGGGCGGCGCGGGGAAGTGGGGGACCACAGAGACCTATGGGCGGTGGTGGCTGCGCATCGTCGGAGCCACAAGGGCTGTCTGTAGGTTCAGAAAATGTTTCTTAGTTGAGGGATCGAGATGGGATTGTGAAGCGAAGTCGAGTGGCAAGTGGATGACACTGGCACGTGCGTTTCCGAGATTAGCCAAATGCCCGGGGTCCCACTAGCAAGGCCCAGAACAGACGCCGGGCGCCAGCATATACCGTGGGATAGTTGGTGTCTGATCGACCCGGCCTCCACCTACCTCCACCTCCACTTGGTCGCACCCACATGGGCGCGTGACTGCTATCTTTAACTTTGACAAGACACTCCTCGCTATAGCTCACTATGGACCCCCAGCAACTGCACGACCTCATCACCCTTGCTTTCAAGAGTGGGTAGTTCGGTGCTACTGTCTGCTAACGTTAGCGCGGGACCGGGCATACGCCCCGTACTCCAAGTTCCGGTACGTTGTTCGGCCCAACAGAGAGTTCTGAGTGCGAGGTGCCGAAACGCACACGCAGGTCACATAATCGCTTTCTGTCCACAAGATAAGAGCTAACCGACTTACAGTGTCGGAGCCGCCCTTCTTACCGACGTCGGCCCCGTTGGCGGATGTAACGTCGAGAACGCGTCTTACGGTGAGCAATCTCTTGTGAAACAACGCTGATTGCCAGGGGGAGGAATCTGCGCCGAGCGCACAGCGGTCACCAAGGCAGTCGTGAGTGCAATAACCCCCTCCCACCTCTCACCATGCTACTGTCCAAGTCTCCACTGTCCTGTGGTTTTCCTAGGCCCCCTGATATCCCCGCGTTATCCTACCACTCAGTCGTCTTGAATGGTGCATGAGCTGACACCAGTCCGAAGGCGCCACCCGCGTTCTCGCAGTCGCCGTCGTCTCCGACGTGCCCGAACCCACCACCTCGCCCTGCGGCATCTGCCGGCAGGTCCTGCGCGAGTTCTGCGCCCTCGACGTGCCCGTCTACATCGTCTCCGCGGCGTACACATCCGAGGCGCCCGCTGGTACCGCCCCAGAGTGGATCAAGGCGGCAGCCGGCGGGGAGGGCAAGGCCGCGTGGCCGAGTATCGAGAAGGAGGGCATGGCGGTGGTCATGACGCTCGACGAGCTGTTGCCGCTCAGCTTTGGGCCGGAGAACTTAAGCAAGTAGCGGCCTATGGCTTGGCTCCAGATGACAACGCATTTCACATCGCGGGTTGTCTGCAACCTTAATCTAATACGGACTCATACTGATAGACGGCTGATAGAGCTTACCACGGAGCTACAGCATAGTCCTGAACAGCACTCCAATACGTCTCGCCCGCGGTGTGCCAGGATGGCTGGGATTAACCTCAGGAATCGCGCCGGACGCGAGCTGGTAGTATTCGAGTTCCTGCATGTCGGCTGAACAACTGGCGGCATGAATAAGTCGAGGGAGAGATGGTAGAAAGGAGGGTGCCAGATGTGTGCATTCTTATACCTGGCAAACGGTGCAGCTATTCGTCTCTGCGATTGGTCTGAGGGTTGTTGCCGACTTGTCGATACGGCGAGGTGGCATCAAGTCGACTTGGTGGCTGATACGTGGGGATTGTTCTCGTCCGCGGTGAGCTGCTGGTTCTTGTGGCCATATGGGATTGTTAGGCTGGACGGCTGGGCCCATGTTAGAAAGAGTGTGCTCGACTTGTAAGGGACCTGTCGTGTTCGTGCAGGGCATGATGGGACATGGTTGAGATGCCGTGGTAAGTCGACCTGCTAGAGAGAGATGTCTGGTAATCCGAGACGAGATTCTTGCCACCATGAGTACGTACATGAGTACGATTTCTCAAGACCGCCATTGCTCTCACTGCTATACTGCCACCATGGCTCATCAAGCATACAAATAGAGCTCTGTTAACCATAGACGTTCAGTTGAACACCTCCTCGTCAGTAAGTCGAGATGCTAAGCGCCCAAACCACGTGGACGGACATGCCCGGCTCTCCACCCCATTTTGTTGACCTCACGCGCGCACCCAACAATGCATCATGTGCCCACACCTTCCTTCTCTCCTCTTCTTCTTCATCAACCACCCCAACAATGCCGGCCCTCACACCTATCGCGCAGCCCCCACACGCCATCTCGCAGGAGGAGCACGACGCGCTCACGTCGTCCACGCCCGCCAACTTCGACGACATCCCGCCCGTCCTCAGATGGCAGGGCGAGGCCGAGGTCAGCCTCGCCGTGCCGTCGTGGACCGCATGGTCTGCCCGGAGCGCCGGCGCGGTGGCGGATGGTGAGGCGAACGCGAACGCGAACGGGGATAGCGAGGGCGCCGACGCGGGGGAGATGGAGCACAAGGTCCGCGGGCGGCTCTACGTGACTGAGCAGTGAGTCTTCCTCTGCCTTCCTTTACGTGCGCCGCCTGGCCGTGACCGCACGCACTAGCCGGACACGCACTAGCCTCCGGCTAGATGCGTCCGAAGAGAAGGACGCGGAGTGAGGTGCATTCGCTAACAACCAGGGCCGTCGCGTTCATCCCCGTATCGCAGCAGGGCTTTGCCCTGCCGTTCCCCGCGCTTACGCTGCATGCGCTCACGCCCGCCGGCGGGTTCTTGCCCGCACACATCTACTGCCAGATCGACGAGGGCGACGCGACGGATGAGGACGAGTACGCTGCCATGGCTGAGATGCGCATCTTCGTCGAGGAGGCTCAGTGTAAGTGTGACTGTGGCTGAGATCTGGGGAAGAGGAAGGTGTGCAAGGGTGATGTGCAGTGGCCATGGTGTGCTGTGGGGAGGGTGTCTGCACCATGTTTGTTGGGAGGTGTCCCCGGCTCATTTTGGGAAGAGCGAGACCTCGTCTTTGCTCTGAACGAGTGTCGCTGCCCCTTACGGACCCGAGCACGACTGCCTTGTAGCGCCTTTAGCCAAACAATGCTGACCCCAGTGACACCCCTCTTCGACGCCCTGTCCGCCTGCTCAGCACTGCACGCCAGCCTGATGCCTTCAGGCGAGCCCTCGAGCTTCTTCGGGCTCGAGGATGACGACGACGAGTGGGACGACGACGCCGACGACGGCGCGTTCGAGGACGCCGACGAGGAGCACCAGGGCGGCGGAAGGGTGAGGAGCGACTTCCATTCTGGGGGCGGGCCAGGCGCGCGGTTCCAGCCGTATTAGGTGCGGGGCCGTGATCAAGAATGGGGATGAACCGTGGGACGCCCGTCCCAGGATGGTTGGAGAGGAGACAGGGCTTGGACGAAGGAAGAACCTTGCACCTGCTCTTGGGCAGAAAAGGGTGTAGAGTGGGGTGGAGGGACTAGAAGCACATCGTACTATGGCTGATGCATAGGCTCTGCAGACTGTGACCGAGGCGGGCGAGGACGAGAAGGAGGAGGCGGCAGTGCAAGACGGCGAGGGCCAGGGCGACGACGACGAAGAGGACGACGCTATCACACGCTTCCTCGAGAAGGTCGACTGGCGCGGTGTTCAAGCTGACGGGACCTGGGTCGACGTCGGGCCTAGCGATGCTCAGCCGAGCGAAGACGCGGGGCTGCGGATACAGCTCGACGCTGCGAATAAGCGGATTGCGGAGCTCGAGGCTAAGCTGCGTGCTGCGGGGCTGGAGTGAACGAGGGTGCGTGTCTGAAGAGTGTGAAGGATGAGGACAGTATGGAGCAGAGAAGGGCATGGTTCAGATTGTGGAATAGCACAGGCAACATGTGAACCCCAGTGAGCAGGTGTGAGTTATAGTCTGTTAATAGCATAGGGGTCGCTGGTTGAGGGATGCAACAGGAGGCATAGTCGCAAAACCGTACTGGGATATGAGCGTTAGTTCTCGTCAGTCAAGCAGCTCGAACTCCGCTGCTCTTCTGGACGCAACCACTCTCTCGCTCGCTCGATTCGCGCCCGACGCAACGATTCATAAGCATCATGGCGCCGAGACCATACTAGTTTGTGTATGGATGCTATTCAGCTGTCGGGTGTATATTAGCTGCTGAGCTGGATTGGACATCTGCTCGGGGGTTATGTTAGCGCCGCGGCCAATGCTGCGACGCAACGCGAAAGGGGCTGTCTAACGGCGGGTGGCGCCGGTCGCGTCACCGCGGACACCGGTTGCAGTGCCGGTGCTGGCGCCAGTGGCACCAGTAGCGCCAGTGGTGGCGCCTGTTGCGGGGGTAGCGCCGGTGGTGCCAGACGCGGCACGGGTACCAGTGTTGCCAAGGCCGGTCGCCGGGCGAGCGTTGTTGCCGGGGACGAGCTGGCCACCACCCCAGGCGCCGATAACGCGCTTGGCGGTGTTCCAGCCGTTCTGGATGGCGCCGGGCTTGCCAGCGGCGAACTTGTCGACCTGGGCGGTGAGGGAGTTGACGACCTGGCGGGTGAAGGGAGACGCGTGGTAGCGGAGGCGGATGAAGTGGGCGACGAAAATGGGGGCGATGAACGACGAGCGCCAGGTGATGGCGCCGAGGAGGACGCGGACAAAGATCGCGAGCTCAGAGTACGCGACGAACTGCATGGCCTTGTCGTAGTTGCCCTTGACCCAGACCTGGATCTGGCGGCCGATGTTGTCGGCCCAGTTGGCCGCAGGGCGCTGCTGGCCAGGGGCGGCTTTACTGATTGTCAGCGGGCGTCAACGACGAGGTGAGGTGCAAGTAAGCAGCCACCGACTCATCAGAGGTGCTTCTACCATCACCTCACCGCGCGTACTCACGGAGAGAACTTGGGGAGAACGTTGGTACGGAGGAAAGTCGCGCAGTGGAAGAGCGAGAAGGTAGCAAACGGCAGGATCGTCATGCTGATGGGCTTGGAAATGAGCCTGTTGGGGTTAGTGCACTGATCATCTGGGGGTGATAGTGGGGTGGCTCAGACCGCTTGCTGCCAGGTGGCTACGGTGTTGACGCGTGGAGCTGGCGCGCTGACGCGCTGGCAGTCTGGTGGAATGTGGGAGGCTCGTTGCAACGAAGGCCCGACGGATGCCATGGCTCGCAATCTCGCCCTACATCAACCTGCCCGGAGCCGAGGGCCGCAGCATCGCGCTTGCGCGGCCTTCGTGATCGACTCCGGTCCGCCAGCCAGGCGCCCCAGGCCAGTACCGCAAGCGGCCGACGTGTCGAACTCGTACACGCTGGCAGTTCCTAGCAACCAGTCCACCGCACACGGCTCGTGACTCACCAGTAGAACGCGAGCAGGGCGTACTGCGCGTTCTCATCGACAAAGGCGCGGCGGAGCCAGGGGGCGCCGGTGGGCTTGCCGAGAGACTTGAACACGACGATCGAGTAGCTCAGCAGCGCGCCGACGTACAACAGGCGGTACGAGATCGGCGGCGTGCCGCGGAACAGGAGAGTCTGGACGACGATGTAGGCTGTGGTCAGCGGGGGTGAGGTAGGATGGAGGGGAGTGGAAGTGGCCTGGAGGTGGGTGAGGCTGGAGCGCAACTAGAGCGACTGCTCCACTACCATTCGGTAGTGGAAGCGACGATGGAGCTGCTTGATGCGAAGTGCAGGCGAGGCTGCGAAGTTCGTTCGCACACTCGTCCGCAGCAGATACCGCAGCCCGCCAGCCCTGCATCCATCTCCAAGCTTATCCCTCTCGCGACGACGACGACATACCGGCATTGATGAGGACAGTGAGATGTCCAAACGCCCAGAGGTAGTGTGGGTCGAGGAGGCCTGCCATCTTGATTCGCAGGTAAGAGGGAGAGTGTTAGAGTCGTGTGATCCTCTCGCTGACGGTCGTGAGGAAGAGAGGGAACTGCGCTAGAGCGAGAGACAGTGAGTGTTTCAACTGCGGCTGAGGATGGGGGCAGTGGATGGGAAGAGAAGGTGGATGTGATGGATGGGTGGATGGATGGATGGATGGAGAGAAAGAAAGGATGGATGATGGGATCGATGGTTGGGGAAGAGGTGGTGGTAGATGCGAGTTGGGATGTGGGTGGAGTGGGGCTAAGGGGCGGAGAGGATGGAGGGAAAGGGTTCCCTCTCTCAAGCATCTACTTTACTAGCGGTGACGACAAAATCAGATCAGAGGTAAGGATGACGTCGGAGAATGATCTTGGCACGTGGTTCCCTTAGCTCCTCTGTAGACTTGGGTGGGCTGGTTGGGCTGAGTGGTGAGCCGGCGATGATGTGGCACTACTCCCTCGGCAAGGTTGCTCCTCATCCCGCTCTCATCATCGTCATACGCGGCACGACTCTGGACCTGAGGTACGCTCCTCAAGGTCCCGATGACAGGGCCTAGAACGACTGCTGCGTGTCAGCCAGGCTGCTAGGGAGCGGTAATGGCATGATCCCCGCGCAGATGCAATGGGCCTAATTGAACAGTGGATCGGAATGTATTTAATTTAGACAGCGGTATTACCCCGACTGTTAAATGGACAGAATATGATGGCGGGCAAGGAGGCCGATGACGCGCATGATCTTCCACTTCCAGCTGCTCGCTGGCTTCCAACCGCTCCAGCGGCTTGTTTTGATCGCGCATTGACACTGGGCGATGGAGGTATGAGCGTACACCTGGGCCAGACACTCGTTCGATGAATAGAGCCCCCGGCCTGTGCGTTCATACAACCACAGGCTGACAGAACCGAAGTTGGAGTTGAGGGGCCTGCTCACGCCGTCGCCCTGCGACCCTCTATTTCGATGTTCGTTAGACAGGCTAAGAATATATGCATACAACCGCTTCTATCGTTCGGCATGGCTCTCTGGTGCTGTTGGCTTGCACCTAACAATGGAGACAGTCTATTTCCCAAGCACTTCTCATGAGGCCGTGCTGGAGACTCCCGACCTAGAGCTTCTTCGTGGGCGTAACACTTGGCGACTCGGGACCGTTGTTCATCAGATCCGAGATTGCAGTCTCGAGGTTGTCAATACGGCCGGCCATCTCGTTCACTGCTATCAGCGATTGTCTTACGGCAGGGCATGGACAAGAGTTGTAGTGTGAGGAGACCATGGACGAGGAGGTCTTGGCCGATGTGGCCATGTCATAGACACAACAAAGCGGCAGCGTGAGCGCCGCCGACTAGGCCGACTAGACGAGCTCAGCGATGTTACAGAAGGAGACGGACAGTCCAGCTCGCGCTGGAAGGCCATCGACGGACGCGTCCATTGCCCATGCAGCACCACACCGCCGGCTGTGCTCTTCGACAACCCATAGCTTGGCCTCCTACCGCCAGCAGTCCTGGATCAGCTGCGATCGCTTCCACGCGACCAACCCAACCGCTTCCACGCGACCAACCCAACCGCTGTTTGGGGTAGGAGGGAAAGAGGATGCGTCAGGCGCAAGTCTGATGTGCGCGCGCATACGTGCCGCCGACGACTTAATGCCTCTCCAGCTCCCAGCTATACGCGCACAGCCTCTCCCGCATTCCAGCCGCTCCTCGCGCTTACACACGACACGTCGCGGCTTCCGTTTCGACACCTACTTCGTGTACTGCTGTCAGCCCAGATCATGTTAGAGGACGTACAGAACCTGGTCGCTCATCTCGTCGAATCGGCTCTCGAGGTTGTTCAGCAGCGTGTCGACCTGGTGTCAGCGAGGCTCGGGAGCGGTACGCGAGCTCTCCGTCATCCTGCGCACCACGAGGTGCCTCCTCAACGCGCCCACAGGACGGCCTAACCGCTGGCCCGCACGCGCGACCGTCCGCTAGCCCCTCAACCACTCGCACGCCTCACTCTCTCCATACATGACCATGCACTGGCGAAGGTACGTTCGCGTTGTGTCTCGCTCGCCCTGGGCACTCACAAATCCGCACAGCTCGCCTGGCGACGCGACGTTCTTCGCCGTGATCATACCCGCCGCCCCCGCCGTCGCCGTATCAGCTGCCGCCGCTGAGGCCGTCGTGTCGGCCTTCCCAGCCTCCGGTGATCCAGGCGTAGACTGCACGAGCATGCTCTGGCGTTTGGAGCCTGGGGCGAGTGCGGCGGTCGAGGGCCCGGCCATGGTGCGAGTCATTCGATGGAGCGCGAGGCCAAAGGAGGAGCGGGGTTGTGGAGGGTGTCGGGGATGTTGCGCTATACCTAGCGCAAGTGGCGTTTGGTGTCGTGGATAGTAGACAGGTAGAGCAAGGACAGTTGTTGAGGATGGAGGAGAGACGAGTGTTGCGTGTTGACGCGACGAGCAGAGTGGAGGCGCAGACCGTGTTTACCCCTCCCACTGAATTTCCCACCGCCGATCCGCCGATCCTCCCCTCCACTACTCCATCACTCTCCCAACCTCACCTCTACCATACTCAACCGGCGCGGGACTCTGGCATGCCGGCCCGTCTCCCCGCGCCCTTGATCCATCTGCAGGGTGTGCTGCGGCCCACCCTGCTGCGCCCGGATCTGCGCGCTCCGAGTGGGTTGGCTCGTCGGCGGGGACATGTCGGGCACGCGAGTGGTCATCAGTCCTGGGCTTGATATCTGAAGACGAGAGGCTGACGGCAGGTATTGCACATGTTGACTGGTTGGGGCTGCGCGATGCTGGCTTCAATGCGGTCGTTGTCGACAAGGACAACTGCGTGGTGCGTTTCTCCATGCTCCACTCTCCTTCCCGTAGTTGTAGTGCCTCACACTTCTCTGCTCTTCCAAACGCCTGCTCAGCTCTCTGCAGCATCTCGTCATATCTGCCGCCTTGCCTTTGGGCTCGTTCCGCGCTGACGCCAGACCCGACCACACTCCGATACCCTCGTGCCCGCCTACACGAACGCATGGTCGACGCTCCTCGCGACCTTTCCCGGCCGCGTGCTGATGGTCTCCAACTCGGCCGGCTCGGCCAAGGACCGCGGCGGCATCGGCGCCGAGGCCCTCTCGATGTCTCTCGCCGTGCCCGTTCTTGCTCACCGCCAACCCAAGCCAGCTTGCGCACAAGACATTCTCGCCTACTTCTCCGGCCGGCTTGGCCCGCCCCGCCTGATGCGGGATAGGCAGAACGGGACGGCGGCGCTCGCCGCCGTCGAGGAGGAGGTTGCTGAGGCCGAGCTGTTGGAGAAATGGCGCTGGCGGGTCGAGGAGGGCCCGCTCTGCGGGTCGTTGATAGGATCGCCCGCGTCGGGGAAGGGCGGGTACAAGAGCACGCTGGAGGAGCGCATGGTCGCCGCGCAGTACAAGGTGCCTCCGCCCGGCTCGGAGGGCGACTCGGCCGTCCAGGCCGCGCTCAAGACCAAGAGCAGGGCAGCAGAGAAGGAGGAGAAGGAGGAGGAGATGGATGAGATCACTGGCAACGCCCCTGTGCCGGGCACGCCCAAGGGCGCCGAGGCGGACAAGAGCGCACTCCGCGTGCTCGTCGTCGGCGACCGCCTGTTCACCGACGTTCTCCTCGCCCGCCGTCTCGAGAAATACGGCGTCACGGCACTAGCCGTCCAGACGACGGCGCTGCCGATGCCGAACGACGTCCGGCTCCTGCGCCGCTTCGAGGAGTGGCTCTCGTCGCGCGCCCTCAGCGCCCAAGCACCCATGTGGGCGCGCTACGTGATTCCAGATGCGCCGAAGCCTGAGCCTACAGCCGTCCCGCGCGGGCTGGAACGCCTCAACCCCCTCGTACAGGCCCAGGCCGCCTGGGAGCGCTGGACCGCGGACGTGCCGCATGTCCGGCTCGATCCCAGGTCGGGCACATGGAAGCCCAAGCCGCTTTTCGTCGCCTCTATGCGCGCGGCCGGGAGGGGCCTGCGTGTCGCCAGCCACTATGCGCGGCTGGGCGGGATATGGGCGTGGGCGCATATTCGGCGCGGCGTGAAGGCTGGCGTGGCGAGGGGGAAGGTTAGGATTGAGGAGATGAGGGTGGCGCGCAAGGAGGCGCAGGCGAAGGCGAAGGCTGAGGCTGTGGAGGCGGAGGTTAGGGCTGAGATGGAGAAGGCCGTGGACACCGGGAGGAGGATAGAGCCTGTCCCGTCAAAAGCTGCGTAATAGATGCAACAATTCATAGAGTGCAGCAAGGCTATTATCGTGCAGCGTGCAGCGTGAAGCCGAGGGAGCAGGGAGGTACCCGGCCGATCAGAGAGCTATCCAAGCCGGACAGAGTGCAACGAGGGCGAGCAGAGTGCGCAAGTGGTCCGTGAGCACTGCGATGTTGTCACCGACGCCTTTGCATCGCGCCGAGCATCTGCGGTAGGCTGCAGCAAGGCTGGACTATATAAAGCAGGGTGGTGAATGCCTTAGGACGTTGGGATAAAGCCGACATTCCAGCTCTATGTAACTCCATTCCAGGTACGAGAATGCTTAACGGTGCCGCATGAGAAGTGGCACGGGGAGACTTCGTGGCAGTGGCACTCCGGCAGCAACTCGCCACCCTCAACAGCCTCGCGCTCGGGCGCGTCCTTAACAATCCACAATGGTCCTGTCCGCGTAGGACCACCGCAATAGGGCCGCCGTGTGGAGGACACCCATCAGCACTCGTCCCACGCGCAATGCACACCTCCCATGGTACAAGTGGTTGCATAATGCTACATGCTCCTCAGTCCATGGCAATACAATGCGGGTATATCGTGCGCCCCATGCGGCGCTACCTCACCGAGTCAGACGAGCGCATGTCGATAGGTCCCATCGGCAGGATCGGGTTGACGGGGAGGTTCATCCCCGGTTGCAGTTCGAAGAAGTATCTTTTCCGCTTCTTTACCTATAGATCAGCGTCCGGCTGGCGCTTCTTGTAAACTTACGGGTTCGGGTTGAGCGGCATATTCTCGACGCTTCGCAGGTCGTCGCGCGGCCAAACCAATCTCGCCCTCGACGCTTTCTGCCGAAGCCGCCTCGTGGTCATCCTCGCCGCCGGGGGCATCTCGAGGAGATGCTTCATCCGGACTCGACATGTCGCGAGTGGCACCCCGGCCATTGACTGCCGTTTGAGATGCCGCGGCCGAATCAAGCATGCTGTGTCGTCTTTGTTGGGGGCCACTCGTTGGCCTTGCCGAGGGGAGGGAGTGACGGCCACCCTTCGCCTCTTGCATCGCTCTTCGCTTCTGATGCTTGCCGCTGCCAGGGGGTCGTCCTCTCCGGGGTCTTGTGCGCCCAGCGTCGTTGCCATCGTCCTCGACGTTGATGACGTGCTGCCCGGTCATGGTGAAGCGCGGCTGGGGTTGATGACCCGCTCCCGAGTTTGGTCCTGCACCCTTGGACGCGGATCCGGAGCCTTTGGCCATCGAGCTGGAAGGTTTGGACGTCGAGCCCGCACTTTTGGACGAGGATGCTGAGCCATTGGGCGTAGCTCCCAGCTGCTTACCAACCGCCTCCTCGTCGTCGCTATCACCGACAACGATAGGTTCCATTGGAGATAACCGAAGCTCTTGCTTGACCCTCCGACTGGAATGCTTGGGTGAGGTGCCAATGGGCACGATATCGTCATCGTCGTCGACCAAGTCGATAGGGTTCAGGGCCGTTCCCGCCGCGGCGGCTCCTAAGAGTTCGTTCTCGGCATCCTCGTCCTCCTCTCCTTCCTCCCCACCAGCTTGCAGTAGCTTGCCTGCGAGTACATTTTGCGCTTGCCCAGATGGACCTGGTGTCGGAGGCATAGTCTCGTCGGGCGCCTCACTCGCGCCATCGTCATCCTGGCCATTCTGGCCCCGACGCTTCGCCTTATGGGCCTCCCTCCATTCGCGCTGCTTCTGGGTAAGGGCTTGTTCAGCCTTTCTTTCCTTCAAAAGCAACTGGCGTGCGAGCTCGTCGATTTCGGTCTCGTCCTCGGAGACCTCACGGATCTTGCGGCCGGAACGCGTGCCGGTGACAAACTGGTACTTTTTGCTCATGCGAGCCTCGCGTTCCTCCTGGGACTCTACCTGGTAACGCGCCCACACGCCGACACCCTTCTCCTTGCCTTCGTTCATCCTGCGCTTGGTCTCGGCACGCTGTTGTTTGGCGCGCTCACGCGCCTCGGCCTGAAGTTGCTTTTGCTTGCGCTTCTCCTCCTCCTTGGCCCATGCACGCGCAGCAGCCTGCGAGAAGAGGTATTCGGTCCGTTCTGCGTCGTCCACGCGATTGCGAGCCTGGCGGTGCTCCCTGCTGTCGGGGACGGCGTTAAGCTGCATGAGAGTCGCTGCCCTTTCGTTGGCTGCTTGTTGCGCGACATCGGTCCTGTTGACAAGAAGCTTAGGACGTGGGAGATAAGTCGGCAGCACGTAATTCGAAATCTTCAGAGGTAGATAACCTCTGGGGACAAGGTGGGCTGGTGGGTATGCGCGAATGTCGGCTCGGCGATGGGCAGGCCACGGCATGAGGAAGATCATTGCGTGTCGAACACATCGTTCGCAGAACTCGAAACGTTGTTGATGGTGCCAGAAATACGCTTCGAGTGGCCTGGCACATGTGACGCAGTGAAGCTCGTCCCCTTCTTTGGAGACTGATTCAGTGTCCTCGGTCAGGCTCAGACTCTCCAGGAACTTTCGCTGGAGCTTGCGTTGGGTTGGCACGACACGTCGGCTCCAATCGAGCTTCTTCGACTTGTTGCGGGCTGCTCGTTTAGGAAGCTCGCGAGGGAGTTGGCGAGGATCTTGTTCGTCGCCAGACTCATCCGAAGACATGGCGGCTGGCGAGTTTGCTACCGATGTTGTTGTCCCGCGAGTCTTACGTGGCGTTGATGCTGGAGTCTCCTCATCGTCAGAGTCTCCTTGCGGCCCCGAATTAGAGAGCTCCTCCGCTGCCCGTCTAGCAGCACGTTTGACGGCCTCCGCCTCAGTCCGGCTTGTAGGGTGGCGCTTATAGTATCCAGTGCCGGCCAATTCGCAACTCAAGCACATACTAGGAATGATCAGCGTAGCACAAGAGATGATGTACGCACCACTCGCGGTTACCGCGGCCGACTAGCACGGTTAGTAGGTGTCAACACAAGGGTAACCTACAGTAATCTGATCCACTGCGGACAGTCAGCATATGCACTGTATGTAGTTGGAGCCATTACGTACTAGAAGGTGGTGAGCTCTTCGCCAATGGCGATCGGCCGCACGGTCTTGAAGGTGACATAGCTGTCTTTGCGGTACAGTTCGACGTTGTTCTGGCAATCGTGCTGGACGGTCAGCAACACAAACATGCCAACTCAGGACCTACATTCAAGAAACGAGCCGGACCCAAGAACAGTTGCAAGCAGTTCTTCAATGAAGACCGCAGCACGGAAAAGTCGCGTCGACCGGTCCGTTCGCTTCTCCGCTGAGGCACTGATTTTCGTTGCTTGCTCTCCTCGTCCTCTGATTCACTCGCGTCTTCGTCACCAGACGCCTCCTCGTCGTCGTTCAAGTCGCGCAGTCGCCCGCGTTCCAAATCTGCCTCCCAGGACTTTGGAAACTTGACCACTGATCCTTGCAGTTCGTCGAGCATAGTACCTTCCTCGAGGTTCCTCGTCGCGTAGACGCCCAGCTCGAAATGGAGTGTGACCGACCTGTACCGATCCGTCTTGTAGATCTCCACGCGCGAATTTGGACCGTAGATCATGAGATACCGCCGAAGAAGCCTTTAGGTGAGCAAGCGACTCGAACAGCAGAAACTCACTTGATGAACCTTCCCTTCTGCACATTGGTCTCCTTGGTCTGCAGATGAGCCTTGATGTCACCCCACCTAGCGATTAGCTACCCTCCTCCACTACAATCGAGCCAACGTACCGAAGGAACGCCTCTTCAGCCGCCGGCATGTTTCCATGCTCAATGACATACTGCCCATCAGCACCCATCTCTGTACTCGGACGACCACCGTGACGAAACGCCTACCTTCTGGAGAATGTCAAGGACTTCCTCGCCCTTGTGGACGGGCCCTACAAACCCGACCTGCTGGGGATGCAGGCCGAGCTTGTTACCCTTGGACTGGGCGATCTGGTCGACGAGGATGGAGTTGAGGAGGTCGTCATCGCGCGAAAGGTCCTCTGCTGGTGCGGCGTCGGATTCCCGAGTTGGGGGCGCGTCTTGGGGAGTGCGGGCCATGGATTTCACGGCCCGGAGCGAAGAGCTTGTCCACGCGTGCACGGGGTCGTGCGGAGGTAGGATCGGAGTAGGGGAGGATGATGTTGGCGAATGAGTGGATGGAAGGGAAGGAAGGAAGGAGGAGATGATCGTACAAGAAGTGCCAATAGAGGTGCAGTAGTAGTGGTCGGTGTGTTGTGTTGGTTTGTGCCCAATAGCCCCAGGGTTACGTTGATTAGACACTCCACCCTAACTTGCCCTTTTACTTTCCACTGCTTTTGCTTACCCCCGCCGCATAACAGAATGCTTAACCCTGAAATCCGGTAGAACCTCCACTTTCCGCCATTTCCGGGTGCACTTCATGCGTACATGCATCCATGCCCCCTAACCCTCCGCATGTTGATTTCTCTACGTCGATTCGCCACCAACCACTCTCCTACACACACACTCACACTTCACAAGAACAATGCGTCTCTCTCAAGCCAACAAAATCCTCCTCGGGTCATGTCTCGTCGTTGTTCCTCGTGCGTCTCTCCACCCTCATTTGCCGACACCCATGATCGAGCCAGGGGGATCTCGGTTCTGTCGCGTCAATTTGTCTGGCAATGTCGCACCCCTCGTGACCTGGAGCGACATTTGGGCCTAGTGCCATCCATGTTGCCAGCCGCCACACGTCACCCGCCTCGTCGCGCCCATTACTGACATCAGTGAGCTTCTACGGCGGCCTGGCGATTAAGGAGCACTACCTCGCCGGCGAGCTCGACAAGGTCCCGGAGAGCAAAGACCTGGTCTCGGAACGCGCCGTCAAGGCCCGCATCGTCCAGTAAGTCGCAGGGCTAGCTGTTTCTGGCGTGCAGTCGGGCAACACGCAATGCTGGCAGCGGAAGAGCTATGGAGGGCTGACGGCAGGCTGGAGCAGGAGCGTAAGGAGCTGTTGACGGAGGGCCGGGATTTGGACAAGAAGATCGAGGAGATCAAGGCGCGTCTGGCCGCGCGGCAATGTACGTTAAACGCGAGCGGCCCGGGCCGACCGGAGCGGCCGGAGGGACCCTCGGAGACGGAGTCGGAAAATCGTCGGTGGGAGAGGCTGACGTTCGCAGAGAAGTACAGTCAACTTGACTCGGCGGAGTCGCATATCAGCATCATTCTCAGTCTCATCGGCATGGCATCGTGTATTACCAGGTGGGAGGGGTTCAGGCGGCTAAGGTGGTGGCACTGATGGTCGAACGACTGACGAGGTCGTACATCCACGAGAGTAGGTTGACTAAGCGTGCAGCGATATTGCTTCACAGAGTTTACATTCAACATTGACAGTACGACTACACTTTTACCTCTAACAACGTCTACTGAGCAGAGTCTTCAAGGAGCCGCTGCATCTCCGCAATATCCTCGTCCGTGAACTCATACCACTCTCCTTCATGGAGAATGCGCGTGACGTTCTGCACGGCCTCCTGTGCTGGGGCGGGAACCGGAGTCTCCGCGTATGTCTGCGAGGGGTGGGTGGTGTAGGAGGGGCCGGCGGTACGGGTAGCGGGAGGTGGACCGGTGGCTGAGAGCGGCTCGACCAACCCACTAACTGGATTGACGTTCGAGCTCGAACCAGCCGGTTGATCCGCGCCCCAGCCGAGAGCATTGTACGCCTCTGGGTCGACGATCTCGAAACGGGAGACCTCAAAGCCTGGCCATGTCATGGCCTCCAGGAATGCAGGGAGGGTGACGTGGATACGGGTGCAGGGTGCGGCGACGAGTTCGGCGAAGTAGTTGCGAGAGGCGGGTGGGTGAGTGCTGTAAGCCGCGGCGTGGAGGGTGGCGGAGACATGCGGAAGTGATGCGCCAGTCGTTGGACCGGTGGTGATGTCGATGGCTGGAGCAGGAAGCTGGGGAGGAGCTGAGCCTGTGACCAGAGTTGTTGCTGTGGCGGGGGTAGGGGCTGGGGTGATGACGGAGGCGATGACTGGTGAAGTAACTTGCTCGGCAACGGGCGCCGAAGCGGTGACCGGTACGTTGGGCTGGGCATCGCCAGGTAAGAGCTGTGGAGGTCCCAAACTCCCAGCATTGCCGATGACAGCTCCAAGGCTCTCCGCAAACTCCTCCTCGACCCGTGTCCTCACTGCGCCCGCCCCATCTTCAGTCTGGTCCTCATACGCCGGCGAGGCATGCTGCGCTGCAAACTCGATCCCGTACATCGCAGGCGTGAGGCCCGTCTCCGCCTCGGCCGGCATCGGCGAGTGCATTACTGTCGCGCGTGCTTCATTGTCCATGGGCATGGGCGATGGAATAGCTGACGAGGGCGGCTCGGCATCGGCGGCGTGAGGCGAATGGATGGCCATCTGGTTCTGGAGGAAGGGCGTAAGACCAGTCTCGGACGGGTTCGAGAGCGGGACGGAGATCAGACGGAGGGGCTTGGGCGGGGTGCGCTTGGACTCCATGGACCGGACTTCATGGTGGAGCTGGCTGGGGCGTCTGACGGCTTGCTCGGCGAGGAGGACAGTGGATGGAGGAGCTGGTAGGATGACTGCATCTGGTGCAGACCCGGTGGAGAGGTTGGCGTAGCCTCTAATCGGAGAAAGTGGAGAGCGGAATGGGGCGTCGTCAGAGTCGGCGTGAATGGTAGGTGTGGCGGCGCTGGGAGTCGGTGAGAGCGAGAGAGGATGGAAAGGGGTGATGTCCTCGGGTGCCGAGTGGTGATGGGGACGCGAGCGAACGCTTCTGGCAACGATGCGGCCGGTGCCGCGGCGGACGAGAGAGCGGGGGGTGCGCGGGGTGGTTGGAGTTCTGGGGGGTGCTGGGTTGATCACAGCCTCGGGCGCGGAGTTGGTCGCCGTGACGGGCTCGGAGGGCTTGCGCTTCGACTCGGTCTTAGCCTTCTTCTTGTTCGTCTTCGACAGCGCTGCAGCAAGGCGCTTGGCTGGCACGCTGTCGCCCATCTCGACGTCGCTGCCATCGGTGCGTCCAATACGTGTGGTGTTCTCGGGGGCAATGTTGGCGTCCGGGCCGGCTGCGAAGGAAGGGGTGACGTCGGGCTCGACGTCGTTGGTGGCCTTGAGAAGGCGCTTGCTCGAGCGTGTGCGGAGCGGGCGTGGTGCAGGGCCGTCTACTGCATTAACAGCCACATCGGGAGTGTGCGTGCCGGTCGGCGTTGGAGTGGATGTGCCACTAGCGTTGGAGTCGCTAAGACGCGTGCGTGAACGCGTACGACGTAGATCTGGGGCGTCCAGTGTCGAGGAGGGCGCGGCGGGGGCGACGAGTGTGGCGGGAAGGAGGACAGCGACTAACTCCGCCTCGGCCTGACGCGCGTTGCTGCGCGTGGTGCGAGACGTCGCGAGGTTCTTGGGCAGGTGATAGCCCATGTTGGATGGTTTTGTTGGCAGGCAAGGCGAGGTGATGTGGTGAGAGTGAGGGTGTGCGACCTATGGAGAAGTGACCGGGACAAGCCCAACTACCGTGTTCTTAACTGCACACCGTAAACTGATGATGGCCATGGCCAGCGAAGCAAGTCGAGGGCGAGGACGACGAACGCCAGTACGAGTCATGTCATGCCAGTAGTGCCTCTCCTCCGTGTCCCTCGGACTCGAAAGGTTGTTTTGGGGATGTCTGTGATGGGTAGACGTGCAACATGGTGGAGGCGAGATCTAGAGGATGGAGGTCGCGTGTTGTGAGCGTGCTGTGATGGCAAGAAGCCGCGGGGGTGAGTGAGTGAGCGGCGTGAGTGGCGTGGGTTAGGAGCGGGAATCAAGCGGGTAGGTCGGGCGAAGAGTGGTGATGCGAGCGTACCATTGATGATAAGGGTTGGACACGCAAGACAAGGCCAACAGAATGACAAAGGATGGTAGATGTTGCGGTAGCGAAATGGAGAACAATAAGCGAACGTCTGATCAAGTGGCACACGATACACGAGGCAGTGGCGCTACACGTGTCCATACACACACCCTCGAGACTCATGACACAGGACACACTTGCTTGCTTCCTCGTCCGATCTGGGCGGACCAGGCCGTGCGGTCATACTCGATCGATAGTCGCCTCTGCAGCCCTTGGCTTCTTCTGCACCTCACTCCGTCCCTCGTCCCCCATTCACTTCTCAGACGCATCCTCCCCCCGTTCACCCCTTCCTTTGGAATCGGCCTTGTTGTAAACCCCACCTACACTCTGCAACTGTTCGCATACTCCCCTCCTCCGCTCATCGTCCAGCTAGCGCATTGGCATCGTACAGTAATGTGCTAGTCGTGACATGCATGCGGCGGCTGCGCCGTTCTACCGGGTCTACATTGGTTAAGCATGATGTTGGGTTTGGTTTGTAGGTGGAAGTGGGGTTGTTTGCTTTGTGCATTTGTTTGTTTGTTGATCTGGTCAATGATATCGCTGCCAGTTGGTCTGACACTGGCGCTGCTTGCCAGCCGCCCACCAGCTTGCTACCCAGCTGGCTTACGCGGAGGTGTGGCCGTTGGGCGGGGTCGGCTGCTGTGGCGGGGTGATGGTCGAGTGGGGCATTACGGGGTCTTGGCCTTGTGTAAGCTGCAAGCTTCGTATCGGCAGGGACGGTGCACCACAGGTCGACATCACCTAAACCCCGACTTACTGTAGTAACCACCCCATCCCTGTGGCTGGGGGTAGTACGACGGCGCAGCAGCCGGATCCCATCCGTTGCCATTGGCATCAGGCGACACACTGCCACCCGGCACGACGGGCTGCGCACCAGGCTGGCCCGGAATGCCAGCGTATCCAGGATAGTACTGGTAGTTGGGCTGGTACATCTTGCCGTCAGCCACCGCACGCACAGACGGCATTGTGACGCGGGACGATCCCGCACCAACCCTACTCACCATGAAACCAGGCGCGTCCGTCTGCCGGTCCTTGCCCCACGAGCACTTGATCGGCCGGCCGTGTACGAGCTGGTTCTGCAGGCTGGTGATGGCGAGCGCGGCGTTCTGGTGCGTGTCGAGCTTGACGAATGCGAATCCCCGGTCGGCCTGCATGCGCACCTCGACAATGTAGCCGAAGCTCTGGAAGAGCGGGATGAGGTCCGCCTGCGTTGTGTACGGGATCAGGTTGCCGACGTACACCGTCGTGTTGTACTCTGGTGTCTGCGCCGCGACCTGCTCGAACGAGAGCGGGCCGGCTTGGAATCCGTTGCTCCCTGCGCCGCCAGGTGCGCTGCCGGGAGACCCGCCGCCGCCCATGCCCATGAGGCTCCGCGAGCCGCCGGTCTGCGTCTTCTGGTTGGCCCAATTGACGCGGATAGCGCGCGAGCCGAGCCACTCGCCGTTCATCGTCGCGATCGCCTTCTCGGCGTCGGCCTTGTCCCTGCGAGTCAGCAGTGCGCGTCTTGACTAGAAACCGCGGGCCAGACAGGTAAGGTGTGCCTGCCCGCTACAGCACTCGCTTCAAACACCGCTGCGAGGACAGACAGCATTGGCACCACCGACCAGCCCTTACCAGCCAGCCCTCCCCCTCCCCATAGCCCCTAACACTCTCACTCACCTGAACGACAGGAAGCCGTAGCCCCTGCTCTTGCCCGAGTTCATATCCCACATCACGCGAGCCTCGGACAAGCTCTGGAACTGCTGGAACGCCTTACCCAGCACCTCGTCGTTGACCTCGGGACTGAGGTCGCCCACGAACACATGGAAGTGGTGCTGCGTGTCTTCGCGGTTCCCCTGCCCCTGGTATGCCCAGTTAACACGGATCTCTGCGTCGAAAATCTTGCGCCCGTTGAGCGTGCCCAGCGCCTGCTCGGCGCTGCGCATGTCCGTGTACTCGACAAAGCCGTAGTTGTACCCGCCGTGCTGGAAGTTGCGGTCCTGGATAATCTTGGCGGTGACGACTGGTCCGGCGACTTGGAAGATCTCGGCCAGCATGTGGTCGGTCACGCGAGGGCTGAGGTTGCCAATGTAGAGGTGCGGCTTCTTGGGCGCCTCGGCGGGTTGGCCCGGGGTCATGCCGTAGGGCGCGAAGGCGACGGACATTGCCTCGGAAGTAGAGAGGGGGGGTTGGAGTCGGGGGAGAGGGGATAGGAGTGTAGGGCCAGTGGAGAGCTTTCGGTTTTGCTTAGCTTGGCTCGTCAGGTGGAGATGGTGGGAGCGTGAACGGGTCGTGGAGTTGTAGTGTTTTGTAACGGTTTGTGACGATGATTGAATGCGAACACGAGAGCCCGAAAGAGAGAGAGAGAGGAAAGGAGAAGAGAGAAAGGAAACGAAAAGAGCCCGAACGATGCGCGATGATCTAGAGGTGAACGACGACAGAGAGAGAGAGTGAGAAAGAGGAAGAAACAAGAAACGAGACGACCCCAGCGACAACAGCCATTCATTCATTGTCCTGGCATGCCTGGGATCTCTTGGTCGCCTCCTGTCTCGTGGTCAACTCCTACACACCAAAGGGGCTCGGCCTTTTGACTTTGGCAATGACGTGGGATTTGATACAGTCTCGCAGCGCGGAACGCGTTCTGGTCCTAGGTTCCCAACGAGAATCGAGCCCTTGCTGACAATCAAGCGCTAATTACCAGACTGTCACCCTGAAGCCCGATTCCACAACAAATGACAAGGCAGCCTCATGCAACACCTCAATCATAACATATCGTTACGCCAGTCCATGCATGACGGACTCGCGCGTGCCCTGGGATGTGACGCCTACAGCGTTCGTGACTACAAATGGTTTTCCTATGCAAAAGTAGCGCCTCCTAATGCGCCACTTTAGTGGTCAATGATAGAGAGGTTGCCCGTGATGAGCTTGTTCTCGAGGTCGGTACCGTCGGGAATCATGATCTTGTTGCCCTCGGTAGCAACGATAATGCACGTGCCGGCGAGACGCACACGCTTGCCGAACCACACGTCGCCCGAGACAGTAAGGTGGTCGAGCTCCTTGATGTTGGGGATCGACTTGAACCGCTTCTCGAAGTTCTATCTCGTCAGCCAACGTTCACGTCCCCCAACACAGGCACAGAGTACTCACCGCAACCTTCTTGAACTGGTCACCGAGCTTGACAACAGGAGTGCCGCCGAACTCGCGCGACTTGTCCATCGTAAGAACACCGTGCTGGAGGTTGTAGAGACCCGACTTGATGAGGAGAAGGTCGGAGCACGACTTGACTGGCAAGAAGCGCGAACGAGGAACGTTGATACCGATAGCCGAGTCGAAGTGCTTGATGGCAGCACCAATGGCAGTCTCGAGCTGGATGACAGCCTCACCCTTGTCAGTGACCTTGTTGTTGACAATGATCTCGAGGTTCAGCTCGTCGTTGTCGACGACACGCTTGATAGCCTTCAAGTTGCACCAGATGTTGTTGGTGTTGAAGATCTTGAACTTGCGGGTAGAGCAGAACTCGTCGAGGTGGTCCTTGGGAACCTGGGCGACCTCAAGAAGACGGGGCTTGCCCTCGTAGTCGATGATGGTACCACCCTTGATGTCGGCCTTGGTCTTGTCGGTGACCTCCATAACGTACTCAGCCTGAGCGTCGATCATGGTCTGGAAGATGTTGAGGTCAACGACGGCGCCGAGGTTGTCGACGTTCGAAACGAAGATGTACTCCTTGCCGGCGGCAATGAGCTGGTCGAGGAGACCGGAGTTGTTGAGGGCATCGTAGATGTCACCGTGTCCGGGGGGGTACCAGAACGACTTGTCCGAAGACGCGTCGGCGGGGCAGGGGAGGAGCGACTCCTTGTCGACACGGGGGTAGCGCGACTGGTTGAAGGTGAGGATGTTGATGTTGTGGTTCTGGTACTTCTGGATGATACGGGCGGTGTCGTCGTCGGTGTTGAACGAGTTCATGAGGATGAAGGGAACGTTGACGTTATACTTCTCGTTCAAGTGCTCGATCTGACGGACGGAGAGGTCGAGGAAGGTCATGCCCTCACGAACCTCGATGACCGACTTGGGGCCAACACAGCCCATAGTGGTACCGAGACCACCGTTAAGCTTGAGGACGGCAAGCTTGTTGAGGATGGCGGGGTCGACGTTCTCGAGAACCTCGTATGGGCGGACCTGCTCGGGCTTAGGGGGCTGGATCTTCTCCCAGTCACTGAAGGATTAGTCAGCATCTGGGTGCGGGTTTGTGGTACGCGGGAGTGTTGGCACCAGCAAGCAGAGAGGGAGGTACGAGAGCCACAGGGAGCACGAGATGAGATGATTTGGTTGCCGGTGCACGGATCCTTTCACCCATGTTCACCGGCACCGGTCTGGGCTCCATGTGTGACCCTCGTTCGCTCGTCACACTCCGGCACCGCCTGGATAATCCACCCAAAGGCCTCCACGTCTGGGTGCACATGTGCTACTCACATCTTCTCGCCCTTGGCCTTCTCAGTGAGGTAGCGGTTGAAGAGGAGGAAGAACGACTCCATCTCGGCGTTGAACATCTGGTCACGTCAGCTTGCTTGTCACCCTAGATTCCGCGGGTAGGCGCGGCGCATCACACAGCATGCCGACTCAATGTCATCGACGAGATCCGCAGACGTCGGGTCATCCCCGATGCAGTAACAAGCATCGTGAGAATGGCGACGACGACGTGACTACCCACGTCTGTGGAACGTGGGATCACGCCACACACCATCTCGCACGCCGCGGCGAGGTCGACATCACACACGCCTCCAAACACGTTCGATTCAAGCTACTGACCTTCTTCTTCGCGGGGTCGGTGACACCCTGGACCATGCGGTTGAGCTCGTTGCGCATAGCCTTGGCCGAGACACCCGTCGTCGCCGACTTGAAGTCCTGCTATGTCAGCATGGTGACCTCTCCGGGAAGGTGGTGCGCGTCAGGTAGCTGAGCGATGGCACGCCCTATGACGTGTCAAGCTGTTCAGCAGAGACTTACGATGGACGAGTGGCCGCGCTGGCGCTGCGACGACTGCTGAGCGGTAAGAGTAGCCATTGTGAAGAAGAAGTTTTGGATAGAAGGGGGATAGAAGTGACGAAGAAGAAGTGGTATAATGTATAGAATGTAAAAGGTGATGCCCCAACGGTGGATGAGAGTCTACTTGTCAGCGAGGAGAGGGGAGTGTCATCATTGGGGGGGAGGTGGAGGGCGCCAGGGGTGGGGGGGTATGCCCTTGGGAGGGTGGAAAGGAAGGGGGGGGAGGACCGCAGGTGGGGGTGCGGATGGCCTGGGTGAGCGGGGTGGGCGAGCGGAGCAAAAAGGACGAGGCGAGAGCCAGCCAGGACCCATGGGAGCTAGAGCGCGCCAGCGGCAGGCAGCGGCAGGCAAAGCGCAGCAGACAGGCTTTGGGCCTCTTGGGTTGGGCCGGGACAATCACCACCGCGTTAAGGCGTACATACATACGGGGACTTCCCCTTCCCTTCTCCCCCTCTGCCCCCCTCCTGCCGCGTCGTGCGTCTTCTGACGGCGTCGATGGCTTCAGGGGCTGATTTTCCCCTCAAACTCGTGCCCATCGCGCCGCCACCCCCTTTAGCTTTCAACATGCTCTTGGCCTTTCCGTTTTCAGCTGAAATATCTCACTTCCTAGTAGTATGTACAGGGCGGGTGCCCGTGCATGTTCTGTACATTCGATGGGGGGACCTGGAGCCTCGAGCTGGCTAGGCTGGGGGAACTGGGCCATGAACGTGGATGGCCCCGGCGGTCGGGCGAATAGCAAAACGAGGCACCATCTGCATGTTAGGTTTGCTCCGTCCATTGCCGCACAGCATTTTGTCCTCTCATCGGCAAGTCGGGAGCTCGGGAGGATCGCCGGTCCATGCCGATGCCGATCTCTACCACAACTTGGGGCGGGGGAGATGGAAGATTATCAGCTGGGCGGCTGCAGCGGCATGTTGTAGACGTGATCCATTCAGAGCGGCACGAGCGGACCCGGATTGCCCGCTCGTGCCTTTCCCCATTCCCCCACAAGTGTCAACAATTACAATTAAGTAGAGTTGTCGATCAGTCGACATCGAGCAGCGAGCAGCAGCATCGAGCAGCAAATCTTCAACGGCTTCCTCAAGTTTGTTTACAAATGTACAAGATGCATGATGATGCAAGTCCCGGCACGCTCTGGCACACGGACACTATAACTCGACTCGCAGGCTTCCAACCATGATGATGACAAAGCATGGCGAGATGAACCGCGAGCGACACATTTGGTTTGGTCTAGCTACTCGTCTATCCGCACTTCCAGTGGCAGATGTCACCGTCGACGATCTCGTACGGCTTGCCCTGCTGGCGGAGCTTGCCCGCGGCCTTGACCGCGTTCTCGGAGCCGTGCTCCTTGAGGTCCTCGTACGACATGATCTCACCACAGACGAACTTGTTCTCGAAGTCCGAGTGGATGACACCAGCGGCCTGAGGCGCCTTGATGCCCTTGCGGACGGTCCAAGCGCGAACCTCGTCGGGGCCGGCGGTGAAGTAACGGATGAGGTGAAGCGAAGCGTAACCGGAAGTGGTGATCTTGCCAAGGGCGGAGGGGTTCTTCTTGCCAAGGCCAAGCTTCTCACCCTCGTCGGCAGCCTCCTCCTCGCTCATGGAGACGAGACGCTCCTCGAGAGCAACAGAGAAGGGAATGAGCTGGTCTCCCGGGTTGTTCTCGTCGATCCACGCCTTGATCTTGGGCAGCCACTTGTTCTTTTTCCGAACGTAGTCGCGCTCAGACAGGTTGACAAGGTAGGTGATGGGCTTGGCCGTAAGGAGGTGAAGACCGTTGATGATCTCGACCTGTACTCCGTCAGCACTGACGCTCTCCGTTATGGAATGTGATAGAAGGGGACAGAATAGGAAGGGGAATCAGTAAAAGGTATATTCTCATGTGTATAACGGGGCGTTACTCCCACATCGACGAGCTGGGTTTGTAGAGCATATCGCTCGTTCTCATCCGGTAAAAGGTAGTGGTAGAGGCAATCGAGGAAACTCACCTCCTTGTTGGTCCAGGTGCCCTTGCGGACGTCACGGTTGTCCTCCTGAACACACTTGAGAACGCGCTCAACGGTCGCCAACTCCTCCTTCTTGGCCTTGTCGGCGAGCGAGACGTTGCCGCACGAGCGAACGACCTTGCGCAGCCTCTCGATCTCCTTCTCGAGCCACTCAATGTCCTTGAGACGGAGCTCAGTCGAGATGATCTCCATGTCACGGACGGGGTCGACATCACCCTCGACGTGGATGACCTCGGCGTCGTCGAACGCGCGGACCATCTGGAAGATACCGTCGACGGCACGGACGTGGGACAAGAAAGCGTTGCCGAGACCAGCACCAGTCGACGCACCAGCCGTCAGACCAGCAATGTCAATGCAGGTCAGGAACGCTGGGACCTCCGACTTGGGCTTGTACACCTCGCAAAGCCAGTCGAAGCGCTCATCGGGGACAGGGATACGGGCCTCCTCGGGGTCGATAGTGGCGTAGGGGAAGTTGGCGGCCTTGCCGAGGTCGGTCTTGGACAATGTGTTGAAGAACGACGACTTGCCGACGTTGGGGACACCGACGATACCGATCTATCCAGGGTCAGTTTCTGACAATGCCAAGCTGGTGGGCCAAAAGTGGGCAGCATATAAAACTCACCTTCAAGTTGTTGCCGGGACGGCCGAGAATGACCTTCTTCTCCTCAACGACCTTCTTCTTAGGTGGCATTTTCTTTTTGAACGCTGGGGTGGATGTGTGGAAGGGGCGAAGGGGAGACGAGCTCTGACCGAAGACGGAGCTGCGTTGGGTGGTGGTGAGGGGGAGAGTGGCTACCGCGCGATGAGGAGCGTTAACCTTTAAGAGGAACGAGAAGCGTGAAGCCGAGTTGCGAGTGGCAGAGCGTGTGATGCAGGAGAGGGGCATGCACAACGCAACAAGTGAAGCAATAATGCTGACAGAGAAAGACTGATCCGAGTTCCAGCAGAACCTCTTACAGCCATAACGTGAGTTTTTCGACCCGTCGGTGCGAACGCGACACCGTCCCTGGCCTCCACCATCCAGAAATTTATTTGCTAGCCCTTTCTAAATTAATAATCCCACATCGATTGGTAAATGCTTCCGTCGTTGATTACCTCCACCTTGGGTACTCGATCAAAACAAAAGTTTGGACCTAGCTCGTGGTCAGTGCCTGGCGACCTGCTCTAACCTAGGTTGGTCGCGCGAACGCGTAGGTCGAATCTGCTGCACTTCTGGTAGCGAAGAGCACAAATGCGCTTTGCAAGCCACATGCTGCCAGCCTCCTGCTGTCAGTCGTGGCATCTTTGGTACGAGTCCGTTCATGGGGCTCACGTCTATCGTGGCCGCGACGACAGCGATGTTAACCACACCGATGTGCTCTCTCGGCCGCTATGTAGTCTGCATCCGCTGTCATGAAGATGAATTGCATTTCTGAGACACATGACCGACAGTGATCTAGGGGTCAGCTTCGTTCATGAACATCTACCACAGTCGGGCTCACTGTACTGTCGCGTGCAACGAAGAAGTACGTGAGCTCAAAGGGAGATCCGAAACGAAGACACCATTAGCGACGGCGGCCGGCGGTGTAGGACCGCGGGATTTGGGAGTGGACTCTTAGCGCCGCTGGAACAAGCTGTCTCAGGATGCTATAAGCTGCATGGAACGTGGGGTGTTCAAAGGAATAGCCACGAGCTAGCAACTGCTCTACGAGCTTGCGAGTCAAAGCAGACAATGAGCTCACGAGCTCACGCAAATCAAAGGAGATGCCTGTGGCAGGGGAGGGAGGGAAAGCCAAACGTGTCGATGGTGGCGGTGATGCACGGGCCACCTGCGGTGTGACGTTTGACCCTGGCGTCCTTCATCAAATCGAGCTTCCATACGCAGTCGTGATGAGCCCATCTTCATCTCCCATCGCTGTACTCTTCGGTGCGCACACATCTCACTAAGAGTGCATCAGAATATGTTCATGCATGGCAGCTGCGAACAGTGCACTGCATGTAGCACGCCGTGCATCTTTCAGTATAAGCTCATTAGGGAATGCATACAGGTACTGAGAGCGATGACGGTACATAAGTACAGGATAAGACCACCACCGCGTCATCCTACCCAGGCTTTAAACCTGATTGATATTGTATAGTGGAGGTCATTGGAAAGGGAAAGCCGAGGAGATGAAGGGGATATGTAAGGACAAGAGCCTTGGCTAGACGGCTGCATGGCTTGGGCTGGGCTTACGGGTTGAGAAAGACTACAGTTAGAGAGAGGAGAGAGGATGGCACACCGCCGCCGCCGCCACCACTTTTGGAATCCAATCCACAAATCGCCCCGCTTCCCTATCCGGGCGGGCCTGTCGCGGCCTTCGTGGCCCAAGTCGTCCATCGCTGCTGTCATGCCCCCCACCTACGGATCCGCGACCAACCGACTAGGCCATCCCATCCCACATATCCCACCCACCGTCCCCTTCCTCCCGTGCTCATCCATTCAACTACCACCACCATCCACCTCTATCATTACTCTACTGTTCACTACTCATCTTCTCCTTTACTCTTCGCTCTCTATCTACATTCTCTACCCTTACCCTCCTTCGAATCTGGGCGTTCTTGATCAAGTCCCATCAATCTTAAACCCGCACCCGGCAAGGGGCTGTGCGACGTCCTTAGGTGAGTGCCCGAATCGCAGCAGTCGCGCAGGCCAACCTGGCTTTCAACTCGATCGGGTGGAGCTTGGAGCCATACGCGTCCATGACACGTACACCCAGATCCAGCGTACCTCCGCCACTGTTCACCTTTACCCATGCTTCCATGAGGGAAGCCCTCCTCTTCTGTGCATCGCACCATGCATGGCGTGTGACTTGGCATCACAGCCCTGGCTCTCCACACTCCTCCAATCACAACTGCGGGCCCCACCTTCCTTCCTCGTCCTCGTTGGCGATGGCCCGCGCACGACCCTCCTCCAGCTCTCTCCAACCTATTACAACAACGGCCCGAGCGTTGCACTTGCTGACATCTGAACCTTAGTCTCAAAGCACTCCTCTCGTCGCGCTCTTTGACAGCCATGTCTGACGCTCCAACCTCCAGCGAGGCCGACAAGCTCGCTCCACCGCCACCCAAGCCAGATCGCAGCAACTCGGCAGCCTCGAATCGCAGCAGCAACTCATCACGACGAGGCCATCGCTCTCCTGGCTCTTCCGCTTCCGTCTCACGCTCCAACTCGCACTCATCGCAAGGCAACGGCGGTGGCAACACTACTGGAAGGAAGGGTGCCAACACAACGACTATAAGCGGCGGCACCTCGTTAGGCGGTGGTGGCAAGGGCGGCGAGCACAAGCGTACCCGTACCAAGGGCAACGCCCAAGACGGTGGATCGCGCCCTCTTTCACGCCGCTCCTCTACCAAGCAGGGACCTCAGCGCCCTTCCAGCGCCAACACGGACAAGTCGGACCGGCCTTCCACACCAGGCGAGCAGCTAAAGGTGCGCTCTATCCACGCCGCTACTAGTCCACCTGTCGACGCGATGGAGGCTGCAGTCACAGCTGCGACGAAGAAGCACCACGAAACTCATGGCCAGGACGCGCTGAGCAGTCTGCAACGTATGATCTCGGATCTCAAGGCGATATCGCCGACCAACTCCAACCCCGGCTCCCGCCAGGTCAGCGGCACGATGGACAAGCCACCTTCCTCGTCCGACTCGCCCCAGTCTCCGACTTCGGGGTCTGGTTCAGCTCCAATGGCTATCCCCGGAGCAACGTCGCCATCGGCGTCGACGTCGACCAAGCTCAAGGCGGACGCCCCTAGCTTCACGCCCGGATCTCTCCGCACGGGTCAGTCACCCACCGCGCCGACATCGAACCAAGGTTCGCAGCAGGCACGTGCGCCTCCCTCGAGCAACAACCAGGCCCGTCGCACTCAGTCGGTCTCGTATGGCTTCAACCAAAATTACAACAACCCCGGTTTCGTCGGTGGTCTTCCTCACTTCCCCCTCGCCGACGCTGGCATCCAGCCTGGACAGAGCATCGACTTCACTCAGTTCAGCCAGCATGCCGAGGTCTTCCAGCAGCAGCAGCAACTCCTCGCAGCACAGCAGCTACAGCTCCAACTCCTCCAGGCTCAGCTGGTGCAGCAGCAGATGGCGAGCCAACAGCAGCAGCGTGACACTGGCTTCATCGCACCCAGGTTCCAGGCGCTCGCTGCCCAGCGTGCCGCTATTGCTCAACAGCAGCAACAGCAGAGTGTCCAGCTCGCTGAGGCTCAGCGCCTCTATGAGCTGCACCAGCAGCAGCTCCTTCTCGCCCAGCAGCAGCCTCCCATTCCTGAGACTTCGCCACCTGCCGTGTTCGAGGAGGACTCGCCCGAGCAGTCTCCTGCGGCTCTTGGACCGACCGGTCGCCCGCAGCTCAACCCCAACTTCACTTTCGGCAAGCGGCGAGAGAGCGGCTCGGACAAACCCCCTGTTATCGTCGACCGGAGTGCTGGAGTCGGCGGCGCTGCGGCTACTGGGCTCGCCGGCCTGGCCGCCCGCGCACATAAGCGCAGCGGCAGCGACATGAACCAGCAGGACACTGAGCAGGTGAGGTGTAACTCTCTGACATGAAGCTAATGGCAGCTTGAGATTCAGCGTCAGATCGAAGCTCTCCAGGCCAAGCAGAAGGAGTTGATGTCGGGTCGCGGCGGTTCCGTGTCCAAGCCTGGGCTTGACCAGCTCAAGGGCCAGGCAACAGCACGTCACCGTCGGACACAGTCGCAGATGTCCGCCACGTCTCCTACTGCGGAGATGCAGCAGTTCATGCTGGCGCCAACCGAGGGCGGCGACAAGCTTGGTCGATCTCTCCAGGATGTGCAACAGCAGGCGCCGCCCCCCACCGCCAGTGTGCCCCACAGCCGTCGCCACAGCATGAACGTCCTCGCCAAGGGCGCCGGCGCTGGAATGGGCTTTGGCGAGTACGTCGAGGACGGCAGCTCTATCTCTATTCCCGCCGGGTACCAGCACCACCGCTCGGGCAGTCGCTCTGGCTTCGAGTCTGGTAACTGGCGCATGAACGGTGGTGGTGGTAACGCTGCGACGACCGACCTTGCCTCTGCGCAGGCCCAACTTGCCTCGCTCGCGCAGTTCCGTGCTGCCGCCGGGTCCGGGCACGCCAAGATGGCGTCGTTCAGCTTCCCCAATATGCTTCCCAACCTGCTTGCCGCTACGACATTGCAGAACCCATCGGGCCAGACTTCCCTCTGGCAGCAGCAGCAGGCATTCCAGATGCAGCTGCAGCAGAACCAGCAGGGTCCCCAGCGCAAGTCTCTCTTCGCCCCGTACCTCCCTCAAGCCTCCCTTCCTCCACTGCTGAGCGCTGGAAAGCTCGTCGTCGGTATTCTTCGTGTCAACAAGAAGAACCGCTCCGACGCTTACGTCGCTACCGACGTGCTCGACGCCGACATCTACATTTGTGGCTCCAAAGACCGCAACCGTGCCCTCGAAGGTGACATTGTCGCTGTCGAGCTTCTCGATGTTGACGAGGTCTGGGGCACCAAGAAGGACAAGGAGGAGAAGAAGCGCAAGAAGGAAGAGAGCTACGACGTCAAGCCATCGGCTGCTAAGAAGCTCGAGAAGAAGAAGGACGACATCGAGGTTGAGGGGCAGAGCCTGACGCTATTCGAGGACGAGGAGGTCAACGACGAGACCAAGCCTACCTACGCTGGTCACGTTGTCGCCGTGGTTGAGCGCATGCCAGGGCAGCTGTTCTCTGGGCAGCTTGGCGTCCTTCGTCCATCCTCGGCCGCGACCAAGGAGAAGCAGGAGGCGGAGCGCCGCGAGCGTGAGGGCGACCGGCCTAGAGCCGATGAGAAGAAGGAGGCAGAGCCCCGCCCCAAGATTGTGTGGTTCAAGCCTACCGACAAGCGTGTGCCTCTCATCGCCATTCCCACGGAGCAGGCTCCCAGCGACTTCATCGAGAACCCCGACGCACATGCCAACAAGCTGTTCGTCGCCACAATCAAGCGTTGGCCAATCACCTCGCTTCATCCTTTCGGCACGCTCGTTGAGGAGCTTGGTCCCATTGGAGACTCTGAGGTTGAGACGTCTGCCATTCTCAAGGACTGCAACTTCCCCACCGAGGAGTTTACCGATGTTGCCCTTAAGTGCCTGCCTCCTCTCCCCTGGAGCATTCCCGAGCGCGAGTACGAGTCGCGCGTAGACCTTCGTGAGGACTGCGTGTTCACTATCGATCCCGCCAACTCGCGCGACTTGGATGACGCACTATCCATTCGTGCCAACGATGACGACACCCACACTGTTGGTGTTCACATTGCCGATGTGTCATACTTTATCAAGGCGAATACGGCCCTGGACCGCGATGCGCGCAAGCGTGCTGCGTCCGTCTACCTCGTCCAGCGCGCTGTCCCTATGCTCCCGCCTCTCCTCTCTGAGCAGCTCTGCTCGCTCGTGCCTGACGTCGAGCGCCTTGCCTTCTCGGCCTTCTTCGTCATCGACAAGGACGGCAACGTCCTTGAGAAGTCGTACCGCCGCTCGATCATCAAGTCGACCGCCAGGCTCTCGTACGCCGACGCCGCTGCTGTCATTGCGGGCGGCAAGCTCGAGTCTGGCAAGGTGTCCAACGCCCATCCCGCCGAGAAGGTCGAGAGCGACATCCGCCTGCTCCACAGCCTCGCGAGCAAGCTTCGCAGCAGACGCATCGAGAACGGTGCGATGCTGTCGCAGCGTGCTCGTCTCTCCTTCACCCTCGACGAGGCTGGCGAGCCTGTCGATGTCTCCGTGCAGGCGAAGAACGACGCCAACATGGTCATTGAGGAGTTTACCGTCCTCACTAACACGTCGATCGCAGCGGTCATTGCCAACGGTCTCGCGGAACAGGCACTTCTCCGACGCCAGGAGCCTCCAAACGACCGTCGCCTCCAGGCGTTTGTGGAGCGCGCCAAGGGCTTAGGCTTCGACCTCGACCCAACCAACGCCGGCACTTTGCAGAAGTCGTTCAACAAGATCACCGACAAGGAGTCCGTCTTCTGCCTCAGTGTCCTTGAGAAGAAGACGATGCAGCCTGCGCGCTACTTCTGCACCGGCATGCTCGACATTGCGAAGTACTCGCACTGGGCTCTCAACGCCCCGCTTTACACTCACTTCACTTCGCCGATCCGCCGGTACGCAGACGTACTTGTCCATCGTATGCTTGACGCGTGCCTGTCCAGCCCCTCGCCTAGCGACG
Source organism: Cutaneotrichosporon dermatis (assembly GCA_020011015.1). NCBI lineage: Eukaryota > Fungi > Basidiomycota > Tremellomycetes > Trichosporonales > Trichosporonaceae > Cutaneotrichosporon > Cutaneotrichosporon dermatis. The sequence goes on along the minus strand of JAIGNX010000002.1, from coordinate 3,375,922 downwards.
TCAAGTTCCTTATGGACCGCGACCAGGTGGCCAAGTGTGCACAGCAGTGTAACATGAAGCGCCAGAGTGCCCGCTTGGCTGAGGATCAGTCTGCGCACCTCCACCTTAGCATGCTTATTAGCAACCTGTCGGCCAAGTACGGCCCTGTCATTCGTCACGCGCGCGTCACTGGCGTCTACGACCAGGCGTTCGACGTCGTCATTCCCGAGTTCTCGCTCGAAAAGCGTGTCCACCTCGACAAGCTTCCTTTGGAGAACAGCGTCTTCGACGAGCACTCCAACGTGCTGTCGCTCTACTGGAAGACGCAGGATGTGCTTTCGTTCCTGACTCAGTCGGTTGACGACGAGCACCTCCTCAAGATCAAGCAGCACACCGATGGTCAGGCGTCGGGCGCATCGACGACCCGCGCTGCTGATACGAGCGCCCTCTTCGAGGACGGCAAGGAGGTTTCGGCGCAGGTGCAGAAGAGCGCCAGCCGCGCGCCGCTCGTGTTCGAGGGCCTGCGGGAGACGTCGGCAGGCCACCGTATCCAGGACATCAAGGAGTTCAGCTCGCTCCCGGTTATCGTCACGGCGGACATGTCCAAGAGCCCGCCCGTGCTGGTCGTGTATGCTTGTGAGTACCTTGGCGTTTCACCAGGCTAGATGCTAACCCGCAGGCAACCCATACGCGGCTTAGGTACACATTCTCCCCGCATTCGCGAATCTGTCTTGAGCGCATAGGCATAGGTCACGCAAGTAGCACTGGAAAACATGATGAGGCAGAGTGTTTGTGTTGGTGTTGGAATGTACATAATCATCGGTCGGGTGGGGCAGAGAAGGAGCGCTGTCGATTGTCGTGGACGTTGGCAGCGCAGTCAACATGCGCAGCCTGCTGGCTGTGCTAGCGTAGTCATATGTGGCCTTGTCCAGCTGTGTTGCACACTCGTACATGTAACTCTGCAATGATGTCCTATCCACCATCACGCGCGTCTGGACCATGACATCCAACGTCCAAGGCACTGGCCACCAACCTCCCATGTCATCAGTTACTTCTCAACATCTCAGTTCATGCATTGCACAATACAGCATGGGAAGGAAGATTCTCAGCCCCACTCCAACTTCCGGACTGCACCCGCTTGCCCACAAAACCCCACGCCAGAACACACGAACATCAACCAACAACGCCTCGTTATATCAGTCGGTAGATTAAATGACTCTTAATGCGGACTTTATCCGGTTGATCATTCGGTCGTGGGTTCGAGCCCCACACGAGGCTTCTCTTTTGCCCTCTGTAGCTCTGCATGCGTTTTTGCGCCGCTCGCGGTGCGAGAACGCGCGGGAGAACGAGGGGGGCGAAGGTTTGCAGATCGTAGATGAAAGGTGGAGGTTGGTGGTGGAGGTGGAGGTGGAGGTGGAGGTCCGAAATTTGTCCGCTCGTCTGACCAGCGAAGGTAGAGATGAGCAGAGCGCTCAGTGCAGGGACAGCGACGTCCTGCCTACTGCTATCGTGACGGAGTCGGGTAGCTTACTCGAAGGAGCGGAACACTTCATTGCCTGTGACTATTGTACACTATGTGACTCCCCTATGCGACTCCGCTACCTGATGCCTGCCCTGGCCCGACCCGCCCCAGCCTACGCTCCTACTCATCCCCCTTCCGCTTGTCGCCGCCGCCCTCTGCCTCCTCCTGTGCCCTCGCCTCCGCCTCCCGCAACTCCGCCTCGGCAGCCTTGACAATCTCCCACCCCTCCCCGCGCCACAGCGCGACTCGCCACAGTGCAACAACCAGCGCGACGCCGGCATCCCGCCCGACGTCGAGCTCCGGCGTCTGCACGGCAACAAGGAAGGCATCCTGCTCCTCCCGGAGCTGCGTGACCGCCTCCGTCCCATCCGGCACGTCGGTGCTGCTCTGTGCGGCGGCCGCGGCTTCGGCGCCTTCGCTCAGCCCTTCCACCTCTCCCTCGCGCGATTGCTTCGCTTCCCCTCCCCGGGCTTGGGCACAGCGCCGGGCGAACGCCCGCTCGGCAGCGAGGAGGTCCTTCACCAGAGCCGCGATGCGGGGATTTCCGCCCAGCAGGGCGTGGAGAGGGAAGACGGGGACATCGCCCTCCGCCTCCTTTCCACCCTCCTTCTCGCCTTGGGCCGCGTCAGGCCGCCGGATCATCGGGACGTGGAGTTGATCCCGCGCTCCCTCGTCCAGCGGCGACTGGTTGCCAACCCATACGTCAAGGACGGCGATCGCGCGCTCCGGCGCCACGCCCCTTGCGACCGCCTCGACCTCGCTCGGCTCCAGCGGCCGCAGCACGCGGACGGCATCCAAGCGGCCCTTGAACGACGTCTCCGCAGCGCCCTCCCCGAACGTCGACGGCGGCTTGGCGCTCATAATCCGCGCCCGCAGAAGCTCGAGCTCCTGCGCACACCGCTCCTCGAGCTCGGCGCTGACCTGTTGCATGAGGTTGTCGGTGACCTTCGGAGGCCCGCCCGTCAAGTTCGCCAGGTAGCGCTTAGCACTGGGAGCGCGCTTGACGGCGTCGTGGCGCAGGGAGACCCAGACGGCTTGGCCGGTGCGCCGCGCCGCGAAGCGGGGATGGAGGATGCCGTCGGGGGCCACGATAACGCGCGGGGAGCGGTCGCGCGTCGCGCGATACAGCAGAGGTCGGAGCTTGAGCATGTACGCTGCCGTCAGGGGTCTCAGTCGGTGGGGGCGGGGCGGTAAGAGAAGGGTGACTTACCGCTCGGGATGCGCTGGTTGGAGACGGCGCAGCGGCGGACAGGCGTGCTCTGCATCACCGCTGTGTGTTAGCTCATAGACGCACGGCTGTCATAAGAGGACAAGGACGCGTCGGCGAGTAAGAGGCCGGCAACTTACAGATGGGGTCCTGTCGCCACGCCTCGCTGCGGTCCGGCTTGGCTGCCACTCGCGCGGCGGCCCGGTTGAGCTTCTTGCGCGTAGGGTACGCGCCGAAGATGGCTGAGCGCTCCTTTCCATCCTCGACAACTGGGTGCGTCTCGACGACCTTGTACCGCGGGACCTCTTTGGGCTTGTTGCGCAAATGCGTTGCCGGGTCATCGGCCGGGGAGTAATCGGTGAAGGCGCGTGATCGCGGCACGCTTACCACCGCTCTGCGTGCTAACGTCGGGGCACGGAACATGGTGACAATGTGAGGTGTCTAGCTTTTAGGACGTGTGGCGCGAGGCCGGCTGATAGTTGATGGATTGTACGCGGTCGATCGCACGATGAGAAGAGTGAAAGCGAAAACAAAATCCGACCAATCTCCAATACGTCATTAGCACGCTTACAACCATTTAACCGGCGTCCTCCCAATTTAGTTCCGTCTGGCCGGCTAGCAGCTAGGGATTGGATGGATAGCGCTCCCTACGGTTGGCGGAGGGCCGAGTGGCCGATGATATGCCGCCGATCGACTATCGCTTGCTTCACCACAACTCTCTCTCTTGCTCTCACGCTCGACGCAAACTCTACTGAACCCAACCCCCGCCCGCGGACACTATGGCGGCGACGGGGTGTGTTATCTCGCACGGGCTGGGCTGACGGCAGGGGATATGAAGGCGCGTGGACAAGGCGGGCGCGCCAGGTCGACGAGTGGCTTGCCGGTGAGTCGAACGTGTTTGGTGACGTCGGAATGGCAGGACGTGGAATGGAGCGTATTAGGGGGATGGCTGGTCTTTAACGACATGGGCAGAAGCTATGACCCATGACATCTAGTCGCTGTCTCTGCTCCATCTGCTCCGGCCCCGATGGAGCGATGCGATGTGGGGCCTGCTCGTGGGAGGAGGTTCTAGGACAAGCACTAACCGACAGGCCACAAGGTCGTCGTGTCCGCTACGACCGCCTCGATCGTCTCCACCTTTGCAGGCTTCCCGGTGAGTCACGCGCACAGGTGATCAGTGTGACGAGGAGAGGTATGGCCATCGAAGTTGCACCGGCATCTCGACAGCAATGCACTCGAAGCGACCAGTGGGGCATGGTGCGGCTTGGTGCGGCATGCTCAATGCCAGCCACTCATTGTGGTTGCTTCTGTTACTAGAGCCTGAGCATGCCCAACTGTTCAGTGCCATGTGCATCGGCTCCAGCCCTCCGTTAATTGATCTCTCAATCGCTTGCTCCACTTCACCTCGCGCAACCAGCTCCGCCTCGACCATGTCTAACCTCAGCTCGACTCGCTCAAGTCGCGCTTGCAGAGCTCGCGCGAGAATATCTCCATGCCCCGCCTCGCCGCCGAGGTCGTCCGCGAAGAGGGCATTGGCGGGTGAGTTCATTGTCCCTCACGATGCAGTTACTAACTCCAGATTGTGGCGCGGCTTCCCGTGAGTTCCCTCCTATCGATCAGTGACTGTGGCGTGAACCTCAGCTCGAACACGCGGCCCGCACAGTACATGGAGTGCACAACAGCTAACCCCAGCCTCCCACTCATCACCATCTCTATCGTCCGCACCATATCATTTACTATCTACACATCAACGAAGCGCATCCTTAACTCGACCCCCGACTCTCCCGACACCCCAACACCACCAGGAGGCAAGCCGTGGTTCGATTTACACCTCGGAGTGCTGAACAAGAACCGCACGGCCGACGTCGCCCTCACCTCTCTCATCGCCGGCGGCGCGAGTGGCGCCGTCGTGTGCCTCGGCAGCGCGCCATTTGAGCTCGTTAAGGTGAGCCCTCGCCCTTCCTACTCCGCTAACAGCCAGGTCCGGCGACAACTTGAGTACCAGATCTATCGCGACTCGCACCCCGAGCTCTTCGCCAAGCCGTCCACTGCATCTGGCCCATCTTCCGTCCCCTCAGCCAAATCCCCAACCACCTCTTCTTCCTCCTCATCTGGGACGAAGGTCCCACAACCGCCCAAAGTTGTCCCCCTCTCCTCTGGCGCCCCCGTCGAAGCCACTGCCAACGCCATCGACGCCACTGTCGCCCCCTCCCGCGCTCTCAAGCCCAAGACGCCTGCCCCAGCACCCCAGTTCATGCCGCCCACGACGCTGCAGGCCGTGCGCATGATCGTGCGCTCGATGGGCCCGCTGGGTCTGTGGACCGGCTTCCCACTCCACTTCGTGCGCGATACGCTGGGCACAGCGCTGTATTTCGCCGAGTACGACGTCATGCGCTTCTGGCTCGGTGGCGGGCGGGGAGCGGTGGATCGGCGGCAGGATAAGTTTGGCAGCGCGGCGACGCAGGAGGACCTCCCGAGTTGGGCGAGGGGATGGCTGCCCGCGCAGCTGGTGCCGTTCTTGTGCGGGAGCGTGGCGGGCGTGACTAGTTGGGCCTTGATTTACCCCGTGGATGTGAGTGCGAAAATCGATTGGGGGTGTGGAGAACGAGATGGGGGAGCCTGCTAACAGCTAGGCCATCAAGACCAAAGCCCAACAACGCGCCCTCTCCAACCTCCCTCGACGCACGCCGTTCACCCAGCTGCGCCGCCTCGTCCGCGGTTCGGACGGTACCAAGCCGTGGTTGTCAGGCATCGCGCGTCTGTATCGCGGGTGAGTACTTCCTCGTCTATCTCCCGTGTTCCGGGTTCAATTAGAGGAACGAAAGCTGACAGCAGCCTCGGCGTATCGATGATCCGATCAATGCTGACCCACGGCCTGCTCTGGACACTAGTGGATTGGACCAGCGGGTACATTGACAAACGGCCTTGTGAGCGCTTAGTCGAGCGGCTCGCATAGCAGATTTAGGACTCTTGACCGGAACAAGGTTAGAAGGGTATCATTAGGCAACCAAGAGCCAAGGGAGCGCTGCGCTGCTTCAGACGTCATTCAAATTGCTTGCCTGCCTGAGCAGGCTTGTCTTGCAGCGGCCAGGCTGGGCCCGCCACGGACGTGGGCCATGATGGGCTATATGGTTCGCCGGGGCAATAAGGATAGACCGCGCAACATAGTGTCAGACCATGCATGTGCCGCTAGGGCTCTACAGGCTGGATGCAGGGTATATGCCTAGATCTTGTCCGGGTGTTGTTGTATCTTCTGACTTCTATCATTCTTCGCCTGCACCAGTCCTAAGCCTAGCAGGCGAGTGTAGCGCACCAGGCCGCTCAAGTGGCAACTTGACTCTTCGTTGCAGTGACACAGAGAGCCGCCCCGCTGCCACGGTCCAGGAGACAGCGCAGTCGGTAGCTAAGGCTGAGGGCGTGGCGACGTTTTCAGGTGGGTGTTGGCCGCCAACATCACGCCTTCTTCGTTCGCGCATGGTGCGCCATCGCGCTCTCGTCGGCCCACTCCTTCGTCGCCATCTGCGTCAAGCGGGACACGCAGCGTGCGAAGGCGAAGAGCTCCTCGTCAGACGAGAAGAGGGACGACGAGCCGACGACGTCCGTGTTGATGCCGAGCTCGCTCATCGTTTGCCGCACGCTGTTGTCCTCGATGGCGCCGCCGTTGTCGTCCGAGAAGATCGAGTAGATCGGGCCCGCGGACGAGATGAACAGCTTGGTCTTGTTCTCGTAGCACGCGTCGATGAATGTGATGAACCGGCGCGCCTGGTCACGCTCGCTCAGGGTGAGCTTCGGCACGTCCTCCACGAACACGGTTGGGAACTTGGCCGTGATCTCGAGGTAGTCCGCCGCGCTAAGTGGGTGGTTGCACAGGTCGTCGAACGAGAACCGGCGACATGGCCCGAAGACTCGGGCACGGTGAGCTCGCGGCCCCACAGTGGCAGCTTGCGGTTGAGCTTGATCTCCGGTTCTGAGTCGGCGGACGCGAGGCCGTGGAACAGCTTGTCCATCTCGGCTGACGTCGAGTCATTCAGCGGGTGGTAGTAGACGTGGGTGATCGTCCGAGGCATCTTGCGGTAATCTGTGTGTCAGTGCGGAAATGGAGGGAGGGGAAAGGGAAGCGCGCCGTGAGATGACGCACCAGTGCCCGAGTTCAAGTCGACAATGTCGAAGCGCTCCTTGATGAGATCGATCGCCGGGATGAACGATTCGCGCTGGATGCCGTTGATGTACAGCTCATCAGGGTGGCGGCTGTCGTCAGCACGTTTCAACGACGCGATCCAGCTCGCAACATCTTACTCACTTGGACGTGATGATGGAGACTACACCGAAATCTGTCAGACGCTCGAACAGGTTACGCAGAAGCATAGCCGTGACGATATCGGTGACCTGGAACTCGTCGAAGCAGAGCACACGTCCTGTGCCGCGATGCTCCGGCGACCTCCGGGATGGCGTCCCGCTTGCCATCGCCCTCCTCGACATACTTCGCCGTAACCGCATGCTGACGCTGGAGCACCTCGATCATGAACGAGTGGAAGTGGATGCGCGTGCTTCCATATTTGCCACCCGCTGGAACTGCTTCGGCAGCGTAGAGTGGAACAAGTCCATGAGCATCGTCTTGCCCGTTCCCACCGAGCCATAGAGGTAGAGCCCCTTGGGCACCTGGTCGAGCGGATCGTGGGCTCAATTGACGCGCTCTTGCGCGTGAAGAACTTGCCGAACTAATGTCAGCATTCCACCGACATCAACATCTACATCCGATCGGCGGAACAATCAGAGGCAGGTGGGCAAGGTGGGCAACGGTTTAGCCTCATCGTCCCGCAGACATGAATGTAACAACATTGCGTCGGTCGGACAACGGCCAATTATTAGACTCACAAACGACGGAGAAACGGCTTCCTCGGGCTCCGGGAGGGGTCCCGGGTCGTAATGTTGGAGTTTCTCCCAGAGCGGCATGAGCTTCTTGACAATCTGCCTCTGGTGCTCGTCTGGGCGGAGGATGCCCTCATTGACGAGGAACTCGTAACGCGTCATTGGGTCTGTGGTCAGACAGGGCGCATGTACTCAGAAAATACCTTGGAAAGACGCTGCTGCTTGTGCATCGTGAAGCCTGTGCTCCAAGTCCTCACGCTGGCTGGGGTCGAGGACGCGACGGGTGCTTGTGAACGTGCGAATCGTTGGCCGGATGAGCGTTGGAGCCGCAGCACGGGCAATAACGAGCGGGCGGCGTGGAACGATGCGCAACTTGACGCGCTGGGCGCCAGCAAGAAGCTGGCGGGGCGGCATGATAGATGGGAGTGAGGGCGTGTATCTGGGATAACGACGGGTCGGAGGGTGTGATGTATGATATCTGATCTCTGTATACAAGCCAGTTCGTCACTTGCCAAGAAGCCGGTATACTCGAAGTGGACAGGCACGCGGCCAACTGCAGCCAACATAATTCCGGCCCAGCGTGGGGCAACATGTTACCCCGTCACGCCGTCATAACCGGATTCTTCCGCCACATCCGTTAAACACCGCCACCTAACGTGGCGACCACGTGTCGTGGTCTCACCTTGAATGTCAACAACAATCCCTCGAGACTGACTTCTATCGACGACGGCTTAGCTGGTCCACAACAATACTTCCAACCATCTCTTTACGCTCTTTCCATTCTTCTCACGACATCCACCCCCACTCAATGTCCCGACGCGCCCCCTCCACAGGCGTGTCGCGAGTCGGGAGCCGTGCGCCCTCCCTAGCTCCGTCATCACGGTTATCTCGACCCGCGAGCTCAGCCTCTATAGCAGGCAGGCGGACAACAAACGCCGCCGTCCCCAACATCCGCGTTCCCTCCGACATCCCAGAGACCAACATCAACGTCATCGTGCGATGTCGAGGGCGGACACCACAGGAGATTGAGGAGAACTCTCCGCCAATCACACAAACAGGCGGACCTATCTCGGACGCTATTACAATCACAACGACACCTGCCGCAGCCTCGTCCTCTTTGGTCGTTCCGACTGCGGCTGAGAACACGAAGACGTACAAGTTCGACAAGGTGTTTGGTCCCGAGGCCGACCAGACGACAGTGTTTACTGAGGTTGCAGAGGGCATGCTCAACGAGGTGCTGGCGGGTTACAACTGCACCATCTTCGCATACGGGCAGACCGGAACAGGCAAGACGTGAGTTTGTGCCAATGCCAAACACTGACAGCAGGTATACCATGCAGGGCGACATGAACCCCACACCATTGTCGGCTCCGTCATTTGAGGCGGGTATCATCCCTCGCGTGCTGCATCGCCTATTCGCCCTGCTCGAGGCTCAGGAGAATAGCGAGTACGCGGTCAAGTGCTCCTACATCGAGATCTACAACGAGGAGCTGCGAGACCTCCTGTCCCACGATTATGGAGTTCCCGGAGCCGCCGCCAACATCAAGATCTTCGAGGACATTGCCAAGAAGGGCGTCAACGTCCAAGGTGTCGAGGAGGCAGGCTTGCGAGACTTGAAGGATGGCCTCGCCGTTCTTCGCAAGGGCAGTCAGCGCCGGCAAGTCGCCGAGACCAAGCTCAACACTGAGTCATCTCGTTCGCATTCGATTTTCACCCTCACGGTTCACGTCAAGGAGACATCCATCCAGAAGGGTGGCGAGGATATGCTCAGGATAGGCAAATTCAATCTTGTCGACTTGGCCGGTTCCGAGGCCATCTCCCGTTCTGGCGCCCAGGGCAAACACTCGCGCGAGGCCGGAAATATCAACCAATCGCTCCTGGCTCTTGGGCGTGTCATCAATGCCCTTGTTGACAAGACATCCCAACACATCCCCTACCGCGACGCGAAGCTCACACGACTGCTGCAAGACTCTCTGGGCGGACGCACCAAGACTTGCATCATCGCCACGGTCTCACCGACCAAGAGCAACATGGAGGAGACTCTGTCAACACTCGATTACGCCAGTCGCGCCAAGAGCATTAGAAACAAGCCCGAGGTTAACGCCCATCTCACCAAGGCCGGTCTACTGCGCGAGTATCTGGGTGACATCGAGCGCCTCAAGGCGGAGCTGCACGCTACCCGCGAGAAGAACGGCGTGTATATCCCGGACGACCAGTGGAAGGAGATGAGCGAGGAGAGGTCACAACGGAAACTCGAGTTCGACGAAGCCAAGTCGCGCGTCACTGCCGTCGAAATCGAGCTCAAGACGCGCAAGAGCGAGTTCGACCAGGTTACGGCCCGCTTTGTCTCCACGAGTAGCGAATTGGCAGAAGCTCGCGAGGCGGAGCGCCAGCTCGGCGTCGCCCTCGAGACCGCCAAGGCCGACGTAGAGGCGATGCGCGTGGCCCTTGGCGACGAGATGGCCATCTCCAACGCGTACGCTGCGGGAGAGGAGCGGATTAGCGGTGTCGCTAGCGAGCTGCACTCGGTGGCCGTCGACAGCGTCCGCGACGTAGGTGGACTGTTCGACAAGCTTGGCCGCGTCACCGGCGTCCTTGGCACGAACACACAGTCGACGCAGCAGTTCGGCGCCGAGATGACAACATTGTCGCAAGACCTCCAACAACGCGTCTCCAAGCTCCACACTGTGCAGAGCGACTTCGGGACTACTCTGCAGAACGATCTCGAGGCGTACGCCAAGCGCGGCGAATCCGAGGCCAAGAATCACATGGCCGAACTCGAGAAGTCGCTTGGCGCGCTCAATGACCTGGCATCGATGCTCTCAGGCTCGATCGAGGAGGGCAAGGCTCAGACAGCGGAGGACGGTGCGGCCATCTTGGCCATCAAGGACGAGGTGCAGTCTTCGATCGTTGCGTGGGCCAAGGCGATGGAGGCGCGCTCAACGAAAATGGTTGATGAACTTGTCAAGCACCAGCAGTCCCACCTCTCGACTGTCGGTACTGTTCTTGATACGACAACGGCTCTTGTCGACAGCGTGATTGCTGCCGCTCGGGAACACATTACGGCTCAAGCGGCTTCAATCGAGAACGCTCAGCAGCTGGCATCGAAAGCGGCAGCCGACGAGATTGCGCGACTTCGATCTCAGAACTCACTCCTAACACAACTTCTGGCCGACGAGCGGAACAAGACGAAGCGCCTGCGCTCTGACCTTGTGTCAAACATCGCCGACATGGTTGAGCGATTCACTGAGACGCAGGAGCAGAGTCTCGCATCGGCAATAACGCGCGTCCAGAACGGCAACGAGAGTGGATTAACCGACATGGAGACGTTTGCGGCGGCACACGGAGAGGTGGTTGCTGGCCTGTCAAGTAGGGGACAGTCACTCGGGGATGAGTTGGACAGGGCGGCGCGCAGGAACGAGAAGCAACGGGAACGCGGCCCTCCTGCCTTGGCCGAGGTCACCACTGGTCTGCGAACAAGGCTGGAGGAGTACGGCGCGGAGACAACGGCGCAGGTCGGTGAGCGTGTTGACGCGGTCAACGCTCTGTGTGCCCAAATCTGTTCCAGTGTATCAGAATGTGAGTACTTTGCATCGATAAAGCTGACCCACAGCCTCCTCAGCAGCTGCAAACCGCGCGCAGGCCCATCTCGACGCCGTGGGACAAGTTGCCGCGACAGCACGCACTGGTCACGACCTCTCTGCAGCCTACACCCGCTCGTCGGCGGACGAGGTTGCACGACTTACCTCGACGCTCCTCGCTTCGCACGCCGCCTCGTCCTCGACGTCCGGCAAGGCACATGCATCGGCGAAGCGCAAGCTTGACGCGATGCTATCCACGACATCTGCCTTCATTTCTGGATTAGCCGTCGACGAGCCGACGGGTGAGACGCCTAGAAAGCGGGTGTACGAGTTCCCACGCAGCTGGGAGCGCACAGCTCCACGCGATATGCTGCTCGAGCGTATCCGCCGCGGATCGCCTCTCACCGTCATGCCTGCGATAACCATGGCGTCGAGCACTGCAAGCTTGCCAACTCCCGGCAGCGCCCCAGGCTCCGAACCCGACGTGTCGATGGCGTCCACGTCCACGACGACTATGAGCGAGAATGCCTCTCTCTCGATACCGACGACCGCCAGCCCCGAGCCTGAGTTATCCAGAGTAGACTCGGCAGGCTCGGTCGGCGGTTTGCGATCCGCATCGACAGCGTCTCTTCCAGGCCTCGCCGCTCTGTCTGCAGACACCACCGAGAGGTCAGCGACCCTCGACGTCCCACCGGCATCAGCACTCAACATCTCCACACGGCGGCGCACGAAAAAGCTCGGTTCCGGCGAGTACGACCGCGACCGCCCGTCCCTCACTGTCCTTGGCGAAGGCGGCAACATCCCACGGCGCAGGCGAGCGGCGTAGACGTAGACTAAGATATGGTGTAACAGTAGTGCGTGGAGGACATTCGTGGCTGCAATGCATGCTTTCTGTATGTACCGGGGCCGAAAGATGGTGCTTGGCTAGCTCTTGGCATTCTCGCGAGTTGTGGCCGGTGGTTATCAACCAGCCAGTCAGGAACGCCACAGGCTGTAGGCGGGTGCCGCATGTGGGCAGTGGGCCCCACGTCTTTTGTATTGAAGGAGAGCGGGACCAAATATTACCCACCAGAGTATTGCAATGTCCGCCACCGCCACCCTTTCAGGCCATGCACCTCGGGCCGGCCAACGTCCAGACCGAACTCTCAGAGGTGTCTACGACGTCCCCACCAACTTGCCGTCGCCTTTGCCTTTGCCTCTAATCCGACCACCCATCACACATCCCATCCCATCTCCATCTCTATCTCCATCGCTTCTCTACACACGCTCGCTTTCCTCTCTAGCGACATCTGTGCCTGCACATCGCCGTCGCTCGCTTCGCCACCTATCCCCAGGTCGCTACACGCGCTCTCGCCCCTGAGCGCATCCGCCTTCCCTCTCGCCGCATATCCCGGCCGACTCACGACCGACCGCGTGCTCGCTGCCGCGTCGCCCTTCTCCCCGAGAACCTCGCTTCGGAAACGGAACAGAGGTCCCAGGCCCGGCTTGCCTCGGCTGTCAGCGCCAAGCATTTGCGCGCCGAACACACGAACGAGCTAGCCACCAAGCACAGAGGACAAGCTGTGCTCACTCACACACGACATTGTTCATCCCCTGCCACAATCTATCGTCCACACCCCACATTCGTTGATCGGTCTGTTTGATCGTCTCTCCATCTCAGCCTCAATCTCGCTTTGACCCGGCCACGACCCCGATCCCGTTCGTCTTGTCGCCCACGCACCTTGTTACATCTTGACCTGGCCGACGGCCTCGACGCCCTTCCCTCCTTGACTCCAACAAACCCTCACCATGTCGTATAACCACCACCTGCCGAAGAAGATCGACCTCACGCCGAGGCGACACCACGCCTTCCAGGTCCTCCTCTGGATCCTGGGTTTTCTCTTACCCCCTCTCGGTACGTGTCACCCTGCCAATACACACTGACAGCAGCCGTCGCTGTGCGTTTCGGCATCGGTCGTGACTTCTTCATCAACGTGAGTAACGCTTCTTCTCCAGTTGGCATCGAACCGCACGCTAATTCCAGATCATCATGACCATCTGTGGATACATCCCCGGCCACGGACACAACTTCTACATCCAGAACATCCGCAACAAGTGAGTTGCTGAGCTGCCCGCTTCTGCTAGTGCTGCTTGCTGACCGCAGCGCAAACAAGGCGCGCACGCCCAAGTGGGCTATCCGTTACGGACTGGTCAACGACGCGCAGATGCGTCGCAAGGCCGCCAAGTCGCAGTGGGCGAAGCGCTACGACGAGCGGCTGCCCGAGTCGACGTTTGTGGGCCAGGATCTCGCCGAGGGCGAGGAGGGCCCCAACTACGTCCCATACGACGAGGACAGCCGGCAGCGCCGCGGCTCCGAGGGTCTCTGGGACCGTGACGACGAGCACTACTACAACGACGGTGAGTAGTCTGCGCTGACGGTCGCGTGCGCTGTGCCTCTGGCACGTTGACCGCGCCCTGCTTAGCGATCTTGCGTCAGAAAAACTGACATCCAGACGAAGCGCCAAACCAGCGCAACTGGCACTATCCCGCCAACTTCGAGGGCGCGGTCGTCGGTGGGAAGAAGAAGAAGTCCAAGGGCGGTGCCGCCGCCAACCCGTCCGGCGACAGGTGGGAGCGCGCGCGCTCCGTCCGCTCCGGCAGCGCCGACAGCTACGGCACGTACCCGCCCGGCGGGACTGCCGCGACCGACGACGATGTGCCCGAGTGGGGCCGAGACTACGGCTCGAAGCGCCGCAGCTCGCGCAATTCGCGCACGCGTAAGGACTCGGCTGGCTCTGGGTCAAGTGCGGGTTGGGGCAACGCGGGCAACTCGCCCTCGCAACCCAAGAAGAGCGGCCGCCCCGACGACGTGTTCCAGCACGAGTTCTGAGCGGAAGCGCGATCGCGCAGCGCTTAGTGACCGTCTATCGAGGAGAGCGCATAGCTGCGTGTTCCTCAGAGACGGACGCCGATGTGGAGGAAGGGTAGGGGGTGGTTGAGGGAGCCGGAGGGAGAGCTAGGAGGGGAGCGTATAGATAGAGAGGAGGCGAGAAACTGAGACCTCGAGCACGAGTGCTCGAGTAGAGTAGAGGCGGCTTTCCTTGTTGTCAGAGATGACTCGACTGCCGTTCGCCGCCGTGCACCCTCGTCTGCACGCATTCATTTGCGCCGAAAGACCTGGCCTTTAGTAGCAGATAGTTTGCGGGCCTTGCTAGCCCATTGTATGCCTTGATGCCGTGTTCCTTGAGTTGAGTGAGTGGGCGAGTACAACTGTCGTGAGCTTGGTGCATGGTAGAGGAACGATTGGGGCATCTGCGGAATCTGTGGGCGCCGCCTTGCATTGAAGAGCAAGGTCTGCATAGACATAGGCAAGGCAGCACAATCTGTGAGGATAGGAGCAGGATAGTGCCTGCTCCTTTGCACACACTGAGCAATGGATAACAACTGGGCAAGTCGTGGGCGGGCAAGTTGTGGCTACAGCCACTCCCCAATCTCATTTGACTCGATGTGGCGCTCCGCCTCCGCGTTTGACATCCGCTCGGCCGACTTTGCCTCTCCGCCCAGCCACACCTCGTCTCCTCCACCCCAACTTTCAAAACGCACTCTCTCCATCCTTATCTCCTCGCAACAAACACCAAAATGCCAGAGGGCACCTACAAGATCCACGTCCCCGCGACGTCGGCGAACATCGGCCCTGGCTTCGATGTGTGCGGCATTGCGCTCGGCCTCAGCCTCGACCTCGTCGTCACCATCCCTCCTCAACCGACCTCTGCCAGCGACGAGTCGCTGCCCCGCGACCCCGTGATCACCTACACGGGCCTGGACAGCACGACCGTCCCCCTCTCGTCCTACAAGAACCTCCTGACGCGCGTGGCGCTGTACGTCCTCCGTGCGTCGGGGCGCGACTTCCCCCGCGGCGTCACGATCGCGGCCCACAATGAGATCCCCTTCGGCCGCGGCCTCGGCTCGTCTGGCGCCGCCGTGATTGCGGGTGTCCTCCTCGGCGACCTGCTCGGCGACCTCGCCCTCCCGACCGAGCGCCTCCTCGACTTTGCGCTCATGGTCGAGCGCCACCCCGACAACGTCACTGCCGCCCTCGTCGGCGGGTTCGTCGGCTCCTACCTCCGCGAGCTCCCGCCCAAGGACCTCGAGGCGGCCTCTGTGCCCCTCGCCGAGGTCCTGCCCGAGTACCCCCCGGACGCCGGGCCGGACTGGGGCAAGGAGCCGCCCGTCGCGCCGAACGGCATCGGCCACTATGTGCGCTTCGGATGGGCAGACGAGATCAAGGCCATCGCCGTCATGCCCCGCTTCGAGCTCGCGACCGCCAAGGCGCGCGGCGTCCTCCCGAACGAGTACTCGCGCAAGGATGTGGTGAGTCTGAGCCGGCCGCGACGCGGGCGCGAGAGTGCAGCCCACGTCTTGGTGTGTGGGAGGGCAGTCGGAGTGGTGACTCGCCAACAAGGGGTGGAACTGGCGCGGCTGCACGCGGACGGGGTGCGCGGACGAGCGTGTATCGTCTGCTTCGATGTGCGCAGAACTCGCGTGGTGCACGGCCACGTCGATTACATCCTGTTGCTGCCAGACGTGATCGCCCACCGGTCGAAGATGCGCTACGCAACTTCTTTGAGCTTGGGCTCGATCACGGTCCCAGCTCGCCCTCCTCGTGCTGCTACCGCCTGGCAGTCCTACTTCCGCGCTGCTGCCGCCCTTCTCCTCCCATCCCTTCGCCTGCTCGCCCGTGCACGCTAACCCCAGATCTTCAACCTCCAGCGCCTGGCTGTGCTCACCACCGCGCTTGCCCGCTCCCCTCCTGACCCGGAGCTCATCTACGAGGCCATGAAGGACCGTCTCCACCAGCCGTACCGTGTTCCCCTCGTGAGTTTTCGTCAGCCAGCGGCGCATTGCGTACGCTTCAGCCGCACCGCCCTTCCCTGCTGTGCGCGCACGCACGCACGCACGCACGCACGCACGCACGCACGCACGCACGCACGCACGCACGCACGCACGCTGACCCCAGATCCCCGGCCTCGACAAGATCATCTCCCTCAGCCCGCAGTCCAACCCTGGTCTCTGCGGCATCTGCCTCTCGGGTGCTGGGCCTACGATCCTCGCGCTCGCGACTGAGAACCACGAGGCGATCGCGCGCGACATCGAGCGGATATTCGCCGAGCACAACGTCGAGTGCGACTTCAAGGTGCTCGAGATTGACACCAAGGGGTCGTGGGTGGAGAAGCAGTAAGCGGCGGCGTGGCGGGCGCTCGCTAGCTTGTGCTCCATTCTGAGCAGTGGACGGAGAAGCTGGGTGCCTGCTGGCTCGCTGGGGAGGAGCCAGCAGAGTTGATATCTTGACGACTTGGGAGGCTCGTGGAACGATGATAAATACATAGACACTTGCATGCGGAGGCGACATGGTGGCGGGGTCTCAACTCCTCGCTAGATGCATCGATCTGTACAACTGCGGGCTGGGGTGGTGGCGCCCATAGTGACCAGTACATGCCTTCTGCGCGTCAGTCCACGCAACAGATTAGACCCGTGGTTGCGCTTGGCCATCCGCACTGACCCCAAAGCCTCTTATCAGAAACGTTTAGCGACTTCGCACGTCAGTTGCCACACCCATAATATACATACACTCGCCCAACTCTCTCTATGCAGCCTGCACTGATCCCTGCCCACTCTCTTCCCTCTCCCGCGCTTCGCGCACAGCTCCCTCGAACTGACGTCAGCTCATCTCGACATGGACTGTTAAGCTGATACAGCCGTTATCTCAGGAGAGATTCACGCATCGGTCATGCCACATATGCGGCCATTCTCCACACCCTCACTGCAAGACGGCACTTACCTGCCCCACTTCCCACCGCAAGCGCTCCTCGCGGCGCGCCATCGCCTCCTTCTTCTTCCGCAGGACATCGGCCCTACGGCTGGCGTATGACGCAGCCTCGGAGGGCGAGAGGTCGAGGTGCACGTCGAGGCCTAGGTCAAGCGTAACGGCAGATGTTGAGGGGCTGATGTCAGCGTGGGAGGTACTGGGACAGCGGGAGGGACAGCGGGAGGGACAGAACGATGGGGACGCAGGTAGCCGTCGGTCTGGATAGAAGGATGCGAGACTGAGGGAGGAGGAAATGGTGAAGAGGACAGCGTAACTTGATCTGGTAGCGTGCAGACACCCTGGCAGCGCGACGGTAGTTCCCCCGCACAGCACTGGTGAGGCCCACTCACGGCCACGGCGATGAGAGCAGCTGATAAAGCATCAAAGAAGCTGACTCACACAACGGTGTCGACCCACACGCCCGCGCCCAGCTCAGCCGGCGTGCTCCGCGGCCCGTCGCCCTCAGTCTTGAGCCGTTCGAGCCGTCGCGCAACTTGTTCGCTGATGTCAGTGCTAGCCTTGGGCAGGCCTCCAGCATCGCATAGCCATTGTTGATGCTGATCACTCCCACTAGTATCCTTCCATCTCAGCTGCCATTATAGGCAAGGGCGGAGGAAGGCGTGTTGCCAGCAAACAAGCAGAGAAGACACGGTGGGTGCACGCAGACTCACTAGTCACGGATATCGGCATCGATGCGCCCGATGTCCTCGCGCACAGCGGCGAGCGCGGGCATGAGCGTATTGTTGAGCTGCGCCGTGTATGCCGCGGACGACATGTTCGCTGTGACCTCGGGTGGTGGATGTTGTGACCCAGAAATAGAGGACGACCTCCACCAGCTGTGATGACAATCGCCACCCAACGGCGCCACACGCCAAATCTCCGAACCCCCGCCCCTCCTCACCCAGCCTTACCTCCTGCCCTCCTCCCTCCGCCTGCCTGCCCAGCACCACCGCCCGCCCACGGCCAACCAGCTCGAGCCCATCTCACCAGCTCCGATCGACCTCGACTTGACCAGGCTCTGGCCACACCACCTCTCACCATACATCATGCCCGTCAAGCAGCTCGACACACCCTACCCCGTCATCGACGTGGACCCGCACTTCTCGCGCGTCGTGCGCTACATGCGCCCGAACGACTACCTTGTCTGGGGCGGCGTCACCGCTTCCGGGCCGCTCGCGATCGCCTTCTGGGACAAGCTCGACCCGTCCAAGGCGACTCACGGCATTCGGCATGCGTCGCGGTTCGCGGGCGCGATGGGGTTCGTCGCGGGATTCTTCCTTGCGTACCAGAACTCGTCGTGTAAGTCGGCACGAGGGAAATGGAGCGGAGGTTCATGGAAGGAGGAGACCGGCGTTGGGAGAGGATGGCGATACTGGGAGAGGGAGGGATATGGCGGAGGGTGGAGGAGGCTGGCCATAGGTGGAAGACGATGGGAGGAGACGGACAGAGGAAGGAGCGTGGGACGGCATGGCCGCAGAGGAACTCGAGAGAGGCCGCGGGCGATCAACAGGAGACGGCAACGAGGACCATGAGTGAGAGAGCACAACGACACAAGAAGGACAGGCAGGGATACATGCCGAAAGGGCGGACGAGCGGTGGCGGCGGGCAGGGATGGACTGGACGGGAGCGCGCAGGACGGCGGATGGAATGAAGCGACGGAGCAGGAGCAGGAGAGATTGGCAGCTGCGATCAAGTCGACGCACTCTCATCTCTTCTGCCTTGCCCTCGACTTCGATCGCCCGCTGCCTATCCCCATGCCTGCTCTCCGTCTGATCCACCCCGATCCTGTCGCCGTCAGGCCCTTAGGTCATGTCTCCTGTCGAAGGCTTCCTCCTTGAGTCGTCGCGCACTCTGCTCCTGCTAGATTCCTCTGTCACTCTCTCCTCTCCTGGGTCCCTCGTCTCCTCGTCCACCCCTCGCCGTCTCCTCCCCTACTCGCATATCTGGCCGTCCCTTTCACCTCCGCACTCCACCCACCTCGTCTTACCTTCACCCTTCATCCTTGCCCCTTGCTCACCCTCGCCCTTCGCTCGCTCGGAGATCAGAACTCGCGCTAACCCCAGTCCGCTTCATGGGCCTCAAGGAGAACAAGCAGGAGCAGGAGCGCGACTTTGAGGAGCTGTCCGCACTCGCAAAGGCCGGCAAGCCGGTGTACGGCGAGTCCGAGTTGACCCCTTACCTCCAGGGCGTCGCCGCCCGCAACTCGACCTTCTCGCAGTTCAAGCTGCAGACTATGCCTTGGTGAGTCCGGCCGTCAAGCGCGCGACCCTGGCGGAGCGGGCGTGGAGCTGGAAAGCTGTGGGCCCTGGTGGGAGCTACAACCTGTTGGCTTTTACCAGATCACCGCATCGCGCCCCCAAGTGCACCACACTGACCCCAGGTTCAACGTCGTCAACCACGAGAACCACGGTGTCGACACGTCCAAGTACCAGAACTAGACCCAAGACACGATCAGAGGGAATGTATAACATGCATGACGGCTCCGGCCGAGTAAGCTACAAGGGATGATGGATGGCGTGTGGAGAGCGTGAGGCGTGGGCTTGGGCGTTGACGTGGGTGTGGGAATGGTCGGTGAGAATGCTAGGGTAGTGTGGCATTCTAACTCGAGCATGAGTTGCAGTACGTGCATGGCGACTGCGTAGATGTTGGCTGGAATCGGACTGGAATGGGCGCAGGTTGTGGGCGGTGGGGACGCTTACGCCACGGCGTCCGCGTCCTCGACCTCGGGCGTCCCCGGTGCCGCCGGGATGGCGCTCTTATCGACGGCCTCGGTACGGCATGTGGGGCACGAGTTGCGGCCGGACGTAAGCCACTGGTCCACACAGGCAGTGTGGAATGCGTGCCGGCACTTGAGGACACGGCACTCGTCGTCCTCCTCATAATCACAGAGGCACACCTGAGGTCAGCTAAAGGCAAGGGGTAGGACAGCTGGGAACTCACCATACACCGCTCGGTGCTCGAGTCGAGCACTTGGTCATCCTTGACGGCCTGAGTGAGGGTTCTTGCAGAGATGACCCGGAGGCCCGATGCCTCGATCTCCTCCTGCGTAACAGTGGGCGGCTTGGCGGGACCAAGTAACTCGGAGAGCAGCTGCAGATCCTCGGCAGTCAGAGGACCGCCAGAGACAAGCGACGGAATAGACAGGACGGGATGGGAGCGCGGGTAGTTGCCGCCAATAACGTAGATGAGGTAGGTGTTCAGAGGAGGTGATGCGCGGGGCTCGCGGCGGGTGGCGCCCAGACGCTCGAGGACGCGCGTGCGGAGGCTCCGCCTTGGGCTCTGCACGTCGACGACCTGCGACGATGATCCGCCTGCAGATCCAAGTTCACTCTCGAGGTCGCGGTCGAAGTCGTGCTCATCTTCGCCGAGGACCTGAGTAGGCGCCAGGGGAGAAGTCGAAGGCGGTGCGGATCCGGCAGCCATCGCAGCGCCAGTAGGTGCACTAGAGGCGGCAGCCGCGGGAGACGCTCCAGTCGCAGCGGACTCGTCGGGCACCTGGCCGTCCATGAAGGGGAACGACGGATGCGATACGAGATCCTCAGTCGTCATGTTGGGGCTGTGTGCAATGGATCGCACGCCGACGAAGATCGACGGTACAATAGCCTCTTCTTGGGCTTCACCCTGTGGTGCCACTACAGAACCATCGGCGTGGACTGTTGGGAAGAGGTGGGCGCGGAAGAAGTTGAGACGACGGGGCATGCCATCCGTCCCACCACTGACACCTAGAGGACGCGCGACGCCAGGAAGGTTCTGCCCAGGCTGGCGGTGGAAGGACGGGATTGCAGGCCTTGTGGGCTCAGCGCTGCCTTCTGATGAAGCTGGAGTGGCGTCCTGAGCTGCGCTGGGCGAAGTCTCCGTTTGACTAGACTCAGGTGCTTGTGCCGTGTGGGTTGCCGCTGCCCCAGTCTCCGGCTCTGCTGTCTCGCCCGACTCGGGAACAGCGTATGCGCGAACTGCCTGAATAAGATCTTCCTGCAGAGTGTGAAGGAAGTCCTGGAACTCGGCAGGGACATTGGGCGCGTTGGGCGAGTCGCCCGCCACAGCTTCTGCGAAGCGACGATTGTCCCTCAACACAGTGCGCAGATAGTCACCCAGGGCAGCTTCCACGCTCTGGTGGGCTCTGTGACGCTGCGGTCGAAGTCGCTCGATGATCGTCTGCATCGCAGTCTGGGCGGTCGAGCGCGACGGTTGTGCCGATAAGCTCTCTGGCGAGAGAAGCGTAGTGGCGGTGGCAGCCGCGGCGACACTAAACGTCAGCTTATGTCGTGTCACATGCCACGTACGTTAAGAGATTCCCGATCATGCGCGCCTGCTGGTCGAGGCTCGGTAAATCCACTTGAGGGTTCTGTCCGCCTGTCTCGTCCACGTTGGCATGTGTCTGTGCCAGCCCCTGGATGACGAGGACGGCGCCCACCGGTATCCTTCCCTCCTCCTCGGGCATTGGAGCAGCATCAGCAGCTGCGGGTGCTGGGGCAGGCTGCGGCGCAGGTGTGCTAGTCGTCGGGAGGGAGGTGCTGCTCGGCGAACGCTCAGGCGCCGCAAAGCCCATGATTGCACTGAGGCGGTGCGAGAGGGTGCGAGCGGGCGCCGGTGGTGGTGGGGCTGCCGAACTCGTGCTCGCCGCACTGCTCGTGGCAGGACTGTCGCGTCGGCGGAAGCGCGACATTATCCCTGGCTGCGGTGTCCAGTCCGGTGCGAGGGAGTCGTGTATTGTCGATATCGAGCGGAGTCTATCGGACAGCAACTCGTCGGTGGCTGGTGACGCTGGTGTATCGGGCGATGAAGGCGTGCTTACACCGCTACTCGACATGTTTCCTCGCGGGAAAGGGGTGAGGCCGGGACGCGTCGAGGCGGCGCGTGACGGGCCGGCTACAGATGAAGACGAAGACGCCATGGGCTCGTCGACGTCCGCAGTGTCTTCCCCGTCCACTCGCCGTCGTTTCGGTCCGGGAGAGTTGAGGCCATTCTGCCCAGAGTACGACCGTTCGCGCTTGCTCGCGTTCTGCGCCTCCTGGTCACGACGCAGGAAGGTGGATATGCGGCGGCGAAGTGTAGGCCGGTGCGGCTCGTCCTCTGGCCTAGCACGCGCCGGTTGGCTCTGCGAAGCGCCCATTTAGGCCTAGAGGAGAGAAGACCGAGACGAGTAGGACAAGGGAAGGACGGAGTAAGGTCAGGTGCGCACGACAGCGAGGGGCCTTATGCAGGCAAGGTGCTGCCGGAAGTCGCGCGGTTGAGCAGTGCCGGTTCGGTGAACGGGTTGCAAATGAGAGTGATGTTTATCAGAGTCGGAAGGCGTGTTTGATGATGAATGGGATGATGAGTGATAGTGGATGGTGTGTGGTGGGGCGCGGTTGTGAGAGTCGGCGGTCGGTGGGCTGGGTGGCGCAATCGGGGCTTCGTCGCCACTGACCAAGCTAAGGCTAGGGCGAGGCTGGGAAGTTGGGGAGTGCGCGCGTGACAGTGGCGGTGTCTCGTATAGTATTGCAATTAAAGTGTACACTGGGATTGTTGAAGGAAAAGTAGTTGATGCGAAGGAAATGTCGTTTGTGTCTAGGTATGATCGCGAGTGACGTGCTAAGGATGGAACGGATGTTGGGTTGATGTTGAGGAAGGAGGGGGAAGGCTGGGCGCGAGAGCGGAAGTAACTGAGATCGAGTTCGACGGAGTTGCGCAACGTAACCCGAGGACCTGTTAGGTGATGCATTTGGGTGCTTCATTTCATGCTATGCTCCTTTACAAGTCATGAGCTCTTCCGTTTGCTTGGCTTAACTATGTGTCGACAGCTCAGCACTGCATTACAACGATGTCAGTCTAACCATACGCGACTTTGGCGTGGTAGAGGGTCGACTGTCTAGCGAGTTGTCTCACCCAAGTTCATTATCAATCGGCCACTGCCGCCCACTGGGGTCCACTTTACAATTGCGAATGGAACTTGGCACCTCTTATCTGTATTGTGCAGACGAGAAGCACAAGTAGCTTTCATCTCAGCTCAACGCTGCATGAGCAAATGATCAAAGAGCATCGTTCGACAGAGCCACAAAAGGATCAGCGACGAATGTGGGTGAGGTCCTGACCTCTGCAGAACTGGAGGCACGGCGCATACTGATGACGTTTAAGCATCTCAGCAGCTCTTCCGCTCTCCAGTTGACGACCTGATGACCTTCATGGGGCTTACCCAATGATGTGGCTCTTCATTGTCATGGATGAGCGTCCATGCAATGTGCAGTCGGAGGATCTATGAATAGCTCCTCTCCAGAGCATGAAGCGGGTTGTGGACATCCAAGACCAAGACCATGCCGGTAGGCGGACAGGCAGGCGCTAATACAACGCAATATCTGTATTTGGACCTGAGGCGTGGTCCTAATCACGCTCATTAAATCCAATTCTCGTCTAGAAATATTACATAATTGCAAGAACTTGGAAAAGGTCCCGCTGCTCAACAGCCGTGAGGATCAGGTACAGCTCCAGCGGCAGGAGAGTGTGGAGACCCCGCCCCCACTTTCCCACCTCTCCCCACCCTCTTTGCCCACCTATTGCCTGCTGATACCGGCGTATCGACTGCCGCTCATCTCCACTTTGACGATGGTCTCGAGTGGGGTGAGTGGGGCAGCGTGGGGTCGATTCATGGAATGCCGCTTGACCTAGTCTGGGAGTGACTGACTTGTATAATGATATGACGGCTGTCGACGCGGTCCTGCTCTTATACACTACACAAGTCTGAGCGCTTCTCATCGCCACCAGTGACATTCCACTGTTGAACCCAGGCGACTACTCGCCCACCTCCGCTCCTCGACGCCCATCGACCTCACGCGACTTAGAACCCACCACCAGCCCACCGTCTGCCACCATGACTAGCGCACCACGCTCCCAATCCACGCTCATCAAGAATGGGACAGTCGTTAGCGGCGAGGAGGGAGCCACGCCCTACAAGGCGGACATCCTCGTCGTCGACGGCGTGATTGAGGCCATCGGCGAGCCCGGCTCCATTGAGGCTGATCAATCTCGTGTCATCAACGCTGAGGGCCTCTTCGTCTCGCCCGGTTTCATCGACATGCACGCCCACTCCGATCTCTACCTCCTCTCGCACCCCGAGCACGCCCCCAAGATCACCCAGGGGTGTACGGTATGTCTGCAATCAAATCCAGAGCTAATCCCAGACCGAGGTCGTGGGGCAGGACGGCATCTCGTACGCGCCCGTCCGGAGCGACGTAGAGATGAACGCGATTCGCGCGCAGATTGCCGGGTGGAACGGCAACCCTAGCGATGAGGAGTGCGCAACCACCCTCAAGGGAGTGGGTATGTTCGAGTGGCGCACTGTCGGCGAGTACCTCGACACGCTGGACCGTAACCGCACAGCCACGAATGTTGCGATGCTCGTCCCACAGGGTAACCTCCGTCTCCTGGCTGTCGGCGCATATGACGAGCCCGCCACTCCCGCCCAGATCGAGGACCAGATCGCCCTGCTTAAGCAGGCGATGGACGAGGGCGCCATCGGCATGTCGAGCGGTTTGACGTACACGCCGGGCATGTACGCCACTACGAGCGAGCTCGCGTCTCTCTGCCGCGTCCTGGGGCAGGAGTACCCCGGCGCATACTATGCGCCCCATCATCGCAGCTACGGCTTCCGCGCTATCGAGTCCTACGGCGAGATGCTCGGGCTGGCGGAGGAGACGGGGTGTCCTGTGCATTTGACGCACGCCACGCTTAACTTTGGCGAGAACAAGGGGCGCGCACCGGAACTCATCGGGATGATCGACAAGAGCCGCGGTATCGGTGCGGACATTACTCTCGACACGTATCCCTACCTTCCCGGATGCACGACGCTGGCCGCCTTGTTGCCCAGCTGGGCCAGTGCTGGTGGCCCAGAGGAGACACTGAAGCGACTGGACGACGCTTCGATTCGGGAGAAGATCCAAGTTGCCGTCGAGGTGACGGGCTGTGACGGTGGACACGGGATCCCAACCAACTGGGACGAGATTGAAGTAAGCTGTCGTTCGCAGACCGAAGCTGACAACAGATTGGATCCACAACACATCCTGACCTCGAAGGCTACGGTGGCCGCCGAGTAGCGGAGGTCGCGCGCAGCCGGAACCAGCCTGCCATCGAAGTCTTCTTCGACGTGCTCATCAAGGACAGGCTCGCGACTTCCTGCCTGATGCACATCGGCAACGAGGAAAACGTCCAGCTCATCATGCAGCACTGCACCCACATGGGTGGCTCCGATGCCATCCTTCACGGCAAAACCTCCACCCCCGCGCCTGGGGCACATTCCCGCGCTACCTTGGGCACTACTCGCGCGAGCTCGGGCTCATCGACCTGCCCAACATGGTCGCGCACCTCACCACGCGCCCCGCCAAACGGCTGGGCGTGTACCCCAGCGCGGAGTGGTGCGGGAGGCAGTGCGGCCGACTTGGTACTGTTCGACCCGAGGCGGTTAAGGATATGGCGACGCATGCGGAGCCATGCTCCCAGCTACGGGGATCAAGTATGTGCTCGTCAATGGCGAGTTTGCGCTCGAGGGCGGCAAGCCTACGGGGCACGAGCGGGGACGACGCTCCGCCGCCGCAAGGATGGGAGGGTGACTTCCAAGGGATTGTAGGACACATGAGTAGTAGGCGCTGATAAGAGGTCAAACAGTTTGGGATGTACATGTGCTCGATGTCTGATTACTGCCCAAGATAGCGTTCGGATGTGCCCGCGCCCATGATAGCACATCGCAGCATGGACTGTTTGTTTACGTTGTCCCGACGATGGACATGAGGCGTACGAGGCGACGCCATGTCTTGGGACGCCACGGAGGCCGGCTTACCCGGGGTGTTCCTGGACGCACGGAGGATGCGTGGTTGGAGTTGGTTGGTAGGTTGCCATCTTGAAGGCTGGTAACGAACGGACAAGCAAAAGGGTCACGGTGCCTTGAATCCTACCTTTTGGGCAGAAGACCTCTACGACGTCTTCTTGCTCTTCTCGTCTTCGGTCTCGTAATGGACAGCCAAGGCTAGGCTTCCCATCTTCCGCCTTGAAGACTATCCTATCACGCTCGTGCCTGTACGGTCGCCGTTCTCACGCGCGGACGTCCATGGCGTTTGTCTTCGGCTTCGATCAGCATAGCAGTCTCAGGACTGAGAGTGACAGCAACTGCGTCTTTGCTCGTGCACAGGCCCATCTCGGATCCTGGGACCTGATTCGCTGCAATCAGGCTTGCGTGCTGAAGGTTGCACGTCGTCGTGCTGCAGCATTGATGGAGAGGGTGCACGTGCAACCCATTCAAGAGTCCTGGATGCGATGCCAAGCAGTTAGTGCGCCGGTTGTCATCTGAGCTGTTTCGTTGGAGGCTAGGTTAATGAGGTCAGGTGGTCGTTTAGTTGATGCATGATGAAGAGATTATGACGTGCAATCGCAAGATGCATCCTGCAGGACCTCTGATGCAGGCACGACCGGCGAGGGAGTGATTAGGTCGTTCTTGATGTGCCATCATCATCCTTGTTTGTGAGCATTCTTTTCGACACCGACATTGGCTAAGTGGTCATAGAAGAGCCGAATGTGCGAGATCGTCGGTCCTATCAAAGCTTTGTCCTTTGAAGTTAAAGGAGTAGGAGATCGCGTCGAGGTAATAAGGACACCGGACACCGGGCCTTGTTTGATGATGGGCACGGGGTTGTGACGAGTTTGAGATGTAGATGAGGAACGACAGAAGCTATTCGATCCTCTCTTTCAACGAGAGATGTCACTACCTACTGCTGCATCTCTAAAGAGCCTGCAGGGTCCTCTCGGCGGGGCCGAATCAAGCTTTTACGTCGTCGCCCTCTCGCGCCTGTGCACCCGTGTTAACAGCTGACGTGCATCCATCGAGTAGTATAACCGGGCCCAGAGATGTATCACAGCAAAAGAAGAGAGAAAGCAAAGAGAAGAAGATCGACAAGCCGTCGATAGACCTTACTTGGTACAATCGCTTTTGGTCCCGCCGCCTATCTTCCCCTTCCTATCCTACCCCGCTATCCTGGCATCTCTCTACCTGGCCCCCCTCCCTGTCCCCCGGCCTTCAACAACCTCCAGCCTCCGTCACTTCGTCCAACCACCAACTCCTTCATTCACCCAACAACTCGTCTTTCCACTCTATCCCTCAGCACGATATCGTGCATGCGCTCGGCCTAGGCCATGTCAGCGACGCAGTCGCCGCCCCCTCTGCCAGCGCATACCCATACCCTTCACACACATTCACACCCCACCGTCGTACCCACACCGTCCACCTCCACTTCCTCCTCGACCACCACCGCCCCCGCACTCTCTCACTCTCCCAATGTCCCGTCACCCACCCTCACAGCCTTGGGCAATGCGAGCGACCCGCGACGCTCTCCGCATGCCCAGAGCCGCTCCCCTCGTGCTCACCCCGGCCACATCACACTGCCTTCTGCGCAAATCCTCGCTCAACATCTAAGTGCCCAACTCCAACAGGCGCAACTGGTCCAACAAGTCCAGGCTGCTGAACGAAAGCACTCCAAGAGTGCACCGACGAGCCCCATGAGCCGGCCAGCGCGCGATCTGTCTCTGGGCCTAGCACCGTTATCTACCATCACACCTCTTGACATCACCGCTAGCGGCGGCAGCCCGGGAGCTCCCAATGGGAATGCTCCCATTGCAGCATATGCCAACGGGCACGGCAGGCCCAACGGGCATGCCAACTATGCCAACCCCGGCCTCTCGCCTGCAGGAGGACAGCACTTGACATTGGCGCCGCCAGCGCATATCGAAACGGCATCGCGCTCCCCAAGCCATTCGCCCCGCCAGTTGCACCCTCGGCTCTCTCCCGAAGTCGGTCTCAAGCCACTCTCCCAGCTCGCTCCGACTAGCGCCAATGTCCAAGGTCGGCAAAAGACGATACAGAGGGGCGCAACGATTCCCCCTGTGCAACGTCCCACGCCCTCGTACTACAACCTTCCCGATCCTGTACCGTCCTCCTCAGCATCATCTGCTTCATCTTCCTCCTCGTCCAGGACCGCCCGCGGCGGGGCTCGCAGGCGAGCAGGTTCCAATCCCCGACCGCCCTCCTCGACGTCATCCGAGGACACTGAGACAGAGGTTGACTCTGACTCGACGTTCGTCCCCGGCAGGCCGCGCCACCAGCACTCAAAGTCACAGCCAGATCTCACGGCGCTGCGATCGCGATTGGCCGAAAGCTGGGCCAACCAGCAACAAGAAGAACGGAGGCTGCGAGAAGAAGCGCAGGCTAATTCGATGCTGATCCGGCGGCGCAGTCATGGCCGTAAGACACCACCGATCCGCCCGATGCCCTTGGCGTCGAGCTCGCTCCCACACCCTCACACTCTCCCGCACCCACATCGCCAGTCGTCGTCGGGATACTCCAGTGCGCTGCCACAGGGCGCGCTGGGATTGCGCCAGTCGCCCCGCACGAGTACTGTCGCCCTCGCACATCTGACACCGATAACCAGTTCGCCACGGACCGAGTCGAGCGCGGACGACTCGCCGTGGAGTATGCGCGGTGTCACCCTCCCGCATGGCGGCATGACGGGGTCAGAGGACGCGGACGATGATCTCGAGTCGAACGACTCGCCGTCGTCGGGCTCACTCTCCTTCTCGCCCAAGCATCGCCGGCGGCAGCGTCTGCAGGCGGAGAAGCGTGCATCCGGCGGATCTGGATCTGGCTCCGCCTCCGGGCCGGTGACTGGCCAAGGCCCTGCGCTAGGGTTGCTCCTCGAACCGAACTCGGCCGATGAGCGAGCTGCGCAGAGCCGTATCGACCTGCGTGCGGCGAGCATCGAGGCTCGTCTGCGCCGCTCGTCCCTCCTCAACTTCCGCCTGTTAGCTGTGGTCCCTGCGCTCTGGGGGATCTCAGTTCTCACGCACGCCATGATCACCGGTGCTCTGTGGCATGACGTGTGGCCATGGGGGGTGGACGTGAGCCGCGAGGCGCTGGAGAGACTCGTCCAGGGCTCCCATGTGTATCAGGGCATCGAGAGGCCAGTCCACCGAGGCGACATGCTGCTCGCGATCGCCTGGGTGAGTGTTCCCGGAGCAGCACAAGTTCTGCCGAGAAGTGTCTTCGCTAATGCCTAGGCGCTGGTCACCGCGCACTTCTGCTTCAGCCTTACGACCGGCTTAACCCATCGCTGGCGCTCATACTACTCCCTGCCATCGACCGTCACACGTCTGGTCTCCCTCCAATGCCTCTGCTGGCCAGCCACATACATCACGCTATGGTTCCTCGGGCCCCAGCGGCCACTGCTCGCCTGGGTGGTCATCGGCGTCACGACGGGCTGGAGCCGCACAGTGCAGATGTGGGTGACCTCGAACGTCGTCGTCGAGGACGACGGCGGAGACGAGACGCCGGGACCGCGACCTCGCCGCTCTCCGCCGCTGCGCCCTCCGCCTCCGCCGTCGCACGTGACGGGCTGGCGCAAGTTTACCTACGGCCGGCGGTGGGACTGGGACGCGATCGCGCGCAAGGTCTGGTGGAAGGTCGGTGCGTTGTTGCTCGTGACGTGTGCATGGCTGTTCTGGCGGGTGGACGGGGTATTGGTGTACGGTAATTAGGGAAGAGCGGGGTGGGGAGGAGTGCGGCAGTGAATGAGAGTGGGGTGGGAGTAGGGGATGGCAGTGCAGCGAACAGGTCAGGTTCGTCAAGTCAATGTGTGGATACGTCAATATCAATCGGATCGTGCGACATCTGTATGCAATAGTCTTCTGGGTTCTCTAGTCTCACAGCATGTGCCGCCACTGAACACATTGCGGCGCGTGGCACACATACACCAGCCTCGCTGACCTCGCCAAACTGACCAGGTGAATACATGAGTGGACGAGCAGGTGAGCGGTGTGGCGCCGAGATGACGCTGACATGAGGTATCCGTTTAGCCTACCGACGTTGACCCTCGCCCCACAGTGGGGGAGGAATGGGGTCGCCCACTCCCCTACGATAGACGGAGGCAACCTGGAACCGACGCGGGTAAGCTGGAGAGAGAAGAGTGGGGAATAGGGAGTGGGGAATGGCCGTTAAGAGGTGGGGAGTGGGGGTGGGGAAGCGAGTGCGGTGCAACTGACTGTGAATACCACTGCACTTGCCGTGTAGATGTAGGCGGGCCGGCGCGCCCCGGTACATTCCACGTCGGCACCGGCAGCGACCCTAGCCTCGATGAGGGCGTTCAGCTTGGGCCACGGCCACAATGGAGGTGGGTCATCCGCAGAATACACCTTCGTAGGTACTGACGGTCACTCAGCCAGTTATGACCATTCGTCATCAAAGAGAAGGCTGTTGGACGAGTTCGGTAGGGAAGTACGGTATGGACGACCCCAAAGCTGCCAGTTGAGGGGTGGGAACAGAAGAACGAGGCAAGCACGCGTTCGGGCGACGTGGGGAATCGATCCTCACAATGTCCACCATCGCCTCGTCTGCTCCTATTATACCCAAGTGTCTTGCCATCGTGCAACTGCCTCGCCCCAACTTGTGTACTCATCCAGTTCCGACTATGCATCCAAGAGAAGGTTGTTGGAGCAAGTTGGTCCAGAGGTATGGCCCGTGGACGGCACCGCTGCTCGAATTGACGAGGCAGGAAGAAGAACGTGGCGAGCATGGGTCCGCGCGACGGCGAATCGTTCATCACATTGTCCTCGTCGCTCTCGTCTGCTCTGTGGACTGCACGCATCGTGTTGTGCCACCATCACCACTACCTCGCCAATAAGTGGTTACTAACGCCCCTTGATTATGATTAACTATGCACTAGCCCCAAGCTGGCGGATGTCGCCCTCCACAATATGCTGTGCCATCATCCCTCGCCCGTTCTCCAGCCATCACTAACCAGTGCTCGCCATCACTCGCCGCCAGTCAGACAGTGATGCACCAGTCCTGTTCTCGTTCGGCGCCATCACACCATAGCTCTACTAAAGAGCAGCGCTCAAGCAGCCATCAAGATGACGCCCCTTCGTCTACTGCCACTCAACTTCACCACGCAGCCGCCCATCTGAGCACTTACAACGATCTATAAGGAATCCATACCCACATGGTCTCTCCCCATCCCAACCCACCCAAGCATGCGCCTCTTACGCCCTCGCTCAAACGCGCGAGCGCAGACTCCCTCACCCCTGACGCGGGGCGGCGCCAACGGCCCCGTCTCGGACTCAACATCGCGCTCGCCAACACCGTCTTCGTGCGTCCTCCCTCCAATATCGGTGCTCTTGCTCTTGCTCTTGCTCTCCCTTTCCTGTCCTGTCCCTCTCACTCCCATTCCCAGCCTTGACAGAAGTAGGGCTGATGGCAGCACGACGACACGCCGCCCGCGCCAACCGTCCCCCGCCGATTCGTCAACTTGTCCTCTCGCGCTCGCCCGCCACTTCCCTTCGACCACGCCCCGCCGCCCCCTCCGTCTGAGTCTGAGTTGACGAAACCCCCAGCGCCGACGCGGCCGACCGTCCTCTTCCAGCCTCCGTCCCGGGCGCCCCCGGCCCGGCTGAATCTCCAAGTGCTGGATCGCGCTGTGGCGCCAGGTGGTACCGAGAGGAGAAAGGGAGAGATAGCTGGGCGGGGTCAGGAAGCGTCAAGTGGGAGTCCAAATGTGAGTGTGGCACTGTGTGCGCGTGGAGTGAGACGGGCTAGAGGATATGAGGTCAGCGTGGCTGATCTCACTCACTGCTGTATCGTCGGGAAGAGGATTGGGCTGGGACGAGACGCTGACGCACAGAGCGAGGTCGGACCCTTGTCGCCTGTGCTCGGCATGATCTCGGCGCTCGTACTCGGGCAGCCCGCCTTAACTGACACGACCACGGCCCCTGATACGGACGTTGGAAGAGGGGACAGGGATGCAGAGGAGGATGAAGAAGACGAAGGACGCGAGCGCGTGTTTGCCCGTATGCCGCGTCGGGAGCATGATGGGCGGTAGGCAAAGGCAGAGATGTGGAGTAGAGAATGGTGGCTAAAGGAGGCCTGTGTAGAGGATTTGCATGTATCTATCAAGTCCATTCGTGTTGTTTGAATGAGTACGAGAACGCACTCGCTGACTTCCACATTCTTCTCTCGTCGGCTGTACTGCGCGCAGCATCTCGTGGACACCAGGAGGCCAAACTAAGACTATGCATTCATTCCGTCTAACTACACCATACTCCGCATGCCGCTAGCCGGCAGCCCCACCTGGGTGACCTCGTCAATGACACACACCGTGTTCTTGTACTCGGGAAGGTACCGCGCGCCCGTGTACGCCGCGACAGTCGCTGGCGAGCCCTGGTAGATGGGCGTGAGCGATGCCGGGCAGATCTCGAAGGGCGTGAAGTGGTCGTACGAGATCTCGTGCGCGTCACGGGGGTTGCGGTCGCCCTGTGCAAGGATCGAGCGTGCCTGGGGTTAGTACGTGGGCACAAGTGTGGCGCATCGCGCTGTGGCGCTGTGCGTTGACTCACCTGGTAGCAACACGCGCATCCGTCGGGTTGGTGTCCAGCAGACGGCGCGCAAACACCGCCGCAGTCGCACGTTGCCCGCCTTGAAAACGTGTTCATCGCCGAACGGATCGCAAGCTGGACGTGCTGGGCTGCAGGTCGCAGTGCGTAAAGTACGCCGCGAGCTCGAGGTTGCGCACCACATTGTCGGGCTCCTCAGCCACAAGTCGTCGCCTCTCGGTCTCGAGACGCAGACCAATAACATACTCGCGCGCTGTCTTGACCAGATCCTTGATCTCGCCACGGTCCTCCGACTTGACGACGACGAGGAGCAGCTTCTGGAGGATATCCCGGAACGCAGTGAGCGAGTCGGCAAACTTGCCGCGGGAGAAGAGGCGGTAGGCCTCGGCGAGCTCGTTGGCCTTGAGGTCCTCAAAGTCGAGTGCGACGGCGGGGAGCACCTCGCGAAGCTCGGTGACTTCGGGGTTGCGGCGGACGTTGAACTCGAGGGGAGGGAGGGAGGCGTTGGCGGGGACGTAGTGTGGGAAGACTGGTAGGCCTGGAGGAAGAGAGACTTGAGGGCTTGAAGTCGACAGCCGCCACTTGGCGGTTGAGGAGACTCATAGCGCTCTCAAAGTTGCCCGCGGCAGCATGGTCTGCTGCCAGAGGCGAGTTACGCACCCACATCTCGTTCTCGTCCACTCCTGGGCGACGCCTTCTGACAAGTCGGCCTCACCTGCTGCCAACACGTCGTCGGCATCATCCTCCACAGCCGCCGTCTCGACCACCTCGGCATCGAGGTCCCAGCCCTCGTCCTCGTCCAGGTCCTCCTCGACCTCATCCACACCGCCATCGTCGTTGGCCCATGCGTCGAGCTGGTCGCCGTTGGCCGCCTCCGCCTCCTCGCCAGCCGCAAGAGGCCCTCGACACCACCGTTGGTGAGAGCACGGTCAAAGAAGCTCTCGCCGAAGGTTCTTGATAGGCCAGTTGGAGTCGGTCTGGGGGAAGACCACAGGTGGAGGGAGAGCTTGGATGGCCCGCGTTGGAAGGTGCGGGGCAACGTCGTCCTCGGTCATACCAGCCTCCTCGAGGATCTCCTCGGCAAGCTCATCGAGACCAGCCGTCTTCGGCAGCGTAGTACGCGAGGGTATTGCCGTCTCGCGCAGACAGCCACGCGGCAGCCGCGTCGCCGAGGTAGAGCGAGTTCTGGAATCGAGACATTTGGTCGCCACGCTTGTCGCGATCGTCTGCATCATGTGAGCTTTTGGCTGTTGCCGGTGACGAGGTAGAGGAAGGAGAGCTTGTCAACGCCGTGTCTTCTGGTAGCGGTCTCGACATCTGGTGGTTGCCCTGCTTGAGCGCAGCAGCACCAAGACGCTCCCATACGTCGGCACGGTCCACAGAGCGGCCATCTCGAGGGCAACCTGGATGTTGCCACACTCGATAGCCAGGTCGAAGCGGGTCTGGGGTCCTGGATGAAGTGCAGGCATCTCGGGGTAGCCCTTCTTCTGGAGGTAGGCATGATGCTCTGGCCAACGAGATTGGAGTGCGGATGATCTGGAGCACCTCGTCGTAGTTCTGGCGGATGAGCGAGCTTGAAGCGGTACTCGGTGGGGTCGATGGGATGTGCGGGGCTTGGCGTTGCGGTCAAGGCAGTGCACGACCTGGCCCTTGACACGGGTGAGGTAGACGGCTGCTCAAGCGTCTTGATGATACCGTTGTCGCCGCCGGGAAGCGCGTACTTGATGTGGTTGAGCGTGTGTAGACAAGGATACCACTGTCGTCCCAAGCCGCCGACTTGATGCGGATCGTCTCGTGGATAAGAGCCGTCTGCTCAGCGTCTTGCTGGCAACGTGATGGTGTGCTTGCTGAGAGCGACCTGGTTGCCATCGTTGCTCCAGACGACGTACTTGACGGGAGGAGTAGAGATCTCGCCAAGACCTTCTGCTGCTGAATGTCGAAGAGACAACAGAGTTGTTGATGCAAGAGAGGCATCCGGTACCACCGTAGAAGATGTCGTTGGTGTGCACGGGGCACTTGACGGTTTGGTGAGCGAGTTGGACAGGTCGCGGATCTCAATGTTCTGAGCGTCTTGTCGAGACAGCCATACGGTTGCGGCACGAAGAGCGCGGCGATACCGTGCCCTTCCTGCCGTCGAAGGGTGTCCTTGCCGTCGCCCGAACAGGAGCGCTGACTTGGGCAGAGTGATCAACTCGTACACACCGTTGTCCGAGGTCGAGTGACGACACGCGCGCTCGCCGGGTTGTAGCTGAGGGTACGGGCTGAATGTACTGCGAGCCGAGCTTGCGGACCGAGCAGATGCCCTGGTTTGTGCCGTCGTAGGTCGGCCATTCTGATCACCTTGTCCTTGATGTAGAAGAGGTTGTTGCCAGACAGGGAGAAGGCGGACGCTCGCGCTCGAGCTTGAACACGATTAAACCATTGTCGTGGCCAGCGGCGAAGAGGTTGAGCTCGGGGTGCGCGGTGAGGACCCAGAACCGGTCGTGCTCGCGGCGGAACGTCTGCACGGCGGTGCGCTTGGTCATGTCCCAGACGCGGATAGTCTTGTCCTCGAAGCAGACAGTATCAGCTCGTGGCGGGGGTGGAAGAGCGTCATGGACACGTTGCTGAAGTGTCCACGGCAGCTGTCGACCTCCCACGCCTTGGTCTCGGACATGCGCCAAGCTTGATCTGGCGGTCGTCACCGCACGACACAATCAAAGGAGAGTGGGGTGGAACGAAGCCCAGTTGACACCGCGGTCGTGGCCCTCAGGACGTACTTGACGACGCGTCCGTGTTGCCGAACAGGTCGGCCTGGCCCTGGTTGCGCGCGACATCTGCTCCTCGAAGCTCATGGGCGCTGGCTCGCCTGGTTCTTCTTGCGAGACCGGAGATGTCCCACACGCGGACGTAAGGTCCATCGACGCGGACACGACGAGGTCGTCCCAAGGGTGGAACTGCGCGCACCTGGATGTCAGCATCCGTCCTTCCTCTCCCACACGCGACTCACATGATGTAGTGGTTGTGGCCCGTGAGGATGGCGATACACGTGCGGCTCTGCCAGTTCCAGATACGGATGGTCT
The DNA here is from genome assembly GCA_020011015.1 of Cutaneotrichosporon dermatis. NCBI lineage: Eukaryota > Fungi > Basidiomycota > Tremellomycetes > Trichosporonales > Trichosporonaceae > Cutaneotrichosporon > Cutaneotrichosporon dermatis. The sequence continues at coordinate 3,340,461 of JAIGNX010000002.1, read as the reverse complement.
GGTCATCGGACGCCGAGATAATCCAGGGGTACTCGTGGTGGAAGAAGACGGTGCGGACGTAATCCAAGTGTCCAGTGAGGGTAACAAGCACTTGCGCTGCTTGTAGTTCCACACCTTGATCTTGTAGTCGTCACCACCAGAGCAGAAGATGGGCTGCGTTGGGTGGAAGCAGATACCGCGAAGGGCCTGATCGTCAGCTCCGTTGCCGATGTCGCGTCTGCTGTGATCCGTCCGCCTCAACTCACCATCGTGCTCGTCATACCGGTCGACAAGCGTGCCCATCTGGTAGTTCCACAGTGAATTGTGCCATTGTGGAGCGAGGCCGCGAGCAGGGGCGTCTTGGGGTCTGTTGTCAGTATCTCGCCGCGCGTCATCAACACTAGCTTCGGCTTGCGCTGCCAAGCGGCGCGCCAGCATTTGCAGCGCGGCTCTACTCACGGAACGCATCCCCTTGACACGCGGGCTCTTGCTCTCAAACTGATGTTAGCTATCTGCCCTCGCATAGCTGATCCCGGTCCGGACAAGCCAGCACGTTCCAACGCACCTTGGTGAGCATCTGCATCTTGCCGGCCGCTCCTTTTGGGGGAAGAGATAAACGGAGCGAGAGGCGCAGGAGATGCTGGAGCGAGAGGGGGACGGAAGGAGGGTTGAAGCGCGGACGCTGTAGATGAGGTTGGCGGAGCTAGCTGTTCAGACGTGTTCGGACGTCGTTCTGGTGAACGTCGACGTGACGAGGCGCGCTGGAGCCTGGGGTGGACGGAATCAATTCACACCGCCCACGTGGAACTTTCACCGTGGCACTTTTAATGTGGCGCCCCTCTCTAACCCTTGCATTCCAACCGTCAACTCGGATAAAGTAACATTGGTCGTCTATGCATGTTACTTGTTACAAATCGCAAGTTGTCTACAGCTCATCCTTGGACGACTTTGCAGCAGCATCAGCAGCAGAGAGGGCGTCCTCGACCTGCTCCTTGACCTTGCCAAGGAGAGGCACGCTGTCTGCCTGGCCCTCCTTGACCTTGCCGAGGAGAGGCTCCTTGTCCTTGATCGGAAGGATAGAGACCTTACTGTCCCCAGCTGGCTTGGGGATCTGAATGGTCGCCTGCGTGGCGCGCTTAGACTCGGACGCAACGGCCTCGCGGGCCTGAATCCGGTCCATAGCTTGCTTGCGGAGCATGCCCTGGCGGTCCTTCCAACCCTCGTACATGTCGGCAAAGTAGGTGATCGTCTCCGCAGCGCCAACCTGGACCTTGTGGACAACGTCCTTCAGCTGCTTCGAGGGAGTCTTCTCAGGCGCATCGTGGAGCTTGGCCTTCCAAGCCTCGACGTCCTTCTTGAGCGACTTGTAGGCATCCCAGTCCTTGGAGGAGACACCCTCGATAATGCTCAGCGCTTGCCGAGCGCAGCATACTCGTCGCCGAGGACGCGGTCCATCTCAGCCTGTGCGTTGGTAACGCGGGCTGCACCTTCTCGTAGATCTGGTTCTTCTTGGTCTTGACGCCGTTGGTGACTTGCTCAGATCTTGACGACCTTGGCGTCCGACATGCGCTGGCTTTCGTCGACCTGGTGAGGAGTGAGACTACGCGAGTTCGAGTAGAGACGGTCGAGGCCGCCACATACGGTTAATCTCGCGCTCGAGGTTCTCGTCCCAATCTTCTTCATTCGGGGAGCTCGAGGAAGCGCTCGCCCTGCTTGACAGTCTGCTATAGCACTCTGCTCAAGAGTACAGTCACGTACCTCAGTCTGGACCTTGGCATACAAGCCTTGCCCTGGAAGTCGATCTTCTTCTTGAGCTGGGTAGTCTGGCGCGCGCGTCGGCAGGTGGTCCTTGGATGCGTCGGCGGAGGCACCGTGTTGAGTCGCAAGCGGCAGTGGAAGAAGCGGTGGCAGTAATAGAAGTACCGCCGTCTGGGTCATGCCCTTGCTCTTCTCCTCAGCAGCGCGAGACGCCTCCGCGCGCTTGAACGCAGCCGGGCGTTCGCAGCGATCTCGGCCTCGACCTCCTCGTCGGTGGGCTGCTTGACCTTCTCGTCGGCGGCAGCCTTGACATCCTCCGCCTTCTTGGCAGCGCGTCCTTGACCTCGGCGGCCTTCTGAGCGGCCTTGTCGGTGGCCTTCTTGGCCTCCGCGGCCTTAGCCTCAGCAGCCTCCTTGACCTCGGTAGCCTTCTCGTCGGCAACCTTCTTGGCCTCGGTGGCACGCTCCTCGGCGGCCTTCTTGATGGCGTCGGTCTTGGCCTCGGCAGCCTGCTTGACCTCGGTAGCCTTCTTTTCGGCATCCGCGGCAGCCTGCTTGACGTTCTCCTTGATGTTCTCGGCCGCCTTCTTGGGCGCCTCGAAGACCTTCTGGCCCACGTTCGAACCGGCGGTGGGGTGCTGTCGGTAAAGTACGACCAGAAGCTCTTGGGCTTCTCCTGAGGTGGGAAGATCGAGTGGATAACAGGCTTGATCAAGGGCACGTAGACCAGCTTATCGTAGTTGGCGTAAACGGGCTGGAGAGCAGTGTTGATCTTGCCGACGTAGGGTCGAGGTGCTCGGCGAGGTTGTCGGCGTAGAACGTGGCCGCGTGGGCCTTGACCAGCGTCCAGGTGCCTGAACCTGGTTGCCAGCGTACTCGAGGCCATAGATAACACGGGGAAGCACGGTGTGGTGAGTGTGGTGCTTGCCCTGGTTGTAGGCCCAGACGGCGTGGGGCCGGAGAAGTCGTAGGCACGGGCACCCTGCTGCTTGCTGAACGAGAAGGCGTCCTGCGCGTGCTTGCCGGCGCGAGCCGTGACGGGGTGACCTGCAACCTGGTGGAAGGTGGCCTTGGAGTGCTTGTAGGCTGTGCAGGCGTGCTTCTGAGCGACCTGAACGTGGGGAGCCAGGTAGGTCAGGTAGAGCTCGTAGAGACGCATTCTAAGTGGGCAGTCGCCTCGTGAACTTGGCCTGGACGTACGGGACGTGCGGGGCAATGTACGTGCGGTGGAAGATCTGGGCACCGCGACCAGTACGGGTAACAACCGGCTTGAGGGGACCATTCCAGACTTGAGCGTGTGGCCCTTGGCAGCCTGGTACGTCGGCTCAACGGCGTTCTTGAAGATGGGGGACTCGGTGACCTTGACCTTGTAGTCCTCGAGGGCGGGGTAAACGTAGGGAACGAGGACCTCGCGGTGGTAAACATTGGCGGGTAGCAGAGAGTCCGGTGAAGGGAAGACTCAGTAGACTGGGTCTTGATGCCGAGGCTCGACAGAGCCATCTGCGAGAAAGAAGAGGGTTTGTCCAGATCGGGAGGACATAAGACAGTTGAGAAGAGCGAAGCAAACAGAAGCAGCGGCAGGAGCGTGATCATCGACCACAGCGTCCATCCGCTGCGCTTCCGCCGAGCCTGGCGTACTTTGACAACCTGAGTCTAGATTGTCAACACTCATCGTACCATCGGTATGTGTAGGCGGCTTACCTCGGAAGGGGAGGGGGTAACCTTCGGGACGACGGGAACAGGCTTGTAGGCCTCCTGTTGAGCAGAAAGCGACTTAGGCGACGACTTCCTCCTGGCCTTGTCCGAGGCAGTGACAACGGTGGGCCCATCCTGCTCGTCAGTGATGCGACTACGACCGGCATTGAGCAACGGCAACGCACGTAGAACTTGGCCGGAGGGGCGCCAAGAGGAGTAACAGGGACCGACGCCCTAGGTTTTGGTTTGGACATTTTGGAACAAAAGCAGTCGAGGCGTGAAGGTCAGAAAAGCGATGCCAGTCGACGTTGAAGTGGATGAATCAAATGAGCGTGTGGATGGTGAGTTTGAGAGAGAAGGGAGAAGAGAGGGAGGGGAGGCGACCAGAGGGGGAGATATGGTGGGTTGATGATGACGATGGGAGCGATGGGCCTCACTGCGAGGCGAATGCGTCACACACCAGGCGGAACTAAACTATCCTAGCGTCACACCGCCCGGGTTGCGATCGAGATCACGTGACGACCTGACCACGCGATGTCCACCTATTCCGCATTTGCCGCCCAAGCCTCGAGGGAGTTGGTTGTCCACAACTTCCATTACTCCCCACACCTCATCATGGAAGGGCTCCTCGCAGAAATCAACAAGAAGAAGGAGGACCTTGGCGCTACGCCCAAGTACGTCAAGCGCGGTGACGTGCAGCGCGCCAAGGAGGAGGAGGAGGCCAGGCGGAAGGAGGAGGCCAAGAAGAGGAAGGCCGAGGAAGCCAGTGCCGCTTCCGATCAGCGCGCTTCCAAGATGCGCAAAGACGTAAGTGACAAGCGAGATCGAGGGATAAGTACTAAACACTTAGGCTGAGGCTGCGAGAAACGCCTCCCTGGCCCATCTTCGCGAGTCGCGCAAGCCCACCCCCACATCCGCCGCTGGGTCCCCGGCTCCAGAGGAGCAGAAGGAGCGGTACAACCTCCCGCCAGAGGAGTGCGTGCGGCGTCTGCGAGCGTACGGCGAGCCGATTCGGTTGTTCGGAGAGACCGACAAGGACAGGCGACTGCGCCTGCGCGCCATAGAGCTGGAGGAGGAGCGCGGCGACAAGAAGAAATCGCGCCAGGACGACTTCAAGAGGGCTATGGCGGATCGCGAGCGCGAAGAAGCTGAGAGGCGGGCCCGCGGCGATGTTGTCAAGGAGGACAAGAACATTGAGAAGATGAAGAAGTACACGGACGGCGGACCTTTGGACCTCGACCTGATAAGGTCGGACTTCAACAAGCTCCACCCGTTGATCTACTGGTACTTCAAGAGTCTGCTCAAGGAGTGGGAGGAGTACCTTGAGGCTCGGCCTGGTGGGTTACACTCGCGTGAGAGGGCTGACCTTGACAGACGACGTCAAGCGAACGGCTGCTGGGAAGCTTGCTGTTGCCAACCATGCTCAGAGCGCCCAGAACTTGAAACCGCTGTTCCGAGGATTGAAGAGCCGAGTGAGTACCACGATAAGCTTCTCCTCCGGTATCTTCATCAAGCTAACGGGCAGGAACTTCCCGAGGATGTTGTCAGACACCTCGCAGAGGTTGTCCATTACTGCCAGTGCCGACTGTACTCGCGTGCGAACGACGCCTACCTCCGCCTGTCGATCGGCAACGCCGCGTGGCCTATTGGCGTTGTCTCCGTCGGTATCCACGAGCGTTCAAACCAGGGCAAGATCTCGGACAACGTTGCACACGTCCTCAACGATGAGGTGTCCCGCAAGTACATCCAGGCCGTGAAGCGGTGAGTCAATATTAGGACTGTCCAGCCGCTGCTGGTGCGACGTTTGATCCCGATCTGACCTCATAGCCTTATGACTTTTGCCCAGACTGTGCGCCCACCAGACTCGATTTCTCACATGATGGGTTAGATAAAGATGGCAATCGCCGCGGCAGAGGGTTGACAGTGTATGTATGCATTATTATGATTGTTGATACATAAAAGTTGTCCTGATGCCCGAGTCAAGGCCCCCGAACCTGCGCTCTACCTATTGGCAGAACGCATAGGGGGCCTCCGGCTTATATCAAGGCCAGATGTTACTCTTCCCCCCGGCCGGGTACCGCCACCTAGAAAGCTGGCAGGGGCTAGTGCACAGAGGCTCCAGCAGGTCGGGGGGTCGTATGGACGGAGGGGAGGGAGGTGTCAGTATGCTTACGGGGGGCAGGGCGTGGCGTCGAGGACATGATGTGTGCAGAAATGCAGAGGTCGGAAGGACAGGGTATCGTCGATGAACACTATCTGAGCATCTTGGGGGTAGTAATTTAGAGTGAGTTGAGAAGAGAAACAAAGAAACCAACCTCGTCAAGATCCGAGGGAGGCTCGAGCAGTTGGTGTACTTTTTCTCCCTGCCACTTTGTCAGTTGCCGAAATACCTCCGTGAGCAAGGATGTCCTGATCCCGATTGCGATTAGGGCCCCGCGATGTGAACGAGGGTGGAGATACCTGGAGCGGCGATCTGTGCGTGGGTTCTGATCCTGGATGGCGGCAAAGGTAATCAACGAGGACAATAAACGATAGTCAGCCGCACATACCTCGAACTCGTCTCCCTTCATCCTACCATCCCCCCCCGCCCTCCTCCAACTACTACAAAGTCATCGTCCGTGTGTCGCTTGACCTTTTACCCTTTTGACTACATTCCATCGCTTCCCCCGCTCTCACCTCGACCTATCCCTTCCCTCCTCAGCGGATACCTCCTCGATCCTAACGCCCCGCCCCCGCCACCTACCTGTTCGGCTCTCTTCCTCGCTGACGCTCTCTTCTTCTCTCTTCTCTCTCATTCTGCCTTTTACACTTCCAACCCCGCGTCTCTCGCCTCGCCCAATCAATCAGATTTCACCATCTTTTCTCCTCCCCTATCCTCCTCCCTCTTCTCCACAAAGGTCAACTCCTTCTTATCTTCTCTCGCATCCATCCTGTAGGCCTTCAACCCTTCTTCGACTCCTCCTATTCTCTGCAAAGCTGCAAATCTCGTCAAACTCTCCTACAAACACAACAACTTCCATCTTCCTCCTCCACATCCTCTTGCGCCTACTCCTCCGACCTATCACTCTCGCACCACTCGTCGTCCACGACCGCCCTCACTGCCCTCGACCATGCCCACAAATCTCCAGCCCGAAGAGCCACCGCGCCGGCATAACAAGAACTCGCTACACGAGCTCAAGCTCCGTCGTATTCTCGAGAACAACGCGCGTCTCAAGGAGGACCTAAGCCGGCCACGAATCCCAGTCTCTCAGGCCAGCTTGGGGTAAGTCTATGACTTCGTCTCCCAATCTTCTCCAACTGGGGCAACCTGGAGGTCGGTGGTCGGCCAAGGATGGACGACTGTCGCTCGTCTTCCCATCCCAACACGACTTGGTCTTCCAAATGACATCCAAGACCAATGTCAACTTTGGTCAACGCTATGGTCGCCAGTCTGGCCGTAGTCAAGGGCATCTCTGAGGACGCCACCTGCTTGGCACGGTGGCGCATGACCTCTCTTTGTACGGCGCCACCGCACCACCTCCTCTGACCACCCTGCACGCTCGTGGCGCATCCTGCCCTCAGCCCGCTCACCGGGACTTCGTGGTCCACCTCCTGCAGGCGCGCCCCTTCCCCGCCATTTCCACACCTCACGAGGCTGACACTCAGACTCATCCGGTATTGCCAGGATACGCGAGACCCGATCCTACCAAGTGTGTGGGGCGAGCTAAAGCGCGGCGAGGACCCGTACGCGCCCCCTGAGACTGGGTGCTGCATCGGTATGTGCCCTTAACTTCAATGCGTTCCGGTAATGTCTAACGTGCAGTTATGTAGCCCTCTGCCCGCGCCCTCATCTCAGCCTCAAGCCTCACCTGCACCACCTCGGAATCCAACCATCACGCCCGCGCCCACTCATACACATCATCTACATCTATACATACCCTACACTCGTTACCCTCTGCCGCCTGGTGCCGCCGTCTTCCCCCAAGGCAAGTCTTTTCCCAAGGTCCATATCCTGGCGCCCGGTTAAGCTGGCTGGCGCACCGGCACACTGGCACACTGGCATACTGGCACAGCAAAATGCCTCGAGCGCGCACTGACGCGCGCAGGCTACTGCTCTTATAATCATTCGCGGCGTACATGCTGCAAGGTGTATGTATTTTGGATTGCCTCGGCGAGTGGCTCTGGGCTGAGCTTGTTGTGCGGTTGAGAAATGTCGGTGGACTGTGACGAAGGGGGCGTTCGCCTGAACGTCATGCTTAGGACAGAAATATGCGTACGCACACTGGCACACGTCAAACGCCGGCGAGGACGGATGGTGTTGGCACTGATCCCTGTCAGACTTGATGGGGCAACGGTAATGTGATCGGGAATGTATGCTCTCACGCTCCGCCGCGTGTGCAGATCTCTTCGACATCTAAATCGAGATCGTGTGTTGTATGATGTTGCCAACGAAGTCATGGGTTGTGTACCCTTCGCGACGGAGATGGCCTGAGGCATGAGGCATGGATGGGAGGAGGCACATAAGAGCACATGAGGGAGAAATACAACTATACATACGTTCTAACTGACCTTGCTTGCAAACTAACAAGTCACAACAGCGCATCTTCTCGCGCCATTACTTCGCTCCCCGCTCATCTCCGCGACCCAGCTCCGCGCCCAAACCGTTCTCCCACCAGTATCTACCTTCCACCGGGCCGAAGTATCATGCCTTCCGCGCAAAGAAGTCCGTTAACGTCCGCTTGGCCGGAGCCGCCTGCGCGGTCTCGGCTTTGCGCTTCCTGTCCTGGCCCAACTTGGCCATCTGTGAGTGCTGCGTCGGCTTGGCGGCCACCTTGGGCTTGGATGCCAATGAGGGCGTCGCAGATTTGGGCAATGTCTTCGTGGTGTCAAGCGCAGAAGCTCCGCTCTTCTTTTCGATGAATGCCAACGGGTCTACCGCTCGGCTGGACTTCTTGTCGAGGAACGCGAGCGGGTCCCGCGGCTTCGGCTCCTCAGTCGTCGGTACAGCTTCTGCGAGCTTGCGCACCCCGGATGATGTGCGCGCAACAGGCTTGGCGGCGAAAGGGTTGCGTGGCGGTGGCCGTGGCCGCGACTTCGCCTGCGAGGCTGCCGGATCCTGGGACTGGGATGCGGGAGGACGCATGGTCCATGTGCGTTTGGCGCCAGGTGACGATGGGGGTGTAGCCAGTAGCTCGGAGGGCGGGGAGATGGGTGAGCTGGAGCGCGGATATGGCGACGACGGAGCGTGTCGCTGGGTCTGTGATAACGAAGGCTCGATCTGGGACAAGAGGAGCAGATCGACAGCATCCGTCCCGCGTGCTCGCCGAACCTGCGTCTGCGTCTGCGTCGCCAACATGCTGGCCGCGTCCTCACGCTTCGGGTACTGCAGCCGCGTCCACTCCGGGTGCACCATGCGGACGAGCATGAGGTCAGGCAGCCCCTTGACTTCGCCGTCGTCTTCGAACTCCTCCTCGATCTCCTTCTGGTAGAAGACCTTGCCCGCCACATGGCCGATGTTCATCACGCGGTTCCAGCCGTGTACGTGCTGGACGCCGGACCAGAACTCTTTGCGCTGCTTCTTGCTGATTTCCTGGTCCTTTTCCCACCAGCTTTTTGGCGCCTTCTTCCCGGAGGCGACGGCGCGCTGGACTTCCGCCTCGTGGGCCTGGAAGTTGAGGGCCCACTGTACGCGGCCACGCTTGCTCTCGACATCGCTAGAGATATAGGATGCCTTCTTGCCCCATACAGTGCCAGTGCCGCCCGCGACGAAGTGGCCGCCTTGACTGGAGCTGGAGGAGAAGTCGAGGGGACGGACTGGGTCGTGTAGGTACTCCGGCGGCGGCGTTGGCCCGGGGATGACGTGGAGCGAGAGGTGGCGCCGGGTGTGGTCGTCGTCGCGCTCCTCTCTTGGAATGTCGGGCTTTAGAAGGGTGAGCACGAGGTTGTCGAGCACAGCCTCGGGGTCATTGGTCCGCGCGAATAAACCGCGAAGGCCCATGGTGCACGGCTGGAACGCGGGCTGGAGCCCGTCGAAGAGGGCCGCAGAGGTGCGGTTGGCAATTCCCACTGCCGCCTCGGTACAGCTCGTGTCGCGGATGTCTGCTGTCAGCTTCTAAAGGCAACTGACAGCTCACCTAGGACCGACAGCCCGGGCCAGCGCGCAAAGCTGCGCATACTCCTGTCGCTGATGCGTCGCGAGCCGGCGAGGTACAGAGCGCGCAATCGCCACATCCCCTTCCCCTCTTCCTCACCGTCGGCTGGCAGCTCCAGCGCCATAGACAGCATCCGCACTCCGTCATCCGTCACTCTCGTATTCCGCATCCACAACACAGTCAAGTTGGTACACCACTTGAGTGCCTGCACTGTGCCGTCGTCGACGTCCCGGCCGTCCAGGGTGAGCGTGCTGAGGAACGTGAACTTGGCTCCCGCGTTCACCTCCTTGAACATGCGCGGCAGTTCGACGAGTGGGTGTTCCCTATCCTCCACCCGGACGTTGCTCGGGGGCAGATGCTGCAGCGTCGCGGCGGTCGGTAGGGCAACTGTATGCGTCGGGGCGAACTGCGCTGCCCCCTCGGCGTCATTCACGGCGATGAAGCCCCATATTGTACCTTCGTCTGGGCGGAAGCAGGCCCCAGATCCGCCGGCAGCGCCTGCATAGCCGCGGTCCGCGGTGATGCGGGACATGAGCCGGCGAAGCAAGTGGGGAGGAAGGTTGCGGAGGTCGGGTGGGCGGAAGTTGTGGAACTCGCGTGAGAGGACCGTGAGGCAGGCGGACTGGAGTGAGGAGCTGGGCGCGGTGTGCTCAGGTTCCTGGAGAGGGAGAGGCTTGAGCAGCCATAGTGGGCGAGTGGAGCCGTTCGAGGAGCTGGTGTCAGGGTGGTCTGGAGAAGGTAAAGGAGACTCACCGTAAGACCCGGTCCGTCGCCTCCCCACCTATGCCAGCCGCCAGCGTCTCGTGCAGGCTACGGGTAGGAAGGTCTTCCATAGCGTCCCTTGCGACTGGGTAGTGTTGATATGAGATGGTGTGCGCTTATGCGATGTGTTGTTGCCGAGCCAACTAACGACCGGCTCGTATAATGATGACGCGAGACGCGTCGAAACTCGTAATGACGGTCAGGAGAGCAGTCGCGTTGATTTTGCTTCCGTTCAGAAGCTCCAGTCCGTCGCGTCCCGGGCCCTGCCTGGTCGCCTCCGCACTGACGAAGGCCAGCTAGGGTTGTAGCGCAGGCTATCAGTAATACTCTCTGCAATCTCACTCTACGTTGAGACTTCAAAGTGCCCAAGATTCTTCCCACTTGGGGATCAAGAAAATGAGCTAGCACTCGCGAGGTACGAAGGAGTGCAACTTAGGCGGCGACCACTTAGAAAGGGCCCAATACATAATTATCCGATGGCCCGCCAATTAGCCTCCACCACAGAAATCTGAACCAAGTGGCACTGTCGTCGTCTCCGACCTTGTTCACCTCTTACCTCCTGTACTCACGATGCAATCGTCGCCCGGCTTTGCTGTTCTACGTACGACGCACTCTCCTTCTTACTCCCTCGACTGTTGCGTTTCGCTCGTGCCTGATTCCAAAACTATCCCTCCACCACCCTCCACCACACACAAACCTCCACCACTCCACCACTCCACCATATCGTGATCTTTTGCATCTCCCCGTGAAGTGCTTTTATCTAATGGACCTCAACGCTTAGAGTTTTCTGAGGATCTTGCGGTTCTTGAGGCCCGCCCACTTGTGCCTCTTCACGAAAAGCGACAAAGCAGTAAGCGTGGAGATGATGATGATGGCCTGCATGCCCATCTTCTTGCGGTCGTCGTGCTCGGGCTCGGCGGCCCAGTTGAGGAAAGTGGTGACGTCCTTGGCCATCTGCGAGGTGGTAGCGGGGGTGCCGTCGTCGTACTCAACGAGGCCGTCGAAGAGGTACGAGCCATGGCAATGCCACCACCGGGGAAGTACGGGTTGTAGTTCATGCCCTCGGCGACGGTGACACCGGGGGGAGGGTCGACGTAACCGGTAAGGAGCGAGTAGACGTAGTCGGCACCGCCGTGACGGGCCTTGATCATGAGGGAGAGGTCAGGGGGGAGACCACCGTTGTTGGCGGCACGGGCAGCCTCCTCGTTGGGGTAGGGAGCGGGCATGTAGTCGGCAAGCTTTCCTCTATCACGTCAGCGACTACTCCCGATAGTTCCACCGTGCGAGCGTGTGAAGCGGCACGGATGCCAAGAGCATAGAGCATGCGCATCAAGCATGCGCTGCAGCGCACTTCGATGCTCCCCTGACTGCTGGCTCGCTTCCGCTCGCACTCGATCTCGACTCACGGGCGCTGGAACATCTCGCCCTCGTCGTTGGGGCCGTCGGTGTACTCGAACTCGGCAGCCATCTCCTTGGCCTCGTCGGCAGTGTGCGAGACACCGACAAGGTTACGCCAGGCAATGCGGTCGAGCGAGTGGCAGGCAGCGCAGACCTCGCGGTAGACTGTGATGTCAGTTCACCGATCGACTTTTACCCGTCCGTTCTCGTGACGCACCGACGTAACCACGACGGATGGAGGCGTGGTCAAAGGTCTCAAAGACACCACGGTGGGGCCAGGGGTACTCGGCGGGGTGGAGACCGACCTCAGCGGCGGTGTTGGCGCTGGCCTCCTGGAGGCCCGGGATGCCGAAGAGGTGCGCGTACCACGCCGAAGTGCCGACAGCGACAGCGGTCGCGCCGTAAGGGCTGTCCGCGAGGCGAAGAACGACTCGGCGGCGGGCTTCGAGAAGGTCGAGTTGAAGCGGCCTGCGCGTCAGTACATCTAAACCTAAGTAGTCGTAATCGCTCGATCCTTCGGCTCGAACATGGTGTAGCAAGTTGCGCGCACAACACATATCCGAGCCAATGGCGCCGAGCTAGTTTGACGGACCTTGGCGAAGGCCTGGGCGGGCACCCGAGCCGAGGCCCGGGTCGCGAGCCGGGGGAGGGCCGAGGAGAACATCTCGGAGGGGGAGTGGTGAGGAGGGAGGGTTGATGAGAAGGCGGAGATGGGATTGGAAGGTCAAACGTCGACCAGCGCCAGGTTCAGGCAGGCGAGAGGGCAGCAGGGCGTACGGCCGGTGCGTCCCGACATCACCCAACGAGGTCAGTCGGAGACACTCCTATGGGCGCTCCTCTCACCAAGCGGAATTTCGGCATTATATCAGTGGCTACGGTGAACCAATCACCCAAGGGGTAAAACCCACCAAGGCTTGGGCGTTCCTTGGGCTGCTTTACAGTGCGGATCTGGATAGCGATGGACAATTTGCTTCCGCCTTGATCCACGCGATCCCACGCGAGTCTGTTTCCGTCATACGTCGTGGTGACAACTTCCATTCACTGCAAGTCGGGAAATGAGATGTAGCCGTCGCGCGTCGAACCTGGCACTAACACTTGTGAACATACCATATTTGCATATAACATACCCATCGCCACTGCATCGTCCGCCCCTTCGTGCATATCCCTTCCATAACGGCCTGCTGGCGCCGCTCGACGCCATGCAAGCCCTCTACTCGTCCTGTTACCCCCATCCGCCGTCCACCACTCCTTGTTCCTCCCTCACTTCACCCTCGACCATCTATCCTCCCAAGCCACATGTCGCCCTCGAACACCTGAAGTCAAGGTCCGCGGCAACTTGGTTGTCGCGGTGGACAAGATCTCGCGTCTTCGAGTCCGCGAGGAGACAGCCGCCGTCCAGATCAAGATACCTCAGCCAGACCAGCAGTCCAACAGAATGGGATGTGGATCTAGGAGACAGCTTCTTTGACTCAGCGCCAGCAGATGTAAGCAGCCTATATGATGCATTGTGTTACATGAGCTTATCAATTAGCGTGCGCCAGTGCGCTTCGAGACGACATTGCGACTTCACCTTCTGACGCGGCATACACTTCACGGTGTTGTCACTGGACTGGCGCCGTTGCGTACGATCGAGAGTGGTATGGACGGATTGGATCGTCTGTTGGTTTCTTCAAGGACGCCAAGGTAAGCTAAGGTGGCCCTATGTTAGCTAACTGCAGATGGCTATCCTCGAGTGGTCGCGTGGCGATATCGCTACTGTGTCGTTACACACCTATGAGCGATGCCAGCAGATGGTGAGTGTCGCTCGTCATGTTGGAGCTGACAACAGGTCAATGGCGACTTGCAAGGCTATGTTCCTATGCTTCGTAGTGACCCACTTTCGCGTTGGCCTTCTCACTCTTCCCGAGGACTCGCTCGCCATCTCCCATTCTGCAGAGCAGTCAGAGCTCGACCTGGCGCAAGACAACTTCCCTCAGTACGTTCACCATCGTTTCTGTCTAATACCTCAGTGACGTGCCATACTCCCCTTCCTTCGTTCTTTCGTTGTCCGATGTCTCCCCAACCATCAAGAACTTGCAAGACCTCCTCTTCCTCCCGGCTTCCACTCTCCGACGCTCGCGTTGCTGTTCGAGCCCACACATACCTGGGCGGCAAGTTCAAGTCGAACAGAGACACATTCCGACTGGAGATCCGCACGATCGATCTCAGCGCGGCGGCTCATACCCTCTGCTTACGAGCGTGACTGGGCTTCCCTCGGACTGCCACTATCTTGTCCCCTGCCCTGTTGAGGTGGGCGGTATCGTTGTCGTCACGGCAATGGTATTGTTCACGTCGACCAGGGTGGCCGCATCGCATCTGCGCTGTCAATGCATGGTGGGACCTCTCGACTTCATTGTCGACCAACCGTGACTCGGAAGGACGGAAGCTATCGCTCGAGGGATCTAGGGCTGAATTCGTCAGCGCGTACGACATGCTGCTCGTTCTCCAGAACGGCCAGGCGCATCAGTGCGATTCGAGATGGATGGCCGAGCAGTCGGCACCATCAAGGTCGACGAGCAGAGTAGTACGGTGCCTCCACCTTCGACAATGGTCCTGGCTGGCTCGCAGGGTCTATTCGTGGTCGGCCGAGGGCGACTCGCTACTGGCAAAGGTCGACATGGTCCATGAAGCAGTGGAGGACGGCGTCAAGGAGGAGGAGAGACCAAGAAGCCCGATGAGGAGATGGAAGTGGACTGGGATGAGGTGAGCTCAGAAGATTTGAACATCAGCTGACGACAGATCTGTATGGCGAATCCGCTCCTACGAACGGCCTTGCGAATGGAGTCTCAAAGGCTGTCCAGAGTGGGCCTGCCGACATCAAGTTGATAACCCAGGACACGTTGAGCAGCATTGGGCGTATTGCGGGCTTGGAGTTTGGCATTGCCGTAACGGACCAAGGTGTAAGTACGATGCACTCAAGTTGGACGTCCCAGTTGACACCCACAGGCCAGGACTTATCCACAACTAGTAGCCCTGGGAGGCGGAAGTCAAGGGTCGACGATTAACGTATTTAGGGTGAGCTTACAGTATCTGATGTCAGCGCTCACTTCCAGCGAGGCATTCCCATCACCAAGAAGCGTCGCTTTGACCAGCTGGCAAATGCTACGGCAACGTGGTTCCTGCCAATCCAGAGGCCAACGGCGCAGAAGTTCAAGGATGTACCAGATTCTGAACTCTCGACTATCCTCGTCGCCACCGACACCGTTCAGACAAGGGTAGGCGATCCCCAGATTCCGTTGCTCACACCAGATCTACGCCCTGTCGACCAAGGCGACCCAGGAACAGATCGCTCGCGTTGAAGAGCCCGCCATTCAGGTTGGCGCCTTTTTCCAGCGTTCGAGTATCTTGCATGTCTCGCCTACGCAGGTGCTTCTCCTCGACCAAAGTGAGCACATCTCCTAATCCTATTGCTAACATCTTCAGACGGCAAGGTGCAGCAAGTCGTTTGTCCCTCCTCCGATCTCGCTCCCATTGTCAGCGCATCCATCTCCGACCCCTATGTCATTGTCAGGCGAGCAGATGGTTCCGTCACGCTCTTTGTGGGCGACTCGGTCGGACGCACTGTCTCGCAAGCGAACGTACCGGATAAACTGCCTGAATGCCAAGCGGCAGACGTGTTCACGGACACGACCGGCGTGTTCCGAACATTCGAGGCTACGGAGCGGAAGGAGGAGCCTGTGGTTCTCTCCTCGAACCCGAGGAATGCGCAGCGTGGACGGACACAGCTCACTGGCGAGCAGCTGAAGCGCTTGCAAGAGTCCAAGCCTGCTATAGCCGTGGACGCGGCGACGACGGAGGCAGCGTTCAACGCGGCACGCGGCTCGCAATGGTTGGCTTTGCTGTCCACGAGTGGTGCTCTTCAGGTACGTCTACTTGACAGCAGGGAGATTAGTTTGCTGACAACCAGATCCGTCGTTTGCCCGACTTCACTCTTGTCCTCGAGTCGAATGGCCTCTCCAACTCGGAGCCATCGTTCACCGACGACATTGGAGGAGAAACGGACGCCGCGGACACCGAGGACGGCGTGAAGCAGATGATCATGTGTCCTATCGGTACGCGAACAGTCCGCCCACACTTGCTTGTGCTGCACAACTCCGGCCGCTTCAACATCTACGAGGCGCAGCCGCGCTTCACACTCGATGCACGGGATCAGTCTCGACGCTCGCTTGCCGTCCGCTTCCGCAAGGTGTACACCCAGCTCCTTGCGCAGACGGCGGTATCGAACCTCGCGTACACGATCGTGCCCTTCGCAGATATCGAGGGCATGACTGGTGCATTCATTACTGGCGAGCGTCCACACTGGATCCTCTCATCCGACGCACACCCTGTCCACGCGTATGGTCTTAAGCAGGCGGCCTATGCCTTCGGCAAGACGACGCACCACGGTGGAAATGGGGAGTACTTCTTGCGCATCGAGGATGTGAGTTTGATTGCATGTGACAAAGCACTAACTCGCACAGGGCTCGTTCATCTGCTACCTGCCACCCACTCTCAACACAGACTTCTTAATGCCATGCGACCGCTACAAGATGGAGCGGACGTACACCGCCATTGCCTTCGACCCACCGTCAGGCCACTACGTCGGCGCCTCCAACATCTCGGTGCCGTTCCAGGCGTACGACGAGGAGGGCGAGATCCAGGAGGGTCCTGAGGGACCCAACCTCATTCCACCACTGAACGAGCGTGCGACGCTCGAGCTATTCTCTGCCGGGTCGGACCCATGGCGCGTGATTGACGGGTACGACTTCGACCAGAACGAGGCCATCCTGTGTATCGAGAGCGTGACGCTTGAGAGTGGCGCCAGCCCAACAGGCTTTAGGGACTTCATCGCCGTCGGCACAGGCAAGAACTTCGGCGAGGACCGCGCTAGCCACGGTGCTGTGAGTAGACTCTGTGTTCTGAGGGGACAGGACTGATACGCAGGTGTACATATTCGAGGTGACGGAGACTGTTGGCGAGACGCCGGGCGTGCCGGGCTTCAGGCTACGCTTCTGCACCAAGGACCCAACGCGGAACCCTGTAAGCGCTCTCGCCAACCTCGGCCCATACCTCATCCACTCCAACGGTCCCAAGGTGAGTTGTCCAGCTGGAACAGCTGCCTGTCAAGCCCAGAACTCACTTTAGATCCTCGCCAAGGGCCTCGACTACGATGACCGCCTCATGGGCCTCGCATTCCTCGACGTGTCGATGTACGTCACGTCCCTCCGCGTCTTCAAGAACCTCATCCTCGTCGGCGACTTCGTCAAGTCCATGGTCTTCTCCACCCTTCAGGTGAGTATAGCACTACCCTTGCCTCTAAGTCTGCTGAGCAGCGCTAACCCCAGGAAAACCCGTACAAGTTCACGACGATCGCGCGCGACCTCCAGGACCGTTCGCTCGTATCCGCGGACTTCTTGGTCATGGAGGGCGCGTCGGCCTTCGTCTCGTGCGACAAGAACGGCGACCTGCGGTTGTTGCAGTTCGACCCCGCCGATCCTGACTCGTTGAATGGCGAGAAACTCATCCTCAAGACTGAGTTCCACTGCGCTTCGCCATTAACCGCGTCCAAGACCATTGCGCGTCGCAGGACCGCCGAGGAGGAGATTGCGCCGCAGACGCAGTTGATATACTGTGAGTAGTGTCTCCCAAGCGTCCTCCTACACGGCCGCTGACCCTAGCCACCGCCGACGGTGCGATCACCACCCTTGTCGCAGTCAAGACGGCGCGCTTCAAGCGCCTCCAGCTCGTCCAGGACCAGCTGATGCGCAATGCACCGCACATGGCCGGTCTCAATCCCCGCGCCTTCCGTAGTGTGCGCAACGACTTAGTGCCACGTCCCCTCACGAAGGGCATCCTCGACGGCGCGCTGCTCGAGCACTTCGCCCTCCAGCCCATCAAGCGCCAGAATGAGATGATGCGCCAGATCGGTACTGATGTCGTCACTGTCGCTAGTGACTTGTACTCTCTCGGCGGGTTCTGGTAGGAGAAGCATCTATGTAGGGAGCGCGTAGTGCGCAATGTCATCTTTTCACATGTCAACCGATTTATTTCGTCGCCTTCGGTGTCCTAGGGCTCTCTCTTCTTGAACTCTTATGCTAACATCGTGGCTCACAATATCTCGTCCATGCTATGACGTGGCGATAAACTCTGCACCCATGCTATGGCTAAGTACAATCCTCTGCCCCCTAAATGCCCTAATCCCACACAAAGCGCACCGTCGCATCGCTCCGCCCCATCCCCTCCACACCATCACCCTCATCGCTCTCCTCCTCCCACGGCATCTCGCCCGGTCGGCGCTCCCGCAAATGGATCTTGAGGTCCGTGAGCGCCTGCGGCGTCCATCTCGCTGGCAGACGATACGCAGTGCTAGCAACAGGGGCGGACGGAGCTGGCGAGGGGCGCGCAGACCCGCGCCCAGGTTCGCGCGGCGAGACGGGCGACGGCGAAAAGAGCTGCAGACTGGGGTCCGAGGCCGGCATGCTCAGGATCGTCGTGTAGAGGTCTAGCAGAGCGTGCGCGACCTCGTCGACGGCGCCTGCGCTCGCGTTGTACTCCTTCTCCCAGGCCCCTTCCGTGCCGAGGAGGCGGATGATTCTGTCGTCCGACGACGCCGAGTCGTTTCTATCGTCGCTCCGAGGTTCAGTGCTGTCGCCTCCGTGAGGCGCAGTCTTCTCCCGCGCCAGCAGCGCACTGGTGTAGATACTCCCCAGCGCAACCACGTGCGGTGGATACGACAGAGGCGCAGGTGTACGATGACAGTCGACGGCGACACGCCATGCTGCGCGCACCGCGTCGACGCTGAGCCCGAGGCGGCGGCCCAGCTTGACGACATACGGGAACGGCACGGCGACGCCTAATGAGAAACAGATGGTCTCCAATACCAACCGCTCGACACTCAGCACGCGCTTGCGTTCCGCCTCCAGAGTCGCGGGGTCGATCGCGCTGATGTCGACGCTGGACGAGCTCTTGCGCACCAGGTGCGGGAAGCGGAGGGCGTATGAGGCCAGGATGATATCGCGCGGCTTCTTGAGCGTGTCGTGCAGCTTGCACGAGACGTAGAGTGTCGTAAGGGAGACTTCCTGTCTGTCAGCCGGGTGGTCGTGCGACCGCGAGAGCAAGGACAGGGAGAGCAGGGATGTGCAGAGCTGGTCTGGAGGCGAGAAGGGAGGCGAAGATGACAATACACGCTGCACCAGCAGTAATAGAATAAGGAATCTCGGAATCTGGGAACCTGGGCACGACGCGCAGAGCTGATACCATCGTCAACAAGACTCACAATATAGTGGAACTCGGAGTAAGGGAAGAACAAGTGGAAGCGGTGGTACAGCGTCTGCGCTGTCGCGATTGTCCGCCGCGGGCTGCAGTCAGCTTTAGTCACCGCTCTCAGCTTTGAAGATGCAGATGATATACCCTGCAGCTGATCGACGCTACTCACAAGCCGCACCGCACACCAACAGCGTCGATGAACGCGCACGCCTGCTGCCGCTGCCGCTCCTCACGCGCGACGCTAAGCTTCCCGCGCTGCTTGGCGGACAAGCGCTCGACCTCGCCTGGCCGCAAGTATGGTCGATACCGCTTCAAGTGTGATGTGGATGCCGATGCCTCCATCATTGGTATTGACAGCACGGTGGTAGGGAAGTGGGTGATGGAAAGTTGACTGGACCGGCCTCCACCGGCTCGACTTGGGAAGCACGCGCCATGACGCACCGCAGCCGCACGCGATCTTGCGCTCCTTCCTCCTCCGTCATGGATCTAAGTCTGCATCTACACCATTTGTGCATCGCATACTAACTCGCTACTGACAATGGAAAGTCCGGCCGAGACGCTCCGCACCCGCCTGGCGCAGTATGCCTACTCGCCCTCCTCATCCACACTGCCGCGCGCACAGCCGGTCTCACCGAGTCCGCGTCGATCACCGCGCGTCGCAGCAGCCAGTGCGAGCCCGAGTAAAGGTAGTAGGAGGGGGAGCGCAAGGGCCAGCGGCTCCGCGACGCCTGGCCCCGTCTCGGCATCCGCAAGTGGATACGTCAGTGATATCGAGTCGGACTCCGGGTCGGACTATGCGCCCAAGGCCGAGGTCGGGAGTGACGACGAGCCACCGCCCGGAGCTCCTAGACTACTGGCGACGCCGAAGCGGCGGGCGGATGGATCGCTGAGGAAGTTCGGGTGGAAGAAGCCGCGGGCGTACGCTTCTCCTGATATATATGCGCATCTGCGGCCTGTCGAGGACTGCATGGAGGTCGGGCTGAAGTGTGAGTAAGAGATGGGCATGCTGGGCGTGCATGTTGCATGTGGTGGAAGGCCTGTGACGCTCGCTGTGCATCTTGAATGCCGCAACTGACCGCAGTGTGGTTCTGTGGCATCAACCCCGGCAAACGCTCGAGCAAGCGCGGGCACCACTTTGCGCACCCCACCAACAAGTTCTGGGTTCGTCCCCCTCCCCTGTATTGCCGCTGACATCAGAGAGCCCTCCACCTGTCAGGCCTGACGCCGCGCCTCCTGACGCCGGAGGAGGACACGACTCTACCCGCAGCCTATGGGTACGGCATGACGAACCTCGTTGATCGCCCCACGGCCGAGCAGAACGAGCTGAGCGGCGCCGAGATGCGCTCCGCCGTTCTGCCGTTCACGCGCAAGCTCGTGGCCAACCGGCCAAGGGTGGTGTGTTTCGTGGGGAAGAAGATCTGGGATATCTTCGAGTCGGTAGCTGGCCGCACGGCCAGGAACAGGCTGAAGGAGGAGGAGAAGGCATTGAGTGCTGGTAAGCGGAGAGAAGTGGCGGAAGAGAGGGCGAGAGAGAAGGAGAGGGAGAGGGTGAGAAAGGATGTGGCGAGGCAGGAGGCAAGGGGTGGCGGGAGTGGTGGGGTCGTCGCTTTTACGCTCGTGAATGGGGATGTCGTCAGGCTGGACTCAGCGGCTGAGGCGGCGAAGGAGGAGGAGGTCGAAGATGCTGGGCGGAAAGCGGATCTCCCAGCCGCATCCAGGGAGGACGACGACGAACCACCCCTCGTGTCCATCGACGACCTGAATCCGAGCACTCCGACCAAGTCGCCCTACTTCCGCCCTGTCCCACACTCGACCTTCGCCTTCGACCAGCCCCAGCGTCTGCGCCTTGTGCTTCCGCCTCCGACCCCCGAGACCCAGGCCGAAGCTAAAGTCACTCCGTCCAACCGGTCCGCCGCAGATCTGCCGACTGCCAGACCGCGCACTCCCGAAACCGCAAGTGCAAGCAAGTCTCGGATGCCGTCGTCGCCCCTATCTCCTTTGTCCCCTGCCCCGCCCTCCCCCACCTCTGAGCCGTCCGGCCTTCCCACCACTTCCGGCCTCAACCCCGCCTCAGCGGCGGAGCTCGAGCCCGACTCCAAGCCAGCGCCAGACTCTGCTCCAGGCCAATGGCGTCACACCTACTTCTGGGTCGTCCCCAACACGTCCGGCCTCGAACGCACGCCCCTCGCGCGACAGGGCGAGCTGTTTGGGCGCTTGAAGGCGTTCGTCGCATCCCTCGAAGAGGCGGGTGAGCCCGAGGGCGACTTTGTGGACTTCACGCTCGACGACGTCGTGGCGGCTGGAGCTGGGCCGAGCCCCCGGAGGACGACGCCGCGGCGCTGACGCCGCCACTGGGTAATGGTGACGGAGTAGGGCCTGGTAGCTTTCACAGGCCGTAACTCTCGCCGCGGCTGAGCGCGTAGAAGGCGTGGTTCGCGCGCTGGGACCGTACGATGGTTTGTTGTAGAATCAAGCCTCGTATCTAGTCTGTCTCATGTAGAATAGTGTTTGATATGGAGACATGTCTTATTCAGGTCATGTGCTGATGATTTGTGCTGAGGGACGTGGTTTGGGCGTAGTCTGGCTCATACATGCCTGTGCTCATGCCTCATGCCTAGGATGCGTGTACAGTAGTATGAGCACAGCAAGCCCAACCATGTCCTGTTCGGTATGTGGTCGTTAGTGATATCTTCGCTGGCAACGTCTCGAGCACTCGTACATCAACTAAAAACGAAGCGGAAAGGAAACTCGTTAGCCCACCCGCACCGACGCCAGGCGTCAGTGCACATCAGTCCAGCGCAATGCGCGCTCTGCTCGCTATGGAGCTAATGCACGCACGACGTTGGCCTGGCATATCATGAAGATCTATGTCACAGGGTACCAACTAATTACCCCGCTCTATAGACAAATGTGTGGATGGGGTGAGTCAATGAATGATCTGTAGTCTAGGATGGTCGTTTGCAACGAGTGATGGGGCCAGGCCATTACCGACGTGCCGACCGATGTATGTGGGAATGGATGATGAGAATGGGGACAATACACGATGAATTTCCCGGTTCGATAATGTCCGGGAGAGAGATGTGGGGGTTTACCATCTGTTGCCGTAGCCAGAGTCACCGCCACGGCCGCCGCCGAACGAGTTGGCGCCGGAGCGGAAGCCACCGCGGCCACCACCGTAGCCACGGCCGCCACGGCCACGGCCACCACCACCACCACCGCCGTAGCGGCCCATCTCCTCAAGCTCTGGGGGATCTCCGACTTGGACTCGCGGAGAATGCCAATGAGCTCACGGGCCTGCTTCGAGTTGTCGGTGTGAAGTAGGTGTACGAGGTACCCTTGGCTCCGGCACGACCGGTACGGCCGATACGGTGGATGTAGTCCTCGCAGTTGTTGGGGAAGTCGTAGTTGATGACGTAGCTGGCTGTCAGCGCGCTCCAAAGGTGTGAAGGAGGAACTCACGCAATGTCCTTGACGTCTGTTAGGGGAATGAGTCACGTGCAGTGAGCAGATTCAAAACGTTGAAGAATTGAAACCAGAGAAAGGAGCAAGGTCAACACACAATCACACGGGGAGTTGCCCTCTTGTTGCACGCGACGGGACTCGGGAATCAAGGCGAATCTCCAGGATGGGGACGCTGCAAACACTCGGCAAGCCGAGCGACCACGAAGAGGTCGGCCGGACAAACTGATTGAAAGTGTGTCTGCTGCGTCACTGGCGCACTACCCCTTTGCAAGAACTGCAAAATAAGGAGGGCAATGAAGTCCAAATGTTGTGATCTGCTTGCTCAGAGAAGGCTCAACTCGGAAGAGAAGGTTCAGACGAGACAGAAAGATCACGACGGGGACGACTGCGCGCACAACCGGTTAGGAGATTGCTGCTGCCATGTTTCACAAGAGCCTGACGCCTGTGACAAGTTAGAACATTCGGGGTACGTACCAAGACCACGCGAAGCAACGTCGGTAGCCAGCATAATGGGGCTGCGGCCCGACTTGAACTCGGCAAGAACCCAGTCACGCTCAGCCTGCTGCTTGTCACCGTGAATGGCAAGTGCGGCCAGCCGTCCTGGCGGAGGAACTTGGTGAGGTCGTCGGCGACACGCTTGGTGCCAACGAAGATCAGCACCTTGGCGTTCTCGCGCGAGATCTGGTCGAGGTGCTTGAGGAGCAGCTGACGCTTGTCGAAGTCGGTAACGACGCTGACGTGCTGAGCGACGTTGTGGTTGGCGGTGAGGTCCATCGAACCATGTTGACCTGGATGTAGTCGTGGAGGAAGTCGGTAGCGAGTCTCTGGACGTCCTTGGGCCAGGTGGCCGAGAAGAGAAGGGTCTGACGGTCGGGGCGGATCTGCGAGACAATCTTGCGGATCTGGGCTCGAAACCCATGTCGAGCATGCGGTCGGCCTCGTCCATGACAAGGTAAGTGACACGCTTAAGGTTGGTCTTGCCAGACTCGAGCATGTCAATCAGACGACCAGGAGTGGCGACAACGATCTCACAGCCACGCTGCAAGTCACGGATCTGAGGGCCCTTGGGGGCACCACCGTAGATAGCAGTGTTGCGGATGCGCGACGACTTGCCGAACTTGGTGCACTCGGCCTGGATCTGGACAGCGAGCTCACGAGTGGGCGCAAGGATGAGGACGATGGGGACCGTCACCAGGGGCGAGAAGGGGCTGGGCGTTGATGTGGACCATGGCGGGGAGGGCGAAAGAGATGGTCTTTCCGGAACCGGTCTCAGCGATAGCGACAACGTCACGACCGGAAAGGGCCATGGGCCAAGCCTGGCACTGAATGGGAGTGGGCGCAGCGAAACCAAGGGCGCGGATCTCGCTCATGCAGTACTCGGGGAAGCCAGCCTCCTCGAAGCTGGTATGGGACGGGGAATGTTGGTGCCCTGAATGCGCATGTCCTTCTCCTTACGGAACTCGGCGATCTCAGCCTCAGAGCGGGCAGTGACAGCCTTGTCCTCGATGTAGAAGTTCTTCTCAAACTTGGCGAGCTCGGTCGTCTGCCAGTCGATGTTGCGGAGGCCGAGCCAAGGTTACCCATACGGTCACCACCTGTGAGGGTGTCAGCATGATCCGAACGCGACGAAGTAAATCGTCGATACGAGCCATTATAGCCGCCGCCGTAGCCACCACCGTAGCCACCGCCGCCACCATATCCGCCGCGGGAGAACTGACCACCGCCGCGCCGTAGCCGCCGCCACCGCCGTAGCCACCGCCACCGCCGTAGCCGCCGCCGTAGCCGCCACCACCGCCGTAGCCACCACCGCCGCCGTAGCCGCCGCCGTAAGACTGAGGTGTTAGCGTAAAATTCTCACATCAAGGCAAGTCGTCCCACCACCTTCCTGGGTGGCGAAGATTTGAGACGTACCATTTTAGAGTTGTTGTTGGGGATTTGTGGTTGGTAAAGAGAGAAAGGTGGTCGTTTTGTTGACCTTTGTTTGTTTCTTTTGCGAGCCGGAAGGGAGAGACGAGTGCGAGACTGTCGGAAGAGTAAGGAGGATGAGGGGAGGGAGAGTTGATGGAGGATGTGTTGATGGAGAAGGGTTGTAAGGTAGTGGCGCGGGCCCCTTCCTACTCCGGAATCGAGAAAATGCTCCCGTCATCCACCACCCTACCATTCCACTGAAGGTTTTCTAGGCTCAGGGGAGCACATGCCAAGTTGTGGCTCATTTAAAGTGCGGGATTAGAGCGAAACCACGTGTTGTGGCAAACTACGGAGATCTTCCAAAAGTTGGTTTGCCTAGATTTCGCGTTCGCCCAGGCAGCTTGGGTGCAACTCTGCATTTCTGCATTCAACATCATCTCTCTCCATCTCAGCAACTCGTCCCGTATTCCACAATGGTACGTTCCTTCCCTCCCTTTACCCGGATGAAATCTTCGACATTTGCACGTCAGTACGACGGCTCGCGTTCCTAGCTTGCTAGGCTGCGAGCTGGCAAGAGTTCAACTCGCATTTCTGAACAACCCCTCTTCGTCTCTCACGTGGTTGAGCAACGCTGACTCCAAGTTGTATGAACAGATCTAAGCGACCTTGTGTACAGCCGGGAGGCTAGGGCCAAGCCGTACTGACCTTCTCCATCCCCTCTATCATCTTTCCGACCTTTATACTACAGTCCTGCGGTATCTTTACAAGAACCCCAGGACACGCTCTCAGTCCCCCGTCACAGCGGTAAGACCTTTTGTCGAGCCATGCTGTAGGTGGGGTAATCCAGCCCAAGTGGCTGGACGAGCGGAGAAGAAAGACTTGACTGGGCATGTCCTCGCTTTTACACGCCTCCACTGAGTGGGGACTAATCAGTCTTGGCTACATTTGTACTACATGCACCTTGTTATCGTTACCTCTTTGCTCTTGTTGCGTTCTTGATGCTTCCTCGCTGCAACGCTCGCTTGACAGCCCCCAAGACTCCCTTCAGCGTGCTCGCAAGCGTATGTAAGGTGCGGAGGAACATGCTTAAGGAACTGGAATGCGGTCGAAGACTGCGTCATTACGGAAGCAGAAACTTGCGGTGGAGGTCGCCCAGTGCGAGATTCTTGACCCCAACGTCAGCGCTAGCTATCAACAACAACAACCATGTTCGTCAAGGACATCGTCGAGCGCGACACGCCCGCACCAA
Source organism: Cutaneotrichosporon dermatis (assembly GCA_020011015.1). NCBI lineage: Eukaryota > Fungi > Basidiomycota > Tremellomycetes > Trichosporonales > Trichosporonaceae > Cutaneotrichosporon > Cutaneotrichosporon dermatis. The sequence goes on along the minus strand of JAIGNX010000002.1, from coordinate 3,314,836 downwards.
AGGAGCCCTCCGCGTCGGCGCCACGTCCTCCGGTTCCGCAGGCGCGTGGCTTCCCCGTCGCCGCCCACCGGAGCAAGGGCACAAGCGCCTTCGCTCGCGCACGGAAGGACGACAAGACACGCGCAGGCGGCCGCCTCGTCCACGGCGAAGGCCGGATCGTCGACTCCGTACCATCTGTCGGTCCTTCGTTCTCCTCTGCTCAGGCGTCTCGGACCGTGCTTGAGTCTCCGCTCGAGCCGGAGTCCGAGCCAGAGAATGACGCCGGCCCGTCGGAACGCAACGCAGTCGAACTGCCGGCGCTTACCGAGGCTGAGCAGGTGCGGCGCCAGGTACATCGCGAGAATATGGCGCGCATTGAGAGCATGTCCCAGGCCGAGCGGGAACAGGAGGCCGCGGAGCTGAGGGAACGGTTTGGTGACAACGTCGTCGAACTGATGCGCAAGCGCCAGGTCACGAGGGAACGGGCAAGTGTTGGGCGTAGCGGAGCTGGCCCTAGGCTCATCAGGCCCGCCAAGGGGCAGGGTGTCTTTGAGGGTGGCGCTGGACTGCGCAGCGAGCTCGGACTCGGGACGAGCGCCATGGGGGACATGGGCATGGGTACCGCCATGGCCGACATGGGGCCAAGCAGAGATGTTTCGACGGCCGTTGGCGACATGGGACGACGCAGAGAAGGCGTGAAGGCCTTTGGCGATGATGAGACCCTCATGGCCGACATCGATAAGGAGAACAAGTCCAAGGTCGAGAGGATGAGCCAGGCGGAGAGGGATGAGGAGATGCGCGACCTCGAGGAGCGGTTTGGTTCGGCGCTGCTCGGTCGACTCAAGGCCCAGCTGGAAGGCAGGAGCGGCCGTCAGGCTTCAGCACTATCACACGCCGAGCCCAGCCAAGACGCAGCTGAGGTCAAGGTGACGCCCCCAGGTGAGCTCATAATGCTTCTGCATTATCTAACGCCAGCTCCATCTGCTCCGGCACCCAAAGCCGTCCATGAACATCCCACCCAGGACAGAGGCGCGACCAAGGCGAGCAAGTCGGTGCGCTTCGATGCGCCAACTCCGTCGCAGCTCAAGAAGTACTTCCCCGACGCGCCCGCTTCCGACCCCAAGCTCGAGTGGATGACGAACCCCGCGGCGACGTCTTCCGCACCGCCAAGCGCGCAGCCAGAAGAGGACCCCAATGCTCCCCGCTTCAATCTCAGCGGTACGCCACTGAGCCCCGAAGAGGCAGCTCAGCTTCCCACGCATCTGGGGCTGCATCACCACGGTGCATCGCCAGACCTGGCAGGGTACACACTGTCGGAGATTGTGCATCTGTGCTACTCAACAGTCGCGAGCCAGCGTATCGCGATGATGGGCGTCCTTGGACGCGTCGTGCGCAACTACCGCCGTGAGGTGGAGTCTCGGAAGATGGCCAAGGCAACAGCGACTCAGGGACACTCTGTGGAGGCGAAGGAGAAGACCAAGGGCGAAGCTGAGGAGAAGTCCTCGCCGCAGGACTGGGTCGAGGCGTGCACAGAAGCCGACGTCGAAGGCAAGGCCGTCTCCGTCGCGGCCGGCGTCCTCGCATCCCCAACCCGTGCGATTTCCGTCGTCGCCGGCGCTGTCGACCTCCTCTTCACATCTCTAGGCGGGCCATGGCCATACCTTGACACTCCGCCCGTCTCCTTCCATCCCACGCCATCGAGGGATGGCGAGCCGACCGGTGTGGCGTCGCTGCCGTGGGACGACCTCGCGCCCCGTCTGGCCGAGCTGCTCTCCACCGACCTGCCCGGGCCAACATTGACGCAGTTGCTGCGTATCCTCCGCCGCGCCGCAGTTGCATCGCCGGCCTTGGCTGAGGCGGTGACGCCAATTGTCCCGCACATTATCAAAGCGCACGTCCTCCGCCCAGCTTGGCCCGCCGCCAACGGTGGTCCCAATCCTGATGCCCTGGCACTCCTCCGCGAGGTGATCGACTCGTCGCGCGAGGCGGCTGAGGCACTCGTGCCTAGCGCAGAGAGCCTGCTCAGATTCCTGGCCACGGATGTACCGGACGACGCTGCGTCGCAGGACGTCATCCTCCAAGTCCTCGGCATACTTTACAGCCTTGGACGATACGGTATGGCCGCTGGTCTGGCGGCGTCGGCGCGCGACGTGTGGCTTCGTCTCAGCAAGTGGGTATCCGCTACCGGCGAGGGGTCGGAGTCCCAGACCCAGGCCCAGGCAATCTACATTGCCTACTTCGACGTCCTGCGCGTGTGGACCGTCTGTGCCGTGGACCCACACCGCACGACACCAGAGCACGATCTCACATGGTCCCAGCTTACAGCCATGGGCGTGACGGACGAGGCGCTGAGTGCCACTCGCGCCCTCCTCAACACCGACCGCTGGCGAGAACTCGCGTCGACTCTGGGCGTGCTCTCCGAGTACGCGATTGGAGCGGGTATCAACGGTGTGCGAGGCGGGGCGGATGAGAAGGCTGCTCTCCTGTCCGCGCTACAGGAGATGGGTCTGGTCGATGCCATCCCGAGCGCCCTCGCGGATCTGCCGGCCGACACAAGCCGGGGCTTCAACGCCGCGTTGACTGAGGTGTTCCGCCTTAACAATGCGCTGGGGTACAAGCTTATCGCCTCGCCTGTACGGGAGCGCCTTGTGTGGTGGTCCGTCGCGACCACGGCCAGCACGACTGAGGACGTGTACCTTCGCCATGCGCTGCTGGAGACTGCCGCGCACGAGGGCGTCATTAATCTCGAGATGTGGGCCAAGAGTGCTTTCGACCTTGCATTGAACTACATGCCTGGCGACGAGCCGCTGGCTCTCAGTCTCATCGACGACCTCATCCGCGCCGACTGGGATGGGCTCGTCTCCGAGTCCGACGAGACAGCCCATGAAGGTGACGACGACCACGACCACAGCTCTAAGCGGGAGGAGATCAAGAGCGTGCTCACTGCCCTCAAGGCGATCGGGCACAAGGACGGCCTCCAAATCCTCCGCCCACTCCTACACCAATCTGTGCTCCCGTCTCTCGCCGACATCCTCGCCCCGCGCCGTCCCGCCCACCTCTATCTCAAGGCAAGCGGCACCCTCCGCTCGCCCCCTCCCCCGGCCACCGACCAAGAGGCAAGCGACGGCCTCCCGCTTCGGCCGGACTGGGTCTTCTCGCCTCTCGACGAGCTCCTCTCCTCCGGCTCGAGCGAGGCACTAGCGCTAGCGCCGAGCGACTGGGACGCCTCCGAGCCCCAGCTCGTGCGCGCGACCCTCGCGCTCGCCCGCATCTCCCACCTCACCCTCCCGACGCCCGGCAACGCCAACCGCTCCTCCAGCATTCTGGGGTGCATGAAGGTCTTCATGCTTGAGCACGGGCTGCAGGACTCGCCGAACGCTGTCGGCGACGTGTTCCGCGACGACGCCGTCCATGCGAACCTCGACGCGCTGCTCGACGCCGCCTCTGTCCCCTCGCCAACGCCGGACACGCAGCAGGCGCCCCACGCCCCGCTCGAGGCGGCGGCACGCTCGTTCCTCAAGGCGACGCCGTTCTTCCAGTTCTACCAGGACCTCGTGGCGCTCTTCGAGGCGGTGTCGTTCGGCGACGCGGCCTTCGCGCGCACCCTCCTCCCGCCGCTCGCGATGAACTACGACGTCGACTACCGCCGCCTCCTCTGGGCCGAGAGTGGCGCCCTGCGATCCATGCGGTTTGGCACGAGCCAAGCGAGCGCAACAGGGGAAGCGAGCCCTGAGGCGCCTGGGAACGACGGCGTACCGCTCGAAACAGGCTCTGTGTCGGTCTTCTTCCACCCGCTCGAGAGCGACCGTGGTGTGCTGGCTGCGTACGCCCGTGCACTGGTGTCTGGGACCGTGCAGGATGCGCGCGCGCCGTTCCTCGTCCGCGTGGCTGTGCATCATGTCGCGGGCCTATTGTGGAAGGGAGCGGAAACCGCGCGCGAGAGCCCCCGCGTGCAGGTGCTCGTTTTGGTCCTGGCACAGGGGTCGAATGAGGTGTTGCGGCGTGTGATTGCGCATGATGTTGAGAGTCTGGATGGAAAGGGGAGTGTGGGTGAGGAGGAGGTGGCGCGGCGCGTCAAGGTGGCTGGGGAGCTCACTGGGCCAAGGGGCGTGGCCCGGTTGAAGCAGGCTGGGTATTCTGCCGACGCTTAGTACGAGTCGTTATGGTATGCAGCTCATTACTAGGATTATAGTGCTCTGGATGTGGCCTGGATGACATGAGATGCATGGCGCTGTACAATGCGGCGATGAGGCACGCCCTGAGAGCGATATATGATGGCCTTGCTGACATGCCTGGTGCACGACGCGCGTGCCTGCCTGTCTGGCCCAGCGCGCCGAATCGAATCGATGACCGAGGGCAGCGAGCGACCTAGTCCAGTCTCGCGAGATGGAGAAGTTAAATAGCCGAGTCCGATCCGGCATGCTACGAGTTGGTGATGCGCACCCTGATGCCGCGCCGTGCCATCGTCTGCTCGACATTGACGAGATCCTCATTCTCCTGGCGCTTCTCGTTCTGCAGGACGAGGCGCTTGAGCTGCTCCTGCTCCGCTCGCGAGGCAGCCTGGTGCGTGCGGACGTTACTCGCAATCGACGAGTCGACGGGAATGTCGACCGAGCGCACCTGGAGTCAGTTGGTGAGGAGCAAGTATAACTCACCTGAGGCTTGTTGCCCTTCTTGGACAAGAGCATGAACTGCATCTTGCTCGCGTCGGACTCTGCCGTGCCGTTCACCTGCCGCTTGCGGAACATGGGAACGGCCTGGTCAAATACTGGCGGCGCAGCCTTGCGCTCCACAGTTGTGTCTGCGAGCATGCGCGCGAAGTCGCGGTCGAATTCGTCCTGCGCGCGCTCGTCGAATTCGTCCAGCTCGCGCTTCTGGTCGCGTATGACCACGACGTCATCATCGTCCTCATCCTCTGACTGCGCGGGTACCCCGACCTCCTCTTCCTCGTCCTCTGAGTCGTCGATGCGTTCGCCGCCGGCTTCGCTGCCCCGTTCACCCTCCTCCTCCTCTTCCTCGTCGTCGTTACCTGCTGTCAGTCCTCTCCTTACCAGACCAACTCACCTGCGGCGTTCGCTGCAAGAACCGCGTCGACGGCTGTGGCAGCCTCGGCGAAAGTACGCAGACGGTTGACGATGGGTCCATCCTTGACGCCCTTGGGACGCCCCTTGGGACGGAGGGTCTCCAGCAGGTCGTCTAGCATGAAATCAACGTCCATGGGCATCTCAGTTTTGCAGACAGCGTAGAGCTGGTGTGAGCTAGAGCACAATCGTCGGCGGCTCACCTGAAGGACGACCAGATACTGGTCAAGCTTGCGGCGCAGGGAGCCCTTGGCAAAGCACACGCCGCAAGTGTCCAGGATCACGCAAGCCAGGCGAACACGGAAGAAGTCTGCAACCGAGTCAATGGGGCTGTCTCGTCCGGGGACAGGAAGACCTTCGGCTGACCGTTAGCTCAGGACGACAACCATCAGCTCACGGTGTCCGAAGGAGAGAAGCGACCAGAGGACTTCAAATATGACAGCCGCGTTGACGACGCGGTACATGTACAGCTCGGCGAGGAACTTGACGCTAGCGATGCGACGCTGGTTAAACTTGAAGATGTTCTCCTGGATGGTCAGTGATCACCCATACGCAAACCCACCTCCATGCCGATGCGGATGTCCTCCATGACCTGGTCGACGACGGCCACCGAGAAATCAATGTGATAGCGCTGCAGGTCGTAGACGAGACCAGCAATCCTGCCGATGTTCTCGTACTTGACCTCCCACACCTCGGTGAAGGTCTTGAGGATGAAGTCGGCGATCTCCGGGTCCTCCCAATGCATCTTGCGCATGAGTCGGAGGACCTTGTCCTGAGTGCGCTTCATTAGAACGTCGTAGAGGAGGTGTTGGATGAAGGACTGCATGGGAGGGAGCTCGACAACCTCACGTGCGACGCGTTCTGGCGGGTTGCACTGACCAGTCAGCGGAGTATGAGGTCAGCTACTCACCTGGTAGAAGGCGTTCTCCAACATAATGTTCAGACGCTGATCAAGATGTGCGGCGCTCTGCTTGCGACGCATCAACTCGATCTACATTGATCAGCTTGGACAGTGGGTTGGGCACTCACCATGCTCTTGGCTGTCTCTGCTGTACCCTCGTAGCGCAACAGGAACCGACCGCATGTCTCGAGAAGATTGGCAATGTTCTCGACGTTGAACTTGAAGTTGTCAATGAACACCTTGAGAACATGGAGGATTGTGTAGGGGCGGGCGACCTTGAACTTCGCAAGCTCTCCGTAGAAACGGACGTTCTGTCATTAGCTATGTTACCGTGAAGGTAGCAGCGTACCTTGAGACGAAGGCTGTCGAGCTCGCGGATGGTGCGCTTGCGCTGGAGGTACCGCATTTCCTCATCAAGCTAGATGTTAGCATCATAAATCGTTGGGGAGAGACATACCGTCTCGAGAAGGCCCTTCCCAATATCAGGCATGTATCTGTCGAGGATGGCGACGAAGCGAGCGTAGTGCGGCAGGAGATCGGTACGGTTCTTGGGGACAGCTCCAATGAACTTGACGTCAGTCTAGGGCCGGTTTGGGTGGCTCACCTTGATCAACCGCCGACGAGCAGCTTTCGAGTTAAGGAAGGCAAACTCGATGGCGAGCTTATCCACCATCTCACGATTGACGGCTTCAGGCATGGCGGCGAAGAGGGCAGTGAGACGCGCTGCTGGACCAGATTGAAGTCCATCCTCGTCCGTGGGCGCCGCTGCGTCCAGAGCCAGCTGCGTTCCGTCATCGTTGTTGTAGTCTTCTTCCACATGGGCAGACTCGTCCGATAGAGCAGTGTCGTTGCGCTCCATGGGAACGCTCTCCTCCTCTTCAGAGGGTCCTTCCAGAGCCATACTCTCGAGTTGACGGCGAATGTCCTCTCGTCACGCTTCTTGGCCTCCTCGTCGGCAACGGCGTCACCATCGACAGCGCCACCCTCCGATGGAGCCTTGGCGGCAGTCTCCTCTTCCGTCCCCTCCTTCTCGGGCTGCTTGTCCTTGACGCCCAACAAAGCGGGAGGAACGAGGTCCAAGAGATCCGGAAGATCCTCATAGAAGCGGCGTTCTTCTTCGTCGTCCCAGATGCCGCCAGGCACCAACCCATCCTCGCGAACGGCAAACGACGAGGATGTATTGACGATCTGCAGTCCAGATTTGGCCAGCGAAGCCGCCGTCGGAAGCACAGGCGCAGCAAGGCCCAAGAGGTCTGCCAGGCCCTGTACACCCGCCGTGAGACGCTCGACGGCGCGCGTCATGCGTTCGTAGGCGTGCTGCCGGTCCTCGAAAATCTCGCCTGACTTGATGTACGCCTCATGGTTGCGCTTATCCTGCTCCAACAGCTTCTGCAATGGTCAGCATGATCCGCCAGTGTCACTTGCGAGTTGCCCCTTGACTAAGGTCTTGCTTGCTGTGTCAAAGTACTTGACAAGCAGGTCGCGCATCTGTTTCTGGACCTCGGCAGGAAGTAGCTCCTCCACTCCCTCGGGCAGTGTCTCAGGCGCCTCGCCTTCCTTGGGTGGCGACGGGCCGAGATATGCACGGTTGAAGTGTTTGAGGAAAGTCGAGATGAGAGGGATGTTGGTATACTGCGCATCGCTTGTCATCTGCCTGTTAGCGCTGATTCTGGGGCATTTGCCACCATCAGCTACTCACCAGGTTCTTAAGAATCTTGCCAACCTCAGCGGCACCTCTGAGCGCGCCCTCTGGCCATGCCATGACCATGGCGAGCTCCGCAATAATGCGAAGGACAGGACGCTGGCGCGAGATACGATCCTTGTCATCCTTCTCGCGATCCTTCTCGGTGGCATCCTTTGCCGGTGGAGGTGCAGGGGCAAGGATGGCCAACAGTGGTGGAAGGAGCTGGGGAAGGAAGTCGGGCGCGAGGCGTTTATGCAAGTGGACAATGATCTGGCGTCATCAGTCTACACCGTACAGACAGGCACTCACGTCAACTGCAACTTCTGGGTCGCCGCGACCGCGACTCGCGCCCTCGACCACCGCTGCCACTATTTCCGAGGTGTACTTTGACAGTACCAGACCATCGATTTCCTTGATGATGGCATCGAAAGGACCAACGAGCAATGCAGCTTTGAGGCGGTTGATTAAAGTTGTGTGCTTCTTGAGAGACGAGTCGAGTTGACCAGGAGGCCCTTCAACGTCAGTCACGCTGCAGACAGGCGAGCAGATGAGGAGGACTGACTGTACGGGTCGTCTATCCAGTACTTGTCGACTGTTTTGAGGAGCTCCCGCCTGCGTAGATACTTTGCGACATAGTCTGCAGTAGACATGGTTGTCGCAGAGTGGGCGTTGGAAGGAGCACGACAAGTGAGGAGGCGACAACAATGATCAAGTGTAGTAGGAGGGGTTGGGTAGGTTATGCGTTTGTTGGTGGTGATGAAGCCCAGATGACAAACGGAGATGAGTCGGTAATCTCCGTGGTATGAACGCGTGCCTCGCCTGTGGCCCTCCGCCTTGTTCCCTCCCCCTCGGCAGCACGCTACTCTCCTCCCTGCTCCCGCCCTTGTCCGTAGAGTGCGTAGTGCGGTCCATCATCGCTCCTTCCCCCAAGCATCACCTCTAGTCAACTCGGAGGCTCCTTCTTCCATCCATCTTCAAGCTTTCATCTTCCACTTTCATCAGTTCCCATCCACAAACACGGCGCGGGGTAACTCCTACCTGCCCCTCAACCTCTGCACGGCGCCTCGCTGGCGCTCGCGTACTCGCCAACGCGTGATACGCCCACCAGCTACGTCCGGGGCTGCTGGCCGACGACGGACCCTCACCTCGCCGGCCCGGCATCAGACCCCGCTGCAGTAGCATCTCACCATGGGCTTGCCAAATGTGCTTCAGCACGATGCCGTGTACGTCTACCTTTGCTCTTCGCTACCCTCCGCTAACACCTCCAGACGCGCTCCACGGCGTGGCCTTCTCCAATAACGCACAGCACCCATATCGCATCGCGCTCACGTCGTTCCTTACCGGTCCCTCCAACAAGCTCACCATCGTCGAGCCACACGCGTCCTATTCCTCGGGTTACTCGGCGCCATCCGACTTCCAACAACTAGCCACGGTCAACCTCACGTACCCATCGACCAAGGTCGGGTGGGAGCCCGCCGAGAGCCTGGCGCGCGCAGACCAAGGCGGCCGAGGCGAGCTCTTGGCAACAACTGGCGATGTCCTCCGCATCTGGGAGATGAAGTGGGAGGGGAGCGGCAAGGACTCGAACCGCATCGGGTACGGAAGGAATGGATACAACGAGGTTGATGGCTGGAAGCTGCACCAGAGAAGCTTCCTTTCGAACGTGGGTTTACAAGGCAAGCCGCTGGTGCGTCGATGCTGACTGGATCAGAGTAAACAAAACCCATCAAACCTACCTCCCATTACGAGCTTCAGCTGGAACCCAGCAGCGCCGCAGAGCATCGTGACCTGCTCGACAGATACGACCGCAACCCTATGGGACATCAACACGTCCCAGGCGCTTACGCAACTCATTGCGCACGACAGGGCGGTCTACGACTTATCATGGTTGCCACAAAGTAGCGACATCTTCGTCTCAGTCGGCGCCGATGGTTCATTGCGAGCATTCGACCTGCGCCAGCTGGAGCACTCGACGATTCTGTATGAGACGCCCAACTCGGCACCTTTAGCGCGCATCGCGTTCAGCAACCGTGAACAGTGAGTCACTGCGCGATCTCTCCCACTGACATTAGGCACATGCTGGCATGCTTCAGCATGAACGACTCGCGTACATTAATCCTGGACATGCGGTCGCCGGGCCAGCCCGTCGCCGAGTTGTTAGGCCACAAGGCACCGCTGGGCGCCATCGCATGGGGATCGGGTGGAACTGGTACAGGCGCGACTGGAGGAGGCTACATCGCATCATGTGTTGAGTGACGAACGGCGGGCGAGGCTACACCGTTGTAGAACCTTCTACCTCCTGCTTCGTCAGCCATGCTTTGCACAGCTGACCCCAGGCGATGACTCGCAGCTGCTCATTTACGACTTAACTTCCCTATACCCACCGAGTCTGAGTCACGGCGCGGCAACGGGCCGTACAACCTGTCTCCGCCCGCGACCCCGAGTGTCGCCCGCACGCCGTCGCCAGGTTCGACGCGCGCAGCCGAGATCCACCCTCCAAGGCGTGGACGGCGCACAACGAGCTCAACAACCTCGCCTTCACAAAAGACGGCGACTGGGTCGCAGCTGTGGCTGGCCCGAGGCTCACCATGCTCCAGGGGTAGCCAATGCACACAGCCTTGGTGCTGAGCGCGGAGGCTGTGATACATCACGATGGTTGAGGAGAACCGTAGACCGCAGGAGATCAGAGCGACGGAGCCCAGAACGGTCCTGCCGCAGGCAACGTCTGCACCACAGCGAACAAGCGGCAGGCAGGCGCAGCGTTGTATGGGAAGGGGAGTAGCCCCCGTCAAGACGAAGCATTGCCACGATAGAGTCTGTTCGTGTCATGAGTGCATGCATACCAAAAATACAAGCCGCAGTGCGGAGAGGGTATCCTACAGGGAGCTCCAGCGATTAAGCGTGCTGCCAGATGTATCAAGCTTTTCCTAGTTTCAAGTCCGCACGCAGTGCCTACTCTTCGGCGTCGACGAAACGGATGCGCGTGTCGTTGGCGGTGCGCATCAGGACGCCCATGTTCTCGTACTCTGTGAGAGTGTCCATGAACTGGTTTTCGGTGAAGCCCTTGGCGATAACGCGCGCGCGCACATCGACAACAGCCAGCTCCTCGAGACCGTCATCGTCCTCGACTCGAGGTCGTCGCCGTTTGCGCCTGGGTCCAGCGCGCGCCGCCACGGTTGGCTGCCATGTCCTTGATGATGCGGAAGATCTTCGACGTGTCGGTCGTGTCCTCACCGGTGCGTGCACGGCTCTCGTACAGGCTCGACTTGGACACCTCCATAAGGCGGAGAGCCTCGTCGACGTCGCCTTGGCTCACGACCGAGTCGAGACGCAGACGAGCGAGGGCCTGCGAGAGACGCAGGACACCGAGAAGGGTACGCGCTGAGACGTAGGTGAAGCTCTTGTCCTCGGCCTCGTCCTCCTTCTGCTGCGCGCGCATGCTCACATACGCCGAGACGACGTAGTCCATCAGTTGGCTGGGGACGACGGGGCGGACCTTGCGGCACTTGGCGATGTAGTGGCGCATGAGCGTTGGCTCGACTGGCTCAAAGTCGAGCTCGGGGGCCTCGTTGAACCGGTGGACGTGGGTGACGTGCTGGGCAAGACGCTCGTCGTCTCACGGTTGGGAGTGTCGAGGATAAGGAACATAATGTCGAAACGCGAGAGAAGTGCTGCCGGAAGGTTGATGTTCTCTACTGGCGAGACCTTGGGGTTATACCGTCCGTAGAGAGGGTTGGCAGCAGCAAGGATCGAGGTACGAGCGTTGAGGGTGGTCGTGATACCGGCCTTGGAGATCGAAATCGTCTGCTGCTCCATGACCTCGTGAATCGCAGTACGGTCCGACTCGTCCATCTTGTCAAACTCGTCGATGCAGCAGATACCGTTGTCCGCAAGAACGAGAGCACCGCCCTCGAGAACCATCTCATCGGTCACGGGGTCGCGCATAACAGCAGCGGTAAGACCGACGCCAGATGATCCACGACCAGTGGTGTAGACACCGCGAGGAGCAACCTTTGTGATGTACTTGAGCAGCTGCGACTTGGCCACACCGGGATCACCCATCAGACAGACGTTGAGGTCGCCACGAATCTTCATACCGTCGCCAACCGACTTGGTGACACCTCCGATGAGAAGGAGGAGAAGCGCCTTCTTGACATCCTCGTGACCGAAAATCTCGGGGGCGATCGAGTTGGCCAAACGTGTGTAGAGGTGGTCATCCGTGCTGAGCTCCTCGACGGCAGCCTCGATTTCGGGAGTGATGACCATGTCCTGGTACTGCTTCTTGAGCTGGTGAATGTGCATAGCCTCGAGGAAGGTATCCTGCAACAGGCCAGCGCGCATGGCACGGAACCCAGTGTAAGGGGTGGGCAGGAAGATGCCTGAGATGTGGACGACGTCGCCAGGGTTGACGGAGCGAGTGAGGGCGCCGAACACGTGAACGGTCATTGACCGGGGGATGTGACCGACGGGGACCTGATCGGCCATCTCCTGGATCTTGACCTCCTGGAAGGGTTGGAAACGCGACGCGCGAGTCTGCATGTGCAAGCTGCCATTGGTCTGGTTGGTCTGGCATGTTGCGGATGGGCAGACAGTGAGAGGAGTGAACGACTTGGAGGTGACCTGCTGGAAGATCTCGTCGCCACACGAGTCACAGGTGTACGCGTTGATAAGAAGGAGAGGCTTGACTTCGGACACACGGGTGACGATGCCACGGACGGTGATGAGATGCCCAAGGTGCTGAGCTCGCACCGCGCGGACAGCGAGGACGTCGCCGTTGCGTGGTGGCCGGAAGAAGACGTTGTAGCGGCGCATCAGCTCGGGAGGGAACTGGTCCATGTCGAGATTCTCCTCGTTGCGCATCCTGCGTTGCGCCATGATGATGTCGAGGATGTCCTCCATGTGGTCAAGCTGGTGGTCTGGCTCCGGCATGAGCTTGTCGAGGACATCGGCGAACAGCTGCACGTAGCGGCGCGTGTTGTTCAGGACGTTGTGGAGAAGGGAGTGGTCTGTCGAGAACTGCCATTAGCATATTTCTGATGTCGGCTTGCTGGATCATCTCACACTTTGCAAGTCCTTGAGGTCCACGACGACCTCTGTTGTCTGGCGGTTGGCAACCTTGCGCATGATGCGCATGTACTTCGCCTTGGAACGACCCTCGCCCTCATCCACGTCGAGGTCATCCATCGCATCATCGATCTCGTCATCGGTCTCATCCTCGGCCGCATCGTCGTCGTTATCCGGGATAACGGCCGCACCGCGCTGTCGGCGCTCGGGGACGAACTTGGTGAGGAACTCGGTGATCTTTTCTGCTGGTTAGTCACATCCACATTCATGAAAGCCCTGCTCAAAGGCATGGGGAATCTTCAACGCACGAATCTCCTCCTCGTAGTTGATCTAAAGTGTCAGTGACGGATGCTAGATAAGAGTAACGCGACGCAGCGCGTGCGTAACGTACCTCAATACTAGCGACGGGCAGCACACCAACGTTGGTCGCCATGGTGAAGAGAGCGACGGAGGGCGGCGAAGGAAGAAGGGAGGAAGGGTTCCGGAGTAGATCGCGCGTTCGTTTGTGTCCTTTACCAGGTAGGAGGATGTATGGATGGATGGATGATGACCAAGTGGCTCGAAGTGATGATGAGGGTGAGGATGGAGTTTAATGGGAGAGGAGATGAGAGTTGTTGGGTTGTTTCCCTTCACTTCAGCGCGTCGCGCCGAACGCGTCCCTGAAGCCAGTCGCCAGCTCATATTCATTTACAGCCTAAATAGTCCCTCCACATAAACTAAAGAACCCATCCAAGGTCACGTGCTTTGAAATAAATCGCGCTACCAACCCCGTAGTAGCCGCCTTCTGCTTTGCTATTGAGGGGGCTTTTTCAGGATTTTGGAGATTTGGAGAGTGGAGGTAAGGTCTGGGGCTGCTGGGGGATTTTGGAGTCAACTCGACTTGAGAGACTTTACAAGAGGTGTCCCATTACCTCCATCTTGCTTCGGCAAACCCCATCCATCATCATGGCTGAGCCAACTTCTTTCCCCGCCCAGGCTACGGACCTCACCGTCCTCCTCCTCGGGTCGGGTGGTCGCGAGCACGCCCTCGCCTTCAAGCTTGCCCAGAGCCCCCGCGTCAAGCGGGTTCTTATCGCTCCTGGCAACGCCGGCACTGCCCTCATCGGAGGCAAGGCTCAGAACGTCTCCGTTCCCTGGGGCGGAAAGGACGGCTACGAGACCATTGTCAAGTACGCTAAGGACGAGAAGGTTGACCTCGTTGTCCCCGGTCCCGAGCAGCCCCTTGTCGATGGCGCCGAGGCCGTCTTCCGCAAGGGTGAGTGTTTTTGGCCGGAGTTAAGCTGTTTTCTGTCAGGAGAAGCTGACTGGCAGCTGGTATCGCGACCTTTGGCCCCTCGCCCGCTGCGGCGCTCCTCGAGGGTTCCAAGGCTCTCTCCAAGGAGTTCATGGCTCGCCACAACATCCCCACCGCCGCCTTCAAGACATTCACCAAGGACCAGTACGAGGATGCCGTTGCCTACATCAAGTCGCAGCCTTTCTCTTCCGGCCGTTGCGTGATCAAGGCCTCTGGTCTTGCTGCTGGCAAGGGTGTTCTCATCCCGGCCGATGACGCTGAGGCCCTTGAGGCCCTTAAGACCGTCATGGTCGACAAGGAGTTCGGTGACGCCGGTGACGAGGTCGTCGTCGAGGAGTACCTCGTCGGCCCCGAGATCTCGGTTCTTGCCTTCTCGGACGGCTACACCATCGTCCCTATGCCCGCTGCTCAGGACCACAAGCGCATCGGCGAGGGCGACACCGGCCTCAACACCGGCGGTATGGGTGCCTACGCCCCGGCCCCCGTCGCCACGCCCGAGGTCATGAAGCGCGTCCTCGAGGAGTCCCTCGAGCCCACCATCAAGGGTATGCGCCAGGACGGCTACCCATTCGTCGGCATGCTCTTCACCGGCTTCATGATCACTCCCGACGGCCCCAAGGTGCTCGAGTACAACGTCCGCTTCGGCGACCCCGAGACTCAGGCCCTTATGCTCCTCCTCGACGACGAGACCGACCTCTCCGAGGTCATGCTCGCTTGTGTTGAGCGCCGCCTCGACTCGGTCAAGCTCGGCTACCGCGAGGGCTTTGCCGTCTCGGTCGTCTGCGCTTCCGAGGGCTACCCCGGCAAGTACCCCAAGGGCGTCCCCATGACCATTGGCGAGACCCCCGAGGGCGTCGAGGTCTTCCACGCCGGCACCGGCCTCAAGGATGGCCAGCTCGTCACCGAGGGCGGCCGTGTCCTCGCTGTCGCTGCCGCTGCCCCCACTGTTCGCGCCGCTGTCGACCTCGCCTACGAGGGTGTCAAGGCTATCCAGTTCAAGGGCATGACCATTCGCCGCGACATTGCCTACCGCGCCCTTGCCGCCGACGCCTCGGCCCCTGCTCCTCCCCAGGGCCTGACCTACGCCGCTGCTGGTGTCGACGTTGACGCCGGTAACGCGCTTGTCGAGGCCATCAAGCCTGTTGTCAAGGCTACTCGTCGCCCTGGTGCCGACGGTGAGATCGGCGGCTTCGGTGGCGCCTTTGACATCAAGGCTGCTGGCTTCCGCGACCCCGTTCTCGTTTCGGGCACCGACGGTGTCGGAACCAAGCTCCGCATCGCGCTCCAGCACAACAAGCACGACACTGTCGGTATCGACCTTGTCGCCATGTGCGTCAACGACCTCATCGTTCAGGGTGCCGAGCCCCTCTACTTCCTCGACTACTATGCCACGTCCAAGCTCGACGTCCCTGTCGCTGCCGATGTTATCACCGGTATTGCCCAGGGCTGTCTCCAGTCTGGCTGCGCCCTTATTGGTGGCGAGACCGCTGAGATGCCCGGCATGTACCACGGCGACGACTACGACCTTGCTGGTTTTGCCGTCGGTGCCGCTGAGCGCGACCAGATGCTTCCCCGCAAGGACATGCAGGCTGGTGACGTCCTCATCGGTCTCCCCTCGTCGGGTCCTCACTCCAACGGCTTCTCGCTCATCCGCAAGGTTGTCGCCCTCAAGGGCCTCAACCTCTCGTCGCCCGCTCCTTGGGACGAGACTATGAGCGTCGGTGACTCGCTCCTCACTCCCACCCGCCTGTACATCAAGCCCCTTCTCCCGGGCATCCGTGCCGGCGTGTTCAAGGGCATGTCGCACATCACCGGCGGTGGCTTCACGAGAACATCCCCCGTGTGTTCGCCGGCCGCACCGACAAGCTCGGTGTCAAGCTCGACCTCAACTCGTGGCAGCTGCCCGCTGTCTGGCGCTGGATCATGACCGCCGGTAACATCTCGCCCAGCGAGATGGCGCGCACCTTCAACTGTGGTGTTGGTATGGTTATTATCGTCGGTCGCGACCAGGTCGACGCCGCGCTCAAGAGCCTCCGCGAGTCGGGCGAGCCCGACGCCTTCATCATGGGCGAGGTTACCGCCAAGGAGGGCGTCGAGTACGTCGGTATGGAGTCGTGGTCGCAGTAGAAAATTGCATCTAGGTGCTGGGCTTAGGATAGAGATTGCATGTACTTTTTGGCTAGAGACGGGTGTGGCGAGAGCATACCTATGGCCGTCGCAGAGACATGAAGTTTGCCACCCAAGCGGCCAGCTCGGTGGATGAGCACGTGACACAGCGCAACTCGGTCACTAATCCTCCATGGAGCTCGTCTCCTCACGATACCCACATCACTTCACATCAGCAAGCTCCAACATCTTTGCGCTCAGAGCGCGCAGATCTCCCGGTCCATACCTTGAACCCTTGGCAATTGCTGATCGACTGTTCGCCTTTCCCCCCGCTTCGCCCAGCGTGCACATCCTCTTCCCTGTTCGGTGTGAACTTGTAAACAAATCACCCCATAATGGCGGCCGAGGGCGTTTCCTCGGCCGAGGGGTCGCATCGTTTGTCTCCACATCGTCCAAGTCCAGCAGGAATACGGTCTATGTCAATAGAGCCGCCGGAGGCGGGCCCAGGCCCTGCGACCTTGGCCGCGCGCCGCTCCCGTTCCCGTTCGCGGTCGCCATCGCACGACAGTGATGCCGACACCTACACATCTGCGAGCGAGGGCTCGAACCTTGAAGATGAGGAGGAGGACTGTGAGTCTCATCAGGCGTCGAAGTGCTGACGATAGACGAGAGGCTACGGCGCGAGCGCATGCTGGCCAACGCCTCCCTCCTCGCCCAGCTAGACCTGATCGGGGGCGCATCATCGTCATTCGGAACGACCGCAATGTCACCACCAGCACCTCGCCGGCGCGGACGTCCAAGCAGTAACATCGAACGATACGACCGGTGGGGATATGTTGTGTCGCTGCCCCCGCCTGGGAAGAAGCAGGAGTTGGCCGCCATCGAGATCCGCACAGATCGCATGACACGCCGTGCCATCGACAACGGCGAGTACACCGACTGCCGAGACTGGGTGGAGGGCGAAGACCGGCGTTGGCGCTTTGGCGATGGGGAGGGCGAGCTCCAGCCGGGTGAAGAGTCCGTGGTCGGCGGCGTCGGGCCAGACTTCCGTTGGAAGACGTACGCCGACTTCGTGGATATCGAGAAGGCCAGGAAGATGGCTATGCGGAGCGCCATGGGGGATTATACACCAACGCCAACACCAACGCCCCGACCAGAAGTTCCGGCTTACAAGAAACCCTACTCGGAACTGCCTGAGGGAACATGTCACCAATGCCGGCGCAGGAGCGATAAGCCAAAGATGCAGTGCCGAAATATCGATCCAGAGTGTACAAATCTCTTCTGTTCTACTTGCTGTCGGCGGTGAGTCGATCTTAGTAACATTGACACGGGCTGACGACAGATATAACTACTTCGAGTTTGATGAGGACTCCCGGTCATTCATCTGCCCTGTGTGCATGGGATGGTGCAACTGCAAGAATTGCCTGGACCGCCGTAACCTCGGTGACATCGCAGCGAAGTTGAAGAACAGGTTCCTGCATAAACCAGACGAGATGCTCGAGGGGGAAACGGTCCAGCAATTCGTCGAGCGCGTTGGCCGCAAAGATCCGCCCTTTGATCGCGTGCGGCTCGTCAACATGGACGAGGACATTGTTGCGCCACCTCTCACTCGCGAGTGGGAGGAGTATCTCGAAGAGCAACGTCGCGCTGCGCTCGGTATCAAGAAGAGGGGGAAGTGGCGCTCCAAGGCGGATGCCAAGGGCAAGAAGAAGGAGGGCGTCACCGAGGGCGACATCATCGACGGCGAGAGCCAGGAAGTTGCTCAAGGCAAGGTCAAGGGTGGTAAAGGCAAGGGCGGGAAGGGCAAGGGTGGCAAGGGAAAGGGCAGCAAAGGCGGCGCTCCCCTCAGGGCCATCCTGCCTGCCGGCGAAGGCGAGGACTTCGCGGCCGATATCAATGGCCCATCTCCAGCCCTTGCGAACGCAAATGGCCACCTGCCGAATGCGAAGGTCAAGAAGACCAAGAAGACCAAGAAGCGCAAGGTGGCCGAAGTGGATACCGATGCCATCGCCACTCGTCCACTCTCATTGGCAAACGAGAACGGTGTAGGCGACACGTCCACCGCAGCCGACTCGGAGCCCAGTCGGCAGATCCTTCTCAAATTCCAGCTCCCGGCGCATCGCGCACATGAAGTCGACTCCGATGGTGACTCCGTACGAGGGTACTCGTCAGACGAGGATCTCCAGTCATCACGCTCTCGCTCCCCTTCGTCAAGCCTGGGTGAGCAGGCGCCCGAGTCGGAGAACATCAACGAATTCCTTGCGCGCATGGCGTCGGCCGTCGTCCCCACTCTCCCAGCATTGGGAGCGGAACAGCTCTCGGATGCCCAGCTGGAGACTATGGATGTCGATTGCATGCCGCCTCTCAGCATGGTGTCGTCCCGCGATATCGACCTCAGCGCCGTAGACACCATTACATCTCCGATACCCACCAGCCCAACACTTGGGCAGGTCAACGACAGTGTACCACCAATTTGCCCAACAGCGGATGTCACCGCGCATGGCCAGCTGAGACTCACGCTCGCGCCAGCGGTCGGGCCGACCGCGAGCCTCGAGGCACTGCGCGACACACCGACGTCGTCTAGGACCCCGCGTCGTAAGATGAATGGAACAGCTCAGTCGGCCCCGCCCCCTCCTCACGGCATGGATGGGAGCCACGGTACTGGGAGCGGTCACAATAGCGGCCGTACCATTCGCTTCAGAATCCCTCAGCCGTCTCCTCCTGGCCAGGATCCCCTATCAGCGCTATACCCGTCGTTCCCGGAGCTGGACCGTTCGCCATACTCGTCGTATGCGTCGCATTCTCCATCGTATCCGCCGTCCTATTCAACACCACATTTGCCATACGCGCCGATGTACACGCCCTTCAACTTTACTCCCTCGGGCCCGGCAGAACAGCAGTGGAGGAATAGAAAGGAGCGGCATCAAGGATAGCGCCCAGGTCCGTGGCTGGAGTGGGAGTCACCCGAAGGAGTCGCAGTCGCAAGATGAAAGCAGGGCGGCAAACTACAACCACGGCACCATCAACGGCGATGGCCAACAGCACACCCAGGCTTACGCCCAGCGTGGTCAGGCGCCTGAGACGCAGAGAAAGCGTCGTCCGCCACCGCCCGCTGCGCACATCGTGCGAGCACCAAAGCACCTGCAGGAACAGATTGAGCAGGCGAGCCTGCATCAGAAAGCGTAGTTTATGTTGTACCTATGGATGTCCTATATTTGTGTTCAGCTGCCGGAATGTCGAATCGGCCCATGTCTTCCGATGACGTAGCTACATGTTCAACCGCATACCGCGGGGGGTTTGTGTTGAAGTAGCAACTCCAATGGAAGTGAATACGACGCCGAAAGGCTGTGCCGATGGTGGTAACTGAGTCATTACATACTAGGAAGTTGTGGATTAGGTGGCGTTCCTTGCATCCCGGCATGATTCCACCACGCCAGCGCGACGCCATCAAACCTCCCTTGCCACTCATCACCCATACTTAACCCATTACCCCAGCATTTGCCCATTCGCCATCAACGGCAGGTCGTCGCTGGTGCCACCCCATCCACATTCAACCAACCATGTTCCGGGACGCGCTGCACACCCTCACGGCGGCGCTCGGCCCCGCGCTACTTGGCACGTCCATCCCCCTCCTCATCGCCTCCCTCGACAGCGAGATCGACCGGCGTATCGAGTTCATCGTCGTCCTCTCGCTCGTCATTGCCTTCGCCTCGCTCACCATCCTCTATGCCCTGCGCGCCATCATCCTCCCTGCCATCTCCCCGCAGACTGCGCTGCGCACTAAGACCCACGCGACCCTGCTTGTGATCCTCGTCGCGATCGGGGCGGGGTTCATGGGCGGGCTGAGTTCGTGGGCGGACGCCTTTGGGTGGATGCGCAATCGGGTCTCTTTCCTGCCCGTCACTGAGGAGATGTACGAGCGCGTCGAGGGAATCGTCAATGGGACGACTCCTCCATGGTTCCCGGACCACGAGAGGGAGGGGAGGCAGTTGCAGTTGAGCATGCTCTTCAACCAGTGGTTCTGGATGAGCGCCAGGCGTCAGGACGCTTCCTATGATGTCAGCAGGTAGGTCTGCTCTGAGGTGGAGAGGCGTAGTGGGCAGGGACGTGGTGTAAATGTGGTGTGCTGGCGGTGAGGTGTCGACCTGGCGCGGGTGGTTGACGGCGATGGCGAAGCAGATGCACATCAGGCGTGAGAGCGGGGAAGAGAAGAGGGTGTATGGCGTGGATTCGCTGACACCAGCCTCGGCACCGCTACCCTCGTCCTCGGGTGGATCCTCGTCTCGTTCCTCGTGCTCGAGCTCGCCGCCGCCCTCCTCCCTGCCCAGCGGACTCTCTGGTTCGAACACACGGACGGCGGCATCACGCTTCGTTGGAAGGACCGCGGAATTGCATTGTCTGATGACGAAGACAACGAGCAGCGGTCGGTGCGCCCCGTTGCGATTGCCTAACCATGGCGCTCGCGTCTGTACATGTCTTTCACCAGGCAGCTCGGCTGTAGATGCCCGATCTCGTAGCACTACTGTGCCGAGCCCACCTTAACGTTGTCTATGCTACTTCTGCTGCCCTTGAATGTCTCGTGGCACTCGGTTCTCGTTCCTACATTGCATGTTCAGGTTATCATCTACAGGACATACACACCTCCTATTCTGCCGCAGGACATGTACAACTCTCACCATGTCGGCCCCACTCAGCAGTCCTCTTCATGCGCAGTCGATCACTCGGAGTCATTGTCTCTCGCCCTTCCACCATGCCCATTTGGGGCGGCGCATGACTGCTCCGTAGAAGCCGGAAGGCCACTGAGGAGCGTTGTTGTAGTCGTTCATGTGATGATCCATCGGGGAATTTGCAATTAAGGTCCTATCATGGTTGCTGATCTGCCGATCTTGCCGAAGCGCATACCGGTGACGTACGGTCTGCCACCGCCCACCTTAAATGACATTCCTTGGCCGCTTAGGGGGCTTGGTAGGGGCTGTGCTGTCAACTGCCTGTAGCTAACTGCCAGTAGCTAACTCAACTACATCGATCAAGCCTGCGAGTACTCATCAACAACGCGATCCCCTCCTCGTTCATCCATCCTTCACGTCCGCCAACGTAGCCAAGTAGACAGCTGAGCCTGGCGTCACCATGTTCCGAGACGCGGTGCACACATTCACCGTCGCCGTCAGCGGCACCCTCCTCGGCACCTCCATCCCCCTCCTCAGCGCTGTTATCTACTTGGGCCACTACAATGGCATGTCCCAGAACGCCGAGATGATTGCCCTGCTCTCGCTCGTGATCGCCTTTGCGTCTCTCGCTGTCGTTTACTCCCTCCGCGCCATCCTCCTGCCGGCAGTTTCGCCTCAGACTGCCCTTCAGGTTAAGACGAATGCCTCCCTCCTGGCGGTCCTCATCTCCCTAGGGGCGGGTTGTATGGGCTGGCTGACTGCGGCCACGGGGGCCTTTCGTGGGATAAACCATCCCAACCCGAGGGGTCTGATCCTCACCGGGGCGATGTACGAACGCGTCGAGGCTATCGTCAATGGGACGTCCCACGGGCCAAGGCCAGGACCCCTGCCTCGCCATGACTCGAAGCGCGGGGAGCTGTCCGCGCTCCTTTATCCGTGGATGTGGAGCGTGATTGGGGACCAGCCGTTCCGCCATGATATCAGGGGGTAAGTCTACCGCCGCAGTGTGGATAGGTGATGTCTCGTGGACGGATAAGAGCGGGAGAGGTCGAGGAGGCGACGTGGCTGAGGGATGACACAGGAGGGCGCGTGAGAGACGTGGGAAGCGATGTGCGGTTGGCAGAGGTAGCGAGGTCGCGAGAGGATTCGTCCCTAACACCAGCTTCGGCATGGCCACCATTATCCTCGGATGGGTGCTCGTCGCGCTCCTCATTGTCGAGCTTGGTATGGCCCTCCTCCCCGCCCAGCGCAGGTTCTGGTTCGAACGTACGAACGGCGGCATCTCGCTCCGGTGGAAGGACCGCGGTTTCGCTCTGTCTGACGACAACGAGGTCCCCGAGCTCCCTGGCGCTGCCTAAGTATGTAGCAGTGCAGGTGCGTACTCTAGGTGCCTGGCTGTACGGCGATGCTCAAGACTGCTGCACCGAGTACCATCATGTTGTCTATGCACGATTGTCGATGTCACTCCTATCTCAGATGACGCACACGACGGATGGAGCCAAAGCGATCCTCTCGGTTGCACCCTGAGCCATGCCTGCTTCCAGACAGGTCCCCGAAAGCATGCATACAAGAATACATTCAAGAACAAGCTACAGGCGGCCACATCGGGCATTATGCCTCCATCGCAGCTGTGGAACATGTACCACTCGCACAGGTAACGCTTCAATGCCATCCACGGGAGTCGACACCGAGAGTGGGGCGACACCAACGGCGGAGCTCAGCTTAGGCCTCGCGTGCCCATTTGCTGTTGGGACCGAACTCATTGCTGGGCAGGCACGATCTTGTCGAACCTTGATCCCACCTTCGCAAACGCCACATGTGTCGGTTCGGCCGCTTCGAGCTTGTCGAGCCACTCCAGGAAGCCGGTTGTGTACATTTCCATCCCCTTCCGCCCCGTGTTGAGCAGATGTCGATGTGATCCATACGTCCGTGCGAGCGCCATCGCCCACGCAGACGGCACATCCGTCCACATGTACATCGGCCAAACGGTGGGGTCGAGAAGACAGCCCGCCTCGCCGTGCGTCGACCACGCCTGGGCGATTTCCGCAGGCACTTCCAGCGCCTTGGCTGCCATGAAACTACAGTGCGTCAGAACGCGGGCGCACACCTGGCGATTCTCCGCACAGGCTCCAATCGCCCATGCACGGAGAGGAGAGGCGTTGTGACATATCGCCATGTCCACGACTTGAAGGAGAAGGAGGACGTTTGCCACGTGACAATCCCATTTACGGAAGAAGGCATCGAGAAGGTGTATATGGGAGAGCCAGTAGTTGTCTTCGAAGGCGCCCTCCTCGATGAGGTCGAGGAAGTGGCGGAACACGGGAGCAGTCTCTATCGTGGGGTCGAGAAGGTGGAGGCTGCGCGCTGGCGCGGGGCTGGAGGTCGAGGCGTGTTTATCAGCGTCGCGGAACAGGGCACTGGATGTCAGCATGTCGCGCGGGATTGAGGCGGGACGCGGCACTCGCCTCGCGCCGAGGAGCATGTACGACGGGACGAGAAAACGGACGTTGTCCGAGGTGATGACTTCGAAGTCGCCTTCGGTCGAGTCGGACCAGGCTTTGTCGGTGGTGATCTCCGGCTTGGGGGTGGACGGACGTGGCGCCTCGGACTCGTCGCCGGCCTCGGACACGCGACGGCCTTTGGTGGGAATCGCGGGCTACATTGGGAGCTGGAATGTTGAGAGGTCGGTGATTGTACAAGAGTAGAGTACAGTATAGAGCGACTGTAGCCGAGTGTGTAACTAGATCCCATTGACTTTGTGTGTGTTTGTTGTTGTGGACCAACCTCCACCCGCGCGTGGTGGAGGAGGGCCATGGAGAACATGGCGATGACCGCCTTCGGTACTCTTCGACTGTTCTTTGGTCGTAATCTAGCCGGCCGTCGCAACACTTCACCTCGTCTTAGTTGCTCTTCATCACTTCTTCATCTCCGTCATTGCTCATCGAGATTACGCTGAGTACATTTTGTCGCCAATGCGTTCTCCAACTTGTTCACAGGACTTCGCCTCCATTTGTGTTGCCTTCTCGCCAGCTTTTTACAGTACTGTACAATATTTTGCCACGCTTTCGCTGCACCTTCACTGCCTCCTCGCCATCTTCACCAGCCTTCATCATGAACAGTGGCTGACTTGACGAGGATAATTCCAAGATAAGTCAACGCAACGCAGGAAGGATGGCGAACAGACGTGCAGTAAACGGTGCGGGCGAAGGTCGACGAAGAGGCTGTGGATATAGTGGCAAGACCCTGGAGGTTTAGTGAAGAGCAATGAAGGTGATGAATATGATGGTGACACCTCAGAGACAGAGGCAAGGCTTTGGCGAAGATCGTTGCTCATACTGGCGACGAAGCGATTCTTGCAACATGTCGAGGGCCGCATCGGTAATGTCGCCTTCACGGCCTCCACCACCCGCCGTGGAGGTTGTCCAGCCAGTGCTGAGTGCGCATTCCTGGAGACACAGCAATCACAGGCTTCAGGACCATCTCATCCGCGGTATCACTAGGACACATGCATATAACAGTCTCAATGAGCAAGGATACAGACTAGTCATTGTACAGATTGCCTCAGGCAATGTCGTCGTCGAACGTATCGTGGTTTGTGCCGCGTCGGCGCGGGGTTATATCCACGCCGCGCTCAGACTCAGAGCACGCGAGCAGGCGCTCCAACAGACTCTCGATGCGCTCCTGCCGCGCCTCGACGGCCGCGAGCTGCGCCTCGACGCTGCGCACGTCGACGCGGTGCTCGTTGTGCGCGTTGTGCGCCTCCATACTCTCGAGGAGCTCCGACGCCGTCTTGGGCGCCTTCTTCTCGGCGGGCTTGAGGTGCGGCGATGCAGTGGGCGCGGGGCGCGATGAAGCGCCGCCTGAGCGGGGGACGGCGGTGGTCGAGTTGGATTTCTTGGGGGTGGGCGCAAGCGGGCGGACGACCTGCTTCGGGAAGGGTATTAAGGCTGTCGACGTCGACGGAGCCGGAGCCTTGGTCGGTTGAGAACCGGGCGATGGCGCCGGTGGCTTCGTAGGCTGGGACGTGGCACCCGATCCGCTCGTTGTAGCGCTAGGCTGCGTAGTGCCCGCCGAGGCGCTCACGCGCCGTGGCGCCATCGTCGACTTGGGCGAGAGGGCGACGTCGTACTCCTCATCGATCAGAGGCTCCTTCTTCGCCCGCGGCGAGCTCGGGGACTCAAGAGCGGCTTCAGGCAGTTCATCCGGGGCCACCGATACCGCAGACGATTCCGCTTGCGTTCGAAGCTCTGTCGCCGACGGTAACTCGCCAAACTTGATGTGTGGCGAGCGCGTATCGTCGGCAGGGAACGGTACGGCGCCACCCCGACGGAGTCCCTTGGGCGGCTCGGGGCCGTCGCTGTCCTTGGGCGTCAACACTGGCGTGGAGACCTCCTGGATCGGGGTGACCGTCGGACGCAGGGCAGTGGGCTTGAATGGCCGTCCCTCGCTCATTATCGAGCTTGTGCTAACACTTGACGATAAGCCGGACGCATGGGAGACGGTGCTGCCGCCCTCCTTGCCGTCCCGTGCTCCAGACAGCTTAGTGCTGCGGCGAGGTGACATGGAGAAGTTTGCCATCGATGAAGTGACCGGTAAGGAGCCGACCGCCATAGTTGACCGGCGCAGGGGCGCACCAAGACTTGGGTCGTCTCGCGTGTAGATCCTCGCCAGTGGGCTGGGGCCGTTCATCACGCCACTGTTGCGCCGGACTCGCGGTAATGGCGCGGTCGTCTGCATGGACTGTGACATCTGAGGCCCACCTAGCGAGCTGTGCCGCCTGTGGCGTTGTGGCCCTTGATCCGGGTGAGTCCGCGGTGGAGCGTGTGCTGGATGCCCCTGGAAGGCCGGGAACGTCTCCCCTTCGGGCGACAATGTGATGGTGCCGCCGTTGCCAGACACCAAGCCAGCGTCAAGAGCAACATTCTGCTCCTCGTCGTCCTCGCAGACATCGTCGCACGAGTCCTCGTCGTCATCAAAGACGTCGTCAAGCTCCCAGTCCTTGTAGAACATGCCGTATTCGCGCTCGAGTTCGAACACAGCGGAGATGTCCATACGCGCGCCGACGAGGCCTTCCGCTAGAGGGTTAGCGTTGCCCACTCAGCGCAACTCACTGGCAGTGCTCAGGCGACCAATGTAGTGATCCTTATAGTCACACAACTGCTCCCACCACGAAGATTGGTTGCTGAAGTTCTGGCGGTCGTAGAACGAGATGGCCAGGAGCACTGGTAGGTTTGTCAAGCGAATCATGGTGACTGCGGTGAGCTTCCGACAGGAGCAAAAGAGCTCACCATTGACTTTGTGGAACCAGCGAGCGTTAAGGACAAAGCTGAGTGGGTACAAGACAGCGAGGGCGATCAGGTTGAAGGGGAGCTGGTAGCTGAACACCATATCCGCCTTGACGCCTTCAATTGTCGCGACGGCCTTGCGGAACATGGACTCTGCAGAAGCATCCGAGTTGATGGCAGCGAACGTGTTGCCAAGAACGGCGACACAGACGACAGTCAAGAGCGTATTCGACAGGAAGCCGTAGACGGTCATGAGTATAGGGCCAAGGTAGGGATGGAACTCGTCTGCGCGTGAGCGTTCGTCCGTCAACTGCACTCACGAGCTTGCTCGAACCCTGCAGAGTCAAGACCAAAGTAGACCTCTAACAGCCACCAGCAGATCTGGGGTAGGGCTATTGTGTTGTTGAGTGTGCGGAGGGCGTACACGAACCCCAGGAAGCAGAATATGCCCACGCCCATAAGGACTGGCGTCAGCTCGGCGTCCCATATGTATAGCTTACAGAAGAACTCGGTCAGCATCGAGCGGATGCTGAGGACCATGAGGTTGTTCGCTAGCGACATGAACACGAGGCGAGGGAACATGAGCACGGCGCCTGTAGGATCAGCACACACCTGGAGGGCTTACGCACCAATCGCGAGCAAGTCTGTTCCAAACTCCATAGAGGACTCGTCTCGCCAGTACGTCCCATAGGACCGCGCCCCGAGATAGATGCCAAAGATGAACACGAAGACTAGGTCGAAGCCGTTGACCATTGAGCTGGCGAAGACTTCCGTCAGCGCGATGCATTTCACCATGGCGTACCTTTCAAGCCATGCTCGCGGATGGTGGCTAGCTTGTCAAGCGAGAATGCCAGCGCGTAGATGATGAATGCCGTCTCATAGATGTTGATATACCCCGTGTCCAGTCTCTCAATAGCCATGCAGTAGAGAAGGAAGAGAATGACGAAGTTGGCATAGTCGAGGATGGCGCGATACTTCGGGACCTTGAGACGATAATGGTCGAGGAAAGGGGCTTTATGGGGGTTGTAGATCTGAATGGGTCGCTTCTTGTAGGTGTCCTGGATGAGTGCATGGGTGTTGAGAGAGGTGTAGACAATCTTGCCCGACCAGATGCCCTCTGCCTGTCAGCTGCTCTGCGTGGCTGGGAGTGACACAACTCTAGCCCTCCGAGAGGTACTACACAGCCTGGACTCACCGATAACCTTCTGACACGACGGTGATCTGATGAACGCCTTGCTCTGGGAGATGATGGCCATCTGTTGTCAGCGCCGCAGTTGGAAAATCAAAGCTGAGCCTCCTTCCCTCTCGCTACCGTTTCCTCTGTCCTTTGTCTGATCCTTCTTCTACCCATCCCTGCCAGACTCACCTCCAAGGCCGTGCCCGTGTCATCAAGCGCCTCCTCCTCGCCATCCTCCTTAGCTCCACGGATAACCTCGTCCGGCGCGCCGCGGAACAGCGGCCACGGAGTGAGCAGCACCGTCGCGAGCGCGAGCGATCTCTCGCTCCACCCGCGGAGCACGCGTACGGCAAGGATCTCGCATAGCTTGGCGCGGGAGACGGAGAGCGTCGCGATAGAGATCTGGTGCGAGTCGGTGACGAACTGGACCTTGTTGAGCAGCAGGCAGAAGACTGTGTGTGAGCGGGGTCAGCTGGGGCTGTTGGGCGCTAGTGTGGAGGTTGGGCGCTGGGTGAAGGATGGGTGCAGAGAGGGTGAAGAGAAGGGTGCGCAGAAGAGCCAGCTGGTCTGCGATCGCCCGTAAGGAGTTCGGGGCAGAGGGACGAGATACGAGATAAGGTGAAAGATAGGGTGAACAAGGTCGACCGGACGACGGCATAGTCACAGAACCTCCTGCGCACCAACGGGCGTGAAGTGTGACAAGGAAGGCAGGTTTCGAACGCCACGAACCCCTTCTTCCGCAGCAACTCACCAACGCTTGGGTTCCTCATCGCGAGGTACTTATCCGTCAATGGTCTGTTATCAGCTTCAGCCACAAGCAAACTGCGCACCGAATGATCGTGTACGTCGAGTCCGGCGCCACGAGCTGGTCGTATGTCAGAGGCGTGTCTGGGGTCAGCTCGGCAATCGCACCTTCAGCTGCGGCGAGCTCGTCGCTATATTATGAAGCAGGCGAGCAGCACACTCACCGATGTGCGCGACAATGTCGACCCGGATCTCATGGATGAGCGGGTAGACTGAGACCTGGCGTTAGCTTCTCATATCCCTCGCCCTCTCCCCCGACTCTCTCCGGCCTTGGCCTTCGCCGCGGCGTGCTCGCCCAGCAGAGTGAGGAAGGAGGACGCGGGCACACCCACCTGCGCGCAGAACTCGTCGCCGAGCTCCTCATCCTGCGGCCGCGACATGGCGCGCCGTCCGTGTGAGTGAGTATGACCGGGCCCGTGGGAGTGGATATGTCCGTGTGCGCTGCTAAGTCCGCCGTTGCCGTAGGAGTGGAGGTATGCGTCTGCTGGCCGCGACGACGCGCGCGATATGTGGCTGTGGTTGTCGTGGTGGTCGTGCTCGTTGTCGTTGTGCTCGTCGGAATGGTGGGGAGAGAGGGAGTGGGAGGAAGTCGTAGACGAGTAATGTTGACGGTAGGTGGGGTCGGCTGCGTCGTGCCCGATATCATCAGGTCCCGTCTGTGACTCTTCGGGCGCTGGATCGCCTTTGTCCGCCGCGCTAGTCTTTGTGGCCTGCTTGGAGGTGCCGTGATGGGAGGGCGCTGGGTGGCGATCGTCGGAGGGTTTATCTTGGCCGGTGGGGCTGGAGCCGGGGATGAGTCTGCGGCTGGGGCGAGGGACCTGGTCGGGGGAGGGGCGGGAGCTAGAGGAGCTAGAAGGGGGATCGGCTACTGCGGCGCTGTTCGGCAGTAGTGGCCGTTCGGCTTCGTCCCCGCTCATCATGCGTTGAGAGGTGACGAAATGGGAAAGTTGAGATGGAAAGGAAGGGAGAAGAAGGAGGAGATATGGTGCATGTTCGTAGTTGTGTGACTGTGATTGTGGTGGTGGTGGCCAGACCCCCTCAGTGACGATCAATGGGGGCTTGCCAAGGGGCCAGAATCATTTGTTTGCCTACTTCCGAGACAGGGCATTGCTCCACCCATAATACCGCAGCCGCCACCGAGTCACTATTACCCATTAGTTGGTAGTTGATTATCACAAGCATAAATCTCCTCCTCAAACCCCCACCACCCGCCTAGTTGTCCATGTCCATCCATATGCCTGTCTATGAACAAAATCAAAAGCTATGGAACTGAAACAGAGACAGTAAGATACCGAGACGGGGCTACAGTGTATGAGGAGAACCGAATCGAATCTGTAATCTGGGCAGCCCGATTCATGTACGGGGCTGCTGCTATGCTGGATGGAAGGAATGCGACCCATGGGGTCGCCGCGCATACAACGCCCAATCATGTACGGGGCTGTTGTTGCGCTGTAGCCCGATCACATGTACTCGGCTGTCGTTGTGATGGAGCCCAATCGTATGTACCGGGCTGCTATAGTGCTGGTGGTAGCTGCGGTTACGCAGGGACGCGACCCCACGTCGCATCGCGAGAATCGCGCTCGGCTCCACGGGCACCGTTCTCCTCGCCCTCGCGCGAGTGCTTGGAGCCGTTGCTAGCGTTGCCATTGGCACCGTTGGCGCCAGCTGACGAGTACGTGCGAGCCGGCGAGCGAGATCGTCCACGCGACGCTGCACGCTCAGTGCCCTCCCTCGAGCCGGCACCTTCCCGGGCTTCCGGCCGAGGCTCACGTTCCCGGTCGGCATACGATGCAATCGACGTGCTGCGAGCGTGACCGGGTGGTGCACCGTTCTCGCCTTGCCCACGAGGCGACCATGTCGGGCGCTTATCGGCGGGGAGCTCATCGGCAGGGCGAGACTCTGGCGTACGCTTGCCGAGGTGAGAAGATGAAGGCCGAGGAGGGCCAGCTGGATAAGAGCCCTCACGAGGAGGAGGGTAATAGTCGCGGGGGTCACGAGGATCGCGGAGATCACGCGGATCACGGTCTGCTGGAGACATCGGGACACGGGGGTCGCGAGGGTCTCTAGGGGGAGGTGGCGGATAATCGCGAGGGTCGCGCATCATGCGCGGGTCTCTGTAGTAACCGTGGGGGGGCGGAGGTGGTGGGTAGTAGCGAGCAGCCATTTCACGATCGTCGGGGCGAGGTGCGGGCTCGCGAGGGTCGCGAGGGTCGCGCGGCGGCTCACGGGGATCGGCTGGATCGACTGGGTCGCGAGGATCCCGGGGTTCGCCTCTCGGGTCGCGCTCATCTCCAGGCGGTGGTGGAGGCGGCGGTGGCCTGCGCTCACGGTCATAGTACCGATCGTCGTATCGGTAATCTGGGGGAGGGATGTGCGGGGGGAAGTCGCGAGGGTGGTAGTATGGGTGATACCGGTCGTAATACCGATCTGGGGGCGGAGGGTACATGTCGTACGGGTACGGGGGACGATCGTACGGGTCGTAGGGTGGGTAAGGAGGATACCGCCGGTCGTGAGGGGGCGGCGCATCGGGAGGAGGAGGACGTCCATCGGCCGTGGGCGGCATGGCATGGTACGAAGGCGATGGTGGCCTGTACATGTCAGGTGGAGGTGGGTAGGGCGCCGCCGTTGCCGTCACTGGCGTTCCGGGTCCGGCGGGAATGTGATGCGGCGGTGCGTGAGGGAGATGTGAAGGTGGAGGTCCATGGGAACCATGGGGTGCAGCGCTTCGGCGCGAGTTGTAGTCATCCCGGCGCGTCTCCCAGTCTGGCCAGATACCGGGGGTGATCTTAATGTTGGCGAGATTGGGAAGCTGGTGAGGAAGGGGGAGGGGGTTGGCGCCATCGCCCTGAGGGTTGCGCTTGGATGAGTACGCAACGACGTGGAACTTTTTGATCTTGCCAGTGACGGGGTGCGTCATGCTCGTCGAGTAGGTCTGCTTGACGAGCGGTTCGGGACGGCGTGGTGGCGTCGACGTTGACGACTCTCGCCCATTCCCATAGTATTGGTTGTAGGTGGGCGAATCGGGGCGTGATGGGGGTGGTGACAGCGAATCTGATGACCTAGATGGTGTTAGACGTGTGATGCTAATCTGCGCCTCCCTCCCCTCTCTCCAAACAACATGACGACAGATCCGATCTGCCCCTTACGCCGACGATCTGACTTACTCTGTGTAGACGAGAAAGCCGCCTCCTCCAACACGCGACGCGCCCCAACGGCGGCCGTCGGTCCAACGACGCATATTCGTCTCCTCCTCCTCCCAAACCCACACGGTGCCGGGTCGAATCATGGACCTCTCATGACCAGTGAGGCGACGCGTGACGCGAGGTACAAGACCAAGTCGCACCGCTTCGAGGATATGGATGCTGCGCAGTGAGCTAACGGTTCCGGGGTGTTGGAGTTGGAGTAGTGGGTGGGATCGGTCGCGTGGTGGGTGGTTACGTAGGCACCGTCTCCAGTCTCAACTTACGCATCGGCTGGTGATTTTAAGGCGCAGATGGCTGCTGGTTGCTGGGTTGATGATGACGGGTACATTGTCATGATGCTTCAAGAGCACACCGTAAGGTGTGGCAGGATGTTTGGTGCAAGGAGTAGCTGGCAATGTTCCCAGTCTTTAAAGATGGCGTAGGGGGATTCTTATAGTGGGTGAGGGGGGTGATCGAGGTGACGACCGTAACAAGGGGCGGCGCGTGCAGCCAGTTTTGTGCTTGCTGTGCTTGTCCTAGCTGTTTCGTAGAATAAGAATGACGAAGGAGAATGTGTGCTTTATGGCGTCGTGTGTGCACAAGAGGGGAGGAGGGGTCGATGCGAAAACGATGTCGTTGGTGTGTCGATGTATGTGTAGGGAGGAAAGTGGATGGGTGGATGGAGTTGGATGGCGAGAGAGAGAGTAGAGATGAGATCTGGGAATCCCAAAGTAAAGAGAGGAAAGAAGTGAGGGAGGGGTTGCTAGGATGGGAGGGGGGAGGGCAGGAGGGGAGGAGGGGGGACGGTGAGGACCAGATTGATGAAAGGGGCGGATAAGCTTGATGGGGTGTAGGTAGGAACGGAGACTGCTCTCCGGGTTCCGCTGCACAAAGACGTAAGGCTAGAGGCTATACCTAGGCAAGGTTCTAGGCAGGGGTCTAAGAGTGAAGGGGTGGGTCGGGTGGCGGGATTGGGCCCGGATTCGAGAGGGGGCGAAATTTGGGATGACTTGGGTGGGGAAGGGGCGAAAGTGCTTGGACGCAAAGGAAATGTGTATAAGGGGAACTGCAGGGAAGGGGGTGCAAAGAGAATGAGTTCCGAATATGAGAGAGAGAGAGATGATTGAAAGAAGAGAAAGAAGGATAGATTGAACAAGGATGATTTGCGAACAACAGAGAGAGACAAGCGGTTGCTCGTCGTTCGCTTTGGGATATGATGGTTGAATTGGTAAGGGGTTATGACTGCGGCATTCCAACACTAAGTCAAGAAGAGTACTACTTAGTAGAGGAGAAGGAGCAGCTTAAGGCACAGAATAGGTCACCAGGGCAAGGAGGCAAGGAGGGGGGAGCGAGGGGAGCGAGGGTACAAAACAGGGCCGGGTTGGAGAGGAGGGAGGGGGAGAGGGGCCAGAGGGGAGGGACAAGGGCAATAGTTTGACGTAAGGGCTAAGTGTGGGTAAAACTAGTTTCTGTCCACATGGGCGCATCTAGTGTCTCTCTCTCTGTTGTCAGCACTAATACAACTACAACAAACAACAAACAACAAACAACAGCCCATTTCTAACTAATCTGCGGCGTAACCTTGCTCTCATCCCTTTGACCTTACAATCCAGTTTCTTTCCTTTGAACACACCGTGATACATCTCTTCATCTTTGTCACTCTTATTCTCGTTGCGGTCGATTTTAGACCCGCAGTTTGCTGTGATGTATATTTAGTAAAGGGGAGGCATGTGGTACAAGTACATCTCGCAGTCATCCAACTGCGGCACTGCGGCAGAAGAGAGTGAGGGGAGTATAGGCGTAAATCCCGAGACTACGCCATCCACCTTGACACTTTTGTTACTTCATGCATGCAAGTCTCTAGTTGCCAATCTGACTCTACCCTATCCCTACCCTTTCCTCGCTTCCTCTGCTCTTCCCCCCTCGGCTCAACCTCCAATCGCTCCATCTACCCTGGATTTGAGGGCTTAATCTCCTGACATGCTTGCTTCGAAATCGACCTCTCCGCCTCTCCCTCTCCTCTTCCCCTCCTGCCTCTGAGTAACTCAAAAGAGGTCAATGACGCGTCTCCAACCAGAAAGAGAGGGAGGGGAGTCATGGAAGCTTTGCCCTCGTGCTCGGATCGTTCAACGTATCAGCCGCAATTCGCCACTAACCACTCCACCTCTGATTGGAGGCTTTGGCCGACGGCCGCCGGCGACCCCATCGTCCGCACAACCTCAAAGTCCAGGATGGAGAAGACGAGTTCAACAGAACTTTGTTCGGGGTTTGTGATGCATTTGGTATAGTAAACCTTTGCATTCATGGAGCAAAAGGGAGACAGAAATGGATAAAATGTCTTTTGCCTGGGGCGTCCCCGATTTGGTACAAGGTTAGTCGGCTTAAAGAAGTTTGTGGCGGGAAAGGAGCGATCTGCGCTGCGCCGGGGCGATCTGATCTGCCTGCTTTCTATTACTGAGTAGGACAAGATCACCGCATGCGGCGCGGGCGTTCAGACGCCGTCTACACCTCCTCAGATCCTCAGATCCTCAGGGATATTATTTTCTGCAAGCTTCTGCAAGCTACCCAAGCTGCCAATCCGACGAGGCCAAGTATTAATCCGTCAACCTGCGGCAAAGCGAAGGTCGTTGGGTTCGTTACCGGGAAGCAGGGCCAAAAGGGGTAAGAAGGGGCAAGAGGGAGGAGGACCCGAGTAATGGCCAGGGTTTATGAAATAAGGGTTTTGATGGATTCGGCCTAAGGCTTATTAACCTTGGGTAGATAAAAATGTCTAGATCCACTCCAAGCAAGCTTACCCCTTCACCTCAATTACCTCTTGGACCGTTTTAGACCCTGTTCATTTTTGGCTCCCGAAATCATAGGTCCGCATGTACAACCAACGTGGATACCGAATCAAATAATATGACGACGTTTGGAGTAAAGTGCGGAAACGAGTCGCCTAGTTCGCTTCATTTGTTTGGTCGCCGGTCACCGCTGACTTACAAGTGATGCAAAACAGTCGCCGTCGTGTATACTACTGACAATGCTTCCTCAGTTCGCCGTCGGGATGGAGAGAGGGTCCGCCGGGTGGTGTTGCTTGCATGTTGCACTAGAGCCAGACTAAGACTGCGATCGTTGCCCTTCGCCCCAAGACGGTAGAATCAAGATCGCAGTGAGGGGGCCATGACGACAACGGCTTGTTTGGAGGCTTTGATGCTCGGATGCTTGGATGCCTGGACGCCGAGGACATGAGTTGAGCAGCTGCACAGCAAGAGCGGCATGGCGGCATGGCTGGTCAACCCAGGCACGCACTGATTGGGTTCTGGACCAACCCATCCTCCCCCATGCCTCCGCAACCTTCGGGTGACTGATGGGCGACCGCATGCTCATCTCTGTCCGCTGGCTTGGCGCCTCTGCAGCGAGTGAGTCAGGCAGACGAGGACGCCTGAGCCGGTAGTCTTGTGACTGACCTGGACTGGAACTGGAATACCGATGGTGTGATTGTTGATGTAATGATGGAGCCGGTGTGGGCCCATGTGTGCATGTGCGTAGCTCCTCTCTACCAGCTACTTTGGCTGGTCAATGATGCATGTAATTGATCAATAGGCGGAAGCGAAGTGGTGTGACGTGTCAACGTCTCGACTCCAGGCCGCGCTCCACAACCTGCCTAAGCTGCGCGTTGAGACCACTCTGCCTCTAAGCTGCGATAGGTCCCTCGTAGTGCGGTAGCGTAGACCAGAAACGGATCTGGGACGCGTTTCGTCACGCTAGCGGGTCTGGTGTGAAGCTTACATCCCGGCATGGGGGTACCTTACCAGTCGACCCGGTCTGCAACTGCAACGGCTCAGCGACGACGACGAGGCCTGGCTGCCGTTGCCCCGTGGTCGGACGGCTGCTCCGACACGGAGGGGAGTCGTTATGCTCGGCGACCGATACTTGTTTTGGCTTGGCTGGGAGTACGAGCATCTCGCTCCATGATCCAGCAGCTGTAGTGCCTCGCAAGTCGTACTCCAGCCTGCCAGCAATGTGGCATGTGTCATGCCCAGTAGTTAGGCATATGGCTTCAACGCTCTGGCTTGGCTCCACCGAGCCAGCTGCGTCGCTGTGTCCAAAGCAAGAACAAAAGTGGATGGCCTCGTGTCCTTACGCTCCATGCTCCACGCCGCGACGAGCCAGAACTTTAAGACCGTAGACCAACGACCATGTGGCCAGTGACTGACTCGGTCAGTCGGTGTCTAGTTGCTAGTAGCTAGTAGCTAGTGGGCGAGGCACTCGAGGCACGCCCAGGTTAGTGTCGTATCATCTCCTCGTGCCTTGTCGCTTGTCGTCTCGACTGTTAGAGCCCTTGACATCGCCCCCGGCACAGGCTCTGCTTGGTGTAATCATGGCCCGATAAGGATCAAGAATGGCCCTCGTGACTTCCGCGAGCTTGAGGTACTTAGAAGCACATGGGCAGTGGCAACCTAGCAGCCTAAATGCGTAACCATGAGACGCTACCAAGAACTAGGTGTGGGCCGGCGACCAGCCCTCCTTTTGTCCATCTACAGTGCCTCGGTGTCGATATCCGACGTCTAACTGTACTGCATGTCTACTACGCCTAGATTCACGCCTGCAACTGCAACGACGCTTACGCATCGACGTCCTGGACACCGCTGTAGGGCTGCAGCTTCTGGCTGGCGCCCTCCCAGTCGATGTTGCCCTTGACGAGCTCGTCGACGACGGCGATGACATCGTCGATCTTGCCGATGAGCTGCGCGGTCGAGTCGCGCTCGCGGAGAGTGATGGTGCCGTTCTGGAGGGCTGAATGTTAGCCTTGTTCTAGCAGAGATGAGCAAGACAAAGTCCAAGACGCACTGGCAAAGTCAACGGTGCAGCCGAAGGGCGTGCCGAGCTCGTCGTTACGGGCGTACTTCTTGCCGATGGACGCGCCCGAGTCGTCGACGCGCGACGCAATACCGAACTTGCGGAGCTTGCGGGCTGGTGTAAGTAACTAATATCCTCAAGAAAGACTCACTGAGCTCGTGGATGACGCGGTGAGCTTGGGGTCGTTGGAGATGGCGACAATGAGGACCTTGATGGGGCAACAATGACGGGGAACGAGGACGCCACGGGCCTTGTCCTGCTCACGGGCCCAGTACGAGTGCTCAGGAGCGAGTAGAGGATACGGCCGATACCGAACGAGGGCTCGATGACGTTGGGACGTACTCGGCACGTGCTCGGTCACGTCTTGGGGTTGATCTTGACAAGGTCGGCGGTGACCTCGTAGACTTGCCGTCGGAGCACTTGACGTTGCTCTTGCCCTGCGACTCGAGCTCGTCCTTGATGCACTGGAGCGCTCCTTGTCGGGCAAGGAGGGTCTCCTTGATGATGCCGGCGTCCTTCTTGAACTTGATGCCGAACGCCTTGGCGTCAAAGGTGCACTCGAGCTTCTCAACGGTGACGGGCGTCGAGGCGCTGCTGCACACGCAGAGGCTGCTTGGTGCGCGCCTGGTGGACGGAGAGGTCGTATGCCGAGGTCAGCGCAGCCGACACACTCGATCCAGCCGTAGCGACGACTGGATCTCAAAGTCCCAGCAGTCGGCGGCGTAGTGGGCCATCTCGTTGGCCATGTGCTGCCTGCAGCGCAGGGTGGGGTCGATACCGATCTTGGTGAGGAAGAGCTGTGTCCTGGCAAGGAAGTAGCCGAGGTCTCGTTGTCGACGATGCCCTGGCCGACGGCGTCGCCAACAGTCATGTGGGTGATGTCGGTCTTGCCCTCCATCTGCACGTCCTTGGGGAGGAGGGCGAGAGTGACGTCCTTGACCTCGTTGAAGCGCGCGTGCCTCTTGTCCAAGGGGTCGACAAAGTGCTCAATCTCGGCCATGGTGAACTCGCGCACACGCAGGAGACCCTGGCGGGGCGAAATCTCGTTACGGAACGACTTGCCGATCTGCGCCGACGCGAACGGACACGGCCGTTGTTGAACTCGAGAAGCGGGCGAAGTTGACGAAGTGGCCCTGGGCAGTCTCGGGTCGGAGGTAGCCCTTGATGTGGCCAGTGGGGCCGATGTTGGACTCGAACATGAGGTTGAACTCGACGGGAGCCGAGAGCTCGTTGCCGGTAGTAGGGTTGGTGATGTTGTACTTCTTGATCAAGCACCGAGCTCCTCGCCGGTGTAGTTGTCGATCTGGGCAAGAGTCGACTCGTACTCGGCGACAACGTCGTCCTCGAGCTTGACGGCGGTGCTCTTGACCTTGGACTTCTTCTTCTTCTTCTTCTCGTCCTCGTCCTTGCCGGCGTCGGGGTCCTCCTTGATGCCACGCGCTCCTTGTCACCCTTCAAGCGGCTCTCGATGACGGCCTCGACGAGGTGGTCGGCGGTAGATCTCCGTTCTTGACGTCCTTGACCATCCAGTCGGCGAACCTGCTGTCAGCGCTGTTCCCGTACTAGGCCGCGTGCCGTTCACAGTTGCCACTCACTTGTCAACGTGCCGAGGTCTTGAGGACTTCTGACAGAGTCATGATCGTAGTGTCGAGCTCGAGCATGTCCTCCTCGATGATGTAGTGCTTACGCCATGCGTCGAGGATGTTGGCCTGGAGCGCCGACCAGTCGGTCCATAGTCGTACAGCCGGCACACCGCCGTAGATCTCGAAGGCGGGAGCGTAGAAGAAACGGCGGGTAAGCACGGCGTCAAGGTTGCCCTTGTCGAACTCGTGGGCCGTCTTGTTGACGGCAGAAGAGGAGGCGGCGGCGGCCATGGCGGATGTGCAAGTCGCGAACGAGCGAGCTTTTGTGGTAGTCTGGAAGAGTGGGGAGAGTGTGCGTGTCCAGAGGCTGCTGCAGGTGCTGAAGCGGCTTATGGGCATAGACTTGAGTGTAGCGATGTAATGGATGCCTAAGCTCGCCGAGTCGATTCTTTGACGACCGAGGCTTGGCCAAGGTTCGCTGCCAGCGAGCGCGGGGTTGATAAGCGACTTTTCGGTGCGGGGTAATCACACGTCCTTATTTGTCACGTGATGCTTGGCCGGCGATCTCGCCAGCCTCCACTCGACGCATTCGGCCGGGAAACAATAATACGTATCAAGGCTTGTTGACCTCGAGAGTCCATATTCTCCTCTACCCATCGACAACATGAGGCCATTGCGCTTAGGCGAAGAGCAATGGATCTTCACGGCCGACCAGCTGAGCCAAACGCCATCACGGCTGGATGGCATCAGCTTCGACGATGAGCTCGAGGGCCGCAAACGGACCATCATCTTCATGAGGAGTTTGTGGCTCCGTGTCGCCGCGTGAGTGGCTCCTAGCTGACTTCTGACCATGAGCTGACGGCAGCGTTCTCCATGAGAACGACCCAGAAGTAACAGCAGCCAAGGGTGTGATGACGGTCGGCGCGGTGCTCGTCCACCGGTTCTTCATGCGGCGATCGCTCAACGACTTCAGTCCCAAGGTATGCCTCCTCTACGGCCGTGCTGATGGCAGACTATGGCCCCGACCATCCTGTTCTTGGCATCGAAGGTTGAGGAGTCGCCCTTGCGGCTACGGCATATTGTTAACGCGACGCTGGCCAAGTTCGAGCCCACTGCGCCGCTGTGGGAGCCCAAAGACAAGGAGGATGTTGTGAGTCTCTCTCCAGGCGCCATGGGGCCGATGCTAATAGCAGCCCCAACCCATGGAGTACAGACGGTGGGAACGCGAGATCCTCGCCACCGAGGAGGTAGCCCTCGAAGCCCTGTGCTTCGACATGGCCGTCGACCAGCCATGGCCGATCCTCGCGCCGCGCCGTGCGCGGCATCGACAACCTCTGGGCTGACCCCGAGCCCGAGGCGTCGACATCCAATGGCTCTGCCCAGGCCAACGGGGGGAGGAAGGGCAAGCACCGCGCGACAGAGGCCGTGATCACTGAGCTCGGGTGGGCGATGCTCAACGAGGGATACCTCGCCCCCCTGGGTATCGTGTACCGGCCGGAGATCACTGCGTTCGCCGTGTTCGTGCAGCAGCTCGCCATCCTGGAGGAGATACCGCTTCCGGAGGCGTTGTGGGCAGCCGCGGAGCTTGCGGGGCGGTTCGGGCTCAACATCGAGTGGAACGAGGGTGGGCCGCCTGTGGGCCCGTCGACAGAGGGGGAGGAAGGGAGCGAGGTCAACGTCGAGAGCGTAGAGCAGACGCGCGCCGTCATGCGTAAGTGCTCAAGTTGGCTTTGGCTGACAGGACAGAGGCGATCAACGACTACATGTCGTACTGCAGCAAGGGCATCATCGACGACGGGTTGCCAGCATACATCGACGTAAGTGCGGATTTTCGGCTAGACTGACGAGCAGACAACCGATGTCGCGCCATTAAGCCCGCAGATCAAGTTCACGCGCAAGTTCAAGCTCGAGGCCGCGCCTCCGACGCAGGCAGACGCCAACGGCACGCTGAACGGCGAGGCGGCCGCCTCGCAATAGAAGTAGGCGTATCAATTAGTGTACCACCAGTGTCTCTCCCAGCATCATGTCATGTCATTGCATAGTCTACTAGTCGTACAAGTGTGAAGTGTCGTCGATCTCTGCCCTCTACACGCCGATGGAAGCCAGCCAGCGCCGTGGCCCCTCGACCGCGCGTGCCCTTGCGCCGGGCGTGACAAGCATAGACGGCATGAGGGGGTTGGCGCTCGCTGCCGACGCCTTCCGATTCCGCTGCGCCGCTTGTGCTGCTGTCAGCTTGTCCTTTTACATACGCTAGACTCACTGCACATGTTGATCTCGCTGATGTTGGTCTCGAGCACTAATCCGCCCTGGATGATCTCGTCGAGCACGTATTGCACCTGCCCGTCAGCCCTCGCCTCTTGTTAAGCTTACGTCGTCGAAGTGGAAGATGAGGTCGAGCTCGCACACGTTCTCGAACGCCCGGTCGAGGCTCTCGACGAAGACCTGGATCAAGTCGAGGATACCGAGCTCACTCTCTGCGCCGTCCACCACAAACCTGCCGTCAGCGCTTTCATTCGGCCCGCTCCGCCTACGCACACAAAGTAGAGCGTCGCGTAGTGGCGGTAGATGACGCGCGTGTCGTCGTCGCCTCCCCGCTTACTCGCCCCGCCCGGCAGCGGCGTACTTGTACGTTGAGGAGCGGCGGCCGCTGGGGACGAGGAGGGGAAGACGAGCTCGGGCGCGTCGAGGAAGTTGCACACGCCAGCGGGGCGGTCCGAGATCAGGGAGAAGATCTGCGAGATGAGGGCTTGTTGTTGCACCGGCGAGACGGGGGCGTAGAACTTGGACAGCCGGGCTTTGCCTATCGTCAGCGGGGAGTGGGGAGAGGGAGGCATACCGTGGGTGTTGAAGATGAGGACGGCGCGAATCATCGCGGCCTAGTGTGTCGAGACAAGTCAGCTAGAGCTAGTTAGATTGAGCGCTGAGGTCCAAGATGATCTAGACGAGGTCGCGAAGCGTTCAATAACCCGATACCGGCAGCCAGCGGCCAGCGGACTCGATGACATCTGCGACGACGCATCAACCTTGCCCTTACTCACAGCTGCCACGCGAGGTTTTACGTGGCATTTGTGCCCTTCGCCCCCTTCTTGGATATTTTTTTGTATCATGCCCGAGTGGAGGTTTTATGGTGGCGTCGCCCCCCCTTGGAACCCCCCCCCCTCCCCTAATCCAACGTGTTGGATGGGTCCATAGGAAGGACCAAAGCCACCCAGGAATCAGAGGCCCAAGCGCTACCACCGCCTAGCACGTCGCGTTTGGTTGGCCCCTGGGGGGAAACCAGCTGTCAACTTTTTTTGGGCGACCCAACAATCGCTCGCATCTCTTCTTTCCACATCATCATCTCAACCATCTTTCATCTTATCCCAAGAGTGGGTCACTCAAAACGCCAGCGAGGACTCCACCATGGACGTGAGTACTACTGCTCTGCTCTAATCTACTAGCTCGTTGCTCACGCTCCTCGCAGCCCGCATTCGTCCAAAATCTCCACCAGCTCCTCGAGGGCACAATCGCGCCCGACACGAGCGTGATTAAGCAGGTACGTCTCCCGCCTCGTCTACCTTCAAAGGTGCCAAACGACACCCAGCTGACAGCCAGGCCACTGCCCAGCTCAACACTCAGTACTACAAGAACCCCGAGTGTGTGCCTGCCCTCTATGAGATCGCCGCCAGCTCCCAGAACCAGGCTGTAAGTTTGGCACCGCAGAGAGAAATCTTCGAGCCCGTCCTCCATCAGCGTGACATGAGCGCGGACCACATTCCTTAGGGAGTCTGCGCTCTGGCATCTGTGGGCCTGAAGGGCTTGATAAACGTGCTCGGACGTAGACATAGCCGCTGACACCATCCAGATCCGCCAGCTCGCCTCGGTCGAGCTCCGCAAGCGCGTGAGCAACGGCAACGGCAAGCTCTGGAGCAAGACCGCCGAGCCTGTTCGCGCCCAGATCAAGGCCAACATCCTCACCCGTCTTACCCAGGAGCCAACGTGAGTAGCTGCTTGGCAAAATTTGTACGGGCCAGTCCTGAGACGCCAGACGTATTGTCCGTCACGCCCTCGCCCAGACCGTCGCCGCCATCGCCGAGATCGAGCTCTCGGTCCAGCCACCACAGTGGCCCGAGCTCGTCCCAGGATTGTACCAGGCTGTCGCGTCTTCCGAGCAGCTCCACCGCGAGACTGCCATCTTCGTTCTTTTCGCCCTTCTCGACACCGTCCTTGAGTCGATGCCCGACCAGCTCCCCGCTCTCTTCGACATCTTCTCCAAGACTCTCCACGACCCCCAGTCTGGCGATGTCCGCATGACCACCGTCCCGCCCTCGCCAAGGTGGCTGAGAACATCACCCCCGACGAGAAGCACGACGTTAAGGCGTTCCAGGAGCTCATCGTCCCCATGCTCAAGGTCCTCGAGCAGGCCATCAAGGACGACGATGACGAGGCTGTCCGCCACGGCTTCGACGTCTTTGAGACCCTTCTCATCCTTGACGCCCCTCTCGTTTCCAAGCACGTCGGCGAGCTCGTTCAGTTCTTCCTCGGCGCTGCTTCCAACGCTGAGGTCGACGAGACCATGCGCTGCGGTGCCCTCAACGTCCTTGCTGGACTATCCGTTACAAGAAGGCCAAGGTTCAGGCTCTTGGCCTCGCCAAGCCCATTGTCGAGGGTCTTCTGCCCATCGGTATGGAGGAGGACCCCGAGGACGTTGACGAGGACTCCCCGTCGCGCCTCGCCTTCCGCTGCCTCGACACCCTCTCCCAGTTCCTCCCTCCCCAGCAGGTCTTCCCTGTCCTCTCAGCAGCTCCAGGTCTACATGGCTGGCGACGCGCGCATGCGCAAGTCGGCCCTCATGGCCTTTGGTGTGTCGGTTGAGGGATGCTCCGAGTACATCCGCCCTCACGTTGACCAGCTCTGGCCCGTCATCGAGGGCGGTCTTCAGGACCCCGAGCTCATCGTCCGCAAGGCGGCTTGCATTGCCCTCGGCTGCCTCTGCGAGTGGCTCTCGGAGGAGTGCGCTACCCGCCACGGCACCATTGTCCCCATCCTCTTCGACCTCATCGTCGACCCCGCCACCCAGAAGAACGCCTGCACTTGCCTTGACTCGTACCTCGAGATTTGGTGACGACATTGTCAACTACCTCCCCCTCATGGAGCGTCTCTGATCCTTCTCGAGAACGGCCCTATCCCCGTCAAGATCACCGTCACTGGTGCTATTGGCTCGGCCGCTCACGCCGCCAAGGACAAGTTCCGCCCCTACTTCGACCAGACCATCCAGCGTCTTGTTCCCTTCATCGGCCTCTCTGGCTCGGACGAGGAGAGCGACCTCCGTGGCGTTGCCACCGACACCATCGGCACCATCGCCGAGGCTGTCGGTGCCGACATCTTCCGCCCCTACTTCCAGAACATGATGAAGGCGTCCTTCGAGGCCCTCACCATGGACAACACTCGTCTCCGCGAGTCGTCGTTCATCTTCTTCGGTGTCATGGCTAGGTCTTCGAGGGCGAGTTCGCCGTCTACCTTCCCCAGTGTGTTCCCGCTCTCGTCGCTTCGTGCCAGCAGAGCGAATCTGCCGACGAGTTCCTCGACGAGGCTGAGGGTGCTGAGGGCACTGCTAGACAGGCGGCGAGGCCTTCACCACTGGTGCTGGTGCCGCCGGCAAGGGTATCCCTACCATTGCCAACGACGACGGTGACGATGCTGAGGAGGAGGTCGACCTTGACGCCCTTGACGCCATGTTCTCGCGTGTCAACTCTGCCATTGCCATCGAGAAGGAGGTTGCTGCCGACACCATTGGCGAGCTCTTCAACGCCACCAAGTCGGCCTTCCTTCCTTACATTGAGGAGACCATGACTGTCCTGATCGACCTTCTGAGCACTACTACGAGGGCATCCGCAAGGCTGCCATGGGTGCGCTCTTCCAGT
The DNA here is from genome assembly GCA_020011015.1 of Cutaneotrichosporon dermatis. Taxonomy (NCBI): domain Eukaryota; kingdom Fungi; phylum Basidiomycota; class Tremellomycetes; order Trichosporonales; family Trichosporonaceae; genus Cutaneotrichosporon; species Cutaneotrichosporon dermatis. The sequence continues at coordinate 3,271,284 of JAIGNX010000002.1, read as the reverse complement.
TCATCAAGACTGTCTACGAGCTCTCGAGCCCCCAGGACTGGGTTGCTGGTGCCTCCATCAAGGTGCCGCTCCACGCGACGTCAAGAAGCTCGTCGACCTTATCCTTCCTCACATCTTTGAGGCATGGAAGGTCGAGGACGACAAGTGCGTATATCTCTTCTCTCCCCCCACCCCCAACCCCACCCTAAATGATGATAAACTTTACTCAGCTCACTCCGAGCCAAAGGCAAATGAGGCTACTTTATTTTTTATATCTGACTCTCTACCCCTCCCACTTCGTTTTACTCCCGAGTACAAACGCTGACACTACAGGTCCGTGGTCATCCTTCTCTGCTCGGAGCTCGCCGACACCATGCAGAAGTGCGGCCCTGCTGTCGTTGAGGGCCGTCTCGACGAGATCGCCAAGCTCACCATTGAGATCCTGGAGAAGAAGTCGTTCTGCCAGCAGGACCCTGATGGAGACGACGGTGGTGTTGGTGACGACGCCGACTCGTCCGAGTACGAGTCGATGCTCATCTCCAACGCTGCTGACGTCTTCGGTGCCATGGCTGCTGTCCTCGGCGCCGACTTTGGCCAGGCGTTCAACACCGTCCTCCCCCTCATCTCCAACTACGCCCAGCCCAAGCGCCCGTCTTCTGAGCGCTCGATGGCCATTGGCTCATTGGGAGAGATCATTGTTGGCCTCAAGGCTGGCGTCACCCCCTTCACCCCGTTCTCGAGGTCATCTCGCGCGGCCTGCAAGACGAGGAGGCCGACGTTCGCTCCAACTCGCGTTCGCTGCTGGTGTCCTTATCCAGAACTCTGAGCAGGACCTCACCCAGCACTACCCTGCGCTCATCGGTGTTCTCGGCCACTTCTTCCAGGTGCCGAGCACTCGCAGCCTGCCGTCTTCAACGCGCGCGACAACGCCGCCGGCGCCTCGGCCGTATGGTGGTCAAGAGCCCTCGGCCGCTCCCCTCGACCAGATCGTGCCCATGATCGTCAGCGTCATGCCTCTGCAGTTCGACCCGATCGAGAACCGCGCGGTCTACTCGGCCATCTTCGCCCTCTTCCGCGCCAACCCGCATCGCTCGAGGCCCACCTCGACCACCTCCTCCAGGCATTCGCCTACAACCTCAACCCGGCACATGCCGACGACACGACCGAGGAGACGCGCGCCGAGCTCCAGGCCCTCGTCGAGCACCTTAAGCAGACCGTGCCGGACAAGGTTGCGGCTGCGGGCCTTTAGAAGTTTTTGTCTGGGTCTCGCTTGTTTGTTTTACAGTAGCAGTAGCGCCAAGGCAGGCGGGCGGCCACACGCGCTCCGTCTGGTCACGAGTTTAATGTCGGCGGCTTCCGTTAGGAGGCTTCCTTTGCAAGATATTGTGTGAATATCATCATACCCCTCCATAGTCTTTTCATCCATGTAGACCTGCATGTTCCGGCGTGTTGTTGAGCGAGCCGCGAGCGCAGCGAGCGTGCGATCACATGAGCGAAGAAGACTCTACTCATACACTTGAGCACAGGCTGGGAGGATCATGCAAACAGGCATGTGCGCAGGCATGAAGCGGGGCTTGCAGCGCCCAGCTCAACAGACCTGGACGGTCAACAGCTTACGACTGAAACTCAACGTGTACATTTCTCGTGTGACAGTGCTTCTTATCTTTGCCTTTGCTTCTTTGCTTCTTTGCCTCTTCAACGTCCGACTCGGCACAGCCGAGCCTACAGCGCCTCGTCCTCCATCCCCCTCCAGAGCGACTCGTTCCTCCCCAACCCCGTAACCGCCCTCCGCCCCGGCCCGATCTCCTCCGGATCCGTCCCCGCACACAGTGCCTTCCAGTCCTCCGGCTGCGCCTGCGCGCGCACGCTCTGCGTCCCAATCGTCACCGCCGCCATCTTGCCGCTGGCCAGATGCCATCCGATATGGCAGTGCAGCGGCCACACGCCGGGGTTGTCGAGCTTGACGCGCAGGACCGCGTAGCTCCACTGCTTGATCATGATCGTGTCGCGCCGGAGCGGGTTCTTGAGGTTCTTCCGGATGAAGGGGAGGGCGAGCCGGCCGATCGCGCCGGGGCCGCGCGCGATGATGTAGAACGGGCGGCCGTGGAGGTGGAACGGGTGGCCGATGGGGGGCGGGTCGAGGACGTTGATCTGGTGTTAGTGTGAGGTGTTAGTGTGAGCGGGGGGTGGGCGGGCGGGTACGGTGGCGAGTCGAGAAGTGCGAAGGGGTGGTGAAGCCGGGGGGGGGGGGGGGGGAGGGCAGTGGATGGAGAATGCAGAATGGGCGACGGTGCGGGAGGGCAGTTGGAGCAGAGTCGAGGGCAAGGAAAGAATGGCAGTCGGGAGAGGACAGAGCTAGGGGCTGACTCACGATGATGTCGGCCGCACCCCCGCCGTCGAAGGTCACAGCAGCAACCTCGCCGTTCAGGCCCGGGATGCCGCGCCCGTCGAAGATGCGGTTCAGCAGAGGGTCACTGGGTGTCAGCCGGTCCTTTGCGCCAACTACACCCACTTGATCATGTTCTTGTACATGACGCCGTTCATGCCGAAGCCCAGCATGGGCGTCCGCTCGACGGGCTCGGTGAAGATGCCAAACAGCGACGACACGGGCCACACGCCCGACGCGCGGGCCGGCGCGTCCTCGGGAATGCGGGGGACGAGCTTGACGCCCTCCTCGTCGAGGTCCTTGCACTCTGACAGATTCGGGTTCTTAAGATTACTCCATGCCCTGCTCTCGGGATCGGTCTTGCTCCTGCCGCCGCCGGCAGAGTCGGCGTATCGGAGGATGCCGTTCTGGTTGACGGTTGCGAACGGGTTGATGCAGAACGTGCCTACACGCGCGCGGATCCAGAAACTGCTCCCGACGGCGCCCTGGTTGAGCGTCACGACGACGCTGTACCGCTGCCCGGCGCCGACGGGGACCTCGTTGACCTCGACAGGCTCGATCGGGGTGTCGTCCGCCTCGATGACGGTGAGCGCGTGGTTGTCGATCGAGAAGCGGATCAGCGCCTGCCCGCCGTGATTGATAAGTCTCAGGCGGACGCGTTTGCCCTGCTCGGCCCAGATCTCCGCTGGCGGGTTGACGCCGCAGGGCACGCCGCGCTGCGCGCGCCCGCAGTCGCTCTGCCCGACGCCGTTGATGAGTGCCGCGTCGGGCTCGGCGACAAATGGAATGCCGCGGTACGGCGTGAAGATGTTCTTCTCCTCGTCGATGATGAGCTGGCTCTGGTCGTGCATCCAGTCGCCGAGGTAGACGACGCGGTCGTCGTCGTAGTCGACGCCGCGCTTGAGCGGGTCGTCTGGCGCGTGCACGATCAGCCCGCCGACGAGCCCGTCGGCCAGCGTGTTCCCGTAGTGCGAGTGGTACCAGAACGTGCCGACCTCGACTGGGACTTGGAAGCGGTAGGTGAAGCTGCCCCCGACGGGGATGGGGCATTGGGAAAAGCCGGGGACGCCGTCCATCGCATTCGTCCCGTTCTGCCGGATGCCGTGCCAGTGGATGCTCTGCGGCACGTCGAGCTGGTTGTGGACGTGGACTACGATCGTGTCGCCGCGATTCGCCTCGATCAGCGGCCCGGGGAACTGGTTGTTGATCACAGCCATGCGGCGGAGGAACCCCGACGGCCACCCGGCCGCGTAGTGCATCGTGAAGTCGTACTCGCGCGTCGTCGGCGCCGCCGCAATGTCCTCGTTCGAGAAGGCGGCCGTGTACGCCGCGGGATCGTACGTCGTCGAAGTGGCGGGAATCGGTGGCTGGGGGTACGACCAGAACGCGCCCCATGCCGGCCGGGTTGGCGTGTTGAACGCAATGGGCCCCGGCATCGAGTAGAACACAGACCCCGTCACGGACGGGATCGGTGCGTTGTTCGGCTCGCTGGGCCCGACGCCCGGCGCGAGCGTCGGAAAGCCCGTCGCCGTCGCCGTGGGCATGGGCGAGACGGCGACGCTCGAGCCCGAGCCGGAGACGGGCACGCTGGGGGGTTCCTCAGACGGCAGGGCGGAGAGCGTCGGCGTCCCCGTCGCCGAGGGGAGGGGTGAGCCCGAGCCCGAGCCTGAGCCGGCCGACGGGGGCGGGGCGCTGGACGGGTTCGAGGCGGCGTTGGACGGCGGCGCGCTGGGCGGCGCGCTGGCGGTCGACCCCGAGGCTGAGTTCGCGGGCGGCGCACTGGACAGGTTTGAGCTCGAGCTCGAGAGGTCAGTCGCATTCTGGCGGTTCTGGGCGGCAACAAGGCCGCCCAGCAGTACGAGGGAGAGAAGGCGCATCGGGAGTGCGTACAGTCAGATTCCCGGCTAGCGAGCTCTGCGCCGTTCTTATATCGCCATGCTGGGACAGAGTCGAGTTGGTGTTAGGGTTACCCTTTCTCTCCTGTTCTCTCGTCCGCTGTCGTCCCCTCTCGTCATTGGGGTTCATCAGTGCACATCAATCAAGAGGCTGGAAGAAGGGTAGGACAAGGAGGATACTGAGCCCAGGGACTGCCGGCGGCGCGAAGAAATGGCGCACAGCGCGGCGCAGCACGCGCCATGCATGATTGCTGGTATCCCGAGGCCCCAGAACTTAGGCTTGATCAGATGAAGCGATGCGGAAGCCAGCCGCTATCACCCGCGCCCGCCCCCGCGTTGGCTCGACGAACGGCAGATCATGAGCTCGAGCTGGGTCGCGTCGAAAAGCCGTAGAGCCGAACCCTAGCCGCGGTGCCTGTTTCGTGCACCCTCTCCCCCTTCCGTTCCGCTTCTGGAATGCAGACACCGGCCGCACTTATGACATTGGGTGGAAGTGGGTAGCACGATAGAGTTGAGCGGGGAGGGATAATGCGGTTCGGCATATCGGATTCACGGACAAGATCGACAGAGCAGAGGAGGACAGCTAAGACGCTTGTTGGGGTTAGCGAATGCCGGCTCCGACGGCTAGCGCGGCTTTGAGGCTGGAGGAGAGCAGCTTGGCCGCTTAGGGCGATGCGTTTGGGCTTAGGTTGTTCTCAGCCTCCATCTTCAACTTCGTCGTCGGGTATGGCTTCCGCGCGGCTGTACTGCCGAATGCAGACTTCGTTGTCCCATTGGCAGTGCTGACTGAGCGGATCGGCGAATGGCCACTAGACCAGTTTAGTGTTGGCCGTCGTTCGAGGATAAGTAGCCTGGCCTTGCTGAAGTTCTTGCCCAGTCCATACCTAACGTTAGTACTCAGCTGCTGCCATCGAAGTCCTTCGGGCAACTGGAGTGGACAGGGATAACCAGCGCTCTCAACGCAGGGCTCACACTGGCTCTTCGCAGCGGCGCCGAGGCCGTTCCAGCACTCTCGAGCGGTACTTCACCACCGTGCATGTCCGTGCGTCTCCCCTCCCCTAACCGTGCCCCCAAGGTCTCGGACTCACATATTGACTGCCTAACTCTTGGCATCGCTGGTTGGCGTGTTGACGATGTGAATGTAAGAGTTGGTGGGAGAAGCCTCGTAAGGCAATGTTGTGTCCGGCGCGTGACGTCAGAGGCAGCGCCTGGTTTGTTCGCGGCTGATCTTGGTCAATTCATGTTTCGACAACAACAACAACATGAACAACATGGGGACATACGACGCCAAGGCGTACTAGGTTGGGAAACATGTGGGTTGTCGTCGACGGAGCAGATGCAGATGATCGAGCGAGCATCCCTTGTGCAGGCAGCGTTTGATGAACGGGTGTTTCGCAGAGCCGTCCGCACGGATCCTCGCCAGCCTCGACCTCAACCTCCACTCCCAAGTCTCGACACATTCCCCCTCGCTCGCTCGCTCTCTTTGTCGCCCTCATCACAACCTCTGTTGCTTCTTTCATTTCTTCTCTCTTCTTCCTTGTTCCCAGTTGGCCACTCTTCCGGGGACCCATACCAGCCTTCACTTTCTCAAAACACCAGCCTACGGGTGGCAACAACGTGCGCTCTCCCGCTCTCTCCGACGCCCATCTCGGGGGGCTTGTGAGCGTTACGCCGTCACGAAATCGATTGTTGATCACAACACAGACCTCAACCACGCACCATTTGACATTGTCATTGTCATCGTCCACCTACCTTCCTTCCTTTCGTCAACTACAACAAGCATGCTGGACAAGAAGCCTCTCAACCGGTTCGTCCCTCTTACAGCTCATCGCTAACGGCAGCACGGCATCGCGCGCCAAGTCGGGCAGACCACCTTCCCTCAAGGAACTGAGCGAGCGCTTAACCACGTCCCCGACACCGTCGGCGCTGAGCGAGATCACCAGCTCGACCAACCTTCCCTCGTCCGAGGCCCGCCTCAAGCTCCCTCCCAGCGCTGTCGCTCGCGCCAACCTCACGCCGTCGCCCCCACCTCGCAGCGGCAGAACGGACGAGAACACCAGAGTTGACGTGGACACGGGCGCGAAGGAGGACAAGGAAGACGACAAGATCGGCGACGGCAAGGCGGAAGCTACGACCAAGACCCTCTCGCGCCACTCGTCATCGGCCACGCTCAAGAACTCGGAAGCGGGCGATGAGGTGTCGGACGGTACTCGCGCTACCAACTCGCTCGCCCTCTCAATTGGTGGCGAGAGCGAGCCCTCGCCTACGCCCACGCCGATCAAGACCAAGAAGGGCGATGAGGACTCAACTGATGACGACAAGGCGTCCGGCGTGCTCAAACCCAAACAGCTCGACGCACTCCGTCACAACAAGGCTCGCGCAGGTCTCGGTCACGGCTTCCCTGGGCTCGGCCTCACCCCAGAGACGCCTGCCCGCCTGAAGGAGGATGTGCCGTCGATCATTGTGCAGCGTTCAACCCCTGGCCAGTCGCCTGGCAAGGAGGTCGACGAAGGGGCGCGCAGTGGGCGTACCAGCCCAGCTATGCCGCCCTCGCCCCGCTCTCTTGCCAACGGCCTCCCCTTGGAGCATGCTTGGTGAGTCGCGTCTCTGAGCGACTCTTGCTGACTGCAGGACACTGCTGTACGACTCCAAGTCGTACAAGCCACCACCCGAGGTGTTCGAGGAGCGTCGCAAGCACGTGGGCGACTGGGAGGCCAGCATGCTCCCCGTCGGTACGTTCGATACCATCCAGAGTTTCTGTCGCCACATGAACAACATCCGCCAGCCTAGCAAGCTCGTCAACGGGGCCAGCTATCACATGTTCAAGGATGGCATCCGTCCAGTAGGTATCACTTGAGTGTTGCAACTGACGTCAGTCGTGGGAGGATCCCGCCAACACGAATGGCGGCAAGTGGGTGCTCTTCGTCAAGTCCAAGGACGGCAACATCGACACGTGCTGGTCCAATCTCGTCCTTGCCCTTGTGGGAGAGGTTCTCGACCCCGACGACCATGTCACTGGCATTGTCGTGTCATCTCGCCCCAAGATGGACCGCATCCAGATCTGGACTCGGATCAAGGACGATGTTGCTGCTGTCGACGCCATCGGCCATCGCATCCTGGAGACTATCGGGCTCGAGCCGCAGGACATGCAGACCAGTATCTCGCTAGAGTTCAACGTGAGTGGTCGCTCCATTGAGAGAAACGCTAACATGAAGGCCCACAAGGAAACCGTCACGGCTGGCAAGTTCATGAAGGTCTCTTTCCTCCAGCGTTCCACGTCGATCTCTACGTCCGTGCCCTCGTCCGGCATGGAGAGCCCGCGCCGGTCATCTACTCGCATTGGTCCTGGGTCGTCGCCCGTCGGCACACCCAGTCCGCTGTCGACCTGGGCCTCTACCCCAAGCTCACCTCGGACGCCGTCGTCACCTCGCCAGGCGTCTAGCACGCTACCCTCGACTCGTGGCCGTGTTGGTGGGGTGGGCGGCAATGCGTTCTCCGGTCCCTTGGGGTCCGCTCGCCGTCTTTTCGGCACACAGGCTGAGTGACGGTGTGACAATCAAGCATGTGTAGAGGTGTTGCGAGTGGCTGGTGTTTCGTTGTCATATAGAACGTCAATGTTTCCTGTAGTTTAAAGCATGTTACAAATTCATTCATGAGCATTGCATTGTGGGCTCATGGGATTGTTGTTCTTGTTTTGACAGGTGATCGACAGGTGGCTGGGGTGGGCTCGGTGGTGCCACATCGGCGTTACGCGAAAGGGGTACCTACGCGCGTTGGGCCGGGATGAGTCGTTGGATCAGGTTACCACTAAGGCCTGCGCCGCCCCCTCTACCAACCTATTGCTTCATTACATACCCCGCTCAAGTCAATCAATCGCTTGTTGCTTACAACAGCAATCCGGCAATCCAAGCATTATCACCACTCAGCTCTTCTTGCGCACCCCATCCACTCCCTCCAAGCTATTCCCTCTGCCCCGCTAGGGGCGTTTGATTCCCCTGCGACACATAATCTCAAATCGGATCGCGTCACATTCATCTCCACAACCCTCATTACATTTCGCTCTTGCGCTCGTCCACTGCGATTACAACTACGGCCTTGATCCATCCTCGAGGCCTTTGGCAACTAGCCCCTCCTTCTTTCAACACCTAGACTCCTCCTCGTCACTGAGCGTTCACTTGGATGTACGGCCGCGGGTACGGTGGGTACGCCGGCGGCGGGGACCTCCCGCGCTCGTCAACGCTGCAAGCCCAAGCTCAGTCATCGCTGTCGTCTCTTGGCGGCGGCGGCGGCTCCAATCTTCAGTCATCTCTCCCCTCGCTCGGCTCCAACCTTGGTTCCGGCATCCAGCAGTCCCTCACACCCTCGCTCGGCTCAAATCTCAACCCCTCGCTTGGCGCCAACCTCGGATCAAGTCTTCAGTCCTCGATCAACTCGCAGCAAGCACCACCGCTTCTGTTAAACAACCTCGCGCAGCACCTCAACAACCCTCCCCCGCCACCCCGGCGTCCCCTCGACTCCCAGCGGAGCCCAGCAGTCGCACCAGCTCTCGAGCGTCGCACAGATGGGGAGTAGCGGCACCCCCTTCCCGGCCGGACCGGCAAGCTCCTTCTCCTGCCCAATGGCAACCCGCCCCAGCAGGCAGCGAGGAGGAGAAGATCTACCTCTTAATCACCGAGCTCCTCGACCCGAGACTCGCGAGACGGCTCTGTTGGAGCTCAGTAAGAAGCGCGAGATGTACGAGGACCTCGCTTTAGTCTTGTGGGGCGGTTTCGGTGAGTTTGTCAGACAGCGCGCTCTCCATCTGGTGATGGCTGGTCACCGGGATTGTCGTGATGTGTGCTCCACTTGGCAGTGACTGACAGCAGGCATCATGTCGTCCCTCCTCCTCGAGATTGTCAATGTCTACCCGGCGTTGTCACCTCCGTGCTTACCGCGCACGCCTCGAACCGCGTGTGCAACGCGCTCGCGCTTCTGCAGTGCGTCGCATCGCACTCGGAGACGCGTCTCTCTTCCTCAACGCCCACATTCCCCTCTTCCTCTACCCCTTCCTCAACACGACGTCCAAGACCAGGCCATTCGAGTACCTCCGCCTCACCTCCTGGGCGTCATCGGCGCGCTTGTCAAGCAGAACGACAACAGCGACGTCATCAATTTCCTCCTCTCGACCGAGATCATCCCCTCTGTCTGCGCATCATGGAGACTGGTCGGAGCTGAGCAAGACGGTCGCCATCTTCATCGTCCAGAAGATCCTCCTCGACGACTTAGGCTTACAGTACATCTGCCAGACGTACGAGCGCTTCTACGCCGTCGGCGCCGTCCTCGCCAACATGGTCTCGACGCTGGTCGAGACCCAGGCCGTCAGGCTCCTCAAGCACGTCGTCCGCTGCTACCTCCGCATGAGCGACAACCCGCGCGCCCGCGAGGCTCTGCGCGCCTGCCTCCCCGAGCCTCTGCGGACGGCACCTTTGCCAGCCTCCTCAAGGGCGACCTCGTGACCAAGCGCTGCCTCCAGACCCTCCTCGTCAACCTCGACGGCCGCAAGAGTAGACCACCCTCCAGCCGCGAGGGAAGCATAGACGCCATCAGCAATCGGCCACTTGGCCGTGCAACGGTGGCGACAACGAACGACGAAAGGAAAAGGAAGACGCAAAGTACACCAGCAGTGAAGACCACGCACTCTCATCAACAGCATGTTTGCCGCGCGCAGTGCCGCCGGCCGACACTGTACGACTATGGACCCTGGGCGCGGCAGGCCCGCTTGCATAACTTACTCAACTACACCCCAATCTCAATACTTCACTACTACCAACACTACACTCCGCCCGCCGGCGCACACGCATCATCGGGAGGTTGTACCCAACCCACCATGGCACTAGCCCCTCCCACTTAGTACGCATCCATACGTTCTAGCATCGGAAATCTGAATGTAAACAGCTGTACGATCGAGAGTGCGGGCTAAACTTCACTAACATTCGGCGGTTGATCGGCGGTTGACTAATGTACGGCCCAGCGTCTTGCAACCTTCCTCATCTCCCTCAGCAGTTTCGTCCTCCTCCTATCCCTCCTTAGTCCATTACACTCTTTCTCCATCCTCTACTCCTCTAATCCTCTAATCTTCTTGACCAGTCCTCTGTGCGTCTCCTGTAATGGCAACAAGCAAACCCCTCCCTCCGACACCGTACACCCTCCCCCCGACTCCCCGCACCTCGCGCCCGCGCTCCCTCCCATCGTCGCCCTCGCCCATCTCCCGTCCCGCGCCTCCTTCCCTCGCTATCCAGGCCGCCGCGATCTCACCCTCGCAGCCAACCCGGCCCTCCAACCCCTCGCCAGGCGCGGCTCGTAGTCGTGGGCGGAGCAACACCCTCGTCCCAAGCCCAACAAACCAACCCTCTGACCCCTTCCTCTCCCGCGGCCCCCTACCTGACCCCTTCCTCTCCCACGCCCGCCAACCCTCAACATCGGACTTCCACCCCAATGCCCACTCGACGCCCAAGTCCGCCAGCTCGTCCAGCACACGCGCGGGGCTGAGGCTGTCGGACGACTCGCTCATGGCCGTCGTCGGCGCGATTGACACCTACGACTTCCCGATGCCCCCCGCCGACGCGCCCAAACTCGAGCGAGGTGAGGAGGGGAAACGCCTGTCCGCAGTTTCCAACCTTCCCCAGCCGCCTGGGGCGTATCCTTCCGCCAAGGAAAGGGAACTCGCCCGGCTCTCCAACGGCCCCAACGGCTCGCTTGCCCAGCTCGCTATCGACCCACTCGCCCGGCGCCCCGACGCCCTCGCCCAGCGCCCCGACGCCCTCGCCCAGCGCCGCGAAAGCTCCCTCGCCCGGCGCTCCGACGGCGCACTGGTCCATCGCCCGCCCAGCTGGGCGCGCCGGCCAGGAAGCGCGCTCGTCAGTCCACTCCCGTTCCGCATCGAGACGCCGCCGGACCGCGCCATGTTTCCCGTCATTACGGCGACCATGACCCGCCGCTTCTCGCCGAGGAAGGCGCAGCGCGAGACCCTGCCCACACCTACCAAGGTAATCTGCCCTCCCTCGCCGACGGAGGCCGGGAGCCCTGTGCACAGCAAGCCGGGGGCCGTTGTAGGCCCAGAGCCTGTTCCCAAGTTCGAGATCGGCCGCGAGCTACTGGCACCTAAGAGGAAAGTCGCTGTACCCAGCCACGGTGCTTTGAAGAACAGCAAGTCAGAGGCGAACATTCGCGTCACCAAGTTCGACTCCCCTTCCGCGACTAAAACCGAGGTATTGTGCCCCAGTACCAGCTCTCCGCTCAGCGCGGGGCTGAAGGCGAAAGAGAGAAGGATGCTGGGTCCCTTCAAGAGCGCGCCAACCAGCGTCACGAGCCAGCAGTTGTCCTCGACTCAATCGCGATCAGCCCAGGGTACACCTATGCCGAGCCGCGCTGAAGTAAGGCGCCCTCGCGTAGTCACTGCAAAGAAAGCACAGAGGAGCTTTGCCCGCACCAAAGTCTGCAAACTTATCGAACTTCCTTCCGAGGTATGATTGCTGTCTTACTCAACGTCTCAATGGCTGACGTCAGCTCCTGGTCCAGGTACTCGAGAGCGCAGCCCGCGTGGACAGCAGCATCGTGGGGCGCCTAGCCATGACCTGTCGCTTCCTCGGCCTGTTCATCAAAGTAGGTCCATGGCGCCGGTAATGCTGACCGCCAGCGCTGTGATCGCCTGTGGAAGTGCCTCGTCGACCACGACTTGGCATACCTTTCAGACAAGATTACACATCTTTTGGACAGCGAGGAGAAGTTCGCTACGGCGCTGAACACGCCGGCCACTAGCCCGCAGGATTCTCCGTCCAGCAATGGACACCTCATGTCAGCGTCCTTCGATGGCGACGCGAGTTTCGAGTGGTTTGATGTGTCGTCTTCAAGCAGCAACCTCGCCACCCCCAGTCCCACGCCCGCGCGTAGGAAGAACGGCTCTGTTCGCACCCGCATAACCCTCCCTCTGGCCAGCGGAACGCGTGGTACAGCAGTATCTCCGAAAGCGGATGGCATGTCCTCCAGGAGCTCTGAGGGAGGATCAGTCTGTTCAGATCACGTCGACTCTCTCTTCGACGAGCTTTTGGCCACGACGGAAACAGACGAGCACCGGCGTCGACGCGACCTCGTTCCACGAATCAAGCGAGTCGCTCGCGTCCTCCTCAGCATTTATCAAACCGCACAGGCCAAAAGTGATATGTTGGCCGACCTTGAAGAATGGGTCGGCTCGCCGGCATTCACAAACCTCTTTCGAGCTCTGTGCACGTTGCCACTACGCCAAGACCTTCTCCCGGCACTTCGCCTCCTGTGCCACTTGCAAGCGCTGTGCCTCAAACGCTCCAGCGCCACTTCACCAGTGGAAGCCTGCACCCCTTCGTCCGTGAACGCAGATGCTGGTCACCAACTGGGTGGCGCTGAACTCGACATGCCTGCAAGCGAGCGTTACGACATTCTCAAGCATCTACTGAACGTGTCGGTCACTCCCCTGTTCGATTTCGACGGCACGGTGCTTTGGGAGAGTGTCCTGGCGGCGGAAATGGCCATGTGTAAGTTTCTAACAGTTTAATCAGCTGAACCTGCAGTTCCCTTCGTTCGAGTCATCGTGGTCGAGTACCCAGCGGCGGACCATTTCACTCGTGTCATGAACACGATGGCGCTCCCTGGTCGGCGGCTGCCCACGCCAGACTCAGGCCTTCGTTCTCCTCCTGGCGACTGGGCAGGCATCCATGGATGCTGGTATGGTCTCCTGGGACGGTGGGGCCTGGCGGACAACGAGCCCCGGTCGTCTATCATCCCTCACATCAACTTTGGTCCCTGTGATCCTGAGAGCTTGGCAAGTCTTATCAAGTTCCACGACCGAAAGAGCGGGATCAAGACGGGGCGCACGCTGCCGCTCGCAACCGGTCTGCCTTGGTCTAGGGCCCTGCCTCCGATATTCTTCCACGGGCACAGCACGAACGGCACGCGGACAGCGACGGTGTTCTGCATCCGTGGCGTGGCGCGGCTCACGACGGACTCGCCCCCCGAGGTGCGGTATACGATGATCCTGCGCAAGTGCGGGCAGGATGTGCTCCGCTTCGAGGGTGTGCAAGTCGGCGGCGCCCAGTCGCGGCGAGGAGTGATTGGTGTGAGTTTGGCTGCTTAGCCACCTTCGTCCCTATGGTGCGGCGCGATTGCGACTGACTCCAGGTGGCCCAGATGCTCAACCCGAACGGCGAGGTGAGGGTGGACGATTGCGGCGGGGAGAACCCAGGCCCGTTTGGGATGCCGGGGTGGTTTGTCAAACTGTAATGTGCGAGCAATGTCGCGTCCCTTATGTAGACGGTAATTATGCATGGATGATTGCTGTCGGACGGAGTTGCAGAGATGCGGGGATGCATGGATAGCCACAACTACTGTAGAGGCGATGATTAGATGTGGATACCGAGTGGTGAGGAGCAACGAGGAGCAAGGACCGAGCGGATGTCCGTGATCAAAGCTGAGAAGAGGCATCTCTCAGCGCCACCGATTCACAGTCGGGCATATAGCGGACGACGTGGCCCGTTAGCCCGTGATAAAGTCCATAGAGTGGCTCGGGGAATCCTCCTCGAACATGCCGCACAGACGTGTGCAGACACTGACTGCAATTTCCGGCCGCACCTGCTGCCTGCGCCAAGTATTTCGACTCTGTTGTCCATCATAACTCTGGACTGCCACAACCACCCGCGCAATGGCAGCCCGGATTTGACGCAAGGACGGTAAGGTACCCCAGAACAACATGATACACGCCAGAACACTTCGCCGGAGATCCCTCCAACCTCCTACCTCCGGCGGGTGACGTGCCAGAGAGGATGTGAAGTGTCCAGAAGTGACTGCGTGACTGGATACCGGATGCCGATGTCGCTCATCAAGCCCGCGCAATCCTGGGCGGTGCGGGCGTCGTGATGAATGCTGCGATTCACGTTCGCCTCGTACGCCGCCGCTCATGTTGAGTGGAGAGGTGCGTCGGAGAATAACTGCGGGAGTTGCCATGGCGATGGCGAGGGAGAGCAAGTGCGGTCTTATCTCGGCGCCGCATGCCATATACGCTGGTACCTCGCCCCAACTCGTGTCGTCCTCATCTCTGCTTGCTGAATGGCATACCGGACATACACGGGCGCTGCATCGCGACGTAAACCTGCTGAGGGCCTGAGCTGGTTGTTCCGGCCGACGGTGGCTGTAACTGCAGTATTCGTCAGCCACAGTCATGTGGGTGTGTAGTGCCGTACAGATCGTCAGCTGCAATACACGTTCGTCGTCTCTGGGCCGGCGCTGTGGATCAGGTGATAGCTCATGCGCTGTCGAAGGATAAGTGAAGCGGTATGTCAGCCGTTATCACAGGACAAGGTCAGCTGCCTGCTACGCGGTGTGCAAGAGACGTACGCGGTATGTAACGAGAACGATGGAATGGTGTACGACGCGGCGTGGTATGTGGCGAGATGAAACGCGAGTCGTAAACCATTGCGCGACGAAGCAAGAGGAACGCAGTTTCACAGAGTATGCCTCCCGACAAGTCTTGGCCAGCTGGAACGATGCCAAGTGCATGTGCACCGCAAGCTGTGCGTTGCGCGGGTGCCCAAGGCAAGGCGCTGAGCTGGCTTCGTTGAAGTGTTGCGCGACGACATCCATCCCGCCCCATTGTCGGAACCCAAACCCCGAACTCGTACACTTCGGACAAGGAGCGTAAGAAGCATACGCCGCAAATCTGGGCCGGGTACGTGCCCCGTCCAGAACCCGTTTTGCAGTCTACACGCGGACCGAGTTGCGACGTTTGTTCCGCCGGAAGCCGATGGAGGCCGGCCGCGATTCCAGTGTTGTGGATCACGGGCTAGCCTCAGTTGGTAGGAGATTAGAGTGGGGCCGCGCTGATACGACGCGAAGGCGTCGACGCCTGCCCCGCATTTCGGGCTAGGGATGGACTCCCGAGCCGATTCCCGTAATGCCCGCCAAGCCAGAGTATCCGAAACGCGGGTCGGTCCTCTATCAGCTCAGGAGACAGCGATATATCGATTGTGTCGGGATCGAGAGGAGATGTTTGGCGGGGCGTCGTTGCCCGACAGCAGTGCTTTGATTTTCGAGAGTCTCGAGTTGAGAGTTCTGAATCTCGAGTTGAGAGTTCTGAATCTCGAGTTGAGAGTTCTGAATCTCGAGTATTCGTACGATGTCACGCCTGCCCCACATCGGAGCGGAAGCTTGCGCTCTGTGGAACGAGTTCGAGAACCACTGTAACGTGCACGATGGACACGACGTCGCGGATCAGCCGACCAGCCCACCTGCCCACGTCGTATCTGCCGTCGAGGTCCAGGTCAATGGCCGACGCCCTCGCACTCGCCGATGTGGCCTAGCCGTCGGCGTCTGTGTATCAAGTCACCAATCCGGCCAGGTCAACTCGGCCAGCCCATCCGCCCAGGTCAGTTGTCCCGCTCATGGACTTACTTCTGGCTCGTCTCGCTGTTCTAGCTCTTCTGGCTCGTCTGGCTCGTCTGGCTTCTGGCCAACTGGAGCCCACCCGGGCCTGGCTTCTGGCCGCAACGAGGAACGCTATTACTGACGACGAACAACAAACAGCCGAGTCAAGACCGGATGCAACGTAAAAAGAAAGGGCCGAGGGCGAGGATAAAGGACCGTGTCCAGAGTTCCAAGCACCAGGACCGAGGACTGGCGACCAGGACCGGCCAGAAGGGAGTCCAAGAGAAACCAGAGCAGAGTTCAGTAGTGGCCGGCACTGCCGTAGCGCCAGGACGAGGGACGAGGGACGAGGGGGAGGGACGAAAAACGTGGAGCGGAAACGTGGGCAACGTGGCCCAGACGACGTCTGATGCCTCCGTTGTTGACGCAGTGACAGCAGGCACTGCGATAGAGTTCGAAACGGCGATCGCGAAACGAGGTGCCGGGTGCCAGCTCTGCGAGTGCCAGCAGGTGCCGGGTGCCGGGTGCCAGACCCGGCCAGGCAAGGAGGCAAGGCGGCAGGGCAGGCGGATAGACTCGGTGTCGAGCTCCAGCAAACCTTGGGACCTCCGAGCGCCCTGTGCAGCATGTGCTGCACAGAGGTAGGTTGTAGATCTGCGGGTGTGCGATAAGTTCAACCATAACAATCGTACGTCCGTCGCGATGGGAGATTCCGCCGTCATGCATGATGTGACACGGCAGCAGATTGTGAGCGTGACCCGCCAAAGTCCGCGTGTGGGCGTCGAGTAGATGAGCGGGTGAATGAGGTCTTACCGGCCGCAGCAGGTCGCTGCGTGGGCTATCCGGTTGTGACGTCGAGCCGGGCAGAGTACTGGAGTATGCATGGATTACAGCACTGCGTGCCGAGATGTCATGCATGCGGATTACGTTGCCCGCGGATCGGGATGTGGGAATCACGCTACCGGCATCGTACGTACTCCTCTTTGCGAGCGAGGTGAAGCGAGGTGGGATCTCTCGAAGCGCTGTCAAGAGGCACGGAGCTGCTTGCCCGCAGGTCCGAGTGTCAGCCCGTACTCGGTCAGTGATCAACTAGATGGACGGCGAGTGGATGGATGCAGAAGTGGCAGTCGGCATGGATAGGTGGCAGCGGCGGAGTGTGGTAGCATTGTTGTTGAGTGCTGCCAAGTACGACTCAGTCCGGGTGGAGGTGGAGGTAGTGGCAGTCACCAGCTCTGGCCAGCTCTGGCCAGCTCTGGCCAGCTCGCCGTCGGCGCAGCTTGCGGAGTTCCGGCCAACCCCGCAAGCGCCCACCGGCCAGTTCGCCGGACCATGACCATTGCAGTCGACTGGTCGCTGTGTGGCAGATCTGCATCTGGTCGAACCCTCTCATTTCGCTCAGGTCTGCTCGTACTCACCCTCAGCCAGCCTCATCTCGCATGCTCGCACTCACTCACTCCCTCGCGATCAGTGCCTCTCTCCCACTCAAGAAGGGAGGCCGCTGAATGGCCGCGAATGGCCGCGTCACCTCGTGTCAGCCACCGACCACCGCCCCAGATCTCGCTATATGAATCCGCCCAAGATCAACGATTGCCTTTTGATGCAAGTTACACAAGCATCCCAACCTGAATGCGCGCGTTTGATGTTTTGGGCCAGCGCCAGGCCCAGCGCCAGTGCCGCGGCGCACTTGATGCAATTTGGGCCATTGGGGTTCATTGAACGCCACACCTGCCCTGGGCGCGTGTCACCCTACGCCCTGTAGGCCGCGGTCCTATCGCTGTTCATATGTCCCAGACGGCATTCAGGTATTCAGCAACGGTGACTGACCTCGTATGCGCCACCCGTACCTTGTAGGAGTGCCGCGCAGCAGTGCGAGATGCAGGAGATGCAGGAGATGCAGGAGATGCAGGAGCGGTGACGCGGAATGTGGTCGAGGTCGAGGGAGATTGCAGGAATGGGCATTGTGAAACTGAGGGCTGGGCTGTTTGAGGGTCGTGTGAGGTGGTATAAGTATCGCTGATCAGAGCAATAAGAGACTCAGGAATACCAAGCTGCTGCGCACAATATACGTGCCTACCAGCATTGTCGCACCTGTGGCGTAAGAGTATAGCAATATAACAGACCAGATGAGATCTCATCTGGTGTTACAACGTATTCGTGCTCACTCAAAAGGGTGTTTGAGTAGGGCTAATAGGTGTCAGAGGGCGCCGACATAAACACCTCAACACGCGCGCTTCGCTTCGTTTAAGAAGTGGGGTGTCGATGTGCAGGGTATGGCAGTGCTTTCGACGGGCTCGCGGGCTTTGCATCCCACGACTACAACGGGGTTCGGCATCGAAAGACGATGGAAAAGGCGAGGGCAGGCCGGCGTTCCGGCGCCGCCTAGGTGTCCTCACCGGCTTCAGCGACATCGCGCAACGGCGACATCTTGCGGGCAAATATGGTCAGTCAACGTAGGCGGCATATACCGCGCCGTATCTAAATTATGATGCATGCATCTCTAGCAGGTCGAGGGAGTGGGTGCTGAGGGCGGCCGTGCAGAAGTGGTTCTCCGGATCGGCCTCCTTCCGACTCGGAGAAGCGATCCCGTCGGAGCGTTGCACCCATTACGATGGAGCATGATCTGCTATGTCTTCAACGTCGCTCCCTTCACATTTGGCCGTTGGAGAAATCACAAGGTATACGGCACAATGTGTAGGCGACCGGGTGTGCAGTAACGAGGCCGGCGACGATGCGGGGTCGTACCCGAGACATCGCAGGGGGTACGATGACGAGAACCTCCGTTCCGCCTGGCAACGGCTCTCCAGTCTGACATCGAGGTAGACTGAGGGCCTGACTCCTGTGCAGAAACGTCTGATACGTGCTGATCCACGACTCATGACGCACGACTCACAACTCACGTCTCACGGCTCACGGGTGTACTCATTCACCGATGGCTACTGGAGCATTCATTGGGCAAGATCGGTCGTTCCGCGATGACCGCGCAGACGTCGCCTCGGCGGTGAACTTGCTGTGCTTGTTGGCATTGCATCCTTCTGCAGTCTGACACTCCTGGATCAGCTGTGACTTGAAGAAGGGGTCTCAGGTTTGTAGATGCAGTCTGACCTCGGCACCACCGAGGAAGTCGTGCTCTCTCAGTCACCGAACGGAACCCCTCACACCAATAGCCCAAGTCGGCGCTCCTTCCCGCCGACAACACACCTATATTCCCTGCACATTACGCATCACAACGAATCCTACCCGTCCCCTATGTGTACATGTACCGCACTGCCATCCGCCACATCCCAGGCTGCCACCTCGCGCGGACAGGCACACCTCCCAGCCCAAAGCGGTAGGTTCCACAGCTGGCATCCAGTATCATCGCCCCGCTCAATGCGCGCTCCACACAACCACAACCAATGCGCGGCCGATATAATACATCCACAGCTAGTCCTAAGCCTACTTCTGGTCCTTGTACAGCACGAGCTCGATCTCGACGTCCGTGCCGCCGGCGGGAAGGCGGGCGACGCCGATACATGTGCGGGCGGGCTTGGGCGTGGGCATGACCTCCTTCCAGATCTGTTGTCAGCTCTGTAACCCAACCTGCACGTCCACGGCCTTCGGAACAGCAGTATACCGTCGATGGAAGCGGCTCGCATTGGCCACGACCAGGCAACTGGCACTCCCCCCACCCTCTCCCCTCCAGATGCCGCTCCACCTCGCTCCCCCCCCCCCCTCCACTCTCCCCCACCCACCCAAGATGCGACTCACCTCGTTGAACGCCTCGAAGTCGCGCTCGAGGTTGGACAGGTAGCACGTCGCCTTGACGCTGTCCGAGAGCGAGTAGCCCGACGCCTCGACGACCGCCTTGAGGTTGGCCAGGACCTGGCGCGTGCGGTCCTGCACGGTGCCCTCAACCATCTTGCCGTCAACGGACATGCCGACCGAGCCCGAGGTGTAGAGGAAGCCGCCGGCCTTGACGGCCTGCGAGTACTGCGGTTAGCGTGAGGGGGTATTGGGAGAGGGCTGCTAGGTAGGGGTAGTGCAGAGACGCGGTCACGACGCGCGTTTCAGCAGCGTACTCTCTGCAGAGCAAGCTCCATGCCCAGCAGCGCCACGAGAGCGGCTGCAGCTGTCTACTCACGATGCCGGGGAGAGGCGCGGGCGCGTTGTTCGTGAGGGTGTACTCGAGAGGCATGTTGATTAGCTGTGGGTAGTGTGATGGATGGAGAGAAGATGCATCGTCGTGCCCACTTCGATGTCGACGTTGAAAGTATCGCTGGGTGGGTGGAGTGGAGTGGAGGGAGGGTGAGGGTGGGGGAGTGGGGGAGTCGCTATCTCGCGGCGTGTTTGCCGCGGATTGCCGGGTGGGCGGGGGTGTTGATTGGCTGATGGAGATGGGGGTGGAGCCGGATGGGGTAATTGAGGGGGTCAGCGGTGACTACACTCATAAACACGGCCATAGTTGGTGATGTGGACATGTGAGTGGATTATGCACGTGATGTGGCAGGTAGACAGTAGAGAGTAGATGAGCTGCAATCAGCAAGAATAGAGGATGAGAGAGTTGAGCTTGGGTGAGATAGAGCATATGGAGAAGTGGGAAGCGGAGGGATCCACTTTGCTCCGCACTCACCGGTCGTCGCAATCCACCGTGGTTTCCAGAGTATTCTGGTGGCCGCGACTCACCGCCACTGTTCTACAACCTCGTCCTCCTTCTCTCCTCTCAGCCTTTCATCTCTTTGCATCTCTCCTCTCTCCCTTCCCCTCTCCCTCTCACGACGTCGACGTCGTCCCCGCCTCCCCACCCCATTTATCGAGCGGGCAACGTACAATTCGGAAACGCCTTGTCATCGCACTTCCAGCCAACCCCTACAGATCCATCGACTGTGGCACCTACGGCCCATGCCTCCCACCGATGGGAATCTCTCTGGCGCTATCGCTCCGTGCCTCAATAAAGTTCCTCACGGGCGGCCTGGCGACTAATGACTTCTGGATTTCTTGTGAAGCCCGCAGGCCAGTCTGGATTCTCACCACTTGGCCATCCATGACCGCGTTCACAGAATCACAGAATCACAGAGTCGCATGCATGTCTGCGCACCTCTCTCCTTGCTCCCGTCTTGCTCGACGCTAGTTGTGCCAGGTCGAATTTGGGCCACCTCCGACGGCGGCGGACGGCGCTGCATGACTCCGCCAACTGTCCGATCCGGGAATGACGCACTCACCAGCACACCACATCGCGGTGACCGTACCGCCGACCGTACTCAACCAACTCGGCAGCAGAACAAGCAAAGCGACTCGAATGTGGGCCTGTAGCCGCATAATTACGTGTTCCATCGCCCTGCCCGTCGCCCCTTCCCATCATCTTGTGCCACGCCCGACACCGGAGACCGTCGTGGCCGTGGGAGTGGGAAGCTTACAGTACGACTGTACGACTGCCGGTCTCGGGTCTGGGTCCCGGTCTGGGTCTCGTCTTGGGGTCCTGGCCAGCCTTCCAGGTCCTTCCACGACCCGGGACGAGAGCTGGCCGTGCCAGCCGTCGACGACGGTGGGAGCCGGGGACGGGGGATCGGTGGGAGTGAGAACTCGCGCTCCACCGACGATTGCCAGGCTGGGGCTCGGCTGGGGGCTCGCTGTGGGCTCGGTCTACCTCTCCCCTCTCTCCACTGCCCACCGCTCTCGATCGAACATGGATGAGAGATAGCGCCAACGACTACGCCCTCGCTCGCAGCGGCTTCTGCGACTCGCCCCAGACCTAATCTATCGTTCATCTCGGACCTGGTCTTATCTCACCGTCTCCAACCGGTTGCCACGTCTCGTAGCTTTCTGGCTTCTGCCACCTCCGTGCCACTTCGTGCCACTTGACATCTGCCACCCACGTTCATGCAGCCATGTGGCATTGCTCTGGAGCGTTCGGCCGGCAAGGACGGGACGCAGCTCGGTGTCGGTGGCTTGAGGCTTGACGTATCCGGTCAAACGAAGCGAGCGGTGGGGAGGGGGAGGCGAAGAGGCGAGATGGCGACAGAGACGGGCGAGGCACTAGTGCGCCACACCGAGTTACCATTGTAGTGGGCAGCCTACGGTAAGCCTCCTGTAGACCTTGTTCTTGTCCGCGTACACTGGCAAGGATGGTTAAGGGGCCATTGACAGCATAACCTGATTCATGTACCTGCGCATTGCAACATGCATGGCCAGACCGTAAAGCTTGGAGTGCGTCGTCGTCGTTCAGTGTCTATGATGCAGTCGACCGGCGAAGAGCCATGTTTCGCCGCGCAAATGCACAAAGCTCGACAGTTGCCCGCTTGCCCGGTGAGCATGTGGTGCACATTTGGTCACCGGGTAGCGCCGTTGTGGCCGGTTAAGCAAACGCAGTTGTTGGACTGCATAATACAAGCTACAGGTATGTACCGCTACAGTGGCCCTCCTCAAAGCATATATGGGGTAAAAGGACGACGGCTCGAACGACAACTGTGAACATGAAAGTCGAAATACTTCTTGCTCTCTCTCTCTCTCTCTCTTTCCGCCGTAGGAAGTGGTGTTGTTTGGTGGTGGCTCGTTGGTGGACGAGGTGTGGTGGTGGATATTAAGGGTTGATGTGCCTTAAGTTATTCGGTGGAGAGGGAGAGGAGGGAGGACTTGGAACCTTAACGGGTGCCTAAACCCATGGAAGGTATGCGACGAGTGGCCAACTTAAGGTTTCGACAAACGTTGACCACAATCGAGTGGGGTGGGAAAGGAACACGGGTAAGGACGTCGCCCATGCCGAACGCTGCCGATGACCGTCCGGTTGTTTGCCGCCTATGCAAAGCTCTGCTGGTTCATCATGTAGGGTTGGAACGGAGGCCGTTGAGTCGTGGCGAAGGCGGAGGCATGCCAGGAGTCGACGTCACCTTGCGATCGTACGTCGAATTTGTAGACATGCCGCCCCATGATGGCACAGAGTAGGCGAAGCGACCGTCTGTTGGAGAGCCGGCAGACGAGACAGTGTTGGCAGTTGTTGGGCGAGTGTCTGAACCTGACCAGGTCGGCGCGCTGGTCAGGAACGAGCCGTTGACCCTCGGTGAGCGAAGGGTCGTTGTTGCCATTCTCAAATCCCACGCCGGGCATGGCGTTGTACTGTGGAGCGAGCCATACAGAGGGGCCATGCCGTCTGATGATCGCTGCCAACCATGAGAATACGAGGATGGTTGAGGGTAGTCGTTGCCTGACGGCAGCCCGGCTGGACGGCGGCAACAGCTGCGTGCTGCTGCTCCATGGCGTGTACCGACTTGGCCTCGGCCGCTGCAGCGGCAGCCTGCGAGTACTCCTTGCTGGCATGGGCGGCAGCCTCCTCGCGCTTCTTGCGACGCCATTCCTTACGCATCTCCTTGAATTCTGGTTTAGGGTTAGCACCATGCAAGCAAGATAAGCATGCAAAGAGACTCACCTGCTGGAAGACGCTTGGGCCCGTGCTTCTGCATGGCGACGTGAGCGTTCAAGTGGTTGAGAGTGCCATAGGCCTTGTCGCAACCCTTGTAGCCGCAAGGGTAGATGCGCTCAATCTCGTCGTAGCGGCGGCGAGAACGCTTCTTGGGAGCGGGACCGGCGAGGGAAACGAACTGGAGCTCGTTGTCGCTTGCTGTTGGGGTGAGGCCAAGGGCCATGTAACGAGTGGCAGCCTGGTCAAAGGATCCGTATCGGGGAGCAGGGAAGCCACCGATCATCTGTCCTTGGGCGTAGGGACCAGCGGCAGCTGGATAGCCTCCAGGAAGGCCACTGGCTAGAGAGCGAGCAGAGGGGAGGGACATTCCGCCGCCAATGTGAGTCGGGTACGAAGGAAGGCCGTCGCTGGTTTGAGGACGAGAAACAGGAGCAGATGCTCCGCCCCGGTTGAGACCGTTGGGGACGCCGCCGTACGAATAACCCGATGTCGACATTTGGGTGGCCGAGTAGGGCGACTGAGGCACAGGCGAGGAATCCCACGAGTTGTTGGCGTCTGGGGCAACCGCGTGAGGGTCAACGGAGAGAGCGTGTGTTGGCAAAGGCTCTTGGTTGGTAGGGGCGAAGGGGTTCTGGAAGCCGTTCTCGTTGATGTCGTCGAGGCGAGGCTTCTTGGTCATGTCCATGTTGGATGTTGAAGGTCGACGAGCGTCGTGAAGGGAAGGTGGGGCAAAGTCGCGAGAGATACGAGGAAGAGAGTTGTCGCCAGTGTTGTGGTTGGACGAGATACCAGTCATAGCAAAAGCGGCAGGAGCAGTGGTATGGCCAGCGGAAGGAGGAGCCATAGAATAAGTGCTCATGATATGAGAGGATGGAAAGAAGTCGTCGTTGGATCAACCCGGCTGAGTATTTGACGACCGGGGAGAGAGTGTAGGTGATGTGAAGACGACACGAGAGAGGTTGTAGAGGAAGGTAGTCGCGCGCGCGCGATGATGGTGCTTGCTTGCTTGCTTGCTGCGGAGAGGACGGGGGGACGGGCGGGGTGACGAACCAGTGTGACCCTTGTCGCAAGGTTAAGAAGGGCGCTTGGACCTTTGGATTGTCGATAATTCGAGCCGATCGGCGACGTGTGACGCGGTATGGATCGATCACCGAAAGGGAGATATTATGGGACTTTGAGAAGGGGAGCTTTGAGAGCAGATGATGTGGGCTCACGTTCACCAAAGCATATACCGGGGGGGATAGGGGGAGGATGCAGATGACCACCTAAGCTGGGGTGTGGTGGGTGTGGGTGTGCGTTTGGGTGTCGGGTGTGGGTTGGTGGGTGGTGACGTCCTCGGCCCGTGCAGGGAGGCGCAAGTCGTCGGTATGTGTGATCTGTGTGTATGTGTGCACAGGTCAAGTAGGGGAGGGCCGGGGTATGGGAAACCCAGGTAGGTAGGTAGATGACCCGGTCAAAAGCGATTTATGAATACGCAAAAAAGATGGGCAAAGCAAAGCAAAGCAAAGCAGAGCAGAGCAGAGCAGAGCAGCTGGGGGGTAGGAAGGGAGGAGAAGGAAGGATCGATTGACGAGGGGAGATGGATGAGATTCAGTCTTGCGCTAGTGAGCCGTAGACTGAATGGAGGACTGGGACCTGGCTTGCGTTAGTCTCTCAGTCGCGTCGCAGCTATCATCAATCTGATTCCAACTCACGGAAAATGTACCGTTCTGTCCTTTTCGGGGTGGGGAGAGTAGCGATGCGAGTTGTCTAGATCTATTCGACTGTTCGACTGGTCAGCACGGATTGGTGCACGGGCGGATCGTGTGGTAGTGGTTTGAGGGACTAATGTAGGAGGAATGAGGAAGAGGGTGAGAGGCTTGTGGAGTGTGGGGTGTTAAAGGGTTTGAGCGTACGAGGCTTGGGATATACCAGTACTCTGGTGGGTATGAGACGGGCAAAGGAAGGGTACGAGTTGGCTCGAAAAGCCCAGCCAGCTAGGGATGTTCAAGGTAGGACGACATGAACAGAATAACAGACAGAAGCGCGCAACACAGAGAGAGACGTCGGGGAACGCACCACGAGTGGCGTTGGGTGGCACTGGGCAAGGCCGGCCGAGCTACGGCGTTGCGGTGGATCTAGAGATCCGTAGTCGCTCAGGAAAAGGTACAGACTCGGATACGATGGGCCGAGCTGCACTTTGTTGTCGCGAACAGAGCAAACGAAGGAGGTGTGTACAACTCGACAAGTAGTGGATAGAAAAGAAGAGTGGGTGGAACGAATGGATAGAAACGAAGACAAACGACGACGTACACAAAGATTAGATCAATGAACCTGGTGTCGCAGTTGTGGTGACAAGCGATTTGTGGAGGTTGAGTAGGTTTGGGATTGGGGGGCTTGGGGGAATGCCTTTGACTTTTGAGTGGCGGTGGGTCTAGGCGGATTGGCGATGCAGAGATGGGACACCGGCGTTCGATCGGGGATCGAGGAGGACCTTGCGGATACAACGGTCGATGGATGAGGGTGGTGGGGTGGGCAAAAGGGGGGCCAAAGGAGGGGGGTGGTAGGAAGAGGCAGCCAGGCAAAGCGAGAGGGCGAGGGCGAGCAGAGGATGATGATGATGTTGTGGGTGGGTGGTGTCTCTCTTGTGTCGACCGCTCTCTCTAAAGCTAGGAACGAGGGAATTCCTCAACTTTGATTGTTGCGTTTGAATCGAGCGCAGTTTACCCCTCTTTACAAAAAGTCGATTTGTTACAGGAACGAAAGGTGGCACAACCTCGTCCTGGACTGGCGAAGGGTTATCTCGGAATGATGACGGGAAAAGGGTCTCAAAAGAGTCTCGATGGCCTTGGCCCAACGTTGGCGTTTGTGGAGGTGGGCGTTTGGCGTTCGGGGTAGACGGGGGTGTAGGACGACGACTGGGGGTGGGATATGTGGGGGAGATGGAATAGGTTTCCGATGCGATGTGTATATATCAGTAATGGTGGGATGGGATACGAGAACGTCAACGAAGAAAGAAGCGGGCTAGGAAGGCCCGTCCTTCTTGTATGCCTGAACAAGAGCGGATGATCGTGACCGAGTAGGATGTTTACGGCGGACGCGGCGGCGGAGGAGCGAGCTATGAGCCTCGGAGGATGTAAGGGAGGAAGGGAGGGAGGGAACTGCGAGCACGTATACGCGACACAGAGGCAAAAAGGCAAACAGCGCAGCGATCTGTCACAAAGCAGAGGATTGTATTCATTGGATGTCGCGGCTGTTGGATGGCGGTTGAGGTGAGGTGATAGACGTGTGTCTTGTGTTCCTCCTTGTTCCGATCACGATCACGACGGCGGCATGTGGATGCGGCAACCTATCCCGGAAGGTGGGGGGAGGGGCGGCGTGGGGAGGGGGGGTTTGGGTGGTCCAAAAGGGTTCAGAAAAAGTGGGTGTGTGAGACTTTGACTCTAGTTGCTCTCTCTTTCTGCCTTGCCCGCAAACTCGTCGGACGTGTATCGGTTTGTAACCTGGTTGGATGCGCAGTTCCTGTGAGAGGTGGGTTTTGTGGGTGTACGGATGCAAGGATTGCATAGGAGGTGAGGTTGGAGGGAGAGTGTGATCCTTGTTGCTCGGTCTCGGGCATACGGCATGACGTCCCGGGAAGAGTACGAGAGAGAGAGAGTGTGTTGAGGATTGCTCGGCTTGGATGCACGATCACTTTTCTGATCAAGGACCCTACCCTTTTGGTTATCATGCCTCTTGTCCTGCACCCGCCATCACTCGGCCGGCCGTATTGGAGTAGGAGCAGGAGGGAGAGAGGGAGAGTACCCTACAATGGGAGTTCGGCATCCAGCTATCAGCCCCACGTGCATGCGGGTCCGGGTAGTCGGCATGGGAGCGGCATGTCGATACTTTTGATCAAGAGGCCAGATACAGGAACGAATACAAGGAGGGGAGAGAGAGAGGAACCTGCAGGACACATACAACAATAGGAGAGGCAGCGAAAGAGCAGCGTGACGCCTCCTCAGGGTAGATGGCATAGATCAGAAGGGAGGACAGTTGAACCGGAGATGGGAATAGCATCTCCATTGGCATGCCCATCGAGGTCTCTCTCTCTCTTGCTGTCTTTCAGTTGTCTTCGATAACGCCTCCTGGTACCTGGGGGGCAAAAGAGAGATCCCTCAAGTTACCCGATCAAGTTAGATTCTAAACTCTGTCAATGTGGGGCACATGGGGTCAAAAGGTTGTTGTTGACTACCGCGGTTCCAACATCTTGATCAGAAAACCCTTGGCTCCTCTCATCGCTTGCTCGGCAAAAACACCGGTCACCATACGTACACCCATCGCTCGGCCGAGAGACGCAGAAATGCTGTGCAGGGCCCCGGGGAGAGAAAGGGGAGGGGGGTAAGGAGAGAGGAACTATCGATGACGAAGGGGGAGATGGGACGACGTGAGCCTTGATTGTGAGCGTGAGCCCGCCGTGCGGGCATGTGGCCGATGGAGCAGGACAGCCCGCGACGACGACGTCCCTGCAAGACGACTCTTCTGAACAAAAGTTCCTGGAATGTTGAAAAGGCGGGGAAAGGCAAGACATTGTTGCACGTGTACACACTCTACTTACTTGTTCTTTGCTCCCCGCTCCGACCCGCCCATGACACCCACCCTGCATCCATCCACTCACCTCAGCTAGCTACTACTCCGCATACTATCTCCGCCGTCCTCCTTCCTATCAGACATTCTGTAGCCTTACCCTGTCTTGTAACCATCCATGTCATGATCTGCAGACGACGCTCTCCCCGCCCGGCGCCCGCCCCGCCCCTCCCGCTACCGCGCGGTCCTATCTCCACCATCCACCGTTCCGCCCTCTATGTCGGCCTCACTCTCTGACGGCCGCACCCCCATTCGGCCAAATGCCCATACCGCAAACCAATGGCGACATACATGCGGCGTCGACGCTCACTCCCACTGACTGTATGCCTGGGCATAATACCCATGCAACCTTACCAGCGACTGCGCATTTGGACGGTAGGGTATGCAAATGCCATGCTCACCACATTGCTCTGTCAAACATACCCTGCAATCCGAGTTTATCCCACGACGTCATCGAAACCTCTGCCGTGGCCGGCTCCAGAAGTAAACCACGCTGAACCATGACTGCGGAGAATAGAAGCGCTGTCAGAACACCCAAGGGTTTCATAGTGGGGTGTCGTGCTCGAAAACACTTCCCTGCAAGAACAGCGGCCTCAACCCGCCGTCCCGGCACCCAGCGCCACCTAACGCACGCGATCCGCCCAATGTTCGAGGGGGCAGTCACCTCTGTGTGCAGTCACTTCTTCCAAACCCTCAGCTGCGATCGATCTCATCTCCGGCCGGTGTTCTAGCGCACGTTTACTTGGGTCGCGTCCATTGAATTTAGAACAGCTACGTCAATCTCACCTACCGCGTACCCGCGGTTGGTTGGTATCATAAGGGTACAGTGGGGCAAAAGTGGGTACCCGAGCGGTTCTGCTGCCGAGTTGCAAAGCCGAAGTCGCCAAAGGCCAAAGGCCAAAGGTCAAAGGTCTTCCAGGGATGGAACGGTCCAAGGGTTATCGGGCAAGAAACTTTACAGTGCAGCGGCAGGAGGATTGGAATAGACTAGTTAGTAGTGGGGGAGTTCTTTTGTCGATCCACTCTGCACGATCCGTGCCTGGGATGTCAAAGCCAAACTCGTATCTCGTACATGCTCGCATGTATGCCTGGCGCCACCAAACTCTACCCTGCACGCAACACACAACCCATCTCTCCCGACATTGTCAGAGGCCGTGCCCGACTAGGAAACCACAACGTAGGATGACTGTGGCGGTCGTCGCCCGACGACTTGCCCGACTGTTGGCCGACTGACCGACGACCGACTGTTGACTCACTGGCGACTCGAACATACCCTGCATTCGTCGACGTATGAAACTCGCCAGAAGGGTTGAGGGAGCAGGGCAGTGTAAGGATACCGTAAGCCCTTTCGCGTACTAGCATTTCCAACGTCAACTCAACGCAATGCTGATCGGCGTCGGCGTCTGAAATCCAACAGCAGACTGACGCGTGATTTCCGGTATCGACCGGCTCGGTGCGGCACTCGCGCAGTCAAGCAGCCAAGCAAGCACGAATCACATGTGCGGCGTCGGACGTGCTCGGAGTGTCTGTGGCATGTGGCAGGTAGGTGGCATGTGGACGACCGCGTCAACGTTAATCTGCCGGCAACGCGTGTGGAAATTATCGCCCTATCCAGCAGATCTCGTCGGACAGGGTGAATGGAGATGACTGTCATCTGTCTCAGCCGCTTTGTAGCAAGTCGTTCTAATGTTTCGAACACGTCAGGTAACTCAAACCTCCGTCTTAGAATTAATGCTCGGCCCCACGTCCAGCCTGCCGCTCGCTCCGCCGCATCTCCGTCGGCGCACGCCGCTCCCGTCTGCGATAAACGTTCTGGGGTCTACGGCGCGTGATTGAGTACTGATCTCGGTGCCCGCCAACGTACATCTTGATTACGTCCATGAGCTCGGAACGCTGCGGAAGCAAAACGTGGTTGCTGCGGAACACAGGTGAAACCAAACCAAACACAAGCATATACCAAGGTGAGCAGTCGCAGAGGTGAGCAGAGCAGCGTGGAGCAGAGCCCCAAAACACATACGGCAGCGACCAAGACGCCAGATCCCGCCTGTCTTCACAGTGAGCCATGCTAACACCCGAAGACTCTAGTCACTCTAGTGTGGCGTATCAGTTTGTTCCCGAAACGCAGTGACAGATCCATTTGTCAGAGCACGTCTGATTCTGATCTGGACGCGCACCAAGATTGTTCTGGGCGGTGCGCTAGCCGTTGTCTGCCACACAAGTTCGGTGGCCGGCGAAGTTCCAACTCTGTGGCATGACAGGTGTTACAGTGACGGCGTGAGTGCTGTTGTGTCCTCTCTCACGAGTGCCTCCTCTCTCCTCCGAGTATCGGGGGTGCCACTGCGCGATTTCCTGCTCTTGGCAGGCCTCCGATCAGCAGCGCATTTCTCATCGGCGTCGAAACGCACGCCATCGCAACGATTACCTCGGGCTCGCGCTCTTCTCGCGGCAGGCCACTGCGTACGTGGCGTGCGCGTCTCGCGTCGCTCGGCTACGGCTACGGCTGTCCGGCCGGCGCTGGGGTGGAGCATGAGGCGGGTAAACCTCTGCACGATCGCTCGGCATCGACAGCGTGGAACAGGCATGGGCGTGCGCTACTTGCGGCCCTGCGGGAGGTAGCTGGACCGGCGGCACGTGCCGTGTGGACCGCCTAAAACGCGCCCGGAAGCGGCATCGACGGTCATGTGTCGTCGATCGGGCTGCCGTGTGCCGGGGTGCCGGGGTGCCGGGTGGCAAGGAGGTGGCAGCTGCCGAGGGAGTGGCAGCTGGCTGTCTGTGGCACTTGGGTGTGATAACGAGGGATGGTTGAGCAATACAACACCTCATCATTTCTGACGTTATCAACTGCGCTATCCAGCTTGTTATCGCTATTCTAAGTCAGGTTGCGATATGTCGAACAGCGCATCCCATGGATCTCCCGTCGACAAGGCTATGGACGTGACAGTCACATGTTCGTGGCTTGGGTAACGCCCACAAGAAACTCATGAATATCTTGTCGAGCACAGACAAGGCGCTGCGCAGTTGTCGAACGCTGCAAGACTCTGCCACTCTGACAAACTCCCTGCCAGGAGATCAGATCAGCCAGACTCAGATAACCAAGTGTCACGAGACATCCCTGGGGTATCTGGGTGTGGGGACTGATACCAGGCCAGCAGATCGCATGAAGTCATCCTATTCATCCAGATCTACATCTCGCTGACCCCGCCCCCACTCCAGCCACTCCCCACATCGTCCTCGCTGCACTGCAGCTCCAGCTCGACCCCTCCTCCGCACCATTGCGCTAACACCCCACATCTCAAACTGCTGTCAAACAGCGCTACGGCACTAGCGAGATCAGTGGATGACGCCACGCAACATCGGAGGAGGCACAACGCCTCACGCCTCAACGTCTGGCACAGGTCTCACCGCCCCGCCGCCCCGTCTCACTCGTTTCACCTGTTCCACCCCGTCTCACACCGTCTCGGAAGCTACTAACCTCCGTCTGCAGATCCGGTGACGTCTGCGCGGCTCCGCGGCGTGGAGCGGCCGTGGGTGGGTATGTGCTTGCGTCGGTCCTTGATGTGCAGCAGAAGTGTTGTCGTCGTTGTCATTACTCTCATCATTCTGTGGCACCTCGGGACAGTGAGGGCGCCTCTGATACACACCTCCCTGACCGGGGATGGTTGTCTGACATCCTCAACTCGCGTGATCGTCTTATGGCCGACCAGGAGTGCAGGCGTCCGCGGACGCACGCGGGGTTCGGCGGCCCCACGCACGCTCCATCGCCAAGCCGTGTTCGTGAGGAATGCCAAGCATGCGGTTGGGCCCTCGTTGGGTATCATGTCCGGAGGACGGACCCATGGCTTTGACACTCAGCCGACACGAAGGTGTAAGTGACTGCCTCACTGTGAGATGAGAGTGTAATGTACTCATGAAAACATACGACGGACAGCAAAGCTCACTTGCCACTGACGATTCACCACCACTCACATGAACATCTGGACTGTTCTGGGGCCCTGCTAACGACAGTCTCTACATGCTAACGACAGTCTCTACATACTGCCGTGACCAGGAGGATTTCGACACGGCCTTTGGGAATCTAGTCTACACTGTCTCTGTGACTGGGTTCTCCGCCTGCGTTAGAAGAATACGCGGATCAAATCCACCTTTGTCCCCCTTCTCCTTCTCATGTAGAAACGCAGTGAAATACTGCCTGAAAAGGCTCTCGATATAATCGTAACTGTCGCTATCCCAGAAAGCCCGCACCAGCGCCCCGAGATGCGAAGGCGGGCACATCTCACATACCCAGTACGGCCAGTATCATGGATGGAACACACATCGATTGATATTATCGACCTCAAACTGTGCAGAATCGTTCTTGAGGCTGGTGAGACACAAATCGAGCAGTCCGGTAGACGCGCCGAAAACGAACGCGAGGATGGGGGCGGGACCAGGTTGCTGAGCCATCCGGTAAAGACTTTGCTGAAGGAACCAGTTGTCGTAACGCACTGCCATTTGGCCGTAAACTGGAAGAGGCTGCGATAAAGACGACTAGTCTTGGCGAGAGTTTGGTCGGCATCCAGGGGTGGCAGTGTGAGAGTGCCTGCTGTCGTAATCTCGAGGAAGGATTCGAAGATGGCTGCCGTTTCGAACTGTGAATCGAGGAGAGTGACAGTATACTTGATGTCGGCGGATGAATCTTTCGTGGTGGACTTGAAAGCCTGGGCGTCGCGGAAAACGGGGCTGCACGTCAGCGCCACCTCACTGCCTGACTTATGTTCTCTTACCTCGCGGCAAAGAGGTAGATGGAAGGCACGCGGAATCGGACGCCGTCGGCGGTGATGACTTCCAAGTCGCCGTCAACCCAGGTCTTGTGATCGCTGATGGGTCGCTGTCCTTGGAGGCGTCGTCTCTCATGGCGAATGGATAAGGTGGGAGAAATCGATGTTGCGAAGTGTGGGTGAGAGTGATGTTGTGAAAGCACTGTTGAGTGGGGAGGCGAATGTCCTCTATGGTGGCGGGGCGAGCAGGGGCCTCGTCTTTGTCGATGGCACGCAAAGCGCCTCGAGGTCCTTAGTACGCATCACTGTGGTGATATGCATTGCGATCTGTTTGTGCCCGTTCCAATCATGGCCTACACACATACTGTATATACAGCTACATATACAGATCTATACTGATGATGGAGCATTGGGGGCTTCACACGACGTGCCCTGGCTGTCAGAAGGGCGAGGCGGACAGCTCCCATCTTACCTTTGTCCCTCTTCCCCTTCTCGGCTAGGTACTCCTTAAGCCGCTGCCTGAACTTGACCGAGAGCTGGCTGCGGGCACCACTAGTGGCGCCCCAAGCTTGCGCCAAAGCCGCGAGGTGCGCCGTGGGGCAAACGTCCCACGCCCAGTTCGGCCAGTGCGACGGATCAAACACAACGTGTTCCATACCATTGTTCTTGGGATCATACTTGGCAGAGGAGACCTTGAGGCTCGTGACACACAGGTCCAGGTTGTCGGTAAACGCTCCAAAGACAAAGGCAAGGAAGGGCCCCCATGAGGTTCCTGCACCATCCTGTAGACGCTCTGTTGAAGCAACGACGTCGCGGCAGCGCACTGCCACTTCTCCGCGAACTTGAAGAGGGCACGATAGCGGGAAACCATCCCGGGAAGTTCCTTGTAGCCAAGGGCGGGCAGAGTGGGAATTTTACCTTGCGTGGCGAGGTTAAGAAAGGCTTCAAAGACAGTGGACACCTCGATCTCCGGGTCGAGGAGGGTAACGCTGTACTTGATGTTAGGGTGCGAGTCGGTCGTCCGTGCTTCGAAGTTGCTCGCTTCGCGGAAGACGGGGCCAAGAATCAGCGACAGAACACATTGTCCCTCACCTGGCGGCGAAGAGGTGGAAAGAAGGACACAGAACCGGACGCCATCGACCGTTATAATTTCGAAGTCGCCGTCGATCCACTTCTTATGGTTGATTATCGTACCGGTCCCGACGTCGCTATTGCTGCCACTGGGGACGTCGATGTCGGTGACGCTGTCGCTGTAGTTACTCATGGTGGATCAACAGGTTGAGTCAAAGAGACGGTGTAGAGTCAAAGAGACGGTGTAGAAGCGAGTGGCAAGTGGGAAGGGGGCATGCTGTTTAGGGGCGTCGATGTCGTCTTCGCACCTGCGTCGTGTTTGTTACCTCTACCTGCATCAACGCCCTCCCACTCTGCTCCTGTTGTGTGTGGTATGTATTGTGTCCTTCATTGTTCTCTGTGCGCCTACACCCATCCAAGCGTCGCCGGTAGAGTCAGCTGTGCATTATCGCTTTGCGCGTGGGAGCACTGCATCGTCGCGCCTAACCGCTACCATGCCGTCGTGTAAGTCTAGTCACATATCACCTACTTGGGCGCCTCGCTATACCGCACCCGGTCCGCCGCGACCCAGCTGCTCTGCCCTCCCTCCGTGCTCCACCCGATTGGCCCAATATCGCACGCAGCACAGATCAGCCACTTGACCTTGCCCGCGTCCGACCCGGGCGCGCCGTCTGGCAGCCGGTGGTCGACATTGCGCGAATAGCCGATGTTGTCGAACGCGTAGGGCCCGCCGTCGACGCGCCAGTACGCCGTGTTCCCCGGTGGTGGGAAGGGAGAGGTGGGGTCGTCTGGCAACTGGCCGTCAGCGTCTGCGAGGTAACGGTGAGGGAGAGGGCGGACTGGACGATGGGAGATGAGACTTACAATCTCGCCGGAGCACTCGACCCAGGAGGCTGTCTTTGCGCCGATGATCGTTGTCCCGCACCCGTCGCGCGGGCAAACGAGCTTGCGCGAGTTGATGGAGACGCCGTCGAAGCTCCCGGGCGTGACGAGGTCGTCCCTGGTCACGTCCGCGAAGGATGTCGTGGGCGCCTTGGGCTTCTGCGACGCCGCGGCCAGCGCGGCCATGATGTCGCTCTGCGAGTATCCAGCCGGAAGTCCTTCCATGCTGTCGAGTGAATGGGTGGTAGTCAAGTCTGAGCTGAGCACGGGCGAAAGGTCGTCGATCGTCATGACGAAGTGACCTCCACCTCGGCGACGCGACGGAACCAAATCTTGAACGTGGACCAAATACTACTCGCTGGGCGTGCTATTGCTGCAGACATCATGGGCCCTCAAATGATACATTGCTACTAGATTACACAACGAAGATGCCGGCAGCACCCATGCCCGAGCCAATGCACATGCTGGTAACAAGGACCTGCTTACCCTTGGCCTCTCCCTCCTTCTGGCGGCGGCGGAGCTCAGACACACCAGTCACAACCTGGCGAACACCGGTCGCACCGAGAGGGTGGCCGAGCGCGCTGTATCGTCAGCTTGAATACTCTTACAATAGCTGGGAGAAGAGAACACTCACATGGCACCACCGTTGGGGTTGACCTTGGCGACGTCAAGCCCAAGCTTCTCCACGCAGTAGGCGTACATGGATCCGAAAGCCTCGTTGATCTCGTACAGGTCGACGTCGTCCGTAGAGAGGCCGGCGCGCTTGAGGACGGCAGGGATGGCCTCGACGGGTCCAATGCCCATGACGCGGGGGAGGACGCCAACGACAGACGTGCCCTTGTGGGTGGCGATGACGGGCAGGCCAAGCTCCTCAGCCTTGGAGCGGCGCATAAGCACGGCCATAGCAGCGCCGTCCGTCACCTGGGACGAGTTGGGGCCGGTCGAGCGCTCCTCGCCCATGCCCTTGAAGGCCGGCTTGGCCGCCTTCATCTTCTCCATCGTCTGGCCGTGCCGGATACCGTCGTCCTTGTCGACGGTGATGGTCTCGCGGGGACCCTCGGGCTGCGTGGGGTCCGCAAGCACGGTTGTCTCGATGGGGATGATCTCGGCGTCGAAGCGCCCGGCCTTCTGCGCGGCCTCGGCACGGTTGTGCGACATCAGGCCGTACTCGTCCTGCTTCTCGCGCGAGACGTTGTAGTCGAGCGCAAGCATCTCAGACGTCCAGCCCATGGGCTTGGCACAGTCGATCGAGTTGGCGTTGTCCAGGATCGCCTGCTCCTTGAACAGTGGGGTGGGGCGGGGGCTTCCGTCAGCGTGCCTACTCTCTGGTTGGAGGAGGAGGTCACTCACTTGGTCGACATCGACTCGTATCCGACAGCAACGCCGATGTCAATGTCTCCAGCGCGGATTGAGTCGGAGACGTGGCGAATGGCCATGAGACCAGATCCGCAGAGACGGTTCACAGCCTCAGCAGGCGTCGTCACGGGGAAGCCGGCAGCGAGAGACGCGGCGCGCACCTCGTAGCATGGCGACGGCGCGTGGCAGGTACCAGCGACAATGTCCTGCACCATCTCAGGCTTGACACCAGCCTCGGCCATGCCCGCCTTGAGCATCTTGTACAGCAGACCGTCGGCCGACGTGTCGCGGAAACCGCCCTTCTTGCCACGAGTCAAAGGCGTGCGGCGAGCGTACTGCTGTCAGCGCCGTCCAGGCCTTCGCCCCAGCTCTTCTCCCGCCCAAGTGAGAGACCCGCAGATCAGTCCATCAGAACGGTTAAGCATCCCGCACTCTTTTGGACGGTTTCCGCTTCCTCCCGAACGCCGGTTCACACGACCGGCACTGTACTCACAGTGATGACAACGTCGTCCGGGCTCTCCTTGAGCAGAGCCTCGCGCGCGGCAGACGCCATGCCGCGGCGCGACACGCATAGAACGGAGGGGGAGGGCCGAGCGCATCATTTTGTCGGTCGGTGTATAGAACAGTGAGCAAAGATCAAAGATCAAGAACGATGCGCGCCGATGTGTGTGATCGTCATATACTCGTCGGTCATGTGCGGTGACTTGCAGCCCCGGTGCCGAGGGTCCCGGTCGGGTTCCCCGACACCGATACACCCGGTCGAGGCGGAGTGCCGCACCCGCCGCAAACCCCCATCTCGTCGGTTTTCGACCCGGTGAAAGCTGAGTAGGACTAGAGTATGCATGTTTGAGAGACCGAGACGCCGCGCATGATGGAGAGCATGCATGGGCGCGGTTGGGGGATGGGTTGGGGCGCTCTGGGTTTTTATCTCGATGGCATCCAGATTATCGTTTCGGCATTCAGATTTCCGGTTCCCGTCGTCCAATCTGCTCTTTCCATTCGTAGCAGCTTCCATTTCCTTTCCAGACATTTTCTTCCTGCAGCTCTGTGGTAGAAAACATAACAGACGTGCATATCATCTGTGGGTACACATGGAGAGGCGCCCTGGCGCACCAGCTCCTTCTATTACAAAAACATTCGCTCTTGGCTCCGCGCGATCTCCTCAGCCCGTTTTAGTTGGCCGTTGGGTTGGTGTACTTGAGGCGGACGGAGGTTGCCTCGCCGTACTTGGCCTCGACCTCGTCCTGGACCTTCTCGATACTCTTGAAGTACTTGACAGTCTTGACGCGGAGCTCGGCGGTAGCGTCCTCGTCGCAGACAACGAGCGACCATGGGTGCATCTGGAGAGCCGAAGCGGTGACCATGTGGTTGACACCACCCTCGATCATCTGCGACAGGGCAAGAGCCTTGTTCTGGCCAGTGACGATGAGGACGACCTCACGCGCGTCCATGACGGTCTGCACACCGACGGTGAGGGCCATGCGAGGAACCTGGGCGAGGTCGTTGTCGAAGAAGCGGGCGTTGGCGACAATGGTCTCGTACGCGAGCGTCTTGATACGCGTGCGCGAAGTGAGCGACGAGCCGGGCTCGTTGAAGGCGACGTGCCCGTCGGCGCCGATGCCGCCGAGGAAGAGGTCGATGCCGCCAACAGCCTTGATCTTCGCCTCGTACGACTCGCACTCGCCGTGCAGGTCCTTGGCGTTGCCGTCGAGGAGGTTGGTGTTCTTGGGGCTGCGGGGTTAGCACGTGCGTGCGCAGATATTCTGGGAGTGATGCGGCTGAGGCAGTAGATGCGAGCCCGAGGTCGCGCATGAGCTCGATAATGGCGCCTAGGCATACACCACGGGCTCTCCGCCGCTGGCACTCCGGCGACCGTCAGGCCCACGGGAATTCCTCGCCACCGAAATCTCCAAATCACAACAACACAACACTTACTCGATGTCAATCAGGGAGAAGAAGTTCTTGAACATGAAGGTGTGGTACGACTCGGGGTGGTCGCGGGGGATGCCGACGTACTCGTCCATGTTGACTGCCGTTAGCTAGAGACTAGAAGCCGAAAAGCTCA
Organism: Cutaneotrichosporon dermatis; assembly: GCA_020011015.1. Taxonomy (NCBI): domain Eukaryota; kingdom Fungi; phylum Basidiomycota; class Tremellomycetes; order Trichosporonales; family Trichosporonaceae; genus Cutaneotrichosporon; species Cutaneotrichosporon dermatis. Next base: position 3,233,468 of record JAIGNX010000002.1, on the reverse strand, counting down.
CAGGTGATGACATCCTTGAACGAGACCTTGCCGTCCTTGTAGAGCTCGACAAGACGCTTGTAGACCGGAAGAGGGGACGAGCCAGTAGGGCAGCCGAGAACGAAGTGGGAGTGACCCTCAACGGGCTTGAAGCTGTTGATGCGCTTGGCAATGTAGTCGGCGATGTAGATGCCGACCTGCTCTTTGGTGTCGCGGATAGTAAGACGCATGGTGGTGGAGGTAGTGGTGGTGGTTGGCTTGGAGAGGGAGGCGGTAGAGGTAAATGAGAGGCGAAGCTGGGAGCAACGTGGATGTGGTCTTAAGAACAAGATGAAAGAATGCGAATGTGCGCTGCAGTCTATCTAGCTCCGCCGAAGCCGGTGATGCAAACTCCAACGACGGGGTACCGCTGGTATAGTCGGCATGCAAGCCGGCGGCGGCGTAGGCAGATACTAGACGCGAGGTGGGGGGCATGAGTAATTGCGGCGTGTTCGCCGTCCCTTTTGCATTCCAGAATAGAGGCTGGGTGAAGATGATACCCTGCCGGCCAAGTCGCCGACTGACCATCATTTCAGCGCTCAGATCTTGCTGGTGGCGCCCACTTTCGCGTGGCCGGCATTCAGTAGTAGAAGGTCAGCAGGCATGCGCAGGCAGCCGCGGCAAGCATGCGGTCCCCCACTCTCCTTCCCCCACCCCGTGCTGCAACCTCGCGCCGGTCAAGAAGCAAGAGTACCGGGGGCAGAGGACTGCGGCCCACGGTCCCACCCCTCGCACCGAGTCAATTCGGCGCGCTCGGCGCATTCGGCGACTGATAACACGGCCTACCCTTTTGGCATTTGGGTGCCCCATCCTTGCCACCAGTTCTGCCGGCGTCACCGAATGCAAGCCCACACGTCTCAGTCTTATGATTAGCGAAACCAAAGAAAAGTCAGCAGGTCAACACCCACGTTCGTCGTCTCTCCCCCTCATCCCAACCATCCATCCACAATGACCGACATCGTCCGCTTCACCAACGGCTTCCTCGCGCTCCCAGACGGCACGGCCGTCAAGGGCGACCTGTACGTCGACCAGTCGACGGGCGCCATCATTGCCGGCCAGGACAACTTCTTCTCGACCGGCCTCAGGCCATCACGGACGATCGACCTCGACGGAGGTATCTTGTCACCGGGTCTTATCGATGTCCAGATCAACGGCGCGTACGGTGTCGACTTCTCTGATCTCGAGTTGAGTCCGGACGGCGACGAGAAGTACCTCGCCGGCTTGGACAAGGTCGCTGCGCACATTGTTGAGACTGGTACGACTGCGCTCGTGCCGACTATCATCACCCAGAAGGAGGAGCTGTATGCTAAGGTGAGTTGTGCTGCTGTCTTGGTGTAGATTGCTGTGGAGGCGGGGAAGTTCTGGTCAGGAAGGATTGTGCCAGCACATGAAGGGGAGAGAGCGCGTAAGAGACGGCCTGAGGAAGGAGTGCGCGAGACATCTCCCACCTCAAATTCAGTGGCTGTGACCATGGTGGCGGATCTGACCAGTGCTCTGAGTTGAGTGCTGAGTTGAGAAAGGAATGATGTCTGTTTGACCATCGTGGTGGACGAGAATGGTGGTGAAGCGGAAGAGTTGTGTATGTGTGTCTGTGCTCGCCTCCACCTTGACCATCTCCTAAGCCCTCGACCACGCTCACACCAGCTCCTCCGCCTTCTTGTGCCCCGCTCGAGCAAGGACTCGGCCCACATCCTCGGATACCACGCCGAGGGACCTTTCTTGCACCCGGAGCGCAAGGGAATGCACACCACCGAGCTGCTTCTCACCGCCAACACTGAGCCACCAATCTCGGCGTTTGACACTGTCTACGGCAAGGATGGTCTCGACCAGGAGGGTGTCAAGATGATCACTGCCGCCCCCGATGTCGAGGGCGTCATGGAGTGCGTCGAGCCTCTTACGAAGCGCGGCGTCACCTACTGCATTGGCCACTCTGATGCCAACCTCAAGCAGGCGCAGATGGCTGTTGCCCGCGGAGCCAACATGATCACCCACCTCTTCAAGTGAGTCTCCCATGTCATGAACTACGAGCTGACGTCCAGTGCCATGCCCCCTATCACCACCGCGACCCTGGAGTTGTCGGCCTCCTCGGCGAGACCGGGCGCCGCCCCTACTTCGGCATCATTGTCGATGGCCTTCACATCCACCCCAACACTGTGCGCATCGCCTATGGCGCCGCGCCCCACCGCTGCATTCTCGTCACGGACGCCCAGTGGATCCTGGACCCCTCTTTGCCAGATGGCGTGCACCACTGGCGCGGCGGCTTCTCTTTCCACAAGCAGGGCCTCCGTGTCGTCCTGGACGGCACCAACACGCTCGCCGGCTCCGCCATCCCCTTCTACCAGTGTGTCGCCAACCTGTCCACATGGGCTGGCATCACTCTTCCCCAGGCGCTCGTGTGCGCAACATACCACCCGGCACAGATGCTTGGCGGGCGCATCGCTGAGAAGAAGGGCCGCCTCGACGTCGGCTGCGACGCCGACCTGGTCGTCTTCGGCTGGGATGGCCAGCTCCGCTCGACCTGGGTCATGGGCAAGGAGGTGTACCGCAACGCCGACATGGCCACGGGAGATGTGCTCCGCCCGAAGAGCGCGGCCAACGGCAAGGCTCACTAGAGCATGCATATAGCGGTTAGTCGCTCCCCGGAGCGCGAAAAGATCTGGGCTCGATTCCAGGGGAGTCTGCTTCGGCAACTACTTGTCGTCGGCAATCTTACCGAGAGAATAGCCATTCAATAGGTCGGCTGACCGCGGCGCCGCGGCAGCACGGAGTAGTAATTAGAATAGGGTTTTGGGATGGACATGTTGTGTAGCCTCTATTGGATTGTACAGAGTTGGGCTACAACAGCTGGCGGAGCTTGCTGTGGTGAGCAGGTGAGCTGCAGCGGTGGTCTGATCGGGTGAGCCCGTCCAGGCACGTCGTTGTCTGCGCCGCCAGAGTTTATGCCGATCGGGACATCCGACGTCCATTCCGCCCACTCCACTTTGCGGGATCCTGCGGACAGTCTCCACAACATTACATGCACATGTCCATATCTACGCGCCGTGCAAGTCGCCCAAGATCTTGTTGACGCACACTTCGTCTCACCACTCTCGCTCTCGACCTCGACGAACCACCATGTTCGTGTCGGACTACCTCACGCTCGCGTCTGGGCGCAAGATCTACTATGCGCACTCGGCGCGCGCCGTCGCCAGCAGCAAGCACCCCGTCGTCGCGATCCACGGCCTGGGCGGCTCCTCGGCATTCTGGCTCCCGGCGCTCGTATGCTCTGGCCTCACCAAGGACCGCGACGTGTACGCGTACGACATGGACGGCCACGGCCGCAGCGACTTCTCGGGGCGCGAGCCCAACATCCAGAACTACGTCGACGACATCGGCGAGATCCTCGACGCGCTCCACCTCGGCTGTGTCGTGCTCATCGGGCACTCGATGAACGGCGTGAGTCTAGATCTGGATAACCGCCGCTGACCAATCTCAGATCATCACCTCGCTGTTTGCCGAGAAGAACCCCGCCCGCGTCGACCAGCTCATCCTCCTCCACCCTGTTCGCAACCTCCCGCCCGCAGCGCAAGAGAACATGAAGGCGCGCGCCAAGGCCGCTAGCACGGCTAAGGGATTGAGCGGTATCGCCAACACTGTCGCTGCGACTGCTGTTGCCAAGGCCGTCGCCGCTTCCGACTTTGCCGCGTGTGGCTTCATCCGCGACCTTGTCGCCACTACCAACCCGGATGCCTACGCTGCGGCTTGCCTTGCCCTCTCCTCCGCTCCAGCAATTGACGGGTCCAAGCTCCCCGTGCCGCTCCACATCATCGGCGGCGCGGAGGACTACCTCGCGGCCCGACGCTGTGCGCAAGTGGGCGGACGAGATCGTCAACGACAACGGCAGCGCGATCGTCCTCGACAACGTCGGCCACTGGGAGCCATCGAGGCGCCAGCCAAGGTTGGGCGCTGCATCGCGCAGGCGCTCGCGCCGACGTCCTACGACATCCTCATGGGCACGTTCCGCTCGCCCTATCTCTACACTCTGACGTTTGACGTGCTCCAGCGCAAGCTGTCGCTGCGGACGATCAACGAGGCGTCGGCGGCCATAACTGGCTTGACGTCAGCCAGGACGGCAAGACTCTACGCGACGGTGTGGGGCGAGCCGCCCAAGTTGACGAGCTACGACATTGTGCGCGAGGGCGAGTACACGACCACCAAGCTCCAGCAAAACGTCCCTTCCAGTACATGTCTGGGTACGTGTGCAGCAACTCCAAGGCCATGTACTCTGCGTGTGGACCTCAGGTCGACGTATTCCTCCTGGACGAGCGCGGGCGCTCCTCGACCAGCCGCTGTGCAGAGCTTCGGCCTGCTGAACCCGAAGGAGAAGAACAAGGCGAACGGCACGATGGACTTTGGCGGCTTGAGGCATGGCGGCCACTCGGCCGACCTGTCGCCCGACGGGACCAAGCTGTACGTCGCCGACATCGGCGCAACTGCGTGTGGATGTACCACGTCGACCAATCCACCGGCCTGCTCACTGAGGCGTCGAAGAATGTCGCGACACGCCCCAACGATGGACCCCGGCACGCCTGGCCGCACCCGAACGGCGCATCGTCTACTCGCTGCAGGAGCACACATCGTACGTCGACGCTTTCCGGCTCACGGACGACGCAACGCGCTCGAGTTCATCGAGGGCGGCTCGATCATCCCAGAAGGCGACGACGAAGGCAAGTACTGGGCCGACGAGGTGCGGCTCTCGCCCCTCTCGGACGTGCTCTTCGGCTCGACCCGCGGCCTGGAGAAGGACACCCTCGGCTACGTGACGGCATGGAACCTCCGCCCGGACGGCACGTTCGCGAGCCTCAAGCCGGTGCACACGTTCCAAACGCGCACGTCTGGCGGGTGGGCCAACGCCATCGCCGTGTGCCCCAACCTCGGCCCCAAGGGCGAGGTGTACATGACCTCACGGACTCGGAGGAGGGCTTCGTCCAGATCCTCGAGTACACGCGCGACAAGGGCTTCGAGGTCGTCGACGAGGTCAAGGTCAGCACGGAGAAGGAGCACGTCGGCGCCGCCACCACTGTCTGGTTGTAGATTAGGATTAGGACATCATCATGCACATCACATTAGCATCTCGCATATCCTTGCAATAGTCAATACTAAGCGCATAGCTTAGAGTACTCGTTAATGGGCTCCGGAAACTTCAGCAGCCGGTGGACGTGGTGGGCAAGATGCTGGAAATTATGGTGGCCGAGCCGCGGCAATCCGCGGTGCCCCGGATTCCGCTTTATCGCCGTTTCCGACCCGCTCTACCATCGGGACGCTCCGACCGGCGACTGGCGTATCCCAAGCTTACCTACACCGAGCTCGGCGTATGTTCGACGCCGCACGCTACATGGTACTGGAGGCTGCATGCTCGACGCGTCGGTCGCGGCGACAGTGACACGATAGCGAGTGCGAGCGGAAGGATAGCGACAGGGCGAGTTGGGTGGGTGATGGGTGTCCGGGTATAGCGAGTCCTTGATGACGTATTGAAACCTTAGCAAGATACGAGCACGCCAGCTCACTTCGCAATCCCGCAGCCCGGTAGCCCACCTCGCCAGCTCCCACTCCGCATCTAGCCTTCTTCACCCTTCTGTCCTCTTCTCTCCACTTCTCCTCCCAGCTCACTCTCCGCAATGACCAACCACAACGTCTCGAACATCAACGACAGCATCTCGCCCAAGCTCGCCGCCCTCGTGCAGCGCCTGTACTCGGCGAGCGACGTCGGCCCGGCCGGCCACCACGCGTACGTCGACCTCTTCGCGCCCGACGCCGTCCTCGTGATGGGCCCGACCAAGTTTGACGGGCACGACGGCATCCTCAGCTGGCGCCAGAAGGGGTGGGAGGCCGTCTCGGGCCGCCGGCACATTGTGCAGGGCGTGTTTGCGGGCAAGGATTCGAAGGAGGTCATGACGTTCGGCACGGTCGACTACGACAACAAGGACGGGACGAAGAAGGAGGGCGTCGAGTGGGCCGCGCACCTTGTGACGGACGGGGCGGACGAGCCCAAGATCAAGTTCTACCAGGTGTACATTGTGAGTACAGGGGTGTGGGTGGGGGCTGATGGCAGACCCAGAAGTAAAGCAAGAGATGCAGTCGTTGTCGATAGCGCAGCGTGAGGGATCGCAAGCAGAGGGATTTGGGGTAGCGTGCGTCCATGTCACTGTGAACGAGCCGGGAGCTTGGGTAGCCTGGGTCTGGACCTCCAACTGATGCACTGATAAAACTGTGGAAGGTGTTGATGCCCCAATACCGAAAGCCGCGCCGAGTCGCGTGAGACGTCGCGTGAGTTGTAAGACCAAGTGCACGTCCGCCCTGCCAGCTGAGGACATGCCGAGGGTGTCCATGGTCTTCTCCTGTCGTGGCGGGTATCCATCATGACTAGATTGGATGTCAGATGCGTCGTAGGCTCTGGAATGCCTACCAGATAGAAGCTCCAGGTGATGCTCGTGGGCGCAGCCACTACATACGTCCCACGTTGAGCCAGTACGAGCCTTGTAAGGCGTTCTCTGTGGTCTGCAAGCGCGTCTCCGACACCGGGAGTTTCACACGTGATATCCATGCCGAAGGCTGAGACACCAGCTAGAATGCAGAACCGGCGGTGTTGGTCGCCTTAAGTGTACCTGGTGGTTTCAACTACGGTCCGATTTACAGCACCACACATCGGCCTCGTAGATATGCATCGTGCTCCAGTTTAGAAGCTGTAGATCTTGTCGCCTCGTGCCTGTATGCACCCTCGAAAGGTATCGAGACATAGCAAAGCGATCGCCCTTCCACTCCACTCCTCCTCCGTTGGAGTTGGGCCAAGAGATCCGCATCGACCGCGTCATCTAGCCGGGATCCCCGTCTACAATCTGCCGACGCTCTCCTCTCGACAAGCTCTCCTTCAGAGACTGGACGCGATATGCCTTGCACTCAGAGCGTCGAAGGAGGCCAACTAGACGGCTCGGCGAGCACCGGCGTCGGCCACCTCCGATCACCTCGTCGATGGATTAAGCGGCCGTACCAGCAGCTGCGGATGGTTCCTGACAGATCTCGGAATGCGCCAGCATGCCCACAGAAGCTGAAAGTTCTGCGGAACCCAGCACGTCCTGACAGCTGGCCGAGGTGCGAGGTCTGGTGCGAGGTCTGGATGCTGTGCAAGCCACGCCGCACGGCGGAGCCGCATCACATGACATAGCGCGGACGGCGAGCCAAGACGGGCAATCGGCTTGGCTTCTGGATTTCTGGAGATCGTCTGTGTACCGTTACGCGACGGTGTACCGGCCGGAAGCGACGCCGCTTGCTGCAGGCTCGATATATATCGAGAGCTACGTCTCCCTCTCTCATCCTCATCCTCTCGATTTCCTACTCCAACACCAACGCTATCGTCGCCTCCTGCGTTCACACTCTCCCTCTCGCAAGCACACGCCCATCACTCTAGTCTCCACCACCGCACGGCCAAAGGACCCACCATGCTCGCCCTCCTCATCACGCTCCTCCTCGCTACCCCCCTCTCCGCGCTTGTCGTGAAGCGCTTCCCGGACCCCGGCCACGCGCTGCTCGCCGGCACGTTCGGGACGGCCACCAAGTGTCTCGCGGTGCGCGGCGGCGCGCTGGCGAACGGCACGCCTGTTGAGATGTGAGTTGCTCCCGGCAGTGGGAGGCGGCCTGGGCAGCCGAGTGTGGGCTGGAGGGCCGTGCAGGGGGCCGGGCGTGGGGCTTGGTCGGTATCCGTCGGATGTCTGGAGATCTGGACGAGGGGGGGTGGGGGCTGCAGGTCGTTCCATGTGCCTTGACCTTCTGTCCTCCGAACCAAGAACCACGCCGCCAAGTCAGAGACGATCGGCACGAGCTAACCCGCCCACTTGACTCAGCTGACACCAGCACCGACTGCTCGGGGGTGCAGACTCAGTCGTGGGTCGTCGAGCGCGAGGCGTCGGGCGTCGTGCGCGTCGCGGGCACCGATTTCTGCCTCGACGCGGGCATCGGTGAGTTTGAAGGCACGGAGGGTCAACGCACCTTACGTCGGCCCTTGGCCGACTCCACCTTGGATAGGACTAACCGCAGGCCCCCAGAACGGGTCCAAGGTCAAGATCTGGCAGGTGAGCGGCGCCGCTGAGAGCACGCTGATCATCAGTGCTACCCCGGCCTCCTGCAGCAGACATGGTACTGGACGAACGACAACCGCCTCGCCGTGACCGGCCAGGGTGAGTCCCCCGACGTCTCCCAACTGGCTCGAGGTTTCAAGCCACCACGGGCCACCCCGGTCTCCTCTCTACGTGGCGCTGACACCAGGCCTCTGCCTCGACAACACGGACGGCCGGTACGAGAACGGCAACCAGGCGCAGGTGTGGCAGTGCACCGACAACAACAGGTGGGTGCGGCGACTGACAAGGGCTGACAGCAGCAACCAGGTCTGGGGCGGGCCGAGCCGTGGGCCGTGCGGCCCGGTCGCGTGCACGTCGTGGCCGTTCCCCGGCCCCACGCCGACGGTGACTTACCGCCGCTAGGCTTGTGGAAGCAAGGCCGGACACACGCTGACGGTGGCTGCCCGCCGCTAGGCTTGTGGAAGACGAGGCGCCGCAAGGTTCTCTGGTACGGACAGTGACTCGGTCGACGAAAGACAGACGCGACGATGAAGGAGGCGGCTACCTGTGAGCTGTTAGTAGCATTTATAACGCTGCCGCTTGAGCGGTAATGGACGTTGATGGACAATATTGTGCACGTGTGCGCTGGCTTCCGCGTGGGGCAGCCGCTCCTACGACTAAGGCCACAGGACGACGAATAGTGGCTGCCGCAGTCACTAGGCAGAGTACTGTAAAGTACCGCTCACATCAACCCACGTCTACAGCAGGCGTCTGTAACCGTGCCAAAGCCAGGCGCCCTTCCGTCGGCATCGGGCGGTGGAGCAGCGCCGATGTACGCACACACCGGAAGGCGACGTCCCGGCCAACGCCACGAGTATCCGCTGCGGATCGTTCCTGAGCCCACAACTCGGATCTGCACTCGCAGATGTCTATCTCACAAGACAATCAGCTGACACCTTGACAAGCTTATCCAGCTGAGTGCACGACTCGATCTTTGCTCAACCTGCATCCGACATCTCAACGGAAGGCAGCTTACATTGGCACGAGGGCAGCTCACTCCACCTTCAAACTCACCTCGTCTGACCGCCGTGCGGACCAAGTGTCCCTCGTCATCCTCCGCTGACCTCGCTGGATAGCCAGCAATCCATCTCGCATAAATGAGTGCGAACTGCCAGGCAACCGCTCCGACTCCGACTCCGCCGGAGACCGTTCCGCTGGAACCCGATCGCCAAGCCTGGCCTGTAATCTCCCCGTTGCAGCTTATTACCATTAACACTCCGACCAAGAGGTGTGGAATACCGTGCTCTCATCCGCCGATCGTAGCGGTTTGCTTGGTTTGCGTCCCGCCGACGGCGGTTGGCACCTGACCTCCGGAGCTCTGTGGTGCTGGAACACCGCCCCGAAGCGCAGCTCAGTGGCTTTGTTCAGTTTCGCCTGGCATTGACGGAGCAAGCCGACGGCTTGCGGGACTGATACGTTAACGCTGCCACCTCCATAGCTCCCTCCATCCTTCCCTCTTCCTCATCTACTGACGCTATCCATTCCGCTGGAACCCAACTGCTCCCCGGGCCCTTTCTTAATATCCCTCGGAGGGGCCTATGCTCATCAACCGCGAGAAGACGCGGGATATCCTCGATAGGGTTGCATCCGCGGATCGTGGCGTTTGGGTTGGGGTTGCGTCCCGTTGGCGATATAGCTGGCGGTTGGCGTGTGACAGCTGACGGCTGACAGCTGACAGCTGGCCAGCGAGCATCGCTGATGTGGTGAGGTGGAGCGCACCGCCCCGCCGAGAACATGTCAACGACGTGTATCTTCCCGGATACTGTCAGACCAAGGGGCGAGCGACTGACACAAGTGGCAAGTACATATAAATCGCCTCCCGGTCCTCGCCCATCTCATCGACTCGCCCTTACCTTCTAACCAACACCCCCATGCTCGCACCCCTCCTCACTGCCCTCCTTGCCTCGCCCGCCGCGGCCGTCGTCTACAACGCCGGCAGCAGGATCGTCGCCGGCCTCTATCCGCCCGACGAGGGCGAGACTCTGATGTACCTGACCGTTGGCGGCGGGATGGCGAACGGCACGCCGGTAGTTGTGTGAGCTCCACGTTCCCTCTCCTGCCTTCGTCCCACATCCACACCCCACCCCTCCCCCTAAACTCCAATCCCCCCCCCCCGGGTCCCCACCCCACTCCCCCTACTCTCCCCCCTACCCGTCTCCGCCCACACCCCACCGCCGCTCATACCAGCGATTACGACTTGGACCAGAACGACGGACAGCGGCAGGCGTGGGTCACCCCAGGCCCTTGGGGGACACACTTCAAGCGCTCGATCCGTGTAGCAGGCACCACGTTGTGTCTCGATGCCGGCGAGAGTGAGTCGAGTTGGCGCCCCTCGTTCCTCTACCTGTCCGCCCTTTTCTAGCGCCCTCCAGCCCTTGTCTTGGGATGTGGCGCCCTAAACACTTGCTCATGCGCAGACCCGCAGAACGGCTCCAAGGTCAAGATCTGGAAGGTGGGGTTCTCTGCTTCCGAGGACACCGCTGACAAAAGTGCTACGACGGCCTGCGGCAGCAGACCTGGGAATGGGTCGGTTACCAGTACCGCCTCGTCGGAACCAGTGCGTATTGTCTTTCTCTGCCTCCTCCACTGCTATCGGCTCCTCCGTCTCGTGGGTGCGGCGCGTCGCATGCGCTCCACCGCGCCTTGCACCTTCGAGGCTCAAGCCTCGCCCCGCCCCTCCTTTCGCACCTCGCCCTAGCCCTCCAGCTCGGGCTCGGATTCGGCCACCTCGCTAACCCCAGACCTCTGCCTCGACAAGACCGACGGCCTCACCGTCCCCGGCACCCAGGTGCAAGTCTGGGAATGTGTCGACGGCAACACGAACCAGGAATGGGGGTTCACGCCCCGCGGGCCGTGTGGGCCGAACGCGTGCACGACGTGGCCGTACCCCGGCTCGACGCCGAGTGTGATGTACCGTTAAGACCAGCGTGGCGGCGGTATCCGCCCAGGCGGATGGACGCTTGAGACGGACACTGAAATGAACCGATGATGGAAAGTAGTGACTAAGCACGATGAGAGGCAATGGACTTTGACTTTGAGTACTAAGTGAGGATGCACTGGTGAATGGATGAGCTGCGTGAAGAATCAGTGGCCCTCGTGCTGTGCAGCCTGGACTCTGCAGGATGTCGCGTCGGCATCGTGGGCTGCCTTTCTGCTTGCCATTCTCGGGACAGGAGTATGCTCAGCGCGAGTGTAGTCTAGGCGCAAAGCATGTCTGGCGCCATGCGCTGCGAGTTGTCTGTGAGCAATGCGGTTGCGTTCCAAGGCGGTACGTGAGCGACACTCAGCCGTCGCTCGTCCTGCTCCGTTGCTCGCGCCCTCGGAATGGCTCGAGATCTGTGCTGGGTGGCAGGCAGTCCTTCCGGGACTGGGCCATCGAAACGCGGTAGACTGTTGCGGCATCGACGGATGGGATGTGGTGTGAAAGCTTAGACGATGTAGTGAGCTGTTGCCGGACTAGGTTTGGGACTGAGACTGCATGCTTCCGCTGTGCCCGACCTCTGCGCCTTTGCGTGGGCTGGATTGGGTTTGCAAACGGACGCATCTCCTGTGTCAGAGCGGCCGACCTAGCTGTTCACAAACGTAATCATGAGTGCATAGGACAACGAGTTTGTAAGCCGACAGGGAGAGAGTACATACAACAGAGGTGTGACGACAAGAGGACGAAGCGTGTAGAGAACCGTACTTGACACCGAATGGTAACCATGCTCCTAAGTCGCAGGAGCAGCCGCTGCCGGATCGTCCGATTCATCCTCACCCTCCTCGTCAGACGATTCGGCCACCCGCCTTGGCACCACGCCCGTCGGCTTCGGCAGGCGCCTACACCCGAGGTGCGTCGGCACAGCCATTCTCGTCCTCCCCAACCACTCGAGGAACGCGTCGGCATACGGCTTCCCCGGCGGCGCGTCGTCCGTCAAATCACTCTGGTTCTCATTGAACGTATGCGCCAGCGCGAGCAGATACGCCATCGGCACCTCGCTCCACAACACGCCCCATACGGCCGGGTCGAGCGTGTTGGCACTGTACAGCGCGTTGACGCCCGTGCCGAGCGAGTCGGCATCGTCCCTCACCTCCTGGAAGATGCAGTACGTCAGGATGTCGACACAAGCCTTGTCGTCCTCTGCGCACGCGGCGACCGCGAGCGCGCGCAGAGACGAGACGCGCTTCTGCCGTGCCGCCTTGCTGACGAGCAGCACGAGGTGGCGCAGGGCGACGACGCAGTCCCATTTGCGCAGGAAGGCGACGAGGAGGAGCGCGTCGGGGATCCAGAAGTTGCCGAGGTTGCGCACCGACGCTGTCTCGATGAGGGCGAGGAAGCGGCGGAAGATGCGCGCTGTCTCGAAGGTCTCGTCGAGCAGCGTGACGGATTGGACTATGCCGTTGGGATTGGGGTTGGGGCAGGAGTCGGCAGGGGGGTGGGCGCCGAGCGCCTGGGCGTCGCGGAAGACGGCGCTGGCAACCGTCAGTACGACGGGATTGAAGCGTGGAGTGGTCAGGGTCTCACCTCTGGCTGTAAAGCATGTAGGAGGGGACGAGGAAACGGATGTTGTCCGAGGTGATCACTTCGAAGTCGCCTTGTGTCCACCGTGTGTCGTTGACGACATCAGTGGGCAACCTGTCGGCGTCGGCACCCTTCCCTCGGGCGTCTGCACCGCGCTTGGGCCGCTTGCTGCCGTCCTCCGTGGTGGGTGCTCTTCGGCGTTTGGGGCGCATCGTGCTAATTGTAGTCAGACGGTCAAGAGGCGGAAGTCGTGATAGGAGCTAGGCGATTACAGTTACTAAGATTGTTGGACGACAAGAGGACACACTTGGTGTGAACGAGTAATGTAGGTCGTTGGACTCGAGGACCAGTGCGTCATGAGGGTGGGAAGCCGGAGATCAACCACTCTCCGCTGATAGTGAATGGATAGTGAGGCACCTCGAACCTGCCAAAGGGGGATTACGAGTTGATTGAGAATCTAATAGGATCTGCTTCCGCTCGTCTTAATCCCTTTGTATTTGATCACTGCAGCGCATAGTCCTCGCCTTTCGGGAGTATCAGCGGGCCTCAGTTCCAAGTTTACTCGTACGAGACACCTCCATGGCTGACGTACGTGGATTCTCGACAGTCGCTGAGAGACAGACGAGAGTTGAGATGGTAATGTTGTGGCGAGCTAGACTACTGCCTATGCCTATTCCTTCCCGGTTGGGCGACAATGTTGCCGGCGCAAGGGCCATGGGGGCGGCTTGGCATTGCAGCCACTACGCCTGGTCTTAAACGTGCTGAAGAGGATCGCGCATTGTTGTCAATTACCTCCCCCCAACTCCACATTCCTCAACGATGAGTGAGTGACTGAGAAGTAGTCTCACTACCATGGACGCCATTTACTAGTACTTGTGGTGGTCAGAGTCTACTATGACGCCAATGCTGCTATAGCCAGCTTAGCCTTCGCCCAGCGCTCCAGCTGCCCGCGCGATCGGGGCCACGTGTCGAGGTTAACCTTGACTGGCCAGCAGGCCAGCAGGTGGTAAAGAGGGAGATAAGGTGGTGGATCGGTTCCCCTCATCTACCCTGAAACCAGGGGTAAACAAGCCGGGTTTGATGATCTCCTTCGCCTCTCACCACTCTTCCGAACTACATGCATGCATAGCCTTTCAACGCCTCGTTCAATGTGGATTTCCGGTCAGTCTTCGCTTCGACGTCGACCTCGTATCTTTCGAGATCTTGACCTCAGTTGTAAGAAATGTCCAGAGACAAGGAGGTGGAATCTGTTTTGGGTTGTGAAAGTGGCTTCTGATGGAGAGGAGCCAAAGTGGTGGTTTGTACGTCACCCTCCCTCCCCTTCTCACTTCATCCGGGATGCTCCTCCCTAATACTCCCTTGTTCCTCTTCCTTGGTTGAACCCGTTTCCTCTGCTCTGAAGATCAGAATCCCCTCTCATTTTACAGGCAGGATGCAGGACTGAAGCCCGAAAGGAACGAGATGAGAGAGGATTTGACCGGTATAACCCGCTCGACACGTCCTTTTTGTGTGAGACGCGCCTTTGAAGTGAAGGTGGCGCCTCCGCGCCTTGGCACAGCCTACTCGTCCTGAGGGTTGGATGAGACACCCCTTTCCACGGCTCAACGGCTACCACTCACTTTGTATTATTCACAAACTCACAAACTAACCCCGCCCCCCGAACATCCATCCATCCATCCAACCCCAACCAACTCCACAACTCCACAACTCTCACTTAATATCATCCTCCTCTCTCCTTTTAACTACTTGCATCTTCTACTATTACTCAGTAACTGCACACGGACACTAGATACCCCGTTGCCTCTTTACAGCATTTCACAGCTCAAACCCACATCAGAAGCGCATCCACCACCATCCATCTCACACCCACTTCCCAACCCCACCCACCCACACAATGACCGTCGACATCGCCTCCCTTAAAGCCACGTTCGACGCCGCAGGCCAGGGCCACGTCTTCACCTTCTGGGACCAGCTCTCCAGCCCCGAGCAGAACGAGCTCGCCGCTCAGCTCTCCGAGATCGACGTCGACCGTGTCAACAGGATCTACCGCAACGCTGTGGCCGCCGAGGAGCCCGTCACTCCCGAGGCAGAGGAGGCAGCCAACCCCCACGAGCTCCAGATCCCCAACTTAGTCGGCCAGGACAAGTCCCGCTCGCGCTCCCCCTCCCCTTTGCCCGAGGAGGCCACCCCTCTCCCCGAGTCGGCCGTTGCGTCCGCGTCCAACGCTGCCGACGCTGCGCGCTGGAACGACATCGGCCTCAACGCCATCGCTGATGGAACCGTCGCCGTCCTTCTCCTTGCCGGCGGACAGGGAAGCCGTCTCGGCTCGGCCAACCCCAAGGGCATGTACGACATTGGACTGCCCAGCAGCAAGAGCCTCTTCCAGTACCAGGCGGCTCGTATTCGCCGCCTCCAGCAAATCGCCGCGGCCCACGTCGGCAAGAACCCCAAGGACGTGCGCCTTAGGTGGTACGTGATGACCAGTGGGCCCACCCGCCCCGTCACCGAGCAGTACTTTGCCGAGCAGAAGTACTTTGGCCTCGACCCCGAGGATGTCGTCTTCTTCGAGCAGGGTGAGTTAAGCGGTGTGGTGCGTGGAGGGGTGCAGTGCGAGCGGCGTGTAGCGACATAGCGACAGCGCTTCCCGCTTTCCTGCTGAACTTGCCGTCCCCCATCACACACCTTCCCCTTGTCGATGCGCTGACCCCAGGCACCCTCCCCGCCCTCTCCAACGACGGCAAGCTCCTCCTCGCTGCCCCCGGCAAGGTGTTCACTGCCCCGGACGGCAACGGTGGCCTCTACGCTGCCCTGCGCCGCCCCGTCAACGCCAACACTGACATGACTGTCCTCTCCGACCTGCACGCACGCGGCATCAAGTACATCCACGCGTACTGTGTCGACAATTGCCTTGTCAAGGTCGCCGACCCTATTTTCGTGGGCTGCTGCATCGAGCGTGACGCCCAGTGCGGTGCCAAGGTTGTGCGCAAGACGATCCCCACCGAGTCGGTCGGCGTCATCGCCAAGCGCGGCGACGCCTACGGCGTTATCGAGTACTCTGAGCTCTCGCGCGAGAAGGCCGAGCTCCGCGACGAGAAGGGCGACCTTGCCTTCTGGGCGGCCAACATTGCCAACCACTTCTACACCACCGACTTCCTCGACACCGTCGAGGAGATGGAGCGCAAGATGGTCTTCCACATTGCGCGCAAGAAGATCCCCCACGTCGACCTTGCCACTGGCCAGGAGCTCAAGCCCACCGAGCCCAACGGCATGAAGCTCGAGATGTTCATCTTCGACGTCTTCCCCTTCGTCCCTGCGCTCAGCGTGCTCGAGGTCGACCGCGCCGAGGAGTTCTCGGGCCTCAAGAACGCCCCCGGCTCCAAGGCTGACTCGCCCGAGACGTCCCGCCGCGACCTGCTCGCCCAGCAGCGCCGCTGGCTCGAGGCGGCCGGCGCCAAGATCGCCGACGGCGTCGAGGTCGAGGTCACCCCGGACGTCACGTACGGCGGCGAGACCCTCGACTTTGTCGCCGGCAAGACGTTTGTGCGCTCGGGCGCCATCTCGTGCCCTGAGGACGTTGCTGCGCTCGTCTAATAGAACACGCGAGCCAGCGAGTGTGAGCGCGAGCGCGAGTGCATTAGAGTGACGAGTGGTCAGTGGTCGTTCGCCGGTTGCGGGCGGCCGCGCGACATTCACGACCAATTCATAGGCTAGGACATTGGACCGGACACAGCATGTAGACATACGTAGCCGACAGGCATGCATCGGGCGTGAGAGCTGAGCGCCGAGCGAAGCGAGGCGCGAGGCGCGAGGCGTGCTTGGACGACTGCGGAAGGGGGATGATGGAGGGAGGAGCATGTACACCAAAGCGAGACTGTCGGCAGTACAGTACATACAGGTTAAGGTGGCCGCAACGTCTTAGCAGTTGGTCCGTGCATGTGGAGTGTGATCATAGCCCAAGCCTTTCACGACCAGGAGCAGGCGGCCAAACTCTCACTGGTCTGCACTTGATTGTTGCCGTTCGACACGACTCTCCACCGCAGTGCACGCCGCTACACCGCTCTGCAGGCTACACCACTCTATACCCACTACTTAGACGCGGCCCCGCCCAACCCCCCGCCTCCGCCCAACCCCACCCGACCCCACCCCAGCCACGCGCACGCCAAGTCTAAACGAGAATGCATGCAGACGGCAGGCACCAACATGATGCCAGGGGTATATCCCCGCGCCCCGCCTCACATCACACCACTTCACGGACGTGAGACCGCGGCCGGGTCTAAGCTAACTACGCCTACTTGTTGACGGACAGGCCGCCGACGTCGGGCATGTCGTCCTTCTCGATGAGCTTTGTGACCTTGCCGATGGCGATCTGGGGTTAGTTCTGTGGTTTGGGTGGGGTAGGAGGAGGGGAAAGTGTGGGGGGAGGGAGGGGAGCGGTGAAGAGACGGTGCTGAGGTTTGACATGAACCGGAGCAGGGCCACGCTCCCCTGTATGCTGGTTGATGCTGGTTTGTCGATGCACTGCACGCGCTCGACCCAATGACTCGAGTTCGACCAGACTCAACAGAACGCCCCGGCTCCGGCCCGACTCGACTCCGCTCGACGCCGAGGGACCTCCTACGACGCGTTCTCCACCGCGTCCCCGCCGCTTCCCCCCAGCCTCCTCGCCTCCTCGCCCGACTTCGTCGGGCTCGTCGGCTTGTCGGACTCACCGTTTTCCCCTGGTCGCGCAGCGTGAACCGGCCGAGCATCTTGTAGTCCTCCCAGCGCTCGATACAGATGGGCTGGGGCGTCTCGATCATGGCCGAGACGAGCATGCCGACCTTTGCGAACTGGGGCGGCTTCTTCGACTTGCGGCGCGTCTTCTTGTCGTAGTAGTGAAGCAGCCTGGGGTTAGCGGCTGTGCGGAGGCAAGGGCAGGATTGGTCGATGAGACAATGAGATGAGAGAGCGGCCAGCTCGGGGTGATTATGCCGCTGGCCATGAAGCTGATGCCCGACCTCGCTAGTCCTCTCATATCATCTCCCAGCAGCTGAAGATCACTCGCTGGTTCCTTCTCTCACGCCGCGCTGCACGCTCGCTGCGCTCGCGTGCTTGACTCACCGTAAGCGTCACCTCCTCGGTCAGGGTGTGCACGTGAAGCACACAGGTGAAGCCCGAGCAGATAATGTTCTGGGTCTCATGATGGACAGGTCGGCCTTGAACGCCGTAACCGCCTTGACGGGCTTGGAGGCGAAGTAAGGACGTAACCGGCTGGACGTCGTCGTCGGTAATACCACGCAGACGGATACGGATGTTGTCGCCGCAGAAGGCAACGTCCATCTCCTCGGCCGTCTCGGTGTAGATGGCGGCGACTTCGACGGTGCTTCTGTTGGGCATGAGCAGGAGGTGTCGCCCTTGCGCACGCGGCCCGACTCGATCTTGCCCATGACCATGTGCCGAGCTCGTTGTACTTCTCCGAGATGGGGAGCATGAAGGGGGCGTTGACGTCGCGGTCGAGGACCTCGATGTTGTCGAGGAACTGGAGGAGGGAGGGACCCTCGTACCAGGAGCGATCTTCTTGTCGACAACGTCCTTCATGTTCTCGCCCTTCTGCGCCGAGACGGGAATGAAGGTAAGGTCGTCTTGGGGTTGAAGCCGACGACTTGAGGAAGGGGTGATCTTGGACTTGATCTCGTCGAAGCTGAAGTCAGTACAGGTAATCATCAAAAGACTCACCGCGACTGGTCCCACTCAACGTCGGGTCGTCCATCTTGTTAACAAGAGGATGAGCTTGTTGATACCGTTGTTCTTGATAAGCATGGCGTGCTCGCGGTCTGGCCGTCGCGCTCGAAACCAGTCTCGAACTCGCCCTTACGGGCCGAGAGCACAAGCATAGCGACATCGGCCTGGCGCACCCTGGATCATGCTGGGCACAACGTCTTGTGGCCCGGCGCGTCGAGGATGGTGTACCGCCTCTTCTCGGTCTCGAACGATGCACGGCCCACCTCGATCGTCTTGCCCTTGGCGCGCTCCTCCTTGTTCTGGTCAAGCGCCCAGGACAGGTACCAGGTCTCGCGACCGGCAGCCTTGGCCTCCTGCTCGAGCTTCTCCATGGTGCGCTTGTCGACGGCGCCGGACAGCTGCATGAGCTGGCCGCCCATGGTCGACTTGCCGGCGTCGACGTGGCCGGTGAAGATGATGTTGAGGTGCGACTTGATGTTGGGGTCGGCGTCGTCGGTACCGTACAGGTCGCGGAGGGCCTCCTGACCAGCGGCAGCCATCTCCTTGTGGACAGTGTCGGCGTCGTTCTTGCCGACACCTTGGAGAAGTTGGGGGTCGAGTGCCGCTCGCGGCAGCGGACGAGGCGGCAGCAGCAGGGTCGCCGCTCCTTGGGGTAGCCTTGGGGGTCTCCTTCTCCTTGGGGGTGGGGGCCTCAGCCTTGGTCTCAGCAGCCTTGGCGGGAGCGACTCGGCCTTGTCTCAGTCGGAGCCGGAGTGGCAGGCTTGGAAGCAGGGGTAGCCGGCTTCGAGTCGGTCGTCTCGGCCTTCTTGCCAATCGAGACGGGCTTGGGCGCGTCGCCCAATCTTGAGCGAAGGAGCAGCAGCACCACCACCACCGATCTTGAGCGAAGGCGCCGCGCCACCGCCGCCAATCTTGAGGCTGGGCGCGGCTTGGACCGCCACCAATGCTCAGCTGGGGCAGCCTTGGGCGCGCCACCACCGATCTTGAGCGACGGAGCGGCCTTGGGCGCACCGCCATGTTGAGGACGGAGCGCCTTGGGCGCACCACCGCCGATGTTGAGCGACGGCGCGGCCTTGGGCGCGGCGTTGTCGCCGCCAAACGACGGCGGCTGGAAGCCCTGGACATTGCGCGCAGGGGCTGGTACGCGCGCTGCTGCTGGGGCTGGTACGCCTGCTGCTGGGGGTAGCCCTGGTAGCCCTGCTGCTGGTATCCGCCGCCGTACTGGGGGTAGCCCTGCTGGCCGTAGGGCGCGCCGCCGTATGCGGCGTACTGGTCGTACGGCTGGCCAGGCTGGCCGGGCTGGGGCTGCTGCTGCTGGCCGCGGGGGACGAAGGTCTGGCCGGGCGGAACTCGAAGGCTCCCGGGTTGAAGGGGGGCTGTCCAGACATGATGTAGTCTGGTTTTTTGTGGTGTTGAGAGAGTGGAAGATGGGTAGATTAGTAAATGTGATAGAGGTGAGCCGGCAGACAACGAGCGCGAGCACAACGAGGCTCCTACCAGGACGGAGGGAGGCAAATGGGGCCTGAACCGCCACTGATCGCTGGCTGCCTTGGGTGTCAAAAGATCATTTAATTGATAAGCACTTTGAAAATTAATGACGTGGATCGATCAACCTCCACCACTGAACCACGGCTGGATCTTTCCAACTTGTGCGAGTATCGAGCGACCCAGGTGCTCGAGCTTACACGACCGAGTCACAAAAACAAGTGCATGCTCCTGCTCGCACGACACCGTCTACACTTCACTCTCCTCGTATCCCTTTCCTCAGAGCCATGTCCGACATTGCCCAGTTTGTCGCCGCGGCGCAAAAGGCCGACCCGCCCTCGTCGGTGCCGACAAGGCTGCTGTTGAGAAGGCCGAGAAGGAGACTGAGCCGCTTGTCTCGGACCTCAAGGTGGGTTGAGATTAGCAGCCGTCGCGCTCGCTCGCACCTGTGCGATGCACCTGAAACGTATGCTGACGCTTCAGGCTCAACGCCAAGCTCCTCCCCATCACCTACCTCGTTGATGCTGCTCCTTCCGCCGCCGACGTTGCGCTCTACGCTCGTCTCAACCCGTCATGGTGCGTCGACCCTTCTCGCCCTGCTCGACCTTTCCTCAACTTTGAAGCGCTCACTAACACCAGGCCTCGGCCCCCGCTGCCCAACATCCCGAGCACCCCGCCGTCCTCCGCTACTTCCTCCACGTCCAGGAGCAGGCTGGTGTCAAGGCCGCACAGAGCTGCCCAACGCCTTCCCTCCCGTCGACATTGACGTGAACTCGCTCCCGCGCCTGTGCGCGTCGCACCCCCTCCCAAGGAGAAGAAGGCGAAGAAGGAGGGCGGCGAGGCCAAGGAGGGCAAGAAGGACAAGAAGGCCGACAAGGCGGAGAAGAAGGAGGGCAAGAAGGACGCGGCCGCGCCCGCTGCCGGAGCCGCCGCCGCCGCGCCTGCCGAGGGAGAGAAGAAGGAGGGCAAGAAGAAGGAGAAGAAGGAGAAGGCGCCCAAGGCGCCCACGGCGCCGGCCACTCCCGCCATCCCCATGCCGTCGATGATCGACCTGCGTGTCGGCAAGGTGCTCGACGTCAAGCGGCACCCGGACGCCGACTCGCTGTACGTCGAGACGATCGATGTCGGAGAGCCCGAGCCGCGCACCGTCTGCTCCGGCCTCGTCAAGTACATGAGCGAGGACGACATCCGCGGCGCCACCGTCATTGTGGTGTGCAACCTCAAGCCGGTGACTATGCGTGGCGTCAAGTCGTTCGCGATGCTGCTGTGCGCGAGCGAGAAGGGTGCCGATGGCGAGAAGGGCGGTGTCGAGTTCGTCCTCCCTCCCGCCGGAAGTGTGGCTGGTGAGCGCGTCTACTTCGAGGGCGAGAAGTACGAGTCGCAGCAGCCTGAGGCGCTGCTCAACCCCAAGAAGAAGGTGTTTGAGACTATCCAGCCCAACTTCTCGACCCTCGACAACCTCGAGGCCGTGTGGACCGACCCCGAGACCAAGGAGGTGCACCGTATCCGCACCAAGGACGGCGTGTGCAAGGCCAAGTCGTTCAAGGGTGCGTCGCTCTCGTAGATGATGTAGAGTGGTACAGGTCCGCGAGTTCGTGGGAGCGAAGCGAACGCGAACGAGAGGGCGTAGCATTGGGCATGAATGTAGAGGACACCGTGTCTATCCACGAAAGGTCCCATGGGCTCGTGAGTTATATCAGTAAAGAAAATACATTGGCTGCAACGCCCCCCGCCCATGTACAATGCAGATACATACACACAATCCTATGCCAACTAATCCGATGCTACGCCTATTCGAGCACTGGTGCGGGAGGCTTGAAGGTCCCGAAGCCCTTCGCCTCATACAGCAGCTCGGTACGGATCACGATCTTGCCGCCGCCCATACCGACCGCGCTCCCCTCGTGGAGCAGCGATCCCTCCGTGTCGCCGTGCGCTGTGTGTCAGCCACCACTCGTTTCTGTTCACCCATTGACCTAGACTTACGGAAACAGAGCACAGCGCCTTGGATAGGCTTGACGCTCGTGGCGTCCATGACGCCCATCTCGTTGGACGGGAGGAAGAACGTCGTGCATCCCGTGTCCTTGGGAATATCGCTGTTGAGGTACACCAGTAACGTGTACCGGGACCAGAGCGGGTCGTCGGCCGGCTGCGAGTCGTGGAGGTACTCGCCCGTCTCCTTGTCGAGGCCAGCCGCGGGCCACGCGCCATCGATGTGCGGCCGGTACAATTGGTTCTCGGTATACTGGTAGACGCGGAAACGCGCATTGATGCCACGCACCTTGCCGCCGCCGACGCCGTCCGAGCTGACCGGGGCGGTCGGGCGGACAAACGGCAGGATCTGGGCGTAGAAGTGGTCGAGGAAAGGCTTGTCTGCCAACCAGACAAAGTTGCGTGCCAGGATGGACGTCTTGAGCATGGCCGAGCCCTCGGCCGCTTGGTCCTTCTCGAACCCGATCGCCGTGGCGGCCTGGACGATCTGGAGGCATTCTTCGGGCGTGAAGACGTCGAGCACGACGAAAGCTCCAGGCACGCCGGGGACGTCGACGCGGCTCGGCGCGCGGCGCGCCTCGGGAGGCGTGAGCCGGATGCGCCCCGGGTCGGAATGGTACACGGTCGAGTCGTAGAGGTTGGGTGGGCGGCGGTCCGCGCCCTTGATGAAGTTGACAACACGGAAGCCGGGATAGGGCTTCTCTGGCTCGGAGTCGTGGAGCGTGCCAGAAGTCATGCGCTCCCAGATGGGGATCTCGCCGCCCTCGACGCCGAGAGGAGGGCGCGCGGCCCAGATACGCGACTTGCGCACATGGTCGCGCGCGACCAGGCTCTCGCCGGCCGGCACGACGCCGGGTACGTGGTTGGCAATACGCAGGATCATGTCGAGACACCGCAGCGCCTCGGGTCGCCGGGGCTGCCGTCCGGCGCCGACGTCGCGTCGCACTCCCGCACCCAGCGCTGCAGCGCGCCGAGCTTGGGCGGCAGCCGCCGCGTGTACATCTCGAAGAGGAGGACGAGCGCGTCCGTAAACCGGTAGTCCTTGAGCGCCGCGCTGATGCGCGATGTCAGGCTGGTGCCGATCGTCGCGCCGGCCACCATGACCTGGTGCAGCTCGAAGACGGAGCGCTTGAGCTCCTTCATCTCCTTGCCCGCCAGCGCGGCGGGGTTCTCGGCGAGCGTGCGGAGCACGAAGACGGCCGTCTCGAGCTCCTCGAGCAGGAGGAGGGCGTCGGACGACTCCTCCGAGTCGGGCGGCGTAAGGGGCCCAGACGACTTGGCGGGGAGAGGGACGGCGGACGGTTTCGCCGCCTTGACAGCCGCCGCGGCGGCGGGGACGGCGCTCGTGCGCTTCCGCTTTTTGGCCTGTTCTGCGCGCCTGCCCATGGTGTCTTGTTGTGTGAGGTGGTGGACGTAACTCTCAGAGGATCATCGAGGGTGGAGCTCTCACGAGAAATCTGGGGTGGAGGAGCGGAGGCATTTTCAGTGGCGAGCCCGAGTGTGGGTGGCGGAAGCGATGATCTTGTGCGGGGCAGCCAAGTTGCCCTGTATAGAGTGCATGCACTCGTCCTAGCACGAGGTAGAGACAAACATGTAGATGTCTGTACAAGAGTGTGGACTGCATGTCTGTGTATGAATGTAGTGTGTACAGACGAGTGTGTACAGATGAATGTGCACAGATGTGCTGTCGCGTCCAGACTACCTGGTCTATGACCCAGGTGGCCTATGATGGAACCACACAGCCCCGCCAACCTGCCAGCAGGCCAACTCAGCTCAGCGCTCGGCGATCAAGCCCGGGGCTGACTACGCTACACCCCACCCGCAGCCATGTTATCACACCCGGGTTCCGCCTGATTATCGCACGGCGACCATGGGAGCGGCGTGGATGATTGGCTCCGATACCGGATATTGATTCGGGCCACGCCAAGAGACGTCTTCGGCCGTGATTATGCCATCCACAAAGCTACCACGCAGCGTCGACTAAGCAGCTGCGCGCCAGGCAGCCAGGCAGGCAGGCAGCTCAGGCTGCATGCCCGAGGTCGAGGTCGAGGCCCCGAGAGGCAGAATGCATTGTCCTTGTGCACCTAACAATGGTCAGCCACGCGAGCACAGCATGGCAGCCTCGCCACCCAGCAGCCGCGCATAGCAGGCGCCGGAAAAAACTAGCAAAAGGATTGCGCCATGTCCGAGAATGCGATTTGGATACGGCCGTCGAATTCCAAGTTGTCCCTAATCTACAGTCAGCCTCGGCGACCCCCTCGGCCCCTCGGCCGCTTACCTAACACCCGCACCTCCCCCGCCTCTCCTCTCCGCCTGCTCCCCCTCCCCACCGACGTGTTTTTCCTTACCCACCGCCACCTCCTCACATCCTTTATCCGTCCTCAAAACCCTCTGTCTCCAACTCTCTCTCATCTCTCTCGCCCACCATCTCTCCCCTACTCCGCACATCTCTGCGGCGCGCATCTCTAGCCCGCCCCCACCGTCTCTCCGCTCAAGCCCAGCTCCCGCGAGCCCGCTCGATCCACACCCCACCCACACCCACACCGCAGCAAGGTCCTACGCGCCTCGCAGCCCTCTCGACGCTCGACTTTGACAAGAAGAACAACTCCAAAATGGCTCCTATCGGTTGGAACCTCCGCGTCCCCTCGGCCAACGGCCAGCGCTCGACCAAGAAGCACTCGGCGACCGTGATCATCGGCTCCGGCCCCGCCGGCCACACCGCCGCCATCTACCTTGCGCGTGCCAACCTCAACCCTGTCCTCTACGAGGGCATGCTTGCTAACGGGTGAGTACCGAGATCGGCGCGCAGCGCCGAGCGAGGGTAGACATAGCAGTCTGAGGGAGCGGTAGCTAGTAGGCTACTGTGGTGGTGCGGAAGGCTCGCTTAGCCGGCGGAGCCTGCACCAATAGCCCACCAACAGCCTCCCTTCCATACTCTCCTCCCGCCCCAGAACCCGCTGACAGCAGCTTCGCGCCCGGCGGCCAGCTCACCACCACCACCGACGTCGAGAACTTCCCCGGCTTCCCCGAGGGCATCACCGGCCCCAACCTCATGGACAAGTTCCGTGCCCAGTCGGAGCGTTTCGGCACCGAGATCATCACCGAGACCGTCGCCAAGGTCGACCTCTCGGCCCGGCCGTTCAAGTACTGGGTCGAGGGCGAGGAGGAGGAGGGCGACTTCCTCACTGCTGACACGTGAGTACCGAGCGTACGAGCGTCGCGAGTGCGCGAGTGCGCGGGTGTGCGAGGTGCAAAATGCGAGCGGACTAGCCTCTGGGTTCACCCTGGTTCTACCTGCCGCTGCCGCCGTGCCGCCGTGCCGCCGTGCCGCTCCCGTGCTCCCCCACTCCCCCGCCCTGTCATGGACAGACACTGACGGCAGCCTCATCATGGCCACCGGCGCGTCCGCCAAGCGCATGCACCTCCCCGGAGAGGACACCTACTGGCAGTCGGGTATCTCTGCGTGCGCCGTCTGCGACGGTGCCGTCCCCATCTTCCGGAACAAGCCTCTCGCCGTTGTTGGCGGCGGCGACTCGGCGGCCGAGGAGGCGATGTACTTGACCAAGTACGCTTCGCACGTGTACGTCCTCGTGCGCCGTGACGAGCTGCGCGCGTCCAAGATCATGGCCAAGCGCCTCCTCGCGCACCCCAAGGTGACCGTCGTGTGGAACACGGTCGCGACCGAGGCGTGCGGCGACGGCGAGCTCCTCCAGTCGCTCAAGCTCAAGAACGTCAAGACGGACGAGGTCTCCGAGCTCCCCGTCAACGGCCTCTTCTACGCCATCGGCCACGTTCCCGCCACCGAGATCGTCAAGGGCCAGGTCGAGACCGACGAGGACGGCTACATCGCCACCGTGCCCGGCACGACCCAGACCTCGGTCTGGGGTGTGTTCGCCGCCGGCGACGTCCAGGACAAGAAGTACCGCCAGGCCATCACCTCGGCCGGTTCGGGATGTATGGCCGCGCTCGAGGCCGAGCGCCTTCTTGCTGAGGAGGAGGCAGACGCCTGCCCCGCGGCGGCCAGCCCCGCCGCCGCGCACTCGGCACTCGCGCCCCAGGCGACGCTTAACGGTAACGGCCACTAGATATTAGAGTGATGGATTGGTGCAGCATAGCGAGTCCGCGTGCACACAAGCCCACGAACCGGGCGAACGGGACGAGCGGCGGCGAGCAGCGGCGAGCAGCGGCGAGCAGCGGCGAGCGGGAGCTAGAGTGGTTCGTGGTTTGCAGTGTGTAGTTTGCGGCGTGTGGTCTGCGTGTGTGGTTGCAGTGTCACTTGTTGTCAGCTTGGCGGGACTGTTGGAGTGGACAGAGCAGTCTAAGTCGGAATAGTTGAGCGGCCAGATTAGGCACTGGCCTCTCAGTGCGGAACGTGCCGCTGCGTCAGTGGTCGGGCGTTGTGGACCAGTGCCATTTGCTGGCGGGCGGCTGGGGCTAGTTCAGTGCGTCTGGCTGCATCTAGCAGCATGAGGATGGTTTACGGAGAGTATCAATGTTGAGAGAACATGAGTACCGAGGACCAAAATGTAGCTGAGCTCATCACAAGCCAGCTCCTGCACCTACGGCCACTCTCACTCCCTGTCCTCTCGTGCTGTACTCTCTCACGACACACTCGCTTCTCTGCCTACCAGTAGACGCCGCTACTCACCCCTTCTCGTGCGGAACGCAAATGCAAACAATGCCATGCCAATAATACAACCCCTCAAAGTCTAGCACACTACTCCTCATGCGGCGCTGGCGCACCCCGCCTCCCCGCGGTCGCGAGACACCCCTCGACGACCTGGAGCAGGTGGCTGTTCTCGAGCGCGGCCTGCACGCGCTCCTTGTCGTTGAGCTGCTTGTTCACCGCGTGTTCGGACTGGTGTGTGCCGGGCTTGATGCGGATGTCGACGCGGTATCGCCGCGGCAGGGCGCGGAGGAGGCGGACGCGGAGGGAGAGGCCTGGGGTTAGCGGACGAGCGCACGAGAGCACGAGCGGAGCGAGTGCGCGAGTGCGCGAGTGCGTGATGACCTGAAGAGGGGGGAGAGGTGGGAACGGAAGGGGAAGTATGGGCCAGAGATTGGGAGGACGACGATGATGGGTGGAGTAGGTGGGATGGGCAGAGAAAGCGGGACGATAGCCAAGCACATCCAAGTGGACGGCTGGGCTAAGCCAGGAGCCATACCTCCTCCTCAGGTCCTCTTGCCTCCCATCGCCACCCTCCCGAAGCCGCACAGCACTCCACACCCTCTCCCCCCTCCCCGCCCTCCTTCCATCCCCATTCCTTGCTGCCGCGCAACTCACCAATCAGCGTCGACATCGAACAGTGCGGAATCGTCGGCGTGAGATACACGAGCACGCGGTTGCCGAGCACATGAATGTCCTCGCGGCTCACGACGCGGAGCTGCTCGAGCGACACGGGGTGTTCGGGGTCGGTGACGCTGCGGAGAAGGTCTGCGGTCAGCGGCGCCAGCGAAGGCCGCGCGGAGCGCCGGCGAGCAGGGGCGGGCCGAGCTAACAGCTGAACACAGCGAGCGGGCGAGGCGGGCCATCGGGACCGGCCGCCAGAAATGAAGATGGGCTCAATGGCAGAGTCCTTGGCGGCCAGGTCGAGATGGTGGCGAGGCGGCGGCGAAGGTGGCGGCGAAGGGTTGGCGAAGGGTGGCGAAGACGGTAGCCGCGACGGCAGCGTTGACGCTAACGACATCTGACCCTTCGCCACCCTTGCTCAACTGCTCGTCCATCGTGCACACCTCTGTAGCCTCGCCACTCGCCGCCACTCGCCACACGTCGCCACTCGCCACTCTCATCGCCACTTGCCACTCAACGCGTTCTACTACCCCTTCACCCGCTCGCCCGCCGCCGCCACTCGACTCACCAAACACCTCCTGCGCATCGATCTCCTCCTCCTCCGCCCCGCTCCCCTCCTCGCTCCCACTGCCGTTCTCGTCCGCCCACGAGTCGTACGCCTCGCTCCACACGCCCTCGGCGCGGTGTGCGGACTGCGTCGCGAAGATCGTCGGGGCGGCGTTGTCGAGGGGTCGGCTCATCGTTGTCGCTGTTGTGTGTCGCTGTCTGGGTGCTGATGTAGATTGTAACGGGATGTCAATGGAGGCCGAAGTTGCGGACGGTGGATGATTAGTGAGCCGAAGTTGGAAGTTGAGGTGGAGGTCACGAGTCGCAGGGAGGGAGGGTCGCTGGGTGGGTGGGTTGGGCGCAAGATCATTGGCTGCCACAGACTCACCGTAAAGGTCCGAGCTAACCCCGATTCGTCCTCCCTCCCCCCTCCCCTCCCCTCCTCCCTCCCTCCCTGCCCTCGCTCGCTCTCGCTAGCTCGCTGCTCGTCCACACCTCCTCCATCGTCCATCACCAAGACTACGCACCACTCATCACCATGGCCGAGGAAAAGTGAGTCGCCCGTCGCGCCTACCCCACCCCCTACCGCTGCCCGAGACAACGCTGACAGACAGGACCTACACCGTACGTTGACTCAAATCTGCCCCCTCCCGCGCTCGACAGCTAACACTCCAGCTCCAGACTGCTGGCTTCGAGTGAGTTGCGCCATACATAGGCTGTGGGATTCGCTGACGCCAGCGCCCGGTTCCCTAACCAGAACCAGACCAAGCACTGGTACGCCGACTGAGCGAGCGAGGAGATGGAGCTGACGCGCGCCCGGCGCATTCCGACCACCCGGCTCGACTTTAACTCGCGCTTCATCCACACTATAGCTGGGTACGTCTTCCCCCTAGTCGTTGGTGTCGGCGTCGGCAGCGGGACCTTGAGCGCGAGAGAAATGCGAGGCGAATGCTAGGAGAGTCGAGGTTGCGCAGAGTCGGCGAAGAGACGGAGGGGCGGAATGCAGTGGGCATGCGCCTGCTCCCTTCCCTCCTGCTTGCCTCTCCCTCTTCCACTGCACCTCTCGCCGTCCTCTCGCCGTTCTTTCGCCGTCCCTCGCCGTCCCGTCCACGGCGAGCCCCGCCTCCCTGCCCACACCGCCCACCCACACACCCGAACTGCGCTAACACCCCCACAGCAGAACTTCGTTGACTACCACAAGTGCGTCAACGCCAAGGGCGAGGAGTTCGCCCCGTGCCAGCAGTTCAAGCGCGCCTACCAGTCGCTCTGCCCCAGTGAGTCTGAGTCTGAGTCTTCGAGGGAGCGAGCGTGAGCGAGCGGGCGAGAAGGCGAGGAGGCGAGAAGGCGAGGAGGCGGGAGATGCAGGCGGGGCGTGCGTGGAGACCGGAGGCGTGGAGACCGAGGCGTGGAGACCGAGGCGTGGAGACCGAGGCGTGGAGACCGAGGCGGGGAGACCGAGGAAGGCGAAGAAGGGCTGGGACGCGGAGAGTGAAGAACGGCTAGCTCGGAAGGTGCCAGAGCGACGGACGGCCAGGAGGGATTCGGGAAGTGCAGGCGCAGACGCAGACAGGCCAGGGCCGTGGGCGCGGAATGCGGCGCGAGGCGGAGGCGGCGTCAATCGTTGGCGCTTGTCAATAGCAGCTGCAATTGGAGAGCGGTGTGGTGGGCGGCGTCGACGGCGTCGATGTCGGGCGTTGTGCATTTGCGTCGTACATTGCGTCGTGCATTGCGTCGTCTGTTGCCTGCCGTCCTGCCTCGTCCTTGCCGACCCCAGCCTCAATACCGCCACCACACCGCTCTCCCCTTCCACCTCCCCCCCCCCCCCCCCCCTCCCCCCCTTCACTCCCGATTCGCCAACACATGGCCATACCCCACACCCCCCACACCCACACTAACGCGCAGACGAGTGGTCCAACAAGTGGACCGAGCAGGTCGAGAACGGCACCTTCCCCGCCTCGATCGAGCCTTAGAAAGGTGTCTGTAGCTGCATGATATCAAAGCTGCAAAGCCAGCGGTTGAAAGACTGTGCGAGCTGCACGGGGTGCGAAGCGGAGTGTGGAGTGTAGGGCGTTGAGTGTGCAGCGGAGCATTGAGCGTTGAGCGTGCAGCAGCATCTCGGTCGAATGTGCTCAGTTCCAAGTTGCTCGTCAAGTTGCTGCTCCGAGATGCTCGATCCGACGCTACACTGAGCTGTTGAAGAAATCAAGGAGGCCCGCGTCGCGTTGTCGGCGCCGCGCCAGTGGCTCAAACTCATCCATGCTGTGTTGTGTACTGTCATAATCACATCGCTCCACGCACTCCACTCCACTCCACTCCATGTCCGCCCCGACGGCGCGCATACAGCGCATATTAATTCCACACCCGTCACCACGCCTCCCTCACCACGCTACTGCTGCGCCTGCGCAGTGTCGCTACCCCCTGCATCGTCCTCCTCGACAAAGATCTCCTGGTACTTCTCCAGGATCGTCTCGATCGCCTGCGTGTCAGCCTCTTGTCCTTTCCCCTTCCTTGCCTCGCAGCAACCCACCTTGCACTGGAAGTTCATGTGCTCGAGGTTCAGCCCGCCCTCCTCCGGCGGCGCGCCGAGGAGCGTGGGGCCGAAGACGATGGAGAGATTAGACGCCGACATCTGGTTGATGCCCTCCTTGCGCCGGATCTTGTCGAGGTGGCCCATAAAGTATTTGAGCGTCGCGTAGTTGGGGTCTGGCAGCTCGTTGACTTGCTCGTGCAGTCTGATGTGTCGCAGGCGGTCGTTGTCGTACCGCGCGGCGTCGACGAAGCCGTGATACAAGCCGTATGTGAGGAGAGGTTCGGGCAGCTCGCGGAACCACAGCTTGAGCGCGCCAGACACGACGTTGATGTCCGAACTCCACGCCTCGTCCATTATATCGACCGCGTCAATGTCTGCCGTCAGTGGGTCGTTCGCCTACGCATAGAAGCAGACGCACCCTTGTCCAACGCGTTCTTCAATGCCTGCACTTTACTCGTCGTGCCCGAGAGACGGTAGATGCCGATCGAGTCGAGGCCTATTGATCAGCACCAAGCACACCAAAGGGAACAAGAGGAGGCCATCACGCACCGTACGCCTCGATCGCTTCGGCACACTTGATGACCACCTTGGGCACTTCTGTGCTGTCCCGGGCAATCTGGTCACCAAGATCCACGCCAAACGTGGCTCCAGAGTTGGCTGGAATGCCTGGGCTCGTGTACATGTCCGCTGTGGATGCTGGAGAGGGGCCGGTCTGAGAGGACTGAGCTGGTGTTTGGTTGCCGTTTCCGTTGCTAAGGGGTGGCAACTGAGGAGGGGCCTGCTGCACCAACGACTGCGACGATGGCTGTGGTAAGTCGCGCTGTTGTTGTTGTTGCTGCTGCTGCTGTTGTTGTTGTTGCTGTTGTTGCTGAAGATGCGACACTGCTGGGATCTCATTGTCAGCAATCGCGTCCAATTGAGGTAACACTCACGTAGCCCTCGTCGTATAGCCCTTCCCTGCGCGGTCCCTTTGGTGCGTTGCGCGCGACGGCGTAGTTTTGCATGTACGCCTTGAAATCAGAGCGGTTGTCAATTAGGTCGAAGATGGCCTTCATCCCCGCTGAGACCCCGTCAGCCATCGCGCCCCGATCATCGCGGAAGCATCCATGCACTCACCATCTTCTGGGTTTGGAGGGGCCAGAAGGGTTCCCTCGGACACAACGGTCGACTCGTACATGTACGCGTAGCGCGTAAGGTGGTACTGCACACCATTGTCGAGCTCGTCCGCGCAGTCCTTGAGGTGCTGCGAGAGTAAGCATTCCCGTTCTCCGCGCAACCTGCTCCCCACTCACGCGGACAATCTTGGGCAGCTGGAAGTTGAAGTACTCCTGCCGCAGCGACTGGCTCTCGAGACACGCCTTGCGGAACGCCTCGCTCGTCGACGCCATGCGCGCTCGAACATCGTCCTCGTGCTTGGCCATCTGAGCCGGGTTCTTGCCCTTGAACAGGCCCTTGGTCATCGCCTTGCCGATGCCCTTCTTGCCACCCGCGGTTGGGAGGCCATTGCCCGCCGCCGCGTTGGCCGCGTTCGTCGACCGCATCCCCGCATCACGAAAGTTCTCGCCTTCCTTGGCTACCAGAATGCGCTCCAGCTCTTCGGCCGTTTGGTCAAAGCGCGCCTTGGCCTTGTCCATGACCGTCTCACTCTCCTGTAGGATACCCTGCAGCCGCGTGCCATTGTCCCTATGCTGGACGGTCAGCAACTGCCATCGCGCACGCCGAGTGAACTCACCTGCTTGCGCTGTCGCTCGCCTTCCCTCCCCAAAGAGAACATCTCCTCGCTCATCTCCGTCAACCGCTGCGCGAACCGCAGGCGGTTCTGACCCAGTTGCTCTTGCAGGCGCAGCGCGGCTTGGTACGCGGCGACAAACGAGCCCGCTTTGCAGTCCGCCTTGCCATACACGTCGTTGGTTGTGCGCGCAAGGTCGCTCAATCCACGCGCGTACTTTTCCTCAACCTCGGCGCGTTGCCTGAAGAAAGTGCCCACTTGCTTCGCTTGTTAGCGCGTCACATGCGCAGCCATCACTCACTTTACACGACGCGATGCTCTGCTTTATTCGGTCTGAGAGGAGGGGCAATGCACACTGCGAGTCAGTTGGTGCGTCTTTCGTCGTTGTAATGAGGGGCAGTACTCACATCCATGTCACAGAGGCCGCGCAGTATGCCCTCGTCGAAGCCGATAGGCTCGTCCTTGCTCTCTAAGCGCGACGACGTCGACATGCGGCGCTGGACAGATTGCGCACCAGGTCCCGGAGTCGCCACAGCAGTGGATACAACCGAGACCTGATCGGGCGAGGTCACCCCACCGCCCGTCGACGCGCCTGTAGACGAAGACGACGCGTGCATCATCAGTGGTGGTGGGGTGGGTTGTCCTGATGACTGTGATGCTGTTTTGGTCAGCGCCGCCGAGTCGACGCGTGGTTGACAACAACGCCAAGCGTTCCGGTTGTGTAAAACAACAAGAGCACACGCACGCTCACGCTCACGCGCACGCGCACGCGCGCGACCTCCACGATAGACTGGATCCAAACTCACCTGGATCAACCATGTAGCCGGATGCCCCGTAGCCAGTACGTGAGCGGAAATCGATATCGGACCCGCCGTAGACGCCGTCTTGATAGGAGTCCATGTCGGCCGGCCGGAGGAGGGGATGTAAGGATTAACTTAAGAAGTGGATGAAGATGTAGCAAGGGGGTTTTGCGATGTGGAGATGAAGGGGAGAGGGAAGGAATGGCAAAAGGGGGCAGTGTTTGAGAGGGGGCGGTGGTAGGTACAAGGGAGTAGGAAGCTGTGTCCGAAGTAGTGTTAAATCGATCGGCCTAAGGTTTGAAGCCGAAGGAGAGGAGATTTCGAGCGATGCCGCCGAAAGTGCGATGGCAGTATTAAATGGAATATTAATGGATGACTTGTCGTTGTCGTGGTCGTCGCTGTTGTTGTTGGATGCGTAGGAGTAGTAGTAGATGTGCTTTTGCTTGCTTGTGCAACAAGTAGTACTTGGTGTAAGGTGGCGGGGAGTCTAACCAGGGTTGGAGGGGAAGGTGCAAGGAGGGGGAAAGCGAAAGGGGCCAAACCTGCCTGTACCTGCGCGTATCGTGTATCAACCTTTACTCCCTACTACGGAGGAAGCGCGCGTCTCTGGCACGGGCATTCAATACAATCTCCGCTTTCTAATACAGAACCGCGTCTAATCCATTAGTCTGCCAGTTGCGCGTCCATTTGAAGATTCAAATCTCCACTACTGCCTTCTTCTCGCTATTGTTGCAAAGAAACGCGCGCATCACACTACCAGAGTTGAAGGAGGCTGGAGAGGGGACACGAGGTGCAAGCGGGATACCGTTACTTCTTAACCAAGACACTGCGTCCATCCATTCGCTGCCCCCAAGATGCTCCACGACGACTTGGGGCTCCAATGGCAATGGCTCCAATGGCACTTCGCCGACTAGCTCTACAAGCCCATGTTCGCTTGCTGCAATCCGCGGGATCCATACATGAGCATACATGAGCTACCAAAGTTCACCTCCGCTTCCTGATGCGTACGGGCTGTAGCATATCCTCGGTAAGGCTCCCGCAACCCCCTCCACGGGCTGAAGCGAGCCTTCCCGTCCCTAATCCCTTCGCCTGTCCCATAAGAGACAATGTCTATTCCTGCCGCGCGACCCCACCATGCTGAAACTCGGCCAGAGACGTCGACAACGCCCTCTCAGAACCCCAATGGCCCCGTCTTCCGGCTGTCGGATCCGTCCACCGACTGGATCTCGGGTCCCGCAGCGGCGTCCTTCTCCTCCTTCTTCTCATCCTCCTTCGTCTCGTCCTCCTTCTCCTCCTTCTCCTCCTCCTTCTCCTTCTCCTTCTCCTCCTCCTCCTCCTTGGGGGAAGGCGTCGGCTTGTAGGGTTCCCGGAGGGATTCGGAGACGAAGGGCTGGTCGGCAGCCTCGGGCGGCCGGATGAGGAGCACGGCGAAGAGGAGGACGATGAGGACGGTGGTGCTGAGCGTGGTGACACTCACGCCGAGGCGCGCGGCCTGGTCTTGGATCCATGTCGTTTCCATCTCCATGCCGCAGGACCTCGATTGATCGGATGTGGGAGAGCGGAGTAGGAGCGAACGGGCGAGACAGAGGTTTGTTTGGCGATGGAGAAGAAAATCAGAGATACAGCGATCTAGGGCCACGATGTCATGACATGCCAAGCACGTTGTGGGACCTCCACCTCCACTCTCGATTCACTTGGTCCATGACTTCTGCGCAACACCTTCTCTCCATCGTTCTATACACTTACAATGAAGACACCCACGCTCTCTCCAACACTCTACGTCCTTTTCGCCCTCCCGTTCCTCGCCCGGCTCCTCCGCGCCAGCAAGGGCCCGACGCGCGAGCAGCTCGTCAAGCCCACTGACGAACGTGTCGTCCTGCTCGGCGCGTCATCTGGCGTCGGCAAGGACCTCGCATTGGCCTACGCCAAGCGCGGCGCCAAAATGTGAGAAGCTTCGTTGCTGCTGACGTTCTTAAGCTGATACATGCAGATGCTTGGTCGCTCGCCGCGCTGAAGTCCTTGAGACGGTCAAGGCTGAGTGTGTTGCATTGGGTCTCGATGCCAGCCGCGTACTCGTTGTGCCCGCCAACATCACAACCCCCGCCGACTTGGTTCGTGTGCGCGAGGAAGTTGTGAAGGGTAAGCTCGCTTCTTAACCCCGTTAAGCTGACGGCAGCCTGGGGAGGCCTTGACACGCTGCACATCCTCGCCGGCGTGCCGAGCACGCACACGTTGCTCCAGCTTGCTGGTGTCGAGCTGGTGCCGGACGCGAGCGACAAGTCTGCTCGCCCTCGCCTTGTCTCTCGCGGGGCCGACGAAGTCAACGACCTCGCTCCCGCTACTGCGCCGTCCTCCCTTCCCTCCGCTTCTGGACTTGAAGCTGTCGCGGCTGAAGCTCGCGCATGCGCCGAGATCAACTTTGTCGGGACTGCACTCGCGCTCGCCGCCTTCCTCCCTGTTCTCGCGTCGTCCTCACTATCACCTGCCCTGCACCACCTCTCTTCCGTTGCGGCAACGATTGCGGCGCCTTCCCGATGCCTCTACTCAGCCACCAAAGCCGCCGCACTGATGGCGGTCGAGAGCGCCCGCGTCGAGTGCGAAGGAGCCGGCGTCCGCTTCTTCTGTAAGCTCTTCGAACGGTGCTTGTAAGCTGACATCAGCACTCCTCCCCGGCACGATCGACAACGAGTTCCGCACCAAGACAGCCTTCTCGGCCGACGGTGGAAACTGCGAAGTGCAAAAGGGCGTCAACGGCGGATGGACTGAGAAGCTGCTCCTGCCTCCCCAGAAGGTCGTCGACACCATCCTCACCAATCTCGCTCTTCCTCCTGCGCCATCTCCCCTCATTCCCTACCCTCCATTCTCGTGGGTGCCGGGCCTGAGCACCCCTCCCAAGTCGCAGTTCCACCTGCCATTCATGTACAAGCTCGCCACGCTGCTGAGCCTCACGCCATTGGGATACCTGTACGTGGAGCCCAATGCTCGCAAGAAGTACGGGCTGCGGCCTTAGGATGGTTAAGTTCTTGTTCCGGGTTTATAGACTGCTTATGATATAGATATCAAATGGCAAGTCGCATACCGGGGCTTGCGATTGCTGACGGCAGGTTATGCCACCTCTGTTGCTCGTACACGGGTCCAAGCCCACATCTGGCGTTCACGGCGTACCCCGGCTTCGATCCCACCGAGACCCATGACTGACGCGATCCCTTGCGACTATCATCGGCCACCATCACATTGCTCTATAGTTGATGGTCAGCGCTGGTTGTGTCTCCACAACTCGACTGGGTGCGTGTCCGAACTCAGGCTTAGGGAGTAGCGTATGGGAATTGCACTGAGTGGATGTTGGTGGTTACTGCGATACTTCTGCACATTTGGGCGTTTATCACAGCCACGACCAACTACTTGGGCGAGATACGCTGCAGATGTCCCACAACGCCTAAGCGCCACTCAACATATTCTCCCTAAGCACACTTATCTCACCTTCGTCTCCAATGGTCCAACGCCTACTACACAGCTATCCTTCACAGCCGTCACCACGCAGGATCTCGTAGTCTCCACCTCAGAGCGTGCAGCTGCACTGCTGCAGTAATTCACACCACGTATTCGTCCGCACCACCGCGGGGTGCCAGGCGGCACTGTGGGAGCCGTTGTACGACGCGCGCGACGGTGGCGGCGACTGATGTCCAGGGCAGGTGCATCCCGGAAGCACCTGGTTGTCGGGAACGCCAACGGGGTTGAACGTCGGGGCAGCCGGAGAGAGAGTGGGAGGGGGCGAAATGTGGACCGAGGGCGAGCCGTGCACCGAATACGGACGCTGAACAGGCGCGACCGGCGAGGGTGGGGGCTGCGACTCATACGGCGGCACAGCCGGCATGGCAGGAGGACTCGAGGTGTCGTTCGGAAGGGGGGTCAGAGCGCGCGGTGGGGCAGCGGCAGTAGGCGTGAGAGGCGCGACAGGCGAGGTGGAGGCGAGGGAGAGGACGGTGTCCTTGACGCCGCCGATGAGCCCGGATAGGTAGCTCTGACCTGTGTTGTCGGGCACGAGTCCGTTGTTCGTGTTGCTTTTGACGCGCTCGTCCTCTTCCTTCTCATCGTGCCACTGCGCCTCCTTTGCTTGGCCTGTGTCGTTCTCCTTGCTCGCGTCCTTGTCCTTCGCCTTGCCCTTGTCATTACGCTTCTTCTTCTTCTTGGCCTTCTCGCCAGCCTTCTCGTCCTTGGTTTCCGTGCCCTCTTTGTCGTCGCACCGATTCGCGGCCTCCTCCTCCAATGACACAATGCCCCCCACCGCCTCGTCCGTAGGCGCTGACGCGCGCTGACGGCATTCACCCGACATGCCACAGGGCGCCGAAGCGAGTCCCGGGTGCGAGCCCGCCTCCTCTCCATCAGAGAACAGGCTGGCAATGTATTCCCGCTCCTCGGACGTAAGGCGCTCCAGCACGTCCTCAATCGGCTCGTCCGACACCGTTCCCGCCGAGGACGAAGGAGACGGAGGAAGTGCGCGTTGAAGAGCGGTGGTGTAAGGGCTCACATAGCTGCGGAGCGGGGAGTTCATCGCGAGAGGCGCGTCGATGGGTGCGCGGGAGGCGGCAGGCGGGGAGTAGGTGGCCGAGGCGCGTGGCGATGGCACTGTGTATTGGCCGGGGTGGGGGTTATTGCGGCTGTGGGCAGTAGGGGAATTGAGTTCCCAAGGCTGAGTGGAAGGCTGCCATGTCGAGCTACCGTGGGCGTTGGGAGGCGAGGGGCTGCCCATGGGACTGTACATGATCTGGCTGGGGGACGGGAACCCGAGCGAGGGATTCGCGAGGGAAAGCGAGAAGCGCTGTGGCGAGATCGGCGATGCCTCGTCGTTGTACAGCGGGTCGAAGGAGGCGACGTTCGGAGGCGGGCTGTAGGGAGGCTCGCTGCGGGCAGACATCGCTTTGGCGAGAGGAATCGAGTTGAAGACCTCGGGAGACGTCGTCCAGGCTTGTTCAGTTATGGCCGAAGGTTCGGCAGGTGCGGCGGGACGTGGGTATGGAAACTGCGGCGCGGCGTTGGGAGAGTGTGCGCGCACTTCGGCTGCATGGGCGAGCGAGAACGGCTGGTGGCCAAACGTCGTGCTGGGCAGGGGCGAGGAGAACGGAACTGGAGAGGCTGCGATGCCGTTGCCGAAGGGATGGGTGGTGGGAAAGTCCTCAGGCCGCGTAGAAGACATGGCCGAGTAGGCGGCCACCTGCGCGCCGCTCTGGGCAGCTGTACCGTCGTTGATGCCGAGTTCCCCGAAAGTCGTAGTCATAAGCCGACCATTGGAGTCGGCGAAGTGCAGCGGCCGATCAGTGTCGGAGCTGGACTGCCGACCATGGCCGGAGGCATCCACCGCCGCGTGGGTAGACGGTGAAGAGTCGACACCGGGGTCCGGAATGGACATGATTCCGCCTGCGCCCTGTGTGAACGCTGATCCCGCCCTCTCCGGCCGGGTAGAGGTGAAGGAGCCATCACCGGGAAGGCTTGCCTCGGTGGGCGGCTTGATTGGCGAAGACGGCTGCGAGTGCGAGTCAGAGTCTGAATCTGAGCCCGAATCCGGCGACGACGATGAGGATGAGGAAGCGGATGAAGAGGATGAGGAGGAAGAAGACGAAGAACCGGTCGAAGGCGTGGCCAAGTCTCTGATCGTCGAGGGCGCATCGACCAGCGTGACGGGCGTGTCGTTCCCAGAATCCTCGCCCTCCTCTGGCACAGCAGGCTGAGCAGTGCCGCCATCAACAGTCGGCCCCGAAGGACAGCGGCATAGCTGGTGGCCACCCTCGCTCTCGCAATGGCACCGCATCCGCCCCGCCGCCACTTCGAGGCCCTTTGCCCGGCCGGCGATGTTGGCAAGTACGGTAGTGTAGGCGGTGTTGCTGAGCATGGTCTCCATCTGGCGTCAGCGACTTGTGGCGTGAGGGGGAAGGACTGACTGGGGAGGAGGAGAGACGACTCACGAAGCCCGACTCGGTGCGAAGGAGCGCCAGCGCCTTCCGCAGACCCCTGGCTTCGCCGAGCGTATACGCGCGCGCCTCTATCAGAGACGTGAAGGCCAGGTCTGGCATCGTCGTTCTCGCTTCGTTGACGTTGATGCGACGTTGGAAGGAATGGAGTGAACGAGAGTGTGGAGTGGACCTCTCAGTTGTATCCATGAGGCGGTGGACGAGTTCGCACCGCTGCGCGTGGACCGCTGTGTAGCGAACAGAAGCCTGGGCTGCGCGTCGATCTGTTGATCGCGCCCTGTGCGCGTCTGTGCGTCGGGTCTCGGCCCTCGTTCTTGAACCCATGGCTGTCCTATCTCCTCATATCAATGAGCAGCCTATGCACATGAGGACTGAGTTGCAACTGTCAGAGGACGTCCCAATATGCTGTTGCGCTTGTACTCCTGATGCACTGGCCGCATCCATCATCGTTGAAGGATGCCTCCTGAGCGTGTGGCCTTCGTTGATGGCTGATTGTTCGCCGTGGCCTGCACTATGCGTCAGCCCCGCGAGTCCAACCTCCCGAAGGTGTTCGAGTGCTGATTTACAGCATGCTGAGTGTTCCAAGTAGGTATCGTAGTCATTGAGCGGCACAGTAATGTCTAAACTGAGAGTGTAGCTTCAATGTACACCGAGTACTACCGTACTCTCTGGGGTCATTGCCGCCCACGTGCCGGGGGCTCCAAGCAATAGCCGCCTTTTGCCCCGTCTCTTACCGTGTTTGCCGACCTACCACGCATCACTCCCACATTTCTCTCCACCCCTCCCCATCTCCCCATCTCCTTCCTCTCTGTACTCCATCCCAGTCCAACGAACACAATGTCCCACCCGATCCACGCCATCGAGCCCGTCACGAAGCACGAGGTCACGCGCGAGGCCTCCGCCCAGATCGCCGCGCTCACCGCCAAGCAGGAGGCTGCCCTCCGTTTCGCCAAGTTCGACGCCGACATCGCGTGGACCGTCGGCAACGTCATCCGCGACACGTTCATTGCCGCGCGCAAGGCCGGCAAGCACGCCGCGGACTCGGGCATCGTGATCCACATCGAGACGTTCACGGGCCACGTGCTGTTTTCGTGCGCTATCGGGACGCCGCCGACGGTCGGGCCTGACAACTGGTGCGTCGAGGTTGGAGGAGAGTGCAGGCTGGAGAGTGCGGAGCTGGTCAGCTGTCTTTGCGATATGCCGCCCATTCTGCGTTGGTTGTATGCTGGGGCGCGCAATCTGTTGTGGCGATCGCCCGGCGACTGTAGCCCATACAGGCGACCACTGGGATGCCGCCTCGTATGCTCATAGTCGCTGACACACAGGAACTGGGTCCGCGGCAAGTTCAACGTCGTGAAGCGGTTCAACGTCTCCAGCCTGCGCAAGGGACGTGAGATCGCGGCAAAGGGCCAGACGCCGGAGGAGAAGGGCCTCCACTTCCCCGAGTACGCGTGCCACGGTGGTGGTGAGTAACCAAGGAGCTGGCACCCTGGTGTCAGCCGCCGGCAGTGGCTGCCTACAGATCTTATACTAACTCCAGCCTTCCCGATCTGGATGCACAACTGCGACGTTGCGCCCATCGGCGCCATCGTCGTCTCCGGCCTCCCGCAGCTCGAGGACCACCAGGTGAGCTACTGCGCTGACATCGCTGACCGCAGCTCATCGTCGAATCGCTCGCGAAGGCCGACCACCTCTTCCACGCCTAGACAGTCCCATGCATTCTAATAGACAAACAAGCTCAGCTTTACCACCCCCGCATCCCCTTCTTGCCCATGCCCTTGCCCTTCTTCCCGCCTCCGTTGACGCGCGCAATCGTGCCCTCGTCGATACGCAGCGCGCCATTCCCGTACGACCCAACGCCCATCCCCAATCCCTTGGCACGCTCCTTCTTCCGCCCATCCATTCCCTTCTTCTTCGTGACCGTGCCGAACGTGCGCACCTCGCGCTCCTTGCCCGGCCGCACGCCTGCGCCCTTGCGGCCCAAGTCCCCGAGACCACCCTTGCCCTTGACCCACGACCCGGCGGCCTCGGCCTCAGAGCGTGACGCCTCGGCACGCCGTGCTTGGGCGTGGATGAGCCCCGTGCGCACCTTAGCGGGGTGGGAGGAGAGGTTGGAGCCGCGGACCACACCCTCGCCCTCGCCGGGGAGGGAGTAGTTGGCGAGCTCGAGGAGGCGGCCAGACATGGCGGCGCGCTTGTCGACCGGCCGCGAGGCGGCGTCCTCTTTCGCGCTCGGCAGGAGCGACGTCAGGAGCATGTCGTGCAGCGTTTTGTCAAGGCGCAGGTTTGATCTTGTGTCAGAGATGCTACTATGTAGAACTCACTGCTCCTCTTCGTCGTCGTCGCTGCGCCGCTTCCGCTTGCCTGCGCCCGGCTGGTCCTCGGGTTGCAGGCCCATCATCTTGGCCGAGTTGCCGTTGAGGAACGCGCGCTTCTCAGCCTTGGAGACAACGGTGGATGTGCTCCGCATGTCGGAGAACACGACCTCGACAGGCGCGCGGGACACGGGGACGGTGGCCGGAGGCATCGACGACGAGCTCTTGGCAGCCGGCTTCGGCGCCTCCTCCTCCTTCTCCTTGCCCTTCCCCTTGCTCTTCTTCGCCTTCCCCTTGGCCAACTTGGCGCTGCTCATCATAGCTGCTTGTCAGCCTCTTCCACGCGGCATAACCCACCATCAAAGTCCATCCCGTCTTCGCTGTCCGTCACGAACGCGTCCCCCTCGCCCCACCCGTCGTCGAACTCGTCATCGTAGTCCTCCTCCTCCACAGCTCCCTCGAACCCCGCCTCCGACCCCGACTCCGGAGACGAGGAGCGCGCCGCACCCTGGGCCGAACTCTCGGCATCTGCATCCAGCCCGAACATGGCGCGCGAGTGCGCCTCGAGCGCGGCGAGCATCGCTGATCGGTCGTCATCCTCGCCGTCGTCGTCGTCGCTGCCATCGCTGCCGGAGCTCGATGCGGAGCTAGGCGAAGTCGGTGGAGGGACAGGCTTGGCCGTGCGCTTCGGCGCCGCGGGCTTGGCCTGTGACTTTGCCTTTGTCGTCGTTGCCTTGGGCATGGTGGATGGAGAAGCGTGAAGGTGGAGGATCGGCAGTGATGTTCGAAATCTGTTGGGCGGCAAAAATGGGTCCCCGCCGGGATCAAACGGCCTCAGCAGATCAACCTCAATGCAGCGCAAACGGCTCTTCTCGCCGCTGCAGTTGGTGTAAAGTGTGGGAGGAAGTTGGAGGAGCCGAAAGCCTGCATGCTTGTGCATGTCGCGGAAGATCAGACGCCAGAGCTGCGCAGATTTGTCCATAGCGATGACTTGAAGAAGCTGCCTTACACCGGGCACGTGAACTGAGCTAACAAGTATCCCAGTAATCCGCCTTGGTTTAGTGGTTAAACACTGTTGGTGAAACGGTATCATGCGTCGTTGCCATCGACGCGGCAGGGGTTCGACTCCCTTACAGTGTATTTCTTTTTGTGTCCTCCAACCCCTGCTTGGAGGGATGTTCGCATTCGACTCCCGTACGGAGCCTTCCTTCTTGCGTCCCACTTTCATAAAACCTCGTTAGAGCCTCGCCTGAGACTAATGAGCGTATGGAACGGCGGTCTAGATGAAGCCTGCTAGGAATCGTACATGCGTATCACCCTTTTTTCTATACTTGCTGTCCTTCAGAGCGCCGCAAGCCCACACAGCTGCCCTCCACTGCCCCGCTACTCTCAATACCACAGACTACAACCTCGGCGCCATGCCCGCCGCCCGCTCCTCGGCCAGCACATCATCCCTCATCCTCACCTCGATATTTCTCGAGCTCGTAACCCAATCATTCACTACCACCACCCGGTCATAATCCCCGCCGCGCCCCGTCCCCTCCAGTTCTGGCCCCGCCGGATCCATCACGAGCAGCTCCTTCCCGCCCGCAGTCGTCCCCACCGAGACCGGGCAGAACACCTTGTCCGACCACGGGATCTTGGCGGTATAATGCTCCGTCTTCCCACTCGGCATGGCCCAGATAAACGAGCTCAGTGCTGCCCGCTGCGCGGCGTAATCCGCCCCGTCCCCGGGGCCGGTGAGGAACTCGGCCAGGACGCCGAGGATGAACGCCTGCGGCTCGTACATGATGATCTCGCCCGCGCGGCCGCGGCGCACCCACTCGGGCGCGGGGGCGAACTCGATGGCCGTGTGCTCGAGCCCGCCGTCGTGCTGCGGCTCGAGGGGGCCGTCGTAGTCGAGCGGCAGGAGGTAGAGGTACATCTGGACGGAGAAGCGTT
This sequence comes from Cutaneotrichosporon dermatis, assembly GCA_020011015.1. NCBI lineage: Eukaryota > Fungi > Basidiomycota > Tremellomycetes > Trichosporonales > Trichosporonaceae > Cutaneotrichosporon > Cutaneotrichosporon dermatis. The sequence goes on along the minus strand of JAIGNX010000002.1, from coordinate 3,190,487 downwards.
TCGGGAAGCCGGGCGGGGTGATCCATCGCGTGAACGGCACCAGGGCGTCTGCCGTCAGCTGTCAACCCTCAGTAGACCTCGACAGGTCCGTAACTCGAGGCATAAGGAGTAACGTTGCGTACCCAGTTCGGGCTCCGCGCCCAGCTCCTTCAACCAGTCCATAAACTTGACCTCCTCCTTGTGCACCTTGACGCGCATCTCTGCTCTCGTGTCGTCGGGCAGGTCGAACAGCCGGCCAGTCTTCGGGTCTTTGGCAAGCAGAATCCCGCTCTCCTCGAAGGTCTCGCGGATCGCGCACCGGCGATACACTAGGCTGTCGTCGTGCCGCCTAGGCTCTGGGGGAGGAGGCACGGCGCCGTCCTGCGCCTCGGTGATCTTGCCTCCGGCGAACGCGTGGGCGGACGGGAACGCCGACGCCGTGCGCACGCGGTGCAGCATGAGGATCTCATTCTTGGGCGAGACGAGCACGATGCTACTGTAAGTAATGTTGTGGAGGGAGGGACGCACCTCGCGCTCGGTATTGGCTCGTAGTGCGGCTTGGGGGTTGTGGACATGGCGGCAGCTTGTAGGCTGTTACTAGTTATTGGCCAGACGAGTCTCCGTAGCGCAGGAGCGCGGAGCATGTACACTTGACAATACCGACCGTCAGTGATAGTGAGTGCGATGGTAAGCAAGTCGGCATTCGTACCTGGCGTAAGAGGTCGGAGAGTGCCGAGGAACCAGGCACCGCTAAACCACCCTCCACAACTAGGCGGTTCGGCATTCACCTTGCAACTCCGGGTCGACCGAATGGTGGACAAAGTTTACCCAAATGTTCATGGACTTCCGATGTCGGGAGCGCCTGACAGCCGGGCTAGTGAACGTTCGTACATCTACCGCGAGAGTGCCAAGGCAAGGCCACGCTTGCTTGAGAGACACGCACATGTGAAACAGCCCGGCGGCATAAAGACGGTCCGCCCAACCCGACACCTGCGTCCGAAAATGGCCTTCGTGGTCTTAATCTGGCCAGGCCTTACGGCTGAGGGACAGTAGTGGACGCATGGTAACACCTGGAGGCGGCAGCAGGATAATCTCGACCGCGGTCCTCGTTCGAGATTGGTCCAAGATTGCGTGTCCTCCTAGCCGCTGAAGCACGAAACGCACTTCGCAATCCTCGTACCGCATGGTAACGCCAGGGTAGATGCCGTTGAGCCCCTGTGATCTAGGCTCGGTGAGTCATGAGTGAGGCGACAGGGGGGGGGTACGGAAGATACAGTTGACTACATCCCTACAACATGGCACACGACCTGCACTACACCTTGTTCCTCGTCCTATATGTCCTATACGTTCCCCAGATCTAAGCTGTCATGTCCCTCCGCCTAACTTTCGGCCGATCGATCATAGTACAGTACAGTGGCCTCGTGGGCTCAGTAGCGTGAGGGCGGCTCGTACGTCGCATACTCTGGTGGCGGCGTCCTCCGATCCAGAGCGCGCTCGGTGGATTCGTCGACGTCCAAATGGAAGTCGTCATCTACGACTAGTTCAGAACTGGGCCTGGAGGTGGGTACAGCAGAACGCTCACGTCTCTCCCGTTCGGGGTCGGTAGCCAGGGAAGAGGGCAGGCGGAGGGCCGGAAGCGAGAGCGGCGCAGTGGGTGAGGTAGAAGGTGGGGACCGGGATGTCATAGAGTGGGGGGCGTCGTGGAGCTCGAGATCAAGTGCGTCGTGCGGGACGAGGGCACGTGGGGTCTGACTTTCCGAGGGAGGGAAGTTGGTCCCGCGAAGCCCGAGAACCGGCGATGACGACGGCGCCGCCTGACGTGCCGCCATACTCGATGACGTCTGTGGTAGAGGGGACTCGGGGGGGCTGTAGAGATCGCCGTGGGAGATGCCATTGGCGCTAGAGGTGCCCGGCGAATCGTCGTCGACATCGAGGGTGTCGAGGGCAGCCTGGAGAGCGCGGATCTTGGCTGCGAGGGCTGCGCGCACGTCAGAGTCTCCGCCTGCTGCATTCTGACGCCTGGGGGTGGGAGGCTGTGGCAGGGGCGCAGACAGGTCGATGAGGATGTCGGGAAGGTCAATAAGCTGCGCAGACGCAGGTGTGGGGTGATGATGTTCCCGGTGGGGGTTCGAGACTTGCCTGGTGGCGTGCGTAGGTCGGGGCGGAAGGGAGGTTCGCGGCGCCGCGCCATCGGCCAGTGGGCGTGGTCCTGCGAGGAACGGATTGTGGTTGGGAGGAGCTGTCGGTGTGGATGACCGCGCAGTTCGCATTGGTGGGCGTTGAGCGACGGGCGATCCGGCGCGAGAATCACGTGCAGAGTCGGCACGGCGGGGAACAGGGACAGCTGGCAACGGGGGAAGCTTCTGGGCTTCGAGCAACTGGGCGATTTGGGCCTCGAGCTCCTCCTTCGTCGTCGGCTCTGCCCGAGCCCACATCTTCTGGTCGCGATGACGAGGCGTTTGCGGTTGCTTGAGATTCGAGCTGGAGCCTTGGCGGCGCGCTGTGCGAGATTCCCCGGGGCCCGACGGAGGCCGATGCAGGGGGACAGGAGGTAAAGCTTGATGATGGCGGCCATAGGGCTGCGGAGGCGGCATGCCATAGAAAGCCTGCTCGTGCTCCTCGCGCATACCACCATACGCGTCGTGCTGCGAACGGTCCATCGCTCGTGCCCGCTCTGCTCTCTCTGCTCTCTCCATCCTCTCCGCCCTCTCCGCCCACTCCGCCCTTTCAGCCCTCGCCCTCTCTCGCTCTCGCCGCTCGCGCTCGAGGCGTGCCTCCTCGTCGCGCACCCATTGCCTTTCCCGATCCCTCTTCGCCGCGAGCTGCGCCTCCCGCTCCCGCTGCTCGGCCAGGCGGGCGAAAGCCAGCGCCTGCGCCTCAGGGGGGAGAGCGTGGAACAGCTCCCGGATGCTGTCTTCAGTCTCGTCGTTGTTCGAACGCCGGTCGCCCGAGCCGGACGAGAACTTGCTGTCCCTATACGTGCGGTCCGACCACCGCGCGGTACTCACCGAGTCCCGGACGCTGGCAGGGTACATTCTGTCTTCGTCCGGACCGGTCGAGGGGACTGGGAGAGGCTGTGGCAGCAGCCCGCTTTCGGGGCGGCTCTGCGAAGCGGGGATCGATATTCCGAGTAGAGGAGAGCCACGTCGCTGTGAAGACGAGTTGGCGAACGAGTGGAGCGGAGTGCGGAGGACCTCAGGTGGCGGTGTCTTCTCGTCCGAGGTGAAGATTGTAGGAGGGGGGTCCTGAGACTTGACAGACTGGGCCTCAGACTTCTCAGCCTCTTTCCCTTTGTCAGACGACATAGTTGGGCTGCCATACGGCCGCATCCGCGCATCGTCGGGAGTCTCGATTGGAATGGGGCACTCGCCTCCGGCCGCAAATGGCGAGCCGCTTGTAAAAGGCAGGCCGAACGCCTTGCCAATGCCCTTGCCCGTTCTTTTCGCCTTGGGTGTCGGTGGTGCCTTGGGCGGCTTGGGCTCCTTGGGCGGCTTAGGCGGCTTCGGCGGCTTGGGTGCCGCCGGTTTCTCGGGCGGCTCCATCAGGAGCGCGCCGGGGATCTTGGCCGCCGTGCGAGCCGAGAAGCCGCCGCGGTTCTTGTCGGAGGGCGCAATCTTGATACGAGTGTCGAGGTGGTGATGCACGCTACAAGGCGTGTTTTCTTGGACCCAAAAGCGTCGCGGGGCAACGATCAGGTAAAGTATATATGCTAGTGGGGCTCGGCCGTTGTTGACAACTTTGGTACCTGGTCTTTCATGTCTTGGTTGCCCTGCTAAGCCCCAAGGGGCTGCATCTAAGCCCTAGCCCAAGCCTCATGGGCCTTACATTCTTGAGCGCGGCTAGGGTTCCGCATTTGCGCATCTCGGAGGAAAAGGGAGCACGCGCCAACCGAGATAATGCTCATCCTGATACCCCCAAATGGGCCATTCTCTTGGTTCTTTGTTGGGATCTTTTGGGATCTTTGGGAGGTGACGACTCTTCCGCCTGGTAAAGATTGAAGTCCAAAAAAAGGAATGTGGTTGTTGCCTGGCCAACGAGACGTAAGGATCACGCGGGGTTAAGGGTTAGTTCTCGGTCCTCCAGGTCCGACGCAGCCGAAGACGCCATTGAAACGATCCAAGGCGCCGGACACGTCCCTTAGATACCCTCGCCTCGGTCAGTACCTCTTCCAAGCCCAAGTCCCATTGAGCCAGAATACTGGTAGAGGTGGACGATAGTGGCGGCGGTCTCACGGATGGGAGCGGGGCTTAGCGCGTTACCATGTCCCAAAATGGCGCCCAGGACCGGGCATTTGGGGATACCCGTTCAAATCGTGGCGGCGAGACTGCGTGGACTGTGGATCTTTGGAAGAGTAGGCAGGCAGTGCGGAAAGCCACATACCCAGCGAAAGCCAAGCCCTCAAGCACGGATCGCTGCACGTGTGTGAGTGAGTGAGTGCTCACTCTCTCTCGCTCTGTATGTGATCTCTCATCCCAACAACTGAGTGACACAAAGCAGCATCCTCACTGCCAAGCTCACCGCAAGCACGACTTACAATGTCCTCGTCACCACGGCCCGCGCTTACGTCGTTGCGACGATCATGACTTGGACAAAGGGTGTTGAAGTTCACGGAATCCAACACGTGCGAGTTTCAACGTGTTGGAAGAAAGTCGGATCGGATGGCGCATCGAGATAGGGCCAACTCCGTCTCTGAATTGGTGGTGGCGCGTGACGCTCGAGCTCAGCTTCTACACGCGCATGGCTGAGCACTGCCTCGTCTACATCCTCGCGCGCTGCTCTCGTAATCAGATAGGAAGGGTTTGGAGAGACAGTGGGTGACGGAAGGGCATCGGGTGGCGACGAGGCGTTGAGGGCTGTTCCTCGAGCCGCTTCGTTGCCCTCTCACGGATGCATGCAAGGTGGCACAATGGAAAGGTCTTACGCGCTCATCGCTCCGGGCGGAGAAGCTTGGGGGTGAGATCTTGGCGACTGTCGTCCGTGCGGAATGGAGATTAGTGGATGTTGCAGTGACGAACGTGTTCTCACTTACGGCGGAGATACTAATGTCGGGCCGAAGACATCCCTCTCTCTGCGATAGCACAACCCAGTCGCTTAAAATCCGGCTCGAGCTCATGCATCCATTTACACTGCTTCATGTCGCCTTATCACTTCTTAATCTTCTTAAAGCCTTCAATCATATATCACCCGGCCACCCTAAACCCATTGCCTAAGCCGCGTTGGGCTGGTTGATGTCGGGCGAGCCACCGGCGCGCTTGAGACGGAGCTGGACGTATCAGCGCGGTTCAACCAAGCGCATCCAAAAGTAGCAGGCGGATCAACTTACACCGTCCAGGGAGACTGAAGTGGGCGCATCAGCAAGTGCACATTGGGAGGAATGCAAGGGTCGTTCGGTCACAGCCGACAGGCGCTGTGACCTTCTCGTTCGCCCTCGTTCCTATCCATCCTACTCACAGTGACGGTACGCAGCTGTGCAAGGTCAGCAAGCCATCCATGCACAATGCACCGAGTACGCACCGACAACACCACCGACGAGGGCCATCGAGACGACGAATCCGAGGGGATAGAGCTCGACGGGGATGTCTGCGGTGTCAGAATAATCTCTGGTCTATGATTGGCCCGAGCCATCAGCCACTGCACAGGGTGGGAGTGTCGCTGGTGACCAGGACCAGACTTCGCCACCCGCGGCGGCCATGACGCACCCTTCATGCCAAAGCGGTAGATCTAGAGTCAGTATGAGCGTCTTGGACGAAGACAGCACAGAAGTCTTCGACGACCTCACGCACGAGGCTTCGCTTCGCAGGAAACACTCACGAGTTTGGGCTTGCCGCCGCGGTGCTCGATCGAGGTCCAACGGCGACCGGCGACGGCCTGGTTGTTGGCCACAGTGTGGCGCGAGGTAGCGGCGATGGTGCGGGTCGTGCGAAGAAGCATGATGGATGGATATGTGCGATGGAGAAGTTGATGTACAGAGTAGGTGTTGAAGACGTGTCTCAGCTACCTGTGTGCTATTATAGATGGGGGGATGGGAGAAGAGTCTCGCAGCATGTCGGTGTGACCGCCCTAGCTCCCCGAGGTCGTTTAGGTATGACCGTCGACCACATGACCTTTCATCATCGTCAGCGTCATCTCACTCCAGCCACTTCCCAGATCAATTGCCTTATTGTGTGCCTTCCATCAGTTTCCTAGTAGTACTGCGCAGCTAATCCAAAGCGTGTTCGATATGCTTCACGCGTCGATTGCCCACCGTTCGTATTCAACAACCACGTGAACGAAGGCATGACGCAAAGATGCGTGAATCTCACGCGGTCAGCTCCGTAGTCTATAGCCTACATGCGTTCGTCAAGTTGATGCCAGCTTCTATGATACTGCATCCTCTCTGCCTCAATGGCTGCATGGCCCTCTCCCGCACCGATAAGGACTGGAACGGCGACCTAGCCCTCCCCAGCGGCAGCAGCATGCCGAGATCGGCGTCTTAACCATGCGCTCTCCTGTGCGATGTGACCATCCCCGGGCACTACCAACGGACAATACTGTCAGGCCGTCAGCGGGGCAGAATCTCGAGTGAGTCCTGTCTGGTCACTGCTTGACTCCATGATGTGCATCATTCAAAAAAAGAAGAAGGTGCCTTAATCGCAGTCTACGTTGAGGTAAGGCAGCGGGGGAGAAAAAATCAGGTCGAACTGGGAATCGAACCCAGGCTACAAGAATCAGAATCTTGGGTACTAACCACTATACGATTCAACCTATTTATTCACGCTGAATATGACTACAGCCTCAGACCAGATGGATTCTATTCGCGGCTCCCGTTTGCCGACTATGGTTTCTCAATGAAACGAGCGGGTTTCAACGGGCTTTGGCCTTTGGCAGGTATAAATGTTGGCAAATGTTGACACCTGTAGTCTTTCTACGAGTATGGAGAAGATTGCATGAGGACGCAAACGCTAGGAGGTGGTGTAAAGACATCCAGTAGAGACATCTACTAGGAGTAGGACTACATCGCCACAGCAGGCATGTTGATCGGGAGGCCGGGCGGATCCAAGCGAGTGTCGTTATGTAGCCCTCGGTTTGCTCGTCAGTCACTTGATCTCGTTGGGTTCTCACCTTCGGCTCTCTCGGACCACTGGGTGAGGGCCTCCAGCGACTGCCTTGTCCTCGCCCACGTCACACGTGGGACACCGGGTGAATCTAGATGGAGCACTCGCCTAACGACACTAGCCACCTCAGATTTTGACGGAGTGGTAATTGCGGGTTACGCGTTAGGTCTCTGGTCTTCTTCCCCTACACTGTAGCCTCGTCTGGGCCGATCTGGGAAGGAGGCTACCAATGGAGCCACGAACATCAGGCTCGGAATTCCTTCGGTATAATCTTCCTGGACTTGACCCGATGGACGCTTTTGATCGCGTTGGATTCGAACAGCTCGCGCACACGCTGGTCTGCGTTTCTCGGCAGCGATCTGCCCCCGGAGACCGTGACAGACTGGAGGAATAGCGACAACGCCCGTTCCCATTAAGGCGCGGTGATGGCTGGCATCACCAGGTCCTGTACATTGGGCGGTCAGAGCCAGAGAACTGTGCGCCTTACACCTATGGTCCTGTGCTCGGCAGCAGGTAGCCATAAGTCATCGAATCGCAGCATGATGTGACACTGAACTGCCAGTTAATACGCCCCATTGACAGGGGACGACACAGACGCGCTGCTGAAACATAGCAGATGACAGCCCGTTCCCCCTCCCCCCGCCCGGTCGGAACGGCGCCATGGCAACCGAGTCATGTACCACGCGGCCGCACCTTGAACATCCAAACCAACGCGTGTATAGTGTAGGTGGTTATCACTGTTCGTTGTGGATTCTTCTGCAGCTCTGAGCCAACCGCTGTTCGACTCAGCGTGCGCGCAATCTTTTGCCTCTTCGTGACGGTAGAGAGAGTTTTTGGGGTCGAGCACGATGGCGCTTCAGTGTCCTGATATTCGGTGCGGAGCTGCTGGGCAGAATTCCACGGCTGTCGGCCACTTGAGTTAGCAGAATCAACCCCTGGTATATGTCCAAGATGCGGCTGACATTACATGCACACCAGCGTGGAGACGCATGTCGTGGGCGTTGAAGATGCTGCACAAAACGCAGCTTGCTCGACAAGTAACACCGAGGGTATGACTTACGTAACTGAGACGATTCTTCAGAAACTTCCGTGCCTTTTCCAAACCTCGTCTCCGCCCATCATATTTTTCTTCAGGAAGTCGCTAGGAAGCTGTACAAACGCTCTTGAGGGTTGCAGAGGGCAAAAAGAGAACAGACTGGACGAGTTAGGAATCGAACCAAAGACCTTGTCAAGATACTCGTTGAAGTGCTAATGACACGCTCTACCAACTGAGCTACACGCCCTGTTATCTGTTGATGTTGACAAGGCTGCCGCCGGACTGACCTCCCGAAACCCCATCCTCTGTGAGGCTGCAGAACGCGTCAGAGAAGACACCGGGGTAGAGCAGAGGGAGTGGAGAGTGTACAGCTTGTCCAAGGAGCAGGGATGGGAGCGTTGTTGATAAAGTCCATCGTTATTGACCTTGTGGTTCCACCGCAGTAGGACTCTTCTCCCCCGGCCGTCTCTCCACTCCCATGTCGGCCCAACCAACCTTTGTGCCCACTTGACCTGTAGCTCCCCTGTTTCCGGTCGTTAGCAATGATGTGCGTGTTCTCAAGCTCGACGCGAGAGTCAATGTACGATAGAGTTGCCTGAAGGCATGTCCGGAGTATGTCCGGAATATCCCCGGATGTGTACAAACTGGACCATTGACGGATAACCGGCCCTCCACTTGCACGACCTCAGGGGCCAGCCTGTCTACCACGCACATCGAAAGTAGATCTGCAGCCCTTGGGTGGTGCAGACGTGGCTTAAACGAGTGCGGAGTGCGGAGTGCGGGGTGCGGCACCTGAAAGCTGGGGCGGCCTGTCTCGATGGGGTTGGGTGAGGGGGACACCTTGGATCGCTGACTCGATTGCGTTGCTCGCGCCTGATGTCTTCGCAAATCCCCGTCTCCTACACACGACGTTATTCCCATAGTAGTTGTGGCTTGAATATCAGCGCCGTCGAACGCGATTGTAAGTCACGCTCTGCAGAGGTGACATGTAAGCAGTCATAGACATTCCACAATGCGCTTGGCATCGCCACACAAATATCACAAACCCCCAAGACCGGGGTATTGTAACGCCCCAAGACGGGCAGCGATACGTGGACGACGGTAGAGTAAGCACGTAAAACAAGATGTTGCAAAGTCGACGACTCGCCCGTGACTTTGAACGGGAATTTGTATGTATGAGAACGGGAATCTCAAACGGGAATCTCGGTCAGAGCCGTCGGTCATGCCCGGTCTTTACCGCTCTCTGCCGCACGCCGTCGCCAATACCCCAGTCTGAACCTGATCACAAGGCCGCTAGTCTAGGCTCTCTGCCTCAGCTGTGTTCTATAGCCCACTTCTCATTCGCTCGGCGGTGACTCGGCTCACCCCTCCGGACCACCCTTCCGGTCCGGAGTTGGCTTGCCCCGCAGCCCCCAGGCCACTACCGCACACTAAGTTATCTGTCCTAGACAAGTGCATACGACGACTCTTCTCGACAACACTCACTTCTCCCCACTTACCAATCTATCACTACCTAGCACCATGGCCGCCAACGGAGCTTGCGAGGGGTGCACTTGTGGTCGCGCGAACGGCTTGCCGGAGGGCACCACGGACCGCGAGCCGCGCTCGTTCACCGTGCCCGCCGAGGGCATCTACTCGCCCGAGACGCACACCGTCACCGAGGGCGTCGACAGCGCCGTGCCGCTCCGCTCAAAGAAGTGGTTCGCCGACGAGAGCGACCCTGGTGAGTAACCAGCGCTGCCTTCACTGTGATGACGAGCTCTGGCGCTGACACCCAGGCATGACGTCGATCTACCTCGAGCGCTACATGAACTGGGGCATGACTCTCGACGAGGTCAGCAACGAGAAGCGCCCAGTAATCGGTATCGCGCAGACCGGCTCCGACCTCTCGCCCTGCAACCGCCACCACATCGAGCTCGCCAAGCGCGTACGCGACGGTATCATCGCTGCCGGCGGTACCCCTCTTGAGTTCCCTTGCCACCCCATCCAGGAGACTGGCAAGCGCCCCACCGCGTCGCTCGACCGCAACCTCTCGTACCTTTCCCTCGTCGAGGTGCTGTTCGGCTACCCCTTGGACGGCGTCGTCCTCCTCACCGGATGCGACAAGACGTGAGCAGCATTCCGAGAGCATCTACTGACTACAGCACCCCCGCCATGCTCATGGCCGCTGCTACTATGAACATTCCCGCGCTCTGCCTCAACGTCGGCCCCATGCTTAACGGGTACAGCAACGATGGCAAGCGCCTTATGGGCTCGGGCTCGGTTGCATGGGACTCGCGTGCGGCGTTCGTGACGGGCAAGATCAACGCCAAGCAGTTTGTCCACAACATGGCTCTCTCGGCACCCTCGTGAGTCCTTGAAGTGATCGTGAGCGCGGGGAACGGCGGCTGATGGCAGCGTCGGCCACTGCAACACTATGGGCACTGCCTCCACTATGAACGCCTCGCCGAGGCCCTCGGCATGGCTCTCCCCGGTTCCGCCGCCATCCCCGCCGCGTACCGCGAGCGCGGCGCGTGCGCGTACCAGACGGCCGCCGATCGTCGACATGGTCCGCGCCGACCTCAAGCCGTCAGACATCCTCACAAAGGAGGCTTTCGAGAACGCCATCGCCCTCAACACCGCTATTGGCGGCTCGACAAACGCGCCCATCCACCTCGGCGCCGTGGCCAAGCACATCGGTGTCGAGCTGAGCACTGCCGACTGGGAGCGGATCGGCTACGAGCTCCCCGTCATCGTCAACTCAAGCCGCGGCCAGTTCCTCTGCGAGGAGTACTTCCGCGCCGGTGGCCTGCCGTCTGTCGTTGCCGAGCTCATTGAGAACGGCAAGCTGCCGCACCCCGACGCATTGACCTGCACTGGGCGCTCGATCGGCGAGAACTGCAAGGGCGAGTTCTCGCTCGACCGCCGCGTCATCATGCCCTTCGACAAGCCGCTCAAGGCGGCCGGCGGTTTCCTCAACCTGAGCGGAAATCTCTTCGACAGCCATCATGAAGACGTCGGTCATCAGCGAGAAGTTCCGCCAGCAGTGGCTCGAGAACCCCGAGGACCCAATGGCCTTCGAAGGCCCCGTCGCCGTCTTCGACGGGCCGGAGGACTACCACGCCCGCATCGACAAGAACCCCAACATCAACGAGAAGACGATCCTCATCATGCGCGGCACCGGGCCACAAGGATACCCCGGCGCCGCCGAGGTCGTCAACATGCTCCCGCCCGCCGAGCTCATCAAGAAGGGCCTCGAGCTCCCCTGCATCGGCGACGGGCGGCAGTCCGGGACATGTGGCACGCCCGCTATCCTCAACGCGTCCCCCGAGGCCGCAAGCGGCGGTATGCTCGGCTACCTCCGTGATGGCGACATCCTCCGCGTCGACCTCAACAAGCGTACCGCCAACGTCCTGCTGTCACCCGAGCAGATCGAGGCGCGCAAGAAAGAGATGGGGTCGTACAAGGAGAAGCAGACGCCCAAGTCCCAGACTCCCTGGCAGGAGTTGTTCCGTGAGAACGTCGGCGAGCTGTCGGAGGGCATGGTCCTCAACAAGGCCGTCAAGTACCAGCGTCTCGCTCAGACCCAGACTATTCCTAGGCAAAACCACTAGTTGCGTAGTTGACCATCTGTACAATAGTATTTCATGCATCGGACGTTCAGGCTCTCGCCAGTGCGCACACCCTCATCGACTATGACTAGTTTTCTGTTCTGTGCTCGATAAATAGCGCCATGTTTGCGCCGCTACTCACTCCTCCTTCTCTCGTGCGTACCTGGTGCGTATGGTATCTGTGCATGGTACGAGTACAACGAGCTGCCCCTCTAACGGCAACATGCAAAATGGTAGTCTGTGATTATCTACTTATCGTCCTTGGTCGGGAACTTGGTGTGCTGCAACAACCATGTCGAGTGGATGGCGTAGAACCAGGGCCCGTGCGTCTTGAGGTTATCCTCCATATTCCCCTCGTTGGGATACAGGAATGCGTCGCGGACGAGCATGAGGTTGGTCTGCATCTGCTGCACCTCGTCCCACGTGAACGACGTGAGGATCTGCTCCGTGCGCTCGACTTCGAAGTCGTTGATCTGCACGGCGAACTTGGACCAGTCGAGCATGTCCCAGAAGGGGTGGTGCGTCTGGTCGCCGAGCAGGACAGGGATACAGCCCGCATAGATGACGTCGATGGTGCGCGTCGCCCAGCCGGTCGTGCCGCGCGGGACGGGGCAGAATATCGAGTCGCCGATCGTGTCCATGTAGTCCTTGGCTGGGTTGGGCTCGGATGCCGGACGGACAGCAGATCGCTTGAGCGATCCCCATTCCGTCTTGAGCTTGTCGGCGCCAGTGAGCTCCATCCGTCGGATATCCTTGCGCCATGGGCGGTCGCATACGAGCTTGGTGCGAACGGAAGCGCCGGCACCATTGGGCGAGCCCTTGAAGTGGACAAGAGTGGAGCGCTGACGTGCGGGAATGACATTGAGCATGTCGCCGAACGCCTCGCGGAGGTGTTCCTGCAGACAGGTGCGGGCGGGCACCACAACGTCCTGGTCCATGTAGTAGCCTGGCAGTCAGCATTGATACAGACTGCATACTCACAAGGCGAGTTGGTGTCGCCCATTGGCTGCCACGACGAAGCACGCACAACCTCCGGCGGCGATGAACTCCAGTCGCGCACACGGTAGAGGTTGTGCAGGATAGTCTGACAACGGCCCCAGTCAAATGTGAACGGGACGATCATATCGGCGACGTCGAAGTCTTTCGGCAAGTTGTGCTCCAGGGCGTTCCTCACCCACATTCCTATGTCGGGGAAGCGCAAGGTGTACGAGTAGTGGGGCATGAAAACGAGATCGCCCTTCTCGAAGTTGTGGGCAATCAAGCGAGTGCCACGCTCCAGCACGCTGTCCGCACTGAAGCAGCCATGCCACTCCGTCTGGATCTTTTCATACTTCTCCGGGTCGTTCTTGTAGGCCTGCTCCTCGTCGTCCGGCATACGAGTGACGTTGGCTTTGGGCCAGTCGGGCTTGCTGCTGAGGTAACGGCGTGCGCCAGGGTGCAGGACGTTGAGCCATGTCGACTGCTCCACCTGGGCCACCAGAGCCGCTGGGTCCTCCTTAGCCACGGCGTCCCAGTCCAGTGAAGCCTTGGGCGGAGGCCAAGAGAGATTAGGCAAATTGGCAAAGTCGGCAAAGGGGAAGCGCAGACGGCGCTTACAAGCAGCCTGCGAGCAGGCGCACTTGCCCGTGTCGAGGCAGACGGTCGGGTGGTCGCACAGGTTGGTGCAGATGTCGCGGTCCCGGAAGCGCCAGTCGGCGGGCCGCCCAGTCGGCAATGCAGCTTGGCCCAGCTTGATGGGCCGCGAGTCGGCCTTAAGCTTGGCGATACGCTCCTCTGCGAGCTTCTCCGCGTCGCTCAAGCGCTCACACAAAGTCGCAATCTGCGAAGCATTGAAGTTGCGTTTCTTTTCGAGGCGCATGTCGAGGATGGCCGACGCAAGAGGGTCGTCACGGAAAAACGGCCATGGAGCCGGCTTGCCCGGGCAGCAGAAGGGCGTGATGCGGAAGCGGAACTTGCCCAGGTCGGTCTTGGTGGGGTCGGGCATGATGTCGTCTCTCCTTCCTAGAGGTGGCTGCGGGTTCCATGGGACAAGTGGAGAGCCGTCGGGCAGAGTGAGGCTCACATACCCAGTGTCCGGATCGACCTCCATGCCGAACTTGCGTGTATCGTTGAGCATGCTCGTAGGCGCGCCCTGCTGGAAGCTGACGTCGTACTCTTTGACGACCTTGTCGTCCTGCTTCTCCTTGATGTGCTGGGAGAGGACGAGTGTGGCCCCGGTCTTGCCTTGCTTCTTGACCTCGAAAGTCCAGGTCTGCGGCTCATCGCCGTCCCTCCATCCGTACACGGCCGCCTTGTCGTCCTTCGCGGGCTCGTAATAGGGATAGAACGGCTGTCCTTCCAAGTCGGCCGCAAGAGCACCAGAACAGCCGTCAAGGAACAGGAGGTCCTTCTGAGAGTACTTCGGTTTCGAGGAGCACTGACTGATCTGCTTGCGCTTGAGGTACTGTAAAGTCTCGTCGAGGTACTGAAGTGCCAGGCTGTGGAGGCCGTCATCAATTGGCACCTCGGCTTTGAAGCCTAGCACCTCAGCAGCCTTCTTGGTGCTGCCAACGTATTTGTCCGGGAAGCGGTTATCGCCAGGAAGCTTCTGCAATGGCGACGACGAGTTGGTGAGCCACAGGATCTTCCGGATAAGCTCCATCGCCGACGTCGACTTGTCCGTGCCAATGTTGAAGACCTCAACTTCGCCGCGCGTCTTGTTCTCGCCATGGCTCTTCTCTGTCAACCTGTTGACTGCCAAGGCAACGCCATTGATGACATCGCGAATGTTGACCATGTCGAGCTACAGTTAGAGAACAGCATTTAAGGCGAGACTCACGTTCTGATCACCACCGACAATCTGGATTGGTCGATGTGCCAAGGCGTTACTCATTATAGCGGGGATGAGACGCTCGCGATGGTCGGCAGCGCTCCCATAGACGTTGGAGAGACGGAGCAAGATCGCGTTGATGTCCTTGGTGCCGCTCTCAGTGACGTTCTTAATGTGGGCGGTAATGACATCCTCTGCCTTAGCCTTGGAGCCCCCATACACGTTAGCAGGCTTGTGAGGCGTGTCCTCCGGGACGGGCATCTTCTCCGGGTTGCCGTATACCTGCGTGTCAGCTACTTCGAGGACAGTCGTTCGTACCTCTCGGGAACTGGCCTGGATGAACCAGCCGCCCTTCAAAGCGTCGAGCACAAGCTCAGTGCCGCGCACATTGACGTCGTCGCAGTCCTTCTCGTTCTCCAGACACCATAAGACGCGCGACACAGCTGCGAGGTGGATCACACCGACCACATCCTTGGTCATGGCCGATGAGAGCGCGGACGCATCACGAATGTCACCCTGCACATATCGCAGGTCCGTCTTGGGATACTTGCGTCGTAGTGCCTCGAGCTCCTCCTCGAAGAAGATCTTGTCCAAGACAGTGATGGGCGTGTTGGTAGACAAGAGGCGGGCGACCACTTGCTTGCCTAGACGTGTGAGCACGAACAGTCGTCTGATCTCTGCTCACCGATCATGCCTCCACCGCCGGTTATGAGGACGCGTCCTTTGGACGCCGCGTGCACCTGCTCGCCGCCATATCCGTCGAGGTCGTGCACGCTCGGCACGACTGCGCCCTCTCTGAAATCGGCCCATTCCCAGTCGTCGCCTGATGGACGTATGATGAGTTGCTGCCATTAGCATCGACGCGTCTCCCCGAAACCTTGAGAGTTCAAGTGGAGCACTCACCCGTTGTTCTGAGAGCAAGAATAGCACTGCTGTGAAAATAAGGAGTGTGATGATCCAGCGCACGTGCCGTCGTGGTGGCGCAAAGGCCATCAACGCCGACAGCAACCTCATGATGATGATGAGGTTTGAAGAATGAACGTTGCGACAACTCTTTGGCGATGGAGGCAACCGCGGGAGTGATCTGGAACTTGAACCGGGACGCTGAGATCGGCAGCGGCAGTGGACATCCACGCAAGGGTCTGGACCCTTAAGGCCACGTGAGTTGTACCGAAATTGAACTTTCCACGGTTGGGCCTGATCGATGTGACGCGTTCGAATCCTGGCCATGACGGAATACTTTTGTCCGTCCTTTGTCTGCCGCATGTCTTCCCTCTAACAAGCAAGCTCTTCTATCGCTAAACAAACTGGCATCTAGAAGGTAGGCCCGTTTCAAACATACATCTCTTACATACGGATGATACCCCTTGCTATCGCGCTGCCTCCCAACAACTACTCCCATCGCGCATGAACAACTATAATACGCTCACTCCTTCCGCTGAGCATCAAACAGCAACGCGGCGTCCATCAGAACCTGCGCGCCAAGGGCGCAGTCCTCCGGAGTCGAGTACTCGCGGGGATTGTGCGACAAGCCCTCACGACAGGGAATGAAGACCATGCCAGTGGGGCAGATACGCGACGTGGCACACGAGTCGTGGCCGGCTCCGGAAACGATCTTGCGGACTTGGGCAGAGGGCACCGACGCGCAAGCCGCCTTCTCAACGGCGCCCGTGCACAGAGGGTGGAACTTGGTGGCGGGATTATCGAAGAGCACCTCCCAGTCGATAGTGCACTTGTGACGTGCGCCGCCGTTGTCGGCAATCTTATCCGACGCTTCGCGGATGCTCTTCTCAATCTGCGCAAGCTTGGCGTCCTCGACGTGGCGGATGTCAAGGGAGAACTCGACCACATTGGGAATGGTGTTGATCGACCCAGGCTGGAGGTGGAAGATACCGGTAGTAGCGAGGCCGTTGTTCTCCTTCGCAATATTGTGTGCTGCGAGGATGAACTGAGATGCGGCGAGCATGGGGTCGGCGCGGTAGTCGAAGGGTGTGGTGCCAGCGTGGGAGTCGCGGCCGTTGATGCGAATGTTGAACCACTTGTACGCCTGGCCTCCCTGGACGACACCGACGCGCTGCTCGTGGCTCTCGAGGACGGGCCCTTGCTCAATGTGGAGCTCAAAGTGGGCAGCAAGGGGGTTCTCCTTGTGGGAAGCTGGAACGGTTCCCTTGTAGCCGATGCGGTCGAGCTCAGCTCCTGCCGACACACCGGGGTTGGCGACGTCGCACAGGGCGTAGGCGACGTCGAGCTTGAGCTCGCCAGACCACACGGCGGAAGCGTGAAGCGACTTGGGGAAGCGCGCACCCTCCTCGTTCGTCCAGTTAATCGCCGCGATAGGGTACTCTGTCTCGTACCCGGCCTCGTGGATCGTGCGCATCGCCTCAACAGCCGACTGGACGCCGAGGATACCATCGTAACGACCTCCAGTGGGCTGAGTGTCCAGGTGCGATCCCATGGCAGTAGGTGGGCCATCCTTCTTGCCCTTGCGGACGGCGAAGATGGTGCCCATCTGGTCAATCTTGATCTCGCATCCTAGGCTCTTCATCTCTTTCACGAACCAGTCGCGGACGAGCTTGTCGTCATCCGAGAGAGCCAGGCGGCACATGCCAGTCTCAGTTGGGTCCCTGCCGGTCAGTACACTGTACAGCTGCACACATCCGCTCTCCCGCTACTGTACTCACTCTCCCCATCGGTGCGCCGCGCCCCATTCGCACGTCTCGTGAATCGTCTCGTTGAGACGCTTCGCGTTGATAGTAAGCTGGCGAGGTTCGTAAGGCATGTTGGTAAGGAGGCTCAATCTCCCTGTAAGTGTGAGTGAGTCGCAGGAAGCAGGTAGCGAGGTGTGGGACCATGGTTGCCAGCTGGTATAAGTTATGAGAGCAAGTGAAGTGGGCAGTAAGACACGGTGGGCAATTAGGTTGCTTCCTATTGCCCATCACATTAGCGCTCGGCTCGAGCCGAGCCTTGCCTCTGTACGTACAATCTGGCTAATCTAGGCCACAAAGGGCAACGGCACTGCTGGTAAGGCAAGACGAAATAGCCGTTATACCAGTAGTCGCCCCCGCATTCCCCACTCTGCTCCCTGTTTCAACCTTAACGTCGGCGTGTGTCGTTGACTCTGGCAACAAACGTCCACACGCTACCAAAGTGGGGCTCGGCGGGGTAACAGGGAGCGGTGTACAAGCGCTCAACGTTGTTGCATGCTGAATCCGTGGATGTTCCGGCCGTCGCGCCGCTCCGGGAGGGTTTTCTTGGTCGCCCATGTGCATAAGACCGCCGCCAACCTCCGTGGGCGGATGTAGGGGTGCGAGGTTGACTCGACACGTCGGAAACGTCAACGACGTTCTGCTTACTAACATGACAACGACAACTGACTCGACATTTACTCTCACTCATGGCTATATCTTGACGCCTCTAGCATTCCCCGACTACTCTCTGGTGACGCATGGCTGGCTCACCACTGAGTGGCACACACAACCGCCACAGTACAGCCCAAGCAATCGACAATTCCCTCTACGGCCCGTTTCACCCTCTCCTCGAAGCACCCGTTGCCCGATCCCGGACTAGTACCATATGTGCCATGATCGATCGTCGGAATCACCGGCAGCCACTATGAGGCGGCACATATGGCGATCAGTCACTAGTCACTACTATCAAGCCCAAAAGTCTTGGCTGACGGCTGGCTTACGGCGCCATCCGCGCGGCAATGCCGCTATCAGTGAGTGTATGATAGGTCCCAGCCAACCATTATCGGGAGGCCACATGCGTTTTAGATTGTGACTCGATCTCCCAGTCACATGTTTTAGGCTCTGACGTGACTTTGGGCTTGCCCGCACTACGGCGTGCGCCCGCGTCCGCGGCCAAGTCAACAATCAGGTCTATCCAGCTACCATGAGGGTCCCATTCAAGATTGCGCGCGATGTACAAATACACCGATCCAACAAGACAGCCCCAGCTTATCTCATCTCTGCGATATCCACTGATTATCTATCGATGATCCATCGACTACGTCCTCCTATCTCCCAGCAGCAGTAGCCGCCATCGAGCCACCGCCGATAGTCGCCTTGCCCATCCCCTACAGCTGCCACCCTCCACCTCGTCAGCTCTGCACGTCCCTTGTTCATCAAAATGCCACAACGTCGGGGTTTTGTTCCACGCGAGAGCCCACCACCTTGTGGCTGATGTGATGCTTTGGATGGTCGACCGGTCCAACGCCTCACGCCATCCGGGAAAGTCGGTCCGTGCTGAGCGCACCTCCGAGATCGACAAATCGTTCCCATCTCGCATCAGCATGGATCGCATCAGGGTACTCGACCAGAGGAACAATGTGCTCCGATCTGGTCGGATCTTGGTCTTTCGGCCTGGGCCTCTTCGCCATCGCATCGCACTTCTCCTGCTGCTGATGCAGATGGGGAGCCCACCTGGCAAGCGCCGGCCGCCCCAACCAGTGAGCCGTCTGCAGCCTTCGCATGCCGCCGCGATCCCGGTCATGCATGATTTCCGTCAATATTACTGGTCGGCCGCGGACCCTACGATGGAGAGATCTGAACGCCATCTGCCTGCCGCCTCTCCGGCCCTTAACCTCCGCTGTCCCGCTGAATGGATCGAGAGGCGTCAATGGCTTACCGGCCCCGCCGCGGCCTCTGCGACTGGGGGCTGATGCCTAGAGCCACTGCGCGTTTTTCGTGCTGCGCGAAGTGATCTCTTCGACGCGAGAGCTCGATACGATCCAGCTCCAAGCTCCACCTGTGTGACCCATGTCAGTGTCAATGACGATAACTGACGGAGGCATACGTGGTTGGTTGGGATACTAACTCCCTCCACGCGTGCTTGATTACAGACGCAAGAGGACACGGATCGCGGGCCACAAGGGGGTGATAGGAGGAACGGAACGCGGTCAACGCGCCGCGGCATTATCCAACAACAAGAATTGGTGCAACTCAGTGTGAGCACGGAGGTATGATGGAGAGGCTTCTCAAGTGGAGTACGTGATCATGGGTAAGGTCCCAGCGCAGCTTGGCCTGACATGCCCACAAGGCCCCCTCACCCGTCCCCCACGCCACCCCGCACAGAGCCGCTCCTGCCCTTCTGCCTCGCTAAAGACCGACGGCGCAGCCAAATGCTCTGGAAATCGAATGTCTTGGCTCATTGTCTTCCTCTCGTCTTTCGCCCTCAACTCTCCATTTATCCGCTTGTCCATTGTTCGATGGGCTCCGCACGGTGAATGTTTCAGTCACATGGACCCACATGGTGCATCAAGTCGAGCCCTGGACGCTCCCTAAACATCAATGCCCATCACATCAAGGAATCCTCGCTATCCTCGCGCCACGCGCGGCTCGTCTGCAAAATGCGAGCAGGCAACCTCCGAACCAAATCTCAATGTGGCAAGCCAGAACGGCCCACGACGGCAACTTTACTAGATTGAATGGCCAACGCGTTACTTGGCATCGTATGCCCCGCATGCGCACGAAATGATCAGGTGACCAATGAGGCGGCGCTCTCCACCGAACTGCCGAGGCCCCGCGGTTACCTTCTGGCCGCCTCCGTATTACGTTCAGACTGATCGACAGCTAGAATACGGGACTGACAAGGCAGTAAACCCGAGGAATCCAGCAAAGCAACGCAAACCCAACACAATGCATGATCCGTCCCAGGTCCCATCCTCCTTGTCATTAGGCGGGGTCCCAGGGCTAACCCCCTTGGGGTTTCCGGCGTACCCCCAACCCACTGAGTTTGGACAGGGTCCGAAGGCGTTATCGCAATGGAATGCTGGCTGCCTCTTGTTGGTGGATAAGGCCATGATGCGTTGTTAGGCCAAAGACCAAAGGGGCCATCCAGAGCCCGGACCTGGTGGTCTCGGTGGCCGTCCGAGCGATAGCGCTTCTATGCGAGAGGAAGCCGAGTTCGGTCGGTGCAAAGCCCCTTGGCGGTACTTGCGGTTGATCCCACCCATCTCTCGCCCCTCGCCTCTCACGCGCCGCATCTGGTGTAGATGCATCAGGACCCACAAGACGACACCGGTATCCCTGTTATCCGCGACTTGCGCACCACACCGCCATCTCCTCACCATACGCCTATCACTACCTTCATCTGTCGGCCCTCTGTCTCTCCGCCTCTCGCTATCCTTCTCGCTATCCTACCCCCACTCTCGTTCCCATCTCTACTTGTCCACCGGTGCCACACAGTGCCACTCACTTCCGGCATCCTTATCCCCGTCTCTCCTTCACATATAACACCTCACTCCCACTCTCAAGCCCAGCTTTCCCCTCTTATTGTATCGCTGGACGATCCCCAGCCAACCTCAGCCAACAAACCAAACACACACTCACTATCCATCATGTCCTACGACGACGTGGAGAAATCCCACGGCAACGGCAAGTCCGAGACCGGCAAGATTGTCGTGTCGCCGGCCTACGATGCCTTCGACGGCGAGGAGTACTACGACCCCTCCAAGGAGTCGTGCTTACGCGCGCGGGTCTCAACTTTGAGTCCTTCAAGAAAGCGCCCGGCACGACTCGGTGAGTGGTCCAAGCGCGCCAACGGAGCGGACCGGTAGCTAACGATTTCCAGTGGTCTCGTCGCCCACGGTGACATCCCTCCCGAGCTCATCGCCCACGACAACCCGCTGCTTCAGCAGAAGATGAAGCCCCGCCACCTGCAGATGATTGCCGTCGGTGGTTCTATCGGTACTGGTCTCTTCGTACGTTTTGCTGCACTCTTACCATTGCGCTCTCAGCTGACTCCGTACAGGTCGGTTCGGGTTCTGCTCTCACCAAGGGTGGTCCCGCTGGTCTCGTTATTGCTGGGTCATCATGGGTGTGATGCTTATCAACGTGAGTTTCTCGTGGACAGGCGAGATCGTATCAATAGCTAACGGAACAGGTCACCCAGGCTCTCGGTGAAATGGCTATTCTTTACCCTGTCTCTGGTGGTTTCTACACTCTTGCTTCTCGTATGCTGACCCTTCGTTTGCGTTCGCCATGGGCTGGAACTATGTTCTTCAGTGGGCGTTGTTCTTCCCTTGAAATTGTGAGTATTCGAAGAGCGATGGCAGGACTGACGCCGCACAGACTGTTGCTGGTACCACCGTGCAATACTGGAGTACACCTATTCCCCTTGAGCGTGGATGACCATCTTCTTTCGTCATCATTGTGAGTTCGAGCACGCACTGGGCGATCATCCTAACCAATAGGCTTCTCCGTTTTGGGTACACTTGGTTACGCCGAGGAAGAGTTCTGGTCGTCTACCTCAAGCTTCGTTGTTGTGATCTTCATCTCATCGGTATCTGCATCTGGTGGTGGCCCCGCGGTGGTGACTACGACTCGTACCTCGGCGCTCGCCACTGGTACGACCCCGGAGCGTTCGCCAACGGCTTCAAGGGTGTTTGTGCGGTCTTTGTCACTGCCGCCTTCTCCTTCGCCGGGTAAGTCGATGAGGAGACATTCAGGAGCGAAAGCTGACTGTGCAGTACCGAGCTCGTTGGTCTTGCCGCTACTGAGACCCCCAACCCCCGCAAGTCCATGCCCGCTGCTATCAAGCAGACCTTCTGGCGTGTACCCTTGTCTACGTTACCTCGCTCCTCATCGTCGGTCTCGCCATCCCTTACACGAGCCCCGTCTCTTTGGCGCGGTGGTGCCGACACTCGCCTTTCGTCATCCTCATGGACAAGGCTCACATCAAGGGCATGAACCACCTCATCAACGTCACTATCTGTGTCTCGGTTCTCTCCATCGGTCTCTCGTGTGTCTACGCTGGCTCGCGTACCCTCACTGCCCTTGCCGAGACTGGCTATGCCCCCAAGGTCTTTACCTACGTCGACAAGGCTGGTCGCCCTCTCTTCTCGCTCATCGCCATCATTGCGTTTGGTCCTCTTGCCTACATCCAACTGGCTGCTGTCGGTGGCACGATCTTCAACTGGCTCGTTGCCCTTTCGGGTCTCTCTACACTTTTCACTTGGCTCGCCATCTGTGTCACCCATATCCGTTTCCGTCAGGCCTGGAAGTACCAGGGCCACTCGGTCGAGGAGCTTCCCTTCAAGGCTATCGGTGGCATGTGGGGTTCGGTTCTCGGCGCCACTCTGATCGTTCTCGTCCTTATCGCTCAGTTCTACATTGTGAGTTTTTCTCGAACCCATTGCCTGAGGCCCATCCCGCTGACTTGTACAGGCTATCTGGCCCCTTGGTGGCTCGCGCGGTGGCGCCGCCGCGGCCGAGGACTTCTTCCTTTCCTACATCGCCTTCCCTATCGTCCTGGCCTTCTGGGTTGTCGGCTACCTGTGGAAGCGCACGACCCCTAAGAAGGTCCACGAGATCGACCTCGACACTGGCCGCAAGTCGTGGCTCACTGTTGAGGAGATGCGCGCGTGGCGTGCCGAGCGTGCCGCTGCTCCTTGGTGGAAGCGCACTTTCCGCCTCCTCTTCACCAACTAATCTCTTTCTAAAGCGACATAATACGGAATTGTTGCAGTTTGTAACGCTCGTCTCTGAGCTCGGTCTTGTAAAGCTCGTCGCGAGCATGGTCTCTTAGGTTTCAATGCAACAATGTAGACCCCGAGGTGGCTTGGGCAGGCTCGTGCTTGCTAGGGAGGTGGCTTGGCCAGAATCCTGCTGCCAAGGCATGGCTGTTGACTGGTAGGATCCAGCGCGCCGGAATCTCGCCACTCGTGCTACAGCTGAGATGTTGGAACGAGGGCATTGGCCGCCAAGGAGCTTGGATCTACTCCACGATGTGGGAATGTACCCTGCTCCACTGACGCTCCACTCAATGCTGAAGCCGTATCCACAAATAAACCATGACAACCAAGGAATCCATAATACAATACAAGGTGAAACTATGAGAAACAACTGTCTATTTGAACAACCACCTAGATGAACTGCATGCGCGGGTCGCCTTTACACTCGGCGATCTCGACACAAGAATTGATGAGCCGGCACCGTGCCTCGTCCGTATCGAGTACGATGTCGGCCTCACGTCCACTCCACCCTCCCGATCTCAACAGCTGGATGGCATGTGCGAAGACCCGCCTCGCAATCGCCGCCTCAGCAATGCGCGCCTCTGCCCGGCCACGTTCCTCGCCCTCGACAGTCACCGACTTGGCACAAGGGCGAGTGGGCGGCGACCGCCCCGCGCGGATGTCACCGTCCATCTGTGCGAGCGCCGAGATGCCCTCGAACATCTTCTGGTCGGCGAAGTTTGTCCACCGGTGCAGCGTTGATGCGAACGCAGCACGCCCTTCTGGCGTGGCGAGCTCGCGGACGCGCGTGTCGAGCTCTGCCCGCGCGGCCTTGAGCTGGGCCGTCTCGCGTATGTGTTGCCGGTGGGCCTGGACTTGTTGTGGTGTCTGGCGGCATGTGCGTGGAACATCCTTACGCAACCAAGCTGGAAAGTTAGTCACGACCGGTTGTTGGTTGGATTACAGCCGTATCGCTGAGACACGACGAGACGTACGAGGGGTGCGCGCGGAGACGCCACGGCGAGCCTGCGGTTGTGGAGAGTTGGATTCAAACTGGCTGCGTCAGAGGCGTTTCCAGACGAGACAAGACACGGGCTCGACTTACGACAGCAGCGGCCATCGTGGCTGGTTGGTGTCGCGGGTGGTGTTCGGTTGGAGTTTGATATTGAGACTGATCGTCAAGGTCTCAGAGAAAGGAACGTGGTTCGGAGAGCCGTGATGTGGTTGTGGCTGAATGGGTGTGTTGGGGAGTAGAGAACGTGGGACACTCGGCAGTGGTGGTTGCGACTGTCTTGGTGGGGATCGTGGTTGCGCTTGTGGTTAACGAAGATGAACAGTGAGAGCGACGAATGAAGCAGCAAGGAGTGAGTAGAGGGCGACAGACTCCCCAGACTGATCACAATAATAAGTAGCATCAGTACAGCAGCCGGTTGGTATGTAGTAGGACATCGCGCGGACAGCAGATGCCGCATTCTCGGCTAACGTTAGATGCGACGGAATGGGGATAAGATCATTCTCACCGCACGGGCTCGACACACAGAACTCGCCGGCTCCGCTGCCTCCGAGCAATCTCGCCATTACCTCTGTCGACTTGCCGAAGCAGATAACCTATGCTGTGGGGATAACACGACGATGGAAGGCAAAGCCCCGCCCTCCGTCGCCGCTGGTTACCCACTAATCTCTGGGGATAGCTTGCCGATGCGGCAGAATGGCCCTCCGATAGATCCGTGCGGGGTAGACGCGGTGTAGGGTTGGTCCGTGCGGGGTCCCAGGTACTGTGAGTTGTTGTCAGCACAGAACACTTGGTGCCTCGGCCTATCGCCGCTTCTTCATATCGGCATCTCCACACTTCGAAGTCGTTTCAAGCCGCCAATCCGACGTCTATGGCCTGTCACCCCGCGTTCTGTCTCCTCATTCTTAGCCCTGCTAACGTCTATGGAGTCCCTCCGATCCGCTCTGCCCCGTCAGGACCCATGGCCGTGGCTTTTGTTCTCCTAGACTGTCCTCCGAGCCCCGGTCACTGTTCCGAGGGCAGCTACACGAGGAATGAACTTCATGACAATTGAATGCATCCGATGGTTGGCATCGGAACGCGCTCTCGTACATCGGCGGCCAACGCCCGCAAACAGATGTGCCAAGAGAGCGGTCGTAGTGAGATGTCTGCGTCTCCATTCCATCTCGGCACGAGGACGATGCCGAAGCCTTTGAATCTTGGATCTTGGAATGAACGTTCCGAGCCACCACATGGTGATCACACATCGGATGCGATCCGCGAAGCGAGCCCGTTTAGTCCAGATGAGGCACTTGGCATGAGAAGGCATGAGAACGTCTGCCTGTGTTGGACGAGGTGTGGTTGGATGGCCAAGCTACTCTTCGGCCATTTTGAGGATGAACCACCGCTCCAACAGCATTACGAGATGTGAAGACCCACCTGAGCGAAGGTGGCTTGGCTCACGGCCCCCGGCTTTGCCGGTGCATTCAACAACCACTACTCACTCCCACAGTGCCGCATTCAGAGAGAGTAGACACGCAGGCATTGCCTCCATCGAAATCCAAGCGGCAACGTCGTCCTCAGTTGGTTAGTATACGGTAGACCTACTCCCTCTACACCATTGGGTCAGCCTTCATGTTCAGGCGACTCCTCTGTGAGTGACTCTTCCATGCTGTATATGGGCGCCGAAGAGTCGAGGAAGACATTGGGTAACGCCAGCTGTACCGACTAAGCACTGATTAGGATTGAAGTGTAATATGAGAGGGTGATATTTGACTTGGGATGCTAATCACGAATTTTGCCTCCGCTCACTTCCAATGACGAGAAGTGGAGGTCAATGGTGAAGTTGGGAGGCCACAGTCCATTCAACCGCTCAACAACACTTCTCTCCAGGCTCCGTCCCATTCCTCCTCACTTGGCTGTTCCCATCATCCAAAACGCAAGGATCGGAGGCAGCGACGACGCCAACCGCACCTCACGATGGTCCAGCCGTCGTTCAGCGATCCTTCGCGCGCTGAGGCCGAAGCCAGCGGCCCACAGTCGCCCACGGCGCCGCTCGATGCCTTCCTCGACAACCAGCCGGCCACTTTCTACGAGAGCATCTACCGGTCAGAGGCGGCATGTCTCTGCGTCTTGAGGTAGGCAGAACCCCAGGGCTTGGCTGATCTGCTATAGGCTGTTGCCTCCCGTGTGCCGCCAGATTGTGCTTCACGTGCTATGGTCGCATCAGACGCTGAAGAGCCCCGATCTCAAGTCATTCTGTGGGATGGACGACCGGCTTCCGCCCGAGGCGTGAGTGGGGTGATGCTATTTCGCTGATAGACAGTGCTGAGGAGATTATTCGGCCTGCAAGGGCGCGGCATATCTTTCATGCGTTGTCGACGAAGGGTGGCAAAACGCCCAAGTTCCACTGGCCGCTGAGCGATACATTCAAGAAGGGATTGAGGAACGCGCTTACCGGACTGTCAGTGTCTTTCTGGAAGAGGGAGAACGCGGTGCTGTCTAAGGAGGATGACTGACAGGCAGTGGAACATCCAACTCCTTCGGCGTACCATACGATGGCGACGTCGGCGAAGCTCCCACTACTGACGAGCTTGTCAACTATGGAGAAGATGCCTGGGAGGTGAGCTGTCCTACCCAACACGGCTAACCGTTAGACCATTCTCAAGTACATGGTATCCTCTGGTCTTAGCTCGGCCCCTGTTCATGGGCGGCCAAAAGACTCGGTTCTCCACCTGCTCTACATATCTGGTCTCATGGATGACTTGTATGTCGTGGGCTATGACCTCCGCTAACCTGCAGACATGACCAGACCGGCCGGAACCCCTCGTATCACCGTCTTACGATCACGTCGAAGGGTTTCCAGTTCCTCCTGGAAGATCGTCAAACGCAGCTGTGGCAGGTCCTCGTCTTCTACATTATGGGCAAGCAACGTAACGGCGAGAATGCGGCGGGCGTTCTGTCGCTCTTCTTCTCCCTCGGCTGCATGGAGCTCGGCCAAAGCTACTCTGCGTCGAAGAGCTTCCCACAAGGGCAAAGTATCCTCAACGATCTCGAACAGTATGGTTTCATTTACCGCTCGCCGGACAATCCCGATCAATTCTACCCGACGCATCTCGCGACATCGCTGTGCTCGGGTGATCTGTCAGCCTCGCGCTCTCAGAGTGCCGATGACAAGCGCTTCCTTATCCTCGAGACCAACTACAAGATCTACGCGTACACTTGTGAGCTTAATGCTACGCTAATGCTTCGCTGACCCCAGCGAATGAGCTTGAGATCGCCATTCTCAACCTCTTTGTTGACATCCGCATCCGCTATCCCAACCTCGTGGTCGGCAAGCTCGACAGGACCAACGTCAAGGCGGCCATGGACAAGGGGATCTCGGCACACCAGATCATCTCATATCTGTCCAGCCACGCGCATCCCCAAATGTACAACCATCCTCCGCCATTGCTCCACCCCTCAGTGACAGACCAACTGCATCTGTGGGACCGGGAGCGCAATCGTCTCGAGGCACAGGAGAGTGAGTACCACCAGCACAAGCCCAATCGAGCCTGTCGCTAACCACGTTAGCCGTCATGTTCGAGTTCTTCTCCAAGGAGCTGTTTGACGAGACGCGAGACGAAGCCGAGCGCAACGCCGGCCTGCAGCTCGCGATGCCGAAGGAGAAGCTCTTGTTCGTCGACCCGGCCTTGCGCGAGGCGATGAAGGACTTCATCAAGGAGAAGCAAGAGCAGCTGCGTAGCGGCTTCATGTGAGGGGAGTCGTACCATGTTGTATTAGTAGTATCTAGAGCGTCATGCAGCAATGACCCGACACGCGCTAGAGACCCAGCTATATCCTAAATTATGCATCTAGACAAGGCGCTTCGGGGTCGCGATACCGCGTTCCGATGCTTTGAGCCCGCGGTCCACATGCACGGGGCCGGCATACCGCTCCACATTCTCCACCTTGCGCTCGAGATCGAGTGCTGCGGGGTTCGCCTCCCCGTCCATGCCCTCCATCGCCATCGCCCCGCGCTCCGTGTTGGCGTCGACGACCGCCTCGTTCGCCGCGCTCTGCAACTTGCCAATCTGCTCCTTGACGGTGTCGAACGCCTCGCCGCCGATCGCGATCCAGTCTGTCTCCCGTGCGCCGTGGTATGCGTTGCCGAGCGCGGCGTTCCACCGCTGCTTGAGCAGCTCGCCGAAGCTTGGCGGTCCGGCGCGCGGGCCGACGAAAGACGCAGGTGCGGGGCCGGGGGTGTCGTCGAAGGAGCGCTCGAAGACGACGGCCGAGTTGTGCAGTCTGTGATCAGCCAAGGACACGCCGTCAAACACAGAAGAGAAGACGGAGGGCGACAGGCAGAGAAGAGCGCAGGAGCGACAGGAGAAACGGGATCACGGAGACTCACTCCCGACGAATGTGCTCGGTGCTCTGCGCAATCGACGTCGAGATAGTGTAGTACACGGCCGCGCCGGCAAGCACGCCAGACCCGGCGCCGAGGAGGAAGCCGGCCATTTCGTATTGGAGTGGGGTGGGGGTCGAACCTCGTCGGAGTCGAAGTCGTGAGCGACAGTTGATGCTTGAAGCGCGAGATCACCGTACTCATGACGGCACGGTACGGACATGGTTGGCTAGGCGGGCGATTTGGTTCCGTCGATGTCGTCGCGTGGTTTGGGTGGTGGAGGAAAAAGTCGGACTTGGCCAACGGTCGACGATCAATACTCATTTCGACATCGACTACCGAGACGACACCGACACGATGCGCCCGACCGCCGCTGTTCTCCGCCGGTCTACCTGGAAGGGTGAGTCTAAGGAGGGAGGTTGGAGGCATGGCCGAGTTTGCGAGGCAGTGGGAGGGAAGGCGGGAAGGAAGCGCCGACATCGACCTCGCACGCGCCAGTCGATCGTGACGGCGACGGGTGGAGACGGCAAGCTACGGCCGGGTGCTCGCTCAATGTGATGCTGGGATAGAGGACTCGGGCATGTTGGAGACGTTGCCATGCTCGCCCTCCGCGGGACTCTACGCTAGAGATGAGGGCTGCCGGCTGTGAAGGCGCGGTGCTTCGTCCCCGGAGATGTGCCCTGTGTGCTCTCTATGTGTCCCCTTCCTTTGGCCTTCTTGCTCTTCTCGCGCTTGCCCCTGCGCTCCTTTCCAACCACGGATAGTCGGCGAGGCTTTGCGGCGGTGCGGCCATGCGGCGGCCAAACGGCTTGACTATGGCGAGCGCGCGGATAGTACGGTGGACAGTCGCCATGGCTATGGCTTCCCAAGCAAAGCGTCCGCCGTCTTGTCCGCGAGCTCCTCCCTTTCATCTGGGGCCGTGGACAGGCGCGCATGCTCTGCCTTGCGCTCTTGCTTCTTCTCATCCTCTTCTGGCTGTCCCCGTATCCTTCCTCTCCAGCCCGCTGGTTTGCCCTCTCACCTTTCCCCCTGTTCTCCGCTACGCGTCCCTCTCCCCCCATCCCAAACACACTCAATTAGGAAGGCTAACCCCAGGCCCATACTTCACCGCCTTCCCCAACTTGCAAGAAGCGCTCAAGAACAACCAGCCGATCTACACCAAGTCGCGCGCGTGCACCATCGTCCCCAACTTTGTCGGGCTCAAGTTCATGGTCCACAACGGCAAGGACTTCCTCCCCGTCAGCGTGACCGAAGAGATGGTCGGGCACAAGCTCGGCGAGTTTAGCTTGACGCGCAAGAAGTTCACCTTCAGGTGGGTGTCGCTGTGGATGATCTGTGATGGCAGGCGAGGCGGCTGCGCGCTAGTCTTCTAGCCGCGATCTCCTCGCAAGACTTCTGCTTCCTTGTGTTGGACGTGACTGACTGACAGGCAAACGAAGAACAAGTAGACGATCCACTGTATACCACCATGTCATTATCATCATTCCACAGGAGGGGAGCGTAGCTTGCATGTGTGCAGCAGAGCCCTTGAAAGGCGTGGAGGTCGTTTATCCCCGGTGCATAAGATAACAAGTGTGCCATGCCCGCGGGTACGGGTAAGGGGGGCTATACTTGGTAAAGCGAACGCGCCTAATCAGGCCTGGGGCAGTGGCAGTCCGCACGCGCTACTCTACGCGCTGCCCCATCTGCCATGATCTGCTTGGAGGTTCATCTTTGGTTCACATATTCATCCACGCGTGAGCTACATCGTGTGTGCCATATCCGTGCAAACAGGGCATTGCCCAACAGACGTTGCCCAACAGATGACAAACAAGGCAGATTTCGAGGCATGCCTCTCGCATGCCCAAAGACACTCAACGCCCCTACAATCTCCCAGCTGCTAGTCAGGTATCAAGGGTCGGCATACGGCGCCTCCCTATGTGGTTTGTCAGTCAAGTCGACAACATGGCTGAGCACAACATCCGTCCTCGCTTAGCACCCTGCGCCTCCGCAGTGGTGCGCACGACTCTGCTACCGTTCATCACTCAGGACTACCCGCGCACGGCATGAGGCGTCTCTCTGATAATCGTAGCCATGAATCGGGATGAAGCATATCGACGCCTGTGCCTGTCCGAAGTCGGAGAGTTCCAGTCGGCGTACCCCTCACTCGTCATCAAGGCCTTGCAAGAGCAGTCTACTTGGCACTGCAAAGGCCCAGATTTAGATCATCATCACGGCTGTGTACATCTACATGCTATCCTGATGTCGATCATGACGCGCTCAGTCGTTAAGGAACAACTCTTGAGGCTATGCTGACCCGAACGAGTGGAAGATGGGAGGAAAGGGTGGCTGAAATAGACAGGCGCGAGAGAACACCGCCTCGTCACCGCATCCGACTAAGGACGTGCCTGATTGCCACCTCCACCCCCTCCACTGCTTGGCAAATGACTGCGCCCACCCCCAGCCCTCGTCCTCCGCTTACATAACAAACCGGCACAAGCATCTTACTCGTTTCCACTCCATCTTCCATCTCGTTCACTTGTCGTCAACCTATCTTCGTCTTTGTCATGTACGGCGGAGGATACAATCACAACCATACGGCCAACAACCTAATCAGTACGGCGCGCTCGCCAGGCCAGTACGGCGCGCCGCAGGGCCAATACGGCGCTCCCCAGGACAGTACGGCGCTCCTCAAGGACAGTACGGCGCACCTGCGAACCAGTACGTGCTCCCCCGCAGCCAGTACGGTGCCCCTGTGGGCCAGTACGGTGCTCTCCCGCGAACCAGTACGGTGCTCCCCCGCGAACCAATACGGTGCTCCCCGCGAACCAGTATGGGCTCCTCCCGCGAATCAGTATGGCGCACCGCTCAGAACCAGTACGGCGCGCCACAGGGCCAGTACGGTGCCCTGCCCAGCAGCCGTACGGGCAACAGCCGTACGGGCAGCAGCAGCAGTATGGTCAACAGCAATATGGCCAGCAGTCGTATGGCCAGCAGCAACCGTACGGCCAGCAGTCGTACCAGCCTCCAGGACAGTACGGCGCCCCGGCTGGCGGGTACCAGGCTCAGCCTGCGTTCACGCCATCGGCCGGTGGACCTCGCTTCCTCGGCGTGCAGATCCCGCGCCGCCGCCTGCGCCGCCCATCGCAACCTGCCCAACTACAACCCGCAGTTTGACGCCGACCGCATCCGCAAGGCTACGAAGGTACGTGGCTCAGCCCCCTGGCGCTATCTGCTAGGTGGAATGCTTTACTGTCGAATCTTGCTAACTGACGCAGGGCTTTGGCACGGACGAGGACTCAGTGATCAACACGCTCATGCCCTCGACGCATTCCAGATCGATGTGCTTAGCCGCACGTACGAGCAGCAGATTGGCCGCTCGCTACGCACCACGATCGAGAAGGAGACGTCTGGATGGTGAGGACAGAGGCCCGTGACAACGCTGACAACAGGCTCGAGTACATCCTCCGTCTCAAATCTCTGGCCCGCTCAATGGCGACCTGTTCCTCTCAACAGAGCGTGCAAGGGCATGGGCACGCACGAGGATCTCCTTAATGAGGTCTTGCTCTGCCGTACAACGAGGAGATCTTCCTCTCAAGGAGGGTTATCGCCGTCTCTATAACAAGGACCTGGTGCAGGTTGTGCGCGGCGAGCTCAGCATGAAGACGGAGCGCATGTTCAACATGGCGCTGGCGGGCACGCGCGACGAGAACCCATGGTCAACCACCAGCTGGTCCAGCAGGATGTCGAGACCTCTACCGCGCGACCGGCAAGATCGGCACGGACGAGATTGCATCTGCGGCATCCTCCTGCAGCGCTCAACCAGCACCTCCAGGCATCGCCCAGGTTCCCCCAGCGCCACAGGACGACGCTCTCCAAGATGATCGAGAGCGAGTTCTCGGGCCACATGCGTGACGGCCTGCTCCAGGTCGCGCGGTTTGCCGAGAACGATGGCGACGGCGCACACCGCGACGCATACATGCTCGAGCAGGCTATGGCCGGCATGGGCACCAAGGACGAGCGTCTCTGCTACCGTCTCTGCCGTATGCACTGGAACCGCCCGCTTCGCCAGATCAAGCAGCAGTACCAGGCATGTACCGCCGCGACGTCATCTCGCGCGTCAAGAGCGAGACATCGGGCAAGTACGAGAACGCCCTCGTCGCCCTCATCCAGCAGAACTAGTCTGCTTTCGACTTTTTGGATACCCGATACCCCGTGTCCGCCTTCTTGTCCGTCTCGGCCCGCTTCCGTTCCCAGTTCGTGCTCTTGCCGTGCGAGTTCTCAAGATCGAATCCGACTGCCCGTTCCGCCCATTCGCTTCAAGTTCGTGTCTCGCATCGCCGCCCAGCCTTCTCCCGTTAGTCAGTTAGTCAAGCTTTGGTCCTCCGTCTCCGTCCGCTCTCGACTCCTGTACCCGACCTCGTGCCCTCTGCTGCTGAAAGAATAATCTGGCTTGTGTGACTGCGACCCTCGTTCGTGTCTTGATTTGGGCCTTTCGTGCTGTATGTCTGTCCGTATCCGTATCTGAACCGCTGTGAATCTCCATAGTCTACACCGACATCTGTCCGTGGGAGTGGTATGCATGGCTGTTGTACATCATATGATTACACCTGGTTGTTAGCTTTGGAAGAGCATCCGCAGCTCACCTCTAGAAAACCGGGACGAGAGCCGAAGCAAGGTCGCTCCGGACGAACAGGATGCCGGCAGCGAAGAGACCGACGGCGCGGGCGATGCTGCGAAGTCAGCACAAGTCCCACGAGCTGGTGGTTCATGGGAGGCAGGCGGCACAAGGAGCGCAATGTCGCAGTGCGCCTCTGTGCTCCCACGACCTCGAGACGCACTTGAGGTTACCCTCGCGGTGCGCGGGGTTCATGATCTGCTCGTTCCAGATGTACGAGAAGAGCGAGACGGGCTCGGGCTGGCCGCCCGAGGGGCCGAGGTAGAGCTGGTTGGCAGGGGACGGCGCGGGGGCGGACATGGCGGCAAGATGGCAAGACGATTTGTGGAGTGGACGAGTGGAGGTGACTTGGGCGGCGAATGCGACATTGAGCAAAGAACGACAACCGGAGTGGATCTGCCGGAGAAATCGGGGATTCGTGTGTGGCGAGCCACGTGGCGTGGTCGGTGGAGGTACTCCACCGCCTATGCGGTCTAATGTCGAGCGAACTCTCAAGATCTCGAGATCTCACCTACCTCATACATTCACTCTATTGGCATAATGTCGTGCGCAGACGAGGCTGGACACGACCACCACGGCCACGGCCATGACCACGGGCACGGACACGACGGGCACGACCATGACGTGCCATTGTCCGCCGGGCCGGCCGATAGCCTGTTCAAGGTGATCGACACGGAGCACGTCGTCGCGCTAAATGCGCAGGGCGGTGCTGAGCGCGGGCGCGTAGTCATCAAGTGAGATTATGAGCTGTGCAAATCTGACGGCAGGGAGTGGGCCAATCGCGACGACGAGACGACCGTGCGCTGCTGTGGTAGGCTGAGCTGACGACAGTGGCTTGAGAGCGAGGCGGATGATTCTCTCCTCCTCCACAGTGAGCTGACCCTTCCTGATTGTAGCTGACTTCAGTCCCATTTACGGCCAGCGTGTCCCTGCGGTCCATCACGCTCAAGGCGGGGCAAGAAGGCTTCCGTCCCAGCGAGATGCGATTGGTGAGTCTCTTTCAGCTCCCCCTTACTACCGAGCTGACGGCAGTTCGTCAATGCGGCCGGGCTCGACTTCTCAGACGCTGAGAGCCGGCAGCCCACGCAGCAGTTCGATGTCATCGACACGCGCGAGGGCGCCGAGTACCAGGTCAAGTGGGTCTCCGTCCCCGCTGCCACTGACACTGTAGAGCGGCCAAGTTCACGTCCGCAACGAGCATCACGCTGTTCTTCCCGCACAACGAGAGCGAGGGCGACGACGAGGAGACGACGCGCGTGTACTATGTTGGATTGCGGGGGAGCTGGAAGCCAGTGAGTCGCGGTGACGTCAGCAATGGGTGGGTTGAGAGCTGACAGCAGCTTCCGAACAAGCTCGACGGGTCCATTGTGTACGAGTCGGCGCCGCGGCCGGTCGACCACAAGAACAAGATCGGGGATATGGGGGCGGCGTCCCGGCCCGGGTTCTAGTCTGTATGTATACTTAGATGGCTCGCGGCGCTAGGTCCCACATTCTACAATCGGCTCACCACTAACCGGGTGGTGGACCTTGATGAAGAGATGTGGGGAAGGTCCACGACAGCGAACAGGCTGCTGGGCTACTGCAGGCCTTCTCGCACCTTCGCCAGGAGATGCCGGAGCCACAGTCAGGAACTGGTATTTGCGAGGGGCTCTGCCTCGAGTGTGATGCTCGTCCTATGTCCAAGGACGAATGCTTCTAAGATGGTACGAAATATTGATTCGCTTTGACGGCGCGACGGGCGCAGGCGACCCACCACTGACTAGACCTCGAAGAGTCATGAACCTTCCTCCGTAGCGAAGCGGCCCGCAACCCTTCCTCGACCAAGTCGACCAAATCGACCAAACAACTCTTCCTTCCTCTTACTTACCTTCCACTCATACTCATCCTTCGAACATCCGTCCTCACAGTCAATCTCAGACACCCCCCTGTCCACAGCTGGGGACACGTCCTAAGCGATGCGAACATTCCGCAAGCCCAGTAAAGCCTCGGGTAAGTTCTCCTCTGGTCTTCCTCGGCCTCTCAGCCGATTCAATCCGCCTTCCTTTCTCTCCTTCTTGGCCTGATGTCCAGTCTGGCAAGCAGGCATACCGTCTGACTATGTCGTGTCGGGGCCCATGGACGCAGGGTCTCCGGTGCACGGCGCAAACAAAGCCTGATGTACGCGACTCCCCCGCGCATCAAAGGGTAGCCTCTCCATCGGGTACCCAACTAGCCTTCCCTTCCCGGCTCTTCGCCGCAGACCCGCTGACATACAGCCCTGCTGAAGGACAAATCACCAGCCCACACCGACACGGGAACATACACCGACTCTGACCTTGAGACCCTCGCTACCTCGCTGGAATGCGTGGTCGGTCGCGCTGTCGGCTACGATCCGTACTGGCTCTGGGAAGCGCTCGACCACACCGCCCTCGACTGTAGAGACGACACCAAGCCGCACCAGCTCGCCTACATCGTCGCACTTGACATCTTGCACCGCCGCACGCCTCATCTCCCAGCGCCACCGACGAATCCCCGCGAGCACGTGATTCTCGCCTTCCGCCGCCGACTCGAGCCGGGCGCGAAGAAGCGCACGGGCCGAGAACGCTGCATGACGTGTCAGCGGAACGCAGAGGCGCGGAGGCGGTATGTGCCCTGGCTCGGGTGCTGGAGTAACAACGAGGACGAGGCGTGCGCGGCATGTATCGCGAACAAGTCGGCACGCTGTTGTGTCTTCCCTGATGGCGTCGAGAGACCAGGGCTCAGCGAAAGACGGACAATCACCTCCAACGAGGATAGTGGCGACGATAGAGACGACAGCTCTACCTGGGTCTGCAGCGAGAGCAGCGGCAGACGCAGAATCAGCGATGGCGACGAGGAGGACGAGAACGAGGACGTCGTCTTCCTCGGATCCATCACGGCCGCGGATCGCGATCAGGCAGTCACCAAGTGGATGAAGGGCGTGAATGGGAGCACTGGCGGACGGACGCCGCTCAGCCGATCCCCGAGAGGTGGACGGAGGAGGGTGGCAGGGGGAAGGCGCAGCGTCAAGAGGAGAATTGCAGCCAATGGAGAGATGGACGGGTCGGCTGTCCAGAAACTGGAGAAGCCCCGAACCGCCATCCACGATGACCGAGCGCGGGGGCGGGGCACCGACAAGAGCCAGGAGGCCGTACAGCCACAGACTGCGAACCCGCCCCGCAAGAAGGTCCGCTTCAACCCCCATCCCGACCCCGCTCCAATTTCCGCGATGACGAACATCGTCATCCTCTGGACCTCGGTGTACGACACCCTCGATGGCGCCCTCCGCCACCGCGACGACGACATGATTACCCGCCTCCTCGCTCGCGCATTCTCCCTGGACGCCATCATTAGGGCGTGGAGGTCCGCCGCCGACGCCGACCCGGGAAAGGCGATCGATGCCACTCGCTTCCAGGTGGCATTGGGCTGGGAGGGCGTGTATCATGCCCTCAGGCCTACGATTAAGGCCAATGATGACGCCCTAACAAGGGATCTGATGCGTAATGTGGCGCGGCTGCACGACTCGATATGTCAGCTGGCAGACGAGCACGGGTTCAGACTAGAGGCGCTCCTGCGTCGCGAGACGAGTTGACTGCCCGCAAGTAGGCATGTTCAATGTATACGACCGTGCTAGTGATTGTTGCCGGAGCAAGACATCAAGCCTCTGTGTGGCGCCTCTTCTTGTATCCTCTCTTTGTGAACAACGTGACCGCTGACCCTTGGACAGGACAGGCAGTCGGCCAAGCTGCTTTGCTCTGTCTGGTGAACTGTGTTGAAACTCGTCATGTTCGTTGGCACCATTATGCATGGGACTCCCCGCTGCCTGCCGGTTATCACAGCGTGCAGTGGGCCCAGTGTCGCGAGCCCGCCTGCCAGGCAGAAGACGTGCCGCAGGAGGCATGTGGATGCCAGAACGCCTGGGAGGCTAGCGCATTAGGTTAGTACCGAACATTCCAATCTACGATAAGGAAATGCTATTACAGTACCCCGCATTCCTCACCCCCACCCCCTATGGCCACCACCGTCTAGATTGTGGCCCTCCTTTGACCTGTGACTACTCTGTCCGTTTCCCCGCACGACAGCTTCCCTCTTCATACACACCACCTCAGCTCTTCTCTCATTGCCATTCAGCCAGCCGTCTTCGAACTTGGACGAAGTCATCGCCATGTCGCGCAAGCGTAAGGCCGACGAGGCCGAGCTGGAAGATCGTGAGCCTCTCCGTCTCCGCCACACTCACTACCTTCCCTCCCTTTGCATCACCCCCCTTCCGCACTACTCTCTCACCTACGTACCAACGCTGACATCAGGTATCTACACGATGGACGACATCCCAGCCCTAACCGACCGCCTCGCCCTCAGGCCACGACCCCCTCCGCTGGCTTCCCCGCGCCTTCAACCAGTCCGCGCTGGTCTGCACTGACGACACGAACACGCGCGACCTCGCCTACATCGCCGCCCTCGACGCCCTCCACCGCCGTCACCGGCGCACCAAGGCCAACCCCTCCGGCCTCACCAAGCCGCCCGGCCTCCCTGTCGACTCGGTCCTCCTGGCCGTGCGCAAGCGCCTCAACCCCAAGGCGCAGTACTACGACGCGGGCGCGCGATGCACGCACTGCATCACCCCGAACCGGACCCGCCGCCCCGGCTGGAGGCCGAAGCATGCGTGGATGGGGTGTTTTAGCTGGGACGGGAAGCGGTGCTCGTGCTGTGCAGCGAATCGGCGGTACTACCGCTACTTCCCCGATCCGGAGGTCAAGGTCGAGCGCGAGGTCAACGTCGTGCCGGTCATGGAGGAGGAGCTGAGGGCCAAAGGACGTCCCTGCCAATCGCCTTCCCCCGAGCCCGAGGTCGTCGGCGAGGCCGAGTGGAAGGTCGCGATGGCGCGGCGGGAGAAGGAGGTCCAGGCGCAGATGGCTAGGTGGAAGGAGAGCGAGCCACAGAGGACGGGGGACTCGCAGCGCCACATCGCACGACCACAAGAAGCCGGCGCATGTGGGACTCAGTCACGAGGAAACCCTGTGCCACCTCCTGTTCAGCGTTCGCCAGCCGTCAGCCCTGTGCCGATCGGTTCTCTTGGTGCCCTCATTGCGCAACTTAAGCCGTTCCCAAGGTCTGTTCGAAATGCCAGGCTCACGCAGACTCGCTCTCAAACCAGTAGAGCATCAACCAGTACAGCACCTCAATCGCAACCTGCTGCACAACTCACTCCAACTGCAGTGCCGATCACAGAGACTCCAACTCAGTCTACGCTATCATCCACTCAAGTCCCTTCGACCCAATGGACCCACGCCCCCCACCCGCCGCAATCTACCCCGACAGGCCTCTCTGAGGTCGTCCCGCAGCATGAGAGGACCAGTCACGCCCAAACTCGCACCCACTCAGTGCCACATGAGCAAGCGCCACCTGTCCAGTCCAGCGTGCTCCACGTTCCGTACCAACTCCAAGCGGCCGGTCCGTCGGGCACTCAACAGCAAGTGATGACTCGCCCAGATTCCCTCCCGAGTCGTCCACCAACACCGCCATTCAGCGAAGCGCCTGACCTTCCAGAGCTTGACGTCGAAAGTCCCCACGTAGGCTCCGAGACACCCGTCGTCTCCAATCACCCGACTCCACTGCAGACCGCTCTGCCATCTCCAGCATTGACTACTCCATCACCCTCTACGCAATCCGTCCCGCTGACAGCTGCTCGTCCTCCTCAAACCTCTGCCTTCCGACCTTCCAGCTTGGGTCCTCTCCCTTCGCCAGAGCTCCAGGTGGACTCAGCTAGTCGTCCGCCTCCTCCAACACAGTTCATCCAACCCCTAGTTTCCACCTCAGTCCATCAAGAAGCGGCTGGCCACATCTCAACGCCTCAACAGGTCACAGCTGCAACCCCAACGTCCTCCGCCCCAGCGACTCCAACTCCAGCGCCAACACCCCCTACGCCACTCTTCCAACACGTCGCCCTGCTCGCCACGGGCTGGCAACTCCTGCACCGCAATCTCAAGGTGGAGATCCAGTACGACGAGGCGAGCGAAACTGCCGAGCTGCTCAAGAGCGTCTCTGCATTTAGTATTGCAGTCCAGAACGCCGTAGCGGCCGGCCTGGTCACCGGTGGAGAGGCGCTCCAGCTGCAGCTCAAGTGGGACCGCATTGAGCACGGCCTCGAGGACCCGTCGCAGCTGGTGTACATGGCTATTGCTGACCGCCTGCTTGCCGACGCTAAGATGATGCAGGAGGCGGTGAAGGGGATTGCAACGGTGTATGGGCTCGGTGCCCTCGTCCCCGACGATTAGGCTGATACCGAGCAGATGGACGGGGTGTGGAAGGAAAGACGTTGCGAGAAACCAAAGGGGTCCTAAGTTGTGCCCTGGGCAATATTGTGGAGTAGATCTGCCCATATTGATAGGAGTTGGGGGCTTCCCCACATGAAATATAACAGGCAGAGATCTGCGGAGGTGATAAAGCGATAGTTGTGAGTGATGCGAATATGTAGAAGATGGTTCACGATCACTCGGCCACGACCACTATGCGGTAAGTGGACCACCTCCACCTAGCATCCTACTCCCACCTCCACCAACACATCCTGCCCCTCTGCCCCACTCTATGCAGAAATGCTTCCGCGTATTTGCGTGCCCTCCTCCACCGCGCATTCTTTCCTCCACCTTCCGCAACCGTTACATCCTCCCTCATCCTCCTTCATCCTCTCCTCCTCCTTCCTACTCCTTTCGCTCCCTCCCCTCTCTCCTCTTTCCCTATCCCCGACAAAAGCGGCACGATGGCAGAAGGCCGCGCCCCCGACGCCCGCTTCAAAGACAAAGAGGCCGCGAGCATCAAGGCGACAAAGTTCCCCGCGCACTTCGCCGAGCGTGTCGACCTGCGCAAAGTCAACATCTCGGTGCTCCGGCCATGGATTGCGCGCCGGCTCATCGAGCTGATGCGCGTCGAGGACGA
Organism: Cutaneotrichosporon dermatis; assembly: GCA_020011015.1. NCBI lineage: Eukaryota > Fungi > Basidiomycota > Tremellomycetes > Trichosporonales > Trichosporonaceae > Cutaneotrichosporon > Cutaneotrichosporon dermatis. The sequence continues at coordinate 3,150,562 of JAIGNX010000002.1, read as the reverse complement.
TGTGGTGGTGGAGTATGTGTATGGGATGTTGGAGGACCGGGATAAGCCTGTGAGTGTGTGTGGGCTTGGGTTGGTGGGGGTGGGTCTGGGCGGGGAGGGAGGAGATGGTTGAGGCGGAGACGGAGGAGAGAGCGAGGGCGGACGAGTGGATGAGGTGGAGGACGCGCGGCCAAGGAGCTTGGCAGGAGGGAATGATGCCTTAAAGGAGATCAGGAATGGCGTGGGACGATGGCGCGGAGCGTATGGACATGTATGCGGAAGGATGCGTACGGGGAGAGAAGAGAGCGCAACCCACCTCCAGGAAGGACCGCCGTGCCAGCTCATGCAACACCATCGACACCGCTGACACCAGATCCCCGACCCCAAGAAGATGCAGGTCAACCTCGTCGGCTTCATGGACAAGTACGGCGCGGCCGCGTTCATGGACGAGCTGTGGAAGCTCCTCCTGAGCGCGCAGAAGACCGTTGGCGGCGTCCCTGCTGAGGTGAGTGTAGTTGGAGCTTATAGGACCACGATCCTGCTAGCCGTTTTGTGCGGGTGCTGTGGGCCGAGTGCTGACCCCAGTTCATCGAGGCAAAGAAGAAGGAGATCGAGGCGGCGCGCCAGAGCGGCGGCGACCTTGACGGGCAGATGCGCGCGCGCGCTGAGGCTGCGGCTGAGCGCGACGGTGGGCGGAGGGTGAGTTTGGATTCTGCGTTGTTGTCGGGATCAGTGTCGTTGGATATGGGTGCCGGGCTGGGCGGGGCATGGGTGCACGAGGTGGCCTCGTGGAACGCGGTGATCGCCAGCAGAGTGCTGTGCAAGCGCAGCCTGTTCCCGAAGGCGATCGCTTCGGAGATTGCACAACCAAGCTTCAGCTTGTAACCGTGATGGTGCCCCTCGTTTCGGCATTCCTCCGTTGGGCATGGACGTGTGGCATGCGACTCATCATGCTTCGCAGATGCGCCGTGGAGGGGTCCAGATTCCTCTCTCTGAATGCCAGCGCCGCATCTGGACTCTCAGCGTGGTTCTCAGGAACCTCGCCCCAACCCACTTACAACACATTCCACATCACTCCGCCACCGAAACTGACATGACAGGACGACTTCCGCGGAGGACGCGATGACCGCGGCGGACGTGGATGGGAGCCACCCCGCGATAGGGGCTATGGCCGACCCGAGCGTGGCGGCTATGGTGGTGGTGGCGGCGGCGGCGGCGACAGAGGATGGGAGCCGCCCCGTGACCGCGGAGGCTATGGACGTGATCGCGGCGGGTATGGGGGTGACCGCGGCTACGGGGGACGCGAGCGCGACAGCGGATGGGGCCAGCGTGGCGGCGGGATGCGTGACCGCGACAGCGGGTATGCAGGACGCGGAGGTGGTGATGGCGGATACGGGGGACGCGGAGGTGGCCGTGAGCGGGAGCGCTCGCCGCCCCCTCGTAGGAGGTCGCCGAGCCCACGTCGTCGCGAGTCGCCTCCTCCACCTCGGCGCCGTGAGGACTCGCCCCCGCCGCGCCGCCGCGAGTCTCCTCCGCCCCGGAGGCGCGATGACTCGCCTCCTCCTCGCAGGCGTGAGGTGGACAGTGCCACTCCGCCTGGTCGGGCAGCGCGCGATGATACGCCTCCACGACGTGCCGCCCGGGACGACTCGACACCCCCTCGCCGCGCCGCCCGGGACGACTCGACTCCACCCCGCCGAGCCGTTCGTGACGTTGACACGCCACCCCGCCGAGCCGCACGCGAGGACACGCCTCCGCGGCGTAGGCGGGATGACTCGACTCCGCCCCGCGGGGGACGCGACGACTCGACGCCTCCTCGTCGCAGTAGGCGCGAGTCGACTCCCCCCGCCGGCGGTGCGCGCGAACGCTCGACGCCACCTGCGGCGACCCGCTCCCGTTCTCCTGAGAAGCGCGTCGATCGTGATGTGGAGGCACGCAAGAAGAAGGAGAAGAAGAAGGTCGAGGACCCATTGGCGAAGAGTCGCTGGGCGTAGGTATAGCCATGGCCCATTAGCATGCATCATCTATTGCGACGAAGTCGGCGTGGCATGTAATGTGAGGTTATTAAAGGCCGTGAGGCACGTCCGCGCAAAGTTTGAAACATGGGCGTGACATCCGGTCTAGTCTATGTCGTTGGCCCGTAGTGTGCTTTGTGCCCGAGTTGCCGCCTGGCCGCGTAGGACGGCCAGTACGCGTTCCAGGGTGAAGCGCGAGCGTATGCACGCACGTATGTCAAACGACGTCAAGCCAGATCCAATCCGAGCAGCTGGAAGGTTGGAACACTGGAAACGGCGATGAGGGTTCGAGAGGTTCGAAATGAACCCCGACGAGGACGGGAGCTGGCTCCGGCACGCGCGGGAGCGCGTAGAGCGCCGTGCTTCTTCCGTGTGTCAGCGAAGCAAAGCACAAAAGTCGAGTCGAGTAAGCATGCAGATGCAGCCCTTTGTTCTGCGTCTGCCTCGAGGCGCGATGCTTCTGCCCAGATCTAATGGATACATGCTTGCTCATTGTCTAGCTGTCCAGCGTGAAAGTGAAAGTGGAAGTGGAAGTGGAAGTGGAAGTGGAGGAGGACGGGTGACTGGAACGTTGAGGGAGCTAGCTTAAGGGCCCGGACGCGTGTCACTAATGGTCCCCCTCCCCCGCGCCCTTTGCAATCAGTTTAGCTCTGTCGCCTGTGATACCCTGTCACCTTCCTTCCCCCCGTCCTTCCCCCTCCCCCTCCTCCCTCCCCTACACCCCCTCCCTCTCCTCTGCTAACGAACGGAACGCCACGGAGGCAACTTACTACTCCGTCTAATACCTACCACCTACGCTATTACTCACTACGTACAGACCTCATCGATCCATCCAACTCGCAACTGGTCATCATTGTCTTCGTCTTCAACACTCTCACTCCTTGTCTCCTCTCCTTATTCATCCATCTTCTTCCTCGTCTACTCTCCATCTATCCTCTCCCTCCCTCCTCGTCATCCTCTCCTTCTCCCTTCTTCCTCCTCTACTTGCTCTCTCCTTCCTCTCCCCCAAACCGTCCTCCACTACGACCTCCACCATCCCTCAAGCTTATTAACCCCCTTCCCCCGTCTCCTTCCCTCCTCCCTCCCGTCCACCCATCATGACAGCCTCGAATATCCCCTTCAACGTCTCCGAGCACTACAAGGTCCACGAAGTCATCGGCGAGGGCGCCTACGGCGTCGTCGTGTACGTCCTCCCCCACCAGACAACGCTGACTCCAGCTCGGCTGTGCACATTGCCTCGGGGACAAAGGTCGCCATTAAGCGGATCACGCCGTTCGACCACGCCATGTTCTGCCAGCGGACGCTGCGCGAGATCAAGCTGCTCCGCCATTTCCGGTGAGTCGGTGCGAGCATGAGGCCATGCGAGCGCGGCAAGGACGAAAGGGAGGGATGAGGGACGGGGAACGAGGGGAGCACAAACGTCAGCGGCGCGGAAGAAATGCCTATCGTCATCAAGCCTATTGTTGGGCGCGCCTCGCGAGACTCTGCCGACGCGTCCACGCCTTCCTCCCAGCTCTTCCCAACTGCTGCCTCGCGCCCCCCGGTCGCTGCTCTCGACTTGGGACTGCGCAGATGGCGGACCTGATCATCGAGCGACTCTGTGCTAACCCGTAGCCACGAGAACATCATCGCCATCCTCGACATCATTGCGCCCCCCAGCTTCGACCAGTTCCATGAGGTCTACCTTGTCCAGGAGCTTATGGAGACTGACCTGTGAGTGTCTTTTGGTCAGCAGGGCATTGGGTGAGGGGCCAGGCAATGCCGTCCTCACAGCTGAGCTCGAGTCCTCCAGATACCCACCACATACCTCGCCGCACCTGCTAATACTAGCCACCGTGTCATCCGCACCCAGGAGCTGTCGGACGACCACTGCCAGTACTTCCTCTACCAGGTTAGTAACGGGCGCAAGCTCCTGATCGCTTGGCTTACATCCCTAGACTATTCGCGGCCTCAAGGCGCTGCACTCGGCCAACGTCCTCCACCGTGACCTCAAGCCCTCCAACCTCCTCCTGAACGCCAACTGCGATCTCAAGGTGAGCAACAGCCTTGTCGCAGTCCCAGCTCACACCAGATCTGCGACTTTGGACTCGCCCGCAGCGCCGCCCTGCCCCCGCCTGACGCTGGACCTAACGGCGGCAATGGCTTCATGACAGAATACGTCGCGACCCGCTGGTACCGCGCACCCGAGGTCATGCTGTGTATGTCTGCCCTCGTAGGGCTTGCTGACAGAAGCGTTCCAGGAGTACTCGAAGGCGATCGACGTGTGGAGCGTTGGCTGCATCTTGGCCGAGATGAGTGAGTCCATGGACATGGAGGTGTCACAGCTGACAACAGTCAACGGCAAGCCCCTCTTCCCCGGTCGCGACTACCACCATCAGCTCTCCCTCATCCTCGAGTGCCTCGGCACGCCGACGATGGATGACTTTAATGAGATTACCTCCCCGCGTTCCAAGTGAGTCCACTCTGCTCTTCATTGATGGCACAGGAAGCAGTAAGCTGACAGCACAGAGACTACCTCGTAAGTCATCGCCGCAGCAGACGCCGCTGGCCGCTACCAACAGCTGCTTTGAAGATTGTGAGCTGACCCCAGCGCGCCCTCCCCTTCCACCGCCGCCGCGACCTGCGGGAGATGTGCCCCAAGGCCAAGCCCAACGCGCTGGACCTTATGCGCCGCTGCCTGACGTTCTCGCCACGCAAGCGTATCACCGTCGAGGAGGCTCTCGAGCACCCCTACCTCGAGCCGTACCACGACCCGTCTGACGAGCCAGGGGCCGAGCCTCTGCACCCCGACTTCTTCGACTTTGAGAACCGCCAGACGTCGCCCGGTAGAGACACGCTCAAGAGTGAGTCGGCTATGAAGTGCCCTTGCCTCAAGCTGACGCCAGGACTCATCTACCAGGAGATCCAGCGCCCGCTCAGCGATGCCTAGACAGCGTCCTGCGCCTCGCGTTGCCTCGCCCTGGGTTTGCTTGCTTGCTCTATCTGACGACGGTGCTGTGCACCACACGACTAGTCTCGGTCATTCCAACTTCCCACTCACACCATCTCGCTCGTGCCCGGTATGCCTCCATAATGATATCTATCTCAGTCTTTCACGTCTCCGTATGGCCGGGTTCCGGCGCCGTACAGCCGCGGCCCGTTGTATGCATCAGAATATCGCATAAGCACGGCGCGTGAAGGACGTAAGAGAGGAATGAGAGAGGGTAAGAAGCGAGCGCGCAGCAGATGGTCGGGCAACTAGACCGGAGAGGCTTGATCCCAAGATGAAATATACAACACTGCCAAAGTACTGTCCGACAACGGGTCAACATGTCCGGGGTGGAGAGAGAGCGCGCCTGGTTGTAGGCAGGCGCAGCGGTGATGCGTGCGTAGCATGAGGCGTAATAGGGGTTGGGCGTGGGTGGGCGGCGGCGGCGAGATGCTTGACGTTGCATCGGCGTGCGCGTGAGAGAGAAGGATATGGTGGCGACACTTATGTCGGGCCCAAGCCGACGAGATTAGGGTTATGTCCTAGAGCTGGGCGTAAGCGTCTAGACGCGGAGTGAAGCTCAGTGAGGCATGTACATACCTGGCACACTCGAGAAGTCTGGGTCTCCGTCGGGGCGTTTCCGCAGGAGACGCTCGTAATGGTACTGTGGGTCAGCGCTTGCATCTACACGATAGTCAAGCGGGCTGCAAGGACAATAGGCACCAGGCAGGGATGACCGCTGAGACCACACTCGAAGCGCCGGCAATACTCACTCCACAGTTCTCGCACAGGCTCTGCGGCCCATCCGGCCCGTCTCTCCACTCATTCGACTGCGTTGCGCCACACCCCGAACAGCGCCAGACATCGCGTGGCGGCCTCGGCGCCAGTGCGCCCATCCGGCGCGCGGCGTCCGCACTCGCAAACTGCGGTGCGGCAGTCGGCCGACGTTCAATCCGGGCGCGCCCGGGCGGCGGGGCGGGGCGCCTGCCGATTCGCGCTTGTTCTGCTTGCTGGTCAGGACCTCGCGGCGCAGACGGATCGCAGCCATTTCGCGGTCGGCCTCGGAGATCTCGATGCCAGGAGGCGGGATGACGAAGTCGGCGTCGAGGTGGGGCTGCGAGCGCGGTTCGAGGAGCTTGAGACTCTCGCGCACGAGTGTCGCGAGACGTGTGATACGCGTGTGCAGGAATGGAGGAGGAGGGTTCGGGTTCGGATTGGAGGGCGAGGGCGCGAATGGTTCCATAAGGTTGATGAGGTCGGCGAGGTAGCCGTCGAGCTGGATGTTAGCTGAGCCGGACAACGAGTGACTCACCCGCTGCACTTCCTCCTCATGGGTGAGGTTGTCGCCTGGCCGCCGAGTGTCGATGGCAATGGGAGCTGGAGGCACTTCGTTGAAGGCCGTAGCCGCATGGAACATGTCCAGCGGAAGACCCGAGATGCCTTCCAATCCAGAGGTGAAGGTGAGTGGCTCGACCGCCAGCCTCCAGCCATCCTGCGCAAAGCCAAGGAGGAGCGGATCAGTCGGCGGCGCCATGGGAGGCACGATCGGAATCGGTGCCGGGGCTGCCGTTGTATTGTGGGCCCCGTACGGGGCGCTAGGGCTGGGCAGGGTCGGGTCTGAGCTGATCGGACTGGGAGCAATGTTGTTCGAGCCGGACAGGTTTGACTGTGTTGATGCTGCTTGATGGACAACGGAATGCGTTGGCGCTGAGGGACTCGAGTTGGCATTGCTCGCCCCATTACTTTGGTTCGATATGCGGCGGTCATTGGGAGGCATGGTGGGGTTGCCGCTTTGGCCCGGGGCACCCGCTGTCGAGCTAGAGTTGAGGTCGAGGCCTAAGGGAAGGCCTCCAGGATGAAGGAGCCAGTTTGAAGAACTAGACATGATCTCCGCCTCAACATGTTCAGGTAGCGGCGCCACTAGCGAAGAATTGGACGCGTCCTGACCGCCGCTCCCTTGGGCGCCGCCGCCGCCGGTGTTTTGAGCCCCGCCGCCAGAGTTGGATGATGAACCATAGAATTGGAAGGATGAGGGTTGCCTCTTCAAATCGTCGTTGGCGCTACTTCCCCCATGATTATGGTGACTTGCGGAACTGGATGACGCGTGGTGCGAATGTTGCGAGTGATGGCCTCCCCCGCCGCCGCCGCCGCCTCCTCCTCCCGCGCCATTCGCACTGCTAGCTCCTTGTCCTTGACTTTGACCGGATGCACTGCCACTGACGTTATAGCTGGCACTGCCCATGCCTTGGCCATAGCCGTAGGAGAACATCGGAAATTGTTGGTAGTCGTACCCTCCTCCGTAAGAGGGCATGTTGGAAGAGGACGACTGGTGGGATTGTGGGGGTGGAGGAGGAGCGTGTGGATGATGGTGATGTTGTTGTTGTGCGTGGTGGTAATAGGATGAGTGTGAGTGAGGATGTTGGTATTGTTGGTGTGACGCGTGCGAAGAGGAAAAGGACGATTGATGCTGATGTTGTTGTTGTTGCTGTTGTTGATGTTGTGAGGAAGAGGGAAGTGGCGGTGGTGGCAATCGTTGTTGCTGGGGATGAGATGAGGAGGAGGAATAGTTGTTGTACCCTCCTTGCCCTCCGCTTGACGAGTAGGTGTTGCCGCCGCTACCAGCTGCGCTTGGCCCTCCAGCGTTTGAGGAAGATGGGTAGCCGTCTTGTCCTCGACCTAGTTCATTGGCGGATGATTGTGGTAGGTACGAGCTGGAAGCGCTGGATGAGGAGGATGCATCCTGTGGTGGTCTTGAGGACCTGCCGTCGTGGTAGGCCATGGATGCGATCGAAGTTGATGTAGGATATAGAGAGAGAAAGAGAGAGGTATAGTACAAGTTCGAATCAAGTGACGAGGAAGCGACAACAGAAGAACGAACTGGCGATCTGGCGAGAGATGGAGAAGGAGGAAGGGAGGAAGGGAGGGGGAGGGAAGGTCCAGATGAGCCGTAAAGGGGAGAGAGAGAGAGGGAGGGAGGGAAGGAGGAGGGAAAGGGAGAAAGAAGGGCAAGGGGAGAGGAGGATGATCGATAGCTCCTTAGGGGGATTTGAACCCGTTAAAGGAGAGAGTACCGTGACCGAGGGAGGTAATAAGGGTCCCAACTAAAGCCAAGGAAACTTGTAATGCAAAAGGGTCCAAAAAGGGGTTTGAAAAGAAGAGAGAAAGTCAATAAGGGTATGTGCGGTGAGCCCCGCCCCCTAATCAAACTCTTTTCCTATCTCTCAACCGAAAAGGCGTTCTTGCAAGCTTGCAAGTTCAAGCGAGAGAGAGAGGGAGAGAGAGCGCTGAGGACGAGCGTGTGGGGGTGCAGCAAATCCGAAAGATCAAGGCCAAATACAAACTGTAAGGTAGCTATACAGGTCGTAATCCGATCCAAAGAGGAAGGAAGCCGCCAGATGGAATGTCGTGCCGTCCGAAAGGTGGTGGTGGTGGCTTGGACCTGAGGCTTGTCGAGAGTCGTGGGGTACGACGGTGGGGGTGACTATAGGCCTGGGAGCCCGCGTTGAGGGAGTTTATGGAGAGGGCCAAGGTTACAAGAGTAAGTAAGTGTTCTGAACCGAACAACCGAAGTAAAAGGTAAGAGGTGAGGGGGGAAATGTAGGCGTAGGTGAGACATTGGACGTGTTACAGAAGCAATGCCAGCTTCCTAATTCCTAACCTCTCATCATCATTTTGTTCATGTTCATGACATGAGGCGATTCTGTTACCCCTTGTTCTGTCCCCCGTACATAGCCCATCCTTCGTGTGATGTGTAGCTAGAGACTCTGTTGCTACGTGTACTACATTGCTTGGTTCTCATGTCAGATGGCAGACAGACAGACAGACAAGATGGACAAGATGGACATGGACCCGTCTCAGTTACCCAGCCATAACCGTCCACCAGAGTTTATCCCCATCCTCCCCTTGTGTCGCTCCCAAGCGGGTGTGACCGCCTCACGCTCGTGCCCTGGCAATACATACCGATATGCATAGTCATCCGCGGCACCATGACTCCATGAAAGCGGCGATTCCCGTATAACGGCCACACCGACGAATGACGGCAACTCAGTAGTACGTCGATCCCTCGTATGTCGCATGTGCCATCTCCATGTCCGAAGTACGCAGCCTCCTCTAGCTCACAGCTCTAACTCCCGCCGGGGGGCAGTTCCCTCGCGGCGGTGCTGTTCAAGGGGCCAGTCTCAACGGCCCGCCGCCGAGATGCAATGCAGCAGCTTGGCCTGCTGCAGCTTGGCCTAATTGGTCGACGAGACCGATGAGCCGGAATGGACCGAGTGGCCCGTCATCCTCGCTCACGAGCTCACGTGGGGGCGATAATGTTGCCAGTACCTAATCCAAGGCCGGGCCGTTCGTCGGGCTGTTCAGCTGCCCAATGCAGCTGTGCTGGCTAGCTTAGACAGCATACAGCACACCAGCATTGGCGTGCAACTGATGACCTGCTCAGCCGGGCCGAACCACGTGCCCACCACGCGAGCCCCAGCACCTTTCTAGCTCACCATAACCGACCTCCACCCGGCCCAGTATCCACCTCCACTCGTACATGGCACAATGGTGACGGACTTTTTTCCAAGCCCGCACCCGATCCGAACTCTCCCATCTCAACAACAACAGCTCGCACGACAGTACGACAGGACTAGCTATGCGCTGTACGTCACCAGCCCCTCCCTCCTTCCGTCTACACACACTAACACGCAGTGCCCCTCGCCGCCGCCGCGCGCCGCACCGCCGCGTCGTCGTCCGCCTCTGCGCCCTCGCGGCTGACCCTCTACCGCGCGTCCGGGTCCTGCACGCAGGTGCGCCACGGCAGTGGGTTCCGGAGCGTCACCAAGCGTCTGCGCGAGGACGGCGGGTCGGAGGCGGCCATCAACGGCATCCTCGGGCAGGTGCGCCCACCAGTCAAGCCGAAGGAGAAGGAGAAACCCAAGCCCGGCCCGCAGATTCCGCGGGCGCGGCTCGACTACGCGCGCCTCCTCGCCGACCCCGAGGCGACCAAGGTCAACGTGACACAGCGCGGGCTGCCGTTCGCCGAGGAACACGTCGAGGATCTGCGCGATGCGCGGAAATACCAGCTCGACGTCGAGGCGCAGCTGAACAGCGCGCGCGCGGAGCACGCCTCGATCTCAGCGCTGTTCAGGGATAAGACGAAGAAGAAGGACAAGAAGAGCGCGATCGAGGACGCGCGCAAGGCCAAGGAGAGGGTGCAGGAGTTGACCAAGGTGTATGCCGAGGCGGACGCCGAGCTGTTCGAGCTCGCGTCGACCCTGCCGAACTTTACGCACCCGGATGCGCCGATCGGGCCGGAGGAGAACGCCGTCGAGGTCGACCGCTTCGGCCCCGAGCTGGTCGAGGCGAGCGAGCTGCGCGACCACGTGACGATCGCGACCAAGTTCCACTGGATGGACGGCGAAGCGTCCGCCATGGCGACGGGCGCGTCGTGGCCCTACCTCCTCGGCGCGTTCGCGCAGCTCGAGCACGCGATCATCGGGTACGCGCTCAGCAAGGCGATTGCTGCGGGCTACACCGTCGTGTCCCCGCCCGACGTCGTCATGTCCGAAGTGGCGAGCAGGTGCGGCTTCCAGCCACGCGATGGCGAGAACGGGCCCGACAGACATACCACATCGAGACGGCCGACGACGAGCCGGGGCTCTGCTGACTGGCACAGCCGAGATCCCGCTGGCTGCCATGTTCGCCAACAAGACGCTGTACGCTGCCGGCCTGCCGACTAAGGTCGTTGGTGTGGGGCGTGCGTTCCGTGCCGAGGCGGGCGCGCGTGGCGCTGATACTCGCGGGCTGTACCGTCCACCAGTTCACCAAGGTCGAGCTGTTTGGCGTGACGGCGGAGAATGAGAGCGAGCAGGTCATGGAGGAGATGCGCGCGTTGCAGAAGGACATTGCGCAGGGTTTGGGGTCTGTCCGGTGAGTCGCGAGCAAGCACCGCGAGGCGCAACCGAGCGGAGCGGCGAGGAAACAGGAGGCTAGGACGACTAGTGCAACGGGCAGCGGGCAGGGCCAGCGCGACGCTATTGCGCGTTGTTCCGACATTACTGCCCGAGCACCACACAGTTGCATTTGCATGTCTCATCGCTCCCCCCAACCCCACCGCCCCTGACATGCTGACCCCAGCGTCCTCGACATGCCTACCGAGGAGCTCGGCGCCTCCGCCGCGCGCAAGTACGACATGGAAGCCTGGATGCCCGGCCGCGGCAAATGGGGCGAGATCACCTCGACCTCAAACTGCACCGACTACCAGGCGCGCCGCCTGCAGATCCGGTACCGCGACGCCGACGCGAACATGAAGTTCGCTCACACGCTGAACGGCACGGCTGCGGCGATCCCCCGGCTCATCGTCGCGCTGGTGGAGAACGGGGCGCGGGTCGTGGACAGCGAGGTCGTGGGCGTGGACTTGCCGAAGGCGCTGAAGCCGTTCTGGGTCGGCAAGGAGGTGTTGGAAGGCGAGGAGGAGGGCGTGGTCCGGTTCGTGTAGTGTAGCATTTAGGGTAAGGGCACCATTCTGCATTGATCATTTGTCACTACCGGCATCGAGCGCCGTCGCATCCTCGTACTGTAACTGGGTGGCGTGCGTCGTGCACTCCGCTCGAGACACCTGCCAGCCCAGCAATCGGGATCGACTACGGGCTGGCGTGTACACTTGGCCCAACAGTGAGTCGATCCAACGCACTGACCAGACACAGGTCGTAGCGCGACGGCCGCGACGGCCACTGGCCACTCACCGCACAGGGTGGAAGGGGGAGGTGGAGGGAGGTGGCGAAGTGAGGGCGGTGCTGAACGCGCTTCTTGGTCCTCTTCCAACCTCACACTGGCTCACTCCTCGACATCCATTGCGTACTATCATTAAAGCGGGCTAAACCGCCCTCTGCTACACCGCAGCAGCATCATGGCACTCTCCCCCGCGCCGTCCTCCCCCTTCCTGTCCAGCACAATCCCGCAACCCCCGCCCTCAGCACCTCCCGCTCCGACAGCCACACCCCCGGCGGTGCTCGACCACGCCGCCTACCCGCACCTCTTCGACGCCATCCTGCGCGCGTCCTCCGCCCCCGCCCTCCTCCGCCTCAGCCACACTGGGCGGGACGTACGCGCGCGCGCCCGCGCCCTGCTGTTCCAGCACGTCGTCTTCGTCTGCACGTCCCGCGCGGTCTTCCCGCACTTCCTCCAGATCCGGACTGGCGCAGCGCCATACCTCCGCCTCGCGGATCTGCCCATTTCGCCCAGGGGCCGCCCCGACGCCGCCGCCGTCCCGGAGCTCAAGTATACACGAGTCCTGGACGTCTACAACGTGCCGTTCCTCACAGAACTGTGGCGCCTCGACATGCGCAGCCTCCGCGTTGTACGGCGCTTGCCCGGCCACGGGCCCAGGGTTACGTCTCCGGCGCCGGACGTCGTCGTCGACCATATCGACGCGACGGCCGAGAGCCGAGGTGGCACCGCGACGTATTCCCCGCCGTCGCGGACCAAGACGCATATCGTGCACTTGGCATTTGACGACAAGCGCCCCGCCTGGGGGCGGTACGTCCTCTTCGACACTCCGAGCGATTTCACTCTCGTCCTCCACCCTTATACCCTTAACCGTGAGGGCTGTCTATCAGCGACGGGGGCGCAGAATCGCTCATCGCATGCATCCATTTCGTCGTCGTCAGACGGCGTTGGCGGCCTGTCGAACGCCGCGCAACCCACCTTGATCACTAGGCTGTGCGACCATCTCGCAGCCCTCGGGTGCCAAGCGACCATCGTCGGGATCGAGCGTCTCCGGCCCGGATCGATCAGCGCCCGATGGGTCGACGCAGCGCGCGCGGCCCAAGTCCACGGGGGCGAGGGCGGACCCAACAGCTTGTCCGGGCAAAGCAGTGCCCACACCGTCGACTCAGGCTCGGAGCAGGCAGCACCGACGGCCGGCAGAGGACGCGCGATCGCCTCCGGGATCAAGTTCGAGACGTATGCCGCGTGGATGAGGCGATACGTCCACCGCCCAGAGGGGATGGTGGCGTACTACGACGCGGGAAGGCGGCGCGCGTAGGCGTGAAGCGCCGCAATGTCAGCGAACGTGAGGTGGTGCCGGGTATCGAGTGGAAGCTGGTGTCAGGTGTGGCTGTAGAAGGTGAGGAGGTGTGAGAAAAGGGTTGGGATAAGTAGTACGAGCCCAGGTAATCTAGAGATTGGACGCGCAGACGCAGGCTGGGAACAGGCAGGATGATATCTGCGAGAGAGTTGGAGATATGATGCACCATTCGACGCCGAGTCGCCCAGGTTGGCCAGTAGAACAACGGATGCCTCTTAGAACTGCACACGAGCGATAATCAGAACAGAGGTGCTGTGCTCCCTTGCCTCAGAATCGTGCAGAGGGCCGCCCACTATCCCCACCATCCCCGCCGGCAAGCTGTCAAGCTCGCATGGCAATAGGAGTCGATCGCGCACCGTGCGCACCGTGCGAACAGGCAGCTCAATGTCAAAGTGCAAATTTGTCGAGTCAACAACTACGCACAGACCACGATCGGCTGGCGGTCACCCGCCACTCACCGCTACAGTGAGGTGGAGGTCGACAAGTGGCGAAGTCGAGAGGTATACACAGCTTCCCTCCTTTGATCTCCTTTCATCCTTTCCTCATCCCATCCGTCCGATCAACAAACGTACTGCTGATCAAGCTTCAAGAGCCGGGCTCGATTGTGCTGCATCCGATCTCCGCTGGCTCTTCGCTTCAGCGCCCGTTGGCCGCGTCACTCCGTCCTCACAGCCTTCCCCTTCCTCGCCACACTCGCGTCGCCATACCTCCGCGCCCGGCCACAGTCGCCTCCTCGCAGTCAACCACACTCCACGGCCATGGCCACGCCCAAACCCACACCCACCACTCACCCCACGCTCGACCACACCGTCTACCCCCATATCCTCGATACCGTCCTCCGCTTCGCCCCGACGCCCTCGCTGGTCGTCCTGCGCCAGACGTGCCGCGCGCTGCGCACACGCATCCGTCCGCTTCTGTTCGAGCACGTAGTCTTCCTTCCCTCCCCCCCGTCCGCCGTGCACGTCCTCACCGCCGCCGCCCCGCACCTGTGGCTCGGGACCATCGGCCTGGCACGCAACCGCCAGCCGCCCTTCGATCTCTCCTCAGTACCGCCCGAGCTGCGGCGCACGCGCGCGCTCGACGTCGTCGCCGACCCGTGCGTCTGGGACCTGAGCGGCCTGGACATGCCGATCCTCCGCGTGATCCGGCGCGTGCACGACGACTACGCCAGGCGGGTAGGCGGCAAGAACCGCCACCGCTATTTCCGCTCTACGCCAACAGCTCGGGTAGTCGTCGACCATGTTGACGTGACCGCAGGCCTCGAGACGAGCGAGGCCGTGCTCCCGACCGAGGTGGGCGCGCCGTATGGCGCCACGACGCATGTCGTGCATCTGGCGTTTGACGAGGATGATCGGCGAGTCCCGCAGGCCCTGTTTATCCACTACGGCGAGCCCAGCGAGGTCGTCCTCGTCCTCCATCCTTACACGCTGGAAGGGCGGCACCCACAAGCTGCCGCTAGCAATGGATGGAGCGGCGTCGTCGCTACCCACAGGGATCCGGCCGCGCGTTCGAACATGATCACTGATCTCTGCGACACGCTCGCTTCCCGCGTGGGCTGCCAAACGACGATTGTCGGGATCGAGCGCCTCCGCCCGGGGATGATCAGTGCTGACTGGGCGCAGCGCGCGGCGGATGCTGGCGGAGAGCCGGGCATGGTGGACGAGGCGGGCGGTCTCGGCTCTGCGGATGAATGCCAGTGGGCCGAGGGAGCCCGCTCCCAACGGGACAACACCGAGGAAGGGGACGCCACGAACACCGATGGAGGGAGCGATGATCTCACCGTCCGATCCTCGGCGCTCAGTTTCGAGACATTCGACGCCTGGATGACGCGCCACGCCGGCTGCCCGGAGACCATGGCCGGATACTACGAGTCGGCAAAGATGCGCCGATCGCGGGAGGCGTGGGAGACGAAGATGGCGAGGCGGCATGCGAACGCGACGGGGAGGACGGTGGAGGAATTGGTGTAGTGTGGTTTCTGAGGCGGGCGAATGGGGAGGACGCGCGGGCGCGCGGGCGCGCGCGAAAGTGGCCGTGTTGGTCGAGAGGGAAGGGGACGTATGACAGTTCGCAGTTTGAGCCAGGCGTTCGTGGGCGCTCCGAGATTGCGTATGGTGGTTGGACGTGGGCGGCGGCGGTGAAACCCGGGTTGCAGCGAAGTGGAGGTGGACGTGAGTGGGAGGCGTGGTTGGAGGGACATGATGTCAGCTAGCCCGACGTCGTGGGCTCGAGTATGCAAATGTGTAACTGTGTCAGTCCTAGTGGAAGGTCAGGCGTGCGGGAGCTGTAAAGATACAGTGGGTCTGCAGTGTTCCGAGAACGATCTGACGTGAGATGATGTGGTGACTCTATGTACCGTCATAGAAACGCCAAGACCAACGCTTGAGGGGACACACGATCGCCGCATGCAGTGCACGGGCGAGGATACGTACCGCAGCAGCGCTGCATGCATGACGCTCACCTATGCAGTGCTGAAAGCGTTGTGACATGCATTGACGACTTGTGTTCTGGCATCGTGGTTCAGCGGCGACATCCGACCTGCCAAGCCATCTCTTGGCGGAGGCCTGTGCCAAATTGGGCTCTACCGGCAGACCGGGTGGTCAATTACACAAACCCTGCGCCACCGGCCAGCGCGCCCAGGACGCGTCAGGACGACACGACGCATAAGACAACCTGTGTATGCCAGGTCATACGACACGTCGCAAATGGATGAAACCCGTGCATAGCGCGATCCGACGTCAAGAAAGTGTCCACGGACGTAATGGGAGATGGATGGGTGGGGGTGGAGATGGGAACTGGCGGGCTACAGAGTAGGCGGCCAGTGGTGGTGTGAGTGCAAGAGAGAATTGTATGCGTGTACGAAAGGCGTTAGAGACCCGTGCGTGGGTATGTGGGTTCGTCGACGTCGACCTGCTCGTTTAGATGAGGAGGGCGGCGGCGGCGATGACACCGACAAGGGCGACAGCGGGGCGGAGGGAGGCGGCAGCGTTCTCTCCGGGGTGCTGGCGCCGATGGTGGCGGCGGCGACACCGTGCGTCGAAACGTCCATGGGGATGCCGGTCTGCGTGATCTTGTCTGTGTAGAGGGTGATGCCGGTGCCGCCGACGCCGGTTGGGCGGGCGCCCTGGCTGGACGTAGGCGCCATGGGGCCAACAATGCCACCGCTGCCGGCCGCAGCGCCGTTCGCGAGGGCTCCGTCGCCCCAGCCGACGCTCACGCCGTCGACCATCTCAGTGTTGGCGGGAGGGGTGGTGGAGCCGTCGGGGCCGGCGATCTGATGTCAGTTGTGAAACAGAATCAGGTACTCACGGTGAAACGAGTCGACCACGAAGGAGCACCGTTAGGAGTAGTGCTGTCAAGGTCAGCTCGGGTCCATGACAAACGAACGAGACACTTACAACTGGAGGAAGTAGATCTTGGAGTAAGGGGTGACATCGGGAACCTGGAACGAGTACTGGCCAACGGTGGTCGCGTCAATGTTGGTGCCGACAGTCTGGAGGGACTTCATGACCAGGTTGGAACCGCTCATAAGCTCAATGGTCATGGGGTTCCAGGTGCCGGTGGTGTCGAGGTTCCACATCGCGGTGAGGTTGCCGCCGGGCTGCACAGAGGTAGCGTCGTAAGGCTCGCTGACATCGAGGCCAGGGCCGTCGGGGTTGCCTGGTGCGGTCGAGCCGGTAGCAGCGGGGGACGCAGCGGGGTCAGCAGGCGATGGCGACGCGGCGGGGTCGGCAGCAGTGTCGCCCTCAACGCCGGTGCCATCGGCTGCTGGGTCGGTGCTGTCGCTGGTACCTTCGCCTGGGGCGGCGTCAGCACCGGGGTCAGCGGCAGCTGGGTCGGCGGCAGCGGGGTCGGCAGCAGCTGGGTCTGCAGCCGCAGGGTCCTGGGCACGCGCGACGGTGCCGAAGAATGCGAGGGCGACGAGGAGGAAGGCGAGGATGAGGGTGTTGAAGCGCGCCATTGTGGGAGATGTGGGTCGACGCGCACGGGCCGGTGTTGAATGCTCAAGGAGGGAGGGAAGGTGGTTGAGTTGGTCGCAAAGGTGGAGTGAGTGAGAGAAATTAAAGAGGGCTAGAGAGGACGGAGGAACTCTGCCCGGAAGTCCAGTTGTATGTAAAAGAATATGAGGAGTAGGTTGGGGGAGTTGTAGAAAGAGTAGATGGAGAGAGAGAAAGAAGGAGAAGAAGATAACTCTTCAAGTCGGGGAGACGTCGCGATCGTGGATGCAGAGGATGGAGTAGTGCGATGGAGAAGGGGGATAGTCGAGGGTTAGTTAGGTAGGTAGGTAGGGCAGGAGGGAGGGAAGGAGGGAGGAGGGAGGAGGGAGGAGGAAGGAGAGAGGCACCTACCAGTGCAAACCCTCAAAACAGACCATCTATACGTGCAATACCGCGCGCTCTGGGCGCATCGGCGTTCTCAGGGTTCCGTCCTTCTCATCCTTTTTTGGCTTTTGCTCTCTCCTTTCCCTCCACCGCCTTTGTGTTTTCCCTTCTCCCTTCTCCCTTCCCATCCCATCCCAACCGATCTCTCCCCCCTCATTGCCCTTTCCCATCCTTTATTATGTTCATCACCAATACAACCAACCAGGGCCGACAAGGGCCTGCTCACCATATAACATTCTGCATCGCCACTATGTACTACCCAAAGTGTCCATTACAACACCTACACTGATGAATTGTTTTGGAGAGTGGCCAAGAGGTGGTCAATGCATGGACTCGACTACGACGCCGTTCATCTAATATCTTTGGCCATTTTCCCACCCACTCAACAGTACACATATGCTTGCACTGCTACCATTATAGTCGTCATCATTGGCCGGCATTAGAGTGCAATAGTGCAGCCACCTACTATTACACTTCTGCCACAAATGCGCAGCTCATTTCACCATGCTGGCGTGCATCTCCCTCAGTTATATATTTAGCCCTCCCCTTGTCCCGCCGTGTTTGGCAAGGTACGATATATTCTTGATTCCGCAGTCTGTCTTCTGCCCCACTCTCTTAATCCTTCCCCTACTCAACCTCGAGCCTGGATCTACCTTGAGAGAGCCTCGGCACAAATGGACTGACGTCATGTCGCAACCTTATGGCCTAGAACTAAACAGACCTCTCCTCTCTGCTTCCTAGCGCTCCTCCCCGCCGATGTCATTCATCCCAAGAGAGGTAACCTCCCCGGCGACTCCATCTTCCTCGCCGTTACCTCTTCCCCCATCTCCACCAACACCCACCTTCTCACCACCCCATTCACCATGCCGCAGTCTCGCCAGGATTATGGCAGTACCACGGCGACGCGCACAGAGCGCGGCGAAAGCAGCTACGATCATGATCACCCGGACGAGTACGTCTCCATGGAGGCGTACCGCGCCAGCATGAAACTCGTCCGTCTGCAGATGTCCATCCCTCTGTCCGGTGCGTCACTTGTCGTGCATTATTGTTCTCTCTCTGACACACAGTTCTCATCGCCCTCGGCACACTCCTGATCTGTGGCATCATCATCCAGCCCGGTATCGGTGAGTCACTACTTCATGGGGCGCAGTCTTTTCTGACGCACAGGCGAGATCAGCAAGATCCACCCCACGCTCATGACGCCCAATGACGAGCTGATTGTCGGCTTCGTCGTCGTCCTCTTCATTCTCCAGATCGGATTCTGCCTCCTCCTCTCCGTCGCGTCCAGCGACTGGACAAAGGTGTGTACTTACGCGTGATGGCGCTGACGCGAAAGGACTCCCTGGTCAAGGGCGTCGGCTTACGTCTCGCCCTCGCCAACTGGCTGACGGCGGCCTGGGCCGTGTGCTGGGTAAGTGCCTTGCTCTTGGCGTGACTAACAACAAGACACTCCAGCTCTTCAAGACCGCATGGATCGTCCTCGTCCTCGAGGCCGTCCTTGTGTGAGTACGGAGATACCTGTAGCTAAAGCGCGCGCGCTAACCCGCAGCCTCTCGATCCACTTCACGCTGCAGTCGTACCCCGCCACCTTCGCCCACCCGCTCAATGCGATCTTCATTCACACGCCCATTTGCATGCTCCTCGCCCTCCTCGTCGGCCTTGGATGGATGAGCAACGGCTTCGTCGCCCAGGACTGGGTCATCGAGCACCGCAAGGACCCGCCAAAGTGGCAGTGGCAGGCGGTGTGGTGCGTCACCGGTGCTCACGTCGTCGTCGCGTTCTGGGAACTCGCCACTAGGCAGTAGTACGTCTCCCCTCGTCCCGTCCCTCCTAGTGCTCAATTAACATCCAGCGTCCTCGCCGCGGCCATGGAGTTCCAGCTCCTCACGCTCATCCTGGCGAACCCGCAAGTCAACCCGTCCATCCCGTCCAACCCCGTCGTCAAGCCCCCGTCTACCGCATTGTCCTCATCGTGCTCCTCGTCGTCCACCCGTTCGCGGCCATCGTCGGCTTCCTCTGGCACCGCTACCGCGAGCGCGAGATCCGCATCCGCCTCGAGGAGGAGATCGAGGATGCCGACGAGCGTGCGCGCCGTTCCGAGCGCCGTAGGCACGAGGAGGCGGCCCTGCCGCCGCTTCGGCCGCTGCCACTGCTGGCGGCGCGCCGGCGCCGCCCAAGAAGAAGGGCCCCGCCGGCGGTGACCCCGAGAGAGAGCATTTGATCTAAGTTGCCAACTAGCTTTGAGCAGCTGTGATCCAGCTCTTACCCAGTCGCGTCCTGAGCATCGCTCAGCGTCCATTAAGAATTAAGTATCCCCGCACCCTCTTGAATCATAAGTCGCCTCGCTTGTAGACGTCCTTAGCTTGAGTCCTTGATGAGAAGTCCTGAACTGAAGTACCCAACCCCTCCCCATCTTCCACGTCGTTCGCCCTTCACGTAGTAAATACCTGCATGACATGCACAATGACGGAGATACCGAGCTCGCTACCATCTAGTCCCTCACCTCTCGCTTCTAAGCAGTAATAGCCGACTTGCCCAGGAGCGTCGGCACCGAGCTGGGCGGAATGAACCCGACCTCAGTACACACCGCCGTGATATGATTATGCGGCGTAAGGTCGTAGAGCAGCGTCAGTGTCGACAACTGCTTCGGCAGCGGCTTCTGCAGCTCGAGGGCGGGCGCCGTGGGAATGGACAGCAGGTCGTCGGCCTCGCCGAGTTCGTTGGACGCGAGGTCGTCGAGCGCGACGCGCTCGCTCAGCTTGAACGTCTCGACGCACGCGACGACGGGCACGCGGTACTCCTTCGCGAGCATCGCGACGACGGCCGTGCCGGCGCGCGAGTGCAGCGCACCGTCGCTGTTGAGCGACGAGCCGCCGAGGAGGACGAGGGACGCGCGTGCGATCGCCGTCGCGGCGAGCGGGAGGAGGGTATACGTGCACGGCAGGCCGGCGGCGGAGAGCGACGCGAGGAGGGCGCGGCCTGGCGTCAGTATTTGTCCCGGGCATGCTGGAGCTCCAACGTCTCCCTTCTTCTCCCACCGTCCCACCGTCCCAACGTCCACTTCCACCTGACTCTGCGATGCTGGCCATATGGCGTCCAGCTTCGCACCATCTCGCCCTGTCTCCATACTCTTCTCCCACTCTTCTCCCGCCCACACCACACTCACCCTCGTAGAGCGGCCGCGAGTCAACCACAACGACGTTGAAGCTCGCTCCACTGTCGCGCGCCTTCATGTGCGCGTGCGCCTCCAGGAGCGCGCGCTCCACCACACTCGAGCGCGCATACACAACAACAGTGTCGTCGGGCTTGATCTTCTCGCGCGCGTTGTCCGCAATAACCTGCCCCGCGACGACGATGCGGTCGCGGATATACACGCCAATCGCCTCGATCAGCGCAGCCTTCTGCGCCGCCTCAGCGGCGGCGCCTCCTCCCGGCCCGAGGTGGGGCGCGGCGCCCTCGGCCTCGCCGAGGCGGTTGATCTCCCCCTTGAACCAGCGGATGGCGTTTCCGACTCCGACGCCCTTGGGCCTGCACGTCTCGAGATACGCGATCATGGGCGAGATGTGCGAGTTGAGGTCCTTCCAGAACACGGCGTTCTCGGGGCACGTGTAGTCGCGGACGACTTCGCGGAACGCCTCGAGCACGGCCATCGTGCGTGCGCTGGCGCCGCGCAGCGTCCCCGACGCGATGAGGACGCCGAGGCGCACGACGAGCGGGTGGATCTTGCCGCTCGCGAACGCGGCCGGCGTGCCCGCGTCCCGCGGCACGGGGAGGTGGGAGAAGTACTGCTGCGCGGGGTTGGGCGGTGCGGACGGGCGCGCGGCGGCCATGGCCTCGGCGGCGACGGCGCGGCGATGCCGCGACGGCCCGGACTGCGCTGCGGCAGCGGCGGGGGAGGCGGCGGCAGCCGACGACGTCGCGGTGGCAGGGGTCGGCGGCTCGTCGGGGGCGGGAGGGCGGGACGCGAGCTTGGCGGCGCGGCGTGCCGCCTTGGCCTCCTTCGCCGAGGCGCCCTTCTTCTCCCCTCCTCCCTGCGCTCCCGGGGCTCCCGCGGCGGGGGGCTGGCCGGCCTTCTTCTTCGGGCTCGTCGGCACGGGCGACTGCGCGACTGGCGCCGCGGGTTTTGATGGTGACGACATGGCGGGTGTTGTTATAGTCGAGGGAGGGGTTGGAGACGCAGAAGCAAAGGCTTCTAGATGGGGAGGGAGGGGCGGGCCGGGAGCGTGGGCGGGAAGACGTTCGACCCCTTGCTGAGAGGCTCTTCTTTTGGGTAGTCGAGTTCGAGTCTGAGTCGACGACGTGTGGGATGTAGATGACAAGCGGTCGAGTGCGAAGTGAACAATAGCCAGCGGATGTGGTAGACATTTTGGAGTCGAGTTGCTGGACCACGTGGCCGAGATTACTTCACCTGGCTTTGGATGGAATCCTAATGGCTATTAGAATCATTACTATTACCGAGTCGACCTTCCATTGTGTCTCAGACGGCGCACTCTGAATGAGACCACTCCTGCTCCAAAGTCCCTATTGCTATGCCTACATGAGGAAGACATGTAGGAGCGTAACTGCTCACTGCACTCCTGTACACTTTCCACCCCAGACTTGCGCACCGTTAGAATCAGATATGACCAAGAATGCATCGGTACCTCCTGCGGCAAGCGCCATCGGACAGACAGCCCAAGCCATTACGGCTTGGTAAACCCTCTCCAACCCGCGCCCCAGCACCAACGCCTATGCAATGAGTGGTAACGCCCCTCCCATCCTACAGCTACCGCTTCGCCTTCTCGCAGGCGGGCCACACGACGTCGACAAAGCTCTTAATCCGCCACGAGCTGTTCGCCTCGCTCGTGCGCTCGAACACGACATTCTCCACCACGCGCATCTCCCGCTCCGACCGCCCCTTGGGACTGCTCGTGCTCAGCGCCTGCGTCGTGTCGAACTTGACGGTGATCTGCGCCAGCTTCGGCCCGTCGGCGCTGTACATCGGCACGTAGCGCACAGTCTGCAGCGTCGGCGGGGTGTTGACCTTGACGACGGCCCACTTGGCGTTCAGGCGCTGGGTTGCGCGCGCGGCCTTGCGGGCGCGCGCGAGAGCCGGGCCGGTCGCGAGGGAGGGGAGGATGGTGAGGTCGCCAGTCGCCTGCGCGCGGTTGTAGGCCTCGTACATGTCGGCGAACGTGTCGATCGTCGGCTGGAGCGCCTTGCCGGCGCCGGTCAGGCGGCCGACCTTGCCCCACTGGACGATGCCGTCGTTCATGAGCTCGTTCGTGCTGCGATGAGCGAGAGGACGCAGGAGAGAATGGGGCGGCGGTACTCACAACTGCTGGGTGCCGTTGAAGCGCTGGAAACGCTCCTTGAGCCACGTCCAGTACACCGTCGGCTGGAGGAGCCATGCCGGCCGAATCCACATTGGTGGGTCAACAAAGGGCTCTGCGTGTGAGCTCTCTCCTTCCCTCCACTATGTCGCAGCCTCCTCTCCTCCCTCTCCTCTTCGCCTCCAGCTGCACTCCTCCTGCCTCGCCGCGCACTCACCAAGCACAAGGTCGTCCGGCGCCCCGAAGCCCTCAATACCCCGCGGCAAGCTCTTCATCGCCTTCTCGCGCTCCTTGAGCATCTTGTCCATGTGCTGCACCGTCCCCTCCTGCTCCTCGGCGCGCGCCTTGCTCGCCATGTGCGCGCGCTGCTGGAAGTGGGCGACCACCGCGCGGGGGGCGGCGCGGGCGGGGCGGAGGGCGACGAGCGCGCTCCGGGACGTGCTGGCCAACAGGCCTGGGCGGAGGGACATGGCCGCGGTGAGATTAGGATGATAGTATGGTTGAGAGGTATGATGGCGATGGGTCTCCGACTTTTGCCCGGAGGCAAACGGCCGCGAGGGATGAGGCGGACTTGTGCAAATCTCCGACGAACCACGTGACTGAGCTAAAGTTGTAATACAGCCTTAATCTCATTAGCTCATTAGAGCCTGGAGCGGAGGATTAGGAAATTGGAAGGCAAGTCTAATGACGGCGGACGGGCTTGTCGCACCCTGAAACCCTTTGACAAGCCTGGGCTGTCGCGGATCGATCGATCAATCACCCCACGCGCCCCACGCGCCCGCGCCACGTCCATCTCCGCGCACCACCACCACCACCACCACAACTTCCAGACGTGACGGCGGCATCCTCAACTTGCTTCATTACTCTTCTTGCTCCATTCAACCACCATGGCCGCTCAGCCCCAGTTCTTCGAGACCATCACCAAGGTGCGTCCCCCTCCCTCACCGCCAGCTTATTTGTGCTGGGCTCGAGCTGACAACAGTCGTTCGTCGACGTCCCCATCACCGCCGATGGTGTCGACACCGCGTCGTTCCTCGAGGCGTCCGAGGGTCTCGTCAAGATCTTCAGTGGGTCCTCCCCAGCTACTCACAGGGTTGTTTAGCTGACAGCAGACCTGTTCGGTAACCCCGCCTTCGCCGTTGTCCAGAACGACATCACCGGCAACATCACCGTGAGTCAACGCGGCTTCAGGCTGGCGTACGGACACAACGTGCCCAACACCACTAGCATTCTGTGCGCCCGGACGACCTGCAACGCAGCTGCACGAGCACACTTCATGCCGACGTTGTCGCACCAGGCTCGCTGACAGCAGAAAGTCCGCACCTACTACCTCGCCAACCCCGTCGAGGCGGCGACGCTCGAGAAGCTCCTCGCACACGACAAGGCGACGCACGCCAAGCCGAAGGAGCGCGTCGCGACCGACGCGCTGATGTGGCTTCTGCGCGGGCTCAAGTTCACGTCCATGGGGCTGCGGTACAACCTCTCGAACGAGACGGAGGAGCTCTCGGTGTCGTTCACCAAGGGATACGAGGGGTCGCTCAAGAAGTTCCACGGCATTATGATCCGGCCCGTGTTTGCGGTGAGTGGCGCGCCGGAGCCGGCGACGGCGAAGCGGGAGCCGGGAATAGGAGGGGGGAGACAGACGCTTGGGTCTGGAAAGAGGGAGATGGGAGGGGGGAGACAAGAGGGACCGACGGAGGATGGCGCCTCGGGAGGCCGCACATGGCCAGGACGAAACGGATGGTTCCAGGCATGTTGTCAGGTCACACGCATCGTCGATCCGCAGTGACCAACGAGGCGAATGGTGGAAGCGAGACCCACTACTGTCTGAAGGAAAACGCTAACCCCAGCTCGCGATGAAGGCGTGCCCGTACCGCGCGACGTTCTACCCCAAGTTCGGCGAGCCCCAGACCGAGGTCATGGCCAAGCTCGAGGCATGGCTTGCGGCGCTCGAGGCGATCGTCGACCGCGAGGCCAACTTCTTCAAGCAGAACGGCTACGGCGAGATCTAGGCGGGTGTGTTGTAGAGGGGCGCGATAGACTATGCATTGGCCGGCAGGCCGGGACTGGCGACGCCGTACGTTGGCAGGCGTGTGTCGTGGCCGGTGAACTGCGGGCGAGTGTTGCATGGCGGCTTACATGAGATTGCCAGCTCGAAGCTCCTTGGCATGTGCCACTCTACATCCTCTTATGTGTTCTATCTACTTGGCTATTCACATATCCCACCAGTCTGGCGCTACACCTACTGCATGAGGAGCCCGGTCATGGCCTCGGGGTACCGTCCGCCGGCCGGGGGGAACTGGGCGAGAATGTCCTCGACCTCCTTCATCTCCTCTGCGCTCAACGTAATCCCCGCGGCCTCGGTATTCTTGCTCGCGCGCTCGGCGTTGCTGCTCCCCGGAATGGGCACGACATACGGGCCGAGCGAGCACACCCATGCGATGGCGAGCTGCGCGGTCGTCAACCCGCGCTTCTCCGCGATCTTGTCGAGCACATCCACGAGCTGCAGGTTCTTGTAGAAGTTGTCCCCCTGGAATCTCGGCGAGCGCTTCTGGAACGACCCCTCGGGCACGTCCTCTGGCGTCTTCCATGTGCGCGTGATGAACCCGCGCCCGAGCGGCGAGTACGCGTACACGGGCGTGCCCGTCTCCGTGGACCAGGCGATGACGTCGCGCACGTCCTGCTCGTAGCTCCACAGCGAGACCTCGATCTCGACGACCGCGATCTTGATCCCAGCCTCCGTGACCTTGCGCAGCGTCGCGGCGGAGACCTCGGAGGCGCCGAGGGCGCCGAAGTGGCCCTCGCGCCGGAGCGTCTCGAAGTCCTTGAAGAAGGCAACGACGTCCGCGCCCGGGCGCACGCGGGCGGGGAGGTAAACATCGATCGGGACGTCGCCGAGGCATTCCTTCGTCTTGGCGAGAAGCCCGCGGTTAATCTCGAGGCTGGTGTGAGCGTAGAACAGTCGCGGGGGTTGGGGGTGGGGGGGGGGGGGGAGGCTGGCGTCTGAGATCGCACCCAGCTGGCGCAGACGAAGAGCAGCCGACTGCGACATCTGGGTGTGTACGACCGCACCCAGCTGGCGCAGGCAGATGGCGGCCGACAGCAACCACAAGTCCGGCTAAGACACTCACTCCGATGTAATGTCAAACCCGGGCCCAATGCCGCCCTTGACAACCAGCTGGATCTTGCCGATGTACTCCGGGTACTTCTTGAAGAAGCGGCCGATCAGACGGAGGTTGTCGAAGGACGCGTCCAGCTCGCCGGCGCTTCCGTTGCCGTAGAACGTCGCGCTCGACCACGAGGTCGCGCCCGCGTCGGCGGCGGCCTTCATGGCGGCGAAGGCCTGTTCCTCGGGGGGCGGGGTGGGGGTCCATGTGAGCTGCATGAGGCCGTAGCTGGGGTCAGCGCGCGTCCACGAGCGAAGCGCGTGGGCGCGGGGACAGTGGTAAGAGGGGGGAGGGGGGGGAGGAGGCAGAGTGAAGGGATAGAGACGAGGTAACAGGAGGAGTTGAAGTGAGGGAGGAACCCGAGCGAGGAGGAGAGGCAGAGGCGAGGAGAGGCAAGGAGAGCAGAGAGGCTAGGAGGGAGGGAGGAGGGGAGGGAGGACAGGAGGACAGAGGGAATACTGGAAGGGAGGAGAACGAGAGGAAGACAGAGACGCACCCGACCTTGCCGACCTGCTTGCCAGCGAGCGTAACGGTAGGGATAGACATCGTGAATCGAGTAGAGTGAGCTGTTCTGATAGGGATGGCAAGTCAAGAAAGTTGGTGATGGAGGTGACTACCAAGACAACCTTTATAGCCCAAGATGACGTCCGCCGATCAAACTGGATCTCCGGAGAGAGTGGAGGTGGGTGGGCCGGTGGAGGTACGCCCCGGTCTCCGGGGTGGAGGCGCTCTAAGAGTATTATTGAATGGCCGCCGACGGGCATGGCGCGTGGCGTTGCCGATGGCCGCGAATAGCTCCATATCAATACACAGGAACGTGAGTGGCCTGGAGCTGAGATCTGGGCTAGACGCTATGATGAGGAGAGTGTGCGGAGTCGACACGGCCGATTACGCGCCGCCACATGCTGGAGTAGGCTGGTGTACTAGAATAGACGCTGAGGGAGATCTGCGTCCACTGCGCCACTGCACGGCGCTGACGAAGCAGGTGGAGGGACAGAGTCCGCAGCTGTCCTCGGGCCCGACGTCGAGCGACGCGCGTTGATGAGCAATGGATGCATGAGCCTGGACGCTGGACTGTGCTATGGAGATAGGGTGTAGACCAGAGAACGGGATGTTGCTTGGTACTGAGGGATTTTGTGACGGATCACGAGAGGCGCGGCTTTGTGATGCGCTGCTTCTGCCTCGCGCCCGTAAGAGGTGTTCGGAGGCAGAGCTCTCGCGGGCCGGGCTGGCGCTCGCCGTGTCGCTGTTGGATAGTGCTAGCCCGACTTGATGTTAATCCCGCCCATGTTGTTCGCGGTACCGTCCCACAAGCTTGAGCTACGGCCATCAGCAGTCATTAGCACTCATCAGGGCTCGTCAGCAGTCATCAGCAGTCAAAGCAGACAAAAGCAGTCAACAACAGCCATCAGTAGATCCAGCGCGCGCTCGGCCGCATCCACGACGCAAATCGGCACTTTGGGCCGGTCAGAGTCGCGCCTTGTCCTCGACAGCCGCGACCACATGGACACGAACTCTAGATGCATACCAATACATGAACCATGATGAAACCGTCGCACTACCCGTTGATCTTCTTCGACCGGCCCTGGCGCTGCGCGTTAGTCCTGCTCTAGTCTGTCTTGGCTTCCTAGCGGCTGGCACTGGAGGATCTGGGATACGCTGTCGGTTGCGGTCCACTACCAATGCGACGTTGTAGGCCAGCAGCGCAGCTGCAGCAGCAACACCGCGCTGTGGCTTATAGCCCACACGCCCAAGGTGCACCAGCTCCCAGCATCACCGGTACGCCATTTCCAAAGGCCCAGCCCACCAGCGCTCCCACCATCCATCCCGCACACCGCACTCACCTTCTTGAGACGCTGGAGCTTCTTCGCGGACATCTTGGCGGCGATCTGCTCGAGGCGCTCCTTCTCGGCCTTGCGCTCGCGGCGCTCGCGGAGGGCGGCAGCCTTGCTGCGATGTCAGCGTTGCTCCTCCATGGGATCGTAGCAGGTTCTCTCCCCGGCGTAGTTCCTCGTCCCTTCCACTTCTGGCGCCTGGCCGGGTGGGTGGCTGGTACACGGATGCCTTCTAGCGCACGGCGTCGGGGCTGTGCTCCGCGCGATCTGGCCGTCCCGAGCCATTTCGCTCCAATCGGCCCACCCATCCCTCAGGCATCCTCTCCTCCACTCCTCGTCACATCCACACCTTCTCCGTCACCCCAGTCTCCGTTCCTCCTCCGTCACCCCACCCCACCTCCACCACCCAACCTCCACCACCACCACAAGACTCACCGCTCACGCTCCTCCTTCGCCTCCTCCTTCATCTCCCGCTCGACCGCCTTCACCGCCGCGCGCTGCTGGTCCAGCTCCCGGCGCTTGTCGAACTTGCTCCGGAGCCCGGGCGCCATCAACGTGCGCCGCGTGCTCTCCTTCTCCCCCTTCCACGCCTTGCCGTGCGTGCGCCCGAGCTTGGACGGCCGCACCTCCAGCACGCGCGGCTCGACCGGCTGCGCGCTCGATGTCCGTGATGTCGACGTCGACGATGCGGGGGCGGGGGCGGATGCGTCCATCGTAGGTCGTGGTCGTGTGGGTTGATGGGTGGTCGAGCGAGGCGGCAAAAATGCTTTGGGTGGCAAAGATGGAGAAGCGTGCCTGGATTCTTGGGTGGAGGTGGGGTTGGGGAGGGAAATACCTCCGCTGCCTCCACTTACGGCCTCCACCCGAGGTATACGAGTCGAGCTTGCTATCAGACGCCTTCGCCATCATCCAAAGCACAGTTGGAGCCGGCGCGATGCGCCTTTTCGCCCTCAAGGTCCCAGATACCGTGCCCGAGGACGTGAGCGTTCACCGCGTCTAAGCTGACCGCAGACACTCGACCGGCTCATCCACCATCTCCCCGAACGTGCCCAAGACCGCGTCAGGAAGTTCCGCCATGAGTCAGATGCCATCCGTGAGTCCCTCCCCCTCTCAGCACACTAACACCAGGCTCCGTCGCCGGACGCCTCCTGCCAACATGGTACCTCCGCGACTCCGGCCTCGTGCCCCCGCCCACCCAGCCGACGTTCAGCCACGGGCCGAGGGGAAAGCCGTACCTCGCGACTCCGAGTGTCCCGGGGCTCGACTTCAACACGACGCACGAGGGAGCATACGTCCTCCTCGCGGTTGTGCGCTCCCCAGATGGGGAGAAGGCGGAGGTGGGGGTGGACGTGATGGACCTGCCTGCCGAGCCGGACAAGCTGGCGTCCGAGATCGACCATGTGGTGAGTCTCTTTGCCGGTGTCCGCGATCCCCTCTCTTTCTGCCCAGGCGGCACCTTCCCCAGCCTATCGCCATATGCAATTCACCGCTGACACCAGCTCACGCTCAACGAGCGCCTATGCCTCGCAGGCACGCGCGGGCGCGTCAAGTCCAAGCTCCTGACCACGCTCTGGACGATCAAGGAGGGCTTCTCGAAGGCGCTCGGCGAGGGCGTCCCCTTCGGCCTCGACCGGATCGAGGTCGACCCCGGGGACGGCGGGGTCGCGGGCATCAAGATTGATGGGCGGGACGTGCGTGCTGACGGGTGGCGGTGGACGGTCGGGAGCATCGACAGCGGCGAGTATGGGTACGCCGTCATCTGGCGCGGCGAGGGGGAACAGGCAGGAGTGGAGAGAGGAGTGGAGGTCGAGGAGGTGCGGTGGGAGACGTTTGTGCGGGCGTTCATCGGGACTGGTGGGGAGTGGTAGGATAGAGGGTAGAGGTGAGTGTGCTGCGTTGTCCTCGCTGATCCCAGCATGTGCATCGCATTGTATTACAAGTCATGGATTCTCCAGCATGGCACGCAGCAATGATTATCCAGTACCCCCGCCGGCAATGGCTGTGATGACAGCGCGTACTGTGGGACAACAACTAATCGCCCGACGTGTTCACCTCGCAGCTCTTTGCGATCTTGCGGACGAAGCTGTCGACCACCGCCGCATCCTGCAGCAGGCGCTCGACCATCCGTGCGTCCTTGACTCGAATGATATTGCCAAGGTGATGACCCACACGGTCCCAGTTGATCACCAAGTGGCCAGCCAGGGGGCCATCAATGAGAGGGCATCTGCCCACAGCTTCGACAATGGCGTTGAAGCGAGCGCCGTGGGCAAACAGGCGTGCAGTCACCAGCGGATCGCTGACCCGCAGAGCCTCGCGAATAAGGGGATATACAGTCTGCCCAGCATGCGACCAGTTCGCGGCTGAGCGCAGCAGGTGAGTGAGGAAGTGGGACCTGGGGCGGAGGCAGGGTGATCCGGTCGTCGGCGAGCATGTCGCCAGTCGGTAAAAGCGCCGTCGCCGCTGACGGCTGGCGGCTTGATGGAGGTATAAAAATGGACTCGCCTGTTGGCACGGGCTGAGTGGACAATATGGGCTCGAGCTCAGGCGGCAGGTCAAGCTCAGCCGCCAGGCCATGTCGAACAACCTGTGGCTCGCGATCGGTCGGCCGCAAGAGGTTTCTAGGCGGCACCATCTCGGCGGGCACAGGCAGTGAGGATTTGGCACTCGATCCAGGGGCTGAGTCTGCGTATCGCACAGCCTGGTCCTTCGCACTGGGACCTTCCGCCCCGTCGCGGGAATCGTCGCTGTTACCGAACTCGTCCAACAGACTCCCAAGATTGCCGGACGTCGAACCCTCGCGAGGTCGATAGCCCTTGAACTCCTCGCTCGAGCTAGCGGCGCCCTCCTCTTGGCGACGAGTGTGGACAGTATCGTCGACCGCGATCCCGCGTGTGCTCGTCTCATCGGCAGTGCGTTGCTGACGCACCTTCCTCCGCTTCGCGCGCTTCGTGGCAGCCGTATCCTTGTCGCCCCCGTCGCCCTCGTCGTCCTCGTCCGTGGCTCCCGGCGCCTCATCGTAGACGCAACCCCACTTCTGCGAGGTCGCCATACACACCGTACACCTCTTCCCTGGCGTCCCCCAGCACCCGATCCAGGCATACGACGACCGCCCGCCTATGCAGTACCCGCACCGCGCGCCTCCCAGGCGTTGTGTCGACTCAGGGTGCAGTCGTTTGGAGAGGGCGCGCACGGCGTTCGCCGAGACCAAGCCTGGGGGCCGGGGGAGGTTGTGGCGGACGCGCAGGAGGTCGACCGCGCACATGTACGCGAGCGCGGCGGTGTTGGTCGTGTCGATGCATGCGAGGGCGGCGAGGTCGAGCGCGGCTGTTACCCAGCACTTCTGGGCGGTGGGCGGAGAGGGCGGGTGGGAGGAAGGTGGGACAGAGGCGGGAGGGAAGGCAGAGGACGGATGAGGGTGGGGTGAGATGGGGTTGACGAGGGACGCCTCGAGCTTGTCGGCGAGGGCTGGGATGTCGTCGAGGGTGTACTCGCCTGCTGTCAGGGACGAAGGGGCCGTGGGAGCCCGTAGCAAGACTCACGGTCGTCTAACTCGTGATACCCGCGTTTTGGTGGCATGTCGAGACTGATGAAGGACGCTGATGAGAGCGCGCGTGGCAAGGTAACGAGGGGTAAGAAGGAGAAGGTGGATGTGAGAGATAGGGAGGATGAAGATGAACACGGCAGAGAAATGGCGAATGGGCAATAAAGGACGATGGAAAGAAGAACAGTGCGAGAAGTCGATAAGGGTGATGAGACGATGGAGAGGTGAGTAACAATTCTGAGGGGAACAAGGCGATCTGGTTACCGACTACTGACCTTGCGGAGTGTGTGCCACGTTGAGGTCCGTGAACCTCGCACCATTGTCGCCCCAAGAAATGGATGAACATGTTGAGTTCACGTCAGGATTGATGATCGTGGCAATTGTCCTCCAGGAACGGTCATACTCTCTGCCTGCAACAATCATACATCACAACAAGTCGAGCTACCGCACAATGCAATGCGCAAGTATGAAATACACAACCGCAGTTCTGGAAGTTCCCAGATAGCGAAATCTACAACCAAGCCGGGCAAACACCCATCACCGCCGCATCTACGCCGCTGTACTCGCTGACGGGCCACCAGCGAGCCCACACCAAGCAGCAATCTTGTCGACCATATCGTCGACGGCAGAGGCGTCCGCGATCAGCCGCTTGAACATCGCGCCGTCTTGGACGCGAATGATGTCGCCCATGTTGTGCTCCATGCGGACCCAGTTGAGGCAGAGACGGCCGGCAAGACGCATGTCAATCTCCGGACACCTGCCGACGTCCTCGACGGCGGTGTTGAAGCGCGATCCCTCGTCAAGAAAGCGGGCTGTCGTGTCCGGGTCGTTTGCGAGGAAGGTAGGCATCAGGGCGCTGTCGACACTTTCCCACTGAGATACAAGCTTGCCGACGAGAGCGAGAGCGGATGGGGAGATTCCACTCATCTTGTTATTTGGCAATGTAGACGTCTCGGCGGAAAGGGAAGAGGCTCCAGTGGAAATCGGCGTTGCCAGCGTAATGGACTCTTCTGTCGTTGTACTGGGCTCGACAGGGGCCGGGGAATCAGATGGGAAAGTCCAGGAGACGGACACAGCTTCGACACGACGATCTTCGTGCTGGTATTCGACTTGTTGCTCTGTCTCGAGCTGCTGGTTGCTCGCGCGTTGTTGATCTGGCTGGAACTGCCACTGGGTATTGGTCTGCTGCTGAGATGCGAGGTGTGAGTCGGTATGTTGTCCACCAAGGCGGCTCTCGTCGGCCTGAGCGGGCGGCGGAGGATGGTGTTTGAGCTTGATGTTTGGGAGCCTTTTCCGCTTCCTAGGTTTGATGAGGGGGGCGGCGTTGGGGCGCTTGGCGCGTCTATTAGCTCCCAGTTGAGTGCACCCTTGGCGGCAAGATGCCACACAAGCCGCACACCTATGTCCCACTTGACCCCAACAGCCAACCCAACCACGACCGGCCATTGAGGGACTGTCACCGGCAGGTGTCTGGTTGAGGACACAGTGGCTACAGCGGGCTGCCCCCACGAACTCCACAGCGCTCTCCTTAAGACGTAGTCGGATGCCACGGATAGTGATGGCGGGCACCAGGTCGGGTGGACGGGGCAGGTCGTGGCGTGTACGTAGAACGTCGACGGCGCACATGTATGCGAGGAAGGGGGTGTTGGTTGTGTCTTCGCACCTGAGCGCGTCCGTATTTAGAGCACCCGGTACCCAGGAACGCTTGATAAGTGAGTCGTTGGGCGTGACAACGATGGATTCCAGCTTGTCTGCGAGGTGATTGATGTCGCGGAGAGTGTATTCGCCTGGCGTTAGGGACTAGGGTAACGTAGCGAAGGCCGGGAACTGGAAGAAAACATAACACGCAGAAGGAGTCCACACATGAGGTGGGAATGGCGAGGAGGTGGCGGCAAACTTACGATCTTCTAACTGGTCGATTGTGGGCTTCAAAGTCATCTTGCTTGTCGAATATGTGAGCCGTTGTAGCGACAAGTGAGTAGTGTGGAGAGTAGTACGAGCTGTCGAGTGGGGCGAACGAGTCAAGACCCAAGTGTACAGTAGAATCTAGGTTGGAGTGACAGATGGAGACAAACAGAAGGTATTGGGTGAGTCAACTTGAGGTAAGAAAAGAGGAAACCAGAGGAGGGACGTGCGAACAATACTGACTGGCCTCGTACAGCTGACTTACCTAGAAGGGGCGCACACACAAAAGTCAAGAGTGAGGGGGGGCTGCTGGCGAACTGTGCGGGCTCTGTGCGTGGAGTACGGCCAAAGGCCAGATGCAGGCATCACTCAGGTTCGTTGCGGCTTTGTTTATCTTTACCATATGAGCACAGACCAGACCTCAACCTCCTCCATCAACGCAGAGGCCCCCAGAACCACTCTTTTCAAGCAAGACGAGCGAATAGCAGGTCAAGCGGTCGCTCTTGGGCTCTCTCATGTGAGTACCCAACGCCCCGATGCCCCACCGCCCCAAACGTGTGCAGACCGACCTACGCTGTCTCTTCTCCACCCAACAATCCAATATGCAGGCTCCTGCGCCAGCGCACTGTCTGCTTAACGTATACTCGACACTCACCCAACGGTCATGACTGAAGATCAGACCGCCAAATGCCCTTATGTACGCACAGTAGGCTCATTTGGCGACGTACACCACTCCAGCAAATAGTGCCAAGTCGCATCCCGTGTGGCACAAGCACGACCGACTACAGTAAAAACGCTCACATTCGCCACACATAACAGCACCGACCCATGCCCAGAATCCTATTCATCTTCCTTCTTCATCATTCTCCATACAGCGATACTCTCAGGAATATGGACAGCACTGCCCAAATCATCTCTCCGGCATCTCCCTCCAACTCGTCCCCGACGCCTCCACCCGCCCCCGACGTAATCGACCACCTCGGCCACCCGCATATCATCAACCATATCCTGTCCTCCGGCGGACTCGCCACCCACCGCGCCTTCGCGGGCACATCGCGAGCCTATCTCGAGCGTGCGGACGCTGTGGGCCAATGGGGCACGTACACCGTCGACGTCGTGCGCGGTACATGCGTCGAGACTCGGCAGCTGGGGCCGGGGGTGGCGACGATCCCGCTCAAGCGAACGACGGAGGTCACGAAGAGGACTGCCAGAGAGAAATGGGTCGCGTTCTGGTGCCCGGCACTGAGGAAGCGGCTGCGCGTTACGCGTATTCAGTTTGTTCCCGTGGAAGATTACTTCTCTGACGGGGACATGACGATAGAGTCCGTCTGGGATTCGGACGTTCAGGACTATGTGGTGCCCGAACGGGCCATGTGCGTGTCCAGCCCTCGGCAATGGTGCCGGGAGGCCAAGAGGGGAGGGGAGGACATGCACAAGGATGAGACTGAGGGTGAGGATGAGGAGGATTGCGACAATGTCGAGAACGACGGGAACGGCGAGAGCGACGAAAACGACGAGAATGAAGAGAACGACGAAAACGACAAGAACGATGAGAACGACGAAAACGACGAGAATGAAGAGAACGACGAACAGAACGCCCACCGACATGGCACAGTATGCCACAGGAAGATCGTTTTCTTCATCGACGACCGCGCCGCATGGGCATCAGCTACACGATACATCTCTTACAACGGATGCTTCCGTCGCCATGTGCGCGAGAGCAAGAAGGTCTTCTTCATAAAGCACTTCCCTGTGCATCATATGGAGTACCCACCGGAGCATTGGATGTCACCTGAACGGGAGGGCCACATCAACAACCTGGTCTTCATCTTCCCCGACGGTGTCGCTGAAGACATAGTCTTCGAGCATGAGACCCAGCCAGACACACGCGATGACTACTACACGGACATGGACAGCTTGGCTCGTGCGAAGAACGCTCCGGTGGACGAAGGGCTGGCCGAAGCCGCGTCCAGGCGCGCCATCGAGGAGTGGAGGCGTGGGTTGTAGTGGAATGTCGCGTAGATTGGTCAATGTAAAGAGTCGACTGCATGCTGTGAGCGCCGGAGACGGTGAACCAAGAGTGGGGACGGAAGGGTTATCTCTGCTTACGGGTGACAGGTCCCATTCCTCTCTTTCCTTCCGCCGCAGCTTATAAGGCAGGATCAGTATGAGTCCTCAAGCCAACCACTTCCCGCCACTTCAACTTGAACGCGTCTGCGCATCTGCCATCTGCCACAAGGCATCGCACACTGCATCTGCCCAAGTAGCCCTAGCAATCCTCTATTGTGTCAACTTGGCCTCCTCGGTCGCCTCGGTCGCCTCGCTGGCCTTGCTGGCCTCGCCCTCGGCGGCCTTGTGCCTCGCCTTGAGCATCACGCGCTGCGGCTTGACGAGGGGCGCAGGGAGCTCGGTAGCCTCGACGGCTGCGCGAGTCTGCTCGTCAAGCGAGCGGATGGGGACGGACACCCAGTTGTGCTTGAGCGATCCGGCGATCTTCTCCTGCCTCTTGCGCGGGTGGGGGAGATACTTGCCTGCGATGGGAAGCGGTGAAGGCGGCAGGTAGGAGGTGGAGTCGAGAGGAATGGAGGGAGGGACATTCGGAGGAGAGGTGTCGAGTCGATGAAGACCATGTGTGGAAGGTGGGAAGGCAGCGGATGAGAGGACGAAGGCATAGAGGAAGAGCGAATGGCACGAAGGAAGAGGAGAGCAGAACAGTGAATGAAGATAGCGAGAGTCAGAGCGAGACGAAGCGGACGTCGGATCGAAGCGGAACAGCGTCAGCATACTTTCAAGCGCGCGCCGCGTGCACATAGACGACGTAGCACGCGCAAGCGCTACTACTCCCCAACATCGCTCTCACTCACCCCTCCAGAAGAGCTGTCCCCAGGCAACGCCGTGGGCGCGCAGCTCCTCCTTGCCCTCCTGGGTGCGGAACTTGAGCTTCGAGCGGTTGACACGCCAGAACGAGTTGGCGGGCCACTTGACGGGGCGAACAAGGGCGTGCACTCCCTCGCGGGGAAGAGACGCGAGCAGGCGGGGAAGCTGGGATGCTGGTGGCTTCATGGTGAAGTCGGGTTGAAGTGTGAGGACGAGAACAGACGAGATGCGAGTGTTCGTTGATCGGTTGGCTCTGGCTCGAAAAGTTCGGAGGTGGACGGCGAATTAGGCAGGTATTCTAATGGTTTTCCTAATTAGATTAGGAAAGGGCAGGTGGAGGTTGTAAGAGAGCTGTGTCGAGCGTGGGAAAGTCTGGCCAAGCTGTCGTCGCGCGTTATTGACATCCGGTTGTTCGCCGCCCAACTCTCAGCATCCACCACTTCACGAGATCCAGCATACATATAACCACCCCCAGTGTCTCCTTCAACACATACCTACTCCCCTCCGAATTACTGCGGTTACCCTACCTTCCTCTTGGAGCTTGCGACATTGCACCTAGGGAGACCAAGCGATACCAACCCATAACCACATTCCCCGCCGAACCCGGCGGACGCCACGGAGACGATGGAGGCTGAGCGTTCCACGCCACAGCCGCAGCAGCCTATCGCCCATCTCGCAGACAGCGATAGTGCCTCCCCATCAAGGGGAGTTACTCTCACACCGGCCCCAGCATCTCCTCGAGGCGACTCCGATGAGGCTATCCCCAATGCCAACGACCCCTCCGTGGAGGCCACGGACGATGTGCCAGTGGAAGCTGGCGCTACTGCCTCTGAGGAAGTAGTCGAGCCCTCTGAGTCAGCGGCGGCTGAACAGCCGGTTGGAGATGGCGAGGATGGCGGTGACAAGGATGGGCTCCCTGGTCTCCCTGACCTGCCATCGGACGACCTCGACTTCGGTGAAGCCGCAGAGAAGAACGACGTCCCCAATACTGTTGACGATGGGCTTGCGCCGTTACCAGATGAGCTCGACTTCGACGCACCTCTTCCCGCACTCTCTCCTCCACCTCCCCTGCCCGAGGACGACGAGCTGGCAATTGTGCCACGCGAAGAGCCAGAGCCGGCACCTGAGCCAGCCCACGAACCCGAGCCTGAGCCTCCAACCTCTGTCCAGGAAGAGGAAGGGCCTGTTGACGATGAACCCAAACATCCCAACAATGAGGAGAGTGCAGACTTCTACGCTATGATTCAACACTTGGCGGACGGCCTGGACGGGGAGAATGAAGGGGAAACCGAGGGACAGAACGAGCGACAAGACGAGGGCGCGATCGGTTCTTTGGAGGATGAAGCTCAAGCGAATGAACAACAAGCGCCCGACGATGTAGGTGATACTGCCATGGACATCGACGAGCCACAAAACGACGTTCGCGAGGCCTCCCCTGCGCGTAGGTAATCGTATTTTAGATGGCGCTAACTCCAGCATCGTCGCCATTAACACCATTGTCGCCCTTCCCCGAACTTCCCTCCGACCTTCCCCTCGAATCCGACATCGCAGCGCTCCCAGAACCAATATCATCAGCCCTCGCACCGGAGCTACAGCCCTATCCTCCCGAGTCATCATCAGCCGCGCTTCAGAGGGCACGTACCATGTCCATTGGGTCTGAGCCGCACGTGGCAAGCGCACGGAGGCGAAAGGGCAAGTCCCCTTCCAGGAGCGAGGAGCGAGACGAACTCCAGTCCTCGGACGGCGGCGAGAGACGCGAGCGGTACAAGCGTCAGAAGGGCTTGGACGGCAAGCTCATTCGACGATCAAACAGGCCAAGGAAGCGCCTCGACAAGCAGCTTCAGATTGAGCGCCACGGCGACAAGCCTCCAGAAAAGGTCGCCCCCCGGGCGAAGACTCTCTCCGATCAGCGGCTTAAAGCCATGGTGCGCGGCAAGTCTCGCGAGGTCCAGCTTGCGCCGTGCATTCGCCAGCGATACGGCAAATGGGGCAAGTGCACGCAGTGTGTGAGCAAGATAGGTGGCGACTCGTGCCGATTCCGGAACTATCGCATCTTCCCGTACGTCGAATGATATCTACTGTTTGCTGACTCAAACCAGATTGGATCCGGAGACAGGAGACATTACGGGCGCAGGGTGGTTCGAGTCGACAAAACTCGAGGGCCCCATGACCATGATGCCCAACAGATGGAACGTTGAGCTCACGGAGGAGCACATCACTCGGACGGAGAAGACAGTTGCGCCGCTTCTTGTGGAACTCATCTCTCGCGAGATGCGTCACGTCATCAAGAACGATGCCCTCCACCGGCCTGTCGATACTGCTCAACACCGTTCTGTGTGCGACTTTTGCTCGTCGACCATCTTTGCGGGGTTCTGGTTCTGCACCAAATGCGGCCGCGACTACTGCATCGAGTGTGAGCGATACTTCTCCGATTCGTCCGACAGCATTACCACGTCGCCGTGGCCTGTTCCGAACGCGACACGACCAAGATTGCACCGCTGTACACGCGGTGACGAGCCGCTTCCTCTCACGGGCAAGCCTGTCAAGACGCCTGGCAAGCCCAAGCAAGTCATGCATTTCCGCAGCGATCTGAAAGCGGCGTCACGCTTCTCGGCCGACGAGCTGCGTTCCGACTTCATGGCTCTGATAAACTATGTTCTTGAGCCTGGAGCGAGCGACATGGATGTGGAAGCTCGCGTCGCGTCGCTCGGTCTTGGAGATGACGAGAACGACCTCGCCGACTCTGTACGAGGGTACTTCAGCAATGCCTCGCCCACCGTCCCCCCGTCCAAGTCACCATTGTCGGACGCCGACATTCAAGAACTGTACGATGCGTCTGAGCAACTCTCGCACCCACCGGATCCGACTGACATTAAATCACTTCCGTTCATGTACATCGCCGGCGACAGGCTTGACGGCGTGGATGGGACGTTCGATCAATTGTGGTCGCGTGGCGAACCTCTTGTCGTGTACAACCTCTTGAAACGGCTCAAGAAGCAATGGACGCCAGATAACTTCCTTCGACGCTTTGGCGCGGAGCAGTGCTGTAAGTGAACCAGCTGCGATTTGGAAACTGCGGCTGACAGATGCAGACGTCGTTGATTGTCAAACAGACAAGGTAGAGATGACGAGCGTCGGTGCCTTCTTCCTCTTGTTCAAGGAATTGGGTGGCGAAGCCAAGATGCCTCAGACCAGCACCGCAAGGAGCTCGCCAACAGTTACTGCGCCAGGGACGCCAAACGGCGTGAATGGGGCTGCGGGTGTGACAGAAGCCGGAATCACTGCAGTTAGCCACGATTCCCACCACGAGCCAATGGATTTGGACGTCAGAGCGACAGCAAACGGTGGGAGCGAAGGGACAAGAGGTGCGACCGGTCAGGTGACACAACCTGCAGCCTCTCAAGGGCAGGTGCATGCGCACGACGGCAACGGAACTGCTTCTCCGGCACCACTCGCCACAGAGGGGACGCCTACCTCCCAGCGTCCGGCTGGCATGGTGGCCAGTGGCCGCCCTATCCTGCCAGCTCCATCCGATGCCATTCGCGACGGCTCTGCCATGCCAGGCGGCGCCACATCTCGCAGCGGTTCCTACGACATATCCATCTCCGAACAGGTCAGGTGGATGAACAGCATGGCACCAGGGTACCACAAGCTCAAGTCAGCCCGGCGAATCTACAAGCTCAAGGACTGGCCCTCCACCGACGACTTCGCGAGCGCCTATCCCGACCTCTACAGAGACTTCTCCGACGCCCTCCCGGCACCCGACTTTACCCAACGTGTCGGCGTGCTCAACCTTTACTCGCACTTCCCGCCAGGGCCTACACGCCCGGATATAGGACCGAAGATGTACAACGCGTTCGCCGGGCGCGAGGACCCCGGCGGCTACGGCTCAACGCGTCTGCACATGGACGTCGCCGATGCCGTCAACATCATGCTCTACGCCTCGAAGCAGCCCGACGGCACGGACGGCTGTGCAGTGTGGGACCTGTTCCGACCCGAGGATGCCGACAAAATCAGAGCCTTCTTGCGCGCCAAGTTCCCCAAGGTGAAGATGACGGATCCGATCCACTCGCAGCATTTCTATCTCAACTCGA
The DNA here is from genome assembly GCA_020011015.1 of Cutaneotrichosporon dermatis. Classification (NCBI taxonomy): domain Eukaryota; kingdom Fungi; phylum Basidiomycota; class Tremellomycetes; order Trichosporonales; family Trichosporonaceae; genus Cutaneotrichosporon; species Cutaneotrichosporon dermatis. The sequence continues at coordinate 3,110,419 of JAIGNX010000002.1, read as the reverse complement.
AGCTGCGTACGGAGCTGTATGCGGATTATGGTGTCGCGTCGTTCCGCGTATACCAGTATCCGGGACAGGCTGTGTTCGTTCCCGCTGGATGTGCGCATCAAGTGTGCAACTTGTCGAATTGCATGAAGATCGCGCTGGATTTCGTTTCTCCGCGTAAGTGGTATAGCCAGCTGATGATGGCATCGCTTGGAACAGAGCTGACGGCAGACAACGTGCTCAGGTGCCAGAAGTTGCTGCAGGACTTCCGGCGAGAGAACTTCGAGCGCGTGTGGAAGGACGATGTGCTGCAACTGTACAACGTCATGTGGTGAGTTGTCTCACCTGCTAGCGGCCAAGTGCTTGCTGACATCAGGTACGCCTGGACGAACGTCCGAGGGATCCGCGAGCAAAGGAAACAACAAGCAGCCGCTATCCAGAGGATACAGAGCGAGAGAGCCGCTGCACTGGCGAGACTGCGTGAGGGGAATGTTCCCCCGCCTCTGCGTGCTCATCCGCTCTCGTATCCTCCTCAGCACCCTTATTATCCACCTCATCCTCAAGCTCACCTGCATGCGCATCCGCATACTCACGCTCCCATCCGCGTCGAGGCCCGTCCCCACCTCCTCCATCCCGCTACAAGCTCCGTGCGCGACGATCCCGCTCGTGCAATGCACAGCCCGCCTCCGACGATGGCTAGCGTCACCCAGACTGGCGCGGCACCTGGACCGACCGGGCGGCCTGACAGACCTCCTATTTCTGAGGCGAGATCCGGGTCGGAAGGCGGGTCGCGTGACGCTACGCCACGTCTTGGGACGCCCACGGCGCCATCGCTGTCTGCTGCCGCCGACTCCTCGACGCAGCAGGATACTCCGGCGGTAGCTGAGTCTACTGCTCCCGTCCCAGACGCGCCTGCTTCATCGGTCCCTGCCAATCCAAAGCCCGTCGCCATTACTCCGGGTGTCGCAGCCGACGCTCCGTCTACCTCGACCTCTCCCCCTATCACAGAGAGCGCACAGCCCGCTTCGAGTGCGCCAGATGCCTCGACAGACGCACAGCCCGCTTCCACTCTGCCTCCCACGGGCGCTGAAGCAAACGAGACGTCCAAGGACGATGCCGAGAAGGCGCCGGTAACATCCGACGCTACGGCTCAGGAACCGACGATAGTCGACGCAGATAAGCATCCCACGTCCGTCTCGGCTATCGGCCCGATCGCGCCGGCGAATGGCACGACCTCCCCGTCCCAACCTCGCGCAGAGGGTTCAACGTCACCGCAGCCCACACAAGTCGCGACATCTGCTGCATCGAACCCGGAGCCGCTGTCGCCCCGTCAGACCCTAGCTCGCCGTTTGCTTGACGCAGCTCTCGAGCGCGTCCCCCAGCCGCCCCTGCTGGGCGACCAGGAGTTCGAGAAGCAGACGAGCTCACCGGCCCCGACCCCGCCCAGACATCAGTCATACCCCCGCGACGAGCCCGTGCGTTATGCCGACGCGATACGGCTGGGCCACATCGAGAGCGACCATGCGCTGCAGGTGCTCGCGAGCGATCTGGGCCATGGGGGCGACGTGCAGATGTTTGATAGCTAGCGAGTCAGTGTAGTCCACACAGTTGATGTATGTAGTTGGTGAGCGCCCAAAGCGGGAGTGGCAGTGTGCCCACGCCCTTGCACATTTGTTTACGTTCGGATGCCCACCATCGAAGAATCAGACGGGTAGTGTTCGCCCGAGGAGCCACAGGGCGTAATGAGATCTGGCTGATTCCGCACGCCACACGAAACTGCGTTGCCCCGCCTTCGCTAAACTACACGCCAGATCCCAATCCAAAGTACTGGACGGTACGGAGGCACATCGTCCCAAGCACCTCAGCATGCATATCAAGTACTGTTCTACGTAGCGATCATTGGAAAAGATCTACAGCCTTTTCCAAGAGCTCTGGATAGATAGAGGAATAGCCGATATTAAACGATTAGACGGTGGACCATTCCGCCCGCGGCCATCGGTCCCTCCCCGTGCCTAGCCGCCAAAACCCGACCGAGTCATTGATTGTCGACGCGTCACACTTCGACCAGCCAACAACAATTGACAACAATATCTGGCCCCCGCCTTGCCCGCCCGATTGCCGACTCTTGGAGATTGATCGACCTTCTACAGCCCACCAACACCTTCCACTCAACTTCACTCTTCTCTTCATCCACTCACTCTTCAACCAACGCAAAGGAACGCTGCAATGTCCGCCCGCCTCCGCCTCCAGAACAAGGTCGCTATCGTCACCGGCGCTGCTTCGTGCGTATCTCCCTCCACGCCTTTGTTGTGACGTCTCCACGTCGGCGACCTCGCTGTCGCCTGCATCCCCCTGCTCGTCCCTCTTCACCCTCCTACGTCCTCTGTCTCTTGAAGCATTTTACTGCGTTCAACCTCCCTCCTCTCCAGTCTCCCTTATCTCGTTTCCTCCTTCGTCCGCACCCGCCACTCTTCACGTTACCTCCTCCCCGCTTCGCCGCACCGCGCTCACACCCAGCGGCATCGGTCTCGAGACCTCGCTCCAGTTCGCCGCCGAGGGCGCCCTCGTCGTCCTCTCTGACGTCAACGAGGAGGCCGTCAAGAAGGCCGCCGAGCTCGTCGCCAAGAACTTCCCCACCTCGCAGGCTATCGCCGTCAAGGCCGACGTGTCCAAGGAGGCTGAGGTCAAGAATGTCGTCGACGAGGCTGTCGCCAAGTTTGGCCGTCTGGACGTTATGGTGAGTGCGCGTGCATGCGCTGCGCAGCGGGAATGCTGGGGGAGGAGGTGTCTGTGGTTGCTTGTACCCGGGTGGATGGCCTCCTGGGGTGCGAGGTGTCGGCCGACATGGTGCATGTGCACCGGGAAGGTGCGGCACACTCCGAGCGAGAGACGGTGGCGCGCGACCGAGCCTTGTGGATGAACGAGATTGCCTCGAGTGGAACACTGACACCAGTTCAACAACGCCGGTATCATGCACCCTGCGTACGTATCGAAGCGAGGCTGTCGCCGTGGAAGGTGCAAGGGGCATGTAACGCGCGTGTGCCCGTGCGCGGGGATGTAGCAAGAAGCCAACCTGCACTGGATCAACTGCACGGTCATTGCCTTGCTCCTCCGCGCAATGCTTCCTATCCACAATCTGCGATGTTCACGGGACCTCAACTGACGGCAGTGACGACGACGCCGTCAACACCGACGAGAAGATCTGGGACCTCACCCAGGCGATCAACGTCAAGGGTGTCTGGTACGGCTGCAAGTACGCCGTGATCGCCATGCGCAACGTGAGTGGGCTGAGGCACGGCCGACAAGCCGTGCTCGTGGCTCTAACTATGTTGTCTCTGTGCTCAGCTGATGGCAGAACAAGGCCGACCCCGAGAAGGGCCTCGGCATCGGCGGTTCGGTCATCAACGTCGCGTCGTTTGTCTGCAAGGTCGGTGCGGCCACGCCCCAGCTCGCATACACCGCGTCCAAGGGTGCCGTCCTCGCCATGACCCGCGAGCTCGCGATGGTCCACGCGCGCGAGGGCATCCGCTTCAACTCGCTCTGCCCGTGAGTCAACGCCACAGGTTCATGGCTAACGTGCAGCGGCCCCATCAAGACTCCTCTCCTTATGGACTTCCTTAACACCCCCGAGAAGCTCAACCGCCGCCTCGTCCACTGCCCCATGGGCCGCTTCGGCGAGGCTGTCGAGCAGGCTAAGAGCGTTGTCTTCCGTGAGTACCCCAACAAGCGTCGTACTGGTTCATTACCGCGCCTCCCCGACAAGACTTACTCACACCCAGTCGCCTCCGACGACTCGTCGTTCGTCAACGGCACCGACTTCATGGTCGACGGCGGCCTCATCGGGTGCTACGTCACCGCCGAGGGCGACGTCAAGAGCCAGGGCCCGCAGGGCCTCGTCGCCCAGCTCGCGCAGTAGGCGTCTGGGCCTGGGTACAGGGCGACGGCGGCTGGGCTGGAGTAGCCCAAGCGCGTCTGAGCCGGTAGACTCTGTTAGAGTGGAGCATGGAGCATGAGGGGAGGTTCATCGAGATCGAGATCGTAGTCGCATTAGTCGTCGTAGTAGTCATCTGGCGGATGCATGTAATTATCGCCTACCTGTTGAGAAGACAAAGCAACCAAAGAAACCAAATTCCAGCAGTGACGTCCAGGCGTTCCTGAGCAGGAGCGGCCTGGTGCGGATAGCAGGGCGACTTTTTACCCGGCCGAACACGGGGCGGGACTCGCCTCAACGTTAGTCGACCGCTTGTCGTCCCCGCCTCTCCTATTGTCATCCATCCTCCTCGTCTCTTTACCTCCCCTCGTCGTTGCCCACGGTGCTCCTCCAGCACCCCTTCGACACCGCCTCCCCACTCGTCTCCCTCCCCTCGACCTCTCCCCAGGCGCTTCCTCGGACGACCCCGGCCAAACACACCATGGCGACTTACAAGATCCCGACTCTCGCGGGCGCGGACACCTGGCGCGACGCCAAGTTCCCGGAGCTCAAGAACGACCTCGCGCTCCGCGCTGCAAGGGGCGAGGAGACGCCGCGCGCGCCCGTGTGGGTCATGCGCCAGGCGGGACGGTACCTCCCTGGTGAGTTGCGCGACGCGCGCCCAGCGTCAGTGAGGCGTGCGAGCCTTTGGGGGGGAATGGATGGACGGTGGCGCGGGCAGATGGAGGAGAGCAGTGCCGGGTCAGACGAGAGCACTAGCCATGGCAGCAGCGCTAGCCAAGGCAGCCCGAGAAGGAGCGCAGGATGCGGGATGCGTGAGAGTCCTGCCTTCCAGACTCGCTCTCTCACTCGCAGCATCCAGACCTCTTGATGAGCCTCTGCTGCCATACCAGTTCTCCTCCGCGCTTCCCTCTCTGCCCTTGTCTTGCCCTCTCTGCCTGATCTAAACCCACGGTCGCATGCTGACCTCAGAATTCATGGAGGTCCGGAAGAGCCACTCGTTCTTCGAGTGCTGCCAGACGCCCGAGCTGGCGTCCAAGCTCACCCTCCAGCCGATCGACCGCTACCCGCTCCTCGACGCGTCCATCATCTTCTGCGACATCCTCGTCGTCCCGCAGGCGCTCGGCATGGAGGTCATCATGGAGCCCGCCCGCGGCCCCGTCCTCCCGCAGCCGCTCACCAGCCCGGCCGACCTTGCGCGCCTCCCGGACGAGGTCGACGTGCAGAAGGAGCTCGGCTACGTGTTCGACGCCGTGACGATGACGCGCAAGGGCCTCGACGGGCGTGTGCCGCTCATCGGCTTCTGCGGTGCGCCGTGGACGCTCATGGCGTACATGTGCGAGGGCGGCGGTAGCAAGACGTTCGAGAAGTCCAAGAGCTGGCTCTACAAGTGGCCCGAGGAGAGCCGCGCGCTCCTCCACAAGATTGCCGATGTGTGCGCCGACCTGCTTGTTGGGCAGGTCCTCGCTGGTGCTCAGGTGAGTCTCCCATGCAGGTGCAGGGTTGGCAAGCGACGTATAATGCACGTCTCGTCCTCCATGTCGTCGCGCATACCCCAATCCACGATAGCCCTAGCACGGCCATCCACATGCCCACCGCTCCGCCACTCGCTGCGCTCGTGGCTGACCGCAGATGCTCCAGGTCTTCGACTCGTGGGCCGGCGAGCTCACGCCCAACCACTTCCAGGAGTTCGCCCTCCCGGCCCTCGTCCACATCTCGCGCAAGGTGCGCCACGTGCTCGCGCACCTCGGCCACCCCGCGGTCCCCATGACGCTCTTCGCGCGCAACGTCCACGACCCGTCGTCGCTTGCGCTCCTCAACCCCGAGTCGTGCGGGTACGACACGCTCGGCCTCGACCAGGGCATCGACGCCGTCGAGGCGCGCCGCATGGTCGGCAAGGAGATCAACCTCCAGGGCAACTTTGACCCAGTCATTCTGTACGGCGGCCGCGAGGGGATTGAGAAGGAGGTCGAGCGCGTGTGCAAGCGCTTCCACGAGGCGGGCGGCGGCTGGATCGCCAACCTCGGCCACGGGATTACGCCGGGCGTCAAGCCCGAGGACATGGGGTGGTTCCTCGAGTGTGTGCACAAGTACTCGGTGCGCAAGTGAGCGGGCCCCGAGCTCGCGACGCGAGCGAGTGTATGGGTGGGCGGGTGGGTGCACGTTACATGCGGCTAGCCAACGCCGTCGCGATAGTAGAGCGGAGTTGCCAGTCCTAGTCGCCTTGGGTAGATGATGAAAAGACGCCTCGCAAGCGGCGGAAGACCACACAGATCAGATCAGATTATAGACACCACAGACCCATTCAGCCGTCGGCAGTCACACCCCAGCGAGTGTCAACAATGCATCGGATATTTGGTTGTTGTACAGTACATCTACGGTCCCGAGCGGATGTCGGTGGCGCCGCCGCTCTGCGTGTCAGCGTGTTGCGCGTCTAAGTAGAAATAAGGTCGGGGGGGAAGCAGATGAACGAGAGGGAGCGAAGGCAAGAGAGACAGGTGAAGACAGCTTCTAGCCACATGTAGAGCCACCCTCTGGGTGTATTGCCCGTCGCCCCGATCTTGTACGCTCGATGCACTGCGCGTCTGATGGCGCCTCTCGGACAGCAAGAGATCCACTGCAGTAGTCTTCTGCCTCGTACACCAAGACTGGGTCTGCAATCCTTCCCCACACCCCCATCTGTCGTCTTTTCTTCCTGCACAGTCCGTCGACCCCGTCCACGTCTTCGAACTGCGCTCTGCGTCTTACTCCTAAATCCGTCTCCGCTCGCCCCCCCTACACCTCCCCCGCCTTCTCTGGCCCTCACCCCTCCGCTTGCCATTCCCAGTCCCCAACCATCGCGCACGCGCCCTCGCACTCGCGGCTCCGCCGCTCGTGCTCGCTCCGACTCACCATAACAGCCTCGATCTCCCGCTCCGTCAACTCGTTGTGCTGCCAGTAATACGCGGGCGCCTCGTAGAAGTTCTCGTAGTCGTACGGCTTCTTGGACGCCGGCAGGAACCCGGTGCCGTACGCGCCTACTGAGCTCGATGCGGCGGACGTGGAGGACGAGCCAGCCTGCGACTTGGAGGAGAAGGCGGCGAAGTTGTCGGCAATTTCCTTGGGCGCTTCGGGGTGGGGTCCGGGCTTGTGGGGGGCTGGGGTTAGCTGGTGCCGGGCGCGCGTGCATAACAAGAGAAGGAGTGACGAGTGGGAGCGGGCCGAGGAAGGGAGGTCTGGGATGGGGTCACGACGCGGACGAGGGGAGGCCCTGGGCCCCACTCTCACCCCCTTGTGAGGAGTGAATGGAGAACAGGAAGAGATAGCAGAGCAGAAGGAAAGACGGCAGGCGCCATCGCTTGTCGTCGCGTACCACCGCTCCACACCAAGGTTGGCGAGCGGATGCCGCACTTCCCCAGCTCCACTTCTACCCGTCCCGTCGAGCGTGACCCATAATGTAAACGTCAAAGAGGAAGGGACGCGGCGCCGAGTTCGGAAGGCAGAGCCCGGCAGCGCGAAGGGGGGGGGTGAAGCCGAGCCTACGCACTCGATGGCCAGACGCGCTTGCCGATGAACTGGATCATGGGCGTGCGCGCGCTGCGGAGGAGGGTGGCGTGCATGGTCGGCGTGTCTGTCGGGTGGTCGGTCGCGCGAGTCTAGTGAGGTGTATGCGGGGTGGTTTGCGCGGCGTAATGTGGACGACTGAAGATTGCAGAGCGACGGCGGAGACGGATGGAGGGATGACGACGGAGGCTTCTCACCCCACCTTCACTATAGGCTTCACCGTAGGGCCTGTAGGCTGGGCGGACAAACGGGGCAGGGCGGGGCGGCGGGGTGCGGACAAGGGCCGCCCATCTCCGAAAGACGGGTGTCACCGGAAGTATTTTTGCTCTTCCCCAGGGCATGGGGTCTTGGTCCACTATAGTGGCTCCCATTGCTACGGTGTATGGCGAACTCTGTAGAGTACATACATGCATAAGCGTAGAGTAGCCTAGTACGGATACAGGAGACATATGAGAGAAGTAAGACAATCAGCGTCCGCCTATCGTCTGGAATACCGGAAGCGCTCGAGGGCTGTCAGCGTCAACCCGTGTGGCGTAGGTGTAGGCTTGTGGCCCGGGGCGGGGCCTGGGGCTTGCCGTCGGAGGCTGGGTGGCGGCTGATCTGCGTCTATGCGGCATGCCTTAGGCCAGGCATTGGAAGCTGGCGCCGGCCTGCTTGGCAGCGCTATTTCTCGCTCATCGCCGCTCTCACTGGGTACGTTGACCGGGAGCGGAGCGAGGACCTTGACCTTGGACGCGGAGGTGACCGGAATACTTGGGACCGAAGGCCGACTACCGCGCACACCGACGAGTCGCGCGGGAGACGAGTATGTCGGCTGTTTATTGAGAGCATACTTCTCACGCCAGCCTGCGGCTAAGCCCTCAGCTCGAGCTTTGCGCGCCCTCTCAGCTTCCTCCTCGGCCTCATCGACATTCTCGTCCGCCACCTTGACGCGCTGCCGCTTTGTGCCGGCCAGAGGAGACGGGGTGACGATGTCGTCGTCGACCGCCGAGTCGGACGAGTCAGGGCGCAGCGTCGACGATGGCCGCGGCCCACGTATAGCAGGCGATGACGGCGGAACGAGCACGCTCGACAACGGGCGAAAGCCAGCCGGGTAGAACAGTGGCGCACAGTCCTGCACCTCGTAAATCTCTGTATCGTCTGATCTTTGAGACGAAGCGCATGTAGCCGCTGTGAATATTTGGGATGATGGCGGGACAAGTGTGCGCGCGGTCGGGGTGGGCGATGATGGCTCCGGCCGCGACATTTGTGTCTCCTCCACGAGAACCTTGCGGGGTGCTGACTGTGGCGGGGTGCTGCAATGCGAGGATACGGGCGACGTGAGGTGACCGGCGAAGTCGAAGCCTTCCTCCTCATCGTCCTGAAGCATGCGTTGGATAGGCGAATGTGTAATAGTGGAGACAGGTGAGGTCGACCCGAGCCTTTCTGGACTGGGCGAGCGCAAGTGCTCCGGGCTGACAGAGCGGCGGGGTAACGCCTGCGATGCGACATGAGTTGACTCCTCCCACTTGAGGCTGAACTTGTCGTCGGGTTCTTCTGAGACAGCGCGCGACGACTTCCTCCCGAAGAACTTGCTCGTCTTGACGGCCCCCGGTGGCGGAGATGAGATGGGAGCAGGTTCTGTGTGGTGTTTCTTGAGGCGAGGGGACGTCGATGGGAGGTCGGACATTCGCTGCGGTCCGTTCGCAAGGCCCCCAATGCGTGGATGGCTCGGGGCAATTGCTGGAGCCGTCTTCGGGCGTGGTGCACGCGTGATAAACGAATCGAGGGTCCCCTTGGAGGGAGCCTCCGTTGCGTTCGCCTTTGGTTTGCGCGGTGATGGCTGGTAGTTGGGCCAGAGATCTTCGATGGGCTCTCGAGTTTCCGGGTGGAGGTCACCTAAGGCCATTCCACGAGCAGTTTCGACGTCGATGTCGAGCCCAATCCACTTCTGGTCGTCGTCGCTCAGAATCGACTCTGGTTCGCTGAGAGTCACCAGCTTGCGTTCCCTGGGATCAAACACGCGTTGATACAGGAATGCCTTCTCGGCTAGTTCGAAGTCCTTCGCGTATGTCGGCGGGATCACATGTGATCCTTCAAGGCGTAGCGACTGTAGGAGCTGCCGTCAGCATGGGCTGACATTCAAGAAATGGCTCACCTTGTCGACCGTCTTGTATCGTCTGAGCATACGATGAGCCTTCTTGAGGCCGATACCTGGGATCGAGGGCAGATAGTCGCATCCGGAAAGCATGGCCATGCGCCGGAACTGGAGATCGCTCCACCCGTTCATGTCCAGCTCGCGGACGTGACCGAACCGCGTGCCGTCGATGGAGACGCACGACCCGTCCTTCTCCAGTTTGAAGATGACCTTCTTGCAGCCGAAGACGAGCAGGTCCGAGTCCTCCGTAATGACGCCGTCGACAATGCCCTCGCGTTCGAGATAGAAGAGCTGGGCATCGGCCTCGTATGGAGCGACGACGTACTGGACGCCTTCCGCACGAAGAGCCTGCTGGTGAGCTATGTTATGGGACGCTGCAGCTCACCTTGATAAGCTGGAACGCCATCTCTGGAGTGATGTCGACGCATTTGGTGTACGCATCGCGGGCGTCCTTCCTCCGCCCTTGTGCTTCAAAGCTCTGCGCGCGGGCTAGGTGGTCGGCACGGGATCTGGTGCGTGAGCACGAGGACAAAGAGCGATCCATGGAGCCACAACAACTACTCACTTTGCTCGCAAGTCTTCTGTCCCGCGTTTGGCTGGCAGAGGCCCGCCGTCGAATACGACATACGGCTCGACGCCGTAGTGCCGCAACATTCTGACGCGATACATGGAATAGTCGACGAACTTTGTCGTCTTCCTGCCCTTGACGAGCTCATCCGCGCACCCGAATGCACCCTTGTGCAGCCATACATACGCATCAACGGCGAGCCTGGAGTCAGCAAGACAAACTTCGCGCCCAACATTGCCAGGGTCTGTCGCGTGCCCTCCCACACGCGTCACCCACGACCTACCGCTGGCCCTTGAAGTCTGAGATGTTGCGCGGCTCCTGGATCTCCTTGAGTAGAGGGAGGAGACCTGAGATGCCCATTGTGGACTCCTCCCGTGCTGGTTGAGAGACGAGTAGCGGATATGGTGAGGTAGAGAGTAAGGTTCGGAGGGGAAGGCAGGCGCGTCGAGCCCAAACACAAGTCATGTTCCTGGCGCGTTGAGATTTGATTCCGTGGAGTCAGCTTGCCACCACCGCCACCAACCCTGTCGTCATGGCTGAATCGGACAAGGCTGCCGACGTAGTTGCTCGTTGTGCAATCTCATTCCCGTCCATCCAGCCACCATGTCCATCCCCAGGGTGAGTAGGGTGTCCAAAGGCCTTGACGGGAGGTTAGATACTCTGGCCTGTGCTCGCGGACCTCCAAAGGACGCATGACGGCCTCGTCGACGTCGCATACGAGCACCCCGCCTCCCTGTCCTCCTCCCCGACTCAACTGACATCCAGGCTTCCTACGACCCGCGCCGCGTGTTCCGCTTCGCCTTGCCCAAGATCGACATCGGGCCCAAGGCCCGCGAGGTCGGGACCTACATCTCTGGTGCTCTGGTATGTCCTCATCTTCTGCCCGCACGGACTTACGCAGTTCACCGCGGCATACTTCCTCATGATCGATGCGAGCACCATGTCGCGGTACCGCAAGGTGCACTCCGACTATGAGGTGCACATCGCCTTCGTCGACTGGATCCCCGCCATCTGCTCGACATGTAAGTTTCTTTCTTCTCCATGTCCAGCCACCTTTGGGCTTCGTCTCGTCGGCCGATGCCAAGCCCACTTCCTGCCCTGCGTTTCTCGCTCACCTCCTCCTCGGCCCCGGCGCTGACATCCAGTGGGCTTCCTCGTCACGTCGATGCTCGACAAGACGCACCTTCGCTCCGCGTTCTCCGGCGACTCGTGGGGCAGCGACGGGCCCGCCGCATACCGTGCCAGAATCGTCCTCTTCATCGGCGTCGCTCTCATGGCTGGCGGCCTCGCTGGCAGCTTGGTAGGTCTGCTCTGGATGATGTCGCTGACTGCAAGACTGTCTTAATCCTCAAGTACCTGCAGAAGTACCCCGACTACATTTACTTTGGCGCCGCCAACGTTGGGATGAATGCCGGTGTCATGATCTCGTGAGTTTGCCGCGCCGGTCTCTTGAAACCCGGGCTGCACGTAGGCTGGCTAGTGGCTAACGCTAGCGCTATGATTCTCTGGGTGTCGCAGAGCGGCAGCGACGAGTACGAGTACCAGCTTACGGTTTAGAGGAGTAGTAGATGTGATGAGCGAGTATGCATGCGAGATGAAGGAAGCGTTAGGAGAAGAGTGAAGAAGCGTGCGTGAGCTTGTGGCGGCTGGCGCTGGCCACCGATAGGCGCACTGCACTGAGATAGATGATGACTATCGTGGCTCTGAGCATCGAAAGGACTGAAGGAGTGCCCAACACGATGAAGACCTGTGCTCATGGCGGGTGAAGTGCAGCGTTCTCACTGGGACTAGATACCGTCTCCTAAGCGACAGCAGCCGATGATCATGATCACCAGGATCTCGCCATCCACTCACCAAACGATCCATCCATCCGCGTCAGTTCAGAGGCAGTAGCAGCAAAAGCTAACAGGCAACAACAGTAACGACGAGATGGAGTATGCATCCATCAACAAAGAGCAGAACGAAAACGAAAAAGAGACACGAGCATAAGGCCCGTGCTCGGTCCTCGAAGAGACTCCAGCGACCTAGACTACAACGGCGAGAGGGACCGCGCGTTTACTTGGACGACGAGTACTTGGTGACGGCCTTGGTGCCCTCGGAGATGGCGTGCTTGGAAAGCTCGCCGGGAAGGATGAGACGGACGGCGGTCTGGATCTCGCGCGACGAGATGGTCGAGCGGTGGTTGTACGACGCGAGCTTGGAAGCCTCGGTAGCGATACGCTCGAAAATGTCGGCAACGAACGAGTTGAGAATGGCCATGGCCTTGTTGGAGATACCGGTGTCGGGGTGGACCTGCTTGAGGACACGGTAGATGTAGGACGAGTACGACTCGACACGCTTCTTGGTGCGCTTCTTGCCGCCCTCCTTGGTGGAAGAGGTCTTGGCGGCCTTGGCGGGAGCCTTCGAGGCAGCGGCGGGAGCCTTAGAGGCCTGCGAGGCGGGAGCCTTGGAAGCGACGGACGACTTGGGGGGCTGTGGTGTGAGCGAGCTGTGGTCTGGTGGCGTGGAGAAGGGGGCGCAAGGAGGGTAGCGTCGGCCACCCATCCTCGGGGAAGGGTAAAGGACAACTTACCATTGTAGTGGTGTTGGTGTGTGGTGGTGGGTGTAAGAGGAAGAGACGTTTGCTAGAGGGAAAAGGGAGTGGAGGTAAGAAGTGGATGAAGAGTTGATATAGTCGTGGTGAAGAGGCGAGTTGCAACAGGGAAGTGACGACGCGAAGTGTTTGGCGCAGGGTGGACTTAGGAGCAGCCGTTGTTTGGGAGACGAATCTCGCATAACAACGCGGCAACTTTTCCGACAACGTGTAGACTTAAACTTCCCTGCCCGAGTTCGAATCTCTCTACACGTCACCGGTTATTTGCCAAGTACGTGTTTTGCCCGCACCAGCCCCTTCCCACAACTTGAACGTTTCAGTGGTTGACCCCCAACTTGCATCTCCCATCCTATATTAGTCGCAAGTGCTACCTCCACCCAACTTTCTCCCTCCTTCCTTCAGTTCACGCAACAACTTCACCTCTCTCAACCCCCAACCACACACCCCCAACAACCTCTATCAACAATGTCTTCCGGTGGCAAGTCTGGTGGCAAGTCGGGTGCCGAGACCAAGTCGTCGACCCGTTCGGCCAAGGCCGGCCTTCAGTGTAAGTTCAACCTTCCTTCGTCTTCGAACAGCATCTAACATCCCCAGTCCCTGTCGGTCGTATCCACCGTCTCCTCAAGCGCGGCAACTACGCTCAGCGTATCGGTTCCGGTGCCCCCGTCTACCTCGCCGCCGTCCTCGAGTACCTTGCCGCTGAGATCCTCGAGCTCGCCGGTAACGCCGCCCGTGACAACAAGAAGTCGCGTATCGTGCCCCGTCACCTTCAGCTCGCCGTCCGCAACGACGAGGAGCTCAACAAGCTCCTCGGCTCGGTCGTCATCTCGCAGGGTGGTGTCCTCCCCAACATTCTCTCCGAGCTCCTCCCCAACAAGACCGGCACCAAGAAGGGCAAGGGCGCCAACGCCTCCCAGGAGGTCTAAGCCAATCCCCACACTGGCTACCTTCCGCCTCCACCGCGCGATGGCGCGGCCTCGCGCAACGCGACTCGAGTAGATGCTCTCCTTCGACAACTTCGTTTTCGCTAGTCTACCTTTTGATGCCATCCAGTAGCGATGCATATGTTTCGTGTACCACTTGTTGCGCAGTTGCCTCCCTCTATAGCTGTCCGAGTACTTCGTGGTTGGTTTCACCTTGCTATCGACGCGTCATTGCCAAGCATGCATGCTCATCTTGTTGGGACTCTCAGGGGAGCTCTTCAGCCCACTCGCAGCTGTGGTGTCGTCGGTCTGGCGTATAGATATGTTGCCAGGTTGTACAGCGATGCCGGCCTAATCGCCCTGTTGCCTACAGTCCAAGGTGCGCACGCAAGTGAGAGGCGGCATTTGCTTCCGCTCGGTTGCACCTCTGAACGCGTACAACATCTACCACCGCCGGTGCACTTCATAGACGCGCATGCATTACTTCCTTCTGATACTAGATAGCTAGCTGTACATGGCCGTTATGTGATACGTGAAATGGACGTGTGTCCCTGCCTGGATGAAGGTTGGCAGCTAACTGACTTCTGGTAGCCTCACCCCACCTCACCGTGTGCCACTTCACCCGTCTTCGAGTCCTATCTCGCGTCCATGCACTTGTATCGAGCTCTATCCCCACGTTTACAGACATATCGAGCTGTACAAATCCCGGAGAGGAGTAGTTGGATCCATCATATAGCCATGCATACTGTAACGACTTCAACTGCTCGTTGTCGAGTGTTCTCCTCATACAAAGGCCCAGCACTTTCTTGGCGAACAACAAATCACAACCCAGACATTCGTGTTGCACATGAATTGAAAGGCGGTAGGGCACTGATCACTGGAAAAATAGTCGTCGGGGCATGCATAGCTCTTACACGCTCATATTCGGGATCGTACAAGTCAACGTGGCACTCATGGGCTGGATGGAGATGGCCACTGGGACATGCTGGGCGGCACTTTCTAAGTCACAAAGCCTCGCTGGAGGTAGATAGGGGTAAGCTCTGGAGGAAGTTGGTGGAAGGAAGCACAGGAGTGGGAAGGGAGGGCGCTGCGTATGGCCATTGATATCCTGTGTTCTCTACATAGCCTGCCATACCTATCCCGCTCTGCACACCAGACACGTCCTCAAATCGAAGGAGATAGGAGCTTGCTATTGTCTATAGCTGGCTATATCATTTGCCAAGGTCTCCTAACAGTACTGCGATCTTCTACTCTCAGCACAGCGACTACCCCCGCCTCAATCAAGCTCAGTCGCGACATGTCCGCCACTACCGGACATCGCACTGATGCATCGCATAATACACATAGACCCATCTAATTGGGATTCACCTTGATGTTACAGTATGCACCATTACTGCCAAAGCAGATCAAGTGGCTATGGCCACTCGACGACTGCCACACTCGACAGATAGAGTAGAACGAGCGAGCGGATATGGCGATATCCGCTGTTGGCGGATATAGGATACCCGCTGTTGGCCGATATAGGATACCCGCCCACCGAGGACCCCGCCACCTGGCATTCCACCATTCCAGCCCGCGTGGTATCCAGCCTGCACCCAAGCCTGCTACTGCATGTTGGGCCCTTGCCCTGATCCCATAATTGCTGCAGATCGACGACGTCGTCACAGATCAAGGGCCTGATCCAAATCTGCATAGGAAAGGGAAAACCCCGAAAACCCCGCGCGACCTTGATCTCAACGCACCTTGATCAAAGATCAAAAGGTCACGTGCAGCCGTGATCTTTAACCCCTTATGTAAACAAAGTTGAGATCAAAACAACCCTGAGGCATGCCGTGTGCCTGAGATATGCTACAAACAGACAACCTGGGGATAGTGGCGGCCGTGGCAGATGTACATTCGGCGTTGTCCAAGGACGAATACATAACCTTCAAGTACGCCTCTGCTCTTGCCCTCTTCCTCATCACTGTCTCCACACCACCACATCAGTTTCATATCCCACAATGGCCCGTACCAAGCAGACCGCCCGCAAGTCCACCGGTGGCAAGGCCCCCCGCAAGCAGCGTAAGTCGCTACACGCCAAGAGCTCGGCCCTACTCGCTGGCTCACCGCTCGCCGACCTTGAACTGACATCCAGTCGCCACCAAGGCTGCCCGCAAGTCGGCCCCCTCGACCGGCGGTGTCAAGAAGCCCCACCGTTACCGCCCGGGTACCGTCGCGCTCCGTGAGATCCGTCGCTACCAGAAGTCGACCGAGCTCCTCATCCGCAAGCTCCCCTTCCAGCGTCTCGTCCGTGAGATCGCCCAGGACTTCAAGACCGACCTCCGCTTCCAGAGCTCGGCCGTCCTCGCCCTCCAGGAGGCGTCCGAGGCCTACCTCGTCTCCCTCTTCGAGGACACCAACCTTGCGGCCATCCACGCCAAGCGTGTCACCATCCAGCCCAAGGACCTCCAGCTCGCCCGCCGCCTCCGTGGTGAGCGCTCGTAAGCGCCTGCCCCTGCCTAGATCAGTCGCGGGACCTTTCGTATTCTTCGATTTGCTTTCTTCGTATTCTGTCCTTGCCTGGCCGGCATTGTGATGCAGCCGTGCTATGCCTGATACTATTGTGTTGCTGTGGTGGTGATGGAGGTCGCCGGGGGAGCGAGTGGGTGGGAGAGATGGCTCGCTGGGTGTGCCCCCTCAGATTTGACAGTGGGGGATTCGCCACCCTCTCTTCTGTCGCCTTTCACCCTCGTGTGGGTCGTTGCCGCGTAAGCGGAGCCGGAGCTCGGGATCAGTCATCGCCCCATAACGCCACTCTCCCCTCCCTACACCCTTGATCAGTCGTCCGCACTCCAGTCCCAGTCCTTCCATGCGTGAAGACCACCGCAGATGCCAAAGATGCAAAGATGCAATGAGTAACAACAAATGCTCTAACCAAACCGCGCCAGTGCCCGGACTCCTTGACGACCTCGCCGCGCGCGACCTTGCGCTCCATCTCGTCCGCCCGCTTCTGTGCCTCCACCTTCTCGCGCACAGCAATCTGATGTCAGCCAACTGTACTTGGCTCCCATAAGCCCGTCACAACTCACCAACGCAGGGTCGATGACGTTCTTCTTCTTCTTCGACAGGTAGCGCTTCATGGCCTTGCCCTTGCCGCGCATCTTCTTCTTCTGCCGCTCGCCGCCCTTGCCGCCCTCGCCGCCGGCCTCGTCCTCGCTCCCGCTGAGGCCGCCGACCACGCCGTCGTCCTCCTCGTCCGCCTGTCCCGTAGCCTTGAGGCGCTCCATACGGCCGAGCTGGCGGAACGAGCGGCTCTCGCGCTGCGCGTGCGTCTCGCCGCCCTTGTCTGCCGCGATATGTCCCAAGAAGTCGGTCTCGAGCGTAATGAGCGAGGCCGGGATCTTGTCCAGCACCGAGCGGACCTCGCGCTCGCGCCGCCGCGTGTGCGACTCGTACACATCGGCCTCGGCCGAGTCGAAGTTGGCCTCACCCGCGCCTGGCACGAGAAGGGAGCTGACGCCGCGGCCGTGGCCGACGGCGAGCACGTCGTCGAAGGGGCAGAAGGTAGTCGAGTGGGCCGAAAGGCCGGGGAGCGGGAGAGTGAGGTAGACGTTGGGCGCGGGCTTGTCGAGACCCTTGTGCGGGTCGCGATACGTCGTAACGCCAGTGCGGCCGCCAACAGCAAGGATGCCGCGGCCCGAGTACGAGACGGTGGCAGGCGAGTTGCGCACGGTCCACGAGCGCACCTCCTTGCCCCACATCCGTCCGTCCCAGATCTTGACAGTGCCGTCGAGACCCGCTGTCGCGCAGTACCGTCCGGCACTGCCCTCGCTGGGGTCGATGGCGATGCCGGCGAGAGGGCCGCGGTGGGCCAACAGCTTGACATGGGGAGTGGTCATGTTAGGCGACCACAGTGTCATCGTGCCGTTCGCGTGGCCGAGGTGGATAATGGCCGAGTGGGAGTTCTGCGCCATCGTGGACGGCGAGCCGAGGCGGGTGGCGATCTGCGTCACCATCTGGCCGGTCGACACGTCGTGGTACTTGAGATGCCCGGCGTGGCCGACAGTCGACAAGAGGTAGTGGTAAGGAAGATACTCCATGTGCGTAGGGTCGATGTGCTGCTTGAGCTTGTGGAGCTCGACGCCGTTCCCGTCGTAGACGTAGACATACTTCTTCTGGGCGACGGCGTAGAAGCTCTCGGACTGGAGGAACTTGACGTCGCGCACTGCCTCGCGCAGCTGGATCTCAGACATCAACCTCCCAGCCTGCCAGTCAAACGTCGCGACATGGCCCTTGGAGCTCGCAATAGCCAGATATCGTCCGTTGCGCGTATAGTCGACCTTGTACGGCCCCATGTTCTCGAGCTTGAGGTCGAAGCGCTTGGCCGCGCTCGCCACGCCGACCGACTCGACAATCTCGTCCTGCCCCACGCGCCATGTCCTCTCCTCCATCTCCTCGTCGACCTCAATCCCGCCCTGTCCTCCCGACATCGGGCGTTCAGCCACTCGTTGACGTCTGCGCGCTCCGCCTTCGCGCGCTTCGTCGCCACATCTTGCCGGGCGACCTTGGCGCGCAGCTTCTTGTCCGGTATCCTCGAGACGCTCGCCTCAGGCCGCAATGGCTCGGCACCCTTGCCAGTGGCAGGTTGCGCGAGTGGAACGAGCTCGGTGTCCGTGTCGTGCCGAGGATCGAGGCGGTGGATGGGTCGACGGCCTCCTTATCGGGGCCGCGGTCGACCGTCTTGTGTGCGGACGACGCCTTCGTCCGTGCGCTGGGCGCTTACGCTTTGGTGGCCGCATTGGCCCCGCAGAGGCGATGAGGGCGTCCATGATGAGTGATGGGGTGTATGATAGTGCTCAGTATGCATCGCACTTGGTCGCCGGTGGACATTGCGAGCACCAACTTTTGTTGACGCCAGGTGTAATTCTTCTGACCACGTGAGCGGAAGCAAATGTATCACCAGCGCCCACGGCCCGTGTGTTGCTTTCATGTTCAACCTCCTCGATCGCGACTAGCTGTCACCACTTCTACCCAGTTACATCCGTCTCGACGCGGCACCCATCCGGCCATGGCAGTCCCATCCACACGGCCCGCGGCCGTGCATGCGCCCAACGCGGCCGCCGCGCACCAGGCTGCGGCCGCCGCCCAGCCCCGGCTGAACATGTACGGCGCGACGCAGCACGAGCTCAAGGTCGGCCCGCGCAACCCGCTCTTCCTCTCGCTCCGCTCCGGCATCGACGACGAGGTCGACTACGCGCTTCCTCGGCTCGTCCTCGCGTCCTTCGAGTACCAGGACAAGTTCCTGCTCGAGCACTACATCGACTCGGTGTCGGCGCTGCGCGAGTGGCCGGAACAATGGCTCGACGAGCTCGAGCGCGAGCACGCGTACACCGAGCTGCTGAGGCTCAGCCGCTCCGGCGACGCCAAGGCGCGCGAGGCGCTCGGCGCCGTGCCCGCCTTCACGCGCAATCCCGTTATCGAGGCGCGCGCGACTCGCTCCAGGTGCTGCGCAACTGCAGCTTTGTGGCTCAGAACGCGCGCACCATCTCGCGGACAAAGTTCATCGACTACATCACGCGTTTCTTCGACCTCCCACCGCGTTCCTGCTCGAGGTCGTCGCGCGCTCCCGGAGGCGGCGCAGCACTGCTCATCCTCATCCAGCAGACATGCAGGTTCTTCTACGTCGGCCGCCGATCTACAAGCTCCTGTCCGAGATGCTCCCGACGTTGGCTGTCAACACGCGCGACGCGGCCATCCTCCAACTCATCCTCCCCATCCTCATCACGACGTTCCAGGTGCCGACATTCCCGCCGCCACCAGACGCGTTCCTTCAACATATGCTCTACCTCCTCACCCTGACGCCCCACCACCATTGCTCGAGATGGTCTTGGATCTGTTGGCTGCTCTGGCACAGTCGACATACGCGCGTACCATCCTCTGTGATCCGTCCATTGGCGCCCATCTAAAGCAGCTGTCATCCTTCTGGAGCACGGGGCTAAAATGACAGAAGTCGCGTGGGAGCCACCCCAAGCTGAGCGGGGTAAGAACGTCTTCAACCCAGCGAGCGCGTCTGCCCTTGCGCGGCAGGCGGCACTCAAGCGCCAGAGGCAACGAGAGATCGACCAACCGAGGATGCAGATGTTTGGCGGCCCAGGCGTGTTCCGCGAGGTCGGGGACGCTCCGCCAACATTGAATCCATCGATCAAGCGGGAGTTGTATACCATGTCTGAGCCGAAGCGCTCAATTGCCTGGTGCGTACACGCTTCTAAACAGCACTGACCGCAGGATGCACGAGACGTTCGTCTACTCGTCACAGTCGCAGCTCCTGCAAGTGACATTCTGGCACGCGTACCGCGACTTTTTCTCCAACCCGGCCACCGTCGAGCAGCTGCTCAGCGCATCTGAGGTTATCAAGAACGTCCAGGTGGCATTCCCGGCTGCGCAGGCCAAGTTGTGGACGGACGAGAATGGCGAGCGCAAGTTCGTCATTGCGGGGTTGGGCTTCAGGAAGGGATCAGGCGACACCGACCGGTTCAGCTGCGCGTGGCGCGAGTGCACCCAGCCCTCTGGTCCCTCCAACCCCGGCGAGCTCCTCTCGCATCTCCAGAGTGCCCACCTCGAACCTATGCCCACTGCCTGCGCATGGGGATCCTGCACGCACGAGCCGCTCAGCATTGGGCACGTCCTCACCCACCTCCCTCTCCTCTCCGCCCCTTCCGTGCCCGATACGCTCTCTGTCGACCCACGCACTCCTCCTGGCATCCTCTACTCGCCAATAATCACAGACAAGCTCTCGCCCTACCTCCCGCGAACACGCCCTGCCATCCGCGCCCGCGTCACGCCGCATGACCAGCACCGGCACCCGACGGGCGTCGCCTTCCTGTCCGCGCTCATCCTGCGTGGCCTCGCGCGCAACCTGCGCGCCGAGATCGCAGCTACGCGCCCCTCAGAAGTAGGTATGAGCGACGCGCAGCGCAAGGAGAAGAAACGCCATTTGGCCGAGGAGCGCTTCGGCCTGCCGATCCCCGACGCCGTGCTCCGCGAAGAGGAGGAGGAGGAAGATGCCGCGCGCCACGCTGGCGGCGCAGTGCCGACCGAGGCGGGCATGGGGGAGGCCGAGCTCGAGCGCGCGCAGGCCGCGTTCCGGGCAGTCGGGGGCCGGATGCTCGAGGTTGTGGATGAGAACTTCTCGGGCCTCGGCGCGTATTTGGGCGAGGCGTATGCTTTCTGAGCGCAGCCTGAGCCGAGACCAGAGTTTGTGTAGGCGGCAGTCGTAGTGATTGGCCGCAGGGTAGAAGTAGACATATACTAGGGTTGATTGTAGCCTTGCTGGGCGCTGCACATGTATCCGTGTGGCCTATTGAGACAGAGAGGCGTCGTCAAGAGTCAGCCGGCGCGCTGAGAGAGTCATAAGCCTGCTTCTTCCATGCCTCACTCTCGTCGGGTTCTAAACTAATCGTTCTACAATCGTGCCTTGCTCTGTTAACGATCTACTGCGCCTCTCCCAACGCTCCGACGTAACCTGTAACCAGTGCATACACACAATGCAAGATCTAACTCCCACGCGTCTAGAACAACCGCCGAATAGGCTCGATGATAGCCCCGGGCTTCTTGGTGACCCGGGGCAGCGTCTGCCGCTGGAACCCAGAACGCGAGTTCCACTCCCCTCCGACGGGATTGGCGAACTGCGCCTCGTACTGCGCAACGCTCGTGTACGGGTACGGCAGGTCGGTCGGGAGGAACTTTGCGGCCTTCTTGTCCTTCTTCTCGCTGATGATGACGTTGGCCGCCCGGCGTCCTTGCGCGCGGCCTCGACGCCCGCGACCTTCTTGACGAACTTGGCTTCGCGCGCTTGCGCACGCCCTTGCCGCCCCACGAGCCCCAGCCGGCAGCGTCGTGTCGACCGTTAGTGGGCGCGTCGGCGTCGACGATCGCCGCCTTCCGCCTCGAAGTCGGCGACGACGTCGTCCCCCGCGAACGCCTCGGCTACGAGCGCGCGCTGCTGAACGCCTTGACGCCCGAGGCGGGAGGAGCTCGTCGTCGACGAGTCGCGTCCTCGGCTCCTCGGCGTCCTCGGCGGCCTTCTCCTTGCCGTTGGCGGTAGACTTGGCGGCGCAGCGGCCTCAGCTCGGCCTTCGCCTTGGCGGCCTTGGCCGCCGCCTTGCGCTCCGCCGCGTGCCCTCGGCCGACAGGGCAGGCTTCTTGCCGACGTCGACGTTGATCTCGACCTCGTCGTCGTTGTCCTCGCGCGGCCGCGCCGCCTTCTTGAGCGCCCGACCGCCTTGGCCTCAGACGACGAGGCGACGGCGTTCTTCTTGCGCGAACGGCCGGCCGACGCAGACCCGTCGAGCCAGGGGTTGACGTCGCCGAACGCGCCAGTGCTCGGGGGAGGCGTAGGCGAGGCGGGGGCGAAGCGCGACTTGTCCTCCACCACCTCCTTCTTTCCCTTCCCCTTCTTGGGCTCGGCGGCATCCGCCGCGTCGACAGGGCCGGAGAACACCATCCGCCCCTCGCCGAGCTTGAGGACGTTGGACGTCTCCTCGTCGCTGTTCTCGTCCTCCTCGTTGCCGAACATCTCGATGTCGCGGCGGAGCGCGTCCTCGTCCTCGGCCACCTCCTTGAGACGCCGCTCCTGCGCCTTCTGCATGAACTTCATCTGCATCAGGCCCTTGGCCTTGGGCGCGGCGTCGGACGCCGCAGCGTCCGCCTTGAGCTTGGCGAGCTGGTCGAATGCGCGGCTCTTGATCGCGTCCTCGTCCTCGTCCTCGTCGCCGTCCTCCGACTCGGACGACGACTCGCCGCTCTCCCGTCCGTGGATCTTGCGCTGCAGGCGATCGCGGATATCGAGCATCTCGACGCGCGCGTTGCGCCGCTCGCAGCCTCGCCCTCTGTCCCCTCGCCCTCGGCGCCGCGCGCCCAGCGCCCCGACCGGGCGCCGTGGCGGAGCGTCGCGCGTTCCCGTGCGCGCTCGCGCTCCAGCCGCTCCCGCTCCTCCTCGGCCGCCTCCGGGTCGAGCTTCTCCAGATCCTCCAGTGACACGCCGTTAGCCGCCGCCTTGGCTGCACGCTTGCGCGCCAGCTTGCGGAACGTCTTCGACTTGATCTTGGACACGCGCTTGGCCTTCTGCTCAGCTCGGAACATCAGCTCGCGCTGGTATCGCAGCTCGGCGCGGCGTGCCTCAATCTCCTCGGGCGACAGGTCTTGTCCGCGCAGAGCATCGTCCTCGGCCGCCTTGACGCCCGCGTCGGTCAGGTTGGCCTGCGCGAGGAGCGCGTGCACGGCGCTTTCATGCTCGTTCTCGGGCTTGAAGGACGCGACGACCTCGCCGCCCGACTTGACGCCGCCGCGCGCGGCAGCCTGGAGGGGGAAGGAGAGGTGCTCGGCCTCCTTGACGCGCTTCATCAGGCCAGACCACTTCTGGCCCTCCTCCTTCGTCTTCTCGTATGCCGCCTCGCGGTCTAGCCTGTCCTGGACGATCGTGGGGAGCGGTGCAGAGAGGACGCCGGACTTGAGGACCGAACCTGAGGACGCCTTCTTCGACTTGGAGGGAAGGAGCGCGGAGGCGCCAGAGAGCGCAGGGTTGGATGAGATGAGGGAGGCAAGGTCAACCTTGGTTTCTGCTGTCAGCTGATGCGAAAAGGTCGGAGCTCACTGTTCTTCAAAGCCAGGTCGCCGTCGCCCACGCCAGGCGCGGACATGACAGGCAGCACGCGGCGCTTCTTGCCAGCCGCGGTTGCGGGCTCGCCGTCGGTCTCCGCCTTGCGCTTCTTGTCTGCGCTTGCGAGCTGGTCGACGAACGCGTCGAGGCCGTCGAGGTCGCCCTCCTCGTCATCGGAGAGATCGGAGGGGAGCTCCGGGTCTTCGTCAAAGACTTCCTCGTCGTCCTCGTCCTCATCCTCCTCGTCGTCCTCATCCATCTCCTCATCCTCGTCCTCATCACTCCCCTCCTCGTCCTCATCATCGTCTTCGCCGTCCTCGTCCTCGTCGTCCTCCTCCTCGGGGAAGGCCGACTTGAACGCTGTCCGCGGTGACCTCTCGATCTCGGGATCGCTCTCATCATCTGTCTCGTCGAGGTTGACATTCAATGGCTTCGCCGGCTGCGCGTCAGCTGTTGTCTCGCCAGGCCATCTCCCCAGCTCTCCAGCCCGGCTTACCTTGAGCACAACCTCCTTCCCCTTCTTGCCCTTCCCCTTGCGCAGATCGCGGAACACGCCACCCCATCGCTCCTCGTCGCTCCCATCCTCCTCCCACGCCTCGTCACTGTCCACCTCCTCATCGTCCGACTCCTCCACGACGCCCCCGTCGTCGCAGCAATCATCATCGCGACCTTGCGGATGCGCGCGGCCATATCCTCGTCCTCGTCCTCATCGCCGCCGCGGCGGTGGTCGGGCTCAGCCTCCTCGCGCGTCAGGCTCAGCTGCTGCGCCGACGTGCGGTGGCGCTTGGGCAGCTTCTCGTCGAAGGTGTAGGCGTCGTCGATGTCTTTGGGTAGCGATGGCCCGCTACCGCCGCCGCCGGGGCGCGGGAGCGCTGCTTCTTCTTGCCGCCGCCCTGGGAGGACGCGGAGAAGACGCGCACGTTCGCTGATGACCGCGAGTTCCTGCCCATCTAGATGTGTGTGAGCTAGTCGTAGCTGTTGTCGATATCAATACGCCCTAGTGTGTCTGGGTGCACAATCCAAAATCTCAGCCCAGGTCACGTGCAACTCCTCCAAGCCGTGCCTGAGTGGGTGGCAACGATCTGATGCCATGTCATTCCCATCTTCATTGTGATAAGCCTACTCCCGCACCCACTTCCTGGTCCGAGCCTACCCGGGAGCCACACCCCGGACCTTCGGGTTTTCGGAACCTCCTGCGTACGGTCACTGGCTGGCTGGCCTGCCTGGCTGCCCTGGCTCTCGCTGCCTCGCTGCCGCTGGGTCGCAGCGTCGCAGCTTCAAGTCGTCGAGTGGACCGTCGTTGCCATCCAGCTCACCCCTCTCCCCACCCTCCAGTGCGTACTCGCCGCCCTCCAGCTGTCGACACTCGAACGCAGGCTTACACAGCAGTAAAATGTCCGCCCTCCGCCTCACCTCGTCGCTCCGCGCCGCCTCGCGCCAGGTCGCGACCGCCCGTCTCGCGCGCAGGGGGTACGCCGACGTTGCCGACGGCAAGCTCAAGCTCTCGCTTGTCCTTCCCCACCAGGTGGGTTTTGCGTCTTGAGGGATCCGTTCTGGGCGTGTAGCGAAGAGAAGGCTGTTGGAGAGAGAGTGCGCGAGAGGAATCGCTGTGGAAGTGTTGATGTTGGAAGAGGTGGAGGGTGTGATGGCTCATACCGGGGTATGGGCTTTGAAGAAGTCGATGCCGGGCATGTCTGCACGCGCAAAAGGCCAGAGAGGAGTGGGAGAGATGAGGGGACACTGTGACGATGACGAGAGGAGATCAACAGGCGCCAGACGGCTGCGCTCGCTGTCGCTGTCACTTTGCTAACCCAGGCCATCTACTCGGCGTCGGGCGTCACCCAGGTCAACATCCCCGCCGCGACCGGTGACATGGGTATCCTCGCCAACCACGTTGCCGCCATCGAGGCTCTCCGCCCCGGCGTCGTCGAGGTCATCGAGGAGGGCGGCAAGTCGGGCAAGTGGTTCGGTGAGTCGGCATGAGCCTCAAGAGGCTGTCTGCAAGCCCATGGCACGCAAATGTCCTCTGCTGTCGCATAGCGAGGCGCGCGCCCATCCCTTGCCCTTCTAAGCTGAGCGGCGCTCACCCCAGTCTCCACCGGCTTCGCGACCATGCACGGCAACAACTCGCTGACCATCAACGCCGTCGAGGCGTACCCCCTTGAGAACTTCTCCGCCGAGGTACGTCCTCCCTCCATGTGAAGCTTTGCGCACGGCTGACATCTACAGAACGTCCGCGCCGGTCTCGCCGAGGCTAACAAGGTCCTCGGCTCGTCCGCGCCCGAGGCCGAGAAGGCCGAGGCCCGCATCGAGGTCGAGGTCTTCGAGGCCCTCCAGGCCGCCCTTGCCAAGTAGAGAGCTGGAATGCGTTAGAGAGCAGGGAAAGGCCCGGTACACGGGCTCACACCGTATTGGCTGGTGATGCAGTGCGGTGCAAATGGCGTCGGGGGCTGAGAATGTGATGGGGAAGCGATGGAGAACCAGGGAGAGATCCGGGAAGGAGGGTCTGATGGAGTGGTCGACAGGAGGTAGACGTCATGATGCCGGGTAGCGTGTAGTTGTCTCGAACTGATACGGACTTACTCGGCAAGGCTCGAGAGCGTGCCGGTCGTTTACGAGCGAATGGCTGGTCGCGTAGACTGTCCAGGTGTTGGCCCGATTGCCAACGTCGGCGAGCGCTAGCTATCGGTCCACTGTAGAATCAAGAGCACTTGGAGGTGGACCATTGCACACGCACTCCACGGATAACGAACAAACAAAGACGCTCATCGCCGGAACGGTGCTTCCTCTGACGATGGCATGTTCCGTTTTGATTTCTCCTGACAGTCCACCACTTCAACGCCCGGCCTCACACATACTGTACCTCACTGCAGTGAGAAGAGGCAGTCCATGCCCATGCCTAGGTGGTCGTCCAAGTGTCTAGGGCGCTTCGTCTCCTCGCCCCCCGGCCTCTACGATAGACACAGCACCCTCTCCATAAGATCTACATCCCTACATCCTGTACGACAATCTGCATACGATGTTCTGCATTACAGGCCCTCGACGTAGACTTTCCGCACGTTCCCACCTCTTTGCCAACTTCCGGGGGCGTCCATTTCATGTCAGCCACCACATTCACTCTCTGGGACGCCTGCCTCTATTCTCTCGTGTAGAGGATAGGCTTTCGTCCATCCTCTGTGCCTCCTCTCAGCGCAACTCTTCCCGCTTCTCGCTCCCTGCGCTCCGTGGCTCGTTTCATTGTGACTCCGCGTATACCCTTTCTCGTGTATGTCCTTGTCCCCTGAGTCTTTATAACTCCAGGCCACTTCACGGAGGCCAGACATGTCGAAGGCACCCATCCAATTGGAAATGCCGCGCTACAAGCTGCAGTCCCAACGCACACTTGGTTGTAACCTGCCTACACGCTGTGGCGGGAAACTCCACAGAGCCGCAGTCTTGCCACGGTCACTGCTTCTCTGACAGCTGCTCTGAGCCGCAGCGCGTCGTACAACTTACAGGACACAGGCTGTACTGTCCTCTTGGTATGTTCGATGTCTTCTAGGCGAGGAGCTTCTTATAAGTACCGCAGCGAGGTAATGAACTACATACCCTGTGAACTGCTGCGTCGACTCCCTCACACAAGTGGATGTGCCGCCTCATTATTAGAATCACCTACCAAAGTCCCTGGGGCGGAATCCATCTCGTTTAGCTATACTTGAGGTTAGCACCGGCAGACCACATAAGTCGCACCCAGATCGGTGTACCGACGCCAGCTGCCCTAGCCGTGCACATGCAAGTTCGCTGGCCACTGCCCATTGTCAGCCAGGATTTCAGTATTGGCGATTGATTTCTTTGGTATGCCGGAGCGGGGGATCAGTCCATGAGAGGATGCTGCTTCTTCACCAAGGCGCTCCGACAGGGCGGCACCATACGCGACCGACCTATCGTTGTTGTGCTTCTAGCAAATCCAAAGACGTCGGAGCGACCAGGCTTGCATGCCCGACTGGGGGCACCGGCCTATGAGATGTTGCGGACCTCCGCCACCATGTCTCGCCTATGGCCCACCATATGCGGCCACCCATGGCCTGTAGATGGACAGTCCTTGGGCTTCTAACTAGGGGATATAGACAGCCGGAGCGGTAAACGAGACTGGACTACCAGGCTCGTTCGAAGGCGATGGACAAGGTACGACCTACCCCTCCATCTTACATTCACTATCTTGTCCAAGTACACTGTCTTCACTAAGCAAGTGCATAGGGTATGTATAACCACGTCCAAATGCCACATCCTCATCCCTCTAGAGCCAGAAGGAGAGGCGAGAAGCGCCGTAGAACGCAAGACCAGATCTGTGGCTCGGATAGACCCTTCGTGGCGTCCCGGCCCCTATTCAACCCCACCCCCGTCCATCGTCCTTCCACGACTGCCCACCCAAGCCCACACGCCAGGTTAGCAGATCCCAGCCGATCCGGTTTCGGCCCAGCTAGCAAGGCCAGGACAAGACAAGGCTCAACGGAACGGGGAGCGTCGATCCGCCACCCTGCTGTATTGGTCCATGATGCCTGGTTCCGTCCCAGCTTCGGTCGGGGAAGCGATCCGGCGCCTACATCCACAAATCGGCCACGCAGACCCGTCCGACGCAGATGCAGGCGCACACCCAGACGTGATGTCCGGTCGGGTTTGCAGAGAAAGTTTTCGTGGAATGGGCCGAAGTGGCCGAGGACGGAGCCGAACCGAGCGGACGAGCGGCTGCGGGCCGAGTGATCGGACGAGACGAGAGGATGAAGCAGTCGACATAGCACGCCTGACGACGATGGAGTGCAGATGCAGCAGAGAGGAGGATGCCATATGGCAGGAGTTGAGAAATGCCTCGTTGCGGGAATGCACAGATGGGGATACCAGCGCCATGTGCGCCACGGCGACCTGGCATGGCCAGGTGCGAGGTAGATAAGTGCGTGCTGGATTCTATTCCAGTGCCCGAGCCAGTCAATGAAGCCCAAGCACAACCCTAAGGGCCTTAATCGCAATCGTTATCATATATCACGCGGTGGCCTAGTCTCAAACCACATGTACTCGTCTTCTATACGCATGGGAGTCCTCCAGACGCATGGAATCGGCCTGCGGCAATCACCATATTGCACTAGTACATGCAGTCGCACACGCACGGACGCCAATAAACTTTGTAGATTACCGTGATCAGATCAGAACGGATCAGACGAGCAACCACTAGTGTTCCGCCCCGTGTGCCTTAGGTTTGCAGACAGCCTATCATGTTCCAATAATGCATGGCACGCACGAACGCGCGGTCCAAACGCGTACTTAGCTTGTCTTTCACATGTCACGGAAGCACGGAAGGCCAGCTAACACGGCGACTCTCCGACTGTCACTCACCGACCTCTCCCCTACGCGCGCAGCTTCGAACGCGTGGTGTGGGTGAGTATCCTCTGTACACCGGGAGACCATGCATTGGATCGACGGAATGATATGCGTGGGGGTGATTAAATGCAGGAATGCAGGGTTGGCAGGGGACGACGGCTCGATCAGGCGGCATGCATGGGGTGAGGATCCTAACGTGTTGCCGTCACCGTCCTCGACAGATCTGCAGTTTGTG
This sequence comes from Cutaneotrichosporon dermatis, assembly GCA_020011015.1. Lineage (NCBI taxonomy): Eukaryota > Fungi > Basidiomycota > Tremellomycetes > Trichosporonales > Trichosporonaceae > Cutaneotrichosporon > Cutaneotrichosporon dermatis. Next base: position 3,081,524 of record JAIGNX010000002.1, on the reverse strand, counting down.
CCGCTTTCTGCAATATTATGTTACCGAGACGTTGGATCGTGCCCCGCGCATCGGACTATTTCTCTGTTTGGGTTCATCCCTTCGACCCTCGACCGCGGGTCTCACATCTTTAAAGTACTCCGGCTGGCCGGCGTATTGCAATGTTTGGGCGTTGAAGACGAGTAGCTCCACCGAGGTCGATGGCGCTGCAAACAAGGCAGGATTATGATGTTGCACTGACGGTTAACAGTGACCATCACTGGCAAGTTAACGAGACCCAGAGCAGCGCGTCATCCTCCCAATGCAGCCGCGCCGCCCAACCTCGCTCCACAGCGGTGATTCCTGCATGCCCGACATTTTTCGAGCTGTACATTCTTCTTCATCTAGGGCCAAGAATGAGGACGCGAGGGCGGGCAAGGTCCCGGAAGAATGCCGGGACACGGGAGCCGGAAGCGCCGGACCGCCCGAGGCGCAAAGTGCAGATCTTGTTCTGATCTGGACAATAGGGATGAGATGCCAAGGACAAAGATGGCCGATGGGACAAGGCAAAAAAGTTGATCGCAAATGCTCAACAGTAGTAGTAGCAACTGTAGCTTGCCTTGCACAGCTCTCAAGCGTTAAGCATTGGGGCGGTGGGGCGGCACGGAAAAAAGAAGTGCGCTTTTGCCCCACGCGCTTGAGAAGATGCATGATTTTGATAGGGGGAGGTAGGAGGGCACAAGGGGCGAAAGCCTGCCTGTGGCGTACTAACGGCCGGCATGTGGGGAAGGTGGATAGGCTAAAGACCTAAAGAGGGGGGACCAGGACCATCGCACGGAGCAACGCCGAGGTAACTTAAACGTGAATCGCCTTGGATGATGTAGGCGAGCGGTGAGCGCTCAGCAAAGTCGCTTCAGTCGAGAGTTTAGTAAAAAGAAAAAAGAGATGGAAATCTCATAAAGCCCGTGCAAACTACATAGCATAAGCGCATTGCATGTAGACGGAACAAGGAGGCGCTCCGTGGCCCCAGAATGCCGCAAAAGAAGTGTGGCTTGAGGGATTGGATCCTATTAGTTGATCATGCAAAGGTCGACGAAGAAGAGAGCAAGCTGCATACTAGGAAGAGAAGAGCAATTAAGGCAAAGGTAGGTAACATCAAACTAAGCTTTCGAGCAAGTGAAGTAAAAAGCAAAGAAGGAGCGAGCTTGGGGGTGAGAGGCAGAAGGGAGTGTGAAGGGTGGGGGGAGTTGGAAGGCTAAGGTGGCATAACAAAAAGTAGACTAGTGAGATGACAGAGGAGGAGGGGGGGGGGGAAGTGATGGATGATCCAATTTGCGCCTCGTCGAGCACTTGTGGACCCTGGAACAATATATGCGATCCACCTCTCATCATCTACAACAGAGGATAGCTACTGGCCGGCCACTTAGTTGTAGAACTTTGTTTAATCCTCCCATTTTGTGTAAAGAAACGAAAGGAGGAGCAGAGGTCGCCGCGCCGCCGCCGCTTCTTCTTGCTGCTTGCTCCCCCCCTCACTCGATTTGGGCCGTTGGGCTTACCCTTCTCTTTCTCCCCTTCCTTTCAACTTGACCCCCCCCCTTTCCCCCCGGTTCCACCCTGACCCGACCAAATCCAATCCACCCAGCGCCTGCCTTGTCTGCCACCCAGCCTGCTAGCATAGCCTGTCTGAAGCCACCCACCTAACCACACCACCGTACCACCACTGCACCACTACCACCACCACCCACCCAACCGCCGTTGGACCACCACCCATCCACATACCATACACCAACCCTCGACTCCATCACTATCAACGCAAACCCTCCCAAACCTCTCCTCCCATCCATCACTCAACCTTCCCTCGACCCATCTCTCTCCTCAACGTTTATCGCTGCATCTATCCAACATCTATCACTCATAGCATTTACTCGATACCCATATCCCACGTTCGACGCGTCTCAAAATCGCAAAACGAAATCAACGTCCCGTGGGCCTTCTCTCATCAAATCGCCCTTTCCACCAACCCGTCCCCCCCCCCTACTCCCTCATCCTCCTAATCCTCCTCCCTCCCTCCCCCCCTTGGGTCAACCTTCAATCCACCCCCCCGTCTCAAACTCGGGCACGACCATCACACACCTCCCTCCCTCCATCCGGTCGTTGTCTCCTTCCTCTCCTTTACTCTTCTCTTCCTCCATCCCCTAATTACCCCCCAGTGCCTCGAAAAGACCCACCTATCAAACTCTCTAGAGCCGCCCGTGGGAACCCACCCTACAACGTCCACTCGCCATCCTACTCCCTACCTCGCCACAGCGCTACCACACAGCTCCAACGCTCCATCCCTCCGACAGCCGTAGCTGCCTGTCAAACAACATCCCTTCCTCCTACGGCACCTAACTCGTCACTCCTCGCACTCTTTGCCAAGTGGGAGAACGCGAGCGATCTGCCTATCACCCCCCACCCCATATTCCCTCATCCCTGTCTCGACGCGCTCCTAGTGCCCCGACCTCTCTAAAACACTCGCCGCTTAGGCCTTTGCTTGTTGGTCACTCGGGCTCGCCCAGCTTCTTGAAAACAGCTCAACGTCGCTGCTCGCGTCTTGCTCTCGAGACAGCCCACCGTCGTTGTCGCTACCACCTTTCGTGGACTCGAATTGCTCGGAGCCGCTTCGTCCGTGCTAGACCTTTCTGTCTCGGCGCCCGGAGTATCTTCCTTCAGCCACGGCCACCCGTTACGATAAGGTAAAGAACCTCGACGCGTCAAACAAACTGTGGTGACAAGTGTGCACACCGTGAGCATCCCGCCGCCCGATTCCCATCTTGGTCCACGTTCTCACTCATGCCCAGTCTCCGGAGACCTCTCTTGCACGCATATCGCGCCATCCCTCCCAAAGCGCGTTTGGATCAACTCGGTGTCTTTGCCGTCGACTTGCGTGAGACCCAAAGTACAACGGTTGGGGACAACATCACAGCCGATCTGTATCTAAGGACGACATCATCTCCACGCAAGCACGCACGCGTTTGCACAACCCTATCTGCCCTCGCCCCCCGCAAACCAGCCACTGACGCCGCCACCGACGGACCGATTCGCCCATCTGAACCTTCCCTTCCCTCACATCTCTCAGGCAACTGCCCATCCACGCGTGCGCACGGCCATTCCACCTCGTGACTCGTGTTCTCTCGGCGAACGAGCGATCCGTCCAGCATCGTAGCTCCCTCATTGTCCTCTTCATTTTGAAGCGAGCGACAGCAACTCGGTTAAAGCATCCAGCCCACCATCACCAACTAGGCGTTCATCAACTCGTTGCATCTACGGCCTCCCCGTAACCAAAGCGTTCGGGTTGCCCACGGAGACATCCCTTCGCCTTGCGGCGTCGCGTCTTCACCACCATTAAGACGGCGTACTAAGTCGAGGCCCTGGCGATAAACGTGAGTTTGCATGATGAAACATGACTCATACGTACGTGTTTAAGCTGATACACCCTTTCATTTACAGGCCATGGCCTTGCCCCATCCTGCGGTTGTTCATCCATCACACGCGTCTCCAGCCGTGTCCCATCACCCCCCTTACCTCATGCAGCAGCCCGGCCAGCCCGGCCAGCCGGGCATGCCCATCCAGTATGCTCAGTACGCCAATGTGGGCGTGGTCCGACCGCCCCAACCTGGCATCAACATGGCCATGACCACCCAACAACAACAGGCCATCCTCCAGCAGCAACAGCGCCAGCAGCTTCTTTCTTCGCAGCAGCAACAACAGCAGCTCGCCGCTCAGCAAAGTCTGGCCCAGCAGCAGCAACAACAGCAGATTGCAGCCCAGCAGGCAGCCGTTGCCCAGCAACAAGCAGCAGCGGCGGCAGCGGCGGCGCAGCAGCAAGCAGCCCAACAGCAGGCCCAGGCTGCTGCGACGCAGCAGCAACAACAACGACCAATGGCTGCCCACCACATGTCCGCCTCCCCACATCTTCAACACCAGTTCGGCGTCAGTGGACCAGCCGGTACCATCCACCCCCAACATCACCCAGGATATGCCCATCAAACGGCAGCGGGCGTTGGAATGGCACAGCGACCACCTGGTGCCCAGATTCGGCCTCCACGACCAGGTGCTGTCCGTCCGGGCCAGCCAGCCGGCGTCGCAGTACAGCAACATCCTGGCTTCCAGCAACATCCTGGTATCCAACAACCTGGCCAGCAGCAGCCCGGCCAGGCTCAACATCCACCTCATGTCGCTGGCCAGATGCCACCCCAGTCTCAGCAGTCGACACCAGGAGCCGCTGGGCAACCTGGGTCGCACACCCAGCAGGCGGGGTCAGAGCACCAAATGACCAGCCAACAACAGCAGGCCTTCAACATGTCCCGAGTAGGATCAGTCCAGTCTCAGATGGGCCAACCACCTGTGCATGATGCCGAGTCATTGTGAGTGGCATTGACGAAGACACGACGAAGTTTTACTCACACCCGCGTCAGGCTCAAGCTTTACGTGCACGATTACCTCGCAAGGCACGAACTTCCCAATACTGCCAATGCGATGAGGAGTGAAGGAGGCATTTCTGAACTCCAGGTGCCCATCTCCCAACCAAAGGGCGCCTTGTCCGAGTGGGTCTAATGCCTATTTCTTCACTTTCCCATTGTTTGCTGACAGGACACAGATTGTGGACAGTCTTCTGGGAGCTGGCAACAGCCGGAAGAGGAGCGGCTGCGTTGAACAACCCTGTCGCCTTCGCCGAAGCCATCAGTCGGATGAGGAATTTGCGACAGTCCGTCGTCGGCGGGCCAAGTCCCCAGCCTGGGCAGCAGTTCCAAGGAGCGGCAGCTGGCGCGGCGCTCACACGAGCACCGTCGCAGCAGCAGGCCCATGCCGCGTTCCTCTCCCAGCAGCAGCAGGCTCAGCAAGCAGCGCAGCAGCAACAACAGCAGCAGCAGCAGCAAGCCCAGCAGCAGCAGGCGCAACAGCAGCAGGCTCAGCAGCAGCAGGCTCAGCAGGCTCAGCAACAGCAGCAGCAGCAGCAGGCCCAACAACAACAGGCGCAGCAACAACAAGCTGCCCAGCAGATGGGCCAGACTCAATCGCAAACGGGCATGTCACCAGCACAAGCGGCAATGCAGGCGCAACAACATCACCACCAGCAACAGCAGGCGGCAGCCCAGCAGCAGCAAGCCCAGGCTCAAGCCCAGCAGCAGCAAGCCGCCCCCGCCGCTCGATTCCAGCAACCTGGCCCATCTGGCTCCCCAGCGCAGCAAGGACGTCCTCCTCCCGGCCAACAGCACGTCTACGCGACGCCGCAACCCGCTCACATGGGTATGCAGCCGCCAAGTCAGGGCGCGCCGAACCATCCTTCGCCTGTTCAACCATCACCCAGGATGGGCCAACAGCACGTTGTGATGCCCTCCCCCTTGCAGAAGCCTGCACGACCGCCTAGCGGTGTAAATGGGGTCGGCGTTCCGGGCGGTACACCAACGATGATGCACGCCGGGCTATCTCAGCAAGGTGTTCCCATGAGCCAGCCTGGCAGTGGGACATTTATGCACCCCGCGACGCCCCAGACGCCTGCAAGCCCTGCTCAGCCTATGACCCCACAGCAACAACACGCCCACGTCCCACCACACATGGCGATGACTCAGCTTCAGCGGGCCCAGCAACTGCAGCAGGAGAACCAGCAAAAGCAAGCGCAGGCTCAGGCCCAGGCGGCTGCCCAGCACATGCACCAGCAGCACACCGCGGCTCAGCACCTGCAGCAGCAACAGCAGCACATGGCCATGTTTCAACATCAGCAACAGCAGCAGCAGCAACAGCAACAACAACAGCAGGCTCTTGCTGCCGGTGGCCCTCCGCATTTGACCCAGGTTCAGCACATGCAGTTGTTGCAACAGCAACAACAGCAGCAGCAGCAGCAGCAATCTGCCCAGCAGCAACACCAGTTCAACGTATTTGGAGCACACGTGGGCATCAACAATCCCATTCCAAGTGTCATGAACGGTGCTCTGCAGACGAGCGGTCTTGCCGGTCGGGATCCCAGGACCCTCCAGAACGAGGAGACGGTTAGTGCAATGTGCCTCCAGTTCAAGGGCTAACGTCGCAGGAGAAGCTTCGCCAGGCATATAATGCTCAGATGACGGAACAAACACGCCGGCAGATGATGAATGGCACACAGCAGTCGCAAAGCGGATCGCCGGTGACCACGCCCCAGTTCCCAGGCAAGGGCATGGGCGGACCTCACGCTCAGCAGCAAGGTCTCCAGCGTCAGGTCAGTAATTCGGCGCGTCCGCATAGCGTGGCGTTCAGTGGCTCAACACCAATGCAGGTGGGCAGTCTTTCTGTGCTGCACTCGTCTGTTGCTCATACTGACTCTTCACAGCAGGCGGAATCTAGCCAGGGCACCACTCGCGATAACACACCGCCCGAGCGGAAGCGTCAGCGTCGCAATTCTGGCAGCGCGGCTCCGAGCCCATACATCCAGCCTCAGGCGCTGCAACCTGGCTTCCAACAACCGCCTCAACCTGGCATGGTCATGCAGCAACAAATGCAGATGATGCAGGGTGGCCAGCAGCCACAACGAGTGCCTATCAACGGCAGTTTGGAGGGACAGAGCCCAGTCCAACTACCGGGCCAGTCTCCTCGAAACCCAGCCGCGAATGGCATGCCCGGGCAGTCGATGCAGCGCAACCAGAGCAAGCCTGGTGACGGGTCGATGCCGCCACCACAGAGCCCTGCGGGTACGGGACTGAACCGTAAGACGCCGCAAGGGCAGCAGCAGCACTCTGGTGTAAGCGCCATGACGCCCAAGATGCAAAAGGACGAGTTGATTGTGAGTCATGACTCGATGCGTATTCTGTTGCTGACCATTCAGCGCGACTCGGCGACTCCCAAATCGCTTCGCAACTCGCCAAATAACAACATTGTCGGCGGACAGGCGGAATCCCAGAACCAGTCGGCATCAGGGCATGGCGTGACGCCTTCGCCGCCCAATGCGACTACGGGCAACACTGGCGGTGACAATGCTGGGCAATCCGGTGCAAACGGACCTGCCGGTGCGGGTGCTGCTTTGAATGGCGCGCTTGGGGATGGCAACGCCAACCAAGCTGGCAATCAGGGCAACGCATCCGGATCGACGTCGGGCGGGAACCAGACACTCTTGGGCACTGGCGATTTCAGCGACCAGTTTGCCACGGACGCGGACATCGACTGGATGACCAACTTTGCTTCTGCAGATGGTCTCGACGTCTTCGGCCTCTACCTCGAGAACATTGGGGACGAGAACGAGGGCGAGGTCGGTATTGCCTAAGCCGTCTCCATTCCGCTGTTCCCACTGCCGCCGCCACCACGCCGCGACCCCAAAGTCCGCGCACAATGCCATCTCTGAACTCTCTCCACGACCCGTCACTGTTGTCGTCATCGTCTGCGAGCAACATATCTCGCCACTGTGTCCATCCTATATTTCCAACACTCCATGTCTTGCTTGGTTCACTGTGTCCCCTTTTTCCCATTTCTCTTGACTCGTCGCATCTGTCTTGCCCTTGCAGAAACCATATTTTAGCGCATGATCGGTCCATACCCAACTACTACAGTCAGCTCGTATTTGGAATGCACTTCACTGAACGTCACTCTGTGTCGATGATCCAGGGATGTGGCGGGCATAGCTTTGCGTGGCGTGTTCTGAAGTCTGCCTACCAGATGAGCCTACTTACTACGTGTGCCCGCCAAGTTGACTTGACGTCAAGGTGGGGTCGCAGCTGCTTCATGGTACAGTTAGAGACTAGCAGAACGAACGTTTGACTCGCGTATCTTTATCGGGGATTTTCATTACGTCGAGGTTTCGGCAAATGGCAATAACAAGTCCCGGGCCAGGCCGTAAATGGGCAACTACACCGTCGCCCACCCATCGTCCTCGACCGTTAGTCGATAGCAACAGCGACCACGAACAGCGGAGCGATGACCTCGGCCCCGCCTGGCTCCAGCGTCGGCTCGAGCCCGGCTGACCACCCCGGTCTGGCGGCGGGAGCCGGGACCGTCGCCGGGAGTGGAGCGGCGACATTCGCGCTCGAGCACAGGTCCATCGACGCGCGGAGCGTGGTGACGCTCATCGTCTTCTTTGCTGTTAGTGAGTACTTACCAGCGCAGGGCGAGTGTCCGAGCTGGGACGTGGGCGTGAGCTAGAGATGGCTGTGGAGGGCAGGCAGGGAGAGGGAGCCAGGAGGTGGGCCAGAGCTTCACGGACGCCCAAGTTCAGAGTTGCAACCTGAGGACCGAAGTGTCGACACTGGCCGCCTCAAGCTGCGCTTGTGCCAGGAATAGAGAGCTGACCACAGACATCCTCGTCATCTTCCCTCTCCGCATCCCGCTGCCGCGCGTGATTGGAGACGCGGGCCGAAATCTGCGCGACGCGGCGCTTGGACTTGGGCGCTACGACACGGCGGGCGACGGCCACCACACACACCGAGGTCACGGGCACGTTGGTGATGGGATCGAGAAAGTGGCGGAACACGAGGCAGATACGGCGCACGGCCTCAACGCGGCTCCAGTAGGGCCGTGCGATCACGTCGCGCACTGCGGCACCGGACGCACGGACCTCGAGGTGACTGACCCGGCTGAGGACGACATGGCGCCGGACCCAGACGCGAAGGACGTGACGCGGATGGCGGGACATGAGCGACACCACGCCGTCGACGCGCCCTCCACTGCCCCAACACCAGGCTTGACCGAAGCACCAGCATCGCCGCCCGCGGCGTTCGAGCTCGGGCTCGCGACCGCGCCCGTCGCGGGTGTCCTCCTCCTCCTCGCGAGCACATGCATCTCCGGCAGCGTGGTGCGGGGCGGCATTGTCGGCGGCGTACGCCCGTACGACATCATGACGCTGTTTCTGAGCTTCGTGCGTACCCCTCTGTCTCTGATCTGACCGCAGGCGTACATCTCCCTCTCGCTCGACTGCACCGGCCTGCTGCGCTACCTGGCCTTCACGGTCGCGGAGCGCTCGTCGTCCTCGGGTAAGACGCTGTTCTTCGCGCTCTACGCGCTCTTCGTCCTCCTCTCGCTCGGCGTCGGGAACGACCCCGTCGTGCTGAGCGGCACGCCCTTCGTCGCGTACTTCACCTCGCACGCGCGCATCTCCCCGCCTACACCCTTCCTCTTCGCGCAGTTCCAGGCGGCCAACCTCGCGTCGGCGCTGCTCGTGTCCTCGAACCCGACCAATCTCGTCCTCACCTCGTCGTTCCACCTCTCCTTCCTCTCGTTCAGCGCGTGGACCGCGCTGCCGACCGTCGCCGCGGCCGTGCTCCTCTACCCCGTCATCGCGGTCCTCTACCGGCACCTGATACCGAAGACGCTCGACCCGCCCAGGGTTAATCCCCGCGACGCGCTCGTCGATCCCTTCGGCGCAATGTTCACCAGCACAGTGTTCATCGGGGCTATTATTGCGCTTGTCGCGCTCTCGGCCGTCGGGAAGCTCGAGGGCGTCGAGGGCGTGTGGACGGTGACGGCGCCCGCTGCGCTGCTCGTGCTGTTTAGGGATTCGGTGCACGACCTCCGGAAGGGCAGCCATGGGGGGAGTGCTATCGCAAGCAAGGCGGAGGAGATGGAGACCGTTGGGCCGGGACGTACCTCCGACGACGAGGCGGCTCCTCCGTCTACGACGGACGACGTCGACGTCCCGAAGGCCGGCATCGAGCTGCGGGACCTCTCGAACGGCCAGCCGGCGCGCCGGCGGCTCAGCGCCCGCGCCGACCTCTCCGCGCCCTCCTCCCACCCCTCTTCGTCAACCATCGACCCGTCCTCCACTCTCCACAAATCCTCCCGTGCATCCTCCCCAACCCGCGTCGCAACCTCGACACGCTCCCCAACATCTACCACTACCCCTTCCCGTGCGCCGTCGCGCCCACGCCACCCCGTCGCGCGCCTCCGACACACGTTCCCCACCGTCTCCGCTGTTGTCGCACGCCTCCCCCTCCCCCTCCTCCCCTTTGCGTTCAGCATGTTCATCCTCGTCGACGCCCTCGAGTATACCGGCTGGGTGGGAGTTTGGGCCAAGTGGTGGGCGGCGTGGGCGCGGGCGGGCGGGACAGCGGGGTGTATTTGGCTCATGGGGGTGATCTCCGTGTTGGGGTGTAATGTGAGTATCGAGGCGCAGCGGCAGCTGCGCCGAGTGTGACGACTACGCGACTCCGGCCGGATCGTTACCGTCGAGACTCATTTCCCTCTCGCGTAGCGGCTCCTCCGGAGCTCCCCCCGGTCGTTAGGCTGGCTGACAGCAGATCCTCGGCACCAACATCGGCGTCACTGTCCTCCTGTCGCGCATCCTCGTTGTGTGGCGGGACGCGACCCAGCCCTCGAACCGCACCCTGTTCGGGAGCATCCTCGCGCTGGCCCTCGGCTCGAACTTCGGCGCCTACTCGTTTGTGTGAGTCTCCCTCCGCCCCCTCCGCGCCTCTCAGCCCCTCGGCGACGAGGCGATACGTCTGCTGGTCGCCACCGCTGACCCCAGCTTCGCCGCGTCCCTCGCCGGGCTGCTGTGGCGCGACATCCTCGCGCAGAAGGGCCTCGCGGTCGGCCAGCTCGAGTTCATGCGCTGGAACATGGTGCCGCTATGGACGACAATGGTGGTGGGGTGCTGTGTCGTCGGCGCGGAGGTGTGTGTCATGTTCAAGTAGCGCAAGCAGCGCGGGGATCAACCTGAGCTGGGGAGTGGATAGCGATGGAGAGTCAGCTGGTGAGTTGGACAGTGAGTGGCCAGCGTCCCGCGGCGGGTCAGCCGCAGGTGACGAGGTGATGATGGTCAGTGGGGCCGTTTGGGCGTTCTTGGTTTCTTGGGTTTTGGCTGGCTTATCTCAATGGGGCGATCTCGGCTTGGAGATATGATATGATAGAGGATCTATGTATGCTCACAGTCTTGGGCTCGGCGGTGTCGATCGTGGATCAACAGGTTAGGGAGGGATCAGCGACACGTGTGCTTGCCTACATGAAAGATGCGTCAATTCATGCAGGGCGACTCGGATGGGCACAATGTGGTGCACAGTGGCTGTCGCTATACAGTGCAGAGAACCGGCTTATAAGTCGACGACGCGTCGACGTCGTGATGCGCATCACCTCCCCACGTGGGCGGGTACGGTGCATGTAGATCGCGAGTATGCCGCAGGGCACCGCGCCGAACCGTCTCCTCGACTTGCCGACATCGCCGCCTTACTCGCCATCACGCACCGCAGGCCCCACTTTCCTCCGCCTCCTCCCTCTCCTCCTATGGTTGGCCACGGCGAGGGTGCGCGGAGGATAGCTCGCCGGCGACCACGGGTGGGGGAGGGTGGGGGACCGGCTAATCCCCGGCATCTGGCGGGCAGCGGGCAGCGGGCAACCGCCGCCAGGCGGAGGCAGTGAGGAGTGGGTGAGTGGGGGCCGGGACAAGCGCCGGCCGGCGCACCTCCACCATGACGCCTTATGCCTGCCCACTCTCGACTTCTTTAGCAGCACTCGCTCGACTCTCTTGGATTTACCTACTCTCATTCTCTTCGCTCGCTCACCACCAACCACACCAAGAAACACACCATGTCCGACCGCTACACTAAGGAAGTTCCTGGCTACGCCTCGGTGCCGTTTTTGTGTGAGTCTTGCTTGCCGGGGAGCGGAGGCCGCGAGGGAGGGAGCGAGGTAGGGAGCGAGGTAGGGAGTGAGGGCGGGGAATGGGATGCTGGAGATGGCGTGCGGAGACGGCGTGGACGGAAACGGCTGGATCGCTGGAGCGCTGGACGGCATGCACTTGGACTCGTGTAAGAAGGCGACGGACAGCAGGTCTTCGTCGACCTCTCGAGAGCAGCAGACAGCAGCTCGTCCAGCGCGCTGGCGGCCCTCGACCCGCAGCCACCCGACCACAGGAACGCCCCGAGGCTGCCAGTCTCGCACACCCGCACCTGCACCACCGAGCTGTCCGCCTCCTCTGATCGAGACGCGGCCCTCGCCAGCCCGCCGGCGCGAGGCCCTCACCTCCCCCCCCCCTCTCTCTAACTACCCCACTGACACACCCACGACACCCGCTGACCCCAGCGTCCGCCATCGTCTCGAACGGCATGGTCTACACCTCCGGCCAGCTCGGCATGCGCCCGGACGGCACCATGGTCGAGGGCCCTATTGGCGGCCGTGTGGTGAGTTTGTAGGGCCTAGCTCGCCTAGCCAGCCTCAATGGCGCGCTGCGCCGCGACGCGCCGCGACACACGCACTAACCCCCAGACCCAGATCCTCGACAACCTCGACGCCGTGCTCAAGGCCCACGGCTCCGGGCTCGAGCACGTCGTCAAGTCGCTCATCTTCGTGAGTCCTCAGCATCCCTCAACCCTGCTCTTCCGCCCCCTCCCCCTATGCCCCAGCCTCAACCCTCCTAGTCACCCCCCCTCCTCCCCCCCTCCCACCCCGCCTCGCCCGCCTCTCTCAGCCTCGACCCACCCACCCACCCGCCTCACGCCGCTGACACCAGATCACCGACTACAAGGACTTTGACGAGATCAACAAGGTCTACACTGCGCGCATGCCCAACCCCCCGCCGGCGCGCTCGTGCATTGGCGCCGCCACGCTGCCCCGCGGCACCGACATCGAGATCGAGGTCATTGCGCGCATCCCCGGCGCCAAGCTCTAAGCTGGCTTTGCGGTTGTTAGGGCGAGGTGTGGCGCGGAGATGAGGTAGGGCCTGCTCATAGACGAGACGACGAAAAGATCGCAAGATCAGTAGCTGCGCGACATGTATTCTGTTGCCATCACCGAGGCTGACTGGACCTGCACATTGACGCTGATTGCCGTCAGACAAGACTGAATGGGGCAGAGACGAGTGATTGCATGCAGATCGTAACAACCTCTGGTGCTACAAGATTGACATGGCATGGCAAGCCCGAATCTACCGCACGACTCGATGACTCGATCATCCCTCGACTTAGCATAGCGAGCCACTGCTGGCGATATGACATTGTGACCGCAACGACGCTCGTCGCCGTCGCAGGACTTCCATCTCTAGCCACGCCCTCAAGCATACTGCAGCCGAACTCGGCGCCTAGACCCGCGCCTTCGCCCGCCTAGAGCCGCGCCTTCACCCGCGCCGACATGCCCACACGCTCGCGCCGCGGCTGCGCCGCACTCGCGAGCCACGCCTTAGCCTGTGCGGGGCGCGCATCCGCCTGCGCCGTGACATATCGCTGATGCGCCGCCGAGTTGCGGTCAGCGAAGAGACTAACAGGGCTCTTCTTGGCGGCGAGCACGCCTTCCGGCGTACATCTAAGCGGCGCATCGAGCGGGGCGACAGGAGCACCCAGCGATCCGCCGGTGCGCTGGAGGAGGGCGTCGATGTCGAGGCTCTCGCCCGGCGCGATCGCCGTGGGGTTGCTCGGCGTCGTGCACGGCATATCCGTCTCCTTGCGGAGGACGTGGTCGACGTCGACGGCGGAGAAGAACGCGATGCCCTGCGGCATATCGTCGAAGCCCAGATTGTAGCAGAAGAGGGCGCGGGTCCAGACGTTGGCGATCTGGAGCGCGAGCGCCGTCCGCAGCTTGTCCTCCTCGACCGCGAGGTAGCGCACCTCGTCATGCACGGACAGGAGGTAGCGCGCCTTGATGTCGTACTTTGCGATCAGGTACTCCATCGCCGTAATCAGGAGATGGAGGTAGTCGACGCCCGAGGACTGGACTACCCAGTTGATCCGCGAGGGGAGGTACGAGTTGCCGACGTTGAGGAAGCTCTTGCGCAGCGCGCGCGTCACGCCGCACCCTAGCGCCGGTGTCGTCGGGCGGTCCATGAGCGCGATGGATTCGAGAGTGTTGAAGAGGTAGCTCTCGCTGCCCCCGTGCCAGACGTAGTTGGACCCGGTGCCGGCCTCCTTCGGCCCAAACGTCTTGGCGCCCTTCGTCTGCTTGTACAGCTTAGTCGCGAGGTCGTCGGCCGCGTCGCGCGTCAGCTTGCCGTCGCCCTGGAGCAGGAGCTGGATCGCGTGCGGCTTGCCCGCGCCGTAGATACGAGAGTAGTTGAACACCTTGGCTGCGTCGCGCGAGATTTTGAGGATCTGGGCCGTCTTCGAGTGCAGATCAGTCCCAGCGCTCTTGGTACCCTCGAGAGTCATCCACCCGATGGCCGTGGCGCCATGGATCCCGAACTGCGAGTCGCCCATCACACTCGAGATCCACAGCTCCTCCGAGTCGACGTCGGCGCCGACAATCGCATATCCCTCCGGCGCACGGACCATCGACTTGAGCTCAGAGCCCACACGGTTCTTCTTCGCGTTCGATGCAGTGAGCCATGTCGCTTCGACCGCGCGGCGCGTCACAGTGCCCATCGTGATCACCTGGGGGAGGATCATGCCCTGCGCCCCGTCGAATACGACGAACTGGTTCATGATACGCTCGCGTGAACTGATCCAGTAGCTGCACAGCGCGTTCATGTTGACGGCACGCGAGGCCGCCGATGCCAACTGCTTATCCTCGTCAGTCGCCAGTGCCGATGACAAATCGCCGTTCTCGACAGCGCGCAGGAATGCCTTCGATAACGGGTTGCCGACGTTGTTCCCCTCGCCGTCCTTGTGCGGGACGCGGAAGTACGAGTGTTCGGTGTCAGCGAGCAGATGCTCGTCGCCCGCCTTGCCTGAGAACTCCACGGCTTTGTCGCCATACAGCGCCGACTCCGGATCGGGCGATACCTCGGCGGACGGGACACGGTAGATCCACTTGTGCTCCTTGCTATACGCCAGCGGGTATCCCTGCCACTGCATCCGCAGAAGCAGGGGCGCGACAGCCTTGCGCATGGTGAGGTCCAGCTCGCCCGCCGGGACCTTCTTGTTGGTTAGCGGCACCGTCAGGTCCCAGTACCACTTGGGCCAAGTGCCGAACTGCGGCACCTTCTTCTTTGGTGCGCTCTTGTCGGCCAACTTCGCCGGCTCCTGCGGTGTCCAGTCGAGCTGAGATGCCCAGTCGTTGTCCTCGCCCAGCTTGCGCAGATCGGCTGCGCACTTGACGAGATCATCGAGCGCATCCTCAATCTTGCCAGACGTCACCTTTGCCAAAACGTCAGGGTACGGGCTGGTGAGCAGCCTAGCAGCGACGTCTTTGGAGTTGGTTCTGCCAACCAGCTGCGCTCGGCGCGTCGCGTCTGGCCCGCCGACGCGGAAGAACACCGACGTCTCCAGGTGTGACGCAAGCTTTCCGTCTTTGGCGGAGAGCTCGATGGGCGCTCCGTGATGCGGGATGAGGTCAGGGATATCCTCGATAGGAGCCTTGAAGCACCAGTAGTGCTCGGCGAGGTAGAACACAGGATATCCTCGGAACTTCATCTGCAGGAGCAGCGGGAGGATCTGGCGCTTGTACCTGTTGTCGAGGAGCGACTTGGGGTCGGCCACAACAGGGCCATACCATGCTGGGACTTCTTTCGCTGTCCTGCTGCGCGTCTTCGGTGCGGCAAGCTTGGCGGCCGCCGCAGCGGCGCCAGCGGAGTCTGCCCACCGTGCCGGCTTCGGCGTCCAATCGAGCTGAGACGACCACGGGTCCGTATCGTCCGGGCCAGCGTCGCGCAGTCTATCGGCCAGAGTGCGGAGAGCCAGCCGCACATCCTCCCGCAACTCCTGGTACATGCTCTCCGCGTTGCGCAGGTACTCCTCCCAGCTCTTGTCAACCGGGAGGAACGAGTTGCCCATAGAGAGCACGCCCGCAAATGTCGCAGGATGCGGACACGACGTGAGGAACAGCGGGAGGACGACTTTGTACACGTCATGCGTAATCTTAACGTCCTTTGCACAGTAGGCCAGCAACTCATCCAGCTCTGGACGCAGCTGAGAGGCGTGTCGGATGCTCTCATCGCCGAAGCGGTCGCGCACCGTCTTGTCTACTTTAGTACGGCAGTGCAGCGCCGCAACCTCAGCGAGAGAGTTCACAGACGTCGTGTCCTCCCATGTCTGCGCCTCGATCGCCGGACCGTCGTCGAGCTGATTGCTCCATTCGCTCAGGCTTTGGGCTAACAGCGTGTCTCCCGTGCGCTCGGCTTCCTCGCGCAAGACGTCCATCGTCTCCGCCCGGTGGGTCGCGTTTTCAACCTTGGTCTTCTTGTGCTTCATCCATGCCGGGCGTTGGACCGAGGTGATGCCTCGCGTAGCGACATGGAGAGACAGCGTATCGAGCCACCGTGTCGGTGTCCTCTTGAGCGAGTACTCTTCCGCAACACGTCCCCTGTCGTAGCCGACGTTATGTCCCACTGCGATCGTCGGCCTGTCGTTGCCCTCAAATAGTGGGATGAGCGTGTGCGGGTAACAATCCGGCGTACTCTTGTCCCACGGTTCGCGTTCTGGCGGCTCCTGCTCTGGCGGCTCGTCAAATATTGAGGGGCTGAGCCACGAGTACCACGCATTTGGGGATGCCGCAGTCGCCATGACAGGATACTGGGAGAGCTTGTACAGCGTCTCGACGTCGAACGAGACGATAGTCTCCTCATTCAAGTTGGCCACTGTCGTCACACTCCCGTCCTTGCCGTACCGTGTCCAACCCGGCCGTGACGTCTCCCAGCGCTCCGGCATGGGCGGCAGCTCCGCAGTGGCGAAGTCCTTGGCCATGGAGAGGTACGGCTCGGCCGCATATTCTCCCAGTGTGTGGAAGTGTTCTCGGATATTCCCGCCTTCGAGCTTGGGCAGGTCGAACGAGATCTCCGGGAGCACCGCAGCTCCATCAGTCGACAGGCCATGTTGGCCGAGATGCCATTTCGAGATGTCGAGTAGGGATTCTGGTGGCTGTGGTAATGGCTCGCCGGGGAAGATCTGTTCGTGCATGTGTTTTGAAAGTAGTTGCACACCAACTGGATTTCGTCGGGGACCACAGACGCTTTGCTTGCTGTCTTGTGACATGGCTGCAGCGGAAGCAGGCGGTCGGTCGTTGAGTGTCGGAAGGCGTTTGCGAGCGGTGCGCGCAGCCTTCGTAGCTGTGGAGTGGGCGGCTGGCTTGGAGGCCGTGGATGATGGGTCGGCGACGTCTTGAGGAGGAGCGCGCTCTTTGCCCTTACGACTCGGCTTGCTAGCAAGAAGCGTGGACGTCGCAACAGTCCTGGATGGGCCAGCCTCGGGCTGGAGCTCAAGCTCCACTTCCTCGATGGGCATGGCAGATGCCGCGGCACTCGCGGAAGCCTCAGCAGGAGGTGTAGTATCAACCGGCTCAGGAGTTGGCCAAGCCGCAGGAGTCGCTGTCGGGAGCATGTACTTGAACAAGGACGGCAGCGCAGACCGCTTCATAGCTCCCACTGTGGTCAGCACTGGCTAGAGCTGGACGACGTACCGTGACGAGTCTGGTCAGTCCGTTCCATGTGAGCTGCAACTTCGAGGGCCGCGTCATAGTCTTCCTGCTCTGGACTCTTCCGAGCAGCCGCTAACCGGAGAGCAGCGCTCGTAGGGGGTGCAGCTGCCAGTTGGGCCCGGGCGCGGGGGATGCGGCGGACGTAGCCGCGCGCTGCCATCAGTTGTGTGTCGTGTGAGTCGCGAGCCGAATGATGTAGATGTTGGGAGACGAGGAAGTGGAGGTAAATCTGGTGAGGTGAGTGGCAATTCAAGCCTGACGGTGCAATGACCGGGGTTCGAATCACGTCCCTCCCATTCCCAGTCCCTGGATTTGCTCTCTCGCTCCTGCCCGCCGATGACGGAATCAATTTTTGGCTGTCAACAAGGTGCGGCGATGACGCAGAGCGTGTCGGTCGGCCAAGTTGGCCCCTCCGACGCACGTCAGGACCGAACGTCAACTCGCTTCCAACCAACTCACTTTACACGTTCTTTGCTCACCATTCAACTCCCTTACTCTGGTCTGCGCCATGGGGATCCTCTCCTGGTTTAGTGGCGTACGTCATTGCCTCTCCCTCCAACCCATGGCGGAGGCTCCGCTAACACGCAGACCAAGTCGACCGACTACGAGACGGTCCTCGCCCAGCTTGCCACCGACATCAACGAAGCCAAGCAGCACCTCGCCGAAATCCGTCTGCGCGAGCGCCGCTTCACATTAGTCGTCAATGCGTACGGTGTTGGGCTGTGGGCGGTCATCCTTGGGCTGTGGTACTGGGGCGGCATCCCTTGGTCCCTGGTCGGATGGGATGCCAATGGCACGGAAGCACGCATGGTCGGCGCGGGCGGGGTGATCATGGGGCCCTTCCTGTGAGTGGTCTTCATTGTCAGCTACAGTGGCCGGGGAGAGAAGCAAGGAGGTTGGGCACGTCGGGCTGGGCGAGGAAGGTGTAGGGGCGTCAATCGCTGACCGCAGAATTTGGATGTTGAACTGGCTCATCTCGACAATCTTTGCGCGCAAGCGTAACAGCGAAGGTGGGTTACCGGGACTGGGCTAGCCCATGTGTGGAAGACGTCACGCTCACACACAGAGACGCATCTCCGCAAACTCCTTGTGAAGCAGCGGAACCAGGTCGACGAGATCAAGAGGGCCACCAACTTCGACTCGACGCGCAAGCTGATCGAGCAGTACGAGGACTCGCCCTTGGGAGTGCGTCAGCTGGGTACCATTTCAAGTCAGAGCTGACAACAGACACCGCAGCGTGGACCAAGTACGCCCATGCGCTCTTCGCCCGGCACGCCCACGCCCGCTGCTGCGCGAGCCCGGAACGCGCCCCGAAGCGCGCCGAACACACCTGGCAGAGTTTCCCCAGCTGTTCCCGCTGGACCTGGACAGCAACCCGAGCCCAACGCCACCCCCGCCCCTCTTCCCGGAACTCCTCATGCCCCAGGCCATCTCGCCGGTGAGCCCCTTCGCGTCCCCAATCACGTAACGAGCATGGCTGACGGCAGCACGACCCACTACGCCCGTGCCCATCCCGCCCGGCTTTACGCCCGAGCAA
Source organism: Cutaneotrichosporon dermatis (assembly GCA_020011015.1). Taxonomy (NCBI): domain Eukaryota; kingdom Fungi; phylum Basidiomycota; class Tremellomycetes; order Trichosporonales; family Trichosporonaceae; genus Cutaneotrichosporon; species Cutaneotrichosporon dermatis. The sequence continues at coordinate 3,062,758 of JAIGNX010000002.1, read as the reverse complement.
GCTGCCGTCCTCCAGATGCAGATGCAGGCGATCCAGCCTGTCCTCCCGACTCCCGAGAAGAAGTGGTACGACCGCCTGGCAGACACGATCCTTGGTGACGACCCGGCGCAGTCGTCGCTGAACAAGTACGCACTTGTCTGCGCCGAGTGTTTCAGACACAATGGCCTCGTTGGATCCAAGCAGGAGTGGGAGCGTATGCGTGAGTACCGACGAGTCCCTGGGAGCGAGAGTGGCCTGGAATGGAACACGGTTCGCGGCATCAGCTGCCTTTCGACGTCCTGGATGAGCTGACAGCAGAATGGATCTGCCCACGGTGCAACCACCTCAATCCGTCGCCGCTGTCGCGTATGGCTGCCGAGCATGGCGAACCTGCTATGATCCAAGCCCCCACTCCCACGCACGCCTCTTCGTTGGCAGCCATGGCACCACAAGCCCTTCCTACCGTCGGACCAGAGACACCTAGCAAGCCCGCCAAGCCGTCGTCGACCTCGCGCGCACACATGTCGTCCCCCACCGCCTCTCCCTCCGCCGAGCTGTTGGGGAGCGATCTGCGCGCTCGTCGCGGCTTGGGAAGGAGGTGTTCTCTGCTGGCGACGCAGAGGATGAGGACGAGGAGGACCACGAGGCGATGGACCTCGACAAGTAGAGTAGACTAGCGTATGTGAGGGCAGAGTGACAGATGCATATTACTGTTTGCGTATTGCCCCTGCTACCTAATTCTCGCTCGACGTTTCCAGCTCTAAATCAAATGGTATCCATGCAGACTAGCAAGCCTCAATCAATCAAATTTATATCTACGCGTTGATCTTGTTCTTGACGCGCGTGAGGTATTGCGCGTAGCTGCTCATGTGGTCCATGCGGTCCTCGATGAGCAGGCTGAGCGCCCACGAGCGCAGGGCGGCTCCGCATCCGACTTGACAATGTAGAGTGTGGGGCGGTAGACGCCACGACGGAGCTCACGCGTCTTTGCGATGATGGCATTGACGCGCTCGTTGAACGGGTTGTCGAGCTTGGGCAGCGTCGCCTTGCCGCCCTGCAGCTCGGCGTAGCTGGGCAGGTCGAAGACGTCCTGGATGAGACGAGGACGGCCTCCTGCCCGACCCAGAGGAACATGTTCTGCCCGTCCTCGATGAGGAACAGGCCGTGCCGCTCGAGCCGCTCCGAGGTGAGGTTAGGCCCGGGGGCATGATGACGCCATTCTCGCCGATCGTGCCTGCCTCGCGGGCATGTTGTGCAGGCTGTAGAACGGGCGTGGATGTAGGGAACAAGCGACTGGGTGGGAGAGTGGTAAGCAGGTCGTGGGCGTAGCGCGAGGTCGGGAGGTATGGTCGCCCCCGCGAGACCGACGTGCTTGACAGACCGCAACACAGCAATGGCAGGAGGCCAGTTGATGGGAATGGCGAGCTGCGCAGAGCGCCAGCGGAGCCGGACCTGGTTCTTGTAACCGAGAGCATCTCCGACAGGCGGTTGGTAAGGTTGCGCGCGTCGTCGAGAGTCGAGTTCGACTGGATCTTCTCCACGCCTTGTTGCGAGGAAAGTGTATCGCGACTGGTCGGCAGAGGCGTAGAGCTGCGCAATGGTGTCGGTCGTAGGAAGAGCCTGGTATGACACGGATGCGACGCTCGCCGTAGCAGGTGTGTGGAGGATGGCAGTCTGCAAACGACAAATGGCTGCTTGAGATCCTCCTCGAGCTGCAACTCGATAACGTAGTTCTGGTCTGGGGAAGGACAGGGAGGCGAGCAGGTCCGTAGAGCGGATGAAGAAGTTGCCGTGGAACGCAGACATGCGGATACCGCGCGAGCACGCACACGGATAACAGCCTCGAGACCAATGGGGCTGGCGAGCACCTTACCGAACTCGGTCGCGAACTTGATGGCATCCTCGCTGCGCGACGCGTTGAAGCCGGGGTAGAGGTAGGTCTCGCCTGCCGTGTAACGGGGCAGACAGGAGAGCGTTGCGACGTCGGTGTAGGCGATGAGAAGAGGAACATGTCGACCGATACCTGCGACTTGGAGCATTCGATGCGAAGTCTTGTAGAAGCTGTTCGCCGCCTGCAGAAGCGATCCCTCCTTGTCGTTCCGAGAAGTTGGGGTCGTCGCGGGCTTGAGCACCGGTGCCGAGAGTGGGCAGGCTGGCAGACAGACAGATGATCTTGCCGCCAATCTTGCCAGAGCTCGTGTGCGGCCTGAAGCGCCGAGCCCGAGCGTTACCCGACAACGTGCGAGTCCTGGAACATGTCGCTGAGCTTGCCAGGAGGTTCTCGATAGCGGGCGACTCGGTGAGGTTGACGAGGAGGTCGACAGGCTTGGGGAGGAAGACGTCGTTGAGGTCCGAGACGACAACAAGCATCGAGGCCTCGGATCGTCACCTGCGGGAAGGGAGAAGAAGTGGAGACTGGTGAGACAGCATGAAGCAATCTTCGTGCGCTGGTCCTGGTTGGGATGTTGTCCAACGACTCGAGATGCGCGGGCAGCCGTTGCCACCATACCACTGGATGCAGGCTGGCTCACGTCGATAACGAAGCAGTAGACGGAGGCTGAGGGGGTCGAACCATGTACTCGTAGGGGCAACAAACTCGACGACCGAGTGGTTGAGCTCCTTGCGGGCCCAACGATCGGCCGGCTTGTTCTCCACAGAGTCCCAGTCGAAGAGCTGCGGCACCTCGTTGCTCAAGCCACACATGCAGCACTTCCACCTGTTGCCGCCCTCGGTAAGGTGACGAAGGGGTTGATGTAAACGCAGCGGCGGCAACGCGCATAACCGAGTCGGTGACGACGGGGACTGGCTCATCACCATCACTCGCGGAACGACCTGTAGGCGCCATCACAAGAGCAAGGGAAGCTTGGACTTGTTGAGGAGAGACTGGTGGCGGCATGAGGAGAGGTGCAGCGCTGGTAGGACGGGTCGGGGAAGATGTGGGGCGATTGCACACGCAGCGTTGGCGGGAGGAGCGCCGCGGGGGAGGCGCGTCGAGGCCACGAACGTCGGGCTGCATTCCGATCAAGTTGACGTGTGAACGGGGTGCAACTGCTTTGGCTCGACATATCCACCTTGCGGCTGGGCGCCGTATGCTGCTGGCGGCTGGCGCCGACGTTCATGTTCTGGAACTGCTTGACATCTGGTCACGCCAGGCTGCGGCTGGCCGTACGCCGGTGCGCCGTAAGCGGCTGCTGGGGGTACGCTGGCTGCTGCTGTCCCTCCATCCCGGGCGTGATGAACTGGGCTGGTGCATGCGGCTTGTCCGGGGTACGCGGCCTGTGCGGCTGGGCTGACCATAGACGGCAGCGCCAGCATCGTACGCAGGCTGCTGGGGACCGCTACCGTACACCTGCTGCATCTGCGCGGTAGGGTACTGCCGACGCTTAGGTGTGATGGAGAGGTGCAGGAGCTGGGGGCGGCGAGGCAGTGCGCGGGCGGCGCACCGGAGCTGTACGTTGGCTGAGTGGGGACTCCCACTGGGTGGCCAGTGTCGGGTCTGTAACTGTCAGAAACAGAAGCTTGTTATTGACATCGGGTGGTGATACGCACTGTGGTAGACATATTGGTTCGCGGATGGGTCCCTGTATCGTCAGTACTGTTTCTGACAGCGATGGCACTGCAACAGGGTCTCAGCCTGCAACATGCTAGCGATAGCAAGCGCCCTGTTGAGCCCAATGCATACGCGTCGACACGTACCATCGAGCTTCCCAGCCCTGGGGCAGATGGACTTCTTGGACGTTCATCGTGTACCGAGCTCGCCGTGTAGGTATTGGCGACGCGCGGAGTTATTGAACGGTTCCCAGAGGTGTTTTGGGTTACGCTGACGAGGCCACGAGATGGGTGTGGTGAAGATGGAGAGAGAGAATGTCAGATGTTAACTCTTGGTTTCTCGTTCGAGCGGATGCGCACGGTCAGCGTTGTGGGTTGGGCCGTGGGTGGAAGGCAGTGGTGACGCTACGTCTTGCGTGGAGGTCTGGGCCAGCGCCAGGGCTGTAGGCGCCTGGGGTACCTTGAAGGACAACAAGGCGTGCCACGCCCAACGGTGATTTCGGAAATTGCCATGTGGCCCCGCATCATCACCCAGCGATCAGTCCAGTATCCAAGATGTTGTTGAGGATTGTGTTGGCTGTGTGACTAGCGCTAGCAACAATGCTTCAGACAAGCCTCATCCCAACAGGTCACGCTGACCTGGTTACCCGTGAGTTGGAAGTGTCTCTAGGGCTCACAGCTGACAAGCAGACGCGTGTACGACTTCTATGGCGAGAAGTGTAAGTCTCCTGTACTACTGCGTTACTCGCAACCTGCCTGACACAGTGGCAACATGCTCGGCGGACACAAGATCAAGATCTTCCGCAAGTCGCCAGATGGATGGGAGCAGGAGACGAGAGTGGAAGGTAGTGTGCTATCTGCGCTCTACGGGGCATCGACCATTGCACTCGACATACCCTCCGCTACACTCCAGGCCATGACGCTCCGATCCTTCACCTTTCATTCTCCCACCCATCCACGGAGTTTGCTGGCCTCTTGCTCCCACGACCGGACAGTACGCATCTGGGAGGAGCAGCTCTCCCCTTCATCCGCCGGCACGCCCCACCACCACCCAAATGGATCGAGCGCGGCGTCCTCTCTGGCGCGAAGGGCAGCGTGCGTAGCGTCGAGTTCGCGCCCCCAAACCCCGCTATGGCTTGCGTGCCTCCATTTCCACCGACTCGCGTCTGCGCGTCCACACCTCGCTCGACCCAGACCTGAACGACTGGTCGCTCGCGCACGATGTCCACATCCGAGCCTTCACCCACCGGTGCAGGCGACGACGCGGGCATCAGCGCAGCCACGTCGATGGTGCGCACGCCGAGGCGGCGACAGGGGATGGGGTGTGAGCTGGTGCAGGGAGAAGTGGTGGGGGAGCGTGGTAGCCGTGTTCGCGGCAACTCGCCCGTGGCCAAGATCGTGCAGCTTGACTCGGTGCCGCGCCCTCCTGAATCTGCGGCCGATCAGCTCAGCCCGCTTACGCGATTGCTTGGGCGCCGTCGTGCGGACGTAGCTACCACCTTATTGCGACTGGTGCGGGATGGGACTGTGCGGAATTTGGCGTCGAGCCGCCTAGCGACGACGACGACGGGAAGAACTGGAGCGCGGAGGCTGTCGCCGAGTTCCCCAAGGGCGCAAGAGTGGGGATGGTGAGTGGAATGCGACGGGCACCACCCTCACGACTCGGACGACGAGGGTGTCATCCGTATCTACAAGCCAACGTACGCCAAGAACTGGAAGCTCCTCGGCAAGATGACCGCGAGGAGCCGCCAGCAGAGGAGTAGGGAGCTTGGACGAGTTAGATAGATGACCATGTACTACAACATTGAGATATAACACCCGATCGCAACGTGTACTAATAATCTGCATATCTGCATCCCCTCTACGACTCTAGCTGCCATCTCCTAGTTGAGCTTGGAGATGCGCTGGCGCTCGCCCTTGAGCTTGACGAGCTTTCGATGCGTCCTCGAGCTTGACGGTCTCCTCACGTCCCTGCACCTCGTCGTCACGGTTACGGATGTTGACGGCGCCGGCGTCGAGCTCGTCCTGGCCGACGACCATGATGAAGTTCCACTGGTTGTCTGGCCGTGCGGATCTTCTTGTTAAGTGTTGTCCGTGAGGTCAGCCTCGGCGTAGATCTCGGCGTCCGAGAACGCCTTGGCAACCTTGACGGCGTAGTCGCGGTAAGCCTGGGCGACGGGGATGACGATGACCTGGCGGGGCGAGAGCCAGAATGGCCACCTGCCGGCGCAGTTCTCGGTGATGATGGCAAGGAAGCGCTCGAGCGAGCCGAGAATGGCACGGTGGATCATGACGGGGCGGTGGAAGTTGCCGCTGCCGTCGGCGTTGGGCTGCTCGGGACCGCGGTACTCGAGCTTGAAGCGCTCGGGGAGCTGGAAGTCGAGCTGGATGTGCCACACTGCCACTTGCGGCCAGGGCGTCGTGAGGTCGAAGTCGAGCTTGGGGCCGTAGAAGGCGGCGTCGGCCTCGTTGATGTGCCACTTGCCGGGACTTGGCCTCGAGCATCCTTGAGCGACGACTCGGCCTTGTTCCACACTCAAGGTCGCCCATCCACTTCTCGGGGTTGCGCGTCGAGAGACCGACCTTGTAGTCGAAGCCGAATGGCTTGTAGACGGCGTCAAGGAAGTCGATGGCGTCGAGAAGCTCATCGCCAATCTGATCGACCGTGCAGAAAATGTGCGCGTCGTCCTGCACGAACCTCCTGACACGCGTCATACCGGAGAGAGCACCCGAAGCCTCGTTACGGTGGAGGACACCGAACTCGGCCATACGGAGAGGAGCTCCTTGTAGGAGCGCTCGCGCTGGTCAAAGATGACACAGTGTCCGGGGCAGTTCATAGGCTTGAGGCAAACTGCTCCTCCTCGACCTTGAGCAAGAACATGTCCTTGCTGTAGTGCTCCCAGTGACCGAGGTCTCCCAAGCTTGGAGTTGAACATGTTGGGCGAGCCGACCTCGACGAAGCCGCGCTTGTGGTACTCCTCGCGGATGAACTTTTGCAAGGCGTTGTAGATGCGCATACCGAGAGGGAGCATGAAGGGGGATCCGGCGAGAGCTCGGAGAAGAAGAAGAGCTCCTGCTGGAGACCAATCTTGCGGTGGTCGCGCTTCGCAGCCTCCTCCTGGAGCTTCTTCCACTCGGTCATCTGCTTCGAGTCGGGAACGACATGCCGTACACACGCTGGAACGAGTCGTTGTCCTTGTCACCAAGGAAGTACGACGATGAGTTCTTGGTGACAGCGAGCGACTTGATACGGCCGTGTGGGACGTGGGGCCGAGACACAAGTCGATAAGGGGGCCACAGCGGTAGACCGTCGACTCGGTACCGTCAGGCACCTTCTCGTTGATGTAGTGCTGCTTGTACTTGTTGTACTGTTGCGTCAGCCGATGTTCTGAACTGCCAAACTCACCTTGAACATCTCCAACAGACCTCCTTGGGGAGCGAGAGACGCTCAAACTTCTGCTTCTCCTTAACAGCCTTCTTGGCGATCTCCTCAATCTGCTTGTAGTCCTCGGGCCAATGGTCTTCTCGTTGGCGAGGTTCATGTCGTAGAAGAACCGCCCTCGGGAAGGGGAGGACCGTAACCAAGGCAGCATCCCTCGAACGAACGCTCGCAAGACTCGCCCAACGTGGGCAGACGAGTGCCAGAAGACCTGCGAGCCTCGTAGTCGTTGTCAGGGGAGTCGAAGTCGAGGAGCGAGAGCTGGACGACTTCTCCAATGGCTGGTGAGGTCCCAGAGCTCCTGGTTGTCGACCTTGGCGATGACGATACGGTCAGCCAAGGACGTCGAGATGCCCTTAGCAATGTCGAGAGGCGTGGTCTCCCATGCCTTGCCCTCGATCTGCTTGCCGTCTGGAGCGTGATGGTAATGGGCGTGCGGGGCTGGGCAGCAACAAACTCGTTGTACTTGGCCATGTACTCGTCGAAGATCTTGATACGCTGGGCGAAGAACTCGGGAGGAGGGTTGAGCTCGGTGATAGCGCCGCCACCACTCTTCTTCTCCTTCTTCTGGCCCCGCTGCTGCTGGGGCTGCTTCTGCTTCTGCTGCTGCTGCTGCTGCTTGCCCTCAGCAACGGGGGCCTTGGGGACGGGAGCGCCTGCGGACTCGGCCATTTTGATTGAAGTGGTGTGGAGGGAGTGCGAAAGCGAAAGAGTAGCGAGAGGAAGATAGGGGAATGAGCGTTGAGCTGGGGCCTTTGCTTTGACTGGGTTGATGCGCGGAAGAGTGGTGAGGAAAGGGAGACGAGCCGACAGTAAGTGGCGCGTGATCATATACACCTCTTCGGGTGGCGAGTCAACAAGTTGACTGTGAGGTTGGGTATGTCGTGGGAGGTGAGAGATAAGATGGAGTCGACGTTCAACGCCGCCTTGATTGTTGCTCTGGATTTTTGAGTCGAGCCACCGCTGTTCGTCTTCATCTTTGTGCCTCCTCCTCCACCACGCCCTGTCGCACAACCGGAACTTCTACGGCGGGATATTTACGTAACCTAAGATTATTAGGCCATCCTTTCGTTTTCTCTGGACTCAATGTCCGTGCCTATGGCATGCCTAAGGAGAACAACCATTACGATCGAATGCGAGCTTGTCACCGCAAACCGAACTTTGGTTCGCTCGATACAATCCACAACAACACCTACAACCACCTTGACTCCATCCATTCGGCTATAGCGGCAGCGATCTACTCTCCGGCGAGACAAAGACAACTCCTTCACCTCTCGCCTTTGGATCGCTAGCTGCGCGCTATTCCATCTTTACCATGGCCGCGCAGAACCGCCCGAGGGGTCCATCGTCATCTGGGGACCAGGTGGTGTGCAGACGAGATCAGCTCAAGGATCTAGGCGAAGATGAGGCGGCCGAGGTCATCCCCGATCTCCTGGTGGACTACCAGGCAGAGTGCAAGGACTGGACTGCGTTGCCCGCGAGCACTGGCGTGTGCCCGATGGTCGCGCGCTCAGGATGTGCTCCAGAAGGGCATTAAGCGTGGTAATCTATATGTACTAGGACTGACACAGACTTCGCCGGAGGACGGCAGTCGATCATATGGCGCTCGTGAACCTCCACGCCATGCTTGCGCACCTCCACCTCGCATCTCGCGACACGCGCCAAAGACGATCTTGCCGAACGCAAGTGAGTTCGGTGTTCATCGAGCATAGCTGACGGCAGAATACGACCTGCTCGCGAAGATACCCGCACAAAAGACTACCACTATACCGAGGCACTGCCAACTGAACCGTGCCGAGGAGGCTCTGCGCGCTTCGGAACAGGCCCGAGGATGAGCCGGTCAGCGTGGCCATGGGAAGAGTAGTGAAGAAAGAGCCTAGAGTCTTACATCAGTCATTCTCTACCTCGCCGCGGTCAGCCTGGCGTTGCGCAGCCTTTAGTCGAGAGACTGTTGATAAGGCAGCCAACAACATCGCTGCGCTGTTAGCCAACGCCCGATTGCAGTTCGCGCGCAGACAGCACGATGCTGCCTCGTCACGTATCAGAAGATTCTGACTCTCAATCCCGATGCTCAACCGACCCAAGGATCGGTTTGGGTCTGTGTGCTTATGTTCTGGGCGACAAGGAGCGTGCGCACGCCGCATGGGAGCGTTCCCAACAACGGGTGAGTTGTGACCCATGCAGACGCTGAACGGAGCAGGATCCTAATTCTTGGGCGCCGATTCTCCTCTGGGACTGTCGTCGTTGAACCTTGCCCGCGACCCATCTGTCTCCTTGGAAGAGCGTGTGGCCTACGAGTCGGAAGGAGTGGCCAAGTGTCGCAGCTTTCCGCATTAACAACAAGAGCACTGCTGCGGCCTTGGCTCTCGCTGCCGTCTGCACTCTGGTCGCAAATCGACATGGCATCCAAACTGGCGGAACGGGCTATCCAGTTCTCAGGACAACAGCGCCACTCGGTTTTGGCCAACTCAGAGCGCGGTCGCCTCGGCTTCATCTCCGGCGACGTCGCCGACGCTGGACGTTTCATCGCCGCGGCGAAGAGCGAGGATCCCAGCGGCGTCAACATGATGGCGGAATTGACTCTCGCAGATCGCCATCAAGAACGGCAACTTGCGAGAGGCGCTCAACTTCGTCGAGCAGACCGCCAAGCGTCTAAGTGGCAAGGGACCGCTTGAGTTCACTGTCCTACATGCCTCTCTCCTCGCTTACCCTCACTTGGGTATGCCTGCATGAGGCTGAGCGTAACCTCAAGACGGCACGAACCATGTCGGCGACGTGCAGAACCTCGTCTCGTCAGCTGAGACCGAGGAGGACTGGGCCAAGCTTCGTGGAGTGGCCAACGACGCCGACATTTGTCGAGCTCGCCAAGCTGTGGCAGACGAGAGCATCGAGAAGGCTGTCACTCGTATCAGACAGCGATCCAGATCAAGACCGATGCCGATTCAGGAGACCTCGAAGACACGCAGGCTGAGTCCAAGACCGCGCCAAGCCTGTCGACTACGATACTGTTCGTCTCCACAAATCTCGCATCTCTGTATGCCTTGCAAGGCGAGAGCGAGAGCGCCGAGCAGATGTTCCAGGAGGCCTGCAACGTCTGGCAAGTGCCGACGGCAAGGAGGCCGACGAGCTCAAGACGGTTTGGCGTACGATCTCGGACGTGCGAACGAGCAGGGGGGAGATTAGTTAAGGCGCAGCAGTGGTACCGTGACGTCTGGTCAACACCCTGAGCACATGGAATCCAAGGTTCGCTGGCGTCGATCGCAGCTTGGCTGGCCGAAACGTCGATGCCCACACATACCTCAAGGAGTGTTTACGTGCCGATGAGGGCAACGTCACGTTGCGATCCGTGTACACCAACTTCCTTATTTCGCTGGGTCATACAAGGAGGCACTGGCGTTTACGTCGCAGACGCTCAAGTACGATCGTCACGATGCGTATACGTTCACGCGTTGGGCTGGCTTCACTTCACACTCGGTCGCGAGGCCAAGTCGCCGCAGGACGTTGCTGAGCGATCCAAGCAATACCTCCGCAGTGCCGAGGCGTACGAGCGCGCATTGTCGCTCGACCCGACCAACGCTGTCGCTGCAGGGACTCGCGATCGCTCTGGCCGAGGACACCTGACGCCCAAGGCTCAGCAGGTGGCACAGGGCGCTGCCGACGAGGTCAAGAACCGCATGCGCCTAGCCGGCCATGCGCTCCAGGTCCTTGGTCGCATCAAGGACTCGCTTCCTGAGGGCGCCGTCAACGTTAACATCGGACACTGCTATTCATCCGCGGCGAGGAGGAGCGCGCTATCGAGGCGTACGGTTCGGCTCTGAGCGCGGCAAATGGTCGCAGCGTCCGATCCTGCTCTACTGTGCCGTGCATGGTTCTCGTACGCCAACAAGGAGACCAACTTCTCGCTATGGGCCAGCGCTGCACTACGCCCAGCGGGCTATGCATCTGCAACCAAGCGACAGGGCGATTCTCTACAACATTGCCATGATCCAGCAGAAGGCGCTGAGATTATGCTGAGCTCGACCCATCGCGGCGCATGCTCGATGAGCTGCAACTTGCGCTCAAGCGCGGCGCCGAGGCCGTCAGCATTTTCCGTGCCCTTGCCGACGACAAGAACAAGCCACTGCCATACGACGCCGAGACTGCCGACCAGCGTGCGCGCTACGGTGAGATCATGGTGCGCAAGGGACCAGAGCCGTCGCTACACAGGAGGCATTCGAGTCGGAGACTGCCGCCCGTGTCGAGGAGGCACGCCGCATGCGCGCAGCTGAGCAGGAGCGGATCACGGCCGCTGCCAACGCCCGCCAGGCCGAGATCGAGGCACGTGCCGCCGCGATCACAGAGCAGCGCCGCAAGGCGCGCGACGAGGCCGCGAGTTCCACGAGCAGCTGTCCGCCCAGATCCGGGAAGAGGAGGAGCGGAAAGCCGAGCGACTGGAGCAGCGTAAGCGGCGTAAGGAGCGGGGACGACGACGGGATCGTTGCAGACGGTGCCGAGGGCGAAGAGAGGCCACGCAAGAGGGGCAAGAAGAGCAAGAAGCAGCGCAAGCGCAAGGACTCGGACGACGAGGACGACCTCGGCGAGAGCGCGCCGCTTAGTGCCGCGGAGGACGGCGAGGACGAGGATGACCCGGCCGTCAGGAAGCGGAAGCAGGCAAGCGCTCTTGCCGCGTTACGTGCCAAGGTGAGTGTTATTCGTGTATCGTGTGAGCGAGTATGGCCGCAAAGAGGGGCGGGCCGAGGTGCCGGGCCCGACTTGGCATCGCGAACGCGGAATCTCCGTTATGTGTCGATGAGGGTTCGCGACTGCGCTGGGCCAATGGGAATTGCACTGCGTCGTTTGCATGCCGATGCAGTTCGCCTTTCGCGAACGAGTTGGAAGACCGAGTCTCGTTTTGCCGAGATTGTGGAGATTGCAGACGCGAAGGTGGTCCCAGGGTCGTCAGAATACCCTGGTCCAAAACCGTCTCGGTCAGACTTTCTTCCGGCTTGGCATTGCGTAGCGTGGCAGAGTATGGCAGTGCTTGTCACCAGTTCCTGGCATGTTTGGGGATCCAGCTGACGAACAGAAATCGAGGAAGCCACGTCGTGAGGACCCAGATGACGATGAGGACATGGGCGGGCGGCGCGGAAAGCAGTTCAAGTCCAAGGCGATCATCGAGGACTCGGACGAGGAGGCGGATGAGCAGGAGGCAGGTGGTGGCGGTGGCGATGGAGAAGAGGCCGAAGCTGCCACGTCGCCGGCGGCTGACAGCGACGACGAGTAGACGAGCAATGGCATGTCACTATTATGGATCTCAGTGGCGAGCCTTGGTTGAGAGTTGAGACATCCAGCGATGGCACAGACACAAAGAGCGAGCAGTCTCAAATACATTGACAGTACTGCGACGGCCACAGGAGAGGAGAAGTACAAATACATTATGATATGATAGTACAAACAATGGGGACTACAACGCCGCGGCGTGGGTTGATGGTTACATGGAAAATCAGGGGAGCGAAGATCGGCGTTCTTGTCGTGGCTTCTGGGCGTTCGTCTGGATTCGTCTCGGGTCTCGGTCGTCTGGCGTTCTAGCGCCGGGCAGCAGCGCAAGCAGCGTGATTGCAGTGCGAATACGGGCAGCTTCGTGCGGCGAAGCTCGCAGCTTGCGACTTCTTGGAGGTATTTGACGAGCTCGAGGCCCAAGAGCTAGACGACGCTCGTCGCCGCATAGCCTTGATGGGCATCTTGGGGAGTGCGCGTGCAACGCGCGCCCAGAGTGTGCGCGACTTGATGTACGCGGGGTTGACGGTGATGGCGCCGACGCTTTGTTGATGGCAAGGGGCGAGACCGAGGTCCCATGCATTGACGCTCGCGGCGGGGGAGAGGTCGTCGCCGGACCACCAGGGGTGGGCGACCGAGACGGACGACTGGACCGCCGCTGGGTCCAGTGTTGGTGCTGTGAGGATCGAGGACGCTGGCATTGTGGCAGCTAGGGCTCGTGGTGATGAGAGATGTAGTGGTGTAGAGTGTACAAGTAGAAGTGGCGACGAGGTGATGCTAGGTAGTAGCCAGTAAAAGCTGCTATGCGTAGCTGGTGACTATCGATAACGCCCGATCTCGGACGGCGCGGGCGGCGCGGGCGGCTTGGCGAGATAAAACGGGGTGGTGAGCGGCGCTCCGTCTAGGGTCCGCTGATAGCTGGCCGAAGCGGAATGGTTGGTCTACTGCGGAGCTCTGCGTGTTCTGATGTGGAGAAAAGTGGGGCTTCACCGTCGCTCTTTATGCATGCATCCAAGTGCGGGGATGCAAGGCCTCGCCTTGCGAGCCTCGACTCGACGCGACCATCACCATCACCCGCTGCGCTGGCATTAGTCAGTTTGGAAGCGAAGTGACGTCCATGGACAGAAAGGCTGACTGAGCTGACAGAGGATGTTTGTCAGCCAAAAGGCGCGGCCGAGAATGGAACTTTTCGGCGGAAGCAAATTTGGAGACGCGACAATGGCAATCTAGATGGTGGCCGATACGGAAGTTCCGGGTCACGAGGTCTTGTTGTGAGTTCGGCGGAGATGCTTGTTGTCGCGAAACGCGCTGAGGTGAAGGCAGAGTTTGACACGGGGCGAGGAATGGAGGGATCCCACTGAGCATCAGCCGTGCAGCTGTGCGCACGGAGGGGGGAATTTCGGGCCGTCATGGAATGTCTTGGGTGCGTGATATCTGGCACTGGAGATCACTGGAGATCCCTGATTCACAGTACACGATGCACGTGCTGCTTTATTGTTTCGCTCAGCTGCCCTACATCCTCGCTCGTTCTGATCCCTGCAGATCCATAGACTTCGATGCTGATCTACAGAACGACCAAGAGCACAGACAACGAATTACTCGTTGAGAGCATGAGATTCCGGAACCCCCGCCAATCCGCCGGTCCGCCGGTCCGCCCGAGTCGTCTGTACACATGGTGCCTGCCTTCTTCTAGGCACGGAACAGAGTCTGAACGTGCTTGCACCCAACTGGGAATCGTCTATGTTGACATTGCATGACTCATCAGTCTATGCTTGGCTCCGCACGATTGGGCCGAGATACATGCGTGGCCTCAAGTAGATTACCTAGTGAGGGTAGATAGCCAGCTCTCCGTTCCTCATGTCCACGAGGGGCCGCGACCGAGGGTCACCGAGGAGTCGCGATCATCTGACGTCGGTGCTCGTCCAACCCGCCCTCATCGGGCCAGCAAACGAAGGTGCACATTCTCCAAGTCGTTTGTCGACTCTAGTCCGAAACGGGTTGCCATTCACATTGTCGCAGGTGCACGGAGCGAACCGAGACGAGGCGGACAATACCAAATCCATCGAAGCAAAACCTGTCGCGTCGTGATCAACGTCACAAGCCTCTGTCGAAGTGGCCACTCGACGTCATGCCAAGCGCTCTTGCGGTCCGAGTCGGGCGACAATCCACTCCGGAGGCGTTCAAGAAGGTCATCTGCTCGACGTCGTCCTTGTGTGAACAGAAGTTCGGAATGACGATGGCCAGCGCAGATCCCGTTCCTGTGTGCCTGATCCTGGCCGTCGTTCCTGATCTCCGCCCTGCACGTGATCAACGAACGGCGTCCATTATACTGTTGTTCCGTGACGATTCATCCTTTCCAGCACTCTGTTGCTGTTTGGGATTGCATTCCTTCGCTCTGCGGAGGCTCCGTGCTCACCCCTGCGTTCCTCTCGCTCGCAGCTGCCTCTGACCTGGCAGCGCGCGAGAACACCATACAGTTCTCGCAACAGGGTCTTCGCGCTCGCACCCACCCACCCCTGCCTGCCTCCCTGCCTCCCTGCCTCCCTGCCTCGACCGTCCTGAGCGGCAAAAGAGAACACGATCTAGGATCCTGTATCTCCTCGAGGTCGAACTGGGAGTCGAACCCAGGCTACAAGAACTGAGAGAAATCAGAATCTTGTGTACTGACCGTTATACGATTCAACCTTCGATGTTTCCTGACGCGGAGACGGTGACCAGATCGCTCGCTAGTCCGGCGGTGACGGGCGAGCTCGACGAACTCGTCTGGGGTGAAGATGGCCTCTGCCTCCCCTTCATGTGTACAGTTACAATCTTCACGATGTCGCCTTCGTCTAATAGTTACGAGCTTCACGACGTCGTCTGACACTCGCCATCGAGGAACGGGTCGCAACAACCAGCAAGGCGATTCGTTGCATTTTCGGTCTCCTATTGGACCTGCTGGGAAGAGAGCTAACCGGGTTACTTATCTGATAAGACCAGTGATGCGCACATCTTGAAGGAAATACGAATGGCCTCGTTATCCCTGGTCCACTCCCACATCGCTGGCAGCCTATCTCCACAAGGATAGGGGGAGAGCACTAAGTGGCAATGAGCTTAGTCGCGGCTGACCTCCGTAGGGCTCCACCCAGCTTCCTTTGACCAGGGTCGTGCTGCGAGGTTATTATTACCCTTATTGAACACCACTGCTAGTCAATGCCGCCTTATGTGACGCACAAGGGGAGGTACGGACACAGATTGGCGCTGCTCCACCATTACGTTATGGCACCAAGTGGCACACTCCATCACCGAGGTGTCTAACACCGGCCTCATCTCGACGTGAAGTACACTCACACATGTTTTACATCTTGTCACGCTCAAACTGACGGACGACGGACGCGAGCAGGACGGCTGATGGCTAGTCGGGAGCCCCGACTTACGTACCACATGCCGCGGCGCAACAAGGATCGACGACGCCGTCGCCAACGCCGTCGCCATCACCGCGGATACGCCGACCGGCAGATGCGCGGCGACGGGAGCTGGGACCGTGGCCCGACCCGCGGCTGGCGCTATTTCTAGGTTTCAGTCATGCCCAGGCCACTTGCCAGCCATGCCTCACGTGGCAGTCCTTTATCCGTACAGATGGTCAGCCGCGGCTGTAATATCTCCATGGCTGTCGTCAAGGCTGTCCTCTGTTGACGGTCGATCAACGTCTGTTAGTTGGTATCACCACGTTGAGATACTATGCCACCATTAGTGTTCTAGTCTTTTAGCCATGTTGCGCCGTCTTATCGCAGGAGTTTGTCCGGGAACTCGAGACGTCATATCAGCCCCCGTTCGTTAGTCGTTATCTCCTCCAACACGGCAACTTCTTCCATATCGCTTTCCTATCGCGCTTTGCTTCTCTTCCCTGCCCTCTTCTCCCTGTTTAGTGCATGTGCATGCCACCCTTCTCCGTCAGCGCACTCTCTTCGCCGGCTGCAGAAGACTTACAGTGACAGTCAGACTAGCGCCCGAGACGTACGACGCATCGGGGCCCGCGAGGAAGCTACTGTCAGCGTGGTACAACCATAGTACTTACGAGACGATGTTCGACACGTCCTCTGGGACCGAGTTGCGGCCGAGCGGGTTGACCGCGGCTTGCTGTTGCGTCAGCGCATCCCATCATATACTGTACACCCCGACGCCGACTCACAGCAGCCAAGGCCGCGCCGTCCTCCTTGCCCATGCTTTTGGACATGAACTTGTCGAGGTTGGCCCACATGTCCGTCTGGACGCTGGACGTCAGCTATATCCCCTCCCCTTCCATAAACGCACATTCCGGGGCAGTACACGTTGGCCGTGATGCCGTACTGGCCGAGCTCGGCAGCGGCGCACTGGTTCAGTCCGCGAACAGCGAACTTGCTGCCTGTCAGCAACTTCAGGGCTTACATAGGGACCCACGAGGCGGAGTACATCCCGAGCTGGGGGAATCCCTGCAGTCCAGCGATGGACGCGGCGGCTACGCTTCAGCAACTTGAACAGAGGGGTGGACTTACCGATGAGGCGGCCGCCGCCTCCCTGCTTGATCATCTGCCGGGCGGCAATCTGGTAGCACCACATGACGCCGCGGATGTTGATCTCCCACAAGTCCTCCATGGTCTTATTGGTCGTGTCGAGGAAGTCAACAGGAGGGGCGATGCCGGCGTTGGCGATCATGACTGCGTATCAGCGATATGGCCACAATCGAGAAAGCTCCAGGCTAGTGGGACTCGATACCGCCAGAGTGGTCAGGCTCAGGATCCACTCACCATTGACGCGACCCAGCTGCGCGACAGTCTGGTCAACAAGGTTTTGAATAGACTCCTCAGACCGCACGTCACAAGGAATGACAGCGACGCGGGCGCCAGCGGCCTTGCACTCCTGCGCCACAGCCTCGGCCTTCTTCTGCGAGGACTCGAGGTCCGAAACGACGACGTCGAAGCCGTCCTTCGCAAGGCGGCGGACAATGCAGGCCCCAATGCCCTGTGCCGAGCCAGTGACGATCGCGACCTGCCCGTTACGCTCGTTGCTGCCAGTCATTGTAGTTGGTGTTTGGTGTTAGTGGATGTTCTGGTGGTGCGATAGAGGTGGGGTTACATGACAACAACAGCTGAGAGCTTGCACTTAAGCACTGAATACGCTGAACGCGCTGAATGCCAGCTTGATAGGAACCCCGGAACGGAGTTGCGGAGCTGCCAGGTGGGGGATGTGCAGCGGGGCATCCGCACGCTAACGTACGGTCCCCCACAGAGCCCACCGGGGTGTTAGTAACCGATACGTGTCTTCCGAGATGTGAGAACCAGGAAGGTGGTGGGCATCGAGGACAGCGCGTGATTGGAACGCTGGGCGACGCTAACGACATGGCAGCATCGGTGCCGGTCGGGTCGGACGAAAATCACCGAGATGGCAACCCGAGATACCGAGATGAGATTGGTTCGGCACTGCGAGCGGCAGTGCGCGTGACATCGTGGAGGCTGGTCGTAAGAGCGTTCCACCGAGCGCCGACAAACGCACACATAGAATAGGCAGGGCAGTGAGGTATCCAAGAGAGTCCAGGCCATTGATACACATATAACGCATGAGTGGACCTGCAATCCCAAAAGACACGTTTCTCTACTCGGCGACGACCGCCTGTCCCGACAAGTGCGGGGAGGTCTATCACCCCACCCTTCCCTCGTACGGTTCCTAATTAACCAGCCGTCCTAAGCGACAGAGCAAAGTGGGATTACGTTCGTTCTACATTACTACTAAGCGAGGGTCTGGCCACGCTACAGTGCTATACTTGGATTACTCGGTTTCGCGTAGCATAATAAAAGTGTACTACATATGAGAACTTCCCAACTCCTAAGGGCAGGGGCGGTGGGGGAGCTCCTCACGCCGCATGGTGCTTTCATCTCCCAAGGGCGGGGGTGGTGGGGGAGCTCCTTTCATCCCATGGTGCGTTCAAAATGAAGTGCGAATGGACTGCATGAGGCTGGTTCAAATCCAGGACCAGGCTCATTACAAGCCCGGTTTCATCACCGGCCTTTTGTATTCATCGGCAAAACCTTTAACCTTGCCTTCGGCAAGCACTTTATGGCATTTATGGCCTTATGGCACCCTGACCTGGACGGGCGGAGTACCAGGGCCAAGCCACACTGGTTTATGCGGAAAACTCATCACGTGCGGAGGACATGGCCGATGGCGATGGGCATTGAGACAAGCTTGGCTACGGTGTTCGGCATCTGTGAAGGTTGCTGCTGCGCATCACCCTCACCCGCGGAATGATGATGTTTGGGAACAGATCACGCGCCGCGTACTCGTCCCAATTGTCCACTTGCCCGCGTGCAGAATGGGTTGGCGATGGGACGTAGAGCGGGTCGGTCGCAAGGGTTTGGGCTTGAGGAAGTTGGCCAAGCGAGGGATGGGGTGTGACCAAGCTGTGCATTCTGCGCTTAGCCCGATGGCTGATGTGGCCACATTGTGTTGTGCTACACAAACGAGCTGCTTGCCGCTAGCTCTTTGATCGGACCCGGGTACCCCCACTTAGGACGAAGTAAGCTGTAGAGTTCCTCAGATACAGCTTGTTGGGGACGTTAGCCTGACTACGAGAATGCAATGCTTGCGTATCGGTGGGAAGTGGCAGTCGAATGTGGAGGGTAGTCTGCGAGAGAGACGAGACTTTTGGAGCGTAGGAAGCTTGGTGGAGCAGACTGTGGAGCTGGTGGATCCTCTCACTCTGCGAGCCACACACGCTTTCGTGGTCTCCGCGGAGGCGGCGAGTGGCCGCTTCTCGTCACAACAGTCACCCAGATTGATGCAAACGTCGTGGCAAGAACACATCGGAGGGTTAGGTCACGATGTGGAGACCGCTGCACAACATTCACGATCAGATCGGACGACGGAACAACAACGGCAGCGATAACGTTGATTGAAGATGAAATATGCATAGCGTCGTAATTGTGCGCTGGAGATACAAGTCGCAAACTCGTGCTGCTGTGTGGTGCTCGGCCCTCCTGGTCGGCACCACCACCGTCCCCGCTCTTCTCTCTCTACCCAAACCGTCGATAGGGATACTTTTGACTTCTTTCGCTGAGGCTTCGTCGCTCTCTCGGTCCCAATGAAACACCCATGGCCCCTTCCCTTTAGCCTGCTTAGCAGTCCTTGGGAGAAAGATCGATGGGGTCGACACGGATCCAGCGGAAGGTTGTGTCTGGAGTCCAGTAACCGGCCATTGCAGCCCAGAAGCCGAAGCAGGCGTCGATGATGCACATTGCGCCGGCGGCCTTCTGGATGGTGGGGCTGCCAGTAAAGCTGGTGGCGGCGAGGAGGGCAAAGGCAATAGTAGTGGCGACCAGGACGCAGATAATGGCGACCGACGAGCGGAGGGCGGCCAGGACGAAGAGGAAGGTTGTAGCCGACCAGATGGCGAGGAAGAGGCCGACACTCTGGTTCATGTCGGGAGACATTTCGCCGGTCACCTTGTCGGTCATGGCCTCGGCGATACCGAAAGCGGGGAGGAACATGCCGACGTAGCCGAAGCTGAAACCGCCAAAGGCAATGAAGATGGTAGCCCTGAGTGTTAGCGGGTGATGCGGTATGAGAGGATCGGGGTAGAGAACAGAGGAGGGTAGGAATGTCTTGTGCGTCACAGAACTCGGAATGATCATGGGGCGTGGAGGGCGGAAGTGATGACGAGTTAGAATACTCACGAGAATGTGTTACCGATGAACATCTCAAACCAGCCAACGAGGGTCTGGGTGATGCCGACGAAGAGCACTGAGTGTGAGCATGCCCAGCACAGTGCGTGGGTTCACTTACTGAGGGTAGGCAGGGCAGCGCTAGGGATCTTGATACCGCGGACACCGAGATTGATAAGGCCAACGAACATGAAAGCGTAGGAGAAGGCGATGAGTCCGATAGGAATCGGGTTACCGTACTTGCGGTGCTGGACGGGGATAGCCGGCTGCGAGTAGTCGACAGGGTGGCCGCCGGGCGTGATCATGCGCTCGATGTGGGCTGGGCCGTTGCGAAGGACACCCTTCTCGCAGTCGATCTCACCGGCACCGAGGTAGACGGGTCCTCCATCGCAGACAACGTCGGACGAGGTGTTGGAGTTGTTGTTGGGAACGGTCATGGCTGCTAGCGGGTGATTGGCAGTGGTAGCGTATTTGACAGTGGCGGTGGGTGGGTTGGCGGTTGGCTTAGTTGGTTGGCTTGCTTGGCTTGCGGACGTCGGTCGAGTGGGCTTTCGACAGATGGAGTCGAAGCAGTAGCTGCTACCGTCGAGCGGAACTGGCTGAGCGTAAGGGGTAGCGGGTACGAAAAGTATCTGGGAAGCCTCACCTCAGCGCCTCAAGCTTGGCGTTCTTATACGTTTGCACACATGAGGATCAAGTGCGGAGGCCCCGAGGTAGGGTACTGGGAAGAGTTGGAGGGACAGGGAGCGGCGGAGCCGGGGAACGGTGTACGAGACGAGCCGCTACATCCAGTTGCCAGAAAGGTTTCTACGCAAACAATGCTGGAGGAGAGATTCTCAATCTCCTTGAGCGTCTACCTAGGCTGCTGGTGCCGATACCGGCCAAAAGCGAGCGAATAGCTCACCGGCGCTCACCTCCACTCATTGTGATGTGGGGCCAGGTAGGCCAGGCACCCGATCCGATATGCCACACATCAGCCCCTCAATCAACTTTCAAGCCTCCCCCACATCTCGTCAGCTACCGACTTCCCGTTGTATCCTGTCTCTCGACAGCTCTGGCACCTCTTGCCCGCCGCTGGCTTTGCCCTTTCCAACTCTCCCCACGGTAATTTTAGTCTTTCTCTGTTCCGACGCATACACGTGACAGAATCTCGTTGGACCGGTCTTCATCCACGACCTGATGCCCGATCATCGACTCCTGATCATGCTCGCGTTGCACCACCGGGCTTGTTCTCTTGCCCTTCCCCCCTCGCCCGCAGTGGGGAAGAGATGACGTCCGGCACCGCTTACCTGCAGACGTCTGTAACCAGCTCTTGTTATCTTTCACCTCTGCTTGGTGCATAGTCAAACGTGGGATGCGCACAACCCCCACCCAGGTTGTAGGGCAACGTTCAGTTGGAGACGTACTTACCTTGCCCAGGTGTCTCACAGAAGGCGGGTAGTAAGTGACTACAGCCCTGCTCCTTACAGAACACCGACTCAACCAACCAGGTGTGAGCCTAGACCGGCTGTGGAGGAAAGGATGGTGGAGGGCCAAGGGATGTCAGGTCGTCGGCCGTGAGCGGGGATGATCGGTCACTTCCCCAGCCTCCTCAGGCACCAGCGCGCCAATGCATGAGAGCGGAGGATCGACGCACAGGCAATGAATGAGAGTGAGTACCGGAGAGCCAGGTTGGCCGACCTCGAGTGCCAAACTTGGCAAATCGTCCCGGAACGATTGTATCGATTTGGGTCGGGTATCAAGACGTCCGATCTTTGAGCTGCTCGCCACATGCCAACTGGAGGTCTGGAAGGAGTGCCTGCTAGTCTTTGCTGTCTTGCTGTTGGCTGGTCTCGGGGTTGCCGACCATGCCGAAGATCCTTGGTATGAGGCCACGGGGCCGAGGCAGGACTGGCGCGAAAGAGCTAAGGGAAAAACGGAAGACGGTAGTGGGAGCCCGGAGTTTAGCGCTTGGTGCCCCTTACTGCCCCGCAAAAGGTTTACCCTGCAAAACTCGATTGCTGCGATTTTGCTGTAACTTTGAATTCCGCGCATGCAGAGCCCATGCCCAGCTTGCCCAGAGTATACCAACTTTCTCTCACCTTGCCAACACCAAAATGCACGGCCGCCGTACATCAGGCATTAGTCCCTACCCATCAGGTACAATGAAGTTCACATGACCTCACGTTCTTTCCTGGTGGCAGCTCGGTCAACTGGATAACCGTCAGCAGCTTGAGCGATGGAACGAATAAGACTTCGCCGTCGCTCCGAGGCCAGGTCAGGTCAGGCCACCACCAAAGGCCGGCGGCGACGGAGACAGATGGCGTCCCGCTACGAGACAATATGGCGGTTACACAGCGGACGGAGCGTCACACATGGCACACTGCACAACGCGGCATTCGGCGCCAGTACAACCGTGCTCTCTATGCTTGTCCAGCCGCTTAGTCCCGAAGCAGCTGTGAAGTCCGCGCGATGTCCGCGTGATGTCCGCGTGAAGACCGCGCTCCTACTGGTCAACCGTCCACTTGACGAGAGAGGCTTAGCGTCGATGCCGCCCTCATCCTGCTCGATCAAACTCATGTTGATGACCTTCGAGAAACATCCTCAACGTGCCGTGCCATAATGAGCTTCGGTAGCGCCCCCTCCCACATATGCGTCCCGATAGCAGAGCATAGCAGAGCAAAGTATTGGGGTCAATTCACATCAACAGAGCACATCACTCTCCCCCTCCAGTACAACCTTTCACAGCTGCGGAGCAGCGTGGGGCGGACCCGCAAGCCCGGAGCTCTGGGTATCGTTGTTCGGAATCACGTTCCAATACAATCTGATAGGTGTCAGTGAACATAATTGCACGCCATTGGGCTCTAGCGAATCGATTATTCCGCCAGGTGGCCAGCCATCAAGGCAGTCGGAGCTTCCGTTCCTCTCCGATGCCATTGTCTCTTCCCCAAAAGGCCACAATGACGACCATTAAGCCCAACCAGGAGGTCTGTGAGAGCCCAACCCACGATTGAGGTCTATCACAGACCAACAAGGCCGTGAGGAAGCCCATGGCAAACTATCAAACCCTCAATGAAGCCACAACCAGTCCAAGGCCACAACAAACTTACAATGTTTGGATCAACGGGTCTGCCAGTGGCTCCGGCCCATTCGACACAGGGTACTCGAAGCCCAATAGACCGTCCATTGTCGCAGGCGCAGCAGAAGTATATTGCGTCGGATCGTAGAAATTGTTCGACCTGGAGGGAGGGTTAGGAGGACGGGGAATAGGACTCAGCGGCGTGATGGGATACACGCACGTCAACAGTGAGTCCAGGGTAGGGTCAAGCGTTGAAGAAGTCTCGGTTGGCGCGTCGGGCGTTGTTGATGTCGCCTGTCGCTTCAGATCAGTCTGTTGGATGCGCCGATACAGCTGTTCCAGCATCGGTAACGCTCGTCGAGCAACGCCAGAGTGCTCAGCCATCTGCTCGATGATGTCGTGCGATGCCTGGAAGTCTGCGCGCACATCGTCCGCCATCATGCTGTCTGGCACTCGCCGCAGCACTGTGTACTGGATGACAGCCGCGGTGTAGGCGTGGACTGGTGTTAGCCTCCACTTGTCGATCTTGGACGAGATGCTCACAGACCCAATACCACCACCCATACGCTGCCTGGGGACACTTCTTCAGCAGAGAGGCAATGAGACGCGTGTGCTTGCGCGCAGACGTGACACAAGTTGTGAATGATGCCGCATACTGCCCCAACAAGGGCTCTGTTCCAGCCGACACGGCCTTGAAGAACGATGGTCGATGAAGCACTACGCTGGTCAGCCCCATATTATGTGGTACGCGTACTAAGCAAGCCCTTGTTGAAGAACATGGTCGCAGAATGCTGCTGAATACAATGCTTGGTATTCAGGTTCGCACATTCGCCAGCATTCTCGCAGAAGTCGGACCACTTGAGCCACGCAGGCGCGGTGGCCTCAACGCGCCGTAGCTCAGAGTCGATCCTCACCACTGCCGAGTAGTCTGGCAGTTCCGAGTTGGCCAGGTAGTCTGCTATATGTACGAATGCTTGCGCGAGGCGATACTTGAAGACGTGGAAGACCGAGTCATGCGGTCTCTGCCCACCATCGGGTGGCATTTCAGGCATCGGAGCATCGTACAGTTGACGCGGGGCAGAATATGGCCGACCGAAGTTGAGGCACTGAAGGATGTCGTAGGTGACGCATTCCCACCACAGTTGCGCACGCTGAGCCTGCTGTTCGGGAGAAAAGCCCCACTGAGAGCTGTCCCGATGCAGACCTATGCTTCCCGCTGTGCGGACGCAGAGGCCCAGGATCTGCCATGCCGCCTTTGGCCCATCCGAGTGTGGCAAACCAAACAGGAATGACACCATCATGTGCAAGGTCTCGACGCTTGCCAGAGAGTGGCGCACCATGAAGTGGCGTTCCGGAACGCAGAGGAGCGCACTTGCGGCATTGAACAACGGGATCGTCCGAGTCATGGGTTGCCCAGAAAACGAGAGACCCAGCGCAAACACCATCAACACGGACGCCAACCGATGTGGCGGGATATGATGGATTTGCTCTCTCAACGATGGCGCGCCATAGATCGCTTCGAGGGCGGCGCTCACGGCTGAACGGTCCGCTGGGCGATACATCCATTCGACTTGGTCATCTGCGTGCCGTCAGCCCCGAGTCAACTAAGACGAGCGGCGTTCAGGATTCCTCGGCGGACCCGGGATCCACACGCTCTCACATACCGTAAACACGAAGCAGTTCATGTGCCTGCTCTGCTGGAGGAAATAGCTCGTGAACAGTCGCCAAGGCATTGCGGTCACTCGCCATGAAGGGGAAGACGAGGGTCGGGTGGGTTGACTTTCCGGTCAGCGGAGAGTCTCCTCCTATCTCGGATCACGGCCCTCACCTCGTCATCTTCGCACACGAACAGCGTTCCAGCGCCCCGACCGAGGTACTTCTGTCCCTCGCGGCCCTCTTCAAGCACGCCAGGCCCCGGCCGGGAGGCGGTATCGAGGTAATTATCGTCGCGTTGACCGTTTGGCACGCGCGCAGGGTGCTCGGACACCGCCGAAAACGGCGTGTACTCGCGCGAACGGTTCGTTTCGCCTGTGTCCTGACAGGTCAGCTGGACAATTTTGAACAACGATGGCTCGGACGAGATCGAAGCGGCTCTCGAGCCTCCTTCCCCGCCTTCTTGACCTGCCCCATCTCCATTCCCCACCTGTTGCCCCACCCGAGCTTCCGCATCTGGGTGGAGAGCCGATACTCACAGGTCCTGCGGCATTGGATGCGCTCCCAACCCAGTCGTATCCCTGTTCGTTGAGCTGGGACTGGAGCCTTTCCAGCTTGGAGCGAAGGTCTTCATTCTCCTTCTGAAGCTTTGCTACCATGGCCTGATCTTTGGTAGTGCTGCCCAGTTAGCAGGTCACACGCATCCGATCGATCGGTCCGACCTGCTCCACCCAACTCACCGACCAGGCATTGTGCCCGATGGGCAGATCTTGGCACATCCACGACGCACACAGCTAGTGCATGGCCATGACCTCGAGCACTGAAGGGTTAGCTTGTAGACATCGTGTGCGGACCGGAGTGGTGGCGCCCGCCTCGGATTCTCTCACCTTGAGCTTAAGGCGGACACATTCTTTACAGCTTGGAGGCCCGTTCTTCCAGTTGAACTTAGATTTACTCTTGTCTGACGCGGAGCTAGCAGGGCTAGGGTCGACCGGGGACATCTTTGAGGTCGTGAGTAAGTGTCGATAGGTGCTGATCACTTGTTATTGCTCGTTGAATGGGTAATGTGGGCCTGCCAACGCTGACTGAGAGGTGGAACCCAACTCCCACCAGTCAGCCAGGCGAAAGCGGAGGTATTTTTCAGCGTCGCTTAATGAATTTGATCCGAGGATTAACAGAACGGGCTTTGGTGGCAAATACCTCAAACGACGATCTTGAATTTCACTTTTCTAAACCGTTTCTTCACTAGTGTAAGGCGGCGGTTACCTCGTCGTCTGTTAACACTTTCCCGGCCCTCTGAGTGCTCTGGACGTGCGCATGCCCTCCACTACCGTTCAAGTAATGTGTATCAATGTCCCTGTCGATCCTTGAGTCTAGAACATCTAGCAGATCAACAGAGGTGCTCGGTGTTTGATCGGCTATCACTTATCACATCGCATTGTCCTTGGCGGCGTGGGCCGCCGAGATCCGACAACGGAGAGTCTCCAACTGAGCATAAACATTCGAGTGCTTGGCCATGAATGGTGTGTCTGGGAGCTCCGGATCTAGGCAGGAGATGTATCAAGCCGGAACATGAGCTTACGCCGCCGTTGAGGCAATGGACGGCACGGGTCTCAGCCAACTTCCACACTGATAAGCCCTCAACGGCTTCAGCTATGGTGTTGGACGTTGAGTGGGTACCACGGCATCTTCAGCCTGGGATCTGTCTCTTGACCACCAAGCGAACGTGCCACATTAGTTATGCTAACCTGTCCACACAATGAACAGATTCGTGATGCTTGCAAGCCGACCGCTGTGTGTAGGTAGCTACGGCGACGAGCAGATGGAAGTCAGCGGGGGTAAATGACGTCAGATCTGGGCCCTCCATTGCCCATTCCCGTCGCGTCTGCTTTCCACCACGAACGTGCTCAACACTTTCTCAACCAAGGCTCGCTTGTCAACATGAGCACATGGGTCGTCCACGCTAGCAATGCCAGTCATACATCCAGCCCTCCATCTTCTCTGGGCGGTGAGCTCTAGTGCAGCTGGCCAGCACCTCTTACATCCCGCGGACCCCTCACTTCCTCGTCACTCCTTCGTGGACGCGCCTGACGCACCGACAATCTACTATCCTCCAGGTATGCTGTCCCGCGTCTCCCATCCTTTGTCATGTTCACCTTCCTCTCACCTTCCTCTCACCTTCCTCTCACCCTCCTCGCGCCACGAGACAAATACTGAGAGTAGCCATGGGTTCATGGGCTGATCTATCGGCCGCTCTGAGCAACAAGGGACCGCCCGGCATCTACAACTCCTCACACACTCCTACCGACCAGTATGGGGTGTACAACTGTGCGTAGCGGCTCGAACTCCTCAATACCTGACGTCTCTGACACATAGGGTGTTCCATGCCACATGTCCGCGCACAGGAGTACGTAGTGCCCAGCGAAGAGTACCAACTGGTCTACGTCGAAGCCGTTCAGCGACACCACAAACGCACGCCCTATGCGTCGAACGTCTTCTTCAAGGAGGATGTCAAGGTGAGCCTAACGACGAAGACGGTTGTCTGACAGACACAGTGGGAGTGTGCGCAGGAGGGTCCTTATGCGCATGCCCGGTCGGCGAACGGCACCTCGACGCCGGTGTACTGGCAGAGTATGAGTGGGACCGCGAACCCGTTCGAAGAGGCTGTCGGGCCTGGATTTGAAGGCTCGACCTGTCGCTTCCCTTCTATCACTACGTGAGTTGTCCGGCTATGTCCGCTGGCTGCCATCCGCCGCCTTGGTGCTGTGACCTTCCTCGGAACCTTCCTCGACACCTACCTCACCCGCTGCACTGGCCATATGGGGAGGGACATTCTGACACCAGGGGCGGTCTGGAGGATTCCCGGCAGCACGGCGCCGACTTCCGCAGTGTCTATGCCGACCTCCTCGGCTTCCTTCCTGCGGGCTCAGATCGCGAGGCGTACTCTTTCCGCGTCACGAACAACGTCATCACCAGCGCGACACTGGGCGCGTTCGTCGCTGGCCTCTATCCGGGAGAGGAGGAGTATGCGGCATGGGTCCAGCCAGCGAGCTTCGACTCACTCGAGCCGAGCTTTCGGTGCCCAGCCGCCGACCGCGTGCGTGAGGAGATTCAAAGCGAAGACGCATGGCTCCAACATCTGAACGTTTCGGCTGGGCTGATGGCCCGCATTGACGCTGTAGGGGGACTGGGGCCAGATGACGAGTCGTGGCATGTCTCGTACGACCAGTGAGCCGGTGATGACGCCGCGAGCACATCTGACCCCAGCGCTTATGACAACCTTTCCGCCAAGCAGTGCCATGGTCTTCGCCTCCCGTGCTCCGTCAACGACACTAATGTGTGTATCTCGCAGGACGATGCGAATGCGATATACCGGCTCGGCCACTGGGAGTATGCTTATATCTACCGTGGCTCTGAGAAGAGTACCGCCTACTCGGCCTTGAAGATGGGCGCTTGGCTCCTTGAGCTGGCGGCGCATCTTCGAACTGCCGCCTCCGAGGCAGAGCGGACTGCGATCAAGTACAGGCACAAGTGAGTGACGAGAGGCGCTAAGGAGTACTCGCCACCAGACCGAGCATGCGACTGCTGCCGGGTTGTTCACGCGCGGCTGGTTCGCCGCTCCATCGATATTGAGGAGGTTGATTTGGTACTCGGATCTGACACCAGCTTTGCCCATGATGGCTCGATAACAGCCATCCTCGGTGTACTCCAGTTTGCCAATCCAGTGTGGCCTGGCATGGGCTCCGAGCTTGTCTTCGAGCTCTGGCAAAAGCGCCGGAGCGGAGGGGTGCGGCGCACATTCCCTCACCTCACAGGCGAGGCTGAAAGCGGTACAGGGCCAAGCAACGGCGATAGCTCAGGTCAGGGAGGACCGCGGCCTCAGGAGACCGACAACGCAAGCGAGGGACAATCGGGCCGACAGACAGGAGTGGGGCGAGACGATGCCGCCGGCAGTGGTGATATCTACGTGCGCGTGCTCTGGGGCGGCCAGCCACTGGTCACGAGCACCCCACTGGGCACCCTTGGCATGGTGGCGCTCCCAGCTCTTCTTGGCTATCTGGCCGACACCATCCCGGCGGATCTGGTTTCGGCGTGTGCGGCGTGATCGTGAGCAGCGTAACGAAAAGCCTCCCCTTCGTCGCTCCCCCAAACCGCCCTCATTCGCTATACCCATACCCCAGCCACATCCCTCCTGGCATATGACTCGCTCTGCCCTCCTCGTAAAGCGCCACTAGAACCATCCCACTCGCCTAAACTAGTCCCTGCTGCCCCACCTATGCATCCTGACATTTACCGCCGGCAAGGGACAGACGACGAATCCCAACTCTCGAACGAGCAGCGCGTGCAGGAGTCCGACTCGCAAAGTTTGTCTGCGTTATCTGCGGCAAACGACTGGATTGGACCTTGGCTAGACCCTGACTGCGGACGTTGCCGTGCGAGCGCCCTGGATGGTGCACCCCCCAAACTGGCGTCTTTGGAATGCTTCGACCTTCCATTCCCATTCGGCGTCTGATGCGTCATCGCTCCTAAATAGGGCCCGGGGTCGCGCCGAGATGATGTAGCTTGTAGCTCAATGCGCAGCAATCGGTGGGGCGAAGAACCTTGGCGCAGGGATGTTGTAGGTGAAAAGTTGGGATCTGGCGGAGCTGTTGTCCGCATCGCTGTACAGAGGCTGGTGAGTGGAGAGTAGATAGACGTGCTTCTTCCCCAACACTGGTGCAGATTGATGATGAGGTGCTCAACCCCTGCTAACACGTCTTGGGATGCACCGTTCAGTATACTCGCCTCGCTCGCTCATCGCACACTGTATAGTCACAACCTCCATCATATCATACGTTATGTGATGCAACAACTACTGATCCTCCTTTTGCTACTAGTGATCCGATACCTAGGGCGACGCCAAAGGCAGGCTATTACGGGCCAATTTAAAGAACGTCCTTGTTGCCAAGGTCGTTGCAGGCGGTGATGACACGCTTGACCATGGTCTTCTCGCCCTCACGGACCCAGACACGGGGGTCGTAGTACTTCTTGTTGGGCTTGTCGGCGCCGTCGGGGTTGCCGACCTGCGACATGAGGTAGTCCTTCTTGCTGAGGACGAAGTCACGAACACCCGAGAGGTAAGCGTACTGGGTGTCGGTGTCGACGTTCATCTTGACAACACCGTTCGAGACGGCGACCTTGATGTCGTCCTCGGTCGAGCCAGAGCCACCGTGGAAGACAAGGTAGCTGATCGCGTTAGCTATGTGTAACTTCGCGATACGGCAAGACGAAGTAGGAGATATGTAGGACCAATATGACACCTCCTCGCCCACTACCCACGCCGGCGTCCAACTGCTGCTCAAAAGGAGCCAGCAGAGGCCAATGGCGCCCACCGACCGAGGTCGGCGGCATTGAAGGGAAGGGCAAGCAAGCTCTAAATGTGGTGCTGTGGTTTGATATTCGCTGACCATATCGCCGCCAAACCTCATGGAAAGAGGAGACGGCACTGTCTAATTGGCCAGCGTGTGAAGGGGTGGGAAGGGGAAGAGTGTGTCGGGTGAGATAACATGGAAAAACTCACAGAGGCTTGTCGCCGCCCTTGCCCTTGAGCTGCTCGGAGGCGTACTTCTGGTGGTCGGCGAGGAGCTTAGGCTGGAGCTTGACGTTGCCGGGCTTGTAGACACCGTGGACGTTGCCGAAGGCAGCGGCGATCGAGAAGTTGGGCGAGATAGGGGCAAGGGCCTCGTAGACGCGGAAGACATCCTCGGGCTGGGTGTAGAGGGCCGAGTTGTCGACACCAGTGTTGTCGACACCGTCCTCCTCACCACCAGTGATACCGATCTCCATCTCGAGCCACTGGTTCATCTTGGCCATGCGCTCGAAGTACTTGGCGCAGGTGGCGATGTTCTCCTCGTGCGACTCCTCCGAGAGGTCAAGCATGTGCGACGAGAAGAGGGGCTCGCCGAACTTGGCAAAGTGCTCCTCGTCGGCCTTGAGCATGCCGTCGAACCAGGGGAGGAGCTTCTTGGCGCAGTGGTCGGTGTGGAGGACAACGGGGATGTTGTAGGCGGGGGCGATGGCGCGGATGAAGTGAGCAGCAGCGATGGCGCCAGCAATCGAGCCCTCCTGGTCCTTGCCGTTGGCAATGCCCTTGCCGGCGAAGAAGTGAGCACCACCCTGCGAGACCTGGAGGATGATGGGCGAGTTGTTGTCGCGGGCGGCCTCGAGGGCGGCGTTGGCAGTCGACGACGAGGTGACGTTGATAGCGGGGATAGCGTACTGCGGGAGTTAGCTGTGTGTTCCACGTTACAGTGTCCCCATTGGCTCCCAGAAGACGCAGAACTTTGCAGACTTCCCACTTCACACGTCCTGCAGTGTAGCTGGTGCGAAGTCTCGACTTGCTGCTCTCCAACGTCGCCCTTCAGGCCGTTCCGAACGGCGTACCGCCAGTGCGTGCGCCTCGACTTCCAGTGACTTACCTTGTTGGCGCGAGCGTGGTCGAAGAGCTTGCGAGTCTGCTCGCCGGTGAGGACACCGTTCTGAAATGGGGTCAGCGACTGGTAGCGACGAACGGTTCGCCGTCGAGCCGAGGAATGACGAGCATCCCTCAGCTACGGCGTTGACGTCAAGCGACTCACGGGGACACCGTCGATAGCCATGATGATTATTTAGTGTTGGTGGAAGTGTTTTGGAGAAAGAGAGAAAGGATGAGAAAGAGAGTAAGAGAGAAAGAGAGAGAAGGAAGATGAGGGAAGGGTATAGGTCGCGATCTTGGGCTGGCTGGGATTACTACTGGACGTGGCAGAGGGAGTGCCCAACGAGGGAATGGGGGTGGGGGGTCACCCGGTACAGTGAGATCATGGGTCCCTACATACACGGGGTCATCATCCCCTTACCCTAGTACTGAGCGGAGCCAGTCGACCGGGATGCCGGTTCAGCCCATCCACCTCCGGACCCCGATAGGACTAGTTTTCCCACGGTCATCCGTCACCCCATGACATCCCACTATCCAGCGCTGCGGTGGGACATCTGATATACCATTGGCTCACCATGGTTGTGGGGTATCCCCGACCAAGGCCGAACTGACATCACTCTGTGGCACACCCCTGGCCCACCAAGCCGCCCACTTGTGAAGCGCGCCGTCACCATACGCACGGCCCGCGCCGGGCCACTCCGAGCTTCCATCGCTGCCGCCACCTCCTTCCGGGCCGTCCAGATGTCACTCCATTGCGGGGTAAACCACACACGGACATATCGACGTCTGCGCCTCATGCCAGGCGGGGTCCCGAACATGCCTCACCCCCGCATCGCGGATCACTCTGACCAGCGGGCCGGGAAAGCCCGGACCAGACCGGGATTGACAACACGGACCTTACATGCTAACCCGGTACGAGCCGATTCTTGCACTGAAGCGCGCCGTCTAAACTACTAAGAGAGCGAGACAAGCAGGTGAACGATTGAGAGTAAGGTGAACGTGTTCGTCGAGTATGCACGAGCCTTTACGATCCATCGCCAGTCCACGGACGGACAAAGGGAGATCGTCTTCAAGCTCTATCGTCCTCGTCCATCGCAACATGCAGTTGGAGACGGTACCGGATTGCACCTCCTTTATTCGCGGAGCATCTATCTCCCGAGTACACAAAGCCGAGGCGGGCTTGCGCCTGGCACACCAGATGTCCGTCTCCATCCGGGAGCGAGTTGGTCCATGGTAGACTACCCGAACGGGCCAGCGACTGTGACGCACGGTCGCCCGCGGCGCTCAGTGGAGAGTCAGTCGTGTACAGGCTTCACGTTGACTGCCGCTCGTATTTGGCTGGAAATGGATGGCAGGGGCACATATTGCTGTAGGATGATGGCCGCATTATGATGCCACGCAGGAGAGCCAGGCGTTGCAAACTTCCTAGGGGTGACTCGACGCTGTATCAGACTCAGCAAAGGTGATAGCGAAGAGTAACGTTTAACAGATGCGACAGCTCTACCTTGGCCGTAGTCTGAGGAGGCAGCGGCAGCTAGAAGTGGCTCACTGACAGAGCCACAAGGGCAAGAAAGGTTCATTCACGCGTGGATGGATATACACGGATATACCAATTATACCAAGACAGAGTAACCTCAGAATGATTAGACCACAAGATTAATCTACGTCATTATATACCACGTGGCCGCCAGATGAATGCACAGATCAACAAAGGCGCGTGTGCTTTCTCTTCCCGTTCTACCAAACATCATCTTACCGCAACCATTATACACCCATGTCGGCCACTAGGACGGCCACCGCCTCGGCCTCGACCAAGGCAGCCCCTCGTGCGGTCCGCACGAAACGGGCGCCGGTCGACGCCGAGGCTCTCGCGGGCGATCTCGAGCGAGTCCTCAAAGTGTCGCAGCCAAAGGTACCCGCCAAAGCACCACCACGACGTACTGTCTCCGCGTCCTCCAAGCCCAAACCGCCAGCGAAGGAGGAGGCCAAGCCTGCGCCAGTGCGGGCAACACGTAAACCTGCCGCTAGACCGCCATCGAAGACTGGCCCGGCTCCAGAAGCGAAGCCTGCTCGCGCAAATAAGGAGAAGACGCCACCAAAGCCAGAGGAAGATCTGCCTTGGATGAAGGCGGGAGCCTTGTCATCCCGTGAGCGGGCACAAGCAGCTCAGGCCGCTAGCAACGACGCATTGCGACTGCTGGGGGAGGCGACACAGGCGGGGTTCAAGTACTCCTCACCCCCATCACAGGGCGAGTGGACACGCGCACGGGCAGAGGAGGTCCTCCGCTCAGGAGTCAACGGTCTCACCGTCCTCCGCGACCTGTACGGTGGACCAGACTCCACTGTTGCCCGCCGAGCCACCGTAGAACGTGGAGCCCTGGCGCTCGTTTCCCGCTGCATTGGTCTCGAGATGGTGAGTGGTTATGCGACAACATCGCTGACTGCCAGTATCCGCCAGCGTTGGACATTCTGGTCGATGTACGACCACATATCCTCGGTCTCTACGACCACGATGGGGATACCCCTCGACAGGAAGCGCTACCACCACTCACAGCCGAATGGGCGACTTTGTTCGAGTTACCGCCATCCACAAGCGAACTGGACGATGGCGTCCGGGCTGTTCTGTGTTCTTTCGTCATGTCCGCCTGGTGTTGCCTCCTGTCCTTGGGATTGCAACCAGAGGTACGTTACTGTCTTGAGCCAGCCACTGACTGCCAGTCCGTCCTTTCCTGTTTCGCATTGCCAGCGGAGTCACCTCCATCCGTCCACGCATTCACTCTCGCTCCCGCCATGCCGCTGTCGGCTGTCGGCCAGCTCGCTGTCTACATTTACCGAGCAGCCCGTGAAGACGGGTACGAGCAAGGATCAGCGGCGTGGCTCCAAATCCGGCAAATATCCGCATTCGCAAGCGCCATCTCTGCCTCGGCATCAGGCCAAGCGACGAAGAACACACCTGAAAGGGTGTGGAGCTCTGTCAAGCGGACGGTCACCATTCACATTCAGGGGCGCGGCGACGAAGCACGACGAGAAGCGGCTACCTACATCGCGCGCATCGTTGAGATTGTTGACCGGATATGGCAAGCTCGAGGAGAGACACGGAGCGCATGGTTCTGTGGGCACTGGGACTCCGTTCTGGACCTTTGGACCGATATTGGGCGCACGGTGAGTGCTGGCATTGGGCATAACTAACGTGTGCAGCTCGGAGACTCCAGTATTATCGACAGTGTTCTTAGCGCGGCGACGGCTGGAACAGCAATCGCGTCGACATCCAAGACCCTGTCCCCCAGCACTGCTTCATCAATATCTTCACCCTCGTCTGCATCGTCCTCTGGGCAACGCTCTGCCGCAGCCCCCAGGAAGGTGGTCGATGCCGCAGGCGCGCTCACGAGGAAGAGTGCGCTCTTCGCCAAGGCATTGGTCGAGGTCTCGGCTACCGAGGTGGCCCCCGAGACGTATCAACGATCCCTCGCCACTGTCGACCTTGACGATACCGTCTGCGCACTGTGCAGTGTCGAACCGTCAGATAGGTCACAAGAGGCCATCTCTGCCCTTTTGCGATCAGTCGAGAGGGTTCGCCGCGTCGTCATCAAGTCCCTCGATAACCCCACCCTCGAGAGTCCGTCAATCAACTGGCTCCAGAGCTTTATCGTCTTCACGGAACGGCTGTTCTTGAATCTCGAAGATGCTGGGAACTCTGTGCGCGACTGTATGCCAGGGCTTATCGATACCACCCTTGCCCTCATGAAGCGAAATACCACGCCGGAGTTTACCGCTCTCTCCCTTGACCAGCTGGATGCTATCCACGCCACCTTCGAAACGCACGGCTCTCACGTTGAGATCAACCCACGGGCACATTACGCCAACTGCCTCATCCAGAGCGCGTACTCGCTTGCACTTCGCTTCTCGAGGAGCGATGCGCTGCCAGCCGCGATTGAGCTCTGCCGCCGATCATGCGAGTGGTCTCAGAGCTTCCTCGCGCGAAACGGCGAGGCTGACGAGACGGTTCGGAGGTCGATTTCCGCTCCACTGGCAAAGCGTTGGGAGCTCCTCGGGTTCTGCCTCCAGAAGGGCTCAAGCAAGACCGTAAGTACCAACGGGCGAGAAGTTGTCTAACGTCTACAGGATGCGCTAGGCGCGTATATCAAGAGCTGCCTCTGCCTCGACTCGTCAGTGGTTGAGCAGATTGCAGACGGTGCTGCGAGCAAGCCCTTGCGTCTTGTCTTCGAAAACGCGACAGAGATCAGTACCTCATTGAAGCGGCCGGCCTCGCTACTCGCCCACGACCAGGACCTAGGGGCGGCCTTCGCGACTCTCCTGGCCGACGAACTGAACGAGAAGAAGTGGTCCCCCTCCGTCACTGGCGCCTTGTTGGAGAAGTTCATTGAGGCCATTGAGCCGAGCCAGTTCGTGCCGCATGTGCAGACTGCGCTCGTCTCGCTCCTTCAGATGACTCTCGACCTTTACGAGGCTCAGAGCTACCCACTCCGACGCCTCCGGACCATTGCTCGCTTTATGTCGGTCATCTCCTCGACAGGACAAGCTTCCGAGGACTTTGACTCGTTCAAGACAGAAGCGGACTCTCTCGCAGCGACAACGGAACTTGTCAAGGATGCCGCGTTGGCCAACTACCAACGCGAGTATTATGGCAGGATCCTGATTCTGTGCGCCCTGCAGACCTACCACCTCTCCGGGTCCTCTGCGGATGTTGCTAACGTCGGTCAAGTCGCACTCGATGCGAGCCGTTCGTTCATCTGCCCCAGTCCACCGCCAACCCCGCCATCTACATCAGCTTCCAAGCGCGTTGTATCTGGTCGTGGCAAGGCAGCTGTCACCTCTACGAAAACTGCCAAGCCCCCAGCTAGGACCACCGCCCGCAAAGTGACCCCGACGTCCACTAAGGCCAAGGCAGGTGCGATGGCTGTCAAGCCCGACGTTACTCTCGCTCTTCCGAACCTGGACGACGCAGAGCGGTTTAGCGATCTGCTGCACGCTCTTGCATCGCTGTTGGATTGTTGGGCAACTTTGTCCCTAAGATCGAAGCGCTGAACCTGTTGCGAGCCTTGCAGTCCACTTCCGCCGGCATGACGGACGCCTTCATTCAGACGTCTGCTCAAGTTGCCGTGGAGTACGCGCGACTCGGGAAGTACTCGCGAGCCTCACAGGTATTCTCGAAGGCCATCAAGCGGGCCAACGACCCAAGTGTCGCAGTCTCCCCAGCTGCGCGCGTGGACTTGCACCTCCGCCACAGTCGCTTCCTCGCGCTCTCCGGCCAGATCAACCAGGCGCGACAGGACTTCTTGGCTGCGAAGACGCTGTCGTCCGAGATCCCTGCCCCCGGGGCGACTGGCACGTACGCAGCGCGCTGGATCCAGATCTGCGCTGTGTCTGAGCGTGTCGCTCTTGCTCATGCTGCTGTCGCGGCGATCAAGACGGCCGAGGCGGACGTTACGTCTGCCATCGCCAACTTCGTCATCGCGTACAGGTTATGGAGCCGGGCGGCTTCCGGCATCGCACACATCGCAGCCAACGCCCCCGAGGACGAGCCTGTGGATGACCCGCCAGCGGAGGGCGATGCCGCTCCCGCCTCGAAGGACAAGAAGAAGTCGTTCGCTTTCGACGGGAAGCGACTCGGTGGACTGCAGTGGTACTTTGCAGAGGTAAGGCTGGAAGCTAGAAGGGAGCTGACAACGCAGGCACTATTTGCCGCCACTTTTGACATTGCATCAGCTCTCGCACAGCAAGGTTCAGTCAAGGAGTGCGAGTACTATCTCCTCCAGGCTCGCGGCATGGTCGCCTCCGTGCGCTCCTCAACGCTCGACGCGCGAACCGCGTCCTGCACGGCTGAGTTCGAAACGCGTCGTCTGCACTTCGACAAGTCCACGGAGGAGCTTGATCACGCGGTGTCGGTTCTATCTGTGGATGGACCCGATGCCGTTGACATCATGCGGATCAAGGGCGAGCTGTACTCGAGGCAGCAAGAGGTACCTGCTGCGGACGAGCTGTTTGCCAACGCCGTGGACCATCTTGTTGGCCTCGACAAAGCGTTCATGTCGGCTGAGTCGCAGATGCCTTCGTGAGTCTCGCGCATGGAGGTTACGCTAACGGGCAGGGCACGCAGGGACAGTCTCGCGCACGCTCTTATCGGTAAAGAGCCTCTCATGCCTCTGTCTCTCGGACACTTACTCCGCCAGCGTGCATGGCTTCTTCGCGAGGCCGGCTGTGGCGACGAGTATGAGGAGATCCTGCAGCAGCTTGAGCTCGTGCCCAGACCCGCTGGGAACGGGCCGGAACAGCTTCTGCTTGAGGCTCGCGTAGCCATGCACGACGCATTTAACCACTTCAAGACAGACCTGTTCATGAGCTCCATCACCGAGTCGACTATTGCCATGACATGGGCTCTCCCGACAAGCGTGCAAACGTCCGCCAATCGTCTCGACATGCTGCCATTTCGCAACTCGAGCGTGCTTCCTCGCGTTCCGCACTACTTGGCGAATATTGCACGAACGGGCAGGATTGAGGATGTCGACAGACGTGTGTCTCTCTCGCGCTCTGAGTGCATTCCAGACATCGCTGGGCACGGCTCGCCATCGACGACTGCTCTGCTGCGGGCACTCTTGCCTCCGCCTCACGATTACCCTGCACCGCGAGCTCCTGTTGCTATCGACAGCAAGTATGCCGACCCCGAGGCGGATGACATGGACTGGCCGACTCTCGACGCTCCTGCCTGCGAGCCTCGCGACGCTCTTCAGGCATACTGGGAGGATGTTCGCGCCAAGCATGCCGACCTCGACCTCGTGCGCAGCGACTACGACCTCAGCGCCGTGCCGCCCAACTGGGCAGTTGTCAGCATCACAGTCACCGACGATCGCAACACCATGCTTGTGACTCGGCATCAGAACGGCCACGAGCCGATTGTCTTCTGCATTCCTCTCGACCGACAAGGTCGCCGCGACGGTGAGGAGGAAAGCGAGCTCTTCTCGTTCGATGCTGGGGTAGCCGAGATGCGTGCCATCATCCAAGGAAACGACGCTTCCATTAAGAGCATCAAGGAGCGGGTGTCGATGGACGACCGCAAGGCGTGGTGGAAGGAGAGGCATGAGCTCGACACGAGGCTTAGCAACCTGCTCGCGACGATCGAGTTCTGCTGGCTCGGAGCGTTCAAGACCGTGCTCAATCCGCGCCTGGAATACGACCCGGACGCACTCGCTGCTTTCCGCGAACGGCTGGATCGCATCTTCCAGACGGCCTTGACGAGTGGTCAATCCAACGCACGCCCGGCTAAGCGCGTCCGTCTCAACGACACCCTCCTGGCATGCTTTGCTACCCTCTCTTCGAAGTGCAAGGATGAGGAGGTCGAGGACCTGGTCTACTTCGTACTCGACTTGTATCAGTTCCACGGGATTGCGGTTGCGCTGGCCGAGCTCGACTTCGACCAGATGGGCGTCGATGTCAAGGCCGCGCTGGCTGATCTCGAGCTCGCGACGGGCCACTGCGCCAGGGACAGTGAGACGGACGAGCACCTGCTGCTGGCTCTCGACAAGAACGTCCAGTGCTTCCCTTGGGAGTCGATCCCGATTCTGCGCGGACGCGCTGTGAGCCGCATCACGTCCCTTCCCTTCCTTCTCGACCAGGTGGAGCTCGGCTCGCGCCTCGGCGCAAACAACGCGCACCGGACTGTCGACGCGCGTCGCACACGCTACTTCCTCAACCCCGGCGGCGACCTCGTCAACACTCAGAAGCGGTTCGAGGAGCGTCTCAGCGCGCTGGAATCTGATGGCTGGGAGGGCGTCACCGCCCGCCGCCCGACCGAGGCCGAGATGGCGACGGCGCTCAGCGACTCCGATCTCGTCATGTACTTCGGCCACGGCGGCGGCGAGGAGTACATCCGCGGGCACAAGGTGCGCGCCCTTCGCCAGTGCGCGGTGACGATGCTGTGGGGCTGCTCGTCGGGCCTGCTGCGCGACCAGGGTGACCTCGACTGCACGGGCACGCCGTACGACTACGCGTTGGCGGGCGCGCCGTGTCTCGTCGCCAACCTGTGGGACGTGACGGACAAGGATATTGACCGCATCACGGCGAGCGTGATGGACCAGCTCGCGCTCGAGGCGGGCAAGGTGGGCGACGCCTCGGCGAAGGACGTGTCCGTCGTCCAGGCCGTGAGCAAGGGGCGCACGGCGGCCCGGCTGCAGTACCTCACGGGCGCGGCGCTGGTTGTATATGGCGTACCAGTGTATATGGCGTAGATGCTTGTACCATACCTTTGCATGATTATGCATGAGCGAGGGGCCGAGCGGGTTTGAGCGCAGCGTGCGGACGCGGCGACAGGAGCATCCCCGGGAAGTTGGTTCAGTCCCCCGTAATGTTTTCTCTACTGTACAAAGCTCTGGTTTGCTGTGTCTGGATCTGCTCTCATGGGACATGAATATGGCTGCCTACTGCGCTATCATGGCAGTTCGGTGAACACTCCACGTGCAGTTTGAACACAGGCCTTGACCCCAGGCTCTCTGTCCATTCCTAGCGTGGACTCCGCATGAAAGCTCCTGCTCTCCCTTCCCCGACTCTCTTCAACGTCCCATCCTCCTCAAGAAGCGCAGTATCGGCATCCCCGGCCGGAAACTCATCGCGAATCCTCCGAGCACCACCTCATCTGCTCCCACCTGGCGCATCAGGCTCGGAAGGTCTCGCAGATTCATGATGTACGGGACAAGACCACAGGGCACGAGCGTCGCTGCCCCGACAAGGAGCACGGCCTGCAAGTCGGAGGTGGGGATGCCGGCCGACGCTGCCACGCGGGGGAGCGCGTGCGCGCTGATGGCGCTGGCGGCGGCGAAACCTGCCACGCAGCCGCACGCCATGCGGAGGAAGGGGACCGTCGAGCGCGGCTTGTCCAGCGCGGTGGACGCAGTGCGTGTCTGAGGGTCAGAATGAATGCTGGGAGCGGGGAGCGTGTGGACGCGGTGGACGAGAAGAGGTACTAACAGGGATGGCGGCGAGGATGCCGACCACCGAGCACAACAGGGCGAAGTATCCGCCCGCGACCTGCCGTCAGTTGTTCGTCAGTCGTTCGGCCCCAGATTCCAAGGTCATCATGGAGGATGAGAAGCGGAGGGATACGCACCGCAGGGCAGAACATATAGGCCATCATCTCCTCCTCCCCGACCTCCTGTCCGGCAAGGAGAAGAGCCAAGACGGCGTGGAAACTAAGCGCTAGCAGTATGCTGATCACGACGTCCTTGCCGAGGCACGCAGCCAGGCCTAACGCCCACCTCGGCCATGGTGCACCCGACCGCTCATGCGATAGGGAGCGGGACGGAGAGCGTGAGCGCGCCCACGCCGTAAGCACCCACAGCCACAGGAGAGAGGTGGGGACGACAACAACTGGATGCGCGAGCAGTGCTGTGCGGGCCGCTGAGTTGGGCCAGAGGAGGGCGACAGTGGAGAACATCCACACGGCGTTGTCGACGAGGTGGAAGGCGTACAGGCGCCGGAGAAAGCGCAGGCGAACATGCTCGGGCTCGTCGGCCACTGCCACTGCCAGTGCTACGCCTGTGCCGGCCGTGGAGGGTGTTGCGGCTGGCGACGCTCTCTTGAGGTCGCTCATGGTATCGCCGTGTGGTGATATGAGCGGTGGATCCCGGTCAAAATGCTCTGCGGAAGCCAGTCGCGTACCTCTATCACGGCTGCTACGGTATTAGGGACTACCTCCACAGGCACGGCGCTCCTTGAATATTGGCATGCCAGTGGATAAAGGGGGCGTTAGTGGCTTGTACCATCCAATTTGCATGAATTCTGCACGAGTGTGGCTGAGCTGAGCAGCGCAGCGGTCTGTCGATGCGGCAAAAGAGACTGCCGCGATTATACTGAACCGGAGTCGCGAGCTCCCTATGCAAATGGGTCATCCTCCAAGTCTGTGGCCGCAAGAATTACATGTACAGCCTGCCTTCGTAAACCTGGCGGGTTCGGCCAACACTCGCCAACGACGAATACAATCATGTACGGCAATCTCTCTGATCCTCGGCCTCTACCTCCACTGCTCTCACGCTACCTCCTTCTCGCTTGTCTCTTGATGTTTCTTCCGGGCCCCCAATACACTCAGCATAGCCAATGTCCGCCTCGCCCCACCACCCATCAGGCGTGCCCCGAGCGCCGCGTCATCCTCCCCAAGCCGGCGCATGAGGTCCGGAAGGTTCCACATGGCCATGATGTGGGTGAGAGCAATGACGAGGAGTCCACATATCGTTCCCCCGTGTACCGGCCCGAGGAGCGAGGGACCAGAGACGCCGAGGAAGACGGGGGCGGTGATGCCGACTGCACCGCCGAGGGCGGCTCCGAGTGTCAGGCGGACGATAACCGCACGTGATAAGCGCGGGCTTGACGAGGTCATGGCGGAGGGCGATAGTGTCTGGTGTCAAATGCCGCTGGGGTGGGGGAAGACACAGAGAGGTGAGAGAGGGACTCACGAAGACGGCAGCGAGGGTGCCGGCGGCAGATGACCACAAGGCCAACAAGACGCACAAGCTCTGCCGTCAGTATCCATCCATAGAGCGGAGGGAAGAGGGAGGAGGGTGACCTGGTAAGGGAGACGCACCATCGAGTACAACATCGCCTCCGCCTCCACCATGCCCGTATTCTCAAAGAGGTACACCTCGATATCTAGAATACACCCAAGCATCATCCCGGCATAGATATGCCCGGTGACGTACACAGCCACAAGCAGGACCCCACTCAGTGCGCTGAGACCTGCCCGCCCACGTTGAGAGGAGAGAGGCGGGGGACGAGAGCGCGCCCACGCCACGACCGCGAGCACATGGCACACGACGGCGGGGAAGATGAGGATGGGGTACTCGTTCACAGTCTTGTGAGCCGCGGTGTCGGGGGTGATGAAGGCGAGGATGAAGGTTATGCTGGAGAAGACATTGAGGAAGTAGTATGTGTACAGACGTCGGAGGAAGCGGAGTCGCACATGCTCGGGCTCGTCTGCTACTGCCACCGGTGCTGCTGCGGCAATTATGGAGGGCGTTTCGGCCAGAGACTCGCACTTGAGGTCGCTCCTGCTATCACAGTGTGATTGTGTGATGTTATGAGCAGTTGGGAGAGCGAAACAAACCCCAAGAGGTAGGAACTCGAGGTCTATCCATCCACCCGAGCTAGCCGAGGAGGCATGCGCAGCTGGTATTCTTGGCCAACATCATTTAGTCGACGTTGGTCAGGCAACAGCCAAATAGAGGAGTAGCTCATAGGTATATATTTCGTCGGCCGCAGTCTATGCCAGCCGAACACACTTGTCAGCTTGTAACGTGGGCTGCAATATACATGGGACAAGAAAGCTACCTCTGTTTTTTGGAGCAGGCGGCGCCGATAGGCGGGGTGCTGCCCACCACCAAGACACAGGGGACAGAACAACGTAGCGCGCGTACGCAAGCACGTATCGCATACATCGACTTCTCAAACATCTACACTCCGCCAGGGCGTTCCGCCTGCTCGCCGATAGAATCCAGAATGCTCGACATGCCAAGGACGGCTGCGCCGAGACCAGCTTCGTCGTCCCGCACCCGCCCCACCGTCCCCATGACGTCCGCGATGGCGAAGTAGACGCCCGCCAGTGCAGCGATCGCGCCCACGACCACCTCGAGGGCATTAGGGCGTACCAACGCCGAGGAGGCGCCGACGCCGAGCAGCCCGCACAGCGCGGTGGCGGCCAGCGTCCAGGGCGCGAAGGTGCTGCCCGTACCTTGGCTTGCCGCCTGATATCAGTCAGCATAGTGCGTTTGAATGAGGGCAGTAGTGGTACAGTTGCAAAGTCAGGTTGGTTGACACCACACCGCTGTTCACGAGGTAGCGTGCACTCACATGGAACGCGGCAAGCGCTAGGCCGGCGAACATTGCAGCGGCGACGACGAGTGAGACGACCACCTGATGTCAGTGAACTGGACGTTGAACTCCCCTCGCAGGTGTAGCCGCGGATCGCGTCGCGTCATCCGCACGTCATCCATTCCTCGATCGACGCGTCTCCCTATCCAACC
The DNA here is from genome assembly GCA_020011015.1 of Cutaneotrichosporon dermatis. Lineage (NCBI taxonomy): Eukaryota > Fungi > Basidiomycota > Tremellomycetes > Trichosporonales > Trichosporonaceae > Cutaneotrichosporon > Cutaneotrichosporon dermatis. Next base: position 3,019,671 of record JAIGNX010000002.1, on the reverse strand, counting down.
ATCCCCACCACCACTCGTCAACTCACCATCTTCACCACCCATGCCCACCCCACCATCGCCAGTGCCCCGCCAATAGCCGCGCCCTCCGTCACCCCGATCGCGAGCAGAACAGCAGCACCCACAACCCCTCGCGGGCGGCCATAGAAGATGAACGCGAGCAGGACAGCGTAGACAACGGGGCTCGCGAGGACGGTCGCGGCGGCCATCATCGTCCCCGCCCCGTCCTTGCTCTCCCACGGCGCGCCATCCTGCCCGCTCCCTTGCCCGTCGCCGTCGTCGCCGCCTACCCCGCCGCGGATAAGGCTGGTCGGTGCCAGTGCCAGCGTCGTCGCGGCGGATAGGGCGAGACGGATGGCTGTGAGAGCATGGATCTGGCCGACGAGACGCGCGCGCATCTCTGGTGCCCGGAAGGCGGCCTGCGGCTGGGGCTGGGGCTGCGAGCCAGCGTCCGCGTCGAGGTCGGCGTCGCGCGCCATCAAGTGACTTTGGGAGTGGTGGGTGGAGACGCGCGATCCGGCTCGCGCGGTGGCTTGCGGGTCCTGGACGTGCCTGAAGTCGGAGGCGTCGGCAGTCGACCACCACCCAAATGGTGGAATGTCAATTACTGGCGGTGAAGGGATAAGTTGGAACTGGCAGATAACCATCAGGCCTCGCCCTTTGGACGCCTCCAAACCACTCCAAGCCCCGATGGTGTCCAGGACGTCAGTGCACAACACACACAACAAGGACAATGGCGACCCCGTGCATACAACTCCTGGGCATACCCCATTCTTATCCGCCGGTCCACCTGGCCGCCAAGTCTCAAGGACATGACATTATTTGGCGTGGCCAGGACCTGATGACCGCGAGCCACCGCACGAGCCGTCTCTCTCTCTTCTCCTCTCCTCAAATGCCGCCCACCTCCTCCAATATCCTTCTGACGCATAGCCCCAGATGGTGATAAACCCACCGTCACCGGAGCTGAGGGTCCTGCCACCATTCCTTCCACGCGCACCCGCCCCATGACTTGTTGCGCCTCTGTGTCATGCACCGGTCGTTCCTCAGCCACCATCCAATCTATCTGGTGTTCTGTGTGTATGTGTGTGTGTTCAAGAAGCATTCAAGGAGTAGCCCGATTAGGGAGATCTCGCGCGTGTGGCCCCAGTCCGATACATGAAACGTCGCCTGTCGCTTGTCTCTGCCCGCTTGCCCTTGCCCGCTCACGGACGGAGTCCTTTCGCCAGGTGCTGTCCATGGCGAACACGCACTCATTACACGCGCACTGGCTCCTTTGAGGCATGGTACTCTACAGTGACTGACTGGCGACCGTGTCCTGGGCGGTATATGATTGCCAGCTGACCCGTCCCTCTGCAACTCATCTCCCCATCCATCCTCCTCACCATCTCATATACGCTCACCATGGTAAACACTTCTTCAAGCCGTGGCCGCAGTACGCGGCCGAAGGCCCAGCCCAAGTCCACGCCCAAGAGTCGGCCAACCCTCACGGTCAAGATCCCCGTCCAGCCTCGTCGCTCTCGTCGCTCGCGCTCGTCCACGGTGGCATCTAGCGGTGCGTCAACGGACGACAGCGACCTGCCCAGAACGCCGTCGCCCATCGCTCCTCTCCCCAACCTACCTGAAGTGGTGGTGCACGACACCCCCGAGAAGCTTGGAGGAGTTGGCGACGGCCTCGTCACTGGCGTGAACTCGCTTGGGCTCGACTTCGACGTCTGCCTTCCCCCGCCTCCATCGTCGCCCAAAGGACCCGTGTGCTACGAGAAAACTGTACGCTCACCCAGACTTGCCCTCCCCTTCGCTCACGCCAGCGCACGCTGTTCATGTTCGCCGGCCATCTCAACTACTACGCTCAGTGGCCGCAGCTGCACCAGGCCATCGTGACATACATGTACGCACTCAACAGTGAGTCTGGGGCTCCCTAGACCGTGGAGGATACACTGTCGCGTATCTCCATGCTGACACCCGCTCTCCAGTGTCTCCGCAAGTCGTCTTCCACACGCACCGTACCGGCATGTTCCGCGGCATCGAGCAGAAGCATACGGCCTTGACCATAATCACTGGCTCGACATGGACGAACGTGTTCGAGAACGACATGCAGAACCTCATCCGCATGGTATGGCAGGGCGGTGATCGGCAGTGAGTCATTCATGAGCTATTGGGGGCCAGTGGTACGGGGCGAGGGCGCGTTACTTGCGTGGAGTGGGGCGAGAGAAGCATGTCGGTCAGGGAGGAGAAGCAGACTGGAGAGGAGCGAGGCGGAAGGACTACGCCACCGTGCTTGGTGCTCAGCTGACGCCAGAATCGAGGTTCACCGCATGCCCTTGGACCCGTAGGGAGGTGTAGGGAAAGAAGCGAGGACGAGGGTGGAGGGAGCGTGCGTTGTGTGTGGTGGCGTCCTGCGTCATGTGCGTGGAGTCGGCTGTGGCTTGTGGCTGCGGCTTGACCGGTGGCTGAAGCGAGAAGTGGACGAGGACCTCGAAGGGACTCTGAGATCCGTTGTGCGCGCGATTACAAATGTTGGGTGTTGTGTAGACTTGTTGTAGGGTTTGTTGTAATGAGATTGTTCATCCGTCGACCCGGGGGTTTGTTTGTGTGCCAACCATCGTTGTTTTGTTCGGGCTTGCCCTGTTACTCATTGTGCGTAAATCTGTGAGTAACATGCAAAAGTTGGTCAGGCCAGGCCAGACCCAGCGAGTCAGATCAGATGGGACAGTGGACGTGCAAGTGATAGATTTAGGTGGCACGAGTCACTGACTCAAGCACAACACCACAGCTGACCCCTGAGGTTCCGTGCGCACACACTCGACGCAATAACAACTGCCGCTCTCGGCCTCATCAGCTTACCTCAGCCCCCCTGACCGCAAGCCCAAGCTCGTCCATGCGATAACAGTACAGTGTAGTCCTTCTCCCCGCCCGCCTCTGCTCACCCGTATGCCACCCTTCCCCGCTCTCCTCTCGCTCTTGCTGACCTCGCTGCCACTCAGTTCACTCGCCCTCTCCCCACAGCCCCACACCACTCACGCCTCCTGGTTCATGATGATAACCTTGATCTCCTCCCCGCCCTCGACAGCCTCGAATGCCGCCTGGCTCTGGCTGAGCGGGAAGCTCTTGGTGATCAGCGGCTTGAGGTCGACTGCGCCGCGGCGCAGCAGGTCGATAGCGTTCGGGAAACATGTAGACGTGTACCGCGTGATGCCGCGGACGTCGATCTCCTTGTTGGTCACGGCGATCATGGGGAATGCCATGGTCTGGTGGTGTCCGAGGCCGACGGCGAGGTCTGGAGTCAGATTGCTTTCCCTTTGACATCTCCTTCTGCCTGTATCCTTGAAACTCACAGACACCGCCCTGCTTGGCGATGGCGATACCCAGCAATCCGGCGTCCTCGGCGCCGCTCGCCTCGATGACGCGGTCGACGCCCTCGCCCTCAATCCCGGCCTCGGCGAGGTACTTCGCTGCACGGACCTTGGCCGCCTCGAACTTGAGGTCGCCGGCGGCCACTCCTCGTCGTCATGCGCCGCATGCGCGTGCCCGTGCCCGTTGGCCGCCCCATTCGACATAGGCGCAGCCGGGAGGTCGTCGACGAGGAACACCTTGTCGAACACCTTGCGCCCGCCCGACACGTATCTCGGCAAACGCGACGCGCTTGGGCCGGATGTCGAAGCCGATAATCTTGGACACGCCGTAGGCGCGGCAGACAGCCGCCGCGATCAGGCCGATGGGCCGCAGCCCATGATGGCCACGGTCTGGTGGGCGCGGATGTCGGCGCGGATGCCGATCGCCACGCCCACAGCGAGGGGCTGCACGCTCCCGGCCTCCTCCCACGAGATGTGCTCGGGCAGGTGCGGGGCCATGTCGGCGGGCAGGGCGAAGAACTTGGACAGGCTGCCGACGGAGCCAGGGGCGCCGCAGTAGCGCACCTCGAGGCAGATGTTCATGCGGCCAGCCTTGCAGTTGGCACAGCGGCGGCATGGCAGTCCGGGCTCGACTGGGCGTTAGTAATGGCCGAGGTGTTGGCGGGACGCGAGCAGTATACCGCCGAAGAACGAAAGCTGGTCCGCCTCAGACCCTCTAGAGTGACTCACTGGCAACACGGTCGCCGACCTTGTGCGTCGTCACAAGATCGCCCACAGCCAGCACCTCGCCCGCGCTCTCGTGGCCCATGACGAGTGGGTCCTCGACAGGGATCGGGCGGCCGCCCACACCGCCAGCGGTGAAGTTGTGCATGTCCGACCCGCAGATTCCCGAGGCGATGACGCGGACAAGAACACCATCAGGCTGAAGGATAGGGAGGGGGCGCGGCTCGACGGAGATCGTCTGCTTCTTGAGCAGCACCGTCGACATGTTGGGCGGCAGGTCGAGGGCAGCCACCTGTGGCGGCTGCTTCTTGTTGAGAGCGTGGAATTGTTGGAAGTTGGCCATTGTGGGTATGTATTAGGTAGAGAGGGGAGAGCCTTGCTAGAGTACAGTGAGAATGGAAAAGAGAAAGGAGTAGTAGAGTTGTTCTGGACATTATCACGAGAGTTGTGACTGCGCGGATCCGGCCCGGAGACCGGAAACGGTATGGTTGTACCGCGAGTTGCCGGAGCCCACCCAGGGCCGGATCGGACATGGCCACCACCCCACCCTAGCACATCCCGCCCAGCTTGGCCGCACTAGACGCAGACACCCGCGGGACCTCTTCCACGTGCCATGTACACCACCAAGCACTACTTCACAAGCAACACACTCCTCACAAACACGACAACATGCATCGCTCTCTTGGCGTGCTGATCTAAAAGTCAACCTTGGGTATCTCAAACAGCACAAAGTCGTAGTACTCCTGCTCCATAACGTTGGCCCATTCTCCCACCAGGTCGTCGGTTTGGACCTGCTTCTTAGCCCTATCCTTGGCGCTAGCGAGGTAGTTGAACCGCGACGACAGCTGCTTAAGCGTCTTGACGGCAGTCTTGGGCTCGGGCTGTAGGCGGACACAAGGAAATCAGGTAACAGCAGGTGTAAGGCGGCAAGTCGCGGTGTAAGAAGGAGACGGGTACGGTACACCAAGAGGGTAGAGTAGCGTCAGCATCGCCATTACCACACTCCACATTCCACATACCGTGACGATGACGCCGGCGTACTCGGCTGGAAGGCCGTAGCGCAGCACACTCTCTACGAAAAGGCGCACCGTCTTAAGGTGCGCAAGGAGCTGGTACGCCTCGGAGAAGTTTATCCGTGTGAGGCGAAGCAGCTCGGTCTGCGTCTGTTAGCGACGTACGCATCCATTGCACGTACCCAAAGCTCCTTCTCCTCCTTCTCGAGCCTGGCGATCTCCTGCTTCTGGTGCTCTAGCCCTTCGTCGTCCCACTTGAAGTCGCGCACAATGAACCTTGGGGTTAGCACTCAAGCCCTGCGACCGAGCCCGTACTTGTTCTCGCGCGCCTTGTGCACGAAGTCGTCGTGGAACTTCTTGAAGATTGTAACAGTCATCAGGACAAACTCGGCGTCCTTGGCGATCTCCCTGCACGTGATAACCAATTGGATAGGAGGAGGGTGTATGGAAGGATCAGAGTTGAGAACGTGTCGTGTTCGCAATGATGAAGGAAGAGGGCGTCAGTACAGCTTCAAATTCACAAGCAGACACAACACTCACTGCGAGCTGCGGGGGACGACCATGGGTGCCAGACGCTCGTACTTGTCGTTCCAGTCCTTGACAGAGTTCCTACTTGTTAGACGCGTGCCATGGTAATCAACGTGGACTCACTTGGGCACGGCGACGAGCAGAGTCTCGAGGAACTCGGAGTCCTCCACAATGTCGCCCTTCTTGACGACGTCAAGGAGTGACCGCTGCGAGAGATTTCCCTGCTGTTTCCGCTGGAGCGTGTTGAGCGAGCCCTTGGCGAGGTTGTACGCCTGGGCCTTGGCCTTCTGCGTCGACTCGACCGTGTTCATCTCCTGGACGAGCGCGCCGACGACATCGAGGACCTTGCCGTCCTCGCCCCAGCGTCCCTTGTCCCAGCGCCACTGGCCCTTGCCCTGGCCGTCGGGGAAGAGGTAGTCCTCGACGGGGCGGTCGTTGACGCGCGCGTGCTGCGAGAGACGCGCCTTGTCGTCACCGACAAGCGAGCGCAGCTGGTCGAGGAGCTTGGACACGACGCTCGTGAACGCGGCATCCGTCTTGGGCAGCGAGTCGGAGAGAGTGAGGAGCGAGGAAAGGGTTCCAGCCTAGACATGTGAGCAATTGAATCTTGTCGTCGGGCCAGGTGAAGGAGGGGAGGGCATCGACATACCTTGAGTTCGGGGATCTCCCAGCCACCGCACACGGTGCTGCCGCCAGTGGCCTTGCGCACGTCCTCAAGGACAGACGCCGGGTCGCCGTCGTGCAGGGGCACTGAGAGAAGCCAGTATGAAAGATCGGACGGCATACTGTTGAGTGCCGCGAGATGAAGTGCAGCGGCGCGATGCAGCGATTAGATAGGTGTGCCGATGAGAGAGCAGTGCCGACGTCCAAGGTGGAATGGCGGTGACGACACACCAGGGTGGTGTGTGTAGCCACGGGAGCAATGCGGTCCAGTTAGGCTCGCGATGGTTCCTGACAAGAGCTACCCTTCTGGGACTTGAAAGGCGCGCCAATATCCAATCGGTCCAGAACGTCTCCGTTTATTGAGGAACCTCCACTTCTTGCCGATCACCGCTCGGCCAGCCTCCTTCGTCATCGTTGTAATCGTTGTACCGTCGTCCGACATTCTCGCATGTCCTACCAACTGTTCTGATCATCTGGCCACTCACCAACACCAAACAACAACAACAATGATCAAGACCTTCTTCACAGCCACAAGGGCTGCGTCCAGGATGGCCTTGGCCGGCCGTCCACTAGCACAGACCATCAAGCGGCCTGCGAACCTCGAGCACCTCACCCGCCGGCAGCTCTCGTCGTCGTCGCGCAAGGGATACGAATACCGGCGCTTCGACAGCAGACCGTCGGGACAACCCAACAATGCTGGAGACGTCATGAACTTCATGCGCCGCAGGGTAGGCGGGGACCGCGGAATGGTCATCTACGGAATAGCCGTCGGCGGAGGTGTGATCTACTACGTTGCTCAGTACGTATGCGGAAGCGAGAGGGCGGCAGAAATGGCAGCTGACTGTGATAGCCTCGAGCGGGTACCGATATCTGGACGTTTGCGCTTTATGGACTGCAGCCCGGAAGCAGAGACTGAGGTTAGTTGAGGAACCTGGAGAGGGGAGCAAGGAGGGCGACGGTGATTCTGCTGGGATACAGTGCATGGCCACGCTCGCTCGCGCGGTGGATGCGGCTCCTGCTACGGACAGCCAGTGCTGACGCCCAGATTGGCCGCGCAACCTACATGGAGACGATGGACCAGTTCCAGGGCCAGATTTTGCCTCCCAACCATCCTATTTCTCGACGCGTACGCACGATCGCCAAGCGCATCGTCGAACGGAATGGACTCGGTGTGATCAAGGAGGGACATACACTCAGCACCATCGAGGACGTGATGGGAGCATGGAGCCAGGGCAGAGGGATGGAAACTGCCGAGAACATTGAGGCGACCGAGGGCCCATCGACGAACGCTGAGTGGGAGGTGAGTTTTAGGCATTGGTTCCCGCCAGTCGCTATCAAATAGTAGTGGCCGTGCGTAGGGCTTGAGGCTGATCGCAGGTATACGTTGTCGACGACAAGAAGACGATGAATGCCTTCGTTATCCCAGGTGAGTGGAAGCCCAGATGGCTTGGCTGCATGATCTGGCATGAGCCACTGCTGAACATTGCAGGGGGCAAGATCTTCGTATTCACTGGAATTCTGCCCGTTAGCGACAACGACTCCGGTCTGGCCACCGTGATGGGCCACGAGATTGCTCACGTTGGTGAGTTTGCCTGGTCTTACTCCATTGGTCCAAAGCATCGTACACTGACTCACCGCAGTCGCACGCCACGGTGCCGAGCGTATGAGCTACATGAAGGTCCTCTTCGGCGTCAGTTTCCTCCTGGAGACCCTTGGGATGGACGTCGGCCTGACAAGGATGTTGGTGACATTGATGCTTCAGTGAGTATCGCTGCTGTATCACCGAGCTTGACTGATTCCCCAGGCTCCCAAACTCGCGTACCAGCGAGAGCGAAGCAGACAACATTGGTCTTCGATTGATGGCCAAGGCTTGCTATGACCCGGCCGAGTCAACCAGGTATGCTCTGACTGTCGCTACAAAGCTGACCGTTCAGGATGTGGGAGCGCATGTCTGAGATGGGCGGTGGTGGCGGCCAGTTCGACTTCATGTCGACGCACCCAGCGAACAAGAAGCGCATCAAGGTGAGTCACGAATGCAACCCGTGTCGGCTGGGACTCCTGCGGATGAGATCAGCAGGACCCAGTCGAACGGGTGCATTCGCAATCAATCCGTGGAGCGATGTGCTGCCCAGCACTTCCTCCAAGCCTCCAAGCCCATATTCCATAGCTGACTCTTCATAGGCTCTCGGAAAGGAACTGCCCCAGGTATGTCTCGGGTTTCGGCGCTCCAGTACACGTGCTAACAGGCCTGCAGGCAGAGGACATTGTTGCTCAGTCGTGTGGCGTGGTGTCTCAGAACAAGCAGGCGTTCGACCAGAGCTTCAGCTCGTTCCGGGGAGGCTCCAGCATGTGGAGCTAAGACGGAGGAGGCGAGCTCAGGCGTCATGAGAGGAGGCTTCTCGGCGGAATTGCGTCTTCGACAGCTTCAGTTTCCGTGATACTATATATGCAACAGAGGCGTTTCATACCTCTCCCGATATTGTCCCGGACGCTTGGGTGATGGGGAATGTAAGTGAAGGAGCTGTGGGCCGGCAGGAGTCGGCACGGGCGGCATTTGGCGTGTAGGTGTCGTCACGAACACTCACCTCCGGAATGTTGGAAGTCGAGGTTAGTCGGGTAAAGGAGGGGTAGGCACGTCTGTGGCAACGAAGCCAGGGAAATCAGAGTTCATCCGGGTTTTGCCCACCCGACCGGTCTTGCAGGATGGTGCCGATCAATTGTTTGGTACGCAGTTGGTATGAGGTAGGGTAGAGAAGCGCGCCATGACATGCCACACCACTGCCCACGTATGTTACGCGTCCCTATCTCTTTACTTGCAATCCTCTATTCTACTCATTCTCGTTCTTACAAAGCCACGTTCAACACTTTGAGCATGAGCGCACACAAGCATGACGCGGCGAGCACGCGCGACGGCCACGTCCCACACCCGCTGCACCCCGACATCCCGCCTGTTGCCGCGACCGAGTCCGGTGGGCCGGCGACGAGCCCCGGCGCGCTCGAGCGCCCGCACCGATACCGCTTCGAGGCTGTGCCGGGCTTCTTCATGCAGACGGGGCCGGAGCCCAAGCACGTCGAGTTCGAGGAGCTGGTGCGTCGCCCAAGATCATCGTGGTGTCGATGCTGACCGTCGCCTTCACCCACCTTCTTTCACGTTTCTTTGGCCGACTATATCTACGATCTGTCCGCGACTCGTCGTTGTGCTCCGACAACGACTCGAATCGCGCACGACGTCAACGCGTGGCTGACTACCGCCCTGTCTCGGCCCGCTCCCCCACTTTCCCCCACGCAACCGTATTGACCAATCCTTGCGTCACTGCGTCCGAGTGAACTACCGCTTCTTACCGTTCTTCCACCGACACAACGCGCACCCGCCCAACAGCTCCACCGCTCGTTCGGCCTCATCGACACCTCCCCAGAACGATGGCACAATCTCCGCAAAGCCGTCGAGGAGCTGCAGCGCGCCGCGCCCGAGGGCGTAGCGTACAAAGTCTTCTTCCTCGGAAGGCACGGGCAGGGATTCCACAACCTCGCCGCTAGCAAGTACGGGCACGAGGTGAGTCGAGTCGAATCGAGTCGTGCTCCACGAGTTCTGGCGCGAGTACAGCCCGTTTCTAAGCCAGGTGCTGTCCAATAAGTCCCAGCATCCGCTGGCTGCGGGCACGCCAACGTGCGTCAAGGTCGCATTACCCGCCTGTTAAAGGCGTTGGAGAGAAGATGGGCAGTGGCCGAACCGGACTTTGGGGATGGCGCGAATGTCGGGCATGGGTCGGTTCGTGGGTGCCACAGTGCCGTGCCTGAGATTAAGGCTACTCGGCGATGGCCCAGCGATGCGCGTGGCCGTGCTACAGGCCATGCTGTGGTGGATCGACCTCGGTAATGGGGCCAGGTTGGTCCTGCTTGCTGTTTGGTGCTTTGTCTGGAGCTGGCAAGATGTTCTCACAGCTGGTAAACAGCGCCGTGGAGGCCAGTGCGGGCGAAGGAGGGTCCCGGCTGGGCTATTACTCGTCGTCCAGCCACTGCCGCTCTTCCGAGAGAACATCGTAATACGCGTCATGCCGCGGCGGCGGCGTCCTCTTCCCTCGCCGCGGAGTGCGCTATCTCTGTTGGCAGTGATTGTTTCAATCGCCAGGACTTGCTCCTCGTCAGTCTCCTAGCCTCTTAACACCTTAACACCACTGTTTTCCTGATGCTGGCGCCTCAACCCCTCATTCTGTCTCTGCAGTTCAAAGCCACCTCCACTGAACCCCTTCGGCCAATCTAACAGCAGGTGTGGGAGGACCACTGGACGTACCTCACAGGGGACGGCGTGCTGACCTGGGGCCCGGACCCCGAGCTCACCGACCTCGGGCACTCACAAGCCCGCGCGGTACGGGAATGCTGGGGCCGCGAGGTCGCTGCTGGTGCTCCCGTCGAGGAGCTCGACTGGTTCGTGTCCCCTTTGACGCGGACGTGCCAGACGTTCCTGGACAGTTGGGATGGGCTGGTGCATAAGGCGCCGCAGGTGTGGGAGGTGAGTATCTGGTTGCTAGGCTTGTGTGTGGTGGCAAGCCAAGGGGAGTGATAGGTGAAGCCAAGCGGAAGGGAGTGATACGTGAAGCCACGTACTGGATTCACTACATTATCCTCCTGGCACTCCTTGCTTGCCTGGGAGAACTCTAGGCAGTCGCCGTTGTCAAACAGACCCGACGAAATGGATCTGATACTCAGGACTGGCGCGAGATCTACGGTTCGCATACGTGTGACAAGCGGAGTCCCCTGGTACGTACGGCAGAGGGAGGGACTCCTGCCAGGGACCTCCTCGCCTGAATCCCAACTTACTCCAGACCCACATCAAGAAACGCTTCCCGATGATGCAGATCGAGGAGGGCATGAGCGAGGAGGACGAGCTCTGGAAGCCGGACGACCGTGAGACCGACGAGCACATGCAGATGCGCATGCGTCGTGCCATGGACCGTGTGTTCGACGGCAACTACTCGACTTGTGAGTGGACATGCATTGCTCGCAAGTCGCGCTGACATCCAGGGATCTCCGTAACGGCGCACGCGGCCATCCTGCGCAACCTGCTCGCGGTCCTGTCGCACCAGCCATATCCTCTTGCGACTGGCGAGATGATCCCGGTGGTGGTCAAGGCGACCCGGCTATAGAGGCTGCCGACCAGAGCGAACGCCCGAACACACAGCTCCTTCAACAGCCGCCATATATTAATGAACACCTCGCCTCATCGTGTGCTCCTCTTCTGAACAGTGCATGTAATAATCTATCAATCTATATCACCAACAACGACGCCTATCGCGAAATCGCCCTACTAGTTAACAAGGACGTAGCGGAAGCGAGCCTTGCCGGCGTGGAAGTCGGTGAGCGCCTCGGTGGCCTTGGCCATGGGGCGGGTCTCGACCCAGGTGGTGATGCCCTTCTCGACAGCGAGCTGGAACATGTCGCGAAGCTCCTTGGGCGAGCCGATAAGCGATCCCGAGAGCGACTTGCCGAAGAGGGACATTCCCGAGACCTTGGGGAGACCGCCGTTGGGCAAGCCGACAATGACCATGTTGCCTCCGACCTTGAGGAGAGGGAGGTAGAACTCGGCGAGCGGCATGTCGTCCTGGTACGAGGTGCAGAGGATGATGTCGAACGAGTTGCGGTGCTCGGCGAGGGCGGCCTCCTTGTCGGCGGTGGCGACGAAGCCCTTGGCGCCGAGCTTGGCGGCGTCCTCGCGCTTCTTGTCCGAGTGGGAGATGGCGTAAGTGTCGGCGCCGAGGGCAGCCGAGAACTGGACACCGAGGTGGCCGAGGCCACCGATACCGACAACACCGACCTTCTTGCCGGGTCCGGCGCCCCAGCGCCTAAGGGGCGAGTAGACGGTCACACCGGCGCAGAGCATGGGGGCCGCGATGGTGCTGTCGAGCTCCTCGGGGATGGGGATGGCAAAGTGTCCACTGCCCTGGAAGTAGTCGGCGTAGCCGCCGTGGGTGAAGGGCTGGACCGGGTCGTTGGTCTTGCCCTGGTAGGTGCCGATCATGCCCTTGAGGCAGTAGGGCTCCTCCTGGCTCTTGCAGTTCTCGCACTCGCCGCACGAGCCGCACTGGGCGCCGAAGCCGACACGGGCGCCGACCTCGTGGCCAGACTTGGGGCCGGCCTTGACGACACGGCCGACGATCTCGTGGCCGACGATCGCGGGGAACTGGTCGTGCGCGCCCCAGCCGCACGAGAGCATGTGCGCGTCGGTCTGCTGTCAGCGTCCGCCTCCGCTTTCACCACACTCAGCCGCTAGGCTGATGCTAAGCTTCGAAGCCGCTCCACTCACACCACAGATGCCGCAGCACTCGACCTTGATGACGACGTCGTCATCGGCAAACTTGCGGGGAGTGTACGAGTACTCCTTGAGGTCCCAGTTGGACTCGTCCTGCTGGACCATGGCGGCCTGGCCGGTGAACTGGGCAGGGATCTCGGACGACATTGCTGAGGAGCTGGGTGTGTTGTTTGTGGGGAGGAGAGAGGGAGAAGCTGAGAGCGAGAGAGAGGAAGAGGGTGAGGTTGAAGGTGAGGAAGAGGACGTCTCAGAGGCAAGCATGCACACGTTCATATAGCAGCCCCAGCTGCAACCGAGGTCCTACGTCGTCCAGCATCGTACCGCGTCTTGGCAGGTAAGACCCTGCAAAAGTCCGCAAAAGCGTGCAAAAGCCTGCAACAAAAGCCTGCAAAAGTCGACGAAGACGTCAGCACGAGTGGAGGTTTTGGCCGGCCTCCACCGGCCTCCACATGGTTTGTCACCCTCCACCAATCGTTACGGCCGCGGCTTGCTGTATTTTGAAGAGTGGATTATCAACCGACGCGTCTGAGGTTTTAGATGCTTAAAGAACGCGATACAGGCTACGAGTCTCGGAACCGAGCGCCCGATAAGGATGTAGGATGTAGGCTTGGATGTCGTCAACTTGAGGCCGAGGCCGTAGGGCATCTGATAAGTGGAGGTGGCAGCTAATCCGACTTGCTAATGGCTAATTTTTTCTAGCCTGACCCACGTGCTTGCATAGCTCATGATAACACGTCTCTATCGGCCGTCCTCCACTCCATCTGTCCGAGATCCATGCAGGGCTATGACGCTTCCACAGGCTTACACATCTCCAGCTTGCTAAGCCAGCGCCGACTGACGCCTCGCCTGGCTGTCACGGCGCGTCAGGCTGGGAGTGGAGGCCATCGCGAGCTCACTCGGCCTCGGTCATGATCTCAGCTGGCGAACCGGATGACGACAGAGGAGGCCGTCCAGTGCTGTGCTGTTATCTTCTGCAATCTTCCCCCACCATAGTCGTTGAGTACCTACCGACGTCGCCGCCTGACCATGGCTCAGAGGCGCCTTGCCACCATCCTCACACTCAGCGGACACAGTTGTACATGGCGGCAATACATGTATGTATGATCGAAACAAGATGACGAGAATGCGAGGAACGCGACTATCCAAATCGAAGACGAGGCTACGAGGGCTGGGTATGCACGAGGAGCGCGTCGGGCGTCGACATGCGGCGCCCCTGCGACGCGGGATCGAAGCCAGTCAGTGCGAGGAGGTGGCGCTCGAACATCGAGCGCTCCTTCACCTCGTCGCGGTAGACTGCGCGCACGGCGTGGGCGTGCGCAATAGGGCTTGGGGGCGCCGCGCCGCGCGCCATGCCGACACTGCGCGCGGGCGAGACGGGGGGAGACGCTTTGGGTGAGTCGCCGCCGGTTGACTGCGCGACGAGCTTTTGCGGGAGGATGAGCGGGAACAGCGTGCTGTACCGGTCGTCCTCGGACGATGGGAGGGGTGCGCCAACGGCGGCGCGGAGCGGTCGTGTACATCTCGTTGGCGTTTTCGTCGCTTCGAGCTTCTCGAGTCGGCTGGTCCACACGGCGCGGTTGCTCATGACGGATTCGTAGAAGGACTCGAGTTCGGGCAGCACGTCAGCTGCCGCGCGGAAGAGCGGCGCAGTGAACAGGTCGATGAATCCGATCTGGCCCTTGGCCTGCAGACGCGCGTCGACGCCTGCGACGACGGACACTGGGAGCTCTAGTTCCTCCTCTAACGATGCTTGTTTACCCCACTCGTCAAGTAGGACCGCCGACCAGTGCTCGGAAATGTCCATCGGGCGCGTCGGGTTGCTGATGTCGGCACACTTGATGAGCGCCTGGCACACCATGATGCGGTCCTGCTCGATGAGCTCGTCGCGTTCCAATGGCTTCTCGCTCTTGATCAGCTCGCCGAGTTCCTTGAGCCGTTGGATCCACGCGAAGTGGAGACTCATATCAGTCGCCAGGATGGCGCTGTAGAGCACTCGTCGGAAACCGCGCGAGTCGAGCTTGGCACGTGCTGGATGTTGCTCTGCCTCGGCTGCAGTGGCTGGAGCCAGGAGGAATCCGAACCCGTGCTTGCGCAGCAGTTGCACGCTCAGCATGCAGTGCATGTTCTCCAGGACCGATTTGTCATCGTAGACAACGGATAGTGGCACCTTGGCGTTTTTCTTCGTGGTCAGCACGTACGGCACGCCTTGCACTCAACTCACCATAAACGCATTACTCAGCCCCGGGTGACCAACGTCGTGTCCCATGGCAGCGATGACCACAGCCAAGACATCCTGCGGCCGCAAGATCTCGCGCGCTCTTGTTGCGCTCCGTGCGACGCCCTTCTGGAGTTCGGCTTCTGGCGCACGTTGCCACGGCGGTGTGGTCCCAGGCTGCAAGTCATGAAGCCATTCAAATGGAGGCGCGACACCGACGCGAACGAGGAACTGGTACGTCGCCTGCAGGACGTCGATGGCGTGTACATAGTTGTGATAGGGGTTGGGTGCGTGGTAGATTGCTCGGACAGCGAAGAGCCACTTCTTCATGGCCCCGTATTCGATGCCGAGCTGGGCAACACCATCGATGTTGAGAACCGCTTCGAAGATGAGGCACGCGACGCGGAAGAGGTCGTATTGGTCGAGTTGGTGTGGACGGAAATCCCACTTCTCCAGCGCGCTGATCAGGCGTTCCCGTTCTTCTGGTGACAAGGGCGCAGCCATCCTGCAGAGTCAGCACGAGCATACCCGTGCACAAGGTTACTCACTTATCGTACTCGATCATCTGGACGTCGATCGACATCATTGTCTGATTATACATTTCACCGAGGACCTCGGCAAACTGGGTCGTGCTGTTGCCATCCGCCAGTTCTTGCTCATGGTCTCCGGCAACGACGTTGATGTGCTCGGACGAGTCGTCGCTCTCCCCAGCCTGATCGATGGTGTCCATCTTCTTGGATGCGCGGTCGAATGCCAAAGCGAGGCCACCAGTGTCGACGCTACGGCGCCTTGCAGCGTCCGTCGCACTCTGTGATGTCCCAAGGATCTTGTTGAGCTGGGCAGGGAAGCCAAACTCTGGGAGGGCGGAATGAGGCGGTCTAGAGGCTGCTGAAGCACCTGCCTCCGCGCGCTCCTGCGTGAGGTCCGAACTGAGTGCGCTAAATGCAGCGCTGCCCGCCGATGATCCCGAGATGACACGGTTGAGGGATGTTTGCGTGCTTTTCCGTCGCCGTTGAGACGAGAACGACGCTGACAGGATTTTCTCACTCTCGTGTTCGGCGCCCATAGACAGCGCTGTTGGTGTGAGGATGACCTTGCCGTCGTCCTCGGTCTGCGAGGACTGGAGAGCAGAAGTCGTTGGCGAGCCCAGAAGAGCCACGGTCGATGAGGTGCCCTCGTTAGCGGCATGCACGAGCTGCTTGAGGAACAGCACCGTCCTGTTGTCATATGGCGGGTGCAGGATACCACCGGTACCAGCCTCGAGGCATTCACCGATTGCCGACTGCGACAGACTTCCTTGGGCGAGGTATCCGAGGATGACAGGCTGTTCTTCCGACCCGATCTCTTGCTGGATGACATCCTTGACTTGGCGGATGCGGTCCAGGGCCGTCGCGAGGAACGCTTCCTCCACTTTCCGTGCGCGGTCCAGCAGATCTTGCTGGAAGCACACTGCGGACGGCGTAGTGCCTTGCGCCAGGAAGAGAGAGAGGGACGGGAGTGGAGGGGCATCACCTAGGGGCACAAGGACAACCTGCTGGACGTTCGCGGTAGCGCCCGGAGTGCTCAGGCTGGTAGATCGCTCCTCGGGGTCGGCGATCACGTTGGGGAGGTGCGTAAGATGCCTGATCACGGCAACTGCGGCGAGTATCAGCACTGACGTCTCGAGCGGCGAGAGTGAAGCAATGGAAACAGTAAATACTCCGGTCAACCGCTCGGCAATCATCTCGATCGCAGCGGCACGAGGCAAGCTACCGGATTGGCTCCGAGGTCAAACGGCAGGCGGCTGCAACATGGATTCGTGGTGGCAGGCGCTGCAGCCAGGTCGAGAAGCCAGCCGAGCAGGGGCAAGCGGAGAAGGGAGGAGAGAGGATAGGATATGGGAGGACAGACGGTAGGACGAGGAATGAGATAAGAACCCGAACTCACCTTCGACTCCGCTGGCACGGAACAGGTCGACGAGCTCGTCACCCTCCGTGTTGGCACGACGGCGTCCCATGGAATTCGGCAACAGTCCCGCGCCGCTTGGGTAGGCGACGCTGGCGCGGGGCTTGCTGAGAGCAGGCGAGCTTGCGATGTGCTCCGGGATGGATGACTTGCGGGGTGCGAATCCTGCTGGTGCCCTGCGGGACGGCCCCGGCGCAGCTGGCTTATCGATGGAGGACAGCGAGCTCAACGGAGAGATGCCGGGCGAGTGTGAAGTGGGACTGGGGCCCGAGCTGAATGGCGACAGAGCCGCCTTGTTGGACTGCCCCGAGCCGAGGTGCGGAGCGAGGCTGAGCCGGCGGCTTTGGACGATCAGGGGGTCGCTCGAGTCGTCATTGGCCTCGTTCGACGCCGTCCACGTCGTCAGCCCGCTAAGCCTGGGAACAGCGCTCCCAGACGTCCGGGATGCCATGGACGGCGGTGCGATTTTTGTACGCCCAGGCACGTTTGGCGAGAGCGCATCCGGGAGTAGTACGAGCACAGCCAGCGGAGATGATAGGGCATTTGGTCTTGCGCCCGACATGGTAGTGGGCGGCGACGACGAGGCCATTGCCGGAGAGTGTGGGTGATGGAGAGAGAGAGGTGGTCAAGGGCGAGAGGGCGGTGCTAATGTTGTTGGCGGTAATGTATACAATTGAGTCGACCTCGAGGAAGGCTGGCTACGACGCTGGCTTGGGGGGGTTAGCATGGCGCTGCGGGGTGCTATCGGGAGGATTGTGGGAAAGGGACACCGCGCTTACCAGGAGGTTGGGGACAGAGTTTCGTTCAGAGATGAAGATGCAGATGTAGTTGCAGTTGTGGAGGGCGTTGTCACCTGGGACTCTTTCTGACTTTGTCGATGGTTTTGGTGTAATGTTGGTCGGAGTGACGTTGGGGGGGGGGGTTAGGTCTGTCGATCAATGGCCGAATGTAACGGGGGGTTGTGAGTGGAGCTTCGAGCCCAGGGTGGGTGTCGCCCTGCACTTTCGGTGGAGGCTAACGGGTGGGTGGCTGGCACGGATCGGCGCTCGGAGCGAAATGAGGATTCCCAAGCCAAATTCGGATTGAAGATGGCCAGTAACGAGTCGATGGCAATGGGAGTGGGTGATATGATGATGGAGATGGATGCGATGCTGTTGATGTAAGATGAGAGTGGAGGGGGCAGAGAGGCGAGAGCGGGGGTGGGAGGTGAAGGGGGGGTAGAAGAGCGGGTTGGGTGGGTGTTGGATTGTGACGTTAAGGCCTAAGGGAAGAGAAGGAGGGAGGTAGAGTAGCTCGTCGTCTTGGCTCAGTAGAGATAGTCTGGTGTGGGGCTGGTCCGGCGCAGAGCTCGAAAGCAGATCACCAGAGCAGCAGAGCAGCAGAGCAGAAAGGCACTAGAGGAGAGTGATGACGACTGACCGGCTTTGATTTACAGGCACCTCCGAGGGAATACAAATCACATTGTTGCTCTCTTTGATTCATATCCCATTCACAAACTTACACGTCTAGGTATTTGTATAGTTTGCTCATCCTGCCTTTGTAATCAAATAGATCAGCCTTTCTTGAGATCTGGGCATGTTGGGCAGCCTGATCTCTAATCTGTTCAAGTCGGTTCAGTCGGTTCACTCGATGGCGATCTTACGCCGCCCGCTTTCCCAGGCACTACTCTGACTCGCTTGCTGGGACGCAGGCACTTTGGGGGCGGGGTTGAAGGGTGTCTGGAACACCACCCAATCGCATAGATCTATCTATCTATACCTTAAGCAGACTTGGGAAAGGCTGTTGATCGATCTGCTGATCTGCTAATATGAACACCTGCTAAGGAGTAGATCGTTATGAGCAGTGGCTTTTCCTTGGTAACGCTAGGTTGAGTATGAGATTCCGACGAGTGACACAGCCGGCCTCCACATCGGTTCCCACATAGTTCTGGTTACGCTCTGCCTCTGCAGTTACTTGTCGGGAACGATCTTCTAACACTTGTCCACCTGGTCTGTGATCTGTGATCGTCTGTCTGTGCAACGTACAACAAGTTTGCCAAGGCAGCCCGTGACAGCTCGATCTTACCTGGCGACGCTCATTAGATCTGCTGACAGTTGAATACCGGCTTTCTCTGGCCGGAGGAATGTGGCTGCACGTCTGAACAGGCACGACGTGATGACGCTCCAGTGGTGGGAGTCAATATATCACAGCTCGCAAGATACGACGGCCCCTCAGCTATACCGATTGTATCTCTGGGAGCAGTGAGTAACGCGGCGCAGACGAGGCTTGCCCATGACCTGACAAGCTGGCTCGGCGGCCCGAGTCGGTTGTGTGACATCCGCTATCGGTATCAGCCTCCACATTCCTCTCCCTCTCGTGACCACACCACGCCAGTCCACTCCCGATATCGACAGACAAGCTTTGCTCACCTCTCCCGATCTTCTATATCAACTTAGCACCAAGAGCATCTAGCTTCTTCCCACTCTTCTAAGCTTGATACTCCTCACTCACACCTACATCTCGACGTTCGAATCAAGACACGATGCCCGACCACATCATCTATCGCGGCACCAACAGTCAGGGCAACAGCTACGACAACCGCGTGAGCGACTCGGGCAGCCGCGGCTACCACTACTCGAAGTGTGTCCACCCACTCCCTTCTCTCACCTGGCTCACCTGGCTCACCCGCCTCAATCATTGTTGTCGGCAGCTGGGCTTGGGCATCGTGCGCAAAAGTTGACACCAGCACGAACGGCTCGTACTACTACCAGAACACGAACGGATCGACGTACTACAACAGCGGTGAGTCTCCTTCAGTCATACTTTCGTGGCGGCCAGAGAGCAGCCGCGCACAGCTGACCCCAGGATCCGGGTACTCGCAGTACACCTCGCCCTCGGGCGACACGAGCAAGTCGTACGGCAGCTCGGGCTCGAGTGCCAAGAAGTAGGCGAGGCGCCGAGGCGACCCTCGGCCATTCGTTGTCCGTCGAGAACGGAGTCAAGAATGGAGACGGAGGGTGGGGAATGCGAGCAGGAAGGAATAGTCCCGAGATAGGCGGATGAAGCGAGCTAGTTACGAGCGTGGGTCTGTGCGGTGGCTGTCGTGGTGTGCGAGCTCGATTTGGGGTGAGCGACAGCGGGGAATGTCATTGTGCGCCAGCCTCGATGGCTGAAGGCTGAGGCATTGCTTCCGGCTGTGAGCGAGCGTCCTGCCGACTGGAATCTGGGGAGCCACTGACAGCTGACTGCTGCCTGGACTGATACTCACCTCGGCACGCGGATCCATACCCCGCGCCCCGCGCCCCGCGCCCCGTTAGACTGCCCCCGAACGCCCGAACGCCAAGCCCTCCCGCCTCTCTGATCCTCTGATCCTCTGAGAGGTCTAACCAATATTCCGTCACGGATAGCCAGAATCCAGAACACAGGGCGAGCACGGGCCGGCGGACATGTCTCGGCCCCGCACTGATCGTCGGCACTGATCGCTGCCAGCTGCCTGCCCAAGCCTTTGTCCCATTGTTCTCCCGCGCTTTGTGGATTCACGCTCGCACCGAGGCCTATCCGTGGCCGGTACCCCGCTCGCCCCTGCTCTCGCCCCTGCTCTCGCTTCGCTTGGCACTCGAGTCGCGAACATTACATTCCGCGGCGCTTAGATCGCCGAACCTCGATATCACCGCCACTTCGTCCTCATCCTTCTATTGGCACAACGGGCTCGAGTGCGACATTTACCCACTGGCCGCTGTCAATCCTGCGCGTCGAACGCCGGGAGCAATGGCCCTTCCCAGAGCGAGCTCAGCTGACTGCCCGCGAGGATGCATTGGCCGTCCTCATGTCCGCGAACGGCCTTTGCTCTTGCCAGCAAGTCACCATCCTCACGTCCCGCGAGCGGCCTTTGCTCCTACCAGCACGTCACCATTGTTCGTCGCCCCGAAGCACAGCGCGCGCTCAGACCTGGCCAAAGCCATGGCCAGCCATCTGCTCAGCTGCGCGTCTCCCCCCACATACCTAGCCCTTGACTCTCCATGTCCAGGTTCCGGTCATCCAGGAAACCAGGAGTCCCACTCATTACTGTATCGTCGGGCTGCACCCTCCCCAGCACTCCACCCAGCCCGCCAGCCCGCCAGTCTGGCCACAGCCGAGAACATCGCTCCCTGTGCCCCGAGCGTCAGCCACGGAACAAGGAAATGAGCGACACACAAGTCATACTTTGGGACTGGCAAGTTGGCGCCACAGCATCCTCCTTTGGCACACTCCTTGCTCTCGCCTCCCTCCTTCGGCGTCATCGACCACGCCGTGCTTCTGTCCGCCTCTTCGCTTCTCGGCCACCGAGCCCCCGTTCCTCGATACACATCCTCCACGCCGCCCTCGCCGCCCACCCCGTCCTCTCTGTCCTCTCGCCTGCTCTCTCCAGACCGCCGCTTCTCGGCTTCCGGCACACACACAGATTAACGCCTCGTACGCCACCTCACCTCCTCCCCTTCCCCCTCCCCTTGCTAAGGCCATCCAAGACGCCCGATCTGTCCTCCCTGGCCCCGGCCGGACCAGGCCAGGCCCGCCACACCCACACCCACACCCACACACCCGGCCACACACACTCGTACCAGTCGAGACAAACGCGCCAGACCGGATTGTCGGTAGCGAGCAGGCTTCGTCTTCAGTCTGTGTGGATGCGTCACCGCTGCTTCTTAAGATGGTGCAAGGTCGTGCTCCACTCTTCCACCGTTGTTCTTCATCACCGTCTTGAGCACCGACTATTGCTGCCACTTTCAACACCACTGTCAGCTCTATCCTCCATCCTCGCATCAGCACACCTTTGCCACCAGCACGTCGCCACACGCTCCCCCCTCACACCGGCACTTCGCCACACCCTCGACGACACCCTCGACGCTCCACCCGCAGCCACAATGGACGTAAGTGCGGCTCCCTACTACCACCGCAGCTAGCGCACGCTCACACCAGTCCCCCTCCGGCGTATCGATCTCGTACGGCCCCTTCGACCCCATCGGCCCCGACGAGGTCGTCGTGCAGATCCCCATCGAGTGGGTGGGGCCGGCCGAGTCGTAGTCGAGAGAGGCAGTGAGTACCGCGACTGTCGCTCGCTCGAACCGCAACTGACTCGCTCGAACCGCTCCGAGCGCAAAGCTGCACGTGCAGAACGCTGACGCGCAGAACTAGCTTCTCTCCGGTGCCGGTTCCGCGTCCCGTGTCTTGCCGTAGTGCATTTGCACTGGTCATCCTCACTGTAAACGCGGCGGTTACATCCGCCCATCCCTCATCCTCAGCCTTCATCCCTCATCCCCCATCCCTCATCCCTCGACCTCATCCACCACATACAACCGCCTCATCCGACCTGGCAGGCGACCCGCCCTGCCTACCCACACTGCATTGTACCGCGCCGTCTACCTCGCACCATCTATCTATCTACATAATGTATCTATGCATGCCGACCTAACATGGCGATATCCGCCTTTGCCCCCCTTACCTCTCCGATTTCAGATCCCCACTTGTCTCACGAGCGCACGCTCCTGTCACATCTAGCTCGCATCCTCGCACCCTCTCAGCACCCCACACCCCACACCCAACCCCCCACCCCGCACCCCTCCTCCGCAGTACGCACCAGTACCAGCAGGGCAGGCGCGACGGGCCACGGGCTTGCCGGCGGCTACGTGCGGAATGTCCCTGTCTCCCAGCCAAAATCGACCCCGTGTCCGAACTTTCCCACCGCTTGCCGCACCTCCACAGCACAGAGCTTGCCGCTCGCTGCGGTTATCGACTCATGGCGTCCCCATCGATCTAGCGATAACGACAGATCGCCCCAACTCCCCACCGGGGTGGGAGGTTGTGGGGTCCCGTGCGTGCTGGGATGCATACATCTACCTACATACATAGGATGAGCTGCTAGGTACTGTATCCTTCAGCTCGCCACCACCTCCCGCTCATCGCCTCCTCGTATCCCTCGCGCGGTATCCGTTAAAGAGTTCCAGATAGCCTAGTCCCACCCACCAACATGAACTCTACGGTATGTCCTTGCCTAATGTTTGGGCTGTGTTAGTGCTGATCGCAGTACACCACGCCCGCATCAGCGCAGATGGCGCAGAACGAGAGCAGAAGAGAACACGAGACGGCCGACGCGTACTGGTACTCGTACCTCGGCCTGGCGGAGTAGGCGCCGGCATAGAACAGACCACGGACACTAGGAGGGATATGAGTGTGTAAAACAGCTATAGACAAGGGGCATGGGTATAGGAGTATAGGACGGAGATGCATTAATAGACATCTACACACCGAACGCGTGGCCCTGCGAGCTGGCTGGCGCGAGTTGCCAGGCTTGAGTATGAGAAGGATCAGGCGACTGGCCTGTTGACCCATGCCAAATACTGTACTCAGTCGACAGTCAAGCCATACAGGCTAGAGGGGGTAAGCTGCATGGCCGTTGTTGATTGTTGATTCTCACCGCCTGTCCGCGCATCGCGCCCCAACCGACTCACGATCACACGACCTCTCCCCGAGTACACCCTCTTCTCCCCATAGTCTCTCACCCTCACAACTCGCAACGTCGCACCCTCACAACTTCACTACCTCGCACCCTCACAACCCCGCTGTGCAGTGCTTCGCGATCGCCTCGGAGCTGGCTCGGCCTATGTCGTCACGATCGCCGCCCCAGGATCCCATGCCGGTGTCGGGGTCGGGGCGGGGTCGAGCTTGGGGCCGTCGGGAGGGGCTCGGCTCGGGGTATCTGTATACATAACGGCGTTGTCGCAGGTTACATCACTTCAAGTCTGTCTTCTTCTCATCACTTCACGAACGTTCTCCTCACTCATCACTCCGACGTTCTCCTCTTCACCGCGTCTTCTTGAAGTTCACTTCCTCTCCACCCCCTAAGCTAGTAGCACCCCAGCACCCACCGGCCCAACACCATGACTCCCGCGACCGCCACGCTCAAGCGCCAGACGCGCCTGACCACCCTCTTGGCCCACGACGACGGAGAGGCGTACCCGCGGCACGCGCTCCGCATCGCTCCTATCATCGTGAGCGCTCCTCTCTAATGCCTCCACCCCCCCAGCCGCTCACGGCAGATGTCGCAAGCGTCGGAAGGGTCGAGGCGGCGCCGCGCGACGTTCGTCGTCGGGTGCGATGGCGACGACGGATGTCCGATGTGTGCGCGGGACTCGAGTGAGGACGAGAGCGAGGGCGAGCCGGCGGAGGAGTAGCGGCGACGAGGAGGTGAGTGCCACTCTCGACTTCCCAATATCCCACGCAGCCGACAGCCCGCCACATTCCGGCTTGCGGAGTACCCGTAACAGCGCGCAGGAGTTGGTGGCTGGCAGCTGGTGGGATTCTGGCCACAGCTCGGTCCGACCTCGACATTGCTGCATTACCCCAACGCGCATCGGTGGTGACTGACAACAAGGCAAACAAAACTGAAACGCGCCCTGCACGATCGCCCTCTGGAACAGCTCGCTCCACGAGTCCAGACCTGCACATTCGGCTCGGCTCAGCGTTCGGGAGAAGGCGAGGGAATGGCCGGCTCGGGCGGTGATCGATAGGCGTTGTCGTGGGGCTCATTGTGTAGTGTGGAGCCAAGGGGACGAAACGAGGGGATCCAGAGACGGTGGGGAGTAGGGAACTAGGGAAAACAAAAGTAGAGAAGCAGACAATGTAGCATGCTCTGTGAGTGTGGTCGTGGGACGTTGTGAGTTGAAGAGAGTTGAAGAGATCTGTGTTTGTGGCGTTGTGGAGTTGTGGATCGTTGAGGACAGGCCGACAATGGCCATGAGAGCGAGGGAGAGTATGGGAGTGGTTGAGAGCTGAAGAGGAAGGCGCTGTCGTGCGAATCGTCAAGCCGAAGAGCCTCAGCGGTGGATGAGCCGTGGCGTAGCAGTCATACATAGAGACGCCGATATCACCTTCCTTCCCCATTCTGTCGCCACCACACTTCTTTGCCCCCTTCGCCACCTCCATTCGGGTTCTACTCCACCTACAGTATCTTCTAGTCTTCAGAGTCACCCTCGAAATGGTACGTGCTCCACCCTCCACCTTCTAGTCTCGTCTCGTGTCTTCTGGTCTGGGTTGGCGCTCTACTGCCGAGGTCCAAGCGCACTTCGCCCCGACCACTCGCACACTTCCACGTCCTCGCACCCCATAGCTGCCCACTCGCAAGCTCGCCCTCCCCCTTCCCCCCTACTGACTCCAGACCGCCACACGCTTCACGCCCACATCCCCGCCCTCGTATCCCTCCACATGCGCCCGCCGCTGGGGCCGGTGCCGATACACACGGGGCGATAGTGGATGCAGCTGTCTCCAGCTGGCATTCCCCGATCCGTGTCCCGTCGCCTCCACCCTGTCCCCGCCCTCGCTTTCGCCCTCGCCATCGCTGTTGGCCTGGACCTCGTCCTCGCCCTCGCCCTCGTTCTCGCCCTTGCCTGCGCCATCCGTGGCACTCTCGCTCTCACTCCCACTCGCCCTCTCCCCGCCACAGGCACAGCCACAGCCAAAGGCAGAACCAGAGTCACCCTCGCACTCACCCGCGCCACTCTCGCACTCCTACCTCGCCTCCGTCCTCCGCCACATACTCGCCAATCCCCTCCCGCGCCCCGCGGGCTAGAAGCGAGAGCACCAGTGAGAGCACGCGGGCAGGTTGGGTGTCGCGGCACCACCTCGGCTCAGGCGAGCGCACACGCCTCATCAGGCTCGCACCAGCAGTTGAGAGATAGCGTGCCACTCCACATTCCCGAACATCTCCACGACCCGACCATTTACAGTATCTAGGGACCTCTCCACTCGGGTATTGATTGCTGGCCGGTTAGTCTGGGCAAGCTGGTAGTCACTATACTGTGTACATCTTAATGAGCGACCGAGGTAATACCATACCATACAGAGCCCTGAGCGGCATTGTGCAAACCAGAGGAACACCATAGTCGACCCCCGTAAATGACAAGTGGCTTGTAACAGCACTGCATTCCTCGAGATGCATCGTTCCGATGGTCGCAGGTGGCGTTTCGACCAGAAGGGGTTGTTGCTCCTGGTGGTAGGCAACTACCAGGGCGAATGATATGCATTCCATGCGGCTGGAAGAACTCGCATCCAGGTCTGCCCCTCGCGCACCATTTGTGTTGCTTCTCCGCGCACAGACCACAAACCCCATTCCTTCTTTCCGCCCCGCTCTCCCTGCTAGTCCAGCTCCCTACTGTATCTTCCCCCTTCTTCTCGTTATCCTCAGAAGTTGACGTCTGTGCTCATTGAAACAGTATGCCCAACGCACGAGGCAGAGTACGCCCGCTGTCAGACCTCGCGAATGGAGAAGGAAGTTGACCCCGCCATTGTGACCGGACGAGCCGAGAACGAGGGCGACAACAGGGCCGCAAGCAATCAAACGCCACCCACACGACCAGTCACGCGACGCCCTCATGCGACATGCCCGCCGCGCCGCCACCACACACGCGCTGGAGCGATAAACACGCTTCTTTGACTCGAAGCACGACGAGTGAGGGCGCGAGGGCGAGCGTGGCAGGCATGGCAGGGGCGAGAAGGCGAGGGGCGCCACTTTGCACACTTGCACCCCTGCAACGAGTTTTGTGTGCTTCTCGCTGCCTCGCTGCCTCGCGCCTCGTTGGAGTCTAGCACCTTCCTCGACTGCCTTCACTATCCACTCAGTCCAGTCACCCGGCACACACTCCCCTCTCACTCAACCGACCTTCCTCCCCCTCGCCCTCCCCTCCCTCTCCCTCTGTTGCACTTCTCCAACCAACCCCCAAAACGATATATAAACCCCGCCCCTTCGCCCAACCTTCATCTTCACTCCATCTCTCAACAACTACCAACTTTACTACTTCACAACTTCAACTCCCAACCCAACCAACCCAACCAACCAACCCGACAACAACAATGTCCGCCGAGACCCCCGTCCAGACCCCCGCCACCGAGGCCACCGACGTCCCCGCCCCCGCCACCACCACCGAGACCCCCGCCGAGTCGCAGGCCGAGCCCGCCGAGGCCAAGGAGCGTAAGTGCACCGTCGCCTAGACTCGTACGTCTAGGTCCAGAGCGCGCTGACGGCAGCTGAGGCCGCCAAGGAGTAGGGTGGCCATGGGACGCGCGATGTCCAGCCCGCGCAATGTAGCATGAAGTGACAGAGACAGTAGAGACTTAGATGTAGAAATGGGGCGACTGAGCGGGCAGCGGGCAAAAGCGTGGCACTGACTTGCGACTTGGGTGGGCTTGTGACTTAGGTCGACTTGGGGATTCTGGCAGAACAAGGTCGGTTCAGGGGAGAACCTTCCTTCCGTGATCCCTGACGCAGCGCAGACACGACTCGTCATCATCGCCAGTTGTGATGGCGAGCGCACCTTGTCCCATACTCCAACTGACGCCCTCAGTTTAGCCTCAAAAGAAGGGTAACACTGAGAAGACTGTGCATGGGCGCCACAACCAGGATCGCCTTCCTTCCACGGCTCCACATCGTCCCTTCTCCATCTTCACTGTACTGTCCATACCAGAACCCCAATCATGCAGCGCCCTCATCTTGACGTGCACCTCCACGTCTTGGCATCTTCTTAGTAGGATTCTGATAATTATCCCTCTGCTTTACTCGGCATTATGGGCCGGTTGATGTGCTGCGTTGGGTATAGGCCATGCCTTCAGAAAGCAATCGAGCAAAACTCATCCATACCAACGCCCCGTCGTCACGTAACCTGGGCGTCTCTAATACTGGAACGCCCTCGACGCGTCCCCGCTCAAAACGTTTAGCAAGCAGCAGCCCCTTTCTGTAGCCTGAAGCGCCGACTGGCTCGATGCATTCCTCCCTCTGGGAGGATACTCATCGGATCCGTCGCTCGCATGCCCGTCTCGTCGCCCACACTATCGTCGTACTTCGCACCTCATACACCATAGTCCCATCTTTCTTATGTCCTCCTTACATGTCCTACTCGCACGCTCCCCACATATTGTCTCCCCACCACTTCTACCTCCCCACCAACTCTCAGCAAAAGTTGTTAACCCAAACGCGAGAGTATTTCTTTCTTCTAACCCTGTCTCGTCTTCATCTCCCTAAGAGATCCCATCTACAACATCTCCCGCTACCCAACCTCGAACAAACCATGAACGTAAGCCCACCCCGACTCCCTGCAGTCTACATTGAGCTGACTCCAGCTCCAGCCCCTCAACCCGCTCGTCATCCTCGACATCGATGGTATCGACGCTGTCGACTACCCGGCCGCGCAGGACTGCGACGGGCTGTGCGACGACGACTACGACTCGGACGAGGGCTGCAATGGCCACGCGCATTCGGAGTGATGTGTCTAGGCAACGGAGGACGGTAGTGGGCAAGTTGGTGAGGAACAGTCGAGGGCATGAGTACAGAAGTTTAGGGACTGTGAAGATGCATCCAGCTAGCTACGTGGACGCGATGCATTGTACCTACTCTAGTAGGTTGTGTTAGGGGGTGGGGCGTGCAGGCCGGACGCCGGGTCGCGAACGCAGGCGTGAGTCGTGCATACTGGAGAGTGGAGGTCTGTCGCGGTGTGGCGATCGGAAGCACACAACCGACACCGTCCATCCCGCACCCCACCTCATCGCCGCGTCGTCGTTTCGTTCTAGTAAAGCCTGGCGGAGCAGGGCACCAACTGGAAGGTACGCATCTCTGTCGCCTCGATGCGCTCTTGTCGGTGCGCCTCGTCGGGAACTCGGGAACCAAGAACAGGGCAACAGGAGGCGGCACTCGAAACGCACACGAAGCAACCGCAGCCCAGCCACCTCATCTCGCACGGACCTCTCGCGCTCGCGGTAAGACAGGCAGAGGCATGGTCGCGGGCTGGACGGAGCAAGGCGAAGGGGGAGAGCTGGCGAGTTGGCTGGAGAGGAGAGGGGGAGAGAGGAGAGGGAGGGGGGAGAGAGGAGAGGAAGAGAGAAGGGAGGAAGCAGAGGAGGGCACATGGCCGACCGAGCGAGAAGAGGGTACGAGGCCCGAGCGCAGAACACACAGTCTGTGAGCAGGAACCGCGCACGGATGACTTGTTCGATCTGTCGCGCGTCAAGCTGTCAGCTGCCAAGCACTACTAGCCCACTGCACCTGCAGCGCGGGGAGGCGCGGCGTGACAGCGAAACGATGGCGTCCTCTTCTCGCGGCTTGCGGGCGCTTGAGGGTGTGCCGTGTGCACGACTGATCGCTGGGGCACAATCTGCAGAGGGGCGACGGGGATGGCATCAGCATCCTCATCGCCCACACCTCCACACTCCCCTCCTTTGCCCTCCTTTGCACCTCCTTTCCACTTACCCTTTCCATCCCACTTCGCCATCGCCATCGCAATCTCATCATATCGCCTGGCGTCTTCCCCCTCGCCTCTCGCTTTCCGCCTCACACCTTTCTTGCACGCTTGGCTCTCGGATCGCACAGTTCGCGTCTGCGAGAAGCCGCGTTCACCTCCATCACACCATGCAACGTCCTCCGTCAATAATGCCACTGTCACTGGCCTCACCACCTCAGCCGCCCGACAAGAAGCACAAGCGAAGAGCGGTGCGCTCCCCTCCTTTGGCTGCTGGACCGGCTGGGATGGACGGGGAAGGGAGAGGGAGGGGGCGAGCAAACTGTGTGTGTGGTCATCACCCGTGTGTATGTATAAAGTCGATGGTGCCGCTTGTTTTCCTCTCCTCACGTCAACAAGTCTTCCTCGCCTCTCAACACTCTCGACTCTCGCCTCGACATACAAGGTCGCCCGTCCTCATAAGCTCAACGCTCTGGTCATTGCCCAACCACCCACCTCATCCAACTCGACCTCACCCCAGCCAGCTCGATACCCTCGCCGCCCAACCCCACTCGTCACCCACCTCAGCTCAAGTCAGCACCTCAGCACCATGCACCCCAACTACTACTACCCCACCGCCTACGGCCAGGCCCTCCCGCCGCCCCTCCCCCACGGCCTCCCCTACCATCCCCCGAACTACGCGTACGCGCCCAGCGCGACGCCGCACCACAGCGTCGTCATGCCGCCCGGCCCGTACGGCCACCCGGCCATCGTGCCGAACATGGCCACGGCCCCGGGATACGCGTACGCGCCTCCGGCTGCGCACTATGGAAGCGGGCAGCAGCAGGCGCCGTATGGTGAGTGCGCCGCGTTTGAGTTTCGTCGTGCGCAGAGTGGAAGGAGAAGGGGGGAGGTGCTCGAGTGGCGGTTTTGCTGGCATAGGCCGCAGCCGGCTATGGGTGGGGCTGGGGCGGGACGGGGGTTGGGGGACAGGCGATGGCGAAGGCGCCGAGGGCAGTGAAGGCGGCCAGCGAGCCTTGGCATCGCACCCATGGGACGTTCTGCGAGCAAGGTGACGTCGCGCTCCCCTGACTCCCGCCGCGCTCCCCGAGTGTCGCGCTCAAAGCGCCCTCGAGAGCGTCGGCCAGCGCCAGCGACCACGACCGCGGCGACCGAGCCCCACAGCTGCGCCGCCATCTCAACTATCGGGCGCTTCATGAGCAGGATTAGGAGTGCGGCTCGGACTTGGCTGACGCGCAGGCTCGTCTGGGCAGAAGGGGCACGGCGCGCAGAAGTAGCGTCGTAGACTTTATTAGCATAGCATGGCATGGCTCCCTCCCACCCCTCGTCTCAGCGCCTTAGCGCCTCGCCTCGCCTCACACCATCGCTAGAACACTTGTAGATTCGTGCTGCTCTCGTATGGGCCTTGGACCATGTATCCGTTCGATCTGTGTCGCTCGTGACTCGGCGCTGGCCCCTGTCCGCTGTCGCTCGTGATGCTCTCCCAAACTTCGCGCCTTCGTCGGTCGGTGTTGGCAGCACCAGCCGCTGTCGTCAGCATCTGTCAGCCCTCACCTTTGACGCATCTGTCAGCCCCTCAGCTAACCGTCTCCCCCGCGCCAAGTGACCATCCGTCCCTCGCCAGCCCTCGTCAGGCCTCGTCAGCTAGCTCACGCCCACACCGTCGCCCAACCCGTACCCACCAAGATCCATGCCATGCATCGATAGACAGATGATATGTATGATAGAATACACGGGCGCGAGTCGTTGCCGCTTGCCTCTTGTCGTCCCTTGCCTGATTGTCTGCCGCGTCCTCTCCTCTCCCTTCCGTACACTGAGCCTGGTAGGCCTTCTGTCCTAGGGCTCTGGATCCAGTGCCGAGGCGAGGCCGACTGACGTCCTCCGCCTCCTGGATGAGCCTGAAGCTCATCGTCCGTCCAGACGCTCCATCGTGATGTCGCCACAACCGGTCCGCGGCACTGAAGAGCCGAGGGCGGTCCGAGAACGGTCCGAGAACGGCCCTCGGCTCCGTGTCTGCGACGCCCGCGCCCATCTCGAACGCCGGCCGGCCTAGGCCACCAGCGAGCGACCCACCGAGCCATCCCGCGAGTCATCCCGCGAGACGTCCACCGACTCCCGCCCACTCCACACAGGCCACTACGCCTCGTAGTCGTCCTCCATGTCCTCGTCGTTTGCGAGACGCGCCAGGAAGTCGTGCACCGTGTCGAAGGTGTAGAACGACACCGCCATCGAGGGCACGATCTTGACGAAGTTGGGCACGAGCCCACGGCTGCTGTCAGCGATGTGCAGTGAAGGTATGGTCTCCAGGAGCGGCGGGTCTCTCCCCGCTCTCTTGCCGTTCGGCGCTCATCTCCTGTCCAATCCAGCTGACCAGCGAGCGCTCGACCTCAATATGTCCGGGCGCCCGCTAGCTCGCCGCAACATGTGCCCAATCCACATGGACCGCCACAACCGCTCGGCTCAGCCGGCTCGGCCTCGACCTCGCCGCCTCGCCTCGCCTGGTACTCACTACATCCCCTTCCAGAACCCCTCCGACACCATCTCCTTCAACGTCGCGATCGCGCCGGGCGCCTGCTCGCCGCCCAGGCCCGCGACCTGCATCTTGCGGCGCAGGACGTCGAACGGGTGCGTGAAGATGAGCGAGATGGCGCCCGCCAGGCCGCCGCACGTGAGCTTGCGGACGGCGAACTCGGTGTCGCCCATCTCGAGGCCGTCGGGCATGATGAGGTTTTTCACTGCGGTCAGCGTCGCGAGCGGAGCGAGCGGCGCGCGTCTTCGCCTCTACATGGGGACAGGGCTTGGGCGGCGCGGTGAGCAAGAGAGAGGGACGCCCTCGCCTCTTGGGCGATGGGAGATGATCCTCGACGAGACCAGTTCTCGTCGTACCACCAGGCGATGGTGTAGAACCACTTCGCTGCGCCCGATGGCGACGCTTGAAGGACCGCTTGAAGGACGACTGGAAACTCACTGCTCTCGTACCCGAAGAAGTTGAGGGAGACGTAGGGCGCGACGCCGATCGCGGTCGCCCATGCTCCGCGGCTGGTGTCAGCGACGTTGTTCTGAGGAGTTGTCCAAGCCACCACCGGCCGCGAAGAGGTCGAGGAGGGACGTTGGGACAAGGACTGGCCTCCATGCTAGACCAAGCCCTCCAGGTACACAGCAAGGTCATGCAGCTGTGCTGGCCGCCTGGTTGGCCGCCTCCCGTGAGCCGTCATCGTGCAGCGCCGCCCGGCATTGGAGCGGCGGCGGTCTGCAGCCGTGTATCGACAGACCATGTCTCTTACGCATCTCTCCAGCCCATACCAGACCAGCCCACCGCTCCCAGACTGCAACCTCCCCTCTTCCCGCCTCCCCACCGCCCCACCCCACGGCACCCCCGCCCACACAGACTCACTAGAGACCCCGAATCCCGCCTTCGGTCCTATACACCTTCTTCGTCATCCCCACAATACCGAGCTTGGCGTCCTCACTCGTGAACCCGTGCTTGGCCGAACTCGCCATGTTGGCCGTCGCGATCGAGAGACGCGCGCGCACCAGGTCGAGCGGGTACGTCGCGGACACGGCGACGATGCCCGCGCCCGCGCCGCTCGCGAGGCGCAGCGGCACGGCGATGGGCTCGCCGGGCCCGGACCATTCCTGCGCCCAGCGCTTGAAGAAGCCGTACGAGGTGAACTGGAGTGCGGAGTAGGGCAGGATCTGCGGGTCAGCGCGCGATACAGGCGTAGGGCATGGCGCAGGAGAGCGCGGCGCGGGAGATCATGGTCCGGGATCGGCAGTGGTCTGTGGACCGCGGATCGTTGGCTGGCTGTGGACAGACTACACCGCCGTAACGGCCGCAGATCTCGACCCCGCCGCCCCATAGCCGTTGACAGCCTGCACGACCACCCTCCTCGTCCCTCCGTGCTTGCCTCTCTTCCTCCCTGTTTGTTTCTCTCCGCCCTCCCCCTTGTCGTCTCCCCACCTCCCCACCTCGCAAACTCACCCGCACGACATTTATCCCGTTGCCCTTCATGAACCCCGCAAACCCCTCGTCCTTCCACATGCGCACGAGACTCGGCCATACACCGGTATAAGCCTTGCCGCCGCCTCCGCCGGGCGTCGCGCTCTGCACCTGGAGAATAATCTTGAGGCGCTCGAGCGGTGCGACGGCCGTGCGGCTCGCGGCGCCCGCCAGCCCGCCCGCGACGAACGTCGACACGACCTCCTGGTTCTCGACGAGCTTGTCGCGCCATGTCGGCGCATACTCCTCCTCCTCCTCGAGGTTGTCGACCACCTCCTGCGGCAGCGGGGCGTACACCTCCTCGCCCTTGACGGCGAGAGGGCCGGCCGCGCCGCCAGCGCCGCCCCCGACGACTTCGCCGGGGACGCGCGCGCCAGCCGCGCGCGCAGCAGCGGCCGCTGCGTCCGGCGAGATGGGCGCGACCGCCGCCCCTGCTCCGCGCACTCCTGTCCCTGCCGTTGCCGCGCCCCCAATCGCCCGCCCCGCCGCCTCGGCGCCCGCCCGCGCCGCCGCCTCGACCGGCGCGCCCCCCACGGCCCCAGGCCCTGCTGGTCCTGGACCAGCTGGCCCAGCACTGCCGCCCCAGCCGTACTTCGACACATAGCCGTGCAGCGCCTCGCGCACCTGCGTCAACGGCGAGATGTGGGGCAGGATCGGCTCGTCGACCTCGGGCACGATGCCCGGCGCAGGCGCGACACCGGGGTAGGCCGCCATGCTCTGCTGCCGCGGGTGCGCGGGCGGGTCCAGCTCGGCCACCGTCGGGTGGTGCCCGTGCGGCCGCTCTGGCGTGGACGCCTGGTGGATAGTGAAGCGCATCGGCGTTCAGGAGGGTAGGCGGGGAGGTTAACGAGGGAGGAGAGGGGGGCGAGAAGAGGAGAGAGGAGGGTGGTCGAGGGCAGCGCCGACGTGCGTGTGGCTTATGCTAGCTGGCGGGGACCGTCAGCCGTCGAGCAGTCGAGCAGTCGCGCGAGCCGAGCGAGTCGGGGTCTAGCACGGCTGCTGGGGAGGAGCGCCAAGACAATGATAGCGGACAAGAAGAGTCGATTACGGCTAGCAGGCCACGTCGCGTGTCGGCAGATGGATAGATGTAGATAAAGATTGAGGTGATGGAGACTTGCACGCCTTGACGTCGAGCGCGGACCGGTTGCGCTCCGATATGCGAGGCGGGCACGGCTATGGGACGGTGACTACGGCTGGCCCCAGGCTGGGCGGGCTGAGCTCGGGGAGATCGATCGGAGATGGTCGGAAGATTGCGCGATTAGCTTGGGTCACCGGCTCTGCGGAAGACGGCCTGAGTCACGGGTCGGATAGGGATATACCGTACCCAACAGTCGGAATTGGGTCAAGCGGGGCGAGCGAGGGAAATTGTGTGGGGCGACAATATTGTGCACGCGAGCACCAAGACGATTTCGCTGTTGACGATACAGAGCAAAAGTACAGTTGAGATGGACGTGATAGATGACTTGGAGGTGGAGGACACTCTGCCAAGCGATGCCTTTGCATAGCGCTGGAGACTTGCAAAGTCCGCGATACGGCGTTGGGGGCAGTGGGCAGAGTTGGGGAGGGGTGGGGAAAGGCAGGCACGCACATCTCGGAACGATTCTGGGCCCCGGTCAATGACGAGCGGATCGGTGTCGTACTCTCGATCGCCCGCTGATCAGTTTCCGCCGTCTATACTAAACGCTGGTTCTCAGCTGAGCTACTCTGGATTGCACGTGCAAGACACTTTGTGCATAGAATACGTGCAAGCCACTTTATGCATAGAATATGTGAACACCATTACAGCTCCTTTGGAACACTCTCAGCTGTCCATCGCCTGGACGAGCTTGGCAAAGTACGAGTCCTTGTCGTTCTTGAGGTTATCGGGCGAGTCGAACTCGAGTACCTTGCCAGCGCCGAGAACAAGGATCTTGTCATAGTCCATGACCGTCGCGAGGCGGTGCGCAACAGTGAGCACCGTCGTGTCCTGCGGCAGGTCACGGATAGACTTTTGGATGAGCGCGTCGGTGGCAAAGTCGACGGACGCGGTGGCCTCGTCGAGGATGAGCACCTTGCTCCCGCGCACTAAGGCGCGGGCGAGAGCGACGAGCTGACGCTGACCCTGCGACAGGTTCGAGCCGCCGGCGGCAATCTGCGTGTCGAGGGTGATGCGCATCGGCGTCGCGCCTCCAGTCTCGGAACGCGCAACCGTGCCCAGTCCCGACCTCTGAAGGGCGTCATTGAGCTCGGCATCTTGGCGCTCGCCGAAGGGGTCGAGGTTGAACCGCAGCGTGCCAGAGAGAAGGATGGGGTCTTGGGGGATAATCGTCACGTTCGTGCGCAGGTCATGCAAGTTGAGCTGGTCCGTCGCCTTGCCGTCGATAATGATCTTGCCCGTAGTGGGAACCATGCGAAGCAGAGCGAGTGCAAGAGTCGACTTGCCACTGCCGGTGCGTCCAACGATGCCGACCTTCTCTCCACTCTTGATGGTGAACGACAGGTCGTCAAGAACAGTCGGGCCATCCTTGGAGTACTTGGCGCTCAGGCCGTCAAAGACGATCTCGCCAGAGGTCGGCCAGGCCGCGGACGGAGCCTTGGCCATGTCGTACTTGGGCTCCTGGTCGATCACGAGGTAGTCCTCAATACGCTCCACGGCGTTGCCCTGAACCTCCATGTCGTTGAGCATGCGCACCCACCAGAGGATCATGCCAGCGAACGAGATGGCCTGAGTGAGGGCGAAGCCGGATGTCGAAGGGTCGAGGCGCACGACGTAGACGAGGAAGATTGCCAGCGTCATCGAGAAGAGACCGCCGAGCATGTCGATGCGAACAGTGACCCAGCGGTTCAAGTTGTAGAAGGCAGTGGCGGCACGCGTGTACTTGTCGGCCTTCTCGCGGGTCTGCGTCTTGATCTGCGCCTGCGCTCCGTACGCGCGGATAGACACGATGCCAGTGACCGATGCGGCGAGGTGCGAGAACAGCGGGCTCTTCGCGTTGGACATCTCACGCTTGACGCTGAGCTGCGAGTGGATGTACATCTCGCCAATGAAGCCGCCGAGGACACCAATAACCTGCCATGTCAGCAAACCGCTTGCTTCAGAGGGAAGGACTCACGATGGCGGGGAGAGTGAACCACGGAACGAAGAGCACAATGGTGGCGAGCTTGATGATCAGGCCGATGGAAATGTCGAACACACCAATTGCAATGTCGGTGAAGGGACCGTCGATGGCCTTCATGTCCTTGGTGAAACGGCTGATGATGCGACCAACAGGAGTAGTGTCGATAAAGCGCATGTAGGCACCCAGAATGTGCTCGACGAGCTTCTGATGGATGACACGTGACGCCTTCATGGCACCAATGTAGTAGATGATGGCGGAGATGCCCATGCCCAGAACACCCAGGATGACCCAAGCCATGTAAAGGCCGAGCCAGAAAGTAACAGAAACTTGAGTGGGGTCCGAGACCTCGTCATACGCCTCAGCCCAACGGCCCAGCCACCAGGTCTGGAATGCGGTCATGCCCTGAGCAGAGACGAGGAGGCCAAAGTAGATGATCCAGAAGAATGGCCCGCCAAAGTTGCTGAAGAACGACTTGAGCGCCCGGCGAGATATGCGGCCCTCAGACTTCTCTTCATCCTTGATGAGCTTGGATGGCTTCTTGCCGTTCTCAGAGACACCATTCTGCTTTGCAGTGGCACCATTCTGCTCCGGAGCCGGCGTCGAGGCCGTGTTGTCCTCGTCAAGCTCTGTAGTCTTGCTCAGATTCGTAAGGTCGGCCTCCGATGGAGCGGTAGAAATCATGGACGCATCGATCGGGCCAGCACGTGCAATGGTACCGTCCGCCTCCAAGGTAACCATGTAGTCAGCAATGGGGCCAGCAAGGTGCGTGTGGTGGGTAACAAGCACGATCGTGCGATCCTTGACGAGGTCGCCCTTGAAGAGATTGTCGAGAATGAACCGCGAGGTAAGCGTGTCGAGAGCGGAGAAAATGTCGTCGAGCAGAACAATGGCCGAGTCGGCGTAGATGGCACGCGCAAGAGTGACACGAGCCTTCTGCCCGCCACTGAGCGTAATGCCCTTCTCGCCAATCTCCGTCTCGTCCCCGTCGTCGAAGAGCTTCAGGTCCGTCTCGAGGGCGCAGTCGTGGATCGTCTTCCGGTAGCGCGCCTCGTCATAGGCCTTGCCAAAGAGAATGTTCTCCTTGATGGACGCGGATGTGCACCAGCTCTCCTGGGCAGCAAACGAGACACCGCCTTCGCGAGGGAGGTGGAAGAAGGCAGCGTCGTTCTCAGGCTCAAAGTGCAGCTCGCCGACGAGTGCCGCAAGGAATGAACTCTTGCCACTGCCAGTTGGGCCGCAGATGAGGTTAATCTTGCCCTTTGAGAAGGTGACGTCTGGAATGCGAAGGCGGAAGTTGAGGACGTTCTTGTCGGTAGAGTCGGTTCCCCAGGCGAAGACGGCGTCCTTGACCCGGATCAAACCCTCGTTCTCGGCCTCGACCTTGGCGTGAGAGCTGGCGATGACACGCTGGCCCTGCGAGTAGGCATCGATCATGTCGCTTTCGTTCATAAACTTGTTGATGCGCTGCAGCGAAACAGCCGAAGTGATGTACTCGGACACCATGTAGAATCCCATCATCATTTGTCCTTTGAGGATCTCGAAGACGGTCATTGAAGTGAAGACGCTGGCAGCCGTGAGTTGCTTCTTCTGCACAAGGGTGTATCCTGCGAATGAGGCGACCATGACCATCACCGGCAGTAAGATGTTGACCATTTCAATCAGCCTTCCCCGTCAGCATGGCACCATCAACGGGGCACCCACAGGTTCAGAACGCGGCGCTTCCAAGTGAGCTCGAGCTCAGTCTCGCGCTTGGCTGCGATGCGCGCCTTGATCTTGTCTTCCCAACCGAACATCTTGATGATGCGCAGCGCACCCACCGCCTCGGTGATCGTGTCAACGCGGGCATCGGTGGCCTCCATCTTCTCCGTCTGGACTCTAGTCGCAAGCGCGGTGAACCAGCCAGGAAGGGGCAGAGTGAGGATCATGGCAGCGACACCGAACAGAGCGCCTGGATCGTCAGCGTGACCGGTGGAAACGGAGAAACTCACTGTAGCTGAGGACCTGGTACAGGAGGTAAAGACAGAGAGTGACCTGAATGGGGATGTACACCAAGACGAGAGGAATGTCGCGACCCTCAACAACTGACTCGACATCCTGAGCCATGAGCACGTTGATGCGACCGATGATGCCTTGGCTGGACGTCGCCGTGGCGGCGGCAACGGGCTCAGCCTCGGCTTTGGCGGCAGTGTTATGCGCGCCTTGGATTGTTGGGTCTGCGATCTGCGACTCATCCGGAGTCTCGACCTCAATGGTGGGCGTGGCACCCCCCTCTTCGCCAGCAACCTTCTCCTCCTCACTGCCGACGCTGTCCTTCATGCGAAGGCGGAGAGCCTGGTCGAACAGAAGCTGTGTGAGGACGGCCTCACTACGGACGAGGAAGCGCGTCATCAGGAAAACATAGTATTGGATCGCAAGACTGGACATGAGGGGGCCGAGGAAGAGAAGCGAAACCCAGACGATGGGTCGGATCCTGGCGCCCACGCCCTCGGTCTGCAAGTACGTGAGAACGTTCTTGATGGCGTACGCTGGCATAATCTCGGCGATCGCGGCGATAATGCACATCACACTCGCCCAGAAAAGGTTCGATCGGAACGCGTACACCAGGTTGAAGAATAGGTGACGTTGGGGAAGGCCTTGCTCGCGGCGCCTGACTGGGTCGAGCACCTTCATGTGCTTGTCGTAGAGGAACTCGGCACGGTCGTAATCGGCCAGAGGATGCAGGTCTTCGTAGGGAAGAGCGGGAGTACCCCATGCCTTCAGGACCAGACCGGTCATGAACTCATAGAAGATGAAGAACAGAGGTGGGGCGGTCTGCTCGGGGTGGACAAGCGCGGGCGGCGTGGGCTTAAGCGGGTTGGCGGGGACGTAGGTGCGAGGGCGAATGAGAGGGATCATGACACCCGCAAAGCCAAGGATGCCAATGCGCGTCCAGGTAACCCAGTTGTTGACATCGGAGGGCGAGAGGTAGTAGGTGAGGATCGGCCAGAGGTCGCGGTAGGCGTAGAGACCGAACGCGAGGATGAGGAGTAAATCGACATGGTTGGTGAGGCGGCGGCGCAGTTCAGTGCGACGCAGCGTCAGGAGAAGGAAGCAGAAGAGCAGGTTGTAAAGCTGAGATGGGTGAGCGAAGCTGCGCACAAACGGTACCCACGTAGAAGATGGAGACGCCGAACTCGGCCCATTCGAGCACCGAGTACTCGTCAAGGATAGGCCTGTTCCTTTTCCTGCCGTGCTTCTTCTTCTTCTTCTTTTTCATGATCTCCTCGTAGCTCCTGCCCTTGCCCTTCTCTGGTGGCTCAGCTTGAACGGCAGCGAGGATGCTAAGGCCGAGCAGCGCGCCCAGGCAGAGGAGGCGGATGAGGTCGAGGAACACGATGATGGCACCGTTGGTCATGAGCGACCGGCAGTGGGCGCGGAAGTCGGACCAGAGTCCTTGAGAGGGAAGGTGGGGAGGGGCAGCTTCGAACTCGACCTCCTCACCTTCCTCGCCTTCGAGGAAGATGCCCTGGCGGCGACGCCAACACTTGTTGTAGATCTTGGGCACGCCATATGAGAGGAGGAGCGCGGCGGAGGAGACGAGAACGAGGAGAGGGAGAAGGAAGAGGGTGTGCTTGAGCAGGAAGGGAGGAGGACTGACAGTCAGCGCGACTGTAAACATGAGAGTGAAGAAGAAGGTGACGCGTCCCATGTCGCGGCCGATAAACATACTGAGGTTTCCCGGCGGTCTCTTTATGAAGAACAGCAAAGTGCTTGCCTCCACCGACGTAGACCGCTTTAGCGGCCTGTACGAGACCTTGGGCTTGGGCAAACACCATGGTCGGTGGATGGAAGCCCGTCGGTCACGAAGTTTGTTGAACCGAGTGAATGGAGTGGTTGATAATCGAGGGAACGTGGTGGGGTGGAATGTAGATTGCGGATCAACGTGCTGACTCGTCTTGAATTGTCGACGAGCTAGCAATTGTAGATCACCAGAAAGCTAGTAGGACTAGCTGACTGTATCTGATCCCACGATGATGATAGCAGCGACGAAGGAAGCGAGTGATGAAGAGATCAAGTAAGTCGAAAGAGTTCGGAGCCGTGATGCGGCGTCGGTGTTAGGTTAGTCGAGTTGCATCACCACCCACCTCTTTCTACCCTGGTATATCCTCGCGGGGTCGTTTGATTTTAATCTTTGAGCGCTTCCTCACGTAACATTTGGAAGCGCGTGGTCACCCCTCGCGGCCCTCACCGGTCATCACCCAAGGTATGCCGACTCTTGGGTCCCTGACGTTCCCCGCATTCTCTAATCCGTACATTTCTACTAGAAATGGTAATCTAAGGTCCTCTTCCCCACTCTAAACCAGGCACTCGTCGCGGTAACCACCCAGAACCCATACTTAACACAATACTGAGCGCTGGGTGTATTCTCGGATCCTAGCCAGATAACACCACATGGTGCACAGGGCCGGATACAGGCGGTTGCCCGTAGAGCAAGGGCGCTGTTTGGTGGTGTAACCACGACTGACTCGACTCGACGGGGACGAGTACATGCGGGGCTACACTCCCACAGCGCTAAGCACTCCAGGTATGCGGAGTCAGCTTATAGCCAAGCCCGTAGCGCTCGACGAATGAACGGACTTCGATTGAGCCGTGTTCCGTTGCTTATCGATGGGGACGCGCAGTCGAAGTGGCCGCACACGACCTCGACACTGACCGTATCTCTATTTCCGCACTGTCTCGACTCGCCTGGCGCATCTTACGCCCTCCAGATTAGACATAGCGCCAAACGGTGACGGTAACGAGACTGATAGGCGTCGTTGAGCTTACGCAGGAATCCGTGACATGCAGCGCGGATTCAGATGGCGTGGTGCCACAACATGTGGCAAGGGCGTGGGAGAGACAAGGGAGAACGCCTCTTGGTAGAACTTTCCCGAACGCCCGAAACAAGTTTGGAGTACAACGTCGCTCCAGTCCGCTGGGAGGCAGGTAACAAACGCCAAGCTCCACGACGGAGCCACCAAGTGTCACTTGACCCGAATGCCCAGCAACATTGCTCAACTGGCTGTCGAAGTGTACCGGAGTGTCGCCGAGAATCGAATGGAGATCATGGGACCACCCCACGCTCCGACCGACGCAAGAGGAACGCAGGCCCCACCGTGGGCGACTGGCGATGTCAGAAAGCCGCGCCGTTGCCATGTCGGTATGCGAGAGGCCACTTCGGCCTGGATCCCAGATCTGGCTCGGCCGAGGCGACGCGGCGAAGCCAGAACACATTCCGCGCGACACAAACAAAATGGGAGGACTGAATAGGCTCTCTGGAGTTCCTCGCTCGGCACGTCTGCGCCGAGCCTTATCTGGCCCACCGACGAGGTCTCCCAGCTGGCTTCCAGGCCGCGGAGAAGCTTGGTGTTCGGCGGCCGACTGCGGAGAAAGAACGTCTACATGGAGCTAACATTTGGCTCGGCTGCGATCAACGAGAGAAATGACGCACGAACGTGAGGTAAGAGTGGAGTGGGCGCGGACGGCCAGACGGTGGCGTCGTCGATGCGAAGGCGGAGGCACGAGGCGGGAGGCGGAAGAGTGGACGGTGTAGTTTTGTTGAGGGTCGAGTTCTATCTGCCCGATCTACGAGGCGCAATAGAGATCGGACAAGGATGCAACTTAGTGCATTCGACACAGGAAAGATGAGGCAATACTCACGTCCCCACGTACCCTCTCTCCCGTCCACAGCCGTTCCGCTCGTTTCCGCTCTGCTCTATCTACCCGCTACGAGCTGATCCATAGTCTTTGCGGACGTGGAATCGCGATTCAAACGGAAGTAGATGCAGAGCTGAGCTGGAACAGTGAAGATCCGGTGCAGCGAGGACAGGGTGCAACCTCGCCGCTGTCACAGGAAGTGGCGCACTGTGCGCGGCTTATGTCCGTTCTTCCTGGTGACAAGTTCCCTGTCGTGTCGTGGATTGAGATTCATATGCACTTTTGAGCCCACCCGATAGCTTGCAACCGTCACGCGACGCGACTCGCTTGACCATGCCCACTCTCAATATCTGCCAAGCATGCACCCACGACTCCGTTGTTGTTGGAACCAAAGGACGGAGTCGACGAGTGAGCGCACAACGGCCGTCCATGTCGATGATGGTGACGAGATCGAGGGAGTCGGCACCCCCGACGTCACTGAACAAGAGGTCAGTACCTGGTGCCTGGATATTATACCCTTTTCAGTTCATGAGTTCAGAGGCTTTTGGCTTGAACGGGAAAGGGCGAGGCCTTTAACTACCAGTAGTGGGTCTGTGCGCACGGACCCCGCAGCCCAAGAGCGACAGTAGGGATCGATTTCAGATCTCGACCCTGAATTACAAATAGGCCTTGGTATGAGAGATGAGGTGGTTGTAATCGATGATTAGTGTGAAGGCCTTTGACCGGATTAGCCCGTATTAGCTACTTGTATCAATAACCCTAAACGACGAGGGGGAAGGGGAATGCCGATAGGCTTACATAGAG
Source organism: Cutaneotrichosporon dermatis (assembly GCA_020011015.1). Taxonomy (NCBI): domain Eukaryota; kingdom Fungi; phylum Basidiomycota; class Tremellomycetes; order Trichosporonales; family Trichosporonaceae; genus Cutaneotrichosporon; species Cutaneotrichosporon dermatis. Next base: position 2,977,114 of record JAIGNX010000002.1, on the reverse strand, counting down.
TGGTAGGGGAATTAGCCAATTAGCCAAGAGGGGTGAGGTGCGGCATTCAACTCATACACACACACCCCCAATCGACCCGAAGCCGCCACTCACCTATGAGAGGAGGGAGAGGGTAGACCCAACAGGCCACATGACCATCGTCACAATCTCGAACTCTCACCCTAGGACGGGCTCCAACCCTCTCCTTCCCCCCCAACCAAATCGATCTGAGCAACCGACGACTGACTACCAACCACCACCCTGCGACTTGCGACAGCGGCGGCGGCGGCGGGCATCCATCCTCTCCAACACACTTCCGACTTTCAACTTCAACTTCAGTCCATCGACATCTCTCAGTGACATCCAACACCCACACACCCCACAGCCAGTCAACCCAACATACACACACACCACCCACTCCTCTCCTAACTACTGTCAACCACACACAGCACATCATCCATCACCTACCACCACCACCTCCGACAGAGCCCACACATCAGAGTCATCGCCGTGCCTACCTACTCTCCTCCTCTCCTCTCCCCTTTCCCAACTCCTAACTCTCTTATTACCCCTCCTACGCGACAGTTCCACCTTCTCCCATACTACCATCGCCATTTCCTCCGCCACTAGGGCATCCACAACCTTCCCCCGAGCCTCGACCTCCTCTCCCATCTCTCATATATCGCCTTCACCTGGATCATCCTTCCTTGGCCCTCGCCCTTGCTTGGCCAACTTCCCGAACTACTCTCAAGTTTCCTTCCCCGCCGCCCCGCCGCCTGCGACGACTTGACATTCCATCGCCAGCGACCATCGTCACGGCTCTCGATCTCTTGCGCACGCCCAGTGTAACGACTCTCGAGTTCGACTTCCGACCTCTTCCCCCGGTTTCCTCGACCTTCGCCTTCCCTAGTACCAGGTCAAGCCACAATGAACCCTCACAAGATGGTGCGTATCCCTCTCACGGCGGCCAAGTGTCGCCGCCCCCCGCCCACATGCCCGAACGAAGCACGCTGACATCGTCAGAACAAGGTGGACATCTCGGTGTGTATCTCGACTGCGCCCTAATGTTGCGCCCCTCTTTTAGACCGTGAAGCTAACCACTCCCTATAGTCCATGAGCGAGGAAGACCAGAAAGCATTCAGGATGTACGGCAAGGTGCCGCAGAAGAGCCTCCTAAGCAAGATCAACAAGGTGAGCGCACGTTCGCAACAGGCGGTGGTGCGAGACCGTGAGGTCGTTGCGCCCCGTCGGTGTCGGCCGCGGCCTGGGGCAAGGTTGCGCCCCCGTGTGTTAACGCTTCTGACGCGACCGCAGGAACGCAAGTACTTCGATTCGGGTGACTACATGATGTCTAAAGCCGGTGTCTCGCCCGCTCAACCTCTTGGTACCGCCATCCCCACTCCCGAAGGGTATGTCTACAATGCGGAGAATGCGTCGCTGACCTCAGCCTTCCCCACGCTTCGCCTCCCTCCAACGGCCACCTCTCATCCTCGCCGACCGGCCAGCCGATCCCCTTCCCTCTTGGCAACTCGGGCGGCAACGAGGGTCTCATGAACCGCCGTGCCTCTGCGGCGGCAGTCGGCGTCGGCATGCAGGCCCCCAACGAGTCGATCAACATTCCCGGATCGCACCAACGGCGAGGCTCGGAGAGGTGAGTCGAGCTGTCGAGCTGTCGATGTTCCTGTCCTACTGGACTGTATCAGAGGGACAGCCACGAGAACAAGGATGCCCGCCGAGTCCCTACTGACACACAGCGGCGCCCGTATCTCCCCGCCCGGCACACTGCGCGAGAGCATGCCTCCGTCGTCATACCCCATCCAGCACGCGTCGTTCGGCTCATCGCCAGTCAAGACGAGCGCCCTCGCGCGGCGCGTCGACGAAGACATTGAGATCTAGAACCTTGTCCTGCATTTGTTCAGAGAGCGGGGGTCATTCATAGCACTCGGGACATACGGTTCAGGTCAAGTCACGCAGCCAGGCATGCGCAGCGCGCCCCAGCAGCGCGCCACGACGGCAACGGGCAGAGCGGGCACGAAGGGTGTCAGGAGATGTAGGAGGGTGTAGGAGTACGAGCACGAGCGTGTATAGGCTTTTCTCCAGGGTATCCGTCGAAACACGCCGGCTACCCATTCTGGTCAATATGTATCACCATCATTCCGACATGCGAGCGGCTACAGCGTGTTCGAGCGGCGGCGGCGAGTTGCGACAGCCACAACGAGCCGAGCGTGAGCTGCGCGCCAGACATCATGGCCATGGAGCGAGGGTTGAGCAGCGAGACAGCCAACATCGCCCCAGAGCGAGCAGCGAGCGAGATACGAGCGAGCTAATGCACAGGGCGACAGCAGAAGACGTCTTCGAACTTTGACAGCTTGGCCATGGCCGGGCCGGGTGCCGTCGTCCGTGCTTACGACAGCTGCTTCTACTTCTACTTCTGCTTCTGCCCACCTCCACGAGTCCAAGCTGCATCACAGAGCGCTAGGGCATGCACAGTCCTGCATGTGGGAATACAGCTCTCCACCTATAAACAATACAAGCCTACTATTGTACGCACTATACCGTGGGTACGGTACGGTCGGTACGGTATGTGTGGAGCAGTATTACTCGACATCAGTCTGTCAACTATCCACAGGGCCATGCGACACTCTACCACGCGCGCAGCGCCTACTCGACGCCCGAACGCCGCCTCGCACGATCGGCAGCAGCGCGGGGCGGCGGCTGAGGGAACAGTTTGCCGAGGGTGCGCGCCGCGCCGGCCGGTCTACGCGTCGCGCTCGTCGGCGTTGGCGAGGAGGCGGACGCGGTCGATGGGTGGGGGCGGCGGGCGGGCGGTGCTTGTTCCAGGGTCTGTGCGTCCGTCTCGGCCGTCGCCTTGGTCTTGCTAGAGCCCCCGCCTGTCTCGGCGACGCCGACGGGAGGACGGCGTGCCGCGGCCTCGCTCCTGCGCGCCGTCGTCGCGGTCGTGTATCTCGTCGCGCTGAGGGGCGTCTTGCGAACGCTCGGCGGCATGCGCCTCGGCGTCGGCGATTCCGGCACAGACGCCCCTGCGCCCTCTGCCTTCCGCGCCGACGGCGGGGCCTTGCGCGGCGTCTTGCGCGGCGTCTGGCGCGCCGCGAGCTGCACCTCCGTCTCGAGGCTCGACACCTGTATCAGGAGTTCCTGGTTGTCGACGCCGAGCTGCGCGTTGGCCGTTTCGAGGGCCTGGATGCACAATGAGTCCTGCGTCGACGCACGCTCGAGGGCCTTGGTCCGTTCTCTGGCGAGCGTGGAGGCGTGGGTGAGTTCCTCGACCTTGTTGAGGAGGGCGAAGGTGCGCGATTCGAAGGTCGCGGCTTTGGCGATGGCTGTCTCCTGCGCGAGGAGGGCGGCGCGTAAGTCGTCTTCGAGGGAGGTGATCTGTGATTGCAGCTGGGAGTTGTCGGCGAGAAGGGCGGTGACGGAGGCGTCGGCTTGGCGGATGAGCGCCTCGATGGTGGCCTCCTGCGAGGCGCACTTCTCGCGCAGGGACGTGAGCTCGTCCATCAAGACCGAGGCCATGGGTGTGAACTCGCTTGACCGAGATGCTTGGTCGACCGGCTCGATGCTCATGTCCGTCAGGCTGCGAGGCTCCCCTGTCCCGCCGGGCGGGGGGACAGAGGCGCCAGATGACTGAAGATGGGCTAACGTCGCCTGCTGGCTCTGGACCATGAGACTCTCGAGCTGGCTCGTCAGTGCTGACTTGGGCATCCGCACTCACGGCTGCGATGCCAAGTTGAAGTTCGCGTATCTGGTTCTGAAGCTGCGCCTCGGTGCGACGGGCGTCGTCGAGCTCTTGCTTGGTCTCTTGCCTTTCTTTGTCCCACTGCCTACAGAGCCCTTCGTACCGCTTGGTTGCCTGTTGCAGCTCGGCCCGGAGATGTTCAGACTCGGCCGCGGTAGCATGCGGCTCGTCACAAATCTCGGGGAGCTTGGTGGTGTTTTCGTATGACGGCTGGGCGGAGGCGGGAGGCTCGTGGAGGTCACCGTATGATGGCGAGTACGCTTTGTGCGCTGTTAGGTCATCTGGAGCCTCGAGTCCCTCGGTGCTGTGATCGTCATGCATTGGTGTCCGGTCATCGGCTTGTCGCTGACCGGGGTTTCCGCCATCTGAACTCTGGGCGTCGCTATGCTTTGGTGCTTCGTCGTCCGCAGTTGATGGCGCCTGCTCGTCGCCAACCATGGAGAGCTCGATATTCCGGGCCAACGACATCTGAGACACATCGTCAATCATGACTCCTCCGTTCGCCATTGCAGCCTGCTCGTCGCCGCGCTTTCTGAGTATCGCCAGCTCCTGCTCCAGAAGGCTTATCTTGTCCACCATCCTCACGATCTGGCTGTCCTGTGACAGCAGCAGCCGGATGTAATCCTTCTCCGTCACGTCCTTGCCCCAGCTCCTCCGCTTCAGCGTGCTGGCGCCTGAGCCGTGAAGCTGCTTAGCCACCGCGGGGCTTGGGGAAGATGGAGCGGTGGTCGTTGTGAGGAACACCGGTGGCGCCGCAGTCTTGGCCTTGCGCACACCGTTTTGGAGGTAGGCGTCAAACTGGCGGGAGACGTCCTCGCGCGACACTTCGGCGATGGTGCTCAGCGAGCGCGGGTCGAAGTACGGGATGGCGGCCATGAAGGAGCCGTCTGTTGGCGAGAATGTGTCGTCGAACACGTCGCCCTCGCCACCAGTACTTGGGGATGTTGAGTCGTCCTCCGGCGACTCCTTGCTTCCGTGCCCGAGGTAGCTGCCACACTTGTCGCTGAAGGAGAAGGAGTGGGACGGGGAGGCCGAGTCGATCCATTGAGTTGGCTTCTTTCGGGGCGGCGAGGGCGATCCGTCGTCGTTGGCTGGATCCTTTCGGGATGGAGAGGGCCATTCGTCGTGGTTGATCGCTGAGACATCGCAGGTGGCAGTCGATTGTTGTCCGCCGGCCGCGCCCACGGCCTTGGTCGGAGTGTCGTCGTCGACGAAAGCCTGGTATGCCAGAGTATCAAACAGCTCTGTGTCGCCGTGGGCTGAAAGATCCGTGCCGTTTCCTGGACGTAAGCACAGCGTACGAAAGTCGTAGACCATACCATCGTTGCCCTCGGCAGCAGCCTTTGGCGGCGTCTCAAACTTCAGCCCCAGCGTTGCATTTGCTCTGGACTTGGGCTTCGTCGGGGTGTTGTCAGGATCGAACGCGGACACGCTGAGAGGCGATATGGACTTGAGCGATAACTTTCCGCCCAAACTCCGCGCGGGCGTGTCATCATGGCTCGCCTGCTCGGAGGGCAGCTTGGGCGGCGTCGACGGCGGCGAGGGTGGCAGTTCCTTCTGCCCAGCCTGCTTTGTGCTCCACGGCGGCTGCCGGGCTCGTTGGGCCTTCGAGAAGTCATACCCGATATCCAGCGATGGGCCCGAGGCATGCCGATACTCCGGCGGACTCCTGGGCACCGTCGGGCTGGTATCTGCGATCGCGGCTGGGAACGTCGTCGACGCCGGTATGGGGAAGACTCTGCCGCCCGCAGCGACGTATCTGCTCGTCTTGACGTTCTCGGCCTCCATCGCGCGTTTGCGCATTAACGCGTCGAGCAGAGCCTGGGGGAAGGGGGGGAGGTCCACGCCGAGTCCAGCATCTGCCTCCAGCCCCCTACCGCTGCCTCTCGGGACGCCCATCTCGTCAGGCGCGGTGGGCGCACTCATCTGAGTCGCACACATGCCCTTCTGAGCCAGAGGCAGTGGAAGGCTCGGGACGGGCGGTATAGGGCTCCCGCCGGCAGCAGACCACCGGCGCAGACTCAGCCCGCTGCGCTTGTGCAGCAGGCTCTTCGCCATCCCCGTCGCCGCCGCCTTGGGCGTCCCGGGCCTACCGCGCGGCGAGCCGAGCGTGCCGCTTTTCTTCCTCTTGATCCGCCCAGTGAGGCTGCGCGCCCACGACTGCCGCCGCCTGATGGCCGGCGAGCCTGCCTCCGCATCATATGGTTGCTGGGTAGGCGAGTGTACGGGGCGGGGGGAGGGCGCGGGACTGTCGAGGTCGAGCTGAGACGACCGGCGGAGGAGGCGGCGCACACCGGGGATGCGCGCGAGCACGTCCTTCTCGTAGTTGCTCGCGGACGTCGCGGGCCGGGGGAGGCGGGCCGCAGCGCTCTCGGGACGTGGTGGGGTGGCGGCAGCGCTGTGTGGTCGGGGCGGGAGTGGGCGTGAGGTGTTGGGCGGATGCGAGATGGAGGCGCTGGGCGGATGCGAGATGGACGCTCTATTGCGGCCGGCGGTGGCACTCTTAGGCCATGCCGGAGGCCCATTTGCTGGAGGGCGCGCGTCCGCAGCACTCGCCGGCCGGGTCGGCAGGGGGAGGGGGAGGGGGAGAGGCGGTGGCGGCGCGCGGCGGAGGAGGAGCGGCGCGATGGGCGGGTCGGGGCGGGTACTCAGCGACTGAGAGCGAGCGTGGGGGAGGGTGGGTGGGGGTGGGAATGGCCGCGTGGGGCTTGTGTACAAGGGCAGGATGGCCTCGGGTGGTGGTCCCGGGGCGGAGGGTGTTCTTGGCTGCATAGGTGCGATGCCTCACGCGGGTGGATGCAGGGATAGAGTGGAGTGGAGTGGAGTAGAGTGGGGATGAGAGGCGAGAACAACTCTTGTTTGTGTAAGAGTTTGGATGGGAGTTGAATTGATGTTGACTGCTGTGTTGCTGTTGCTGTGTTGACCAAAGTTAGTCGCGTGATGCCTGGCCTTTGCCACCAACATTGCGCCCAGTGCGCCACTGCGTCATAAACAACCTCCACCCTGCACCTCCACCCCCACTCTGCGATCTCCACCCCACCCTGGACCTAGTCCAAGCTCATTGCGATATGTTTCTTCTGCCGACTGGCATGCACATGGCTAGCATCGTGCCCAAATGCAGTACATGGTACAACAACATGCTCACTGTATGTAATGTATCTATGGCCCTTCACTGCTTCGCCCGCTTAGTCGCTCCCCAGGGTGCGGGCCGGCCCATGCCCAAACGCTTCGTGCCTCGCGCCAAGGGAATGCCTATGCTGCTCGCACCGGTCGCACCGGCACTCGAACCAGCACCCGCTGCACTTGGCACGTCGCCAGGGAGACCGAGCGCCTTCATCGCGGCCAGAGACGAATTCGCTCCACTGGTGAAGGAGGTGAGGGTGGCCTCCGGACGGGACGAGTCGTCCCTCCCCGCGAACGTGAACGGCAGCGGCGGGGGTAAGTTGCGGTTCGACGACTCGAGGCGTTGGACAGGCGGCTTGGGAGGTGCAGGGGCCTGCGGCCAGACGTTCATCGACTTGGCACTCGAGAAGTACGAGAAGCCTGATGATCGGTCCCCTGGAGCCGAACCCGGGTCCGGCAGCGCATAGTCGTCCACGTCCGACTTCCAGTAGTCGGATGCACGCCCGACGGCTGTGGATCGCTTTGCTCCGTACATCCCATAGCCTTTCCTGCCAGCGGCGGGGACGTCCCAGGTGCTTAATGGTGGTGCTGCGCGGACGTGCTTCATGATCAGCTCCTTGGTGGCCTCCTCGTCAGGCTCGGTGCGCTGGAGAATCTTGACAATCTGCCTTCGCACATTGACGTCGATATCTGGAATGGCAGAGGTGAACATGGCCTGCTGGTTAGCTTTGATAAACTGCTGTTTGACTGGAAGCTCACTGGATCTTTCCGCATGGAGGCAGCTACAAACTCGCTCAGAGAGCGCTCCTTGTCTTCCCCTCCAGACATGCGGAACTGTGATGTCGTCAAGGTCTGCAGTCAGCTCCATCCTGGGGCCTGCACTCTCACCAAGAAAACCTGCGCTCGCGTCATGGCCACGTAGAGGAGCCGGCGCTCCTCCGCGATCTCGTGCTCCTCGGTGCAGCGGTAGGATGGGAAGGTATCTTGCTCGACTGAGCGTGTGAGCGCAGCAAATCTGGAACGCCGTACCTGCTGGAATGAATACAACAGGCCACTCCAAGCCCTTCGCTGCATGGACCGTCGAGATCGTGACTTTCTGCGGCGGGTTAGCGTCGTCATGAGGCAAAGTACCCACAGGGACCTTCTCATCTTCATCGTTAGCCTCCGTGTCCGTCGACAACATGGACTTCTGCAGGAAGAAGCGCAGGGGCGTCATACTGTCGTTAGTTGGTGTACTGACGCGTCAACTCACGTTTCACCGTCCGTCCCGACGACGGTGGCAGGTTCCGGTGAAGGTTCGTCGAGCTCGTCTTCACTCGATAGAATCTCGATGACATCGTCTTCGACCTTGACACGAGCCCCGCTTGGCCCGCTTGGGCGGCGCCTGGTCTTCCGAGACGCGACAGAGCTTGATCGACTGAGAGACGATTCACTTCCTTGGCGGAACATGGGGTGCAATGGCGCATCCGCCTTGGGCGGTGACGGTGGGTCGTCGAGGGGCACAGTACTGGCTGACACAAAGCCTTGCGCTTCTCGTACGTAGTCGTCTGCTGTTGATTGCCTCTGCTGCTCCTCGTCGACGACGACACTGAAGTTGATCTTCCGTCAGGGCCTACCCGCACGCACATGCTCACCAGTTCCTGAACGTTCTCCCAGCGTTGGTCAAAGTCCTGCTGCGACAGCCGGAGATACTCTTCGTAGTTGAGCTTGTCGATAGCCATGCGGATGAGATCGGCAACGGAGAGCCCCTGTATGTCAGCTCGAAGGATAGGGCTCTGAAAGCTTACCTTCAAAGCCGCTCGGCGCAGCTTACGAACCACCCCGACAAACGACGCAAGGTTCTTCTTCATTGCGGGCTTGATGCCCGCTGGAAGCTTCTCCCCGTCGATGATGTCCTCGCACAACGCCATAGGCGGGACACGCTTCCGTTTGGCAGCGGCGACGATGTCGGCGATCGACTGGGAGTTAGCTCATGAATCGTGGACTGTGAGCCAACCTTATCCCCAATCCCTCGTCGTGGCGTATTCACAACACGCATGAATGCTGGCTGCTTGTTAGCAAAGAGTGGCAGTCAGGTTCTCACCGTGAAATGAGGGTTGTCCGCCAGCTGCAAGTACGCGAGCAAGTCCTTGATTTCCATACGCTCGAAGAACTTGTGTCCGCCAATGATGCGGCTCGGGATGCCTTCCTTCTGTAAGGCAGACTCGATCACACGGGACAGCGCATTATAGCGCACTACAGTGAGTCACAGTCTGACAGTAGCACTTACGCAGGATAGCGAAGTCGTCGTAGTTGAGGGTACCGCCAGAGTAGGCCACGAGCCGCTTGATCTCTATAGAGATGAAGCTTGCCTCGACTATTGGCGAAGCGAACATCTTGAGAGTGACTGCGGTGCTCTTCGGATGTGAGGTGTACAGGTTCTTGGCGATACGTTTCTTGTCTTCAGTCAGCGTCTACCTCTTCCCGCAGACCCACCTTGCGTGACGATGGAATGCGAGGCAGCCAGAATAGAGCCCGTCGAGCGGTAGTTCTCTTCGAGATAGATGGCCTTCACGTTGTCGAAGTCTTTGGTCATCTTGTTGAGGTTCTCGATCTCTGCTCGGTCAGCTTGGCGAAACATAGGTCAGCTCACCGGCTGAACGCCATCCGTAGATCGACTGGTCTGGGTCGCCCACCACACTGACGCCCCCTTGAGCCTTGGCAAAACACCGCATGAGCTCATACTGAGTCGTGTTCGTGTCCTGCTGTCAGCTGTGCTCCTACTTCCCCTAGCTCACCTGAAACTCGTCGACAAGGATGTGGAAGCACGACTCGAGGATGCCGGGATGCTCGCGGAACAGCCTTAACCCGAAGAGAAGGAGGTCGTCGAAGTCCAGCGCCCCAGCTTCGCGGAGTGCGATCTCGTACTCGCCATACAGCTCCGCAATGATGGTCAACGGACTGGTCGCAGCATTGGGATCCTGCTCGGCGCGTAGCGCCATCCTCTCTGGCGTCTCGCCCTTCGCTTTCGCCTTGGAGATCTCGCTGAGCACCGCGCCCTCCTTGAGACTCATTCTCGCCTCTTTCAGCTCGTCCGATCGCGCTTTGAGTAATCTCGACATGATCTTCTTGCTGCTATCAGCTTCTGTCACGAGGTACACGCTCACCAATCGTCGGCATCGGCGATGGCGAAGTTGTTGTTCAGGTCGATCTTGCCCCCGTATCGGCGCAGATATCTTGCGCATGTAGCGTGGAACGTCCCTGTTGTGAGCTAACGGTGTTCGGTCAGCTCTCACCTAGCACGAGCTGGTCGGCATCCTTCGGGCCCAGGAGGACGTTCAAGCGCTTGCGCATCTCGTTCGCGGCCTTGTTCGTGAACGTCACGGCGGTGATCTGGTGGGGCTTGTAGCCGTGCCGCCTGACAAGGTGGGCGACGCGAGAGGTGAGGACACGGGTCTTGCCCGACCCCGGGCCAGCCAGGATCTGGAGGGGCACATCGGGAGGCGCGGTCACAGCTGGGAGGTCAGTGGGAAACGGAGGGAAGTTCAAGTACCTTGCAGCTGGGCGGGGTTGAGGGAGCGGAGGTACGGATACGTTGTCAAGTCGTCTTCACCATTGTCGGCTTGAGGCATGGTGAGAAGAGGCCGGGGAGGTGCTAGGTAGCTACTTCATGTGCTGGTCGATGTTGTGATTTGAACCTCGGGTTAACGAGTTGACTAACCTCCACTTGAAAGTGGTGTTGTTGCAGCTTAGGTCAACCGCCATTCGGATATAGAGGAAATACCAGCAGACGCACGTGTAATGATGTCACATGATCACCGACCCATTCCCCGACCATGAGATCTGCGATACGCGATGCACGCCACAGCGACGCCTACGGACAGGTACATTCCATCGTCCGGCACAAGCGTCGCAACTGTTAGAGCAGCTACACGTCGCATCATGGTTGTGCTCCATCACGATCCGTCTGTCCCATCGTTCTCAGTCGCCTTTGCGCCAGAGGACACCATGACATCGTCGGGATCAGCCAAGTCGAGAACGCAGGACATCCACGTCGCGACGGTCAATGTGTAAGTGGGCAACGGCTGTGCCATTGGACCGATGCTCATTGAAGACGGTACGATGGGATGCGTCACAACCCCGTCCCCATCCCTCCCAGCGGTGCTGTCAACCCCGACAAGAGGTTGGAAGGGCCGTGGCGCGAGCAGCCGTGGGCGGTACGCCGGAGCCGGCTAGTGGATGCCCTCTTATCTATGGGATCACTAGACCTCATCGGGTTCCAGGTGAGGCGTGCACAAGAGGTTGCAAGGAGAAACTGACAAGGCAGGAGGTATATGTCTCCCAGCTTGAGGATCTCGCAGTACTCCTCGGCAAGCGATACGCGCACGTCGGCGTTGGGCGGGACGACGGCAAGGAGGCCGGCGAGTACTCGCCTATCTTCTACGACCAGTGCGTGTATCAGTATGAACTGGCTGACATCAGGGAGCGCTTCGAGATGGTCAAGTGGAAGACGATGTGGCTCTCGTCGTGGCCCGAGAAGCCGGGCTCGGTGGGCTGGGATGCTGTGAGTCGGTGGCTATGCAGCTGGCTGAGGATTGGAAGCTGACAGACAGGCCCAGACGCGTATCGCGACGTTCTTGAGCTTGAAGGACAGGGCGGGAGGACATCTCGTACATGCCGTGTGCACGCATTACGATGACCAGGGCGTGATCGCGCGCGCGAAGAGCAGCCTTCTCATCCGCACCGCGATCCGGGACTGGGTCGACGAAGTCGAGGTCGACGCGAAGGTGTGGGATGTCCGGCCCAAAGCGCCCGTCATCCTCTTCGGCGACTTCAGTGAGGCCTCACTCCTGTCCCTCTCCCTCAGCCAGCTGACGCCAGACTCCCCGCCCTCCGAGAACGGGTACAAGAACATCGTCTCGTTCGAGCCCCTCGACCGGCCGAGCTTCACGTTCCTGGACGCGTACGTCCACTTGCAACAACGTGCGCCGGGCCACGACGCCCAGTCGCGCCCTTACGGGCCTGAGAAGACGTACACGGGTTTCGCGGCACCAGGGCGCGAACGCACACAGCGCATCGACCTGATCATGATGGCTGCCGAGGAGAATGCTGAGGAGGTCAAGCCTCCTGCCACCGCGCGCGGGGGGTGGCGTTTCGCGCAGTATGCGTGCATCGATAACTGGGTCGAGGAGGGGGATGCCGATGGGTGGCAGGGGCGCTGGAGCGACCACCGTGCTGTGCGCGCGACTCTGACGCCGAGTCAATGATACTTTGCGCTAAAGGTGGCCCTAAACGTGGCCTTAGTTGTAGACACGACATATGTATACATGACTTTGTTGCGTTGATTTGACTTATGTACATCTTCCATCTACCTCTGTCCTCCCACGCTTCCATGCAGAGCCTAGATGCCCTGCACGCCCTCGTCGTCGAGCTTGGCGTCGGCCGCCTCGTCGCCCTGCACGACGCACTTGATCCCCACGCCACTTGGGACGCACCGATCTCCAAACGCCTCCGCGAGCGCGGCGCGCGGCGCAAACCCAGTACAGTGGAGGGGCACGATCCACTCGGGCCGCGGGCTGACCTTATGCGCGAGGAAGTCGACGGTCTCGGCCACCGGCTGCACCTCCACAGGGATGAGGTGCAGCCCCCCGACCACCTGGTATACAGGCCGGTCGAATCGGTTCACGGCATCTGTGACGACGTTGCAGATGCCCGCGTGCGAGCACGCCGAGAACAGCACCAGGCCCTTGCCCTTGACGTCGACCGCGACGTACCGCTCATCCGCGAGTTTCTCGTCCGTACACCACCCGCCCGTGCCGTCGTTGTCCTCCATCCACGTCACGGCGCCTTTGAGCCCCTTCTCCCACGGATGCACGCGGGGAATCTCGCCCGAGACGAAGACGCCCGTCTTGTCCTTGGAGGAGGTGCTGATCTCGTGCGCCTCCGGGTGCAGTTCGGCGCGGCCGTTGCGCTCCGCCATCTCGTCGAAGGTAGGGTCGGGGAGCCAGTTGGTGATGGGAATGTACTTTGGCCCAGGGGCGAGGCCGCGCCGGATCGGCCGGTCGGGGTGCAGGTCGACGCTGAGGGGTGCGAGCGTCTTCCCCTGCGCCGCGGCCTGCTCCCTGCGCATCTCGAGAGCGCGCAGGATGCCTCCCGAGTCTGGAGTCAGTATGACGGCGTTGCTGAGAGTAGCGACTCACGGTCGCGATGCCAGTGGGAGAGGACGAGGGCATCCAGCTCTGTCAGATCCGTACGCATGCTCTGCACATTGCGGTCGATGCTGAGTCCCTCCGGGCCGGCGTCGAATAGGACGCGGTGGGTGCGGTCTCCAATCGTTGTCGTCTGGTTTCAACGTCGGCTACTTCGCTATCGCCAATCAAACTGCGCCGGAGATACTCACGATAAGAATACTGAGACCATGTGCACCACAACAATAGTCCTCAAAGGCTGTCACGGGGAGTCCTGTCAACTCATCTTTGTGCGCATGGGCCAGATGGGCTGGCAATTCATGCGAGAACCCTGCCGGAAGTTTGGACAGCCTCTCAATACCTCGCCATCAGCGCCACCATTGATAGACGACCTTGAATGAAGACGTACTGTTATCCACGAGCACGAGGTACTCGAGTTTATCGACGCGCGTGAGCGATACCATGTTGGATGATTGTTCGTGCGACATTCCACTCGGAGATTAGACGAGTTGGCCAAGGTGGGCGACCTCCACCCGCCGTCCCATTCCTGGGACGGTCTCGGGTCGGAGAGCGCTCGTGGCGTCATTCCGAATGCCAAAACGCGCGTCCGTGCATGCCGCAACACTTTTCTTGTAGCAGCGGATCACATAGTGGGCATCAGTATCAATGAACGACGTTGCCATCGCCCAATAAATCTCGAATCGTAGACTTATCGCTAGAACATCAGTCGCGAACGGAAACTTCGGCCGACTACGCTAGTCGACGGCCGGGTAGACTAGTGGGGCGCGGCTTGCCTTCAGGTCACACCGGGTTTCAAAGGACCATCCAGGCCGACGCTTCCTCCTTTGTGGTCGGACTTGGCGTACGGGGGCCACACGGGGCCATCAATTGACCCTCATGGCATGCGTTGACACATGCAAGAGACACGAAGATCTCAAGATCTCGAGATCGTCAATGTGGTAGTGGGTGCCAGTGCTGTCCTCGTGATGTCGACGATGCAAGGGCCGGCCGAAGAAGACGCTTCCTCTCGTTGAACAGGTGGTCTCACTCGGGCTTCTAACGTTCTGACACCCGATGGAATCTCATTTCGATGTCTCATTGTCGGGCCATGAGGAACTCCAGGCACAATGGAGAAGTATATCGAGTGAATGCCGCTGTAGTGGATGAGGGACGAGTCGCGAAGCGAGGCATCGGCCTGGCTCCACAAGGGCATGTGGGGACGCCATGGGGGCGTCGTCGTCTCACAGTTTGGGTGCAACTCTGAAGGCTGACAGGCATGTCCGAACGTGCGCGAAATAGAACAGGTAAGGTCCAGCTGACGACGACAATGGTCGGCGCGTACTCCAACGCCCTGTTTGTTTTCCAAGGGGTTACGAATACGAACGAGACGATTCGACATCTGTCACACCTCCGAAGCTTCTGGCGCATTGCGCTAGGCTGGCTCCAGTCAACTGGACAAGCCCGAAGTGGTTCCACTGTCTTGAGGAGCCGCTAGTCGCGAGACCGGGGCGTGTGCCAGATCCCAGACATGTGGGAGAGGCTGTTGGCGCTAATGTTTACAGTGTCGTCTCGGGCGGCCTGGATGCTGGGTGGTCGGCGAGCTCGCCGACACGTGTGCCTAGCGGCTGGCTGACTTGCGTAAATGATGCGAACATGGGTTAAGCACTCGACATCCCGCGTCCCCGCGAACTGACCCCTTGGGCTGGCTATGCAGCGAAGAAGCTTGTGGCGAGGACCGCCTTCAGGACACCAAGCGACAGCTTACACACTCCTGCTCTAGACACGTCTGGGATATGCATACCTCCCGAGTCAGTTGCTGATCACATGCGTTTCTCAACGACGTACAGAACTAGGCGCTGAGTAGAGTGGGGGTAGAGTATCGGTTGCAGACGGCGGCCCCTCCTGGCCCCGCGTCGTCGATCGCTCGCTAACGAGAGTCGTCCCAGTTGGGCGGTTAAAGCTTGGCGCTGGTCTGCCGTACTCTGCCGAGCTCTGCAGGCCGCTCCACACATACCCTAACCATGGACTGATTTGGAACGCACGGCTCTTTAGTGAGACAGGGAGTCCATGCGGGGCCAACAGCCGGTTCCGCCTTAACCTCCGATCGGTGCTTCTATGCTTAGACAGCCAAGGAGCAGTACCCCCGCGTGCTCACCTAGACTCGGCTAATGGGTGCACTCACGTTGGCCAAGATATTTTTCCGTTCATGCATGTAGCGGATCAGCTGTGCGGCGACGGCGGCGAGTAGCAAAAGAGTGCACCGCGTGGTGACGTTGACGCTAGCCGGGGACCACATAGTGCAGGCACAAGGCACACCACATCCTTATCTCTCGGCTCCGCGGGTGGGCCGCGTCTGTCCCAGGCCGATCCTGCACCACAGGCAACGCCATCTCCTGGCACCATTGGGCCGTTAGCATTCTGGGCGTTGCATGCGTCGTTCCTCAATGCAGCACCATGCGTACCGAGGGACGTCGGAGGAGTCGTGGAGCCTCTGGCTGAATGTCCACCAGGTGCAACATCAACCACCACAGGAACACGTGTGGCGCCGCCCCCCCACCCAATGGTGCGGCGGCAACCACTCAGATTTAGCTCCAATTAGAGTTGGATGTGGCATCCATGTCGTCAGAAGTGGCGAACCGCACGCGGGGCGGTCAGATTGCATTACACCACGCTAGTCCCCAGGGTCGGTGCCCGCCGCAAGACGGACGGCAGACGAGCCCCATGCCGGAAACCGGGGACAACAATGTAGACGCTCGATGATTGCCGCCCCAGCGAAGAGCGTTATCGTCGATTGCAGGTTGTAGGCTCCGAAAAGCACATGCACCTTGTGGTCTCGTGGACAATCACGGACGCGTTCCGGGCGGTACTGAATTCCAGGAGCGGGAATACCTCTCGGCAAGACAGATAGCGACGGCCAGGATGAGACTGAACGGAAGTGGCCTGACGAGAATAAAAGACGCTCGGTTGAGTGGAGCATCCCCACCAACCCCCATCTAGCTCACGAGCACCACTAAGCGCTCTTCAGCGATCCATCACCCACACACTCGCCCTCATGGAGCACCGAAACACGCACGGGGTCGACCCCGTCGTCGAGGAGAAGGCTCACTCTTCTCAAGTCGAGGACTACAACGGCACTCGCTACTCTGATGAGAAGAAGGGCGGCGGCGCCAAGTTGGCATCTTCGACGCCAGCCAGGTCGACGAGGAGACCGCTGAGAAGGAGGCCAAGGGGTGCGCATCCGGTCATCTGACACATGGCTAACCTTGCAGTCTCGGCATTGAGGCTACTGGCCAGGACCTCCGACGCTGAGGAGCAGGTCGCCAACATGAGCCTTGAGCGCTGCAAGGCGATCATGCACGAGATTCGCAAAATGCACCAGTACGACCAGAACTTCCCGCGCACACGCTCGACAACATCAACGATCTGCTCGACAACCCGATGTCTCGGCCACCCTGAGAAGCACAGTGCCCTGATTTACGCCATGAAGCTCGAGGCTGCCCTTGTCACCGGCAACTCGCCTTACGCGGAGGTTCGCGCCGTCGTCGACCCCACCGACGACCCGAGCATGCCCTCGCTCACTTCCGTGTTTGGTTCATTGGAATCATCTTCTCGGCTGCTGGCGCCTTTGTCAACCAGCTCTTCGATCTCCGTAACCCTCCTATCATCGTCACTCGGATGTTGCCCAGCTCTCGCCTACCCTCGGTAAGGCTATGCAGAAGTGGCTCCCTACCCGCCAGTTCACGACCTTTGGCGCCGCTGGTCGTTCAACCCCGGTCCTTTCAACAAGAAGGAGCACATGCTCATCACCATTATGTGCTCCCTCGCGTTCTCCACTCCTTACACTGCCAACATCATCTTCGTCCAGGCCCTCCCATGTACTTCAACAGCGTTTGCCCGCAACTTCGGCTACCAGATCCTGAACACGATGGCGTCTAACTTCGTTGGTTACGGTCTGCTGGTCTTTGCCGCCGCTTCCTTGTTACCCCTCGTACTGCATCTGGCCGACTTCCTGTCGACTCTTGCGCTTAACAAGGCGTTCCACTCGGACGACAGCTCCGCCGTGCCCGGCCCTTCGGCAAGCTGTACACCTGGTCGCGTCTCAAGTTCTTCTTCATCATGTTTGCAGCTATGTTCGTCTACTTCTGGTTCCCCGGATTCCTCTTCTCCGCTCCAGGTGTTCAACTGGATGACTTGGATCGCCCCGCAGAACCAGACCCTCGCTGCCATCACCGGCTACCGCACTGGTCTCGGCATCAACCCCATCCCTACTTTCGACTGGTCCTGGATTGTCAACGTGCCCCTCATCACGCCTCTCTTCTCGATCGTCAACCAGTTCATCGGTCTTTGCATTGCCGGTATCATGATCCTCGGTGTCTACTACACCAACTCGTGGTACACCGGCTACCTCCCCATCAACACGAACAAGACCTACGACAACCAGGGCAAGCTCTTCAACGTCAGCAAGATCATTGACGCCCACGCCAAGATGGACAACGCCAAGTTCCAGACTTACTCGGAGCCCTGGATGGCTGCCGGCAACCTTACCATCTACTTCTGGTTCTTCGCCGTCTACACCGCCACTCTCTCCTACACCTTCCTGTACCACCGCCACGAGATCGCCATTGGTTTCCGCTCTTCGTGGCGCGAGTTCAGGAAATTCCTCAGGCTGAAGAAGAAGGACGAGGTCGAGGAGACCGAGGGCGAGCTCGCCGAGGATATCCACTGGCGCCTCATGAAGAGGTACACCGAGGTCCCCGAGTGGTGGTACCTTATTGTCCTCCTCATCGCTCTCGGCGTCGGTATCGCTGGTCTCGAGGCATACCCGACCTACGTCACCCCCGCTGTCGTCCCCTACGGTATCCTCATGGCTCTCCTCTTCATGGTTCCCATTGGTCTCATCTACGCGGTCACCGGTCAGCAGGTCACCCTCAACGTTATCGCCGAGTTTATCGGTGCCTCTATCGTTCCAGGCGATGCCCTTGCCATGAACTACTTCAGTGAGTCCCCCACAAGCCCTTTATGACAGCGCTGACGTCCAGAAATGTATGTCTGCGAATTTGGAAGAGAAAGAACATCTTTCGCCCTGGCCTTGCTTCTTCCACACCTATGTCTCACGAGTGCATCGGCTGACACCCCAGGTACGGCTACATCACTGCTGCCCACGCCCTTGCCTTCTCCAAGGACTTGAAGCTCGCCCACTACACCAAGATCCCGCCCCGCCACACCTTCTGGTGCCAGCTGGTTGCGACCTTCGTTTCGTGCTTCGTCTGCACGTCGCTCTTCAACTTCCTCCTCGGTTTCAAGGGTATCTGCACGTCTGAGGCTTCGTTCAACATGAGCTGCCCGGGTATCAACACCTTCTTCACTGCCTCGGTCTTCTGGGGCACTTACGGCCCGCTCAAGCTCTTTGGCCCCAACGGCCACTACAAGAAGCTCCTCATCGGCTTCCCCGTCGGCTTCATCCTCCCCATCATCACCTTCTACGCCTCCAAGTTCATCAAGAGCCGCCACATCCGCGCTCTCCACCCCGTCGCCATCTGCTTCGGTGGTCTCATGTGGGCGCCCTATAACATGTCCATGCACCTCCCCGGTCTTATCATCACCTACATCTCGTGGGCGATCATCAAGCCTCGCTACCTCGCCTTCTGGGCTCGCTACAACTACATTCTTTACTCGGCCTTCACCACCGGTGTCGCTGTTAGCGCCATCATCATCTTCTTCGCCCTCCAGATTCCCGGCAAGGAGGTCGTTTGGTGGGGCAACAACGTGCCCTTCGAGGGCTGCGACCAGAAGGGTTGCCGCCGTCTCGAGATCCCCGAGGTTGGCTACTTCGGTCCTGCTCCCGGCACCTTCAAGTAATGATTTGATGACGAGAGGTTTGAGGGGAGAAAACTCGTGGTGCTGGAACGAGTCCAAAGTTGTTTTTAATGGTTTCTGTTGGGAACACAGATAGTGGATGTAAAACCTTCTGATATGCATACGTTTGTGCTTCATATTTATGATGTTTCCGAGTCTTCCAATTAGCTTGTAACTGAGGTCATGTATGAGAGTCCGCAAGAAGATGCAGTGGTTGGGTTGTCCCAGGCGGGTATATCCTTCAAGTCGGTGGCAGTGCCTCAAACGTCCAAGCCCACGTGGTGTCGGTACCTGGCGAAGTGATCCACCGGGAGGGAGTGGGCAAACTCGGTCAAACTGTTGCGGTGTCTGAAGACGACGCTCTCATTGAGTATAGGTCCATGCATGCCGTGAGTCCAACACTCCACAACACTGGCATGCTAGCTACCGGCATCTGTGCAGCCGTAGGTCCTCTGACCCGATGTGACCGGAGAACATCGAACAGCCAAGCCGCTCTCATCGGTCCACCCTGCCCGGCATTTCGCCACTCAACGCCAGACCGTATCCGCTAACGGAGATAACAACCCCGTACTGTAAATAGACATGCGGCGCAACGAGCTGCACCATCGGGGCTGAATGATAGAGTTCATCCACACCATTGATGACAATCATGGTGAAGTCGACCGACCGGATAATGATGTCCGCGTACGCGGCTGATTATCCACCCACCCTATGGCGGAATGCAACATACGCTATTACCGGAGCGCCGAGTGTACCGTGGCGTGGGCTGGGCGGTGGCGCAAGGCCCCGTCCACGTCCCTCTTTGAATACATGGACAGGCTTGTCATGTCCGTCGACAGCTTCGGGGGTTGGCGTCAGGTACCTGTAACGAGTGGTGGCGGAATGAGGAGGACCGCGCGGTTCCAGAATGGTGGGGGTGTAGGATGGAATGGTGGGATCCTGGGTGGAAGGGTCGGGAACAGTGGCTCCGCGGCGCGTGTCCAACCCGACCGTATCGCTGGCTGCTCATGGCCGGATGGGCTTTGATTGAGCTCTGACCTCCACTCCGTGCCACGTCGAGACCTCAAGGATGATCGGATGATCTCACGCAGTCTTCATTGTCCGGTCTCTGTGGTTGGTGCCGTAGGACGCGGATGCTTGGAGGTTCACATGTATGTAGCTGCGACCAGCGACGGACGGTGTGCCCAAGCCATAGCGCTGCCTGTAGAACGCGCGGATATTGTGGACTGACGCGCCCCAAGAAATAACATAACCTCCATGCATGCCTCCACCTCGGGCGGTGCCTGGGCCAGGCATGTGTTATGCGATCGAATCCTTGGCCACCGCCTCCACCGAAGTCCGCTGGAACTGATCTTACTGCGCACTATCATGCTTAGTGTCTACTCAACACAGCCCCGTAACTGCGTAGCATGCAGTGCAGTAAGCTTCCTCACCAAGGAGTGGTTTGGACTGTGTGTTGACGTAAAAAGTCGGTGGCGAGGGCGTCAACTGTCAACGTGGCCAGGGGGTGACGCGCTCGAAATCCGGTGCCAGCACACGGCGGCCGATATGAAAGGGGGTGGATACGCGTTCTCCCTCTTTTGGAAGCACATGTTAACCAATTAGAAACGAAAATAGGGCTGTCCGTAGAACGCGTTTGGTTTCCTATTCAGGGTTATTCAAGAATTTGGGAACCCATTTCCCTCACTTCCCTCGATGGCATCCATGGGCCACCATACACACCCAAACTGATGAGCTTGGGCCAGACGCCATTCTTACACGCCGGATGGCACTTTGAGCGCTTTGGGCACTTTGGGCGGGGATGGGGCCACCGATATCCACCCACGGGCGGGCACGGGGAACCCGACAACCTTTGGACCACTTTGAACCAATTAGACTAGACTTGCCCCATGGAATGGAATTCCTCCGTCCCAAGGCCATCCACGCCATCCAGACCGTCCACGCTTGCCTAAAAGACATTTGGCCACGACTGCTTTCTCGTTTCTTTCCACCCAACTTACAACCCACCACTTTTACCTTTACTCGTCACCCCAACACCAACTTGCGCATAGCGCCCATTACCTTCGCCCCAGGCAAGGAGTTTATGTTCTCAAACACCCTCTGTTCAGCACACAACTCCCACCGGTGAGTTAAGATGTGGACGAGTGTGTGGAAAGGAACGCGTGGCGGGGGCGAGGCTAGCGAGACTTGCGGCACACCACCTGGGCTCCTATAGACGTTGGATGGACTGCACAGTCATGATGCTGCCCGCCTGGTGGACGTGGGCGGCCGAGCGGTCAAAGATGTGTAATGGCCACTGGCCATGGCGCTGATCGTCCCGAGCGACGTCGTGCCCCTTATGGGATATGCTATCGCCTCTACACCTTCTCGTTTCATGATGGACTCGCTAACATCCTCAGCGGCATCAAGCACACCGCCGCGACCCCGCTCATAGCCTATTAACTGGCCTACTACCCCTCTGGACCCTAAACCTCACGCAACCAAAAACAAATTAACAATGTCGCCCGCTGCTCTCCATGTCAACGGTCACCATGACTCGTTCACCGTCCCTAACGGTTCGGTGAACCAGGCCAAGGTGCACCCGAGTGCCCGCCGTGCTCCTGCCGGTGGCCTCATCAAGGTCGAGAGCGACAACACTGTTTACGAGGATGGTGGTATCAAGGCCCGTTACACGGACCGGGGTGCCGACGTCGTCAGTGAGTAACAGCTTCCGGCTGGAAAGTAGCACGTGCTAACAATCTTCAGAGGACGCGGATGGGAGGCTCAAGGTCACCAAGACCGAGAAGACCTTTGAGTTTTACACTAAGTCCAACGTTGGCCGTGTCGGGTGAGTAAAGCGAGCCGGCTTTGCATTCCAAGTGCTGACGTCGTAGCCTGATGCTCGTCGGTATCGGCGGCAACAACGGCACCACGGTCATGGCGACCAACCTCGCCAATAAGCACGGCATCTCGTGGCACACCAAGAACGGCGAGCAGCAGCCCAACTACATCGGCTCGCTCGTTCGTGCCTCGACTGTCGCCCTCGGCACCGACCCCGAGACCGGCAAGCAGGTCTACGTCCCGATCTCGGACATGCTCCCCATGGTCCACCCCAACGACTTTGTCATTGGCGGCTGGGACATTTCGGGCGTGCCCATGGACGAGGCCATGGCCCGCGGCAAGGTTCTCGACTACGACTTGCAGCGCCAGCTCGTCCCGTACATGAAGGACTACAAGCCTCTGCCCTCGATCTACTACCCGGACTTCATTGCTGCCAACCAGGCCGACCGCGCGGACAACCTGATCCCTGGTAACGACAAGCAGGCCCACCTGGAGCACATCCGCAAGGACATTCGTGACTTCAAGGCTGCCAACCAGCTCGACAACGTCATTGTTCTTTGGACTGCCAACACTGAGCGTTACGCCGACATCATCCCCGGCGTCAACGACACCGCCGAGAACCTGCTCAACGCCATCAAGACGTCGCACGACGAGGTTTCGCCTTCGACCATCTTCGCTGTTGCGGCCATGCTCGAGGGCTCGCCCTTCATCAACGGCTCGCCCCAGAACACCTTTGTTCCTGGTGCCATCGAGCTCGCCGAGCAGCACAAGGCCTTCATCGGCGGTGACGACTTCAAGTCTGGCCAGACCAAGGTCAAGTCGGTCCTTGCCGAGTTCCTCGTCAACGCTGGTATCAAGCCCCTCTCGATTTCGTCGTACAACCACCTTGGCAACAACGATGGCAAGAACCTCTCGTCGGCTAAGCAGTTCCGCTCCAAGGAGATCTCAAAGTCGTCGGTCGTCGATGACATGGTCGCTGCCAACCCGGTGCTCTTCAAGACTGCCGCGGACCTCACTGCCGAGACTGGCGTTGCCACCAAGAAGGGCGAGCACCCCGACCACATTGTCGTCATCAAGCACGTCCCGGCTGTCGGCGACTCGAAGCGCGCCATCGACGAGTACTACTCGGAGCTCCTCATGGGCGGTCGCAACGTGATGAACATCTTCAACGAGTGCGAGGACTCGCTCCTTGCCACTCCGCTCATCTTCGACCTTGCGATCCTCGCCGACCTCCTCACTCGCGTCACCTACCGTGAGGTTCCCAAGTCGGGCGAGCCTGCTGGCGAGTTCAAGCCCCTCTACTCGGTGCTCTCGCTCCTCAGCTACATGCTCAAGGCGCCTCTTGTCAAGCCCGGCACCGACGTCGTCAACTCGCTCAACCGCCAGCGCAACGGTCTCGACCAGTTCCTCAAGGCCTGCCTCGGCCTCGAGCACCAGGGCGACCTCCTCCTCGAGACTCGTGTCTGGTAATCGTCCGTGATCTTGAGTTCGGAGCTTAATAAGGATAGGAAATAATCTTCGCTTGCTTTCTTTGGTCGTGGCCTTCGTATCATAGTCTCTATGAATCTTTGCTTGGACGTGGCTGCGTTAGATATGTTGCCGGAGGTGTTGGTCCCTACGCGCGGGCCTTGAGTCTGCACATGCTGAACAACAGCGATTCAGGCATTGTGGCGTTCAAGCACTACGACTTCTAAGACGGCGGCTCTTCCAGTCTCGAGATCATCGGGAAGCCAGTACACCAGCTGCTGGTGGTCGACCTGCGCAGCACCAGTGAGATGTACCATGGTGAAGGAAATCCTGGGCGATCAAGATACAGTGCTCGTCAATGCTACGTCTAGTCTATGTATGCAGCACCCGCGAGCTCCAGCGCAGGCAGACCAATTACCGGGTCGGCGGGGCTGGCAGCGCCTGCTTCAAGTCCTCCTGTGCGGGCGTCGCTGACCGCGGCGTCTGGCTGGCCGTCGTGGGCGTGTTGGTGCCACTTGGCCCGAACGAGGCGACGGGCGCGATCTCGTTCTGGTCCTCGCCGGCTGACACGCCGTTGATGTACGCGCTGGCGTTAGCCCTGTCTGTCATACGGCCATATGTCGAGGTCGCGGTTGGCCCACAGAAGTGAAAGGGTTGCGTTCACGCTTGAGTGGGAGGGATGCCTTTCCCCCAGCTCCGCACTTCTTCCGTCCTGACTCCTCGCTCTCTCCACCCTCTCCACCCTCATCGTCGTCGTCCCAGATAGACTCACTTGAAGAAATGCCTCCAGCTCGCCTTGGACGGCGTAAAGTGCCCTCCCGTGTGGTACTCGACGCGCCCGTTCTCGCACGCGTCAATAAGCGTCCGGCTCCGCTCCTCGCTGACCACCACGTCCGTCCGCCCAATCACGTGGAGGACGGGCACGTCCTTCCCCAGCGGGAAGTACGGCTGGAAGTCGGGCACCTCGGAGCTGGGCGCGAACCCGCCGACGGCGATCACGAACTTGGGCCGCGGGAGGGCGGGCTCGGCGGGCCACGACGCGTGCAGGCCCGGCTTGGTGAGGAGGGCCGCGACGAGGGCCGCCATGCAGGCGCCCTGCGAGAAGCCCATGATGCCGTCGAAGGGGCCGTTCTTGACCATGAAGTCGTGGATGTACGCGATCGACTCGTCGATGCCTGCATGTTAGTGCCGACTACAGGAGGTGCGCCATTCGGGTCCGGTCGTTTGGGTCCTGCCGCGTCCTCATCTCGACACCAGCGATCTCCAGGACTTGTAGCTGAACGGTACGAGGGCAGGCCCACAACCACACTCACGCCGGTACACCTTGCGGTCCGAGTCGGTCAGCCACCATGCGCGCGGCGTCGTCTCCGGCGCCTGCTCCTCCTCCTCGGTCGTCGCGTTCGACGCGAACTGGTCCAAGTTCTGGTTCCACGGCATGTCCGCCTTGTGCACGACAATAGGCGGCTCAATGAACACAAACTCGGCGTTCTTGCATGTCTTGCGCACGGCGCCGAGCTGCTGTCAGCCTAGTTCGGCAGGGATTGAGAAGCAGAGATGAGCAGACGAGGGAGAGGAGAGTACGGGGGCATGGCTAGAACTCACCTGCTTCGAGTAGATGTGCGCGTTCTGCGTGAAGCCGCAGAGCGCGAGGACGCGGATAGCCATTTTGATTAGGTATTAGTGATGGGGTGGAAAGAAGGAGATGGAGTAGTGGGCACTTGGATGTTGTGAGTTACTAATGGGGATTTTTGGAGGGCCCCAGGCTGTCACAAACCGGGGTGACCTTGGTCCGACGATCCGCTGAAACGGCGAGGCACCCCACGACGACCCGGATTTGCGCGACCCACCGGCCAACGAGCGCCGAGGATATGCACGCGACCGCCAGTACTTGTATTCTTAAGCAGACAGGGCTGACGGTATGTATGTGTGGTATGCACTGCGAGGACAAGTGGTGAAGTCCTCGCACCCCAGATACCGAGACGTCACAGCCACACCCCTGGCGCAATTTCCTCCACATCGAGGCGCAGGTGGAGGTCGAGTGAAGTCAGGCAACCCCCGATCGCTCTGGTTGGCATTACCCATTCCACTCAACATGGCCGACGCGTCTGGATCGGCTTCGGGATCCGGCTCTGGTTCGGGCTCTGCCTCTGGCGCGGGCGCGGGAGCGCGCGCGGGCGCCGGGTCTGCCGCGCCCAAGAAGAACAACGAGTGAGCGCGGGTTGAGGGACAGACTGACGACAGCAATGATTACTACTTCAACTTCTATGCGTCGTTGCAGAACCAGTGCGTTGGTTGGTCGGTCGAGTGGCTTGGAGGCGAGGCGGGCTGCGGGTGTTAGGAGGCGGAAAGGGTGTGCTTGATGGGCCGCGAGCTTCGACAACTATGTCGAGGTTAGGACGACGAAGTTGAGCGTGAGGGGAAGTGCCAGGGAAGGCAATCTGTGTTCGGCTCGACTGAAGAGTGACTGGCGAGACACTCAGCGACGATACGACTAGGACAGGGGACATGGGGAGGGGTAGCCGTCGTGAGGCGTGCTCAACTCCCCCACCTCGTCGTCGTTACTACTCCTCCGGTGTGCTTCTCGGTGTGCTTCTCGGTCTCGTCCTGCGTCGCCCGTCCTCGCCTCTCCTGTCGTCGTCCGCTTCCCATTGGCCTGTCGCCGTCGCACTGCCCTCGCCCACCTGCCCTCTTGCCTCTTGCCTCTTGCCTCTCACTCCTCCTCCCCGTTTCTCTCAACCTTGTCGCGC
The DNA here is from genome assembly GCA_020011015.1 of Cutaneotrichosporon dermatis. NCBI lineage: Eukaryota > Fungi > Basidiomycota > Tremellomycetes > Trichosporonales > Trichosporonaceae > Cutaneotrichosporon > Cutaneotrichosporon dermatis. Next base: position 2,951,198 of record JAIGNX010000002.1, on the reverse strand, counting down.
TCCCCTCCGCCATACCAGCATGGCTAACCGCAGGGCCAACATGATCGGCGACGTCTGCCGCACCGGGACGTACCGCAAGGCTATCCTCGGCAACGCGGCCGTCGCGATCCGGGACAAGACGGTGCTGGACCTTGGAGCCGGTGAGCCCAACCTGGACCAGGAGGGAGGCTGACGACAGGCTCGGGCATCCTGTCGTACATGGCCGCGCAGGCTGGTGCGAAGGAGGTGATCGCGCTGGAGGCGTCGAGCATGGCGGAGAAGATCCAGATTGTGAGTGGGCGAACATCACCGCAAGCAGAGCCCAGCTCGTCAGCGCCAGCTGTCCTCGCGGGCCAGCCGACTCTCTCATCATGGAGTCGCCTAGGCCAACTGCATTCAAGTGGGCACGCACTAACGCCAGCTCGTCAACCAGGCCAACCGGGGAGAAGCCAACGCCCACATGCGCGGCAAGGTGCGCATCGTGCGCGGTATGGTCGAGGATAAGAAGGTGCAGGCAGACGTGCTCCGGAGCGGCAAGGTCGACACGATCGTGTCTGAGCCGATTGGCGTCATGCTCCTCCACGAGCGTATGGTGGGTCTAGCAGCAGGGCTTGCACTGACAGACAGGTCGAGTCGTTCCTCCTTGCACGCGACCTGTTCCTCAAGCCTGGCGGCAGCATATTGCCGTCTGCAGGGAGTATCTTCTTCGCGCCATTCTCGGACGAGGGGTTATACCTCGAGACGGAGCAGAAGGTGGGTAGCCCCCCATGTGGCATTGCTTGCCAGCAGGCCACGACATGCTCCTTAACAATTCATGCTCACGGCAGGCACAATTCTTCAACCAAACGCTCTTTGGCACAGACTACTCGGCGCTCTACGATGTCGCGCGGCACGAAGCCTTCTCCCAGCCCGTCATCGGCATTTTCCCTCCGAACACGCTCATGGCCCCCGCCTGCCAGCCCGCCAACTTCGACTTCTACACATGCACCATCGACGACCTGCTCGACTTCACCGTCGCGATCGACTTCGTCGCGCAGCGCACGGCGATCATGCACGGCCTCGCGTCGTGGTTCGACCTCGACTTTGAGGCGAGCGCGTCGGACCGCCCGGACGACGGGGAGACGGTCGCGGACATGGAGGCCGAGCAGGCGTGGGACTTCCCGGTGTCGGGGCAGGTGCCGTGGATGCTGAGTACCGAGCCGCCGCTTAATCCGAACCCGACGCCGGAGCCGCCTAGGAAGGGGTTGAAGGTGACGTTGTCGACTGGGCCGAATGGTGAGTGGCCGAGGTCGCTCAGCGAGCGAGCGGGTGGATCGAGCAGATGGAGAGCGAGGAGGAGAGAGGTCGCGCTGGCCTGGCCGGCACCTGTCTGCCGAACAGTCGAGATTGAGAACCATCGGGAATACGAACGGCCACCAAGGTGCCCTCCGCTCATGACCATCCTCGCCACGCTCTCCGTGCTCGTACAGATCTTTCCCCTCTCCCTGACGCCTCACGTCTCTGTCACTCCAGCCCCGCACCCGCTGACACATGACACCAGCCCCCCGCACGCACTGGCAACAAGCACGCCTGATCCTCCCCGAGCCGCTGGCCGTGAACAAGTCCGAGCGCGTGACCGGCACCATCCGGTTCAAGGTCAACGACTCTCGCTCGTACGACCTCACCCTCGACATCGCGGTCGACCGCGGAGCCACCGGCGCGGCTGAACCGTCGCCCAACCCGCTCCGCCGGAATGCGACGTACAACCTTTCGCAGCAGACGTTCAAGTGAGCCTTCCACGCCTCTGCCTTGTGCTCTCTGCGTGCATGCCCGGGCTAACAACAGCTACTCATACACCGGCGACCCCACCATCCCCTTGACGCTCGGCACCTAACCTGCATCGTGCACCTGCATTCGGCTCCGCCCGCAGCGCCACCCATGCATGATAACATGACCCCGTCTCTATACCCATACCAATCCCGACACACAAGAACACAAGTTCGCCCTACAGCTTATACTTAGATGTCATGCCCTTAAAATCTCTGCCTGGAAGGTTTGGCACCTTCTCGCAATCTTGTAGCAGCGGAGGAGCATCTCATTGCCCCGCTCCCTGTACTCTACCTCCGCAGCCAGTCTCCAACGCTCGCACACCGCCTACCGTCCAGAGTTTCCGAGTACCCGCTCCACCGTGACCACGAGTAGGCGCGGCGCTAGCCGATCCTTATCGCACCCTGCCCTACCCCTCCTATCGGAGTTCCGCGAGCCGCTTGCCACTTCACCTGCCTTTTCGGACACGACCACGTGAGTTCTCGGCGCTATCGGTATCGCTCCGCCGCGGCGCGGCCTCGGCACTATCTCCGCTCCGTCAGTGAGCGGGCTGGTTGGCCGAGGTTGGCCGCCTCAGTCCTCCGTTCCTATCGCGGAGGACCCCAGTTTCACCCTCAGCTGAGCGGAGGCGGCCGAGGACACGAAGTGAGATGCGCCGATGAGGGCAGTTGCGTGAACGCAGGCAGTCTCAGCCGACGTCCAACTGCCACTACGCAACGCGCATCCCGGCAAGTATCAAGTCGCCGGCCGGCCGGCCGCCCGGCAACAGATGGGAGACGGAGTAATGGAGGAATTAGTAGGCGGGAAGGGCGCCGTCGTGCGCTCCTCGCTCCGGGTGACGATTCTGATCTGGTCTGATCTGGCCAGTTCAGGCACGAGATCGTCCTACCAGTGAACAAGCTGGGCGCGGGGGAATTCTGGGTCCCCGGCGGCCGCTGGGCGAGCTGGGGCGAGCTGGGGCCGTGCACCGATCGCCTGCTTACCCTGGCTCATGCGATCATGCGAGCGTGTGACATCCAAGTAGAGCTACTCGCTACCGTGCCAGAGCAGGTGACACGAGACATGGATATGCAATAGTGCAGTACAAATGAGTGGGAGGGACAGCTTGGATCACTTCTTGGACTAGGACGGACTGGACTACTGGTGGGAGGAGTGGAGCGACCAGCGCTGGCCGGGAGCGTGCGCATGCACCTCAGCGATTGTTGGAGACGAGCAACAGGCGGATTAATACAGAGAGCTGACGAGAGGAGAGAGAGACGTATGCCGTCGGACGAGGCGAGCTTGAGGCTGCTGGAGGCAACTCTTGGCCCGGCAAATCTGCGGAATGAGCCTGGCACCACAGTACCGATGCCGTCAAGGCTTGCGCCTAAAGGTTCGAGGTTCGCTGGGCGAGTGCGCAGTGCCGTGCGCACCGGGATAGGGACGAGACGCTCAGGAGAGCGTCGCATTAGGTGGTTTAGATTGCAGAGGACGCCGACCTTTGGTTGCGGGCTGGTGTTTTGGCGACTTGGCCGGTTTGGGTTCTGTAGACGGGCCGTGGGACTCGGAGGGCCGCTTGAGGCCGAGGAGGGGCGGAGGGCGTGCTCGGCGCCTCCGCTTGGACGGGGAGGGGAGCTCGAGCGTGACTACTTCGACGGCCTCAGGCGCGGGGACGTTAAGGTTGACGTCGCGGGCGCGTAATGGGCTCACGCCAGTTTTGGTGGTCGCGTCCGGCTCGGGGATCAGCGCGAAAGTCGGCACATTGATAGCGCGGTAGAGGTCGGTCGCAGAGCACGATGTTGAGGTTGACGAATAGGCTGGTAGCTCAAAGGCCGGCTGCTCGAAGGAGGTACGAAGCTCGGACGAGATGGTGTCGTCCTCGCCTTCGTCGTACTCTCCGTCGTCGTCCTCATCGCTGCTCTCATCGTCTTCGGACGCGGGGTCGAGATGTTGTGAGCTCTCAGGTGGCGAGTGGCCGTGCTTGCGCACTATGCGGTAGCCGTGAGCCCCACGGGGACGTTGTTGGACTGGAAGAGCGCCACCGTCCAGAGTTGAGTCACGCTCCTCAAGCTGGTCGAGGAAGGCGCCATGTGCCTGGCGGTCATCCCATGGCACAAGCTTGAGGACGGCGCGGCTGCCGTCGTCGAGTGTCGGAGAAGCGGAGCTGGCGGCCATGGTCGAATGCGACAAACAAGAACAACTGGTCGTCGAGAAAAGGGGAGAGGTAGTTGGTTGCTGTGAGAATCGATGAACGGCCAGGCAGTGCAGAAGAGAGGACGTTGGAGACAGGTCGTGATGCTCGTAATGGGTCGTGAAGAGGGCCAGCCGGTGTCAGCGCTGTGGGAAACAGCCACAGGCCCGGGACCAGCTCGGCAGACAGATTAACAAAACTGGCAAGAAAAAGTGGGTAGTGTCGAAAGAAGATGGTCACAAGTTGTTGGTCGCGTCTAGATGTGCAGAGGTCCAGAGGCAAAGGGGGTGGAGGCCGAAGGGTGTGCGTGCGCTGGGAGGGGACATGGCGGTGGATCGGTGGCTGCTGCGCCCCCCACTCTAGGCCACTGTGCCCTTTGATTGCTGTCTGCATCCAGTAAGTGACCTTTGAATGCTTGCAACGAGCAGGTGATCCACGAGACTCCTAGCGTGCAGATTATAGTTGCCTGCCACTCCTCTTCCCGTCACGCGATTCCAACGGGCCAGGCTGACCCGGTGCAATGGATCTTTCCACTTTGAGAAGCTGTCAGTTAATATTACCGGTCCAAAGCTGGGAATGTCTAATTAGTAGTGTCGTCGTCGGATAACCATGCTCCCACATCCCCACACTTAGCCTGAGGATTACTATCCTAGCACCAGACCAGCTCCAACATCGCGTCAAGCAGCAGTCGTCCCGTCAGACCACAGTTTGGAACAAGCAGGCAGGCGCGGCAACCAGTTTGGTCACAACTCGGCTTGGTCGGCTTTCTACGTGTTTGCTGCATCCCAACTCGGACTTCCCTCCACAATGTCATGTCTGACGAGATTATCACGACAGCACGACAAAAAGACGATAGACACCGTCCCCTTGCGCAGCCACTTAGCTCGCTATAGAAACAGAATGACTCCCAATCTTAAACCTTCAAGCCTCTATCGTCGCGGCCGGCTGCGGCCTCAAGGAGCGGCGTTCTGTGCGCGATAACGTGTCATGTTCATGGTCTTTGTTGTGTTCATGATCTGCAGAACCCTTCTGCCTCCCTCCTCCATTATCTTGCTAGTGCAGGAGCGCCGTAGAAAAGCAATGGCGCCACCGACTCCCACCGGTGCCTCAAAGTCTATGTCGGTCCGGTAGAATCAGGGTTGAGAAGCGGAAGGGGGCGCCCGACTTGGGACCTGGCGAGCTCGCGACGAAGGCCAAGAACGTACACAGCGCTCGGAACGTGGGTACGAGTCCGCACCAACATCGGAGACAGAGCGTCCGATGGCCCTCTTCGTTTCATATTCCGTCGCTGCACCGGCCGGGCCGGTGTTGTTCTTATACAGAGGGAGGACTAACGACTACCCTCGATCTTGCAACCCAAGGAACGTGTGAAGTGGTCGCGTCCGCTGGGCAGGCAGTTGTGGTATGGTGAGATGGGAAGTGACTGCTGATGGGGTTGGTGACATCTCTGTGCATGTGAACGCAACGCGGGGGGGCTGAATTGCGTGGTGTAGAGAATTCCCCGTCTCTGGGCTTTACAGGTGGCGCCACGTACAATTGGGAGTTGGTATGTGGCGTTGGTTGACCTGTATCAACAACATCTGTTCCCATTTGGATGGAATCAGCAGCTGGATAGTGGCTTATGAGTGCGTTCAAGGGCTAGAACCAAGCATGATCCTTTTACCCCGGCCTGATCATGCCCCACTCTCCCCTCTCCTCTCATGCTTGGCTCTCCTTGTTGTGTCACATTCTTCAGGTTCGCAGAAGGCGGAGATGCCGGCAGAGCGGGGCAACGGACGACCAGATAGCAAGTCACCCCACTCTCCCCTACGCCCGGCATTCATCTTGTTCCATATCTCACTGGCCAGTGTTCAGATCAATTGAGCATTCTAACCCAGGTCGCGTCCCGTGTATGAACTCGGGCCTTGGGCAAGACGCAGCTGTAGGATGGGAAGTGGGGATGAGAGAGAGGGGAAGGAAGGCGCGGTCGTTGTGAACAACGAGACTGTCTCGCAGAAGCTGGCACCTTGCCAAGCCCTCGTGCTACGTGCACGTGCCAATGCTTTCAACCTCTGGGAAGAACCTTGCATGATTGTCTCGGGTCGCCAGCAGCGCGTCGTCAACTTGGAGGATGATAACGACAGTATCAATGCCATGTCGATACAGTTCATCGGTAGAGGAAAGGTAAATGAATCTATTGTCCGACTTGCGCGCGAGCTTAGAACTGGGTGGTAATGGCGCCGGGGGGGCGGGGCCTGGAATACAGAGAGAGCCCAAGGCATGAAGTCTAAAGGTGGGGAGCGGAGACAAAGGCACAGCGAATCAGAACTAGGTGATGAGTCCGTTACTGACGACGTCCCTTTCCCTGACTCGGCCTTTTCAGAGGTACCCCCTACCCTTTGCCGCGGCCTCCAGGCCTCCACTCCTCCTCAACAACCCTTCTCGGCCCGTGCGCAAATTACCCACACAACCCCGTTTGTGGCTCTATTCTGCCTTGGCTGGACGGATTGCCTTGTTCGGTAACTTTTGTATGGTCATGATTCCGTACCGTACCTACCATTAACCTAATCAACCCCTTATGATCCACTACTATTACGATGATATTGCTACTATTACTGCCTTGCTGGCATTTGCATAGCCTGGGTGGCCAGCCTGGGCCCATGGGCCATTCGCCCCTTAGATGGATAGCCACGCTCTTGGGTGATCTAGGCTCATCTCTCTCATTATGACCTTACCTTGCAACTGGGCTTACCTGGACCCACTTTGGGCCACCTAAGCGTATCAAGTCATACAGGTCACCGGCCTGTCGCCGGGCCTTGGCCCTCCTCCCTCTCTCTCACTTGCCAACCAACGATCCCGTAACTCTCCTTCCTATTGAACATCACTTCCTCGTCCTCTTTGTGCTCATCGTTACACACACCCAACTCCACACTTGCGACCTCATCCTCCACGCCCTCGTTCAACTCGTCATCTCAGTTTTTCTCCTTTTCATCCTTCAATCGACATCGCATCCCATCATCTCGCCCTGTATTACATCTGGACCACGTCGCGCGCGTGTGTAGGCAGCTCAATTTTGGCCACGCTTTTCCCTGGGCTGCGTCCTTAAACCGCCACCGCAAGGCTCGCTCGCTCGCTCGCCACGCAAACCCAAACCGCCACTGCGCCCGAATAGTCATCCTTCCAATCCTCCTCCTTCTCTCCAATCGCTCCATCTACATTCTTTCTTCTTCGTCCATCTCATTTTCTTTCATCACCTTCGTCGTCAACACACCAACCACTTGGGAGTGCTCATATCGAGAGCTTAACTACTCCTTATCACCAGCTCCAAAGGCGTACGAGGAGGCGAAGCGAATCGGCCCATCACACCAACCACAACGCTTGATTGAACACACAACCTTCCCCGCCTAAGCCTTGCCTTTGGTTGCATGGCCGAAACGCATACCTACGCTCGCCTCGTCGTTCCCACCGTATCGCAGCATCGTCACCTCGATTACACTGCCTCGCACCGTTGATCCCACCCATCCACACGTCTCAATCGCACATCTTGCGATACGGTCCGGGCCATCGCGCCTGCAATGGACTCGTCTTCGACTTCGTCACCCTTCTCCACTCGATCTACTATCCCTTCCTCGCCAGAGAACTCCGGCGCCGGTGGTGATAACCCAACAACAGGTCCCAACGGCCTCCTCGCCTTCCCTCACACCTCTGGCCAACTCATGCAAGGCATGCAGGCTATCTTGAGCAACTTGACAGGAGCGTAAGTATTCATTTGTCCGTCCATCTCACTTGGCCGGTGTAGCCCATTGCTCGCGCCGCCACCGAAGTTGCGAAGCATCACATCGCCCATTTACTCCCCTGATATCGGACACTGACGGCCAGTTCGTCGTATGGTTCTTTCACCAACTTTGGCCTCCGACAACCTTCCTCCAACGAGGCCAAGCCCGATGTGAAGCAGGAGTCCTCGCCGCAGTCGCAGTCGCTTGGCCAGGCGTCGTCCGGCCATCGACGTCCGCGGCGCCTAGCGTCGCCTCTGGCCATGGAGGCTCGCGGACAGAGCCTCCGAAGCGGCTGTACACTGTCGATGGACTGCAGCTTGCGACTCCTTCCCTCGACGACATTGCGGCTGGCTACTCTACGTGAGTCGCACTTGACCTCTGGTTATTGGCATATCACTGACGGTGCAGGCGTCGCAACAAGATACTGCTCCAAGGCGACCCGCAAGTGATTCACAAGCAGCGCGTTGAGACTGCCATCCGTGTCATCATTGACATGCTGCGACAAATCCCTCCATCCCCTCTGTCCCAACCCCCATCCCCCCTCGCCACTCTTGTCCCTCGCGATCCTTCAAGCAACATCCTCTACACATTCGAGAGGTTAGCCAACTTCAAGGGCCTTCGGTTGCAGGCTGGAACGACGACCAAGACCAGCTCCAAGAAGCAGCTGGCGCAGGGCGCCATTCCGGTCCAGCAATTGGCGTACGTGGAGACGGCCGTCTACATGAGTGGAGAGAATGGCCGACGTGTGTATGCCTGCAAGCGATGCCGTGCCCGTGAGGAGCGTAGGCGACAGAACAAGGATGCGGCAAGGAAGAAGCAGGTGGCGGCCGACCCGACGCATCCGCTTCAAACGGACCACGACCTTCCTTCATCCACCCACCGAGGACTACATCACGGGCGAGAACTCAGCCCAGTACGACCCACACAGAATCGGGCAGGTGGTTGAGGAGCCTCCTTGGGACCCGACCATCCCGGACTGGCGTCACGAGATCGTGCTCTTCAACTCGCCACCCGATGTTGCGGTCAAGGATGGCTCCGCCTTCTGGCTTCCATTCCGCGTCATCTGCTACTGCAAGTGTCACGGAGAGAAGGTCGGCTTCCGCATCAAGTTCACCCTTCGCACCTTTGACGGGAGGATCATTGCGTCAGAAATCACCCACCCTATCAAGATAACCGACGATCACAAGACGGACGCAAAGTCAAAGCCTCGTGTTGACAGGTTTGTCACAGCCGGCGGTCCTCAGGTGCCTCGATCAAGGAAGGGGCGAATGAGCACCGCATCATCTCAGCGCGTGTCTCCAGCGCCCTCTGAGAGCGAGATGAGCGTCACGTCCGAAGTCGGTGCGGTGACAACGAAGCAAACGCCGCAGGTCCGTCAAGGAAAGCCCTACGAGCGACCACCGTCGCAGTCTCCAGCGGTATCAACATCTGCTTTACCGTTCGACTTCATGAACCAGGAGCAGCAGCGCCCGCGTCTTTCCCGACAAGCATCAGCATCGTCATATGCGTCGCAGCCCGACATAACAAACTGGACGCCCGACGCCCTGCAACAGCCTACTGTTAGCCCCGATGCTCTCCGTCGGCCCAACTTTGCCGGCATGTCGGCTATGACAAACCTCAACGCAGCTCTGTCCAACCCATCGTCTCATGCCTCTAGCCCCAACCCTGGCCTCAACGGCATGAATGGCAGCGGCCTGGGCGTGAATGGGCTTGGCTCGGGCGACTTGTACAACAGCGACTTGAACTCATCACACCAGTCCCTCGATTTGTCCGCACTTGGTGCTGCTCAGAACCCGCTGTTTGCCAACCAGCAGCAGCGTGCCCCTCAAGATGACGTCGACATGGCAAACGTGGCAACCGAGCTAGAGAACATGTTGTTCGGCGGGTCCAGCCACGCATCGGTCTCATCCAGCAGCTACCAGGACGAGTCGTCTGTGTTCTCGGGCTTCAACAATCAAGGCAGCATCTTCAGCGAAAGCGGTCTGCCACCTGACAACACCTTGGACGACATGATCGACTACTCTGGCGGCGAGAGCAGCAACGGCATCAGTCCAATGCAGGGTCTCAGTCTCTCGCCGACAGTTGGTATGGGCAACCTCGACCTCGGGACGGGACCTACGCCGTTCACGCAGCCAGGCTCTCTGCCTCACGTCCAGAGCAACGATCACGAGGCTCAGACGCGTGCGCTGTTGGCGCTGCTCGCGCAACAGCAAGTCCAGTCGCAGCCGGTGCCGGTCGTGTCACACGTTATCCCATCCGAAGGTGACATGGCTGGAGGCACACCGGTTGCTATAGCCGGTCGCCTGTTCCAGCCGGATACTGTCATCCTCTTCGGCGGGCGACCTGCGATTACGACGTATGTCACCGACTCGTTCTTGCAGTGCACTCTGCCACCCAGCCCCACTCCTGGCGACGTGGAGGTGACTGTGCAAGGCTCCATGAAGGACCCGACGGTACCCGCTATGATGTTCCGCTACCTCGGCATGGACAAGGAGATGTAAGTGACGCGGGCAATGGTAGGGCTGAGGCTGACGAGACAGGATGCGACTCATGCTGGAAGTTCGGCAGAGGCATAGCGCGGCCGACCCTGCGAGACGACTGATCGACCATCTCGCACGCTCCAACCAGAACAGCGATATCAGTGACCGGTCAAGCATGAGTCCTTCTGGGAACCCTTCGCCGTACGAAGCGACGGACGCGCCAGTTATGGATCAAGCTGCGGTTGATGACGAGGAGGATGGCTCTATTTCCCCGCCACCAACGCCTGTGGGGACGCTCGACCTCCAGTCCACCCTGGTGGAGTTCCTGGAGACGCTGGAGGAATCCTCTCCTGGATCCCTAAGGAGGTCGGGCGTCGTCAACCACCAGAACAAGGCACAGCAAACTCTACTTCACCTGGCGACTGTCATGGGATTCCCCCGTTTGCTCAGGCGACTTATCGTTCTTGGTGCCCAACTCGATCTCCAGGACGTCAACGGTTTCACTGCGCTCGCATTCGCCGCGCTATGTGGCCAGACGGTCTGCGCCAGGGTTCTCTTGGAGGCAGGCGCCGCATACGATGTACCCACTATCTTTGGCGAGATGCCACTCGACCTCGCCAAGGTCGACGAGGAGAACGAGGTTGAGGGACTACTGCTCGCGGCTGTCTGGTCGACAACTCCCGACGTGCCTATCCTCGACTCCGAGTTCGAGCTGTCGCCAGAGTCAGACTCGGACGTCAGCGAGATCGACAACGACAATCCAAGCTCGTCCGAGTCTGAGGGCGAGAAGCCCGAGGATGTGGACGCCGTGTCGAATGTCAGCAGAGCTCTGCGATCTCGGCGCTCGAGCAAGCGCAAGGGCAAGCAACGCTCGCTCGAATCACGCCGCGTTTCGCCAGACGGATCACCGAAGAACTTCGCTTCTCCAGATGCCATCCCGCGCGACGACCCTCCTCCTTACGCACCTCCCGCTCCTGGATCGTGGATGTCGCGGACTCTTTCGAACATTTCCCACCCGATAAGCGATACCATCAACGGCGCCTTGCCTGCGTTCTGGCACAACTTGGAAAAGCAGCCTCCTCCTGCTGGCTGGGTCGCCTTCCCGGCGCCGTCTTGGGACACTTTGCAGAAGCTCACGAGCCCGGAGGAGGTCAAACTCTTTACGCAGGCCATGGCAGCTGCGGCGTTCAACGCGGTCGTGCAGTCTGGCGCTACGACATCGCACCTGGATGAGTCTTCCATGTCGGTTCGCACGCCCACCAAGCCAAAGGCTCGCCGTCAACGCCGTGCAAGCGAGGACTCGAGGTCGTCTGGGCAGCTCAGTGCGAGCCAGGTTGTCGAACAAGTTAAGCGTGAGTGGCGACGCTGTCGTACTGTCCATAGGAACGTCGCTGACGATACAGAGGACCGCATGCTGTACCTGTTCTGGCTGCCAGTGTTACTCTTTGTCGGCTTCTGGCTGCTGGTCACCGCGTTGCCGATCGCAACTGGCTTCTGTCTGCTGTACGCGCGACAGATTGGTCGTGCTATCAAGCAGCGACTGTGATGAAGTAGGAGGCATTATGAGGCGTAGAGAGACGATTTGCGAGCCGAAGAGCAAATGGCTTGGGAGGAATGTATATACAAATGTGCCATCATGCACGAGCAGACTTAATATATGCAACTACTATATATTGTACGAGGTGGAAATGGCGCAAAGAGCAGTTGGGAGGAGCGTAGTGTTTGGGACGCGCCCACCGTTGGATGCAGGGCTTGTTTGGTGCCCCGCGGTGACGTTGATGCTGTGCCGATCTCTCAATCGCGCCGCTCAATCTCGCTCCATCACTCACACTCCATCGACTTTTCTTCCTCCGCGCGCCTGGCATCCACCTCTCCTTTTCTTCCCAGCATGCCGGCGAGGCTGTTCCTGCGGCCTCATCCGCGCGCATTCTTCTTGTTGACGGATACACATGCGCTAGTGTTCCGTCAGCCCGGGGCGGACGAAACCAAGGCCGCGCGGTCTGTCGTCGTAGCCGAGTTCCTTCCACTGGAGGAGGTGGACACCGAGGGCTTAGTGCCAGTGGGCCTGTCGAGGGGCATCGAGGGTGTTATTGGTGTCACAAGCGTGCCAAGTGGTGAGTACTATCGATCAGCGATGATGTGCACGCGACAATGCCTTCACCGGGGTCACAGATTGTCAAACTGCTAACGCCAGAACGCTCTCCTGCTCCCGACGTCTTCCTCATCCTCCTCACCAGCTCGACGCCTCTGCCACCACTCATCCCGGGCTCAACATTGCGCCCCGCGCGCGTCCTCTCCGTCGAGTTCTACTCGCTCACGTCCAACTTCTGGGACCCGCCAGGTCTCGTGACCAACACGGCGAGCACCTTCGACTCGGTCGACAGTGAGGATGCCGACTACTACCACCGGACAGATACGCGCGCCTCCAACCTGAGCCAGGCGCAGGCGGCGGGAATTGAGGACCCCTGCGCGGCATGCGCAAGTACCTCGAATCCGGGGGCTTCTTCCACGCCGTCGGCTGCCGGTGGGACATCTCCCGCCAGCTCGGGAGTCCCGGGACGAACGTTGTCGCGAGCGAGCACGGCCACGGGCGCAGTGCGCTCGAGGACTGGGACGACCGCTTCGTGTGGAATGCCCACCTCCTGCAGCCGCTGCTTGTGTTCCGGCAGAATCTGCCCGAGCACGTCCGCGACGCGCTTGACGCCCACGCGCTCCTCCTCCCCGTCATCCAGGGTATGTCGGCTCCGTCCGCTCGGCCCGGCTCGTGGACGCCGCAGGAGGGCAAGCTGAGCGGCCTGGCGCTCATCTCCCGCTTGAGCTGTAAGCGTGCCGGTGCCCGATTCCGGACTCGGGAATCGATGACGACGGCAACGTAGCCAACTTTGTCGAAACGAAGTCATCCTATCGACAGGGGGCACGATCGTGTCTACGCCCAGATTCGCGGTAGCGTGCCCCTTTCTGGCAGCAGCCGCAGCAGGGCTTCGGGACGCTCCAGCAAAAGGTCGAGATACGCGTCCGCCACAGGCGACACAGCCGCGTTCGACAAGCATTTCCTCGACCTCCTCGAGCACTATGGCGCCGTGCACGCTATGAACTTGCTGGGACAGAAGGACGCGAGTCGATGCTCTCACTTGCGTACTCGGACAGGTTTAGGGCGCTGCAGCTCGCTGGAGGAGGGGGCTGAATCGTCCCCGGACCCATGTCGCTCACTTACACGTCGTACGACTTCCACTCGGCAGTGCGCATTGGCGGCCACGAGGCGGTACGCACCGATTTGAACGCGATGGGCGACGTGGCCAACTCCTCAGCGCGTTCGGGTATACCGCCGTGACCTCAGTAACGGCGAGGCGATCGAGCAGCAGCACGGCGTGTTCCGCACCAACTGTCTTGACTGCCTCGACCGCACAAACTACGTGCAGGAGGTGCTGAGTACCATTGCGTTGAGAGGGTTCCTCAGCGCACACGGGAGTGCGCTGCTCAACTCGCCGACGCTGTGGTCTGCGCATCGCGAGCTGTGGGCCGACAACGGCGACAGGCTGAGCAAGACGTACGCGGGTACCGGCGCTCTGAACACGAGCGCGACGCGCACTGGGCGCAAGACGCTGGCCGGGCTGCTGAGCGATGCTACCAAGAGCGTTGGGCGCGCGTACATCAACAACTTCCAGGACAAGGCCAAGCAGGCGGCCATCGACCTGCTTCTTGGTCTGATGGCGGGGCAGCGCCCTGTGGTCCTCTTCGATCCCGTGAGCGACTCGGTGCAGAGCGCGCTCCTGGCCAGGAGGAACGAGTACTCGACGCCGCGCAACCTCAGGTTCTTCTCGGGTACATGGAATGTCAACGGCAAGCTGCCGGACGACTCGCTCGACGCGTGGCTCTTCCCCGGAGACATCACCGCGGACATCTACGCCATCGCCTTCCAGGAGATCGTCGAGCTCACCCCGCAGCAGATTGTACAGCCTGACCCCGCCAAGAAGTGAGCTCGCACGTGCCTCGTATCAGCTGACATCAGGAAAGTGTGGGAGAACCAGATCATGGAGACGTTCTCGCGCCACAGCTCCAAGGCGACGTACATCATGCTGCGCAGCGAGCAGCTGGTCGGCACGGCGCTTATGATCATCGTCAAAGAGTCACTGCTCCCTGCGATCCGTGGAATCGAGTATGCGTCCAAGAAGACGGGATTGCAGGGGTTGTCCGGGAACAAGGGCGGCATCGGCTTCCGCTTTAACCTATACGACGCGACGGTGTGTCTCATGACATGCCACCTGGCTGCCGGGCAGTCCAACTTTGCCGACCGCAACGCCGACTACCGCACTATCTCGCATGGCCTGACGTTCTTGCGCGGCAAGACGATTGACTCGCATGACATTGTCATCTGGGCCGCCGACTTCAACTACCGCATCGACCTCCCGAACGAGGAGGTGCGCGAGTACGCCACGACGGACCAGCTCGATATTCTCGTCGCGTCCGATCAGTTGGGCCTTGCGCGCGACGACGGCGAGGTGTTCCTCGGCTACTCTGAGGGCGCACTGACCTTCCGCCCGACATACAAGTACGATAACGGGACGGACGAGTATGACTCCTCCGAGAAGCAGCGCATTCCTGCGTGGACCGATCGTGTACTGTACAAGGGCGAGGGGCTGCATCTGCGCGGTTACGGGGCAGCCGACTTGCGCACGTCTGACCATCGGCCGGTGTACGCGATTTTCGAGGCTGTCGTGCCCGAGGTCGACGAGGCGCGGCGCAGCGCTATCGCTGCAGAGTTGGCCGTCAAAGCGCGCGCTGCGAGCGGCGAGAAGCTCGACGCCAAGATCGAGAAGGCGGCTCAGGGTGGCGTGCGGGGTCTCGTCAAGGAGTTCACGTCTGTCTCGCTGGCGCCTTCGCCATCGCGCTCAGCGGCGTCGACGCCTGAGCCCCGAGCTCCACCCCCGTTCTCCCGCGACAGCAAGCCGAGACCCAAGGCGACGTTCTCGCAAACCGTCACCTCGGCGTATGCGCGGCTGGGCCAGCCCCGCCCCTCCCGCCTCGCAATGGCGCCGCCTCCTGCCGAGACTACACCAGCTACGGCGTCCGGCTCTGTCGCCGTGCCGTACGAGCCGCGCCGCCGGCCTGCACCCCACCACCACCCGGGTCCGAGTTCAAGAAGATCGGCCTGCCTCCCGACACCCACCCGAACGAGGAGATGACGCCGGTGGCGACTGGTGACTTTGTCCTCGTCCCCTCGCCTCAGCGCCCTCCAGCGCCACCACTCCCTCAACGCAAGCTGTCCGCAGTGAGCTTGGCCAGCAGCTCTACCACGGGATCGGCACCAGCGCCATCACTACCCCCGCGGCCACGCCCAGCTCGCGGCGGTACGCTGGACTTTGACGCCCCGCCGCCGAGCAACCTCGTCGCGGCTGTGGCGCCGGACAACAAGCCGCCATTGGCACCACGGCCCAAGGGGCGGATGACGCAGGCGGCCGAGACGGACCTCGCGAACGCTGAGGAGGCAGCGGCCGAGGCGGACGTCAAGACGCGCGTCGAGGCCAAGGACGAGCCGAAGGCTAAGCCCAAGCAGCCGCCCCCCGCCACCAAGCCCAAGCCGCAACGCACCCAGAGCTCTCAGAGCGGCGGCGGCGAGGCGCTGCCTGACGCAGGCGCTGGGGAGAAGAAGAAGGCCCCGCCGCCACTCGCGCCTAAGCCTGTGCGCAAGGCGAGCACCGCGAGCGACTCGGGTGCAGCGCCCTCAGTGCCGGCGGCGGGGTCGCCGACTAAGCCGCGGCCCCCGCCACTTGCGCCCAAGCCCAAGCCCGAGGGTGAGGTCAAGCCTGCCGAGGGGGAGGAGGAGGTGAAGACGCTCAAGCCGTCGGAACTGCGGGGCAAGTGGCCGCCGGTGCAGTAGGCATGCACTGTGCCCCGGAGTGGCAAGAGGGCTGTGCAGGGCCAGATGGGGAAGGGAGGAGTGGAGCGAGGTTGGAGCGAGGTTGGCGCGGTATCGGATACATGTACTGGATACTTGATACGGCACATGGTGCCACTGATGCGGCTTCTAACGCGTCCCTTCCGCCACCGAACATCGGCGTGCAACATCACACCATCCGGCATCACATCTTCGTGTCGCGGCATCACGTCCAATTTCCGTGTACACTACTCAGGACGTAAGCCAAGTACACGCTCACGATAACAGCTAGCGGAAATCGCCCACGCGACGCGCGACACGACACGCGCGACACGCGAAGCGCGACGTAAAGGTCCGAGCTGGCGGAATAAGGGCTCCTCGGCGCCACCGCCACCCCGACCCCGGGCGCCCTTACCACTCTCCGCCAATCCTTGCTCCATCCAATCGTCCGCTCCTCGTACCGCATCCTCATTTGATCCTCACCTCTTCGTCCTCCTCGGATCCTCTCGCCGTCGGCGACTATAAATACCCCTGGCGAGCCGTACGCCCCTCTTCCACGCCTCGCCCGCCGGCCCCCGCGCTCGGCCCTCCATCTACCCTTCAGGCGCACCCCTGCCACCTCACTTGCCTCACTTTCCAGTATCGCTGAGCTCGTCCTCACGTGTCTTACTGGCCACACGTTTCTTACTGGCCACACAACACCGCTCGGGCCACCGCCACCCACGGCGCAGTACTCGACCATCTCGCGTTGTACTTACCTCTTCCCATCGTCTTTATCGTCTTACTCACCCACTCACCATCTCACGCCGACCGCAGTCTCTCCTTCCTCTTCGCCGCTCGTTATGCGCTCCGCCCTCCTCCTCCGTGAGTCCTCCGTGTTCAGCTGTTCTCGGCACCTCTCCCATCTTTATCTCCCTTGCCCTCCCTTCTCAAGATCCTCCCATATCCATCTACCCAGCCACGCCCGTCCTCCACCCAACCCCCGCCAACCCCCCCGCTGACCCCAGTCGCCAGCGTGGCCACCGCCGCCGCGGCCGCCACCCCCGCGCCCTCCCTCCCCACGCTCCTCCGCCGCCAGAGCGGGATCAACTATGCCGACCTCGTGCCCGTCGGCTGTGTGGACCAGTGCACGTCGTACGTCCACTATGCGGAGCTGTGCGACTCGATGACCGACACGTGGGCGACGCCGGAGTGTATGGAGATCTGCCAGGTGGGTGTGGTGTGCGCGGCCGAAGGTCGGGCGGTTGTGACGCGACGTCGTGGACTGGGACGTCGTCGTGGGGTCGCGGGCAGGGTCGTGGGGTCTTGGTTGTCGGGGCTTCGTTGGGCGCGTCTATGGGGCCAAGAGCTCTGTGGAATCATGGAGTATGGAGGCGAAACGACGATCTGCCCGAGATGCCAGATGTCGACCACGTCAAGCTGGATCGAGGCTACCTTGATGTTTGCACGGGGAAGACCTGGGCGTGGAGTGGCATCTCGCCTGCCGTTCATCTGCTACCTCGCGCCATCTCGTGCCCTGCTCTCCATGTCGACAGCTCAACCCTCCTCTCAACGTAGCCCGCCCATCTCCTCCCTACACTGGCGTACCCCCTCCCCGCTGACACGCAGCCAGCCACCGCCGCCGAAGTCAACGCCTGCATGTCGTGCGTCGCGCAGGCCGCCGGCCTCGACGCGGACTACTACGGCCGCGCCGTCGAGGCCATGTGCATCAGCATGGGCACGCGCGTGGGCGACGGTGCCAGTGCCTCTGCCTCTGGTGCTGGTGCTGCGTCTGGCTCGTCCGCCGGTTCTGCAGGCAGCGTGAGCGGCAGCGACACCGCGTCGTCCCCTGCCGTCGACAGCGGCGCCGAGGACACCGTCGGCGCGGCGCCCAGCGCGATCCCCAGCCCGAGCCCCCTCGCCGACGAGGGCACGGACGGCGTCGCGGGCGTCGGCGCGGGCGCCGGCGTCGTCAGCCCCATCTCCGCCGCTGCCCCCGCCGCCGAGTCGGCCGAAGTCGGGGACGAGGCCGTCACGCCCACCACCGCGCCGTCGTCGATCCGCGCCTCCGCCGCGCGGTCGTCGGCCGCGGAGTCCGCCGAGCCGTCCGAGCCGGCTGCGGGCGCCGCTGGCAGGATGCAGCTGTCCGCGAGCGTGCTGGGCGCCGCTGTCCTGCTTGCCGTGATGCTCTAAGCCCATGAGCTCTGCCTCCACGCTGAGGCCTTGGCTCGCGCGGTCGCGCTCTTCTCCATTCGGTTGTCTCCTTGGTATACCTCGCGCCGCCTAGTAGGTCGCTTCCTCGCCTGGCTAAGCCGGCCTGCTCTTCTCCTTGCTCACCCTCGCCTCCCCTATCCTCCCCTACGCTCCGCCTCTCTTCTACCTCCGCCTCCTCTACCTCTCGGACTTCTTGACCCTATACCTTCCACCAGTCGTATAACTCATTATAGGAATCTAGTAGTTCCTAGGGCCAGTAATGCATTTGGGTTACCTGTCTCTTCGCTCTCCCACTCTCGTCTGAAGTCACTCAAGGTCGATGTCGGAAGCCACTTTCCCCACTCTTCCGACTGGAGTCACTCACGTTTAGCTGTCCGAAGCCACCCTCTCCATTCTCATTCTCATTCTCATTCTCATTCTCATTCTCATCCTCCATTCTCCCCATTCTCCCCACTCTGTCCACTCCTCTCCGACGTCACTCAAGTTGGAATGACTCGCTCACGCGTGACGTGACGAGCCCGAACCTGGAACCTCGAACCTCAACGTTCACGCTGCGTTCGCTCTAACCTATGAATTACTGGCCGCTTGAGAATGGTCTTTGTCCTTTCTGCCCTTCCTTTCCTTTGCAGGTCCAGTCCAAGTCGTAATGTACGAATAGGCTCGTATACCTGAAGGGAGTATTGACGCGACGGCATTCAGCATTGAGAGATAACCTGCTATTCACAATTGAGGTACGCGTTTTCATTAGATCTCATCTCATCTCATGTCATTTCATTTCATTTACGATAGTTGGGCCGCGTCTGGAGGGCGAGTCCGGGGCGTCTGCAGAGCTCGGAGTGCAGCGCTCTGTCGAGCGCACCCGCCGCCGACGCGCGGCGGAACCAGGAGCACCAGGAGGACCAGGAGACGCGCCACCGCCATGTCCATATGCGGAGAGAGTGGAGAGAGCGAGTCAGCACCCACACTTCCTGCGCTTGGCGTGGAGATAGATGACTTATGAGCGGATCCCCGCCGTGCCCCTCCCCCGCTCCAACCCTGTCAATTGGCCATTCTTGTACCAATTCCCCACTCATGTCCACGCCCACGCCCTGCTAGCGCGGATGGACATGTCCTTTTGAGGGTCCGGCAAACGGCACACGGGAAGGCCGCGTGCCAACGAAAGACGCGGGCGTGACTCTCAAGGGAGTGGGCGTACATGAGATTCATGAAGGGGAATGGGAAATGGGAATCGTCACGGCGTGACGGAGACGGCAGACGACATGACTGATCGGATCGGGCGCGTCGCTGGTCGTTGTCGTGGTGTGGGATGGTAGGAGTGGCAGCGCTATCGTGTGCTGGGTCTATGCGCTGTGCGTATCTACGTACTGCATAATTGGCTCTGCTGTTAGGCGGCTACGCCGGGTTGTCATTCACAGTCACTGCGTCCACCGTCTTTTGTCCGCGCCTGTCTATGGCTGCGCCTGTCGCGCCTGCTCTGGCTGCGCCTGTCTGCCCCGTCCTTTTGGCTGCGCCTGTCTCTGACACATCGTAGCCATTGCTCACAGCCTGCTCGACCTGCTCATTCCCCCCGGCACCTCCTGCACACACCTCGGATTATGTATCATTGTACATGTCGTAGCAAAACAAGACACTATGTAGTGGACAGGACGGACAAATGTAGCTAGCTGGCACAGGCGGTGTCACAGGATTGAGGGTATGATGGTTGTGGAATGCGAAAGGAGAATGAGGAGAGGGGTCAAGGGCGGGTTACGCCTGCTGCATCGGCTCGTCCTCGCTGGACGCCTCTGCGACGACACTCCCGAGCACGCCGGGACCAGCGCTGAGACGCTTGGCGGGGTCACGCGCAACATCGCCCTCGCGCGTGCGCTCGGCACCAGCGTCGTCCTTGCGCTTGACGCCCTTGTTCGCCGGTGGTGTGGTGGTGGTGGGAGCCTCAGTGATCGTCTCGGCGGCGTTACTCGTCCCGGCGACGGGCTGAGGAGAAGAAAATAGGAGGGGAGCGGCGAATAGCAGACATGGGGTTTGGGGGCGGCTGGAGGGCCTCAGTGCTGTGGCCGCCAGAATTGTTGCCGAGACTCGAGGAGATCGACGACGCTGACGACAGCGACAGCGAGCTGCCACCGAGACTGTTGTCGATGGTGGTGCTCGAGCGACGGAAACGGTCGGCAATCGGAGTGGTTCCCGCAGCAGCGGCAGAGTAGACGCGCGCACGCGCAGCCACAGTGCCGGCGGCGTACTGGCGGTCATCGACAACGTCGGCAGCCTTGACAGGCGGCGAGTGGCCACCGTTGCTCGACCGCAATTCCTCAGTCTCATCTGGGTCCGTCTCGATAAACACATGACGGTTCTGGATGTTCTCAGGAAGGTCAAGGCGAGGAGGGGCCGCAGGCGCGGACGTCGAACTGCCATTACCAGTGTGGTGACTGGTCAAAAGCGTCTGGTCGCTCTGGCTCTTGCGCATGGCCGACGACCTCGCGCTCGCAAGAAGGTTGCCAAAGCTGGGACGCTTGGACACCTTGGGCGCCGGACGCTTAGGCAGAGGAGGAGCAACCGCAGTCGGAGCGGTGACATTTGGGAGACTGATCTCGTGATACACTGGCGAAAGTGGAGGAATCTCCTCATCTCCAAAGTCGACCAACTCGCGCGGCGACACCGCAGGAGGCTCGGCAAAGAGGCGCTCGCGGTGACGCACGAACAGCTGAACGTGCTCGCCCGAGAGCCTAAGCGTTGGGCCAAGCGAAAGCATCAACGCCTGGTGGCTCATGCGGTTGACGCTGATCGACTTTGGAATGAGGTCGATCAACATGATGACGTCCGCCAACAGGAACCAGTTTGCGCTGGGCAGTTGCGCCAGGTGATCCGCGAGCTCGTCGAGATCGTCCTTCTTCTTAACGATGTACTCTTCGATTCGGTGCTCGATGTGCAGGGGGATCATCGTGTCGGGAAGCTCGCGCAGGTAGCTCTTGAACGTGCCCGCAATGGCGTGCGGATCAAGGTCGCAGGGCTGGACGAGCGTCAGGTCGAGATCGGCTCCAGAGTCGAACTCCTTGCGGAGACGCGCCAGATGACTACTCCGACCGCTGATGCGGAAGATTCCCTCCTCCTCGCGGCCGACCGTCTGCAAATAGTCGACGCAGCGGATGGCGACGGCGGGGAGGCACTGACGCCTGCGTCGGTGGTACTCATCCTCGCCCAGCCTCTCCTCGTTGGCATCATAAACACCCCAGGCACGCCCAGCGAGTCCCAAGTCACGTCCAAACACGCGCCCGCGCTGGCCAAGGCGGCCCCTGCGCTTCACAACCTCGTCGCTGAAAACGAGTCCTTCTTGAAGAGGAATGATCGAAGAAGTGTCGTGGGACAGCTTACGAGTGAGGGGGCCCGGGCTCACAGGCTCGGCCTCCATACCTCGCACAGGATTGAGAGTCGCCATGCTCGAGATGCTCATGCTGCTGCCAACGCCTCGAGCACGGTTCCATGTACTGGACACTGCCTTGCCTGCATGGCCGAGCACGCGTGTTGCCGTCGAAGGGAAACGCTGGTGCGTCGTGGTCGATGCCGTACTGGCGATGCTGTTGTTCGATGATGACCGCGAAACACCCCCGCTAGTGCGCCATCTTCTTCCCACATCACGCAGGCTCTGAGAGTGGTGCGACGCGTGATGGTAGTTGCCGTTGTGGTCGCGCAGGGACAACGGTGTTGGGTCGTTCTGGTGCGATGGCCCTGCTTCTGGTGAAGAAGAGTCCATCGGGCCAGCCGGGAACTTGCGCGGAGGAAGCGCTGGTGGTGTTGATGTCGAGAAGTGAGGAGAAGTGGGTTCTGGTGGCAAATCAAGCGATGTGACTGCTGGGGAGCGAGCCTTTGTCCGCAAGGATGGGGTCATGGACGCGCGTCTCAACCACCCTGGCTTGGCTTTGACTGCTGGCTTGACCATGGAGCTTTCTGAAGGCGACCGGACAAGGTCAAGCGAAGGTGAAGCGGTTGAAGGGGGAGATGCCGAGTTGACAGATGCCGCGCCACCACCGGACGCAAGATCGACACCGCCAAGGGGCGTGGGGCGAAGGGCAGCGCGTGTGGCTATGAACAGGGGCGAGACGCCGTCTTGCTCTTCACTGCATGTGTGTCAGTCTTTTGGTGGCGCACGCAGAGACTGTGGCACGGGGACGATAAATTCAATTTGCTACTCACGTGAGGTCAACGACAACTTCTTGGTCAACTTCTTGCATGGCGTCGTCGTCTGCCGCGGTTTGAGACTCGGCTTGTCTGCGTGGAGCCGCTGGCAGCGATTTGCGCTTCCCTGCTGTCCCAGCAGTGACCAACGATGTTGTCGAAGTGGATGGTGTCGGGGCGATGACATTGGTGGCTGTGGTGGTTGCGGGAGCGAGCGTCGCTTTGGGCGCCGCGGGCGTTGTGCCCGTGTAGTCTGCGAGGTTGAGAGTAATGGTGTGCACGGGCAACGAAAGAGAGACACGCTTTGAGTCGTCCAAAACCTCGCTTACTGGGCGTGACATGGTCGTGGCACCGCCCTTCAAGCTAACGCTCGACGAGTAGCTCGAGACTCGCGCACTCATTCGGCGCAGGTCCTCGTTCTCCGAGATCTCGGATAATGGCCTGCTGATGGGCGGTCGAACTTGACGTCGGCCATGGTGTGTAGATGGCGATTGGTGGGGAAGGAGGGGAGTGGGGAAGGCTGAGAGAGGGCTTGTGCGGGAAGAACAAGGGGTAGTTGGCAGGGAGTGTGCCCTCAAGGATCCCGGGAAAGATTTGATGCGTTGTCGACGAAGACTGGGAAGTGGTGCAGACTACAGTTCCTTTACTTTCAGGCTGTTGGGCGAGAAGAAGGGTGCAGCACGCGTAGTTGTCGACGAAAGGAGAAGGTAGAGTTGTAGCTTTGAGGTAGACTCTAGCGTGGGGGCGCTATTCGATCCACCGGCGAGGTTGTTTCACTTGCACTCCTCCATGGCACAAAACGACTTGTTCGTTGTGCAAGTGGGGGACGTGTCGTTGATGACGACCGTTGGGGTGCGCAATGCTAGGTGTAGTGGCGAGGAGGTGACAAAGAGATATAGCAATGGCGAGGGATGAGGGGGGGGTTGTGGTTGTGATGTATGTTGTCTTTGTATGAAAGGAATGGAGGTTGCGTGTGGGATGTGGGAGGGAGAGGGGAGGTAAGGGCGTTGAGAGGCAAAGAGGGGTGGGTAGGTCTAGGGGCCCAAGGAACAAGCGTCGTCTGTCGGCCAGCCTTAAACTTGGGTTGTACCAGGTGAACCAAGTAGTGCCTTTCCTTGCCTAGTTGGCTAGGTTGGAAGCGAGACGAACGGGGGGGGGCGGCTGGTCTGTGCGTCGATGCGTTTTGCGATTCAAGCGTCGTCGTCGCGTCGAAAGGATTTGACGGTTCCTTTTGTAGTTTGCTCCTTGTACCGTATTTGGATTTGGCTCTGTCGCTGCGTCGAGTAGAGTTTGTGTGCACAGTCTACAAGTGGGCGACGTGAAGAGAAACGCGATGATAGACAGTTGGGGGAGAGAGAGATGATAAGAGTGGGAGGCAGAGAGAGGAGGCAAAGTAGGTGTCTGTGGAAGTCGAGCAGTACAGAGTAGTAGTAGGATGGATCGATAGTAGGGGGGGGGTTAGTCGTCGTCGACGTTGTTAGCACTATTGTATACTGAACTACTACCCTGGCCTTGTCCGTGTACCCTAACTTGATCTCTTCCTTTACATTGTACCACGGTCCGAAGTGGCGCCGCCCAAAGTACAGATTGTCCCTATTTGCATGCAACAGTTCCACAAACCTGGTGTGCGGTGTGTGTTCCAAGAGGCGGTGGTCTCTCCTTTGGTGGTACGCGCGGCGGCGGACGACGAAAGGCTCAAAACAACGCAAAGTCGCGCAGCTCGCAACCTTTCCTTTCCTTTTGAGCCCTTCGGGGCGCGTATCCTGTGTATCTCTCTCCCCTCTCCCCCTCTGCCTCCCCTCGGCTTACCCTACTCTTGGCTTTCCATCGGGCTCTACTGCATCTCCATCTCATTGTCTCAGGGTATTAGAGGGTTAATTGGGGCGCGGGCACGAGCGTAAGTAGAGCCTTGATTCCTGCCCTTTATGCTGCCATTCTTCTTCTCCTTCTACGCCTTTGTCCTGTGCCAGCCCACAACTCCAACAATCCGTTGGATAGGACAGTCTCTGCATCAGGAGACGTAGCAGCCACGTACATACGTAGTGGTTCGAAACGTCCGCAGTAGTGAGTAGAGGTGTCACCGTATACAATCCGAGTAACTCCATTTGCATCACAACATTCTTAGCTAGCTTGGCGCTTACTACAGACTAGTTTCTAAGTTGGCACAATCAAGAATTACAACGTAAGCAGGACAGTCATTAACCCGTCTCAACTTTCGCAGTAACTCACGACTCACTACACCGCCTATCATCATCGACTGACAACTCTGCAGCTCGCAGCTCGCAGCTCGCAGTTTCGGGAACAAAGTGGATCCCGAAACATCATCTCTCTCAAGCTCTCAAGGCCCCTGCGCAATAAGTTTCATTAGGAAGTGAGACGAGGGACTAATCCCAGTACATGCACGTGCAAGAAACCTTTCCTTGGTAGAGTGGTGGAGTGGTGAGGGGTGACTGACGGGAATTACATTGCATTCAATACTTCATTGGCGGCGAGCTTTCAACGCCAGCCGTGACGCCTTGTAGATGCTCGCTCCAGGGAACCGGCGCCTCCGGCCGCCGGCAAGGTGCAGGGGAATGCAGGGCTGCGAAGTGGAGCCAAGAATCTGAACGACAGACTAGCAGCTTGATCGGGCGACGACGACCGTAGAACCTACGGCCTACGCAGGAATTTGCAGGGAAGTAAGAGCACAGGAGGCGCCGGCTTCCGTCATCAAGCCGTTGGTGAGTCCTTAAGCGAATCCTGGAATAGAGGAGGTAGCGCGACCAAACAGACGACACGACCCGAACGCGTAGACAAGCTCCAATCCGGCTATTTTCCCTGAAAGTCCCTGTTTCCAAGACTAGAAGCGTGCGACGCCCCGGACGACCGACTACCTTTAAGTAGTTGTTACCCCGTCGGTTCGAGCAATGTTCAGCCAGCCCGCGCATCTGCGACTTGCGGCCCCTTGCACAGACCGCTGCGTGTTAACGTCAGGCGGTGCGATTCCGTCTCGTGTGCCGTGGTGCATCCATGATTCTCTCCGTAAGGAATGGAGGTATATGACATTCTTGTCGTTTGACTATACATCTCGTCGTTGTGCATATTTCAAGCACTTCCCGCGGTGAATTGTATTTTGTTCATTGTTCATTACTCTCACTCCTAGGTGAGACACGGGCAAAACACTGCACTACTACTCCACACAACAACCGTCATGGCCATGTCGATCCTCTTCACCTTCCCTTATAAACCCCCTTTAGACTTCTCGGTAGAGCCGTCCAAACCCTTTATAGACTCCTGAACGGTGGCGTTCTCGGGTCCCTCGGGTGCAAAGTCCTCAAAGTCCTCACATGGGTAATAAGTAGTATGGGAGTAGTGGGAGTGTGGAGCCCGCCAAGATGTGAAAGTTGACGATCGATACTTGTCACACGCGCATGTACGTTTGTACTTAGGTCGTGTGCATATCATGATGGCAAGCTTGCTTTTGGCGTCATAACTTTGCCTCCCCCAGAGTTGAGTGTGGTGATGCATGAAAATGATGAAACGTACTACACTTCACACGACAACGCGCGGAGACGGCACGGCACCTACAGGCTACGGCGCCGTGCGGCCCGGAATCACGGCACCTTGCTCCCAAGCTCCCACCCACAACCTCCCACGTACCAACCGCTGTCGCATACAAGGCGGCAAGTGGGCAGCGGTAGACGGCTGGCTGTCATACGGCAAACTCCACAGCGACAAAGCCAACACTGGCGAAAACGAAAGCGAACGCGTCCTGACCTGAACTCAAACTGAGAATAAGCGTTGCCAAGTATCCTAGTGTCTTCCCCGGTTTACTGCCCTGCACCAAGCGAGGGGGGCTACTCATGCACCAAAACATATCCTGCGACACGACGATATGACCTCAAATCCACCGAGAGTGGAAGTGTGCAGGAGACCTCAAAATCAGCCGCGAGGGCTGTGTGGATCCGGGGACCACCTCAAAATCAGCCGCGCATCCTCGCATCCTGCCGCTGATCGCCTGATCGCCCGGGTGACCTCGGAAAACAGCCGCGTGGGATGCACCCGGCATCGTCGTCGCAGCAAGCCGCGCATCAATGTGTACACAACTGACGAGCACTGATTCACACAGTGACGTCTCGTGGCTGACTTCGCTGTCTCTGCCACTGACTGACTCTGTTTCTGTAGCTGGCGCATGGCGCCATTGTTGCGGCGTAGGTATTGACCATTCATCCCTCCTCCATTGGCTTCGCATTCTCTTGTTCGGCTCAGCTTAGCCAAAGTCAAAGCCGGAGGTAGTCACCCCACGTCGGTAAACACTTGCCCGCACAGCACCGCGTAGCACAGCGCCAAGAAGCCAAGAAGCGAGCAGCCAAGAAGCCTATCCGGGCACAACAGAAGCTGCACATCGCTATCAACCGGTCTGGCGTTGGTCAATTTGTCTAGTCTCGCATGCGCGACATCCTAGCCTACCTAGCCTGCCGGCTGATCTCTGACACAGCCGACCACAAACACATCCTGCAGGACGCCGGAACGGCAGGAATGCAGGATACGACCGTAGGGGGATGCAGGATACGACAGCAGGGAAGATGCAGGAGAGAGGCAGGAGAGATGCAGGATCCGACGATAGGACCCAAACATGCAACTCGCAGGTTGGGCGTCGGCGACGCATGCAGTGACGTCGTGTGGCGTCGACCGGGGCTGTGCCCTATCCGCCGGAGTTGTGCATCGCAGACAACACGTCGCCGTCGATGTTAGCATGCATACGCACGTGCTGACGGGGCGAACAGGCAGTCTGTGCAGCTGAGTGCAGTGCACTGCAGTGGGTTTCGTTCCAGCGGAGGATGAGGGGCGCCGACTTGCTCGAGTGCGAGATCTCGAAATGAACATGAGAGCGTGTCCCTCCAATTCAAACCTACCCAGCATGTCGTTCCTCGATAGCGCCTGCACACGACCGTCAAATACAAGTAGCGTATCGACGACCTCGACGTCGAGCCGTCGAGCGTCGGGGAATTATCAGCGCAGAGAGAAGGATGAAACGCGTGCCTCTCATGTTCAGCTGCCCACGGCACGGCACGCCGTTCCTACAGTGCATCGCAAGGGCAGCGACAGGGCAGTTCGTCATGTCACGGTGCGCAAGCTTGACGTGATGTGAAGCACGGGCCTGGCCTGGTGTGGTCTGGATTCTGTGGTCGCGCTTGGGAGAGGTGGCAGATGCGCGTAAAGTGAAGGTTGGGAGGTGGAGCCTGGCGTTCGGTCACGCGACGCGGTGGAGTTGGCAGATGGAGACGGGTTGGGTTTATTGGAGATTGGGAGTGGGTCATATTTGTGGGGTGGACAGTAGGTCGCTGGTAGTAGACACTAAGAAGTAGTGCTGTCGACGTGAAGTGCGCTTCTGCAAGTGTAGCTCATCATCCATGTCGAGAGCGTCCCATTAGCATGACCTCGGTCACCACAACCATCACGACCATCACCGCACATCATCACACGACCTCCAGATGACGCACTCGCCAGCCTCACCGCGCCACGACACGACCAAGACAAGGGTATAGTGGCATACTTAGGCTAGACTAGCAGTGTACTTTTTGTTTTTCCTCTTCTCCTCTTCCTGCAACCATCCCAGCTCATCTCATCTCGTCTCCTCTGTCCACTCCACTCTCGCCTCCTACAGGGACGGATCATACAGACAGCACCACTGTGACGCTGGGTGGACCCACGTCGCTCGCGTGTGCCGCGACGCCAGCCCACACCCATCCCATCGCTGCGCTGTCCGCTCCGCCCAACGCTCGCTTCTCCCCCTCCCACCCACACGACGCAGCGCACAGGCTCGTTGCGCTCGCCTGCTCCTGCTCACTAGCCGTCCATGTGGAACAGCCCCTCGTCCTCGTGGTCATCGCGCTTCGGCGTCGCCGCAGCCGCGCTGCCGGGCGTGTGCGCGCCGAGGCCAGATGGCGTACGCGCCTGCGCCCCAGGCTGCATGTGCATGCGGCTGAGCGCGGCAGCCAGGCCACCGGGGAGAGACTGGCCGGGCGCGTGCTCGGACAGGACGCGGGCGGAGGGCGAGGACGGGTCGGTGCCGCGCATGAGGAAGGGCGCGTCGACGGCCGGCGCGACGGTCTGCCACGCGCCGAGGCGGGCACCGGGGACAGCCGAGGCGGTGCCGGCAGCAGTGGAAGGGGGGAGGGCCTTGGAGGGCGACGACTTGGGGGAGGGGGAGGAGGAGTCGGGCTGGCGCTGCTGCGAGAGCAGAGACTGGCGGAGGGCCGGTGCGGGCTGGGCGCCGCCGAAAGACAGCTCGGCGCCAGCCGCAGTGGTGGAGGCTGGAGCAGCGCCCTCGGCGCCGTCGCCCTCCTTGCGCGCGTCGCGGCCGTCCTGGCTCCACAGGGACTGGAGGAAGCCGCCGGGCGGGAGCGCGGCGCCTGCGCTCTGTGCGAGTCGCTCGGCGCCAACGTACTGGTGCGGGTTGTAGGGAGGCGCGAGGGCGAGCCGGCATGGCTGTCGTGGCTATCGTGGCGGCTCATGCGGCGTGCGCGCTCGGACGGGGTGAGCAGGTCGCTCAGGCTCGAAGGCAGCAAGTCCTCGCCGTGGTCGTCGTGCTCGTCGAACACGTCTGGGATAACGCGCGCGCTCGCGCCGGACGGCAGGATGGGGCGGCGGCTCGATGGCGGGCTGAGCGGCTCGTCGGGCGTCTCTGACCGCGTCCAGATGCTGCGGTGAAGCGCGTTGTCCGCGAACGAGGCGGAGAGCTGGCCCGAGCCCTTGGGGGCGAGGGTGGAGGCGTGCGAGAACGAGCTGGAGAACGCTGCGCCGCTCGAGGGCGGGCGCAACGGCGAGCTTGTGGAGACGATCGAGCTCGCCTTGAGCGACGACGGCACGGGCGGGCGGCTGGTGTACGATGTGGACAAGGGCGAGGGGCGGCTGGGAGACGAGGCGAAGCCGGCCGATCCGCTGATCGGTCTAGGGTGGTTGAAGCCGGCCGAGGGCGATCCGGCGGCAACACCTGGCGGCGGGCCGTACGGTTCGCGCAGTGGCGACGAGGCAGAGTTGACGCCTCTGGACGAGTGCACGGAGCTTCCGAGCGAGCCTGCAATGCCAGACTTGATGGGAACTGGGTGCGAGATCGGCGTCGGCACAGCCTTGGCGTTGACGGGCGACGAGCCGAGCTTGTCCTCGCCCTCGGACTTGGGCGCCTTGGGATCGCGATCGCCGCCATCGGCGCGCTCGCGTGCTTCGCGCTGCTGCTCCTTCTTGTTGCGCCGGTCCATCGACATGGGCTCGCCGGGGCGCACGTGTGCAAGGGCGCCTGTACTTCAGATCTCCTTCCCGTGTGCGCGCGATCGCCCTCGCCCCAAGAGAACTACAATGGGCAAAGAAGCTACTCACACTTGTGTCCAAACTTGCAGTCGCCCTTGAGGAACCACTGGCACACTTCCTTCTTGCCGCCGACTGTGTGTCAGCGTTGTCTTGAGCTTCGGACTGGATCTGGCTTCCGCTAGATTCCGCACGAACTCACGGTCATGCGAGAAAGGGCAGCTCGAGCCGGCAGTACAGGCGCCCGCCTTGTAGAAACGACATGGGACGTGGCTGAGCGCCGAAGCTGGGGTCAGCTCTCTCCTCTATCCGTTGGAACACTCACTCGCGCTCTTGCCCTTGGACGTGGACAGCGCGGACGCGCCCGCGCCCGGCGACTCGCGCACCTCGCGCTTCTCGAACCCGCCGACGGTGCGTTCGGGCCCTGTATGGGAGCGCCCCTTAGAGCCGACGGTCATGAACCCGGCGCTGTCGACCTTGTCGACGCTCGCGCCCATCCCTCTCGCGCGCCAGTTGCTGTCGTCCGGCGTGCCGTTCTCGGCGACGCTGCGGCCGCCGCGCCGGAACGAGGCTGAGAGGGAGTACGACGAGGGCGAGCCGCGGCCGGCGGGCGAGCTGGCCATCGCGCCGGCGATGGGGCGCGGGCGCGCTGCGCCGGGGATCGCTTTTGCGCTCGCGCCGCTGGCCTGGGGTGGGGCGAGGCCTCCGGAGGAGGCGGGGGCGGGGGAGGGGGCGGAGGGCGTGGAGGCGGGTGGGGATGTCGCGCCCGCGCTCGCGCCGGGCGCGGAGGGCTGGGACGACGCTGGGACGCTCATGCTTGCGTGCCGGCCACGTCGGGCGGGTGGTATAGTCGAGTCGGGTTGGCCGGGTTTAGGAGAAGCGGGGTATCGAAGCTAGCGATCCGGCGACGCTAAGAGAAACGCGTATAGAACGTAGATGATGGCGGATGCGTATGCTATTCGTATGTAGGTATAGACGAAGGCCGACCTTGATTTTGTCGCTTTGCTTGCGTTTTGTGATGCGATTGTGAGCGATGGCCGCGTTGGCGGAAGCAAGGAAAGCAAGGAAAGCAAGGAAAGGCGTGGTATGCTATGCTGCGAGGTGGCGCGTTGGCGGCGTTCCGGTCGATGCAGGGGGTGGCACTCCGACCGGGACTCGGATAGGAGGGCAGGCTAGGGAGGGAGCTGGGCAGGAGGACAGAGCACAATGAGTGGCGTCGTGGATGGGTATTTGGGATCACCTGGTCGCTGGGTCGGCCACTGGGAGCGCGCGTGGTTGGGCGTGGTTGGGCGGGGGCGGGGGGTTGCGGGGCCAGCTGGGCCAGCTGGGCCTGGGAGACGATTGGGCAGGCGGGGTCGGAGACGAGATGGAGGAATCGAGGGAATCGAGGGCGGGGATTGGGTAGTCTGACAAAAGGCGAGTTATGATAGCAAGAAGACGTCGGACAGCGAAGAGGGCAGGGCGCAAGTAGTGAGCACGCACGAAGTGCACAAAGTCGCGTCTGTTGTGTGACGGATGACTTGATGCGGGATGAGGAGCAAGCTCGGGGATGCTCGTGATCGGATGCAACTACGCCGGTCAGATGTTAGATCCAAGTGTCTTCGAGTTAGCCGGGGGGAGGAACCAAGGGGCCAAGGAGAGTACGAGAACGCGCCAGGCCCGAAAGGGTCCCGATAAGGTGGAGGTTGGAGGCCGGGGTCGAAGCGAGATGTACTACGGTGGCGCGATTTGTGGCGCACTCTACTCGACTTCCACTACTTTCGCCCGCATCACTATATGTGTCTCTTCTGCGTACCTCTTCTGTACTTTCCGAAACCCAGACCTAGTCCGCAATTGTACCAGTAGAGACAGCGACTGCTGGGAGTGGTGCATGCTGGACTAGAGGAGCACAGCCTCATCCGCCTCAGCTCATCCGCGACATCCTCGTCTCCTACTCCTAGGTGATGCCTCACCAGCCTATAGGCGATTGCCTTGGCTTCACTGCGCATCGGCTATGGACGATAAGCCCGTCCCATTCGCTATCGATAACTATCCCCCCGCGGATACAACACATGTCACCCAAATGCATAACTCTGTTGGCATCAGAGCCACCCACGAGACACTGTGAAGAAAAAGGCTCCCCCCTCCTACATCCACCACCACAACACGCACTCCCCGCTCCATCTCTTTGACGATGAGAGAGTTGAATCGCCATCGTTTGTGTCCAGTCTGAGCTGTCACGGCTTCTGACAGTTGTACTCCTTCCCCTCCTGCTCAACATCCTCCTCCTCCTGCTCAAACATCATCTCTCCTCTCACGACATTCCTCCCTCACCCCTGGCTCTCCATCAAGCCATGCAGCACGAGATCATGCGCGCGGTCGCGGAGCACGGGAGGCTGCTGTTGTTGTTGCTGGCCCTGCTGCTGGCCCTGGCGTCCGCCCGTCCGCCGCTCTGGCCTGCTGGTTGCCGCCACGACCACGGTTTCCCTGGGTACGGGGTTGTCCCTGGCCGCGGCCGCGGTTGCTACTGCCAGGGCGCGAGTTGTCACGCGACCGCGACTGGCCATCGCCTGAGGCTGCTGCTGCTGCTGCTGCTGCTGGGGCGGTTGTTGCTGCTGCTGCTGGAGCTGATGTTGCTGCTGAGCGTGGTTCGCGTCCGGCGAGAACTGCTGCGACAGCGAGGGTGGAGGGTGCGCCGCAGGCTGAGCGATGGGTGGAGGAAGGTGAGAAGCGTGGCAGCGGGCTGGGACTGCTGCTGCTGAGAGGCGGAACGAGGAGGCTGGTGATGGCCTTGGGAGGCGGAGCCGAACGAGTGGGAGGAGGAGCGGGCTCGTCGATCGGGCGGGCGCGACGTAGAGACAGGATCGATGACAGCGGGGATGGGCTGAATCTCGGTGCCGAGTTCAGACTCAATGCGGTAGAGGTTTTGGCGGTCCTCGTACTGTATGTCAGAAAGTCCTGTAGAGCCTGGAGCACACTCACAGTGAGGAGGGAGATGGCGAGACCGAGATGACCGAAACGACCGGAACGACCACTGCATGTTAGCGACGTGCTCAACCTCAGCGCGGCTACTCACATGCGTGAAGATAAGACTCAGCAGTGCGGGGAAATCGAAGTTGATTACAACATTGACAGCTGGATATCGATACCACGCGTAAGGAGATCTGCGACAGTCAGCGAATGCCTTCTTACAGTGCAGACAAACTCACCAGAGCATACAAGGTTGCGGGTCATGCCTTGGCGGAAATCATGGAATACACGGTTGCGGTGGGACTGGAGCATCTTGGCGTGCGAGTAGAAGCACGAGTAGCCGAGCTCGGTGATCTTCTTGGCGAGCAGCTCGACACGGTTGGTAGAGTTACAGAAGATGATGGATTGGTTGATTTGAAGCTTGGAGAAGAGAGTGTTGCTACGCGTCAGTTGACTCCTTCCTGCACACCATCAATCACTCACAGGCAGTGCACCTTCTGGCGCTCCTCGACGTAGGCGTAGAACTGGGTGACACCCTTAGGGTGAGTTCCTCCATGAGGTTATCTCATAGGCTGGACCATGTTGCGGTTGCGGAAGTCCTTGACGTGGATGGGAAGGTGCAGAGAAGAGCATCACCTGGCGCTCCTGGGGCAGAGCGAAAGTAACTGCTCGACAACGGGGGTGAACTCCTCACTGAGGAGCTTGTCGGCCTCGTCCATGACGAAGATGCCGCACTTGGAGAGGTCGGCAATGCGCTTGCCGCCAAGGTCGAGAATACGACCTGGGGTACCGACGAGAACGTGACGGGCTCTGAAGACGCATAATGTCGTCTCGCAATGTGGTTCCTCCGGTGGTGACCATGACCTGGAGACCGGAACGTGCTTGCCTAACGTCTTGCAGACCTGCGATGTCTGAACGCAAGCTCACGAGTGGGAACAAGAATGAAGCCTGGATGTGGGGGAGGGAAGGGTTGACGCGGTTGAGGGTTGGGATAACGAACGAACCAGTCTTGCCGGTACCGTTCTTGGCGCGAGCGAGAATGTCGCGACCGTGAGAGCCATCGGAATGCCTCTTCTTGAATCGGACTGGGCCTCTCGAAGCCAGCCTCCCAAATTCCCATGAGCAATTCCCGGCTCAATCCAAAGTCGTCAAAGGATGAGCCTTGGGTGGCAGTCACGTCCTGGACGCGTCAGCTTGTGCCGCCATCAATGTTCCTTTGTTCGCTTACCTCAGTTTGGGGACGCATGTCCTTGGGAGGGGGCGCGAGCCTGCGCGATAGTCGTCCTGAGGTCTGCACGAGTCAGTAACAAGCTCTGGCGCGATTGACTTACGGTGCGGACGCCATGGTGGAAAGGAAGGGGTTAATGTGGTGTGCAGCGGCGAGGGGGGAAGGTGACACTGGGTCGTGCGTGTTGATCACGGGGCGACTGTTGGAAGTAGCGAGGATGATTGTTGTAAATCGGTAGAGCGATGGTGTCCCTCAAGCTGGGAGTGAATGCTAGTGACTCGGGTTGTGTTGGTTGTTGATTGATTGGTGGGATTGACGGGGTGAAGGAAGAATGAGGAGGTTGAGGTTGAGAGTGAGGAGGTGGATGGAGGTGGTGAGGAGAGGGTAAGGTGGAGTGATCGGAGAACGACCACCAGACAGGCATAGCCTGGTAGCTCACCTGCCTAGCAGGTGCTAGGCACCTCTACTCTCGGCATTACCGGCAGTACCAACGGGTGGCACGCACGTGGAACTTATCAATTTAATGACGTATTGATTTCAGAAGAGGATGGCTTGTTGACGCGCCTGTTCTTGCGTAGATCCCTTGACGGCAGGGACCACACCCTGCCAATGCTCATCTCCCGTGACGGTAAACAACATTACCATCGACATCATCTACTCGCCTCTATTCATTCCACTTCTACTCTTCTCTACACTACACATTACGACATCCTCTCTCTCCCAACGCGATACGGCTCACCGATACACACTTCTAGCCATCGGAACGGCTCGAGCTGAACAATCCCCATTCTCCCCTTCATCACCGCCGACCACTTCCGACATAAACATCCGCCGAGGAGAGAACCCTTCAACATCTGACGCAGCCTTACACCTGCCCTCGTGCGCTCAGACGTCAGCATGGACCCAGCAAAGTTGTTTGGGAAGGCTAGCAAAGAAGCTACATTCAACGCAGCGGCCCAAGCCGAGTTCAGCGACAAGAAGTGGGTGTTGTTTGTTTGGTTGTTGTGTTGCTCTGAGTGATCGTAAGCTGACTCTTTCTCCTCTACCTCTCCACTGCCTCACTTCATTTCCTTGCATGCGCCCGACGTATCTGCGGCGGCCCATTGGCATGCTTGCTCCACCATTCCCTGCCCCAACCGTTCCCAACGGACGTCGACGTAAACAGGCGTGTATGGATCCCCGACCCGACTGAGGATTCCTCCAGGATGGATCAAGAGCGAGCCTTCCAGGCTCGGCTGGCACCGATGACACTGCGAAGTAGTCGTGGCTGCCACTGGCGAGATGAGACAGTGCCGGTCCACACTCTCTCGCCGATGAACCCGCCGCAGTTCGATGGCGTCGAGGACATTGCTGAGCTCACTCATTGAATGAGGCGAGTGTAGTCAATGACTTCGGTGCGCTACGGCGCTGGAAGCATCTACGTAAGTGCACTTGTGCGATTGCTGCTTGTGCTAACCACCGCAGACCTACTCTGGGTACGTCAAACGTCGCTCCCTCCGAGTCGAGCTAATGACCAGATTGTTCCTCATCTCCCTCAACCCCTACCGCCCCTCCCATCTACACCCCAAGATCATTGCCCAGTATCGACAAGAGGCGAGAAGAGAACCCACCATATCTTCGCGATCGCAGAGCGTGCTTGGCAGCAATCGGCGAGGAGCGCGAGAGCCAAAGCATTCTCATCACGTACGTCGTCATCGTCCCGAAGCTGACCCGCAGTGGAGAATCGGCGCTGGAAAGACTGAGAACACGAAGAAGGTCATTCAGTACCTTGCTGCCATCGCCACCTCAACGACGTTACCTCGGCATCTTCATGCCCCTCACTGGATGCCGCGCTCGAGTTCAAGGGCAAAGATGCTTCTGAGATCGACCTCGTCACTCGCAAGTCAGCAGGAGAACTTGGGCTTCTCGAAGGCAGATTCTCCAGGCCAACCCTATCCTTGAGGCTTCGGCAACGCACAGACGATGCGTAACAACAACTCGTCGCGTTTCGGAAAGTTCATCCGCATCTTCTTCTCTCCTCAGGAGCGATCGCCGGAGCCAACATAGATTGGTACCTCCTGAGAAGAGCGAGTTACTGCCCGTCGGAAGGAACGCAGCTTCCACGTGTTCTATCCAGCTTCTCAAGGGCGCAAAGCTTCCGGTCTGAGTGGTGAGTCATGAGGCGCGCACACTGCTGACATCAGAGAAGCTGCTCCTCGAGGATGGACCGAGAAAAGTACCATGTCCTCCCAGTCGTTGCTCCAGATCGATGGCGTCGATGACCTCTCTGAGTGGAAGTTACTCAAGGATGCCCTTGGCGTCGTTGGCTTCACGGACGACGAGCAGTTCGAGATGTTCCGCGTCGTCGCGCGATTCTGCACATCGGCAACCTTATCCTCACAGGGTCGTCTGCCGACCAAGCGTTCCTTCCTCCCGAGCTCCAACCTGTCGCTGAGCGGTGTGCACTGCTCGGCGTCCCTGTTCGGGACTTCATGAAGTCGGTCTGCAACCCAGGTTCGCGCCGGACGCGAGTGGGTCACGCATGCTCGATCCAAGACCAAGCCGAGGACGAGCTCTGCAGCACTGTCCAAGTTCATGTACGAGAAGACGTTTGGCGGCATGGTGGACCGCATCAATAAGGCTTGGATCGCCCAAGCACCAAGTCGTAAGTCCCCCGTGGCAACCGCTAATCAGTTTATCTCGGCGTCCTCGATATCGCGGGCTTCGAAATCTTCGACGTGAACAGCTACGAGCAGCTCTCATCAACTACACAAACGAGAAGCTGCAGCAGTTCTTCAACTTCCACATGTTCACTCTTGAACAGGAGGAGTATTCTCGCGAGGGTATCAAGTGGGACTAGTCAACTTCGGCCTCGACCTCCAGCCTACGATCGAGCTCATCGAGAGCTCGCAGCCTATCGGTATCCTTCCATGCTGGATGAGGAGTGTATCATGCCCAAGGCGACAGACGTCTCGTTCACGGAGAAGGTTGGGTCTCTGGGAGCCGCCAAAGGGCTCGACCAAGAGCGTGCACCCGGCACCGCCAAGTTCCGCTCCCTCGTTTCGGCAAGGGCTTCGTCGTCAAGCATTACGCCGGCGATGTCGACTACAGCACCAAGGACTGGCTGCAGAAGAACAAGGATCCGATCAACGACGCCGTCGCTCGTTTACTTCGCAATCTGAGGTGCCGTCCATCAAGTATGTTCTCGGAGTATGCCGAGAGCGACGTCCGCCGTAGGCGGCAAGCGCATCAAGCGTGGCGCGTACCGCACTGTTGGCCAGCGCCACAAGGAGCAGCTGGGCAGCTCATGAAGCAGCTCGCGGCTACTCAGCCACTTCGTGCGTTGCATTGCCGAACACCGACAAGAAGCCCGGACGAGTCGACGTAAATCGTTCTTGACCAACTTCGCTGCAACGGTGTTATCGAAGGCATCCGTATCGCCCGACTCGGATACCCCAACCGCTGCCGTTCGCCGAGTTCCGCCAGCGCTACGAGGTCCTTGTTCCCGGCGTTATCCACAGGATACATGGACGGCCGCAAGGCTGCTGGCATGATTGCCGAGGCGCTCGAGCTCGACTCGAGTTCTACGCTGTTGGTACGACCAAGATCTTCTTCAAGGCTGGCATTCTCGCTGAGCTTGAGGAGCGCCGCGACAGCCTCCTCGATATCTTCCGCGATTCCAGGCGGCGGCATGCACATCCACCGCCGCCGTATCAACAAGCTGATCAACCGCGCTCAAGCCGTTCGCACCATCAGCGGAATGCTCGCGCTACATCGAGCTCGTGATGGCAGTGGTGGTCACTCTACACCAAGGTCCGCCCCTCGCGACTCGCACCGACGACGAGCTTGCAAAGAAGCAGGCCGAGCTTAGAATGGCCAAGGAGCGTGCTGAGCGGACGAGCGGAGAAGATCCGTCTCGAAGAGCTGCGCGCCACCTCATCGCCGAGAAACAAGGTCGAGAAGATCTCTCGTCTGAGCGTCTCTGGCTCGAGAAGGACGAGATGCTCACGCGATCAAGGCTCAGGAATCAGAGCTCAAGGAGCGCGTGCGGAACTTGAAGCCGAGTTGGAGAAACTCGGCACGCTTCGCGACGATGCAGTCGGCGAGAAGCACCAGGACGAACTCGCCAAAGCGCAGTCAAGCATACCCAGCTGCAGAGAAGATTGGCATGTTGGAAGAGGGAGCGGCTGGAAGGCGCGCGAGTCTGAGCTGCTTCGGCAATCCAAGGACCAGTCTCTGCGCACTCCAAACTCGAGAACGAGAAGATCGACTTTCCGCCAACTTGAGGACTGCGTAGAGACTGACTACGCGCGACGAGATGTCTCGCAGGACAAGGAGAAGCTGACGGACACGCTTCCGAACTTCAGAAGCTCCTGGACGAGGAGAAGAAGAAGAACGAGAGCCTCGCCGCTCAAGTCGCCTCGCTCACGAAGGACGCCAGACGCCGCGACTCCGAGCTCAAGGACCTCCAGGAGATGAACAAGGCGCACGAGAGCACCATCAGCGCCAAGCAGCTTGCGATTGCAGATCTCACTACCAAGCACTCGCTTCCGTCAAGGCTCATGAGGCTGCTCAGGCCACCAACGCCCAGCTTAACGCCACAATCGAGAACCACAAGGCCACCATCGCGTCGCGCGACAAGGAGAAGCAGGCGGACGCTGCTGAGCGCGCCAAGCTCCTCAAGTCCTTGACGAGCTGCGTACCGTCATGGAGGCCAAGACCTCGGAGGGGATCAAGCTCCGCGAGGCAGAGAAGAGCCGCCAGGCCGAGATTGCCAGCCTCCGCTCGAGGCGGCCAGCACCAGAAGAACCTCGAGGACTTCAAGCGGAGCACTCGCGAGGCCGCGAGCAAGCTCAAGCTCGAGGTCGACGCTCTTCGCCAACGTCACAGTGCGGCGGAGAAGGACCTCAAGGCTACCACGGAACAACTGCGCGTCAAGACTAGCGAGGTTGAGAAGCTCCAGGCCGCCGCGATGGGAACTACCAAGAAACAGAAGGAGATCCAGGCCGAGCTCGACTCCACTCGCAACCTTCTCAAGTCGACAGAGCAGGAGCTGCGTAATGCCCAGCTTGAGGGAGCCGTGAGTGATTCGATGGTGAGCATAGCTAACGCCGCAGGAACTCCAGCGTAGCCTGCACGAGAAGGACGTCAAGTTCGCTGATCTGGAGGACGCACTTCTTCCTCTCGAGCACGAGCGCGACATTCTTCGCAAGCGCCTCGAGGAGACCAACTCCAGCTCTCGGGCGAGATAAACAAGCGCCAGGCCCTCCAGCGCCAAGTTCATTCTCAGGAGGAGCAGCTGGCTGCTCACCGCAACGACCTCGCCGAGCTCGAGCGCGACCTCTCCGAAGCCGCGGCGAGATCAAGGCGCGCGACGCCGAGGTGGCCCTCCTGCGCAGCCGCGAGAACCGCACTATCGTCGAGCACGTGCACGTGCTCGAGTCGGCCAAGAAGGTGACGGACCGCCAGCTCAAGGAGCAGGTCAGCGAGAACAAGCGCCTGAACCAGATCCTCAAGTCGCTCGAGACGCACCGCAACCGTCTGCAGGCAGACCTGGACGACGCCAGCGCGAGAACGAGCTGCTCAAGAAGTCGAAGAACAAGGCTATCCGCGCTGCCCGCGCCTCCTGGGCATGGAAGACAAGGGTGCGGCCGCGCAACTCGACGACGAGCGGCGGGCACGTCATGCCGCCGAGGCACGTGTGGCCGCGCTCGAGCGCGACCTCGCCGACCAGCGGCGCAAGACGTCGACGCGGCGCTGAGCCCCAAGCGCACCGTGTCGGGATCAGGGCCAGGCTCGGCGGACGTCAAGCTCCAGCGCGCACTCGATGAGATTGCGCGTCTGCAGAAGGAGAACGCCCGCCTGAGCGCTGCGACGGCGACAGCAACGAAGCGGTCGAGCCGCGACGAGCTGCTGCGCGGGCTGCAGCAGAGCAGCGAGGCCCTCGGGCGCGACATGAGCGACCAGCTGCGCCGGCTTGATGCCGCCGCTCCGCGCCGCCACGGATCGAACGGCACCGGATCGGGATACCCCAACGGCAACGGCAACGCTAGCGATGAGCGGAAACGTCTCGAGCTCGAGCTCGCTGGCATGCGGCAGCAACTCAACGACGAGCGCGAGGAGAAGGACTTCCTCCTTTCCAAGCTTGAGGGACGGAATAGCAGCGGAGAAAAGGGCAAGCATCCTCCTTGTGCGTCGCGGGGCCGATGGGGCTGACGCTAGATGAACAGGCCATGTACTCTCACTTCCGTCTTAAAGCCAAGGCGCTTCGGTCGCAGCTGGATCAGTGAGTGGCCCGGAGTGGCAGCAGGGAGAAGAAAAGAAGAGGGAAGGGATGAAGGGACGGACGCTGACTGCCAGCTGGCTCGCGATGGAGGACCTCAACGCGAACGGCGGCGGCGGTAAGCTCACGCCCCACTCGACGGGCGGGAGCAGCCGCAGCCTGCCGTTCACCGAAGATGTCCACCGCCTCAAAGACCTGCTGAGCCAGCTCGACCAGGAGACGTCCCCGTTCACTTGGAGGTAGTCCTATGTGCATTGTACGCGAGTCGCCGAGTGGATGTAGATTACGGACATTTGTATAGTAGCAGCATATGCACGAGTAGGAATCTATCGTTCTGGTATTCCGTTACCTACATACATGGTTGAAAGAGTTCACGTGTTCCTCGGTCGGAGACGAGCGGCGGTGGTGGCCGGTATGGTACACGTCGCGCCGCCACGCGCCTCGGCGGCCATGTTGCAGATTGTTTCGAGATCGACTTCAAAACTGCCGTCAGCTAGGATCCCTGTTGATTTGTAGCTTGACTCACGGGATGCGCACGGCTCGTCCATCTGCATTGGCCAGATGCACCGAGTACGACACCTTGAGCTCGGCGAGGGTGCGCGCTGGTCGCAGCGGGATGAGGTCCGATACGTCTGTGGCAGTGACGCCCTCGCGCCAGATCCGCCGTAGCTCGCGCAGGCGGGCCTCTGTGACCCGCGGCGGCAGGCGCCCGGGCTTTACTGCGTCGCTCGAGTAGCTCGAGTGGCTCGCCGAGGCCAAGTTGAGCACGCTCGAGTTGCGGCTGATGCTCACTTCGCCGGTGGGCGAGTCGAGCGGGCGGACGTTCGTGCTGTAGTTGGCTGCGAGGTCGAGGTTCTTGAGCCGGAAGAGGAGGGGGTAGACGTCGTGCGCCCACTTGACGTGCGTCTTGACGAGCCGCAGCTGCTCCAGGAGCATAGGGGAGCCTTCGGCGCGCTTGGCGGCGAGCGTGTACAGCTCGACGAGAGGTTTGAGTTCCTGTCGCCGTGCCAGCGTGCTCGGCTCCGGGAAGTGGCGGAGGACCTCGAGACGCGCGACCTGCGCCTTGGCGGCAATTTCGTCCATCTGCCGTCAGTTGCAATCTAATGTGGCGTCGCGGTCAGCTGAGACGCACCACGAACGGTGGAAGATGACGGGGCCGCGACGCTTCCCGCCCATCATCGTTGTCGTATGTGTCCTTCCCCCTGGCTTGGAGCTTTGCTACACGCCAGCCCACCTTGCGGCCGAACTCCCTCATGTCGCGGCTCTTCACAGAGGGTAGCACGGTTAAGCCGCTCTTTCGAGAGTCCAGGACAAGGCAGAACCTGATGTCAGCTTAGATAGCGCACCCAAAAAGCTCACATGCGGGCAAGACGCAGAGTATCCTCATGATCCACGCCGCGGGTGTACACGGAATAGGCATGCATCTCAGAATCTGAAGTCAGCACATGCAGAGCCGGTCAACTCACAAGCACCCGTCAGCTGCTTGTCCAACAGGTGTCCCATCAGGAAATGCTGTAGGTTGTTGATCATCGTAGCATCGTCCGCTCCCTTGAGTGAATTGAGGAACTGGTCAACAGTCACGACGTCTTTCACGAAGTTCGCCTTCTCGAAGTTCGGTGGTTGAGCAGCCAGTTGGTCTGGTGCGTTTCGGAATGGCCCGACCATGTCTGGGTCCCAGATGACAGTTGCGATATCGCCGTCGTAGTCACCACCGCCGAGGAAGCTGGCAGGAGATTCACGACACAGTCCACTATGCGCTGAGAACACAATGCAGTCTCGCAGATGGAGTAAGGCTGGATGTACGACTGCTTTGAACTTGCGAACGTCGGTGGGCAACTTGCACGGCGATCGATACACCAGACAATCGCCTTCAAGAAAGGCCATGCGCTAGCTGTTAGCCCTGCCGTAGAGACTACTCACTCTATGAGTGGCTGGGCACAGCGGTTGTTCACGCCCAAAAGCCACGAAGACTTCGCCTGGTTGAAGCACACCCGATGAGTCTGGCACCATGAAAGCAGACAGACTCTGCTCGATCGGTATTCGATACTCGGTTGCCGCCCGCCTTGTCAACACATCGACCAAGTACCTGAGCTGGGATGCGGCGAAGCAGCAACCGTCTTCGGCAGCGCATGGCTTGATGCCGGCTCGTAGCATTCGATAGAGCCTGGATAAGCAATGTTTATAATCCCAAGCTCACTCTTCAGCTGGTGTCAAGTCCTCATTGTAGGCCTCGTCATCCTCCAGGTCCTCCATATCGTCATACTCATCCATTTGCCGCGACACCAAACCGGCAACCTTACAGGACTGCCCACTCTGCAAGATCTCCCGTTTTCGTTGGTCGAGGCCAACACCGCCACGGCGATAGACAGAAGCGAGAAGCCGGGCTTCTGCCGATTCCGCTGTTTCGTCGGTCTTTGAATGGACCGAGAAGGCCTCTCCAATATCCAAGATGCTCTGTTGTGCTTTGGCGACTAACACATCGACTGGTACTCCGTTGTGAGCCATGACAATCGCGGGTTCGCTGGACAGCGATGCACCAATGCGTAGGCCATCGACCCGAAGCACATCGAGCGTAAAGTTCGAGGGATCACGCTGGAATTCAGACGAGGGCTTGGATTTGACCATCGAATGACGAAGCACGACGTCCTTGCCAGGATACAAGAGCTCCTGTTCACGACTCATGATGACGAGGAGTCCCTTGGACCCACCCAGCCGCATCTGGACAGCTGACGGCAGTGATGCCAAGTGTGAAAAGCTGGGATGCTGCTTTATTCGCAATGCAAGTCTTGTGGCTGCGGTCAGCATTGAGACTGCCAGAGTCAACTCACAC
Organism: Cutaneotrichosporon dermatis; assembly: GCA_020011015.1. Taxonomy (NCBI): domain Eukaryota; kingdom Fungi; phylum Basidiomycota; class Tremellomycetes; order Trichosporonales; family Trichosporonaceae; genus Cutaneotrichosporon; species Cutaneotrichosporon dermatis. The sequence goes on along the minus strand of JAIGNX010000002.1, from coordinate 2,908,217 downwards.
ATCAGGCCGCAGCCATCTGTGAGGATCTGGGACGCATCGGCGCCGGCTGGGGCGCCATTGCACACAATATCAGGGACGACAGCGATCGCGCTCGGATCAATCAGATCGGCAGGCACCGAGTCCGACTGGAAGAGCTGGCAACGCGCCGCCCATCTGTGTGCGTCAGTGCGGATCAAACAGAACACATACTTGGCCATGGCCTGTGATCGCTTTCCATCTAGCGTATTGAGACCTGCGGTCAGTCCCGAACAGGGCAGCAATCTCACCTAGCAGAACCTGCAGGAAGCTAGGCATACTGGGCTCGACGAGTGGAGGGGCGTTAGGCGGCACCTCGTTCGTCTGCACGGCAATTGCCTTCTCCGAGTCGGCTCCGATCCAAATGACACGAAACACTCGTCCGAAAAGGACGAGAGCGCGGCCTCGGAATAACACAAACAGTTTCTCGCGCGCACCATTGCTTCGGGGAACGTTTTTGAACCGGAGAGTGAGAATCCGTCGGGACCCAAAACGACGTGCCAGCCGAGTCGAAGTCGAGGGCGATTCGACTGGGAGTAGGTCAAAGTCGAAAGGAAATGCCTGGTCCGCTAATGTATTCCCTTTGCGAGGACTGCACCTGTCAGGCCCTTAGTCCAAAGGCAGCCCACTCACCGGTCCTTGTTATACCGCACTCCCACTGCGAACACGAGGCGCCCACCGTACGGCCAGTCACGGCTAGAGTTGAAAACACCGTCAAAGGTCTTACTGTCATCTCGGATCACCTCCTCCTCACGGTCCATTTCGGACCATGCGGCAATACGTCGTAGGGAAGGCAGTGGAGGCACCTCCTCCCCTGGATTCTTGCAGCGGCAAATGGAGCTGAGGATCGGGTTGAGTAGAGGCATGGCATCGGTCGCTCGACCTGCCAGTTGCTCCACATCGTCGTCCATCAGGTCCTCGATTGACACACCGACAGAGGCAAGTGGGCGAAGAAGGCGCTCCAGCTCCCATTGGACTCCGTAGGTGATCCCCTTCGCGTTGAAGGCAGCCTGAAGCGGGTTCGGAGGGAGAAGGTCGAGGAAGGTGTCCTCGATGGAGATGGCAGCCAGCGGCTGCTCTGGCCTCCATTGGTGAGGAAATGGAGGTACGTCCTGCGAGACCGCTTGCAACTCCGAAGTCAACTTACGTGCGCTGGGTGGCTCGCTCGATTTGCGGGCGCTGCGCAGGACCATTGGATGGCTGGGAGGGTACGGCGACGCTCGAGAGCTTCGGCCCATAGCTTCCTGGATTGCGGCATAACGCGCTTCTTGCTGTGGTGTCCGGCAGTTGGGGTCATAGTGCCGAGTCGCAGAAGGCGTTTTTGGTTCATATGCTCTGGACCGTCAGTATAAGAGTATGGGGGCTGAGAAGGAAGGGGGAACTGATGAGTGACTCAACCGCTACTACCCGGGGGGCAGGATCGGGAGACGAAGTAATAAAGGAAGCAAACCTACCCTACAGGAGCTCCTCCTCCGTTCGGCACACCGTTGTCAGTGATTCCTTCATTCCGTGACGGCGTCGTAGCCGCACTTCTACCACTCCACAACGGGGTGAGGGCAGCCCGTCGTGCGGCTTCTCCCTTGTTCGGTGTACGAAGCTGCATCCTCGCCAGACGACCAGCGGCACTTCCACCTTCCCTCAGCGCCGTACATCAAGAGCACGGACACGGTAACTCACCACTGACACCTGTACTCGCATGCGCATCCAGCGCTTCTACGTCCCCTAACTTGTTCTTCCGCGGCGTCATTGGCGAATCGGATGCGGTGGCGTCGCGCGCCTGGTCCAAACCTCCTGCATCTTCCTCCGACGACCAGCCTAGGTCATCGAGGGAAGGTAGCCAGTTCGAGACATCCTCTGTGAGCGGCTGCAAGTCCCGACGGTGCTGAGCAGCCATGGAGGCTTGGCGGTGTCCTGATCACAGCCAATGTGATGTAATTCAAGTAAGGCTGACTGGATAGCTCATGGAGTGGAGTAAGTGTGCTCGAGTTGACAATGTCATGTATTGGCGGATGTCATGGCTGAGAGTTGTGGTCTGTGCGAGGAACAGTTACTGGGCTGTCGTGATAGTCGGGATTGTCCAAACAGGTTGGTGGGGCGAGACCTCCACATTCCCTTCCCGGATATAATAGTTCCGGCCACCAGGTGGAGGTAGTTTTCGGTGGAGGTGCCAGGTGACACTTGGATGCGATACATGTTTGCATTCGCAACGGAAAAATAAAACTGCAAGATCCTCTATGACAAAGCGTGTCCACAATGTGGACTTTTATAAAGATATTGATTTCAGCCGCTATTTACGACTTGAAGTGAGGAGCATTGAGGACAATGCCCATGAGGACACCGGCGAGAGTGCCAGCAATGGGAATAGTCATGATCCAAGCGAAGACGAGGAGACCAATACGCTGGAAGTTGACAGCCTTGAAGGTTCCGTTACAGAGGCCGACGCCGACTGTAGCTCCGGTGATGCACATGGAGGTCGATACCGGGAGAGAGTATTGCGAGAAGACGAGAACAGTGATGGCAGCACCCATCTCCATGGAGCAGCCACGCGACGGCGAGTGGTAGGTGATCTTGTTACCCATGACCTTCATGATGTTGTACCCATAAGTGATGAGACCAAGAGAGATGGTAGCCGAAAGGAAGACAAGCTGCCAAATGGGGACAGGAGCCTTGGAAGCGGTGGGTGAGCCGGTCTTCCACGCAGTGTAGATGACAGCCCAAGGACCAGCGGCATTACCGATATCGTTGGCACCGTGTGCGAAAGAGGCAGTGCAAGCTGTGAGGACCTGCACGAACGAGTACGTGTGCTCGACCTCGTTCGGGTATTTCTTGGCGTGGCCGTAGACGCTTTCCATACGATCACCCTCGGGGGTGCCGCTGACGCCAGACTGGGCAGCGTGAATGTCGTAGTGGAGACCGTAGAGGGCCCCGCAAACAATGTAAGCAGGGATACGCTTGAGGAGAGCCTTGATGTTGTGGAGCTCGTAGATCTCGCCCTTGCCCATACGGTTGTCATGGAGAGTGCGCATGGCCCAGCCGAGAGGACCGCGCTTCTTGCGGAGCTTGGCATGGAACCGCTCCTGGTTCCGGGCCATAATCTGCTTGTAGTCGAGCTCCTGGCTCTCGCGGCCAGCAACGAGGGTGGCTGGGGTCGGCGCCATTCCGGGAGTGTCGAGGGCGGGGGGAGGGAGGCTCTTGAAGTCGGCGTCGGAGGGGCTGCCGCTGGCAACGGGTTTCTCGTAAATGTCGTCCTCACCGTGTTGGACAACAGCATAATTGCGGACCTTGGCCTGAGCGGCGCCCTCTGGAACCGGGCGCTTGAAGTTGAGAGGACCGAGAAAAAGGTGGTACCAGCGGATGGTCGGGTCCTTGTTGATAATAAGGCAGTACAGGTATGGAACAAAGAAGACGGCGGCAAGGAAAGCCAGTCCGAAGCCGACCCCGAGGGTAACAGCGGCGATGTACCAAGCGGGCTTTTTGTTCAATTTGAGGTTGGGCGAGCCCTTGTAAACGATGGAAAGCGTACAGACAGTTCCGGCGACGAGGAACCAGAAGGGAGACGTAATAACTGCCCACCTCATAGGGTCCTTGCGAATGAGGACGACAAGGCGGATGAGGGTGAAGATGATCGCGCCGAAACACCCTGCTGCAGCCGGCGCCATGCCTAGTCCCGCGAAGATGGCGGCAAGTCCCTTCCCGCCTGCCCACCCCCATGTCACTTTAGAGGCTCCAACGGTGGCGACGCCGACGCCGGCGACGGCGGAGATGAGGGAGTAGGTCGACGAAACGTGTGCCGAGTGGCGAGTGCACCACATGACCCAGGATGAGGCAGCCGCTAGGGCGCAGGTAAAGGCTAGCATTTGGACCGAAGCGTCACCCTTGAATGCAGAATTGGGAATGATTCCGTTCTTAATAGTGTCGGCCGTACGAGCTCCAACAGTGATGGCACCGAGCATCTCGAAGACTGTGCCGAAGACCATGGCTTGCCTGTAGCTCACAGAGCGCGAGGACACCGATGTCGCCCAAGCGTTGGCCACATCGTCTGAGAGGAGTCAGCAGACAGTCTTGGGACTGCTTTAGGGGTTGGACAAAGGGATTCTGAGCCCCCCCCTTGCCCTTCAGGCGAATGTGTCTCCGCCACATTCACTGGTGGCATACCACACAGTTGTACTCACTGGCACCGTTGTTGTACGCGTCCAGGATCGCGAAAAACGTCCCAATGGCGAGGATGTACGAGTACTCGTAGAGAGGCATTATTGATCGTCAGTTGAAGAGCAGCATGTAGCGCTCTGTGTGGCGGCTTTTATCGTCTGTGGCAGGGTGGGGGATGAGGGCGGAAAAGGCGGCGAGCAACGCTCTGCCTGGGCGAAGATCCGGTAGCGACCATGCACCGATCCGTCTCCTCTGGTCACACGAGGCGTAGCGCGACTTTCGATATTTCTGTCTACATTGGAAGAGATAGTTGTCGAACGTGCGTGGCGAAGAGCTGGACCGCCATGTGTAGAAAGTTATCAGATCCAAACTTGGTGCAGGGTGTGGTGATCTTCAGGATCCGGTAATGGGTGGGGTTCGGTATTTCCAGGCACCGGTCCAGAGCTATTGCAGCACATACATCTTGCGACATGCTAGGAGCGGCTGAGTGGAAGCACGATCAAAGTGGGGTTGGTCGTGTGGAGCGGGCGACGTGGTCTGCTGTCGCTCGCTGAGCGGGTATAGCGAAATGGCAGGCACGTTTGTTCATCAAATCGCGCATAGCTGGCTACCTAACCGGGCCGCAACTCGGCGCCGAGCTATCTGGCTCGTTGGCACGGACGTTAAGGGAGACGGAAGGCCTTTGTGAGCGCGTAGAATGCGAAATGCAAGAGCGACGACGCCAAGCCTGGGCCCCAAGGGTTGCAGAACGTCGCTATCTGTCGAGACCGGCGGCGGCCGCCGCTCCTTGAAGCGCAAGACGAGCGTTAATCACAACAAGCAGTCAATTTCGCATTACCTCCTCTGATCTGCAGCCTTCCCGTGTCCAAACTTAGCACCCCGATGCTCGAAAGCAAGTTCTTGGCAGTCAAAGCAGAGTTGTTTATAGCTGACTTGCGCCGCTTACGACCTACTAGCTCGTCACGCGAGCCCGAACTGCCGGCAACGCTCACGATATCAAGATCGTCTTGCGAAGCGCAGACTCAGAATGGCGCTTGCAAGAGCTTGAAGAACGAACGTGTTCAGGAAGCATAGGTTGGGTGGGGGCATTGCCTGGCCATTCACTCCATAATCGCTCAAAGCAGGGCGATTGATTTGCTCGTTATTTCGCTCACGCTGATGCTTTGTCGATTCGCACCCCTCACGTGACCTTACATCCGCCTCGGACCCGCTCCTATACCATGCGTGCATACTTACTCTACTTCCTCTACTTCCTCTAGCCCTAGCTATCCAATGACTGTTGGGTTCTTACTGATATAGCATGAACGCTGCCGACATTCGACGCGAAGGCATGTTGATCACTCTCGTCTCGTGACGTCTTAGGGATTATTAATGAAAGGTACCTGATCATTTGAGGATGAATACGTTTTCACTTTCTGGATATGTATTTGCAGCACACGCGACTCTGATCCCGGCCTCCCGGGCAATGCCGAAGTGGCCGGAGTGACGCGTGTTTCCGCAAATGCGGGGCCTGTTTCGACAACGACGGACGCTCAACAACCGAACTCAAACTTCCGTCTCACTCTCGACCTGGCCCACCTCCTTCGATTCGCACGCGACCATGGCCTCGATCAAGATCTTCAGCTTGGCGGTCAAGGTGAGCGCTGCTCTGGAGCCGCCGCTGACTTGAAGACGCTCGCGAAGCCGATCGCGACGACCATGAAGCAGCAGGCCGTCAAGTGAGTCTTGAGCGTTGCTGTCGAGTGTCTGAGGCTGACGCGTCAACTCTCGCCTTTGCCGACACTACCATCCATGATCCTCGTCCTATTCCCTGCGTTACTCTTCTTGCACGTTTCGCGCTCGGTCCCGCATACTCCCACTTCGCTCACTCCTACTCTTGTTGTCGCGACTTCGCACTGCAGCCATCCCAGCTTCCGCCGGCTCTGCATCGACTTCGCCCAGGTGCGCAACTTAATCAGGCTGTCCTAACAGCAGATGATGCACCGTACAGAGGCGCGCATGCGCATGGGCCTGTTGAACGAGGAGGCCAAGAACATCAAACCCCTCAACGACACCAAGTATGTCCCAACCCTCTGCAGGAATAACCGAATTACAAGCTGACATCAACAGAGCAGTACAGAATGGCGCGTCCATGATGGCAGAAGGCTTCCTCTTCTTCGTCGGTGCCGGGTTGGTGATAGGAGAATCATACCGATCGTCAAGGAAGGAAGGGAAACGACGAGACATGGTCGCGGATAGGCTAGACGACCTCGAGACAGCCTTGGAAAAGATCCACGCGAACGAGAGCCAGGACCTTCGGCATCTCCAGGAGAGGTGAGTGATATGTCCATGCTGGGTCCTGCTCGCCGAACCGTTTGGGAGGAATGCTGATGCTCGCCTTCTCTCTCTGTTACTCCATCCCGCGCCTTACCAACTCGCCATGACTGTCCCTCCCTCCCATCACCCTCTCCCTTTCGCCAACATTGCTCGGTGTTACAGGAGCGAGGCCCTCGAACGTGCGCTGCAAACGGTCGTCTCCAACGGCCTGAGAGCCGGCTGGCTCGACCTCGGACATGAGGATAGCGAAGTGATGCGCATCATCGGCGAGCTGCCCGGGCAGCCGTTCGCCCTCCGCAAACGCGATGGCACCGAGGAGGTTGATGAGTCGTTGATCGACCTTGAGGAGGTTGTGGCGGAGCAGGCTCAGTCATCACCAGTGGTGGCCGCGACTGCTGTGCCCACAGTGAGCGACCCTAGCAAGACGCCCTCTCCTATCGCGCACGCGCCTCGAGATGAGGCGGAGGCTACTCCCAACCCATCATAGACATTGCTACGGCAACAATCATAATCTAGATACCTGCCGGATGGCCGGCTCATTGCATGGTTAGACAACACGAGAAGTGCGTCGATTGTTCTGTGTGGCTTCACTCGGAGTGATATAGAGATCCCTGGATCTATCTCAGTCACGGAGGCGTCAGCCGCTTCCACCTCTCACATATTCCATTGCTCTCAGATTCGCGCACTGTCATCGCCTGGATCAACCATGGGGTCTCGTGACCATCCTCGATCCGTTTTATGTCTCGTTATCGTCGCCTTCTCGACATGTGAGGGTTGGCGCACTTCCCTTTTTGCACATTAAGGGCCACGAAGGACCCGAGCCATAGTCTCCATTAGGGAACAACCAATACAGGTGAATTGCTTATATCATCTGCCGGAGTAGGAGGGTCGCCTAAACCTGCAGGCTCGAGCTAGATCGAAGGCGATGAGGTGGACCGAGGTGGTAGACATGACGACCACCCAGCGGTATCCACGAAAGGCAAGCTGCGAAAGAAGCGTTCATCCACATAACACATCTACATCTGGTAGCTGATGTGGTTCATTCCTTCGCCTAAGCCCAGTCTATATACCTGAATTGGGGCATTTACCGTTCTCGGCCGGCTGATGCAGCTGGATACCAGGGGTGGCGAAGGGGCGTGAGTCTCATGTCTTGTGTTTGGAGTTGCGGAACGCCGTAATCTGACAGAATGGCGCCGAGACCGTTAGTGGCAGAAGAAACGGGGGTGGGAGGCACGGCGCCTCATGTCGCAGTTGACCCAGTTGGGCTAACAAAGTACGTCACAGATGCCCAAGCTCGACCCAGACTTTCTAATATCTCTCCAAGCTGCCGCCCCCTCGTACCCCTCGTCCCCTTGTGGATGCTGTCATGTCTCATCTCTCAGCTGATGCCAATAACAGTGCTGTCGTCGTGCCATGTAATGATGACCGCGCAGCACAGAGGCTGTGCTTGGCTTGGTGGCAATGAAAATATGCATGCATCTTGGACCTAAGTTGCCCAGTGATTGTATTGTCCTGTCGAGAAATGCTGGCGATGCTCGGGCGACCTGGTCATCGCACTGGCGGCGGTGTGCGAAGTTGAGGTGATGCCCCGGTCGGTAGCTTCCTGAGCACTGGGACGTCTCGGAGAAGCAGCTTCGCCTCGCGTACATCGTTGTCGTCCACCTCTCGATCCCCATCTCCGTCCCGATTGTCCTGGAGGTCATTCTCATGCCGTTGGTCCTTGCTAAAGTCCGTGACGTCTTTCACGCGCTTGATGTCCGTGTCGTCCTTCGTCACAACCGCTCGTCCTCCCTGTGGCGCAGACCTCACCAACCCCAGATTCAGCTCCTTGCCAAAGTCCCGCTCTCGTCGTTGCCCGGCGTCGAGGGACGTCTTGACCCCGCTCGTAGGCCTTGGGGATTCCCCGTCGTCGCTATCAGGCTCGAGTAGGGTGAGGCGCGCTTCAAGCTTGACGATGTGCCGTTCGAGCCGACGCATTCGTCTCCGGTCCTGTTCAGCCGAGAGACGGACAGCTGCAGCCTCGAGTTGGTCAGCCTGGTCGGCAGGGAGCTGCGGCGTTGGTGGCTTCTCCTCCATGTCGTTCATCGTCGTTGTCGCGGTGTTCCGTGTCGTCTCCTCCGTTTGCGGCCGCTTCAAGTTCCCCTTATCGTCGAAGACGTCCTCGTCCATAGACCCTGGCACTGGGTTTTGGGCTACTGGTCAGCTCTGTTCTACCCCCTTGTCTTCTTGAGGCGCCCCTGACACACCATTGTACACATTGAGCACTCGCGCGAGGAAGATCCGCGCCTGGTCCTTCGTTGGCCCGACGATGTCGTCTGACCGCAGGACGTGCTGGCAGAACGACACAATGTCCTCCATCGTGCGCACGTCCATTGGGCACTTGAGCCCTCGCTCATCGTGAGCCTTGTACAGGTGCGCGTACTTGTTCTTGAATCGTTTCTGGAAGTAGGGTAGCTGGCGAAGCTCGATGGGAATAGGTAGCCGCTCGCCCCTGAACTTTGAGGACAGTGGGCAGATACTCAGTATGCCAGGCAGACACGACGGCATGGCGAGGGTGTAGGATGGGTGGTGCGGGCGGGTACAGGTTCGTCAAGCAGATAAGGAAAGAAGGAGATGAAGACTAGACTGCTGCAGACATAATAATATGAGCTGAAAGCTTCCAGCGTTTCTGCATGGGAAGGTTCGTGGGTGAGTGATACCCAACATGAGACGTCCTCTCGTCACCTGTTGTGGTAGGAGCCCAAGGACTACAGGAGAGCAGGTATCAGACCGGCGGTAAGGGGTCGAAAGTTGGACTTGGCTGAAGGGTCATGAGGACAAGGCAGGGGAGGAGGGGCCCAGACGGGTCGAGAGGCTGCCAGGAGTTAATCCTACCAAGTGCCAGGAGTTTGGGTCTGATCAAAATCCAATGGCTGAGGTGAGATGCCTCCAAGCTGCTGCCCTTCAAAGTGCCTCCCTCTCTAACATGACCACGAACTCTCTTCTTGACACATTTACCCCTTGGCGTATAAATTAAAACAAAGTGGCGTCTCTCTTCCTCCTACTTGCTTTGTTCACCTTGGGTCTATGTCTCCTTGTGGTTCCTTTTCGCCTCCTCGCTTCCACACTCCTGCCTCCCATCTTGCCTCCCGTTTTGAATAGCCGGGACAATGAAGACTCCCAAGAGTGCATCACTGGAGTGATAAGCTGAGCTGCGAACTGCGCTGGCACTGTGCGTGGCGCAGAGCTTCCCTAAAGTCTGGAGCTTCCAGCGGGGCTTTGTTCGAAAAGTTGGGCAGGACTGCACCCGCCTTCACCCTTGCTGAACAAGTCTTGGCCTTGCTCCCGCTGCATACGATTCACATTCCATCTGTGCAGCCGAGTTCCAGAGCCAGTTCATGAATACGGGGTCCGTGTTAGCTTTCGCGCAACCCCTGTGGTAGTGAGTCTTGGGCGTACGAAGGTAAAGGGTACACTGGCGGAAGTGGAGCTGGAACGGGACTAACGCAACGCTAGTGTGGTGTCTGGATTGTCTCAGAATCTCTCACGAAACGCTACGTCGTTATCGTAAGCTGATATAAATCTGGCCATCGCCATAGCCACTGCACTCTTGTTATCTGCAGGCTGGTTGCTGGCTCAGTTCAAGCTTTGTAAATCTTGGCAAGAAGGCAAGGTCCTGACAGTCCTCGGACATGGGGAAAGGGTTGCTTCTGAACCCTCTGATGGTTCGGAAACCTAGAGAGAGTAGCGGCTCTGCGACGCCTTTAAGTCCTGCCATATACTTGTGTGGGATATGGAAGTGCCTGCCGCGAAGGCCATGTACTCGCAGGGGAGTTACGCCCGGCAAACCACGGACCTATGTCTCCTCGCCGGACTGATACTTTTCAAAAACTTCGCCCCGAACATTGCTGGTGGACGATCAGCGAGACTTACTCTGTTCCCTTATCTTGTAGCCACGGATAGTCACGTCTTGACTTTTGATCATCGCCGGCTTTCGGAATCAGCTATGCTCGACCTGAGTCTCCTCACCTTCTCATTAAACTCTCCTTTCAGTCTCCCGCTGGGACGTGTAACTATCGAGGCACGCGTTTACGGCCTCTACACCTCGGGCATACCCACGCTGCTGAATTAATCGTTGCCCTCGCCGACCCGACGAGCAAACTGCGATTATCCGTATCTGCTTCCCCACTCTCGACAGCGGCGTCTGCACCGTCGCGATATGAGGCCGGGTCACCGGATATCTGGGACTCCGCCTCCGCAAGTATCAAAGTGGGGGTGAAAGTCGGGCTTCCGCGGCGGAGCGCTGAAGGGGTCACATCGAAGAGGTTACGATTCGGCGTGTGCCCCGGCGGGGTAAGCTGGGATCTGCCCCGCAGTTTCGGTGGCCAGATGAGCTCTCCAGCTTCCTCAAGCTCTCCAGGCCCGTGTAGGGCACGAGTCACGAGTTCGCGGGCGTATGGACAGGGTTGGGTGGGGGAGTGGGTAGCGCGGTCCGGCGAAAGCCCCGGGGTGGCTTGGGTGGGCTCTGTACTCTTGGGTGCTGGGGCCTCGGGGCCACATGGGCCACATGCCTGTCGCCTTGGAGCCGTATCGCTTCGGTTCAAATCCGCATGCGGCTGCCCGGGGCTTGATATGGTTGTCCCGCCCGACGTCCCGATAACCACCAAAATAGGCCCCGGGCCCAGGAGACCCACCTAACAATACCTTGCCAACTTTGACAGTGACAGCCGAACCGATTACACCTCAGGGCCTGGGCCGAAAAAGCCAAGCTTGCCTAGTTGGGTTCATCGGCGAGCGCGCCGTAATTTCATAGCTACTGACCATCGCACCAACGGCGCAAACAGCGCCAGTCGAACCGCATGCGACCATGTTATAAGACGAGGTCGTGCGAGGACCCCATGTTTCTCCATCATCTCTACACCACTCGGCGCATCGCCACTAATCCAACTTCGGCAACGACCCTTCTAGCAAGAAGATCGTATCTTTCTCGATAGTCGCCTGACAGACTGACTGATCGACGCAACCCCGGCTTCGTCTTTTTCCCCCTTCCCACCACACAGAGCACGGCTCTCGACATCCACCATGGGCAACTTCGGTGAACGCCTTGCGACTATGCGCCTTGGCCCCATTCGCTGTGAGTAGCTTTTGTGGCTATCTTGACTGCCTTACGGCATGGCTGACATCAGACAACTCGCCAATGTGCCAAGTGTGGCTGATTGGTTTCGTGTGCTTCTGCACGCCCGGCATGTTCAACGCTCTTTCGAACCTCGGTGCCGGTGGTGTCCAGGACGTCGCTCTTGTCGACACCACCAACAGTCTTCTGTACGCCATGTTCTGCCTTACTGGCTTTGTCGCTGGTTCGATCCACGTGAGTGCGCCCCAGACGCTCAGTTCCAAGGCTGGTGACTAACGCACCAGAACATCATCGGCTCTCGCCTCACTCTCTTGATCGGTGCATGCGGCTACCCCATCTACGTCGGTGGCCTCTGGGCATTCCAAGTCCACCACGTCCGCCCGTTCTTGATCGTTGCAGGTGGCATTCTCGGTTTCTGTGAGTATCCAGTTCAACCACCCGTCGGGGCAAGTGGCTAATCCTCTCTCAGGCGCCGGTCTCCTCTGGACTGCTCAAGGAACCATCATCATGTCGTACCCAACCGAAAAGACAAAGGGGCGGGCCTTCGGAATGTAAGTCACCTTTAAAGAATGGGTACGGCGAAGGTGGAAGATGCTGTGGAAGGTGGAGTGGATGGTGGCGTGGAGGGTGGTGTGGACGGTGATATGGAAAGTGGCTAATCGTTTCCCAGATTCTGGGCCGTCTTCTCGACAGGCGCGGTTGTCGGTGCCGCGATCGCACTCGGAATCCAGGCCAAGGAGGCTGAGATGAGGAGTGTCTCGACTGGTGTCTACCTCGCCTTCTTGATCATCATGCTCTGCGGTGTCGCGTTCACCCAGCTTGTTCTTCCGGCCAACCGCATCGTCCGCGAGGACGGCACTTTGGTCAAGACTGAGGGCAGTCTCACTCCCAAGGAGGAGCTCCGCGAGTTTGCCCGTCAGTTCAAGGACTGGCGCATGCTCGCTCTGTTCCCCATGTTCTTCGCCTCCAACTACTTCTACGCCTACCAGGGCGCCATCGTTCCTTTCCTCTTCATCGGTCGTGCCCGCGCCCTCTCTTCGCTTATCACCAACCTCGGCGCCGTTCTCGGAGGTCTGTTTGTCGGTTTCCTCCTCGATCTCATTCCCGGTAACCGCCGCAAGCGCGCCATGATCGGTTGGGTCATCGTGTGCGTTTTCCTCGTCGCTGTCTGGGGTGGCGGCGTCGCCTTCCAGAAGCTCTTTACTCGCGAGGATGAGCCGTGGCACATGGACTGGAGCGGCGGACGGTCGCCGGAGACCTACGGCTTGCTCTTCTGCTACTACTTCACCGACTCGCTGTACCAGGGTCTCGCGTACTACATCATGGCTTCGCTCTCGAACGACCCGTTCAAGCTCGCCCGTATGACCGGTTACTACAAGGGTGTCCAGTCGGCTGGTGCCGCCATCTCCTTTGGCATGGACGCCGTCCACACTCCCTACTTGACCGAGCAGCTCGTCTCGTGGCTCCTCATGTTCTGCTCCATGCCCCTCGCCTTCATCGTCATCCGCACGATCAAGGACACCAACTACGAGGTCGAGGAGACTGTCCACGTCGAGGACCTTCCCGAGGACCAGCTCCACAACGCTGCCCTCCCCGCTGGGCACCACGCCCACCACTCGGACCTCGAGACCGGCTCGTCCGAGCACAAGTTTGTCGAGCAGCACAAGGAGCGCATCTAAGCGTGCGGCTCCACCGAGCGCGCGAAGCGCCTCTAGTCCAGGACATCATGGTCTTATCTTGTCTCTCTACGAGCTAGTTATTCATTGTACGCAGTGTAGGATGGTAGGATGTGGGATGGTTTAGCATATGAACGTTTATCTTGCATTGAGGCTTATCGTTGGTGCTGTGAGCAAGCTGAGTTATAGTTTCTTTGACGGCGTCTATGCCTATCAGCTATCGGTTTCAGCCTAGGGGCTCTCTATCTCTTCCCCGACTGTCTATCTCAACGCTCGCGTTATTGTTATCTGCTTGCTCGCAAGCGCACCACATCTGTGCCATGGCTATCGTCTCGTGTCAAGTTATCACCGCAATCTATCATAGAGCCACACTACTAATATTAGCCACAAGCCAATCCACCTATCGCGGTAGTTTCAGCCGTAATAGCGTTCTCTGCCTCGGTGCCACACTCCACATCCTGTCCGCGCACCCACGCCAGCCACGCCACCACCTCCGGCCTCTTCTACAGCCCCATCGAGCTCCAACTCGCTTCCTTCGCCGACTCCACCTAAGCCGCCACTTGGCATCTTGGCAAGATCTCGCTAGCCATCCGCACGCATCGTCCGGCCGCATGCCATACCCCGCGCTTCGGCACCACCCCACTCTATCGTCCCCACCGCAGTCACACGCACCTCCGCACGCGCTGGGGGTGGGGTTGGGCCTGAACGCGTAAACCACACAGCGCGGGTCCGGGCGTTTTGGCATGATGTCACATACTGTACCTTCTGCCGCGGACCTGCCGTCTGTTGTGTCGGATCGAAAGCCTCGGGGAAAACGGCGCCCACCGCGGGGGATAGGGGGTGGCAGACTTAGAGTGGGGGCGCCGTTTTGGCCGTGGAATCCAGGAAGTCCGTCACGTGTCAGGCAACCGACTTTGCCGAGCGAGCGCTTGTCAACGCGTACCGTTCACGCGCGCTTGGGATGCGCTCGAGCGCGTCTGATAATCGGGCATGGAAAGATGTCGTTGTACAACTTGACATCAGTTACGTGCACAAGAATATGTCATGATGCAGGAGGACGACTCCGCACTAGAGGTGAGGCTAGCCCTCTAAGCTTAAGCCAGGCTAGTCGTTTGTGTACTTCTTGAGACTAGCCCTCTAAGCCTTTAAGCCAGAGTAGTTGCTTGTGTACTGCTCCTCGTCACACGCCAACTTGGGTTGAACCCGTGTCACTGTAATGCCTCGAACGATGTATTTAGTGCTGCATTTCGGACAGGTCAGAGTGTCCAGGAGCCGAAGCTGGGAGTCAACCACAGGTGTCCGGTCCTCTACCGCAGGCCAACGACAATTCTTGTTCACTGATCAACCCTGCACCAAGCTGCGAAGTTAATAACCACCCGTTAACTCTTTTAAGTATCAGCAGTCAGCGCCGCTGCACGAGCAACAAGGGACAAACAATGGCTGGAAATAAGCGGGTAATAGCCCGCGCACCTGTCAGCTTGGTGACGAACGTCGATCACTCACAAACTAAACGGGAGGGTCGAATACACAGCCACGTGGGCCTCCACTCTACGCTCGCGTTCCAGCGTGTCTGTCATACACGCCCTTTCGCGCCTGACCGCTCGTCACATCACAGCCATCCAACTTAACCTTGCATCCGACTTCTCAGCGCTCCACAACTCCATCAGCGACGACCACTTGACGCTTCACGACCCATTCGCGACCCCCTTCGCATATACCCTATCGCCTTTTCCCTGTCCCCGACCCTTCCCGTCACGTCCTAAGCACGATGCGCGTGCTTGTTTCGGTCGTCGCGTCGCTCCTCGTCCTGGCTGGCGCCAACGCGACGGCACTCACGAGCCTCCTCCTCGCTGGCGAGAAGTCATGTTACTACGCCGACGTTGATGGCGTTGGAGAAAAGATTGGTGCGTTGACAGGCAACGCGGATGGTTCAGCCCGGCTCTCATCTCCCCCTGCTCCTTCACCACCTCGCGGATGAGGGAGCGAGAAGCGGAGGGCTAACAGTAACGCTGCGGGATCCTATTGTCCAGACCTTACCTTATTACCGCAACGGTTGGCTAACCCCCGCCAGGCTTCTACTTCGCCGTCCAGAGCGGAGGGACGTTCGAGATCGACTGGGTGGTGATGGACCCGGACGATAAGATCATCATCGAGGGCGAGAAGGAGCGCCAGGGCGACTACATCTTCACGGCGAAGCAGATTGGAGAGTACTCGTTCTGCTTTGCCAACGAAGGCACGAACTCGGACAAGTTGATCGACTTCGAGTGAGTACTGGAGTGAGAGAGCCTGAATCGCGGTGGAGTGGTGGTGGGAAACAGATGTGAAGTTGGGACACAAAGAGGTGTGAGAAGGAGACGAGGGTATGACTAGGGCGAGGGCGCCGAGCCCTAATCCGGCCTTGTCTGCCCACGCAGCGCTGTGTGGCTCCCAGTTCCAACACGGCGCCTGACACCGCTCACACACAGCATCATGGTCGAGTCTGAACCCCGCCGCGTGCTGGCCGCGACCCAGGCACCTCTGAAGGACCACACTCCCGCACTCGAGGAGAGCATATACAAGATCAATGGCCTGCTCTCCTCCATCCAGCGCATGCAAAAGTACTTCCACACACGCCATCACCGGAACTACTCGACTGTGCTCTCGACCCAGAGCCGTCTGTTCTGGTTCACCATCCTTGAGTGCATCGCTGTTGTTGGCATGTCTTTGTGAGTTTCACTGCAGGAGCTGAGCGTGATTGGGAGGTGAGGATAGAGGGGCTGACGAACAGGGCACAGATCTGGATCCTCAAGACGTTCTTCTCGCGTTCGGGAAGGTGAGTTGTTCTGACTGGCTTCCGCGTGGGACGGTACTGATGGACAGCAGGAGGTGGAGGGTGTAGTGGACCAGTACAGCTCGAAGCAGTAGGGGACATGTACGCCATAACGACTGCGGGAGAGGCGGAAGGAGCGTGAAGGACGGACGGAGGGCGATGGAGCCAGATCAAGGCTATGACAAAGAACGATACATGACGAGAACAGGAGCCCGGGCGGAAGACCCGAGAAGGAAGGAGACGCGACGAAGGCGCTGAGGGACGACAGAAGCGATGGAGCACGCAATGACGGAATGGCGGAGTGCGCGAGTCCGACTCTCCAAACATTGCGCACATACATGTCCTGAGGTGTGAAATCTCACATGCCTGTGTAGAGCATGTTGTCTTCCGGTCGATGAGACACAAGATCATGGAGCAGCGACATATCCTGATCTGCGCTTGAGGTCCTGCTCGCCGCATGCGTAGAGACGGTCTTCAGCTGGTCGCGTGAGGGATCACGATGGCCAGAATAATGTCGCCACAAGCGGAGAGTCAGAGTTTTCTCGTAGCCCCCAAACACTGTCCGTCCCCAGAATGGCATGGCTCGACCCGATACCTCCTTCCAAATCCACTTCCTGTTCTATGTCGTGCATTCTTCCCCTATTAATGACTGAGTCGAAGACGGGCAAGTACTTAATAGTCACTGGCAGCGTAGTGAACGTTGGGTGGCAAACAATGAAATTTGGTTCCGTGTCATTCCAAGATTTCAGAAGTTCATCGACATCACCACCTCCACCAACGACCTCCAACCACTAACCCATACCATCATGCCGAAGAAAGGAGCGGCAAAGCCCGCAAAGTACGCGGCAGAGGACGACGGCCTCCTCGACTCCGACTCTGAGGTCGACGAGTTTGCGAACTATGCGGCGAGCACCCGCCGAGCGGGCGCAGCCGACTCCGACGAGGACGACGAGGACGACGTCTCGGAGGGCGAGTCGGGAGAAGAGGAGTTCGGGGAGGAGGGAGATGAGGACGAGGAGGAGGGAGACGGAGTGGGGATGTACGAGGCGGACGACTGGGACGCCAACGACGCCGACACGGGATCCGACTCGGACTCGGCCTCTGAAGACGAGGACGCGGCGAAGCTTGTGAGCAGAACTGATGGGCGGACTGAGCTGACAGCAGCGCAAACTCAAGAAGGGCCTCGACGATATTCCCCTGGACACGCTTATGCGCGTTCAAGCTCGTATGGCGCGCCCAACGGAGGACAAGGAGAGCGCGCGCGAGAGCAAGCTCGCGGCCGCGAAGGCCAAGCTGGCGGAGATGCAGCGCGCCAAGGGCAAGGCGGCGGGCGTGTCTGACGAGCCTGGGCCATCGAGGCGGCGGAGGTTCGAGAGCGAGAGCGAGACTGAGGACGAGGATCTGGCACGGAGCAACAAGCATGCGTGAGTCTCTTTGCACGCTTTACTGGGGGCGGAGGCTGACCACAGACCGGTGGCCATGAGCTCGAAGAAGCAGGTCTCGCGTCGGCGCGCGGTCATCGATGTGCCTCGGGCTGAGCGCCGCGACCCCCGCTTCTCTTCCTTGTCGGCAGAGAAGGCGAACGCGGACGTGCACGCCAAGCGGTACGGCTTCGTGCCGGACCTTCTCGCCGCCGAGCTCGCCGACCTCCAGAAACAAGTGGCGGCCGCCAAGAAGGCAGAGAAGGCGTGCAAGCTCGTCGAGAAGCCGCGCTTCACGGCGGCTCGGGAGGAGATCGAGCGCGAGCTCGCGCGTGTCCGCTCGCGCCTGGATCGTGCGCGTCGCGAGCAGCGCGAGCGCGAGGTTATGGCGCAAGTGCGGGCCGAGGAGAACGAGAAGCGCAAGGAGGGCAAGGGCGCGTGGTACCTCAAGAAGGGCGAGAAGCGGGATCTCCTGCTCAAGGCCCGCTTCGAGGCGCTCGAGGCGAGCGGAGGGAAGAGGGCTGTCAAGAAGGCCGTGGACAAGAAGCGGAAGAAGGTTGCGGGCAAGGAGAAGAAGAGCAGGCCGTTCGCGGCCGGCGGGTTTGGGCAGGGCGGGGGAGATGGGAAGCGGCGGCGTGTGGCTTAGAGCGCGGGATTGCATTGCATGTATCATTCTATCTGGCACTTGGCAACGGGAAGTGGAGCGATTGACAGATACAGGCATTCGAAGTGAGAAGTCTGAATCAAAAAAAAACCACAATAATAGCAAGTAATGGGGCCACAGTACTTCATAGTGCATGACAAAGTCGTCTACACCGCTCTATCTAAGAATCTGACAACAGCAAGCCACACAGAAGCAATGAAATGTCGAGCCACACTTCCCGCGTGTCCCCTTGATCTGGGACATACAGTCAACGCAGCACGTGGAAGATACTATTCGCGAACCGGATCGCCTCGATCATCGTTGGTAGCGACGAGCGGGCACTGTCTATATGGGTTGCGGTCTGAAGGGGTGGATGGGAAGGAAGAGGATGGAAAAGTGATGGAGACTCGGCTTCGAAGGGACGCTCAGAGAGCCGACATGGGCAATGAATTGGCCTGACGAGGTAGGAAAATTGTGGCGGAGCATGAAGAAGAGCTGATGCGGGAGAGGAAGGAATCGTGTGACGGAACTTCGACAACAGAAAGGCGAATCGATATCGATGGGAGGCCAAGCAACCCCACTACCCCATTCTTCTGAGCCCGGCTCCCGCCACCTCTCATCGCCATCCGTTGCCCTTCTCCTGTTGCTGACGGCAGTGCGAGAAGCATGCTGATCCGACATCCCTCTCTTGTCCGCTCTCCTGTCCCTGTGATTAGTAACAGCCACCACTCTCTCACCGCCACCCGCGCCTGATGGGCGACACATGGCAAAACCAGTGCATCGCTCGATGCGCGGCCCGCTATCCTACAAGTCATCCCCGGGAAGTTGAGCCGAGTGCTAAGTGCTTAGCGGCCGCCCTTCGAGCCCTTGGCGGCCTGCTTGGAGACCTTGGGCTGGCCGGCCTGGCCGGCGGGACGAGCAGCCTTCTTGGTCTCCTTGTCCTTCTTCGCGGCCTTGGCCTTGGTGATGGCGGCCTGGCGAGCGGCAGCGCGGACCTCGGGCTTGGCGGTACGCTTGGCGAGGATGGAGGCGAGGTCGGCACCGACAACACCACGCTGGAGTGAGCGACGTCCTTGCCATTCAAAGCCTGCCGCTCAAAGACTGGAGAGACTTTGAGAGGGGCAGCTCGGTCTACGCACCTGAACCTTCACGTTCTTCCTGCTGCGCTTCTTGGCGACCTCCTCAGTGATGCCCTTCTTGTGCATGCGGCGGTAGACCTGGGTCCAGGCGATCTTGCGGGGGTTCTTGCGCTGGAGGAAGAGCGACTCGCTCTTCGAGCCAGCAAAGCGGAAAGTCTGCTGTGAGCTTATGTCCTCACAACGGCGCACGACAGCAGCACGGCGCAGACACAACAGGAGCATGGGCACGCTCTCCTCCTCTCCTCTCGTCGCACGCACACGCGCGCGCAAAGTCGGCGGCGTCCCACACCTCAGAAGCAGCACATTTGCACATGCAAACTTCTTCGGTGCACAACGACTCGCCGCCCAGCTCTCTCCTCAACACATCTCCGCTCTCTCCGCCGGCTTCTCCCTCATCGCGCCCGTGCCCATGCTCTCCATCCATGTCCTGCCCGACGCCGTGCTGCCTCGCGCTCGCGGTTGCGCCCAAGTGCCGATTTCGCGTACCTTCGAGTCACCGCGGACGTAGACCTTACCCCGCGAGGGGTAGACCTTGTAGCCGGAGAAGTCGCAGCGGTCGACGCGCATCTGTGTCGAGTAAGTGGGGTGTAGGGGGTGTAAAGGGTGACAAGGGGACGCACTTTGATGGATTTCTGCTAAGGTCAGTTAACGAGGCGACCGCAACATCCATCAACGACCCTTTGGTAGTGCTCCCAGCAGTTCCAGGTGCCAACGGTGAAACCCCGATCGGCGTTTCCGTTAGCAGTTTGGAAACCCGTCACCTTGATAATTTATTTCATGTTTTCTTTCATTTTCGCCATATCCGCGGACAGTACCATGCATCTCCGCTACTCAAATCCTATGCTGCCCCACTCTTCTTCTCAGGACTCTGACTCCGCCTCAACTCATCCTCGAAGTCCTCAAAGAACTTGGCCGTTTCTCGTTCTCTCTTCTGCCTCCGCAGCTCTGCAAGCTTCTCAGGTCCACCAAGCAACTTGGCTCGCTTTGCTTCCACTAGTGCCCGGCGCTCCTCAATGCGGTTCTTGTGTGCTTGACGTGCCGCACTGAGTCCTCCACGGCGGTTGGCCTCTGTCCGAGCTTGTTCCGTGGCGATACGTTCCGCCTCGAGCGATGCCATCTGCTCCGCACGCTTCTCTTCGTCAAGAGAGAACTGGTATGCTCCCGCGCCTCGGACGCGCACTGGTCAAGTCAGCCGATGCTCTGTGCCTCACGCACTCACCTTCCTTGGTTGAGTCGTAGTGATGGGCTCGCGCCTCCCGCTCAGCCTCCAAGTACTTCTTCTTTATGGCCTCGGGATCCGGCTCGTACACCGGGAAGTAGTTCTGATCTCCGTCTGTACAGTCAGCGAACAGGTGGATGTATATGCGCACGAATGACTGTGGATTGCCTGGACTGTCAGCGACGAACAAGTCTTGCCTGCCGTAACTTACTGGACTGCGGCGTACGACGAGCTCTCAGCTGGTATATGCTGTTGCTGGGCTTCGTGCCCGCGCCCAGAGCGCTTCCTCTCTCGTTCTGCTTCTTTGGCTTCCCTCCTCGTTCCGACGCGCGTTCGTCCCAGCTCGTCAACGTATTCGACTTGCTCCATGTCGTCCAGTGCATCGCCCCTGTTCGCCTCGTCATCTGACCACCGCCTTGGCGCAAGCGCGGACTCGTCCACGTCCGATGAATGGTCAGACCATTCATCTTCGTCCTCCCTCCGAGAGAACTGAATGTCAGCTGTGCCAGCGAAGTTGGACTTACATCGATGTTCGCCTCAGCCAACTCGCGCTCCGTGAATCCAGACAGGTCGCCCCGCTTCAGCGCCTCATACTTCTTAGCCTTGGCCTCGAGGATAGCACGCCGTTGTTCATCGCTGGGTCCTGATCCGTCGTCGGCAAAGTGCCTTCTCTTCGCCTCATTACGTGCCTCCCGCGCCATACGCTTCACCAGCCCAGGTGAAGGTCGGAGGAAGGGATCCTTAATCTTCTCCACCTGCTTTGATCTTGATGCGCCGCGTACTGCGGTACGGCCCTCCTTATCGAAGCGGTCTGCATGTTCCGCTGTGATGGCTTTGAGTCCAAGCAATGAAGCTTGGGAGACGTTCTTGGACATGGTTGGATGACTGGGTGACTAGATTGATTGTTGTTGTGACCATAGGATGAGGTGGACGCGTCCGGTGGAGGTCGAACATGGGGCGACTCTCGAGGTTGCCACATGCGCGGAAGTATGACGCCAGAGGTTGTTTAAGCGGGTGGTTGTTGGATAGAAGGGAACGTAATTAAACTATGATGTTTTTAGAAGCAATTAGGCAATTTGGCACATGAAGGAAGGGACCTGTAAGGTCATTTCGCCCTTTTAGGGGTCCTGGGTAGGCCTTTGTGGGCCTAGTAGCCTGGTTGGCCTGGTACAAGCCCACTCAAGATCCACAAACCCTGCGCCAATGCACCCCCCGTCCAAATCACGCTCTAAGATCAGAACTGCACTAAGGCCGCGCGGCGCCCACAACCAGAGGGTCAGCCACACACATACAATCCCCCCCCCGACCCCTCCGCCAGGCGCATCCCTTCACTCACCACCACACCATCCTTCATCTTCTTCTCGTCACGCTTTCTCTCTCTCCCCTTCCATCCATCTCATCTCATTCCCTCTAGAAACAATGTCCGCTGCTAAGGTTTACGTCGGTGCGTTCTCAACCTCCCCCTCTCCAGCCTCAACAGGCCCACTGGTCGCTCGATGCGTCACAACACGAATCGCACAGACCCCGCGTCTTCTTGCAATCTCCTCGCGTCTGTGGGGCCCGTCGAAGTCGTCAACAACGGTCGCGTTGGTACCCGCATACCTTTCACGAGCGCTCGACGAGGTCATCGACTGCCCTCAAACCACCTTCCTCCCTCCCTGATTGTTGTTGTTCTGTTGCTGACTTGTTACAGGCAACCTCTCGTGGAACACTACCGATGAGGTGCTCCACCAGGTCCGCATTATTTCTTTCTCTCTTCCTGTGTCTAGTTATGCTCATACGTGCTCATGCTCTTGTGTTATCTGCACATGATCCTTTCAAATCTCGTCTCTCGTCTCTCGTCTCGTCTCATGGCTTTCGCTCTGGCTCGGGTCTGTTCGGTCTCGTCTTGGCTTCGTCATTCAACTCGCTCCTCTTTGTCTCGGTCATCTCAAATCTGTCTTCGTCTGCCCGTGTGCTTCCGTCGCTCTTCTTTCGTGTCGCAACTGGCTCGTCATTGGATTTGGCCAATACACTCACCGGCTTGTGTCCCGTGTGTCAATGCTCGTAATTGATTCAACCATCAACAGACCTTCGCCGCCTACGGTCAGGTTCTCGACTACATCGTCATGAAGGACCGCGAGACTGGCCGCTCGCGTGGCTTCGGCTTCGTTGTTCGTATCCTCTTTTGGGCGTTGTGCCGTGTGACTGACATCGTTCCAGACCTACGCCACCCAGGCCGAGGCTGACGCCGCCATCAACGCCATGAACGAGCAGGAGCTCGACGGCCGTCGCGTTCGCGTCAACATGGCTAACTCCAAGCCCGCTGGCGGTGGCTACGGTGGTGGCTACGGCTCCGGCTGTAGGTTGTGTGCTTTGTACGGTAGCTGACATCAGACGGCGGCGGTGGCGGTGGCTACGGCGGCCAGGGCGGCTACGGTGGCCAGGGCGGTTACGGCGGCGGCTACGGTGGCCAGGGTGGCTACGGTGGCGGCTACGGCGGCCAGCAGGGCTACGCGGTGGCCAGGGCGGCTTCGGCGGCCAGGGTGGCTACGGCGGTGGCTACGGTGGCCAGCAGGGCTTCGGTGGCCAGGGCGGCTACGGCGGCCAGCAGGGTGGCTTTGCCGGCCAGCAGGGCGGCTTCGGCGGCGGCTGTGAGTACTCTGCCCTTCATCTTCAAAGACATATATTAACATACTGCAGACGGCGGTCAGCAGGGCTTCCAGCAGGGTGCTGACCAGGGCGGTGAGTGCTAGTGACTGTTTCTGTGCGCCGGCTTCTGACCTGTTTCCGTACTTGTTTCTGTTGTGTCCTTCGTTTCTTTCGAACTCTCTCGTCTCGTTTCTCAACTTCCTTTCCGTCTTCTCTTCGTGGACGTTTCTCAATCCTCCTTCCGTCCGCTCTGGCGCTCGTTTCTCAAAACGTCCTGCCGTTTCTTGGTGGCCCTCGTTCTCAAACACATATCGTCTTCTCGTCGGACTCGTTTCCTTCTATCTGCGTTCAACATTTCTCCGTCTCCAGGCTACGGTGGCGCGCCCCCTCAGCAGGGAAGCTCAACGGTGGTGGTTACGGCGGTGCATATCTACTTTCTCGTGCTCGGGATTCTGTTCTCTCGTGAAGGAAGCGCTGACATCACAGGCAACCAGGGCGGCCAGGGCGGCTACGGCCAGTACTAAACTGTTCCCTTCGACCAGTAAGTGGCTACGCCCATAGCCAGCACCCCGCTAACGACCCAGTGTTCTCGCTGTATCAGTCTTGCGTTGATCGATGTGTTCAAAAGTTTTCCGAAGGCCCCTCGTCTCCATTCCTAAAGTCTCAAGTTTTCAAGTCTCCTTGATCTGTGCTCCCGACCGCAATCCATCTATTCTGCACAACCATTTCCCTCGTGTCCCTATCATCTTCTCTTGCCTCGGCTTCTCGACTCGACTCGTTTCAGACTTCGTTTACCGTTCTGTCCCGTCCGTCTGCGCTGGTTACAAAAGAGCAGCAAGGCTCTCTCTGCTGCTCCCTGTATTAGATGGCTTTCTCACCGTCGTTCCCTTTGCGCACTTTTGCCGTACATAGCCTGGGCAACTGTGACTCTGTAGTCTCTCTCTATCTCTCCCTCTCCTCCCGCGATCGATGCACCAGATGAAAGAAAGACAGGCCGCATTTGACGACGTGGTTTGATGACGCATACGTGGCTTGGATTAGTTGTCGCGCTGGCAATCGATGATCGCCCGATTACACGCGGCTCGTGCCTGATACACGTGATGGCCCGAAAGAAGTCTAGACGCGCTCGTCACCGATGTTGACATCTTACTCATCGCAACACTAACTCTGTTCACGGTCTTTCACTGTCCCTGCGACATCCCTCACGCTCCTTATAAGCCGAAGCACATGGCCTGACGCCTCTTCCTTCCTCTTTACCACTCTACCATGTCCAATAGTCGACACTATTGGCCCCCTGGCGGAAACCGCCGCCGGCGAGTGGATCGCCATCCTGTCGCTCGTTTTGGCGGCTGCTGCTCGTAAGCCTTCCAGGACTACATACTAACTTAGAAACGTATGGGCTCTCGAGGCTGTTCTCAAGAACTATCCCTCATCAGGTCCGTACAGCGATTGAACGAACGTGGATGACCTCCACTTCGGCGATCCCTCAATCCGGACGGAGGGAAGGGAGCCTTTGTTGACAGCAGGCACATTCCTCACCTTCGCGCAATTCGTCTACGTTGCAGTCCAGACATTCAGCTCGCAATTAGTATGGACCAAGGCTCCGCGTGCCGCGGTGGCGCAAGAACCAGGTCCAATCAAGAGGTGGATGGTGCAGGTGTGTTGTTCTTCGCCGTTAGCTTGAGTGAGTGTTGACTGATGTGATCTGCAGTGATGCTGACCGACAGTGAACAACTACGCCTTCGGCCTCAAAGTATGTCGACGTCTAACTCTCGGAGTATACTGACGCCAGATCCCTGTTACGGTTCATATTATCTTTCGCAGTGGCGGTGAGCAACGAGCCCCTACAAACTTCCGGCAATAGCTGACGGCAGGCCTGTGCGTCTCGATGCTCACTGGATACTTCATGGCGGAAACGATACTCGCTGGGACAGATTGTGAGCTCCGACTGCATGCGCGCTGACCTAGTTCGCCGGCGTGATCATAACCATCGGTATCGTGCTCGACCATCTCAGCACCTCGCCGTCCACGCGCGCAGCCGTATCCACTACAGCCGCGCATGAGACACCAGAGCTCCTATCGAGAGCGTGCAATACGTCGCCGGCATTGGTCTGCTCTCCCTCGCCCTCTTCCTCTCTGCCTGGCTCGGGCTGTGGCAGGAATCCACCTACGGCAATACGGCAACCAATGGCGGAGGCCCTCTTCTATAATGTGAGCTTACTGAGCTTCAGAGCTGACACAGCACTTCCTCTCCCTCCCGTTCTTCCTGCCGATGTACTCCACACTCTCGAGATCGTACTCTGCGTACATGTCCTCTCCACCCGTTACGTTGCTGGCTATTCCGACGCCGGAGATTGCGCTCTTCTCGCCCGTCGACGACACACTGGATGGTGCCAAGAAGCAGCTGCTGCGATGGCGCGAGCTCGCGGTTCCTGGTGCGATCCTTGCGCTAGCCGTCAACGTCGTCACGCAGGGGTTGTGTATCCGCGGCGTTAACAGACTGACTTCGGTGAGTTACCTGAGCGATGCTCTGCGATAGAGCTAACCCCTAGCGCGTATCGTCGACGACCGTCAACCTCATCCTGACTGTACGCAAGGCTGTTTCGCTGGCTCTCTCAGTATGGTACTATGGCAGCGGATGGTCATGGGGCTTGATAGCTGGCGGCGCCATGGTTCTTGGTGAGTCGATTGACCTTGAACATATAAGTGAGCTTACGTCCAGGCGGCACGCTCATCTACTCCATGGCTGCACCTCCAAAGTGGTGCTGTCGAAGAAGGACGACATCGTGATGGAGGACAAGGGCAACGAGAGCGACGCAAGCTCCGTCACCACCGCCATCAACCTGCGGACAAATGGCGCCGGATCAGTCGGACGCTCTTCGACAACGCTAGATATCATACCATATATAAGTCTCCGTGTAGAACAGGGTGCATGCAATGTAGAATAGGACTATGAGGAGCGAAGCGCTAGCGCGACTACTTGCGGATGTGCTTTGATGCCCTTCCGCGAGGACGCTCGCTGACAACCATCTTGTTGCCGTCCTTGTCCTTGGGACGACGGGTACGCTTGCCCTGCAACAAGCCGTGCTGCGAGCGGGGGTGCTTGTTACCCTTGGACTTTCCACGACCACCACCGTGAGGGTGGTCGCAGGCGTTCATGGCAAGACCACGGACCTTTGGCCTCTTGCCGAGCCAGCGGTTACGACCGGCCTTGCCCATCTGCTTCTGCGAGTGCTCCTTGCTACATTGTCAGCTTGAGATATCCATGAGGCACTCACTTGGAGACAACACCAATAGTAGCAACAGCGGCGGGTGGGAGGCGACGAACTCGCCCGACTGGAGCTTGACAGGACCGAACCGTTCTGGGGCTCACGGTTGCCGTCAGGGCGGAGGTTGGAGCCCATCTGGAGGACCTCGGCACCACCGAGCGCCTGTCCGACTTGTTGTGGTGGGCGACGACCTGGGCGAAGGTCCGGCGAGCGGCACAACTGCATGCGTCCATCGGGCGCAAGAGATGTTGTGGATGATGGTACCGGGGGGAATGAGGTTGAGGGGGAGAACGTTTCCAGGCTTGAGCGTCATGGTGCGGAGGAAGACCAAGGCACGAGTCGCGTCGAGTGCATGCTCTCGGCAGGCGCGTCCCCGCTCTCCTCCTCTCCTCGTCTTCTTGCTCAGGTCAACCCATCCCTCAACCATGCCCTCAGGGATACCGGCGCGGAACGACTGCACAGTGTCGCCAGCCCGCAGTCCGTCCGGAGCGAGGATGTAGCTCCATCCCCTTGACCTCGTTGCGCGCGATGCGGCCGCGGTGCTTCCGCCCTCGAGTCAGACGTCTTCTCCGCCATCTTAGCGCCCTCGTCGCGTCGAGCTTGCCCGACGTCGCGCCGCGGCGGTGCACAAGCGATGTGTCCGCTGCGTCCGGGGTCGTACTCGATGCGAACAACGTCGTGGATCCAGGCTCGAGGCGGTAGAAGTCCACAATGCGGATACGCTGCCTGTGTCCTCCACCAACGCCCTTGTTGATCACACGCCGGTGTTGGGCGAACGACCACCCTTGCGTCGGCGCGCAACGTCAACTCGCGGATCGGCTTGCCCTGGTACAGGTGCGGGTGGAAGGGGAGGACGAGGTGGCGCAGACCCTGCTGTTAGCGACGCGCGCAACCCGAGCACGCGGAGACGAGCTCTGGTGGGGACAAGATGCGGATCGCGCAAGCTATGTCTGCTCGATACCCACAGGAATACGGGGGAAGCCAGGGCCAGTGAAGCGCTTCATAATGGCGTCGTTGCTCTGCTTCGGTGGGGGCGGGCCGTGGAACATGTCGTCGCCAGTGGAGCCTGGTTACTCCCGACCTCGGTCGAGTAGCGCGCGAGAGCAAGAGGCGCGAGTCGGGATGCCGATGTCGAGGCGACAGGCGGCCGGCTGCTGAGCGCCCGGCAGGCGGCGCGCGACAACATGGTGTAGATCAAGAGTGGGGTGGAGTTGGTCGAGCTGCACTGCACAACTGCTGCTGTTGCCTGCTCGCTGCAAGTTGTTCGAGATGCAAGAGGTCGTCCTCACCACCGAAATTGGCCGGCAGCGGAAAAGTGAGAATTGCTTCCGCTAATGAAAAGAAGCTTTAAATTGGTCATTAGGAAGGCATTGGGAGATATTAGAATTGGAGGTATTATGATTGACGGAGAGTTGACGCCGTCCGCGTCTCAGGCACGCCCCCCATGGAGAATGTTGAGTGACGTTGCATCAGCTGCATCTTAGAACGCAGCTCATACTTTCTCATCTTCACTGATCCTTGCATTCAACAATGAAGGTCTCAGTGTCAACTAAGGGCAAGACGACCATCTCGCTTGACTTCCCGGGTAAGACCGCGGAGCAGGTCACCATCGCGGACATCAAGGCTGGTGTGACCAACAAGTTCCCTCAGGTGAGCGAGCGACGCGTGCTGTGTTTCCGGTCTTGGCAGCATGTCGGCCGCCCATTGCCGCACTCTGCAGATTACTGATACCAGCTTGTCTCCAACCGCCAGCGTCTGACCCTCCCCGGCCCCGCGGGTGCCGATAAGAAGCCTCTTCCCCTGACCGACGAGAGCAAGACCCTTGCCGCGTACGGCGTTGGCGATGGCGAGCAGCTCCGCCTGAAGGACCTCGGCCTCCAGGTCGGGTACCGCTGGCTGTACATCTGGGAATACGTGAGCTAGCACTACTTCTAGTTAGCTGACAACAGGCCGGCCCCATCTTCATCAACCCTCTCCTCCTCATCCTCTCGCAGAAGATCTACGGCGCTTACGAGCCCTCGAGCTTGCAGCTGTATGTCACTATGGAAGGCCGGAGCTGACCACAGTACCGTGCGCAACCTCCTCGTCGCGCACTTCATCAAGCGTGAGCTTGAGTCGATCTTCGTTCACTCGTTCTCGCGCCCTTCCGTCCCCATGTCCTTCGTCTTCCGCAAGTGAGTGCCAGGGTGGCTCGGAATCAAGCTCAATAGCTAACAAGCAGCTGTGCCTACTACTGGGGCATTACCGGTGTCCTTATCGGTCTGACTCTCTACCGCCCGGCGTACGGCGCCGAGGCGCTGGCGGGCAAGCTGATTAACTCGTCCAACTGGATCGGCTTCTGGACTGTCTTCATTATCGTAAGTGTTCCGGCTTCGTGCTGCGGAAGCTTGTGAGGGCATACTCTGACGAGCCAGGTCAACGAGCTCCTCAACCTCAACACCCACCTCCACCAGGCCTCGATCCGTACTCCTCCCGGCGTGCCTCGCAAGTACCCCACCGGCTTCGGCTTCCAGTGGATTGTGTGCGCCAACTACTTCCTCGAGACCATGGGCGTTCTCGGTATGGTCATCATGACCGGCGGTGATATTGGCTGTGAGTCCGCGAAATTCCATCGTTTCACAGCTGACCTCAGCCATCGTCTACCTCTCCATCGCGTCGTACTTCATGGCGACCTGGGCCGGAGGCAAGTACCGCCGCTACAAGAAGGAGCAGGACCCTAAGATCTTCCCCGGCCGCCGCTGGGTCGTCTACCCCCCATTCTACTAAGTGTAGACTTGGGTGTCTACATCCTCCTCACCCCAACTCTTCCAAACTCGCAATCGCTGCGAGGCTAACAACCAATAGATGTCGATGCATCGTTTTCAGCACTAGATGCCTCATTGCCGCTGTCCTCAGCCTGCCAGGGTCCGCCGAGCTAACAGTCACAGCCAGCTTTCGTTCTTGGCCTGTCTGTTGACCTGCCTACGGTTCCAAACGCTTCACAACTCAGCCTGCCTCCAGTAAAGCCATCGTCCCGCCTCTATCGGCTGTGCCGGGTAATCTGTTCCTGGTGATCTGCAGGCTCAATGAAACCCCCAGTCAATTCGCATTGAGTGCTGATCTGCTGCTACGCTTTGACTGTCTTGCCTTCAAAGTCTGGAACCCCTATGTACGGCGTCAAGTCGCCGCCATGCCTCCCTCGGAATGTCGGGAGCAAACACCCGCCGATAAGCTCACACGAGCCCTTGCTCACACCCGACCTTGCAGCCTACAAGGCCCGCAGGAGCGCCCCATGTGCCAAGTAACCGAAGTGACGCAAAAGCTGCCTCCGACTGAGCGCCTGTGGTTACTCTCATCCCCAACGCTCGTGCTGTTGTCAAGACTAACCGCGTCTGGAAACAGCGACAACGGGGGATTAGATAAAGCTCACCATCCAAAAATACCGGAAGTATAACATCATCGCCGTCATCGGCCTTCATATGCCTGAGTGCATCTGTCCGCGGGCCGAGAGGCACTAACCGTGCCGTGCTGCGCATTCGTGGCATGCGCTTCCTCCTCCGCGACAACAACAGAGCATCAACGAGATGGGCAAGTAACTTCTTCCGACCTCATGGGAACTGCGCGCACTGGCAGACTGACAACATGCTGAGCTGACGGAACTGACGACGAGTATTAAAGCTCGTTCCCACACATGGACCCCACCTCTCTCTAACACACCCAGTGCCCACCTCTGACACGAGCAAACCGCCACTCGGAACACACACCAACACCGCACAAACCACGATGCAGTCCAAGCTCGTCCTCCTCCTCTTCGCCATCGGTGCCGCCGCGCAAGGCGCCCCTGGCGGCGGCGCGTCCGACGCAGTCACCAGCGCCACCGGCACCGAGGGCGGCGCCGGCGGCGTCACTTCGGCCATCTCGTCCCTCCTCTCGTCCGCCACATCGGCGGTCCAGAGCGCGACCGGTGGCGAGTCCAGCGCGTCCTCCGCCCCGCCCTCGTCGGCGACGGGCGAGTCGTCAAGCATGCCGCCGTCGGCCGCGTCCTCTGCCCCGGGCAGCTCGGCCAGTGCCCCCGCCTCATCTGGCGCTTCGAGCGGCGCCGCGAGCGGTTCGCAGAGCGGCGTAGGGGGCGGCACGTCGGCGCCGCCTAGTGGTACGGCTGCTGGCGGCGGCGGCACGTCTGGCGCGACGGCGCTCAACGTCCCAGCTGCCCAGGTTGTGGCGGCCGTGCTCGCCGCTGTGGGGGGTGCCGCGTTGATCTAGGCGTGGGAATTGTTGGAGGTTGTTATCGCGCGCCAGTTCAAATATAGCCTCTACACCCTCTTAATAGTCTGAACCAAGACACGAGCCGTGATAATACAGCTGAATGCACATTATTTCCCTTCCCGTATTTGAGCATGCCAGGCTGCACGAGAATCCTCTCTCTCTGTCGGAACGACCTCGGGATCCGTCGCCACTTCAGATTGTCGGACCGCCACCACCGATGGGCTTGAGGCCAGCGCTGCTGCCGCTACGAACCCAGCCTAGGCCATACTAACTCTCACATCTCGTCCGTTGGCCTTGCGGCTATCATTCTCCCTACCATCGCGGTATCATTTCTTTGAAGAGAAGTGCAGGCGCGCGCCACAAACTAGCACGTACTGCCCCCGAATATCCCTCTATGCGACATGTAATGACTGCAGCAGTATTCGCTCACACGTCCTAATACAGCGCAGTCAGTCGCATCCGCATCGCGTGTTAATGTGCCTTCTCCGTGGAGTCGCAGCGGCTCATCATGGGACCACCGGCGCTCCACTCCATCCGTGCCTCAACAAGTCGTGAACTCCTCATCACAGGAGTTCATAAGCTGCCCTCACGCGCATGAGTCCCAGCTATCTTCTCAAACAGCCTCCGCCACTCACCAAGATGCGCCCAACCCTCCTCCCCCTACTCGCCCTCCTGGCGACACTCACAACCGCCACTGCCGAGGACGCCGCGGGCGCCACTGGCGCCCTTATCGGGTCCACGACCAGCGCCGCCAGCTCCGACTCGTCCCTGCCTGTCGTCCCTACGTCCGGTAACCCCTCCGCTGCCAGTGCGCTGGACATACCAGCCGCCCAGATTGCAGCGGTCCTTGTCGCTATTGTTGGTGGTGCCGCCCTCGTCCGTTAGTCCAAGACGTCATCGATCAGTGGACTGGGGAGGATTATTTCCGTTCTTGCAGTTAGGATGTCATGGTCATGTGTTCGATGCTTGTTATTGCGTCCACCCTTGATGCGCTGCGGTTTGTCCAGTTTGCGCGGCGTCCACCTCGACTGGATGCCCGAGTATATCCGGGTATCCGGTGGAGGCGGAATGGTGGACGTGGACGTACGCACCCTCTGTGGATTTAAACCTTGACAGCTCCGCTCCCTTCCATCACTAACATACTTCAACTGCATAACGAGTCCGTCCACATTACCACGGCCGACTTGAGCCGGACGTGAACATAGAAGCTCGGGAAGTCCGCCGGTGG
Organism: Cutaneotrichosporon dermatis; assembly: GCA_020011015.1. Taxonomy (NCBI): domain Eukaryota; kingdom Fungi; phylum Basidiomycota; class Tremellomycetes; order Trichosporonales; family Trichosporonaceae; genus Cutaneotrichosporon; species Cutaneotrichosporon dermatis. The sequence goes on along the minus strand of JAIGNX010000002.1, from coordinate 2,876,344 downwards.
GCCCCACGCTCGCTACATCCGGATGGCTACCTGAATCCTTCTGCATGTTCTTTTGGTCTGCATCTCGAATATTCATGCCCCAATCTCGTCCACCTCGAGCTCGATCACCTCTCATCACGACCATATCGAGCGGGCCGGTTTCCGGACGGCGTCCACCGTCTTGTGATGGGAGCTTGCGGGGCTCAACAGCGGCACCCCCCGGGGCCACACTGACATGCCACTGAGGATATACTGACCATCGTTGAGAGATCACTTCTCGGCTTCAAGTGTCTTCCTGGCCAGGATGGTGGGCACATGGAGGGCATAAAAGGCGACGGGGTAGCGTCGTCCTCGAGCTGATCTCCAGGTTCGGACGACGACCATCAATGACAATGCGGCTCCCGCTTGACGCCCTGCTCTTCGCCCAGCGCTCGGCGCTGTCCATCCCCGGCCAAGTCAACGACACGAAACTCTACCTGCCCAGCTCTGAGCCACCCTATGCCAAGCCCCTTGACCCCCAGCTTGGCTCCTTCTCCATCGAGATGGACCACTGGCAAGACTGGGCGGGCGAGACACTGGGCGCGCCCAACGCCTTCGTCAACTCGGCCCTAGGGCAGCTCACTAAGCGCACCGGCCAGCCCGTCTACCTCCGTGTTGGCGGTATGTCCCCTCCCCTCCTCTAGTAGCTGATGCCAGCCAACTCTGAGGACCGCGCCACCCTCGACCTCACCGTGCCAGTCACGAACGCGACGTATCCTGCCCCCACGCCTGAAGTCCCCGCGCCTGAGGCGTCGGCCATCCACATCGGGCGCGATTTCTACGCTATCTCGGGCAACCTGCCGAAGGGCACCAACTTCCAGTGGGGCGTCAATATGAAGATTCTCGATGACGCGGAGACGACGGCCCAGCTCCAGCACCTGCACGACTCGTTCGCCCGCCCCGAGGTGCAGGGCGTCCATCTCCGTGCTGTGGAGATCGGCAACGAGGCCGACTTCTATGCTGGTATGGGCACGGTCAAACCCGGGTGGGAGGCCTGGAACGCAGCGAACTACACCCAGACCTGGTCGCGCCTCGCCAAAGCCGCGACAAGCATCTTCCAGTTCAGGAAGGGAGGAGACAAGGACCTCACGCTCAGCCCGGGGTCGTTTGCCAATTCCATCGACTTATCGGGCCTTGCGTGGTCCCCGGCTGCGACGTACCAGCAGGGCCTGCTTGACGACCCGGAGGTGAAGAAGGCCACTAAGCAGTTCACCATGCACGCCTACTCGGGCGCATTCCGGCCGGGCGTCCCCGTGCACGTCGGAACCCTCATGTCCAGGGTCAACGTGCGGGATAATCTGACCTTCAAGGCTCCCGATATCATGGCAACGCAGGCAGAGGGCCTCGAATACATCCTCAGCGAGGGCAACTCGTATGCCAAGTGAGTCTACTTTGAGCGCAGGAGTTCATCCGCTGACTGTAGCCACGGCATTCCCGGTCTGAGCAACGGCGGCGAGCAGGCGATCTGGGCCGTCGACCACCTCCTCCAGCTCGCGTCGATGGGCATTCGCCGGATGCACTTCCACAACGGCCGAGGGTTCATGTACAACGTCCTCCAGCCAATCGATCTAGCCGGCACGGGCGTCGACGACGAAACGGGCCTCGAAGGCCCACACGTCATGGCCCTCTATCACGCGCTCCTCGTCGTGGCCGAGGCAGCCGGCACGTCCGGCCGCGCCACCGTCGTCGAGATCCCGACCCTCACGAACCTGCTGGCGGCATATGGTGTGTACGAAGGGGGAAAGCTTGTGCGCCTCGTGCTCGTCAACTCCCAGGTCTACCTTGAGGGCGAGGGCGAGCGCACTGGCTTGCGCGTGCAGATCCCAGGCGTGAAGGGGAGTGCACGCCGGTTCCACACGCCGTACACGAATGCCACGAAGGGGTTCACCTGGGCGGGGCAGAGCTTCGAGACGGCCACGGCGGAGCCCGAGGGCGAGGTTATGGAAGAGGCGGTCGACGGGGTGGTTGAACTCGAGGCGTCGTCCGTCGTGCTGGTCAGTCTCGCCTGAAGCAGAAGGATAAGGCCGGAATCAAGTGGAGGGCAAGTTGGGATCGTGGATTGTGGAAGTGGGCTATCGGCGGCGTCCGTATCTGCCGTCATGAACTATCAAAGATTGGCGTGTAAAGATGAATGCATGAATTCAAAGCGCCAGAATCACTCGCAGTCAGTAAGTTGAGCCTCAGTAGTTGCCGAGCTCCATATCTGATAGGGGGTGTGGAACAAGATAGGCGCTTGCGCTAACGCGCAACCCATGTGATACAACGTCCCGTCTCTGATGCTGTCCTACTGCATCCACCATCCTCGGACAGGGTGACACTGAGCTGAGCAACAGAAGACATTGATAAGAGCTTAGGCATTCAGCAGCGTAATGGCTATGCGCGTAGGTGACGCCTCACTGCCACTGCCGTAAGTGATCTTCCGCATCCTCAGGATGTGCGGATAGCTGCGAGTGGTAGATAGGAAGCCGAACGTGCTCCGGTGCCTCCTCAGTCCTCGCTCGCTTCACTTCCGTCTTACATGCATGATTTCCGTCTTTGTAGTCTCTGTGAGGGCTCAGTCTACGATGCCCACCAGCCAAGGACATGCATTCAGCAGTCATTCACTTGGTGTACGAATTGGTCGCACGATCCCTCAAGACTTTCTCCGAGTAACTCGCGTTCGAGCTCGAGCCGCGGTACCACCGTGGCTCGCCTAAGTCCCACTAGAGAGTTTGATTTGGATAAATAATCATTCAGGGCAGAATGATGCGGCGGGGATGCGACGGGGCAGATAGCAGACGGCCTGCGACGCGGGTCGAAGTCAAATTCCAATAGTAGCTCGTATCAGCTGACGTCCAGGCTTCCAAAGATATTTAGCACCACGCTGTTCACGTCAAATATCCTCCGTCTACTGCCATCCGCCCTATTAGCCATTCACTCCGAGTGGTGCCCTGAGCCGAGACCGACGGAAGTCTATTCCCAGTTGCCGAGATGCCGCCCAAGAGCCAAGTGTAGGGAGAGGTGGGGCGGTGTGGGGTGGAGTGGAGTTGGCATTTCCAGGTGGGCGGTGGGCATGGTTGTGCCGATGGCGGAGGTAGTGTTAGGGCAAACTCCACAACTTCTGAACTATGACTCGCCAAATTGGCTGAATGGCAAAAGGTAAGGCCAGGCCACAACGGCGGCCCCCTGCCGGCAGCCCGGGAGAGCAGGGCGGACGGAAGTGGTGGACGAGGTAGACCAGATGGGCAGCCAGAGTGGGCGGCGCCGCCGGCTTATCTCGTGGTCGAGCCGGACAGCTGGTGTCGCGAGACATTTAACTCAGAGCCTTGACTCGCCGCCCACCCGCTCTCCCCTTTCTCGTTTCTCTGACGAGCGTACACTACTAAGGCGACTCTTATCTGCCTCTCATCCTCTTCGCCAACGCCGACTGCGTACACACAACATCTGGAGTCTTGGCTCAGACTGGCCACCTCCTAGTCACATCTCGAAACCCGCTCCGACACGACAATGTCTGCCCTCCCCCGCGACGACGGCCTGGGACCGCACTCGGTCGACCGCAAGGACTCTCACGTCACTGAGAAGTTGGGCGCGATCGTCACCAACGCCGAGGTGCCAGATACCGAACTCGAGAAGCTCGACGAGTATGAGGCGATCATCACCGCCGAGAGCGAGTTCACGTGAGTACCGCCGACCTAGGAGCGCCAAGCTTGACGATCGTCCCGCCTCGAAACCATTAGAGCCGCGGTTATGGCTATAGACCATGGCTGGCTGGGCTGGCTTGGCCGGCTTGGCCGCGGGCGAGCTCGATATGACTCGCGCGCAGCGTGGGGTGGGCCGGTCGGCCGGCGCCGGTGGCTGCGGAGATGCCCGGACACCGACTACATTCCTCCTATCGTTCAGTGTGGCGGTTGAAGCAACGCTAACGGCAGTCCGGCCGAGTACAAGAAACTCATGCGCAAGGTCGACCTGTGAGTGCCGCCGCTGCCGCAGCGCAGCTTCAGAGGATAGGATGCAGGAGCTGACTGCAGAATCCTTATGGTGAATTGCCAACCCACCTGCCTGCCCCACTCCTTCCCTGGGCACTCCGCCCTCTGCCCCACTTCCGGAATGTATCGGCCGGCGAAACTAACCCCAGCCCTTGCTTATGATTGCGTACGGCCTGCAGTACTCTGACAAGACGTCTTTGGCGTCGGGTGTCATCTTCGGGCTCAAGGAGGACACCCTCCTCACTGCGCAGCAGTACAACAACCTGAACAGTTTCTTCTAGTATGTCGGGCGTGTGACCCTCATTCTGCTCTCTTGATACCCTACGCTGGGGGCCCGCTCGAGCGGCGCTGACCTCAGCATGTCGTACGGTATCGCCCAGTTCCCCATGGGCTGGTTCATGCAGCGCTTCCCGCTCGGCCGCGCTCTCTCTATCTCAGTCATCATCTGGGGTGCGATGGTCATGCTCCTCGGTGCCTGCAACCGCTACTGGGACCTGTCGATTGTGCGCGTCCTCCTCGGTTGGTTCGAGAGTGTCGTCACTCCCGGCTTTGCCGTCCTCACCTCCTCGTGGTATCTCCGCAGCGAGCAGACACTCCGCCAGGGTTGCTACTATGCCATGAGTATGTCGCTGTACCCGAATTACTATCGTGCTCACACCAGACACGTTCTTCTCGATCGTCTTCGGTATTGCCATCTACGCGATCGCCGACAACGCGGCGAAGAATGGCGGCCTGGCAGCTTGGCGCGTCATCAACCTCTTCCTGGGTGGCCTGACTGTTGGCCTGGGTATCATCTTCCTGTTCATTGTTGGCACGCCCGACGAAGTCTGGTGGCTCAGCAAGCGCGAGAAGCTCATGGCCAAGGCGCGTATCGTCAAGAACGCGACCGGCGGTGGTGAGCAGCACCCCTGGCGCTGGTCGCAGGTGCGCGAGTGCTTCCGCGACCCTCAGTACTGGTAAGTGATCCCCCTTGTCCTGCCTCGTGACTCGCAGCTCACCCCAGGTTCGCATGTGCCTACAACTTCCTCTCTTGCGTCCCGAACGGCGGTCTCGGCGCGTTCAACACGCTCATCTACAAGTCATTCGGCTTCTCCTCCCTCGAGGTCATCCTCTACAGCATGCCTAACAGCGCCATCGCGTGCGTCCTCATCCTCTGCGCCGCCACGACTGTCCGTTACCGCGAGAAGCTCCGCTTCCCCATCGCCATCGTGTGCCAGATCGTGCCCACCATCATCTTCCTGTATGTCGGCCTCGAGGACCCGAGCAAGAAGTGGCAGCGCTGGGCGGCCTTCTCGTTCTACGGCATTTTCTCCATCTCGACCTTCATGGTGTGGCCGCTTATGAGTGTCAACATTGCGGGACGGACGAAGAAGACCTTCGTGAGCGCGAGCTGCTTGATCTGGTGAGTCGAACTGCTCAAGGAAGTCTGGGAGGAAGAGAGGGGCTATCTCGCCTCACGTGTCGCAGCACACGCTGACCCCAGGTACTGCATCGGCAACATTGTCGGCACCCAGATCTTCATCCCCAAGGACGCACCCAAGTACCTCCACGGCCTCGTCACCTGCGGTATCATCATGTGCATCAACGCTTGCAACCTCGCCGCCTGGTGGTGGTACTACAAGCGCACGAACCGGAAGCGCGAGGAGGCTTTCATCGCCTCGGGCATGAGCGAGGAGGAGCGCGCGCACCACAGCCGGCTGGCCGGCGAGATGGACTTGACCGACCGGGAGAACGCGCACTTCCGTTACAGCTGCTAAAGGGTTCTTGGGGGAATGGGTCTACGAGGCCGAAGCATGGGCGATGGGCACGGACGAGTGCGACTGTGGACGAAGGGATGGACGCGAGGGTGGAGGTGGAGGCGGGGTAATGTGCGGGGCATGGGGTGGCGGGCGCTTTGGGGTGAACAAAAGCGAAGCGTAATGCGATGATGGTGACGACGACAAAACAACACGACGACGAACAACACTCTTTCGCTCACTCACTCCACATTGTAGGAAGATCTCACGTTGTAGGTGATGATGATGACATGGTGCATGCACTGCATGGCATGGCCCCCTGTGTGAGTCTGTACACTGACGCATGGTCCTCACAGCCTATGCTTGCAAGGACTAACGCGTGTACTCCTGCTGCGCAGACAAAGGTGGTGACTGACTTCTGACGACACGAAGGACAAATACATCGGCAATGCGTATAATGGTACAGGTTCGATCTGACAAAGACTGCGCCCATGCAGACACCATCACTGGGGCAGTGCAAGCTGGCAGTGCAAGCTGGCAGTGCACGGGCAGTGGCGAGCGTTACTAGTGGTGACTCCTGCTGAGGTATGGGATGGCGTGGAGAAGGCAGTGGCCGTGAGGAATGTCTTCCCCCGCTCGGACGGACTTTTCTACCCCACCTTACTCAGCGAAGCTTCCCGTGTTATGACTCTCCACCCGAGACTCTGTCGGCCCAGCGGACGCTCTTCTTGGTCTTCAGGATTGGGTGGGGAGCCGGTGGCGGCGGCGTGCGCTGCATGTACGACTCGGCAGAACGTGGGGAGGAAGACGAGTGACGCAGATGCGAGCAGGTGCGCTCGGTACGCTCTTCACGCGCGCGGAGATACTTTTCACGCTGGAAGTCGAGCGAATCGCGTGCAGCTGCATAGGCATCGTCGGGATGGAGTGTGTCGCGCTTGCGGGGAGGGACGGCGATGGGCGTCGACCTGGGGGCTTGGCGGGAAGAAGTCGTAGGAAGAGGCTGGGTCGCGGGCCAGGGCGTGTTGTTGGCCGCCGGGCGCGAAGAGTGGGATGGAGTCGCGGCCGTCGCGGTCACGGTCTGAATGGTAGCCTTAGGCGTGGTCTTGCCAGGTCCAAGTGCGCGCTCGGGCGGGGCAGAGTAACGGGTCGGGCGGCTGGTCTCCCGGGCCGAGGGAAGGTCGTTTGTGGGGTATGAACGAGAAGCCTTCCGTCCATCGCCGCCCGTGCGCTCTGTGTCGTGGGCCTTGTTTGGGACAGGGGTGTAAGTGTAACCGTCCGACGCTCGCGTGAGGCTGGCGACACGAATCCGCTGGCCGTCCCTGCTAAAGACGACAGTGTACGCGTCCTTAGAGGGCTTGTGAGTAGGTGGGCGAGATGCCTGGGTCTTGAGAGGCTCGTAGTCGACTCGGGCAGGTGGAGGCGCGCGAGCAGGAGAGCGGCTGTACTCACGCTGGCGAGTGTCGCGAGTAGGCGTGCTGGGGGGAGCAGGAGCGGAGGGACGCTTGATCGGCTCGGGGTAGTCGTTGCCAGAGGACGATGTGATCGACAGACTGGAGATGGGACTGGGAGGCGGAACATATGCCTTGACGCTGCCTGCAACTGCAGTGGTGCTGCGCGTACGGCGGAGGATGCGTCCTGCGTTTTCTCCAGAGGAGCAGCAGGAGCAGCGGATAGCGTCGAGCTGCGCGAGTGCCTGAGCGGTAAGGCGCGTGGTCACCATCGGTGTGTTGATCTTGTCTGGGGAGGTGATGGGGCTAGGGCTTGATGGCAGTGGCGCGGGGCCGTAGGGCACGGGGGAGAGCCAGGACGGGGCCCGAGCTGCCGTGGGCAAGTGCGGCGGGCCCGAGTAGGTGTGAGTGAACAGTGCGCTTGAGTGGGGGTGGGGTAAAGGTTGAGGCGGGAGGTTGGCGAGGTGTGGAAAAGTGAAGTGAGGAGTAGGAAGAGTTATCGCTTAAAAGGAAGAATGGAGGCGAGTGTTGTGGTTGTGCCTCGAGGTTGGGGTTGTTGGGTCGAGGTTGGTGGCTCCGTGTTATGTATGGGGTTGTGTGATGGAAAAGTGGTGGCAAGTGTTGATGGTTTGCTCTTCTGCAAGTAGTTCTCGAGTTCAACCTCTTGCTTATAAACACCAGAGGCTGCTAGGTTGCTGATGAAGCAGAGTAGAGGTCACCAGACTTGGAATGCTCTAACACGGACCATGGATCATGGACCAGTCTACCCGGATGACGTCGGAGCGATAAACATCAGTGCTTTCGCCAGGGGGTGGGTATGTGCGCACCAATCCAGCGCTCGTCCTATTGCTTCGGATCCTTGCGTACGTGCGTGCATGTATGCATGCGTGTGGAGCTTGGGTCGCGACTCACTGACCCGGCAGCCTGGGCCGTGCAAGATGGCCCAAGGCAAGGGCGAGAATGGCCGGGCCGCTCGGCCCACTCGAGTACTTCTGAGAGGGGTGACGGGCCAAGGGGAGTTTAACGGTCGGGCAGCGCCAAGGCGCCGAGGGCTCGACGTGAGCGGCGGCCATTGATCAACATGGAGAACAGACGATTGCTTCTTTACAGGGTAGCCGAGTATCCCCGGATCATCATGGTGGGGACCCATGGGCCGTTGTGGGCGGGCGGCGAAGATGGGTAGCTCTCTGCTGATGGCGATCAAGCCCATCATTCTATGCCCCAGATCATCTCTCCGACGCGGGCCTTGACCTTGGCATAAGCTGTCTGTGGCTCGTTTCATACATTCGGAGGGTGGCAAGGGGGAGTGCAGGGGGGGTGCAGGGGGAACTGCACGGAGCATGGAGAACGAAGCAGCATGAATGGCACGTGCACAAACTTCTTGTGGCGAACGTGACAAATGCTCAGAGCACGGTTGGCCGGGTATTTCTCGACCCGCCCACGAGAGGCGACAGCTGGTGGCGTCGGTGGCGGTGGCGCAGAAACATGTCCTCACAGTGCAGGTGACACGACGGCGAGCAGGGAGTAGAACAGCTCGAGGCGGTTGGACTCATGAAGCAACGAGAGTCCACGGAATGTGGGAGAAGCGTTTGCCACCCGGTCCCATACGTGTGGCTCCCCTCTTCATACCTCTTTCTCCCTCGACACTCAGCATGGACACAACCACTCAGACGTCGTGTGCGTCTGAAACTGGGGCAGTGGTAACGTCTGCATTGTGGTCAGGTGACGTAGTGCTGTGTGCGTGTTTGGTTGGGGCAGCAACGCTGTTATGACTGTGCGATAAGTACTATTACGGCCGTGCTACCTAAGCTGTGCACGTCACAACTCTTCCATGGCACACTTCTCAAAGACCGCGACGCACGGTCTGGAGACAAGAGCAAGTGAGGGCGGGCATGAGTGAGCGCGAGTTTCAAAGTCTCGTCGAGTCATCTATAACCTCGGAAGGTAGCAGCGCAGCTTACCGCGACTCAATCCAAGCTCCTGGAGGCATGAGTCGAATCCTGTGCAAGCTCTGTGTAGCATTGTAGAGTTGGTAGGGAATGCAAGTGGCAGCTCAGAAATAGGGGCCAACGTCCGCAGGCATGTGCCAAGCCATCGAGAAGCCTGCCAACGAGTCTTCTACCAATTATGGACATTCCAGAGTGTGGTAAACATCATAACCGCCCTTGCCCCAGTTCACAACAAGAGGCCCGAGCGTCCTCTCGCCCGACCTGTCGACGTCAGCGGCGCACGGTCAGTGTACTTCTTTCCCCTCCACCATGTTCAAAATTCACTCATGGGTGGGTACCGGCGCCCGATCTTGTCAGTGGGGAAGTAGGCATCAGCATTCTGTACGAAGTCTGTAATAATCCTGGAACAAAAGTTGAGAACAAAGGCGTGCATGACACGAGGCTCGTTGTGGCCTTGGCATCTTCCTGTGTGTGAGACGGTGTGTATATCATCCCCACACCAAAGCACGCGTGTAGAGTGGAGTTACTGGAGATCATATTTGGAAGCGCCTGATCGCGTGGCTCTGTGTGCTTTGAGCGACAGAAGGAGTTCTACTTCAGATGTTTAGGGGCGTCGAGTCGTCGTAATCGATGTACATCTGACCTTCATCATGGTCCCGACAGGCCCATCAGTGTCCAGATCGAGCCCCGACGCGCAGTTAGTTGGCTGATAATCTCGGGAGGAAGTAGGTACTAAGGTTATGACTAAATCAGTCTCTCAGAGATCCGCGAAGCTAAGCTTGATGGCGGAATATATTGTACGTGCAGAACCAATCTGAGCGAACTCCTTGTCTGGAGGCCCGAGCGTTTCGTGTTCACGCGTCAATCGCGCGTATCGGACAAATGTCGGCGTGAGCTTCAGATATGCCGAATCCACGGAAACTCCATGGCCGCGACGCAGCCACGCATAACCAATGCTCGCAGTGAGGCCCCGTTAATCGCTCTAAAATTAAGATGGACCGGTGACAGATACGCTAACTCATGCGAAGCGGGTACCGCCGGCAAGATCAACCCCGCCGCCGCTTGCCACCATTTTGCCACCACTTATGCCACTTTGCCACACTAGAGTTTTGGGCATTATCACGGAGTTTGTCCAATGTACCTCATTCCCTTGCAGTGGACAACTCATCACGACGCTCGTATTAGGGATAGATCGCCACCTCATATTAGCATGTTCGACTATGCATATTATACGACATCTTTGGCTTAATACTCCCAGTTCAGTACCTGCCTACCATCTCAGGCCGTCCCATTCCGATGTTCATACCCGGATCTGTTCACCATTCATCAACCGAGAACCCCCGCGCAATGGCCCAACTCCTTCTACACCCTCCCACACACGGACGCCTTAGCCCCCTCAGGTCTTCGACCACCCCCAGAAGTTGTCGATGTTGAAAGCACTCAACCGCTTTTCCGAAACAGCCTTCGCCTCGGTCTGATGCCCCAGTTGCCGATAATACCTCGCCAGATCGGCCCAGTACTTTGCCCACTCATCGTCCTTCCCCTCATGCGCATGGGCGAGTATGGCCTCGTACGAAGCCTTCGCCGACTCGTAGTCTTTGGCGGCCGTATCTCGTTTGGCGGCAGCGGTGGCGGCCTCAGCAGCGGCTTTGGCTGCAGGATCGGCCCCGAAATTGGAAGTCCCGCACACTGTCGGTAAGTGGCAGTGGGCATGCGGTGTATGGTGCAGTTGGGCATGGGCCACATTGTAGGTGTGTGAATGCGTATGGGTGTGCGTATGTGTCATCACCGGTATAAGGGCTGGGACGTGCACCTGTGCCGGACTGGGTGTCGGGAGAGGACAGCGGTTCACGAGCACTGGAGCGCAGACGAGAGGGGGAGCGGGGCCGACTTGGTCGATGAGCCACTGCTGGCGACCCGGGGTTGCCTCGTATCGCATGTTGACTACGCCGCCGTGCGCAGCTTCATGCGTGTGCACGACGCGGCCGCAGGGCGTGCGGTCTTCGTGAGCGCGGAAGTGGTGCCCGGGGCTGTCGAAGGCCCAATAGGTGCTCTTGCCGTCGGTTCTGTACCACCGAAGGGGACAGGAGCCGACTGCGACGCAGGGGTGGCCGTGGCACATCGAGGTGGGTGCGGTGTTCAAGGATGGCGGCGGTGGATGGCAGGGGTGAGGGGAAATCGGGCCTTGGGGTGCTCGGAGTTTAATGGCAAGGTGTCAATGAGAACAGGATAGTGGTGGGCGAGGTGTGAATAAGTCGGCCAGGGTAGTAAGTGGCAAGCCGGATCGCTAAGTGGTGAGTGGCAATGATGACCGGGGTGGGAGTCATCGCCTCCGTGCCCGGAGACCGCTCTATGTATGAGCAAAGGTCCAGTGGGTGAGTGGGCAATGTACAGAGTGTGTCCATCTGGGGGTTGTGGAGGTGTGCATGACGGAGAGGGTGGCGAACAGCCTGTCCTTTACGCATCGCACCAACGAGCGTGGCGCATAGGGGGGTACCTCCCAGTGAAGCGTCAATCACTCGTGGACATGACGAGGCAGGCCTGGCCGGAACTGCCGCCGAGGGTCAAATCAGGGTTAAACAAGCTGTGTATGCGTGGCAAAAGCCTCGATGCGACGTAAAGAAAGGAGGGCACAGGTGGGGAGAGCAGAAGGGAGTTGCTGGTGTGACATGAACGCGTTGAGTGATGAGTTGGTCACCTCGACAGTAGGCTCTCTCAATCCCACATTCCCACCTTCTCACAGCCCACGGCTCTCATACACACTATCGTGCCAACCATTGCCATCCATACCATACAAGGGCATGTGTGACTTGCACCTACCTGCCTCGTGTTACCCTCGTGATCTACATTCCCACTCGCCCTTTACTTTTCCCTGTCAATCTCTGATCTCTCACGCGATCGACCGACAAACCCGAGCACACCCATCTGGATCCCATACACACCCTCATCCCACCCTTATGCTCACAAGCCCACAAGCCTATCCCAACGCATACCCCTGTGCGCCCGGCACGCCCCCGTCCGCAAACCGGACCTTCTTGGTGGGCGCCAGTGCGCGCCCCGCACGCGTCGTGGCTTCCGCGGCGCGGCGCGCACACTCGGCACACGCGGACGCCACCGTGTCGAACAGCTTTGCTCCCGCCCCATCCTCGCGCCTCTCGTGGCTGCTCCGGAGTGGCCGGGGCCGGGACGACGGCTGAGGCTGGGGTGTGGGCGCCTGGGGAGTAGGAGTGCGAGCGCCGGAGCGGGAGGGCGAGAGTGGGGCGGCTGGAGGCGTGGGCTGGGTCGGGCTTGGTGTTGGCGCGTGGCGCGCAGGGCTGCGGTCGCGGGGGCTGAGTTTGCGCATGGCCCACTCGAGGCTGCTGTGTCGGCGGTAGATGGGCCGATGCTGGTACTGCACAGGCTGGGCGGTGTATGGGGTCTGGTTGTGGTGGGGTGCCTGTCGATATTGCGGCACCTGTTGGTGCTGGCTGTACTGGGTGGGATGGTACTGCGTCTGGTGAGGACGTGATGGAGGGTAAGCGAAGTAGGAGCCTCCGGTCGTCGCGATCGGCGACACGGGTGGGCTGGCGTACGAAGGAGGCGGGATACCGGGCACGAGCGCCCGGACCCACTTGAGCGTGAAGCGCATGCGGTGGCGGTGATCAGTGTCGCGATAGCGCCTGCGGTCTGTGTCGCGCTCCGTCTTGTCGTACTTGTCGTACGAGGAGTGGGGAGGGGTAGGCGACCTCTCCACCCCGAGGCGGCGAGAACGGCGTCGGCGGGGGATCGGTGAGCGCCGCATGGAGTCTGCCTCGCGGTCGTTCTCCTCTCCATCAGAGAGCCGGGGCTGAGGGGAGCTGCGCGCACTCTTGTCGCGCCTCCTCTTGTCCCTCTTACTTTCGCGGTCACTTCCCTTGCCGCTCTTCTTCTTCTGCCGACTTCCCGACCGCCGCTCCGACCGCTGCCGCTCGACCTCGCGATCCTCCTCGACCAGCGTAGGCACGATGATCCCGCCCGCCTCGTCGAATGCCAGCGGGATCGTCACGGGGATGTACACCTGCATGCTGGACGGCGACGTTGAGCGGCCCCCAGGACCGGCCCAGGGCTGCTGCGCGTGTGGCGAGGGGTACATGGTCGGGGAGGGGTAGTGGGCGTAGTATCCCATGTTGGTGTTGGCGGAGAGTGGCGTGGGAGGCGGGAGACAGCACCAGCATTGCTGATGTTCTTATGAGTTTTCTCGAACCGCAAATATGCTCGAGAGGGGCGAGGTGGGAGCCTGGGTGGCGAGCTGCGACATGTGCTTTGTGTGAACTCTGTGGTAGTGAGTGGGCGTACCCTCCTTTGCACACCACATGAAGAGCTGGGCAAGATGAGCAGAGGAGGGTTTGGGTTAGACCCGATGACAGGGACAGTGTGGCGGGGATGACACCTGTCAGTGGCTTTGGCTTGGTCAGTCCGTCGGTCAGCGAAATGCCAAACCGCTGTCTGTGTACTCCTCGCTCTCTCGTGAACACACTTGCTGCCTTGCGCACAGTCGGCCTAGGAACGCCGACGCCGCCCATGAGAATCCGTAACATACAGCCCAAATCGTGCACACTCTAAGCCACCTTGTACGTCTGCACCGTGTACCCCTCGGGCGCCTTGCCGGCGTCGACCACAGCGTAGTGGATCTCGACCTCAAGCTCGCGCGAGTTATCCGCCGCCTTGCGGCAGAAGAAGCGACCGACGACAGTCTGGCCTGGCCTGAGCTCGAACGGCTTGCGGAGCAGGAACGACACCTGCTTCCAATGTGTGGGTTGGCCGCGCGGCCCAGTCGTGAAGCTAACGGCGTTGGCGTCGGCCGTGTTCAGAGGCTCCACCCGCTGCCTGTACAGGTCGTCGGCGAACGAGTGGATGTGGACCGGGTGAGAGGGGGCGACGTGGCCCGCGACCCCGGGGATCGGGGAGAAGAAGGTGTCGAAGTGGGTGAGGAAAGCGCGGACAGTCACGCCCTCGGTGGCAGTGCTGACGAGCTCGAAGTCGGAGTGGAAGTCGAGGCTCTTCGGCGTCGCGTCGTGGCTGTTGATGTCGCGCACGATCGCCTCAGAAGTCACAACCTCCTCGCGGTCAACGATGTCGACAATACCCTCAGGGTAGTAGACGTCGCTCATGGCCGACGACATGGTGAAGCCGTACACGTCGTTCCAGAAGGCAATGCGCTCGGTCCAGATGCGCTGGGCAGTGATAGCCGAGATGACGAGACGGGTCTGCGAGGGCGCCATCAGGCCCTCCGGGGCGAGGAAGCGGTCGCGAGCGTGGAGCACCGAGTCGAGCATCGACTCGTAGAGAAGCATGTACCCCATCCACTCGGAGACGATCACGTCGACAGTCTTGACAGGCAGCGTGATGTCCTCCACCTTGCCTTGGATCACCCTGCTGTCAGCTGCGTCCTGCGAGATGAAGCTCACGTAATGACGTCGCCGAGGCCGTTGGCGCGGATGTTCTCGCGCGTCTTGCTCGCGAGGTTGGACGCTTCAATCGCGTACACGTGCTTGGCGCCAGCCTTGGCCGCGAACACTGGTGTCAGCTTTAGCACGTTCGGAATTCGCAGCTGCTTCCACTTTCCGACTTACTCGACAGAATACCGGTTCCGGCACCAACGTCGAGCACGATCTTGTCCTTGAACGCCTTGGGGTTGCTCAGAATGAACCGCGCGTACGAGACGGTACGGGTCGTGTCCTTGAGCATGATCTCGTGGATGTCGTTGTGGGTGTACGAGTCGAAGTAGTGCGTGTCGTCATCGCGCGCCTTGCCCTTGCCCTTGCCGTCCTCGTCCTCCTTGATGGTGCGCTCAACAATGCCGCGGAGCATAGCGACCTCCTGGCGCAGACGCTCAATCTCGCCCTTGCTGGGACCATCGGCAACAGCGGCAGTCTTGGAGGGTCCAGCCTCGGCCTCCTCGTCATCGGACCAGTCTCCGTCAAAGTCCAGCTCTGAGTGTAAGCTCTTACCCTCCACGCACAACTCCCATCCCGTGCTCTACTCACGCAGCAATGGGTCGTCGGCGAGCGCAGGCTGGAGGAGCGCGTCGTCCTTCAACCGCGCATCACCCGCCTCGATGGCGAGCACGGCGGCCGGCGCAAGCTTCTCCTTGCGGATCAAGTTGATCAGGCGCATGCGGCCGTACAGGTCCAAGCCAAGCTTCTCGGACACCGCAAGCAGGTCGAACCCGTGCTGGGCCTTGTCGGCCTCAAGCGCCTGCTCTGGGGAAGGGTAGGTTGCATCGTCGAATAGCGAGCGCGTGTGGCGCGCCTGGCCGAGAGACGACGCCCAGTCCGAGCAGCGGTCATCGTTGTCCGACTCCGACCCGCTGTCGGACGGTGGCGGGAGGTTCGCGGGGATGGTGAACGACATGGTGGGGTGTGGAGTTGTGAAGTAGTGGCGAGCTCTACATGGCGTCGTCGCCAGATATTATGGTCACTTGCCGTAGTGGTCGCGGATGACTTCATGCTCGGAAAAATATGCTTCCGCAAGTGGAGGGGCTTGAAGCCTATTTGAAGTAAATGGAGGGATTGGATAAGGCTTGGGATATTCATGAAACGCGTCAACCGCGACGCGTCTGGCCAAAGATCAACAATCAGCTGCAACCTCAAGTCAGCTTGCTAATATCCTCATACACTCTCCAACAGTGGGATACCCAACAATCATGGTAGTCTCAATCCAAGAAGAAGCGTAAGCTGAACATATGATGCCCGAGCTGACTCCAGAATGGCCTACGAGTGCGTGTACTTTCGCCTCATATTCGCTCCTAACCCACAGCCCGACCTCGCCACAGGTCATGAACATGTTCTACAAGCGTCTCTCCCCCTACAAGCCCTTCTTCAAATGGGTGAACCAGGGAGAAGGTGAGTTCAAATCATCTGGCGTTGCTAACTCATCCAGTCCCTGGCAAGCTTTGGACGCACCGCGAGTTCGCCTTCACGATTGAGAACGACGTGTACATCCGGTACAACTCGTTCAACACGGCGTACGACTTCCAGAAGGAAGTCCTCCGCCTGACTCCATCGCGTTTTGAGATCGGGCCTCAGTACAGCCACCGCGTGAGCTCACTTGTATTCGCGCTTAGCTCACACCCAGCCCCGCGACCGAAAGACACTGCCCGCCGGTGCGCTTCAGCCTCAACGCCGCGAGCTCGTTTTTGACATTGACATGACGGACTACGACGAGATTCGTACCTGCTGCACGGACAAGAAGATCTGCAAGCGGTGTTGGGGATTCATCGCTGCTGCGGTCAAGGTCCTGGACAGCGCGTTGCGGGGTGAGTCAGCTGGACGTTTCCCCACTAGCTGACAATCAGAAACATTTGGCTTCAAGCACCTGCTGTGGGTCTACTCTGGACGACGTGGTATCCACTGCTGGATCTCGGACACTCTCGCTATCGATCTCACCGATGACCAGCGCCGCGCGCTCGTCACCTTCCTCGAGGTGATCAAGGGTAGCAAGGAGCAGGCCAAGAAGGTGAACGTGCGCGGCGGGCGGGACGACACGCCTTTGCACCCCTACTTGGAGGAAGCTCTGTCCACCCTCAAGTACGAGTTTACAAAGTTGTGCTTGCTCGACCAGGAGGTATTCCAGTCAGACCGCGGGTGGGAGATGCTGCTGGCGCTTGTGCCGTCCGACCGGGGTGAGTAACAGAGACTGGAGAAAAGCTGACGAAGTAGAGAAGACGCAGCACTTGCGAGGACTTTGGGAGTCTGAGCCTGACCGCACGTCGAACGAGAAGTGGAAGGACGTCATGGATGTGGTGCATCAGTACCAGAAGGCGCGCTCTCCAATGGCCGTGAGTAGTCTGTCCTCAGATCTGGCTGACTTTCAAGCGCAAGTGGGAGGCGGCACTGGAGGACCTTATTCTGCAGTACACATACCCACGCATCGACGCCGAGGTGTCCAAGCACCGCAACCACTTGCTCAAGGCGCCATTCTGCGTCCACCCCGGTACTGGACGCGTCTGTGTGCCCATCGACCCGGCAAAGGTGTCGGAGTTCGACCCTGACGCCGTGCCGACAGTCGGCGAGCTGCTCGTCGAGCTCGACCGAGCACCACCGAGCGAGAGCAACGGAAAGATGGCCGAGGGTGAGCTAAATTGTGATAACTCGGAGCTGACATCACAGATTACGAGCGCACGTCTCTCAAGCCGTACGCGGACATGCTCGAGCGGCATGCGAGGGCAGTGATCGCGGATGTCAAGAGCTCGAGGCAGGGTGAGTCGTTAACGCTGTTGCTTGTCCTAGCTAACATGCAGTCAAGGAGGAGAGCATGGAGTTCTAGTGATTGTTGTACATATGCATGTGGTATCTAGCAGGAACTAGCAGAGCAATGATGGTGTCGGACGAGCGGTCAAGTCGCGACCCAAATCCAGGCACGAGCCAAAGTCAAAGTCGGTTGTTGGACAAGTCGCGTCATCTACAACTGCACTTATCGCCTGACTTCACCCACCAACGAGGCGCCCACGATCTGACGCGATGCCAGGCCCGTCCACCCGCGCCATCGGGCTGGCATTCGAGAACTACACACTGCGGTTCCTGAACGGCGACATGCGCATGTCTCTCTCCCTCGTCGGCGGCAAGGGCGACTGCGGCGTCGACCTACGCGGGTTCTGGTGGGTGCCGCGGGTCCCACGTCGGCGCGCAAGCGCAGCAAGCAAGATCGGTAGCGGAGGCGAGAGTGAACCTAGCCTCTCTGGCGAATCAAGCAGCAGTTCCGGGTCGATCGGCGACACGAGGCAAGAGGTGAACCGCGACGGGAACGGCAATGAGAATGGGAGTGGGAAGGAGAAGGTGCCCAGGACGTGGAAGCCGCCAGTCCCGCCTGGCCTGAAACGCGACGGCACGCCAGGGCGTATCCGGCCACTGAGGGTGGTGGTGCAATGTAAAGCCGAGAAGAGGGTGGTAGGGCCGGGCATCGTCCGCGAGTTGGAGGGGACGTTGGGGCATCTTGGTGAGTTCACGGGCGCCGAACATCTACTGGCTGGAGGACGCAAGGGGCGGCGGGGCGTCCTTCGCCCGAGCAGGAACAGCGGAGCAGAGGGGAGGAGATACCGAGGATGGCAAGGGAGGAGGGGCAGGCAAGGGCAAGAAGAGCGCTGACGGAAGCCACGCAGGACACGCGGATACCGCTCCTCGGCGTGCTGGCCTCCCAGAGCGGGTTCACGCTGGCGTCGATGCAGCATGCTGTGCGGTCGCGCGCCCCGCTTCTCCTCCTCCATCTCGAGGGCGGGCGGCCGGAGGGTGCGTCTCGAGTAGAGGTTTGGGAAGAGGAGAGCGGAGCCGTCGTGTCGGCGGTTGACGGGAGCGGGACGGAGCCTGGGCGAGAGTCTGCGGACCAGAGGAGGAGCTCGAAGATGAAGGGAGATGGGACAAGCGATGGGAAGGGCGAGAATGGAGACGGAGGGGCAGACGGCAAACCGGAAGTGCACGTAACGGGCGCATGGTGGAACCGCGCGTTCGGCTCTATGATCGCGGAGTGTGGGGTTGAGCTGCGCCGCGAGATCGCGGGGGACGGGAGCACACGCGTCGGCGTGTGGACTGCGGGGATGCGGATGGGCCGGTATGGCCCGCCTTTGTAGCATAGGATAGCATAGCATCTCACAAGCATGAGCATAGCATAGGCTGAGAAAGCACGGGGACAGAGCATACATGCATTAGTACATCGGATCGGTACAAAAGTGCAGGTGACATGAAGGTATGTCGATTAGGCGAAATGCGAAGAGCCCAAAGGCGAAGATGCGGGGAGCAGTCTAGAAGTGCGATGAAGAGGAGACAGATGAAGCGAACGGAGCGTAGGCTCGGTAACTGGTAGCTGGCAGTAGGTGGCTTGACAGCTGCTAGAGCAAAGCGCAGCTGCCGCCGCAGACAGGGTCCTAGCACGAACAGCGCGATCCGCTTCCGACCATATCCCGGATACTGATGCTGTCCCGCCTCCGCCTGCGCCATGGGGTGAACCCGTTGCCGGAGTTCAAGCGTCCGCTAGAACCGACAGCACGTAGTTGGCGCTCGCCGTAGGAGACGCCGGAGCCGGCGACGTCCGGGTCGATGGTGCCGGCGTCAATTTGTTCCAGGATCGCGCGGGCGGCTAGGAGGAAGGGCGTGGATGCGTTCTCGCCGGTGAGGGAGGAGGTCTCGACGAAGAGGACGCCTGGGGTTAGTCGCTGTGTAGAGTCAAGACAGAGAATGGGGTAAGGGAGGCAGGAGGTGCTCTATGATCGAGACGGGCATCTGCTGGAGCTCCGCAGTCTGCTCATGAAGACAAATGCCTTCTGGGCATCTGCTTACAGCGCGGTTTCCCTTCGCGTGGGGCATCACCTCAGCCGCACCTCGTAGCGCCTGGGCCGCAGTGTACCGACACCTCCTCGCCCGGTTCGCGGACGAACACCTGTTGTACCCTCCGCCGCCGGAGGACGTACGCCCGCGACCCTCGGACTCACCATTCTCCTGCGCCCACCGCTCGCCTTCCGCATACTCGACCTCGCGATCGTCTTCCCGGTCCTTCTTATTCCCCACGAGCACCAGCACCAGGTGTTCGCTCGCCAGCGCCCGCGCATCCTGGATCCAGCGGTCGAGGTTGGCGAATGACGCGCGCGACGTGATGTCGTACACCAACACCGCGCCTGCCGCGCCGCGGTAGTACGAGCGCGTTACTGAGCGGAAGCGTTCTTGGCCGGCTGTGTCCCAGAGCTGCGATTAGCGCGAGCATAAGGAGAAGGGAGATGAGGCGGTGGGCAAGGAGGGCGACAGAGAGCGGCAGGTGGCTAAATGAGATGTGGGAGGTAGAAGGCCAAGAGAGCCGGGAGGAGTCTGCCAGGCTGGTGCACAATGGCAGCCCAGATACGGTGGGTAGAACGCAGCCCGGCACCGGGCCTGTGATGGAGATCTGGGCCGTGACAGCGTCACGTCACGCCTCGAACCACACACCACTGTCCGGCTACCCCAGGCCGCACTCCGAGGTCGACAGCGCGAAGCAGCTTGCGTACGCGCCGCTTGCACCTTCTGTTCTCGCCAGGGCCACGCCGCCCCACGTCGGCGCCTTGCAGTCCTGCGCCTCCGCCGGGGCCAGCTCCACTAGCGCCCACGACCGAACCCGACACCCACCTGTAGCTTGACGCTCCGATCCCCGATGCGGATTGTCCGGCTGGAGAACTCGACGCCGATGGTATGTGCCGAGTTCTCTTTGACTGGGCGTTAGCTTGCTGAACTACAATGGCACCCCGGGAGCGCCCGGGGCGGCATGGTGGAGGAGATGGGGGAGTAGTCGAGGAGAGAAAGGAAAGTGGGCGGGACTTACAGACGTCATGGATGCATTGATACAGCAGACAGGACTTGCCCGTCCCCGCCTCGCCTGGGATCAGCGCTATTCCCACCACCAACCGTCGAGTTGAAAGGTGCGATGAAGGGGACGGCGGCCCACCCCGCACCCTACCCAACAGCTCCACAACGCCCTCTCCACCTGCGCTCTGCACGCGGAGCAGCGGCGCACGCACCGATAATGACAAACTTGAAGAGGTAATCTGGCATCAGCGCTGTCCTACACCGCCGCGCTTACCGTACGCCTCGACGAGCTCGGTGCCCTCGTCCATACTCGGCTGGGTGGAGGACTGTGCGACGGCAAAAGGCATTTGGTGGCGAGGACCGATTTACGTGCCGCGCGTCAGCCGCGCCAACCGGTGGGCGGATGATCGGCGGTGGCAACTGAACTCTGTTTATCCGCGATTCAGCCAGCCGCCTTGCTACCCACGCTGGGTTGCGAGGACGTGTTGAAGTGTCCATGCTGATCCATGCCCAAATCTACAGGTCTACATGTCTACTACACAATCTGGCGGCAGTGCTGGATCGTATGCACACATCGCTGCCCCTCTATATTACTCACCCACACACCAGCACCTTGGCACGCGAGCAGATAGCCCGTTCTCCCACCACCTCACCCTTCATGGCCATACAACCCGTCCCTCATACCTTCTGCACACGACCGCTCTACATCTCCATGCGCCGCTTGAGGTTGTCGACCCGCTCCCACGGATAATCCCCATTCCAGACCTCCCGCCCAAGGATTGTCTTCATGCTCGGCAGCCCATCCTGCTCGATCACAAAGCTCGCTGCGACGTTCGCCCACACGACCGCTGCTGTCAGATTAACACAGGCCCAGACGTACCCTCATGCATATCCTTGCCCTCGTCCAGTGCTGCCATCAAGCCGCCCATGAACGCGTTCCCAGCTCCAGTAGGATCCACGACCTTGGCCGCATAGCCTGCCATGTCTGGATGCCAGAAGGCTGGTGCCCAGTACACGGGCTGGAGTGATAGCGCCGTCGTACACGGCGCAGACACCTTGCGCATCGATGGAAGTGGCGAGGGGCTGCGATTGGGCGGGGTCGGGGCGGACATCTTGCGTGATGATGGATGAGGGGACGGAGTGCGGACGAGCTCAGATGTCAACGCGTAGCAGCACCCGAGGGGACCGGCGCGGATGACGGCTCCCAGACGCGGCCTCAGGGCGACGAGACTGCGGACTGCCCATTCGAGGGCGGGTACGAGATCCTCATCTGGCGACACGGTGCGGCTGAGGAGGCGTAATGCCTCAGTGTGATTTGGGCTATGATGAGCTTCGAATTGCTTCGTTGAGCTCACCTGATGATGTCGACATGCCTGGTGAGTTTGGAAATGACTGCCAGGTTCTCGGGGATACATGAAGGCTGCAATCAGCAAACTCGCCTAGGGGCCCCGACGTCGCCACTCACAGGTTCTGGCTCCCATAGTAGCCCTGGCGCCCACCCGTCTTCGACGTCGGCGGACATGGCCGCAATCTCTTGCACCACCTGGTCCGCCCTAGCCGGATACGACACCAAATGGAGCCAGTCCGGGAGCGGGGAGTGGAATTCCGTATCGAGAAGCGCCCGCGGCGTCAAAAGTAGTGGTGTGGTCAGGTACTCGAATCTGCGTGTCAGTATCGCGTCGCCCTTCGCGCCCTCCACATCCAGCGTTCCTCAATCAGCCCAACTTCGCTGGGACACCCAATTGATAACGCTACGCCACCACCTGGAATTCCAGCAGGCCTGGTCCAGGCCACAGAACTCACCCCCTCACTTGTCCGTTGTACCGGTTCACAGCCCGTGTTGTGCCATTGCCATCGTGTCGTTCTCGGAACGCCCACATGTCCGCGCCATAGCTGTCGAGCCTTGCCTTCATTTCTGCTGGCAGTGTATCGGGCGTGTGGTCGACGATCATGGCCAGGCGGCTCGGCGGTAGAAAGATACGTGCACCGATAATCCCTGAGAAGCGCGTCAGTAAAGCGAGTAGGCGTTCCAGGCCTTGCAGGTATCACTTCGCAACGAGCCAGGCAGCCGAAGTCGAGTTACATGGTCTATCTTGCTGGAAGGTGGGGAACTCGGGTGCGGACTCACCATACGTTCCAGCACCACCTATCTGGTATGTCAGACTGGATGACTAGTATCCACTCACTTGGTCGGCCTTGTCGACTGGTAGCTCGCGGCCATTCGCATCGACACTGGTGAAGGTGTCGATGATGAAGGTTTCTGGGAATGAGTGCGAGGTCGGGGGAGTGCGTACCCAGCGTTGCGATGCGTGGACGTTTTAGCGCCATGTGTGCGAGCGTGAAGAGGAGAGTGAGATGACGAGATGATGAGGAAGGTGTAGAAACAATAATAATCGTGTGCGCATCCACAGCCGATCTCTCCCTCACCGTACAACATGGTTCGCGTATGGGTGGCCCGCCTCCACTTGAGAACGGAAAGAAGCCACCCACATACCCCGTCCCGATCGCCCCTCCACGTGGCCAGGCAATGACGTTGTTTTGATAGGTTGAGAGGATCCGGGCTTCGCGCTACACAGCGTTCGTGTTGCTTGGTCGAGAACGTCAACTGTTGCTTCACCCCTTCTTGCAGCCGCAATCAGACACGTTCATATCTCTTCATCACAGATGTCCGAGCGCCTGCGCAGCTCTTCGAGCTGTGCTGAGCCATACAAGGCGACTCGGTACCGCTGCGGTGACATGACCGCGTGCACGGTCCGTGCATGTTCGCAACGCTAATCTCGCTCCGACTGTTGCCGGCGGCCGCGTCTACCTCATCAAGCCTAGATAATCTGACGTTCATTGATATTTCACGACTAACACAGACCTCAAGACGCAAGTTCATTTCCTCGCCAGCCACCCAACGCAACCTTTGTCCTTCCTTCTCGACACTCCCCACTCTCGTTTCCCCTACACGTAGCTACTATCGCCATGTCCACAATACTGGCCGCAGGCGGCACGCCGGCTATGATCAACCCTTTCGAAGCTCTCAGCCGCGGTGTTCACAAGGCTGAGAGCGTCGCCTTCACTATCGTCTATGGCATCTTCCTCGTCCTCCTTGGGTATCGCCTCTTCCGCAGGCCAAACTTCGCGTTCATCTATCGCTTCCTTACGCTCTTCACAGCCCGTGCGTCATCCCTCTACAACAGAGCTCACCGTAGTTCGGGTCGGAACATTTATTGTACGCTACATTGTGGCGGCCGCCAGTCCCACTGCGTCGAACTACAAGACGCTTCTTATCGTCTCTGGTGTATTCCTGGTCGCCGGCTTCCTCTTCCTGGCCGAAGCCGTGATGGCCATGCTGTTCGAGTGGTACGGTCTTCACCGGCAGTGCCGTGAGCTGACAGCAGGTCCTGCGTGATGCGAGAGGTCGATAACCCCAAAGTGAGGAAGATCATGGCTCCCGCACGCCATGGACTCGTCGCAGGCATCTCTATCATCGGCATCGTTGGTGCCGTGCTCCAGATCGTCGCGGTCGATAACTTCAACATGTCCCAGTTCAACACCGCCAAGGCGCTGCGGCAGGCCTCCGGCGCCCTCTTCATGGCCGTGTCCCTGTGGGTCATGGTCGTGCCCCTGCTCCTACTGGCCAAGTTCAACCCCCTTGGAGTACGCAAGTTGGCACCCACGGCAGTGCTGTGCGTGAGCGGGACAGCGCTTATGATCGAGTCGGTGTACCGCGTCGTCTCGGCAAGCAGCTCGAGCGGGTGGATCCTGTCGCAGCAGGCTGTCGATGTGCTGCTCTTCATGCCCGAAGCCTTGGTGCTCATCTTATTTGTGGGGCTCGACTTTGACGATTTGGCGGACGTTCGCTTATTTGGACGAAGGGGAGATGAATCTAGCACCACGCCCTCGCCATCCAAAGGTGACGAGGAAATTGCGCTGGAGCCCATTGCTTCCAAATAGCCATAGTAGTAAACATAGAATTAGACTTTCCATGTACCAGAGTATGTCTTGAAGGTATGCAGCATGCTGTAAGCACTGCATGCTCGCAGCTTGCATAGTACGCCAAGTACGGTTGGTTGTGTGGTCTGCTGTGTTGGCCGGCTAGCTCGGCTGGGTGCGTCATATTTGGCCGATTGCCTCGCCTCATCGTCATTCCGACCCACCACCCACCTAATCTCTCAATCGTCAACATCACCTTCTAGACTTGCTCGACGCGCATCTCCACCTCCCCAACCACCTCCATTCTCCACGCCGCATCTGCGCGGATGAACCTTCGTGAGAGCCTCCCACGATCCACGCGCAACCATGTATCGAGGAGGAGCAGTAAAACCACTCCCCTACCCGCAGCTTGTGAGTCCATCCAACCTTCCCTGCAATTCACCTCCCACCTCGCTTCCCAAGGCAACGTCTGACGGACTCCAGCAGCATGTCCCGACCATGCTCGCGGCCAGCGATGTGCTGTATGCGCTGGGCACGAACCGGGCTTGGACCGATAGGAGGTGAGTGAGCAAGCGTTAACAATGCGGTGCACGAGCGAACCGCCGCTCAGGCACGCCCACATTGCTGACGGAGAGCTACGCGTTCGCCATCCTGCACTCCTACGTGCACACCAAGCTTCTGCGGGGCAAGACCAAACAGGATGTCCACCACAAGTTGACAGCGCTGGAAGTGCAGGTGCGCAAAGAGAGGAGGGAGGTGGCGCTCAGACCTTCCTGGGGCCACCGTAGATGACATGTGTTGACAACAGGTGCCACCGCACTTTGCCCTCGTCTTCGTCCAGGTGCGCGAGTACTTCAATATCCCGGCGTCCACAGTGTTCCGCACCGTGTCGCGGGCGAATACGACTGCTGGATCGTCGGGGCGCGGAGCGACAGCGCCGCGAGTCAGCCTCAACCGCGCGAGCACTGGCACCGCCCGACCGTCGACTGTTACAGCGCCCACAGTACCCAGCGTAGTCCGTGCGCCTGAGGACAGTGACGAACCAGCACCGCCACCATATACCGCCGAGGATCCCGATCCAGCCTCAACGCGGATTCTGCAGGAGCAGCTCACAGCCGCCGCTGCCAGCAGCGACACAGCGTTGTCAACCGCCGAGACGAGCTCGCACGTCAGAGCGTCGAGCATGAGCAGCCATAGCGGCGATGCGCCCCGCCCTAACGACTTCCCAGCGACCCCAGCGGCCAGAGTTGGAAACCAGGGCACGACCTCCGCCAGCGATGCGCCACGACCCAGCGGCGCCAGCAGCTCTACTGCTGGAGGAGGCGTCTTGGGCTTGGACGCCGCGGGGCCGAGCACGTCGGGCAACTCTACGGAAAGAGATGTGGAGTTGACCGATGAAGAGAGACGCGCCCGTGAGGCGAGCGAGCTGGACGAGGCGATGCGCGCGTCGCGAGCAGCCGAGAAGGAGCGCCTCGAGTACGAGGCGGCGATCCAGGCGTCGCTCGCTAGTGCTGAGGAGGACACAGTGCGGCGGTCGGTGCAGTACGGCATGGAGAACGAGTATGGCGACTCTGCTGGGGCCGGGCCAAGCACGCTCCCCGCCTCCAACGGCCTGGACATCAACAGGAATGAGTGGGCTGGATCGACACAGGAATCGGCAACTCCGTTCAACACGGGAAAGCCGCAGCCCGCATTGCCGCCGCCGCAGGACGACGACCTCGCCGACGTCTTTGGTACTATAGACTTCAACGCGCCTACTCTGGAGCCCTCGCATCCCGATAAGGGCAAGAGGAGGGCGAGCGATCACTCGGCCAGTGGTCTGTCGCGGTTCCAGAGCAACAACCCGTTCCTCAGCGTCGAGGAACGCGAGCGCCAACCGGCCGAGGAGGAGGCGGCACACGCAGCGGGCCACGGGGACCATGATGACCATGCGGGAGTGGGTGCGGCAGGGATCGCCGCTGGCATCGCGGGGGTTGTAGGTGTGACAGGCGCGGCCGCCATGGCAGGGGCAGATCACGCGCCGATGACGCCCTCAACACCTCCCGCTCTCCCGCCACGCCATGGCTCTTGGAAGAAGACCCACAGTCCACTGCAGAACCAGCAGCAACAGCTACCTGCAATGCAGACTCAGTCCCCTCAAGCGTCCGCGCCCCACTTGCCTCCGCCATCAACAGAGGACGCGATCGACTACGACTCTCCAGCTGGGCCACCTCCAAACTGGAACGGCGGCGAGCAGCATCAACAGCAACATCAGCACGCCTCTCCAGCGGGCCCACCGCCAGGATGGCAAGCTCCTGTACCGGGATCTGCACCGCACTTCCCAACGCCTATGCCGTACACGCCTGGTAACAATCATTCCCGCGAGGGTTACACCCAATCGCCTGGTCATGCGCAATCGCCCGGTCTCTCACAGATGAATGAGTCTTCGCAGTTCGAAGAGCGACCTCACAGGCCGTTACCCAGGCCAACCGGTCCACCGAAGTTGTCACCCTCGCCTGGCGTTGTGAACCCTTTGATGAGGGGTGTATCCAATTCGAGCATGGGAGGGGCTGGCCCAGAGAGCCCATATTTCGGGCGTACGCCACCGGCCATGAGCCCTCCCATCACCTCCGCATACCAAACCCCCGTCGCTTCGCCTCACATTGTGCCTGCCCAGGACGCAAATGTCAACAGCGGCTCAGTGTCGTCTCCTGCCCTTGTCCTCAATGAGGCGAGCGAGAACGCCCTCGAGATGCTAGCCGACTACGACACCGTCTTCCTCATAGACGACAGCACCTCCATGGCCGGCGAACGCTGGGCGCAGACCCAGAAGGCTGTGATGGGCGTAGTCACCCAGGCAATGCGGTACGACCGCAACGGCGTCGACTGCTACTTCCTCAACTCAAAGCGGGTCGGTAAAGGCCTGCGCGCGCCCGAGGACGTCGAGGACCTCTTTGCTGGCCTCTCACCTCGCGGAGCGACGCCAACCGGGATGCGCATGGAAGCCATCCTGCGCGACTACATGACCCGCCTCGAGCACGCTCCCGACACAGAGGAAGATGTGCCGCCGATGAACCTCATTGTCGTGACTGATGGCGGTAAGGCCCTCGACGTGATGTATGGATAGACGCTGACACCAGCCTTTCTGCAACCGGTGGGCCGACGACTCAAATCGCTGCACTATAACCCGTCTCTCGATCGACGCTCGCTGCTCGATCTAGCCCCGACGGACGACCCGGAGAGTGTGCTTGTGGCCATTGCGCGTCGGCTCGATCGCGGGGATTACCCGTTGTCCCAAGTGGGCGTGCAGCTGCTCCAGATTGGTGACGACCCTGAGGTGAGTGTTGCGAGGTCATCGAGCTCCTTGACGAGGAGCGATGCGATCGTTGGCTATGAGCGGACAGGCGCTAACCCCAGGCTCGTGAAGCGCTACAGGAGCTCGACGACGGGCTGGCGACCACGCACGGCGTGCGAGACATGGTTGACACCGTGCCATACCGTGGCGAGGAGCTCACGTCGGACCTTATCGTCAAGGTGTTGTTGGGAGGGATTAATCGGCGTCTGGACCGGAGGGGGTAATGGCCTTCATGATTTCTTAACGACTATGCAAACCAGTGATGGTGGTTGTACTGAAGTTGTGCGTTGCACGCCGAAGAGGCCAAACGCGGAAGACGCCAACTAGGCTCTACAGGAATCTGGTGCCTCGACTCTGATGCATATGGCTACTGGACTCGATCTGTCCCTACTCTCTTTGTGTCCAAAATCTACTATCGTTTGGCGCAGGACGCCCTAACAACCTACTGTAACAACCCAACTACTGACCCGGGATAATGCTCTTGAACCGCTTCCGCAACTCGTGCTTCTGGATCTTTCCCGTGCTTGTCTTGGGCAGATCCGCCACAACCTCGACCCACTCGGGCCGCGCGAATCCGGGAAGGAGAGGCTTGACGAAGTCCTTGAGCGCGACATGGAACTCGTCCTCCTTCCCATTCCACTTCTCCGCAACGTGCGGCCGGAGGATGATGAACGCGTGTGCGCGCTCGCCGTACTTCTCGTGCGGGCGGGCGACGACCGCGCACTCGAGCACGTCCGGGTGCTGGTAGATTGCGGACTCGATGGAGAGGGACGACGCGTTCTCGCCGCCAGAGATGATGATGTCCTTTGACCGGTCCTGGATCGAGATCATGCCGTACGGCATGCGCACCGCCAGGTCGCCAGAGTGGAACCAGCCTCCCTCGAAGGCCTCGGCCGTCGCCTCGGGGTTCCTCCAGTACCTGCGGTTAGTGTTGCCCTTGCTCTCTCTGTTCCGCGTTGCCACTCTGGGCGACACTTGGGCTCGGCTGTGCCTCGCCCGCGCACGACTCACTCCTTCATCACAATGTTGCCGCGCATGACGATCTCGCCGACCTCCTTGCCGTTAGGTGTGACGTCCTCGTAGCCCTTGGACGGGTCCGAGTCCTGGCGGATAACACGGGCTTCATCGGAGCCGACGAAGGCGTGGCCCTGCATCGCCTTGCGCCTGAAGAACTCGTCATCGTCGAGCTCGACGCTCCACTCGGGGTGCTGGACGCAGTTGGTAATGGGGCCGTACGTCTCGGTAAGGCCGTAGACGTGGATGACATGGATGTTGAGCTTCTTCTCGAGCGTGTTGATGAGGAAGGGGCTGGGCGCGGCGCCGGCGATGAGCGTACGGATGTCGTGGGGGATGGAGTGGGCGTTGGGGTGGTTGCAGATACCGATCTGAACGGTCGGCGCAGCACAGTAGGTCGTGATCTTGTCGCGGTTGAACGACTCCCAGATTGGCGAGTAGTCGCCTACCGAGCGCAGGCATACCTGTCCAGAAGTAGCGGCGGTGACGGCGAAGGGGAAGGTCCAGCCGAGCGCGTGGAAGGCAGGCAGGATCCAGAGGTATGTCGACTCGAACGACAGGCGCGACTCCACAACGTTGGACAGCGCGGCGAGGTACGTGCCGCGGAAGGTCGTGACGACGCCCTTGGGGCGGCCAGTCGTGCCCGACGTGTAGCAGATGGCGAGGTTGGCGTCCTCGTCCTCGATGAGCGTGTGCCCCGCCCAGCCGGTCATGTCGGCGTCATGGCGCCCGGACTCGATCAGCTGCTCGTACGGGTCGGTCGGGTCGCGGCCGCCCGAGTCCTTGCTGATGATCACCTCGCCCTTGAAGTCCTCGGCGAGCTTGGCGAACTCGTGGTCGACGATCACGAGCTTCGAACCGCTGTGCTGCTCGAGGATGTAGTTGACCTCAGGCTTGGTCAGGCGGATGTTCATCGGCACGATCACGGCGTGGATGGCGGGCAAGGCCTGGATGAGGTCGAGGATCATTGGCACGTTTGGGCAGATGACGGAGACGCGGTCTCCAGGCTTGATGCCCCGCTTCTTGAGGCCGTACGCCAGCGCGCAGACGCGCATAGCCCTGGTCGTCAGTGTCGTCCGGGGTCATTGGGCCAGAAGAACGGCTGAAATTCCACACGCAGTGCGCCGGAAGGTAAAGCTCTGCACCGTGATAGGGACGGAGTCCAACACCACGATGAAGCAATTCATTACCCCCCCATCGTGCCAACCACAGCTCTCATATCGGGAATGACTGAGGGCAGGTGCTGGATCGCTTGCCTATAGAAATCCCGATTTGTGAGGTGTCGCCAACAATCGCAAGAGATCGCAACCAGAGGTCCGAGGCCGAAGCGATCTGGCCCATGGGGCAACGCAATCTCACATTCCGACCTGCTCATGGCAGGACGCCAAGCCCAGAGAGCCGGCCTCTGTAGTTTCCAGACGAAACACACCTCGTACTCACCACTCGGCATATGTCCACTCGACGCCAATGGCCGGGTGCTTGAGCGCAATGCGCTGCGGGCGGATGTACGCTGAACGGAGGAGGAAGGAGATGGGGTTGAGGGGCGTCTTGTGCACGGGCAGGTTCTTGGGGAGCCCCGGAGCGAACTTGAGGCGGTTGGGGTTGAAGAATCCCTTCTCACCGCTGATCTGCGAGCCGATGTGCTGCAGGCGGCCCTTGGCCGCGGCCTGGATGTCCGACTTGCCAGACATGTCGCAGAGGTGGGCAAGTGTGATGAGCGAGGTGTGGTGAGAAGTCTGGGATTTACACAACGGGGGCCAGACGAGGAGCTGGGAAACTGTCGTCGCGGGTCTGGGCTCGTTCGACTATATGTAGTCTGTAGTTTGGAGGAAGCTGAAGCTGCGTCACGCCAACCGCCTCAACCTATTTCATCTCGGCTTTGTTGCGGGTCGGGCGTCTCTGGGGTGGGACATCAACTTAGCCGGGGCCAACAAGGGTTACTCAGAAGGGGGAAAGTGGAGGTTGGCCCCACAACAGGCCCTCACCCCCGCACCTTCTAACGCCGGGTTACACCCGCAAACAAGCTGGTTCCTAACGGGATCGGCCACCATGGTCCACGGCCTTGAATGCTCTCCTGGCTCCTGGACCCCTTTACATCCACACTTTGCCGCTCTTGCCCCGGTCCGGATTGGATTGATTAACGGCTCCCTACGGCGACCGGTTTCCATTGGCTGGGGTACGCGTCTTGGCCTGGGCATGCTGGGTTGTCGGGCAGCTGGGCGGCAGCCGGCGGGCACAGATGCTGCGGCGTTCGGGGTGTCATGCTCCTCCACCCATACCGAGCCAGTTCCTCATCCCTTCTGACTACATGCGCATCTTCGTGCGATCGACACCACATGGAGGCTACATCCGCTCCATGCACGTACGTGGCCCTTGGCAGGCACTCGGCAACTGCTGGGTTTGTTATAGGCCTTGGGATGAAGCCCAGCTGATGCAACCTGAGCTGGGTTAGGGCTGGGATTAATCGGCCAAAAGGGTGGAAAACAGGCGAAGTCGAGTGACCGGTCTCGGCTACTGACCATAACCCCTCCACATGAAGAACGTAAGAGGCCGAGGTGGGACTTCCTCGCCTAAGTCCGCACAAGTGGGGTAGGTTAAAGCATTCGTGGCATGTGGTGGAGGCAGGGCTGGTAGGCATACTGGATCCGTTTATAACCATGTCCGCAGCCGCTAGACTCAGAGATGGTTATGGCGATAAGTAGAGCGTTATTTAGCTCTTTGCATGCGTGTTGCGTGGACCCGGGGGGATGTAATCTGTGTCTGGGTGCCGCTTCAGAAGTGTTGCTCAGCGCAACCTCGTTACTGCCACCTACTAGCAAGCTACTGGCAGCCATCAACAAGGACCACGTAGTCACATACACTTGGGTCCCACGTCCATGTCGTACATCACAGCATTGCAATCGCGCAGCACGCTCACCACACATCGATCGACACTACGCGCACTACGCCAGTAGTCACCGCCTCCACGTGCTTGCGGGGCCCGAATGATCCGCTATTTCGGACATGGTTCAATCTCCGTCTTCTCTCTGAACCATCTGCTTCCGGCAACCTCCACCACCACCAAAGAATTTCTGGCCTGGTCACAACACCTGTAATCGCGGACGATTGCCGCCTCCACTCTCAACCCACACCACATCTAATCCCAACCAAAATGTCGTCCGCATTCAAGGCGACCGAGTCGCTCCAGAAGAACAAGGGCAAGGGCAAGAAGCGCGCCGATGCCGATGCCAGCGAGAAGGCGGTCGCGCTCGAGAAGAAGCGCAAGGACAAGGTCCTGTTGCTAAGCTCGCGCGGTGTGACGCAGCGCATGCGCCATCTCATGGCCGACCTTGAGGCGCTCCTTCCTCACACCAAGAAGGGTGAGTGTGAACGCTGGTACATGTGGGCGACTAGTCGTCTACCTGCTTGCTTGAGTCGTGTGACCTCCATGCTGACGCTCGTCCTCTCATCATCGTGTCATCGTCATAACTCAACCCTCCCCTCAACACTACACCTCCATCATCATCTAATCCGATCCACCTGCGCCCATGCCTGTCAATCCCTCGCCTTCACCCCGCCATCAATCCAACTTCACGCTGCAGACTCCAAGCTCGACTCCAAGTCGTCCCTCCACCTCCTCAACGAGCTCGCCGACCTCCACTCGTGCTCCAACGCCCTCTACTTCGAGGCGCGCAGGCACGAGGACCTCTACATGTGGGCGTCGCGGACGCCCAACGGACCATCGGTCAAGTGCCACGTGCAGAACATCCACACCATGGACGAGCTCAAGATGACGGGTAACTGCCTCAAGGGCAGCCGTGGTATCTGCGTCTTCGACGGAGAGTGGGACACCAAGGAGGAGTGGAAGTTGATGAAGGAGCTGTTCTCCCACGTGAGTAGAGCCGGGAGCCTGCTGTCTTCTGGGCATCAAGTGTTCTCCGACGAGTACTTGCCGTCCAAGACATCGTCAAGCTATGTCGAGCCGTCGAGGATGGCGCTAACCCCAGATCTTCTCCGTGCCCCGCACCTCGCGCCGCCTCAAGCCCTTCATCGACCACATCCTCGTCTTCTCGATCCTCGACAACCGCATCTGGTTCCGGAACTACCAGATCATCGAGAAGGACCCCCTGCACCCTTCCGGCCCTCCCCAGACCTCACTCGTCGAGATCGGCCCCCGCTTCGTCCTCACCCCCATCAGGATCTTCGAGGGCTCGTTCGGTGGACCTACCGTGTTTGCCAACCAGGAGTTCGTCACCCCCGCCGCGACACGGGCGAGCATCAAGCGCGAGGCTGGAGCCAAGTACCGCGCCCGAAAGGCCGAGGAGGAAGAGCGCGAGGGCCGCGCGAAGCGTGTGCGCGAGGACGTTGGCGAGGACGAGTTGGCACGCGACAAGGTGTTCGCGTAAGCCCGGCAGTGTGGATATGGGCAGGCGCCCTCTGTACAAGTACCAGATGCATTGATAGATTACTTCCGGGTAGAGAGAAGCGCAAATGGTTGGCAGCGAATAGATGCGAGGAGGGAGAAGAAAGAGGAGACCGCAATTGTCATTGCCCCCTAGACGGTACGCGCCTGGTTCTTCTCCCCCCCCAGCGCTCCCACCGAATCTGAAGGACCTCAGTCGTCGCGCGGAGAGTAGACCACTTCTCCGTGGAGGAAGTGGAGAGCAGGGACACAAGATAGCCTGTAGAAGACAGTAGAGAAGAGACTCGTTGAGGGGGATTAACCAAAGCGAAAGGAGGGAGCATCGGTCATGAAGAGTGAAGAGCACACCCCTTCATCTCATGTACCTCATCATCGCGATCATTACATGCGATTGTTTACATGCCATACGGCAAAGACGATGCCACTTGGGTGTGTACACTAGAGGACGAGGAGCGAGGAGCTGAGTGCCACACACGACCACGTGGGAATCCCCGGTAATGTCCACGGTGAGAGAGGACTAAATGAGCAGAGATTGACAAGAGACCACCCAGGCCTCTCAGCACCAGGTAGGGAGAGAGAGCCAAAGCGGGGAAGGCCTTTCAGGGAACATTGGTTGCTGGCGCGTCACAGACCTACCCAAAAATGCTCACGCGCCCGTAAAACCCCTTCTACTCATGCACCCACCCTACCCTACTAAGGGCC
The DNA here is from genome assembly GCA_020011015.1 of Cutaneotrichosporon dermatis. NCBI lineage: Eukaryota > Fungi > Basidiomycota > Tremellomycetes > Trichosporonales > Trichosporonaceae > Cutaneotrichosporon > Cutaneotrichosporon dermatis. The sequence continues at coordinate 2,842,573 of JAIGNX010000002.1, read as the reverse complement.
CCTCCCTACAAGCGGTGGTCTGGGGTGGATCGATCTAGAGCTTGGGAGTTGCCTAGGGCCCAAACGCCACCACCATAGAGACATAGACAGACGGTCTGACCCAACCATAGTGGCCTCATTCACCTCTACCCCCCCATACACCCCCACCACCAACTCTAGGAGAGTCAAAGCAGCTGGCCTAGGCGCTCTGCCCCGTCCTGCTCAACATCTTTCTTTGTACATCGATACCCCCATCATCGACACTCTTCAACAAACAACATTTGTTCGATTCTCATTTACTTCAATCTTCGACAAGCGTTCGTTTGACCTTGGCCAAACCCAAATCACGTGTAATCTCCCCGCCACCCACCCAAATCCCATTTCCAGGTCCCACCCAAGGACCATATCATATCCCGCACCGCGTACCATCCAAGAGGGGAGGAGACGCCACGCCACCACCGCACACCACACCACCACACAAACCGCACATCCACCACCAGACGACTTTCATCCCGTCGCATTCTCAAACCCACTCGTCACCTTCCTCACTCCATCCTACCCTAACCCTACAACAACTCCTCTCACATCATCACAATGGCGGAGGGATCAAACTACGACTATCTCTTCAAGGTGCGTTTTGCGCTCGTCGTTTATCGGGCCATTCACTCGCTCCTGCGCACGCCCCGCTAACAAGACAGGTTGTTCTGATCGGCGACTCTGGAGTCGGCAAGTCGTGAGTAGACAACTCAACTTCTCTGCGCAGAACCGCGGCACTCTAGCCCGAGCCAGCCCGCCTTGCAGTCGACCATGCGGCTGCGGCCGGGCGTTATCTTACGATGACGCTTGAGCCCGAGGGCTGGCGTTGCGCGCCTGAGAGTTGAGCTGCACCAACGTGGACCCGCCGTGCTGACCGCGCCTCCGTGCCCTTCTACAGTAACCGTGAGTGAAAGGATATCAGCATGGCATGGCGAGACCTGCCCGGCCAGCAACAGACAGCTGCTGACACGACCAGTTCTCTCGCGTTTCACTCGTAATGAGTTCAACCTCGAGTCCAAGTCGACTATCGGCGTCGAGTTTGCGACCAGGAGCATCAACGTCGACGGCAAGACTGTGAAGGCGCAGATCTGGGACACTGGTGCGTCACTGGTGGGAGGGCAGAGTTGTCAAGGGCGATGTTGAGTCCGGTATTGCTGTTGCGGCCAGGCGTCGTTGAGACGACGCCCGATCCCACATGCCAGCCCTTGTGCTCAAACCCCTTGCCCTGCTAGCGGCCGGGAGGACCGCGCTAACCGTACAGCTGGTCAGGAGCGCTACCGTGCCATCACATCTGCGTACTACCGCGGAGCGGTCGGCGCGCTGCTCGTCTACGACATTGCCAAGCACTCGACTTACGAGAACGTGACCCGCTGGCTCAAGGAGCTCCGGGACCACGCCGACCAGAACATTGTCATCATGCTTGTCGGCAACAAGAGCGATCTTAAGCATCTCCGTGCCGTCTCGACCGACGAGGCCAAGGCCTTTGCCAGTGCGTCTACTAGCATCTACATGGAGAAGGAACATCACTGACATCCAGCCGAGCAGGGGCTGTCGTTCATTGAGACCTCCGCATTGGACGCCTCCAACGTCGAGGCTGCGTTCCAGAACATCCTGACTGGTGAGCTTTATCGGTATCGCAGGTAGCTCACACCAGACATCTACCGCATCGTCTCGTCCAAGTCGCTCGAGTCCTCAGGCGACGTCATTAAGCCCTCTGGCGGCGAGACCATCCTGGTCACCCCCACGGCCGACGACGGTGGCGCCAAGCAGGGCGGCAAGTGCTGCTAAGCTGTGCTTGTGGCCGAGTGCTTTTAATCCTGCAGGCACTACAGATGAGGTCGGTAGTGTTCGTAGTAGAGTTAGTGGGGGAGGGAGCGGGACGCGGTGACGACCTGTAATGTCAGGCGTCGTCCAGTCGCCTGGGCTAGGCGGTTAGCCTGTTAGCAACTGAGGCGCTTCTTGCGCCCATCACACATGATAGGTGCGGATTTGAGCTCTGCATGTTGGAGAATGTACTCTTTTAACGGTAACGTTGCGATGTGTGATGGAGAAGGAGAGCTGCATGCGTTGTGTGGTTCCCAGACCGTGCGATGACGGGAGCTGGAATGGAGTCGATTCGAGGGCTGGAATTTCTGTGCAATTGTGCAACAATAACAAGGGTGGAGGCAGTCGTCATGCACCTTCCTCGATTTCGAACTGCCTTCTCAACTTCGTTTCACTCCTTTACTCTATTAGTCTTCACCTTACACTACAACAGTAACCCAACTCGTCGTTAAAAGCATTGTACTTCTTGGTCCTCGCTCTTGTCACATTCATACGCATACTCAAACCCAACCAGTGTCATGGCCGCGACCACCTCGACGACTGCGCCAGCTGGGCCACCTTCTTCAGAGCCACCCCGTCCCTCGGCCCTTCCAACCTCATCGCAGCCCTCTCCCTTGGTCTCAACATCGAAGTCTGATCAACCTCCATTGTCCGCGAAGACGAGTGCGCGCGACGCTCCCCCCTCGACATTGCCCCCTCTATCTGCCTCCACACCCGCCTTCCTCCCTGGGTCCTCCCTATCCCCCGCCTCCCCCGCCTTCCTCGCCTCGCCACCACTATCAGCTACAAGCCCCGCCTTCTCGCCTTCCACGCGTCCCTTAACCATGCACCCTCCCGTGACGGCTGACGGCGAGGCGAGTGCGAACGCCCAAGCCCAGACGGTCCCATGTGCGCCTTCAGAGGCAGCCGATGATAGTGGGGTCGCTACGCCTGAAGAGGGCAATAGGCATACCGTTCCGCTGGGAGAGGTCCCACGGCCTAGCAAGAAGGCTACTGTTAGCGAGCTGCGGACGATGCTGGAGCGGCTTGGCTTGGATAGCAGAGGCAAGAAGGAGACGCTGTTCAAGTGAGTCCGAAGGTGTCACGCGACCCGAACCGAGGATCCGTCCTTCCTTTGGCGTTTCCACCTCGTTGGAGGGGCTCTTCTGCTCGCATCTTTCTTATTCTGAACGAGTTACTGCTGGCGTCAGCTTGGATTTCTTTCACGGACAGAGCTGATACCAGGCGCCTCATGGGTGCACACTGTCGGCAGCAAGAGGAGCAAGTAGCGGCCGCCCGCCAGGCCGCGCTGGATGCCACTGGCCTGGCGGTCGACGCACGCCAGCCGCATCTGTCGTATCTCTGCTTCGATGTCGAGGCGACATGCATGAGCGGGAAGAATAGTTTCGACTATCCCAACGAGATCATTGTAAGCACTAACCTCTAGTGCCCGGACATCCAAGCTGACCCCCAGGAATTTCCAGTCGTGCTCATGCAATGGGTGTACGACGTTGAGACAGACGACGAGAGTTCAGAACCTGCCTTCATCGCACGACGCCGCCGACGAGTCAACGCCCGGTTAATGCATGTGGACACTTTCCACTCATACGTCCGACCAACATGGCGGCCGCAGCTGTCGACGTTCTGCACCAACCTTACCGGGATTCAGCAGGTGTGTCGCGATACCGGGGATGGTGTTACAGCAACAGTGACGTAGACTGACTCACAGGCCACGGTCGACGCTGCGCCTACGTTCCCAGAGGTGCTGGGCAAGTTTGAAGACTGGCTCAACTCCTGGGACCTTCTTGAGAAGGACGAGTTGAAGAACGCCATGTGGGTCACCGACGGACCATGGGATTTAAAGTGAGACCTTCGCCGTTAACTGTGCTGACATTGCAGAGACTTTGTGAGCTTACTATCAAACGGAAAGCTGACATCAGGTGCCTAAGCAGCTGCATATCACCCCAACGACACCCCCTCGTTATCCCAAGTACTTCGTCGGCCCGTACCTTAATATCAAAGCGGCTGTACGAACAGTGCTCGCAGAAGAACGACGACGCAAGCAGCTTGGAAACCCGCCATTGCCTCGGATTACCACCGGCCGCCATGTTCGGCGACAGGAAGGCGCACCCATCCCTCTCACCATCACGGATCAACTTACAGAACTGGGAGTGGGCGAGTTTGCAGGCCGTCAGCACTCGGGTATCGATGTGAGTATCTGCAGGCACGACGCAACGGGCAGGGTCTCACTCGCCAGGACGCCACCAATATTTCGCGCATTCTCAGAGCCATAGCCGATCGAGGCGTCCACATCGAGTCCAACGCGGTATTGCCTCCGGCGAGCAACTCGAAGCGCTGGCCCTGGATGGGTGCACCTGGGGAGGTGCTGTGGAACACACCGGCCGACCCTGTCGGCGTCATTGAGGCAAACCTGATCCGGTTGACCTTGGACGACATCGCCTCGCCGAATAAGCAAAGTGCAGCGCGCGGATTGACGGCCATTTGTGCGACCACTTGAGCGGTTGCAAACGACACCATCGACCTTGCAAGTGTAACAATACGAGACACCTGACGACCTGACGACATGCTTGTTGTATAGACTGTAACGTAGTGAACTGGTTTGAGGTGGTCAATGTGGTGCCGCCTGACATTGCTCAAGCTTACTGAATACCTAGCTGACTGTCTTGACTGAGCCTTGCAAGCCACTTGCAAGCGAATCCCACTGCGGGCAGAGGTGTCTTGGACCTAGAGCAGTGTGGGCGAGGAGAGCTGGACCGAGCCGAGGTAATCTGCGTCTCTGGCTGTTGATCTGTCTAGAACTGGCCCTTCTAGCCCTCCCAGGTTTGCGTCGTGATAGAGCCAAATCGCCGCACGACCGCGGCAGGCTGCATCCGTATGGCAGAGTGGGTCTAGAAGCTGTCTCTGTTTCTGATCGCTTAGACTGACGATGATGGCATTTTGACGTATCTTCTGCGGCAACCGCCGCAAGCGTCACCTCTGGGCCATTCAACTAAACTGTCGCAGACGACAACAGGTATTCCGCATCCGATTCATCTACGCCGCATCCGTCCAAGATGTCTTTCATGCCATCGACCATCGACCGCGCCAGCGGCATATAATATGGCCCACTTCCCAGCCTTGGCCGCTCTCTTCTCATCTTCATATCATATCATCCCACCGCTGATCACCCAGCGGTTCCATCCATCCATCCAGTCGCCACTGCCACATCGCCAGCGACTTTCAACCTTCGCTATTCGACAATCGAACTTAATTAGCATCACACCTTGCTCGCGTGACTGAGAAGCATGCCCTCCCAACTCCCCTTCCCGCTCACAGATGCCGCGGTGGCGGCCATTGCTGCCGTCACCGGCCCTGCTACGCCTCGCGCCACTCGCCGTGCCACCACCACGGACGACACTGCGAACACCACCACAGACACCGAGGATATCGCCACACCACGCCCACGCTTTATCACAGCGCGGCGCACTCCGACCGATCCGCCCAACCTCCTCAAGGAGACGTCCATGCTCGGGCCCCTTGCTAGTGCGCACGCCGCTCAACCGGCTCTACCACGGCATCCACTAGCTCCAGCACTGGCTCCAGCACTGCAACTGCAGCTGGCCCCGATGTCGCCACAGCCGACACCAACCCTTCGGGCACGAGCACCGGCCCGCTCTTCACCTCAAGCCCCAGCGCGACTCCCGCCGCCCCAACCTCAACACCCACCGCTGCCACTCCCGCTCCCGCCACCAACCACATCAACCCCGCCCACCCCAACCCAACGAGCCCGGCCAACTCCACCCCAACAGACCCCACAGCCCTCCCCATCCCCGCTAACCTCCTCCCGTACGCCCCCTCCACTCTCCTGGCCAACGTGTACACCGGTGGCATCCCACTCCCTCCCACGCGGGAGGCAGTATATGCGACCCTCGAGCTCATGGACGCCGTGAACGCGAGCAACAACGCGGCCGCGCAGGCCGTCGCGAATGCCTGGTGGCCCAAGTTCGCCGATGCGTATTACCGCGGCCTGGCGGCCGAGCATGCCGAGGTGCAGGGGGAGGTGCGGAGCCAGCGCCAAGACGGCGAGAGGGAGCAAGCCCGGCAGTACACCTATGGCTGGAACTCTCACGGGCATCAGTATGGGCAGCAGTACCGCGCAGCAGCAGGAGGAGCGAGACGACTCATGGGGGAACTCGCACGCACACGCGGAGATTGGTACTCCCACCTCCGAGACGCTGAGGACAGTCAGGCGCAGGACGTGGCGCCGGTGTATACACCCGGAAACTACTATGAGCCATATGGGCCTTACTGCGCTCAGACCCAGGCCACCCAGCCCCGGCCCATCACTCAACTCCATACTCGCGACGCCCACGTCCAAACCCATCTCCAAGGTCAGACGAACACCCAGACGCGGCGGGCCAGGCGTCTCCCGACTCCCGTCCGCCAATTCGCCAGCACATCCCACTCTTCCACCCGGGCCTCTACTTCGGCCGCGAAGTCGCCGTTCACGCCCTACGCCGCGCCGCAGCCTTGTACCTCTGCGCGAGGGTTTACGAGCCCGTGGGCACCGGATGTCGCTGTGTGCTCTTTGGATCCCGCCTCGGCTCGCCTGAAGCGCAGAGGCCGGGGACAAGGGATCAGGTACTGGGTATGATGACGGGAACGACGGGCGAGACTACGAGCAGGAGGCCAACTCCGATGATGAGAACGAGGGCACGGGCCACTACAACGAAGAGCGCGAGGGTCATGAGGGAGCCACCGGCACCAACGGCCTCGGGATCCATTCCGAGACCAACAGCACGAACCCGTTCCATCCCTCCAACTACCTCGGCCTGGGGCACTACTCGTACCTGACCACCGAGCCCAACCTCGACGCCGGCACCCATACCCTGACGGAGGTTCTGAACAACAATGACGACGACATCTGGGCCGCCCCTGCCTATCCGCCCTCGCGTCTGACCGTCGCCGTGGCCCCACTCTCGCCGACGCTGCCGCATACTGCGATCTTCGCCAACGACTCGGCCTACGTCCCCTCCCGCGCCCCCTCCGCCCTGTCCTCCATCCCCAGCGCGACGCCGGCACTTACCTCCTCGATCCCCGACGATGAGGCCGGATGCCTCGACGAAACGCGCGCCGACCTCGCCCGCACCCAAGACCAACTGGAGCAAACCCAAACTGCGCTCGAGGAGACGCAGTCCTCCCTCGCCGACGCCCATGAGCTCCTCGACGTCCTCCGCGAGTCCCTCGCTGCCACGCAAGCCCAGCTCGACCACCTTGCCAGCGCGGTGATGGCACGCGCGGCGAATGGCCGCCGCCAGTGGCTCGGTATGCGCTTGCTCCCCGTGTCCAACGAGCATGGCGAGGCGCCGTTCCGGTCCCTCCGCCCTATCGAGAGTCGGGCTGATATTGGGACGTTGACGGAGGGGGAGGTGGCGGAGTGGATCGCGTATTACAATGGTTTCTGTCCGCCTGCGCCGAGGGAGAGGATGGAGAGGGCGCTGTGTGCGTGCATCGGTATCGAGTGGGAGGTCCAGGAGGTGACCATGGCCGAGGCTGACGAGGCCTTGGAGGAGGCGGAGGAAGCGGAGGAGGCGAACAAGGCCGAGGAGGCGGAAGACAACGCAGAGCAAGAGGACGAGGATGATGGCGGCTGGGGACGTGTCTACGACGTCGCCGACTCCCGTGCAGCAAACGACGACGGCAAGGAGTACGAGCACAACGAGTGCAGCGACCTCGCCGTCGAGGCGCAGGACGCTTACTCAATCCCCTCTTCGACCCAGATCGCCTGGCCAGTCCCGTCCTCTGAATCTGGATCTGACTCTGGCTCTGACTCTGGCTCCGAGTCGGACGAGCCGGACGAGTCCGACTCCAAGAGGATGTACGGGCTCGGCTTGCCCGTTCACATCAAGCCCGACTTCCCGTCCATCGGCGGCATGGTGAACGCTGGCCCCTTGCCTATCGGTTGCCAGGGGGCTTGTGCTGCGAAGCACGACAACATGCCCCAGGACAAGGTAAATGAGAGGGAGCTCACTGCCTCCGACACAAAGGCCAAGGACGCAGAGGAAGTCGATTCGGAGCCCGAAACAGAGGCTGGGATTGCCAACGCCCAGCTCCAGGCCGAACCCCAGCCCAAGCAGCCTAGCCAGCGCACAGCGTCATCCGCGCACAACACGAACGACATCGACAACGTCGTCCCCGTGCTCAACGCGATGCGCATCCTGTCCCTCGCGCCGGCCGCGCGCACCCTGACCGCCGGCGCGCCTGCGCTTAGGGCATCGCTAAGGCGCGCACACCATCCTGGCTGGCTTGACCTGGCACCGATCCTGCTTGACTCTGCGCAGTCTCCCAAGGATATCGCCGGCCCGGCTGAGGCGGCGGAGAGTAGCGAGTCGGAGTCCGACGCTGGCGAGGTCACAGCCAAGGAAGACAACGTCCCGGACGAGGATAGGCAGAAGGAAGACCAGGTGATGGCCGAGGTCGACGGCGACTGGGTCGAGGTCTACTAGCCGAGTCCGCGTGTGCGAACACGTAAGAACATTGAACTGTAGTTAAGCAGTGAATATGTAAAGCAATGAATATGTATCTGTTGAACACACGCTGGACGCCGGCGAGCTGGGCATAGCTTGCGCTGGTTCTGTGCTCGCGTAGGCCAGACTGCGGCTCGAGGCTGGCCAGTGGTTGAGATAGGATTGGATACTGTGCAGTATGTACATACATCATGAGTATCATGAGACTACAACATGCGCCGTCGCGCGGCACCCTTCTTCCCGTGGCCAATGTTGCCCTAATCGCTGTCACTCTCGCTACCGTATCCAGCCAGGCCACCTAAGGCGGCCATCGGTGGCGGGGCGGATGGCTTGGCCATAGTTGCTCGTGATGCCCCATCCGCCGCGGTAGTCTCCGCCTTTGGAGGAGGCGATACCTTTCGCGGCAGCCGCTGCCGCCGTGGGGTGCTCGTATCGCCGAACGCGTCGTACTTGCGCTTCGTGTTCGCGCGAATCGCCTCGCCCAGCGCCCCAACGTCAGGCCCGCCCACTCCGCCGCCTTCAGTCGCTAAACCCCGCCCAACCCTCGCCGCTGTCCACTCGGCAGTGGCTTCCACGCCGCCGTCCTCGTCGAGGTGCACCCCATCGTGCAACCCATACTTCTCCCGCACCCCATCGTCCGCCGTCTGCCTCTCCAGCGCCTCCCGCTTCTGTACTCGGAACCGAGCCCTCAAAGACCGCGACACAGCCCAAGGATCGCCGTTCAGCCGCTCGCTCGCCGCGGCCAGCTCGTCCAGGCGCGACTGGCTTTTCTTCGCCGTCGCCACCTGGTCCGTATCCTTCTCCAGCGCGGCAAACGCGTCCGGATCCCCGCCCTCTCCCGCGGCCGCCGCCGCGCCCTCCGTATCCCACGCCGCGTGGCCGCCGTGCTCGGCCGGGTCCCAGTCGCTGTCCTGTTTCCGCGCGCCCTCGGTGATCACGTACGCTGCGTTCTGCGGGTCGGTGCGGATCTCGAACCAGCCGCCGCAGAGGTGGCACTTGCACCGGAAGGCGTAGATTGGCGTCGAGTAGTATTTGCCGACCTTGGACTTTTGCGCGTTGTACCGGACACCGGCGCCGATGTGGTTCTGCTGTCAGCAAAGGAAGAAGGGGTTCTGACGCAGCCGCCCACAAAGGACACCCACATTGCATGTCCCACACCAGATGTTGAAGGGCAGCTCGAAGCGGACGACAAGCACGCCCTTGTCGATATCCTTGGCGCGTTTTCCCAGCGCATGCTTCTTCCCTTGGTGCGCGTTGAGCGTCGAGGTCTTGCGCGGGTCGAAGTCTGGTGGGATGTACCTGCGTCGTCAGCGCCATGAATGTGCGTGGTGGGTGGCGAGCAGCCCTGGCCAGAGTCGCTAGCGACTGCCACGAGTGCGACGTACCGACTGAATCCCTGGCTCATTGTGAGCGACGTCTACTCCGGACGGCGAGTGGCGAGTTGAGCGGTTGAGTGATGATGAGTGAGGTGACGAGAGTCGGTTTGTTGTTGAGCGGAAGTTGTTATCGGCGGCGCCAAATCGGTGTCTGACCAAATCTCATCTCTGCATCGCCCATCTACCCATCTACAACGCCCAAATTTCATGCAGCCAACCACCTCCATACCGGAGGCTGGAGCAAGCCGCGAGCATGCACCCCCAGCGCAGGCCGAGAGCGCCTACGCCTGGCGCGCCCAACAAGGTCTGCCACCGCGACCCCAAGTCCCGATGGCACCACAACCTCCACCCGGCGTTCACGCCAGGGTGAGGCCAACCCCAGACCGCCAGGCGCCGGCGCAGACACTCCTGGTGTTAGCGGGCCTGCCAGGCTCGGGGAAGAGCACGTTCGCGCATGCGCTCGTCGCTGCGTCCGAAGCGCAGGGATGGGTGGGGCGGAAATGGGTGCGCGCGAGCCAGGATGATTCGCGGTCTGGCCGGCGGCAGGAGGTCGAGGATGATGTGCGGGCTGCGCTTGGGAGGGGGGCGAATGTCGTTGTCGACCGTGTCGACTTCAATCCTCAGTAAGTGCGGCGTGCTCTACGGTCGGTCATATGATCGTCGTGAGGTGGTCTCATCTTCTTCTCCAACAGCGCCTGTTTTACTAGCTCCTCGTACCTTTCCCTCTCCTCTCCATGGTCTCTGACTCCAGACAACGAGCGCACTTCGTCCAACTCGCCATGGAGCGCAACCCACGCCCTCGAATCCACTGCCTGGTCCTCACCGCGTCCGACAAGACTCTCCGCGAGCGCCTCGAAGGTCGGACAGACCATCCCACGCTGCGCGACCCTGGGCAGGCGATGGGCGTTCTCGCCCGCATGCGTCGCGAGTGGGAGGCTCCTCGAGCTGTTGAGGGCTTTGACCGCATCTTGACCTTGCGCGAAAGTGATACTCCTCCAGCATGGAGCGGAGAAGCAGTGCTCAACATCTTGTATCGCCTCGACAACGCCTTCCCTCCCCGCGGACATTCCCACATCCATCGCGGCGGCCACGGCTTTGGCCATCACATGCGCGGCCGCGGCGCGCCAGCCTTCGGCATGCATGGCACCTACGCCGCCCGCGGACGCGGCTACGCACCGCGAGGTGCTATGAGGGGCGCCGCGCCGATGCACCCTAGTGCTTACGGCGCACGGCCGTGGGTCCCCCAGCCATCTCGAGATGCGGCCCCAGCACCATTATGAACCGGTTGACAATGGCTGTTGTGTTGTGCACTCCACCCACCCTGCAATAACCGGTGCGAGCGGATCATCATCCCCTGGCGAAGGGGAAGCAGGCGTGCACTTCCTGACAACACTTCTTGTCAATCCGTCATCATACTGTCTGCTACTCGTCTCTTCATGTCGTCACTATGAGGACTCTATTGGCGCAACTTGCGGCCAAAGTCTGGGAGGCGCTCAAACCGCCCCAGCCCGAGTACGGCTACTTCATGCCCGACGACCAAAGCGAGGCTATCCGCAGTTGGTGCAAGGTCAGTTGTCCTCGTCGTCCCTCTCGGCTCATTGGCTAATCTGCAGGACGTTGCTGCTAGTGTACTCCTCGATCCGAACGCCCGCGATCCCTCTGAGCCACCGCGAGTACGGGACAAGCGCAAGCCCAAGTTGTCCAAGCCCCATTCCCAAGAGCGCAGTACCACCGACGACCGAACCGGAGGCAAAGGCGTCGTTTGTACGCGCTGAGCATTACCCCACGTCCCATTGTTGTCGCATCAGAAGACCAATACCCGCGGCACGCAGTGCTTATGCATGCGTGTTGTTGACACGCACTGGGTGGACCCATCCCGCAGCTCCGCTGTGCCTGCGACCGCCCCCTCGGCTCCCAACCGGGGATGACCTGGCGCGCACTGACCTCTGGGTAAAGCCAAGGGAGCCGGGCCGCGGCGCCGCCAAGTAACGAGGGTTCACGAAACGGGGCTGTCGTAGGGTAGTGGCGGAGACCGTGGCGGTTCTATTGTCGGTGGCCAAAGCTCATGTGGCGTCGTGTGGAGGTGGGTGCGGAGAAGACAACGGTATGTGGACAACCCGACATCGATGTCGCTATTGTCCTTCACAACATTTCATCATCCACCTCCAACAGCATGAGTCGCCGCCCCAATGCCCACAGATATACGGAAAGCACGGCAAGCATTGTCGCCGCCGCGAACCAGACCCTCGAGGGGGCAACATCACGCCCGGGCGCCTCCCGTTCGACTTCCGATAGCGTTCTGGACTCCGGAGCTGGACAAGACAGGCGACAGACAGCACGGGTGAATCGCCGCTCAGGTGGAGTCTTCATGTACGGCAGCGGCACCCCGGCGCCCGACATGCTCGACCATCGCGCAACATGGGCAGGTAACGAACACGACGACCGGCACGCCTGGCAGCAGGGATACACCTTTGTTCGCTCCTCGGCAGCGGAATCGGCGGCGCAGGCGCGGGCCGACCAGAGTTCCAACCGCTTCAACGGCAGGAGCGGGCAGAGTAGAAGCCGCCTCCTTGGCAGCGTCAATGGAACACGTGAGCTAGCCGATGCTCCGATGACAGACCACTCCACCCGGCGCTCAAGCCAGCGTCACTCACCCACTGCGAGTCCTGTAAGTCACCCTCACTGTCCACAGCTGACGCCAGATCCCTCTCCCGTTCGGGCACGGTATCGTGTTTACCATCGAAGCCTTCATGGACGAAGCGCCCGAGCCCACACGTTCTTCTTCAAGCCTCTCCGCAACCTCGGGCCCCGTCCAACCGACGACACCGAGCGAGTACCAGCTACCCGCCTTTGGAACGTTCGGTGCCATCGACGCGTTCAAGAGCGGGCTCTTCGGCAGTCAAGAGGCTGTTAGAGCAACGCCCTCTGCCAGCGCGACCGCTAGCACTGCCATCCCCACAGACAGCCCTCCGGCCTCTACAACGCCTACGCCAACAGCCACGACGTTCGCCGAATCGCAGCATAGGTCACTCACCAACGAGCTGCGCCGACTGGGTCCCAGCGTTCAGCACGAACTCGCCCAGAGCGTGGTGAACGCCCACGCGCACACCACGGCCATGCTCGAGCGAAACCAGGAGATGTTGACCCTCCTCGGCCGCCTCCGCAAGAGGCAGGGAATACCAAGCTTCCACCACCCCCAGCCTCCAGATCTCCCTCCTCCACCTCCCCCTAAATCACCATCCTCGCTGCCGGCAACGTATGTCCCAAGCAAACAGCGACCCTCGTCTATCCGCTCGATATCCTCCGTCGCTAGCGTGGGGCGCGTAGCCTCGGTCCGCACCATCCGCAATATGATCCACCAGAGCACGCTGTCGCGCCGAACAACCATGCTGTCCGTCTCCATGACCGCACCGACATCGGAAGATGAGCACGAGGAGGAGGATCCAAGGCAGGACGTGCATGTTCCTGGGGCACAGCAGGACGCAAGCCACCTCCCCTCGCAGCCTCTGCAACGTGGTTTATCAGAGGAACGTGCCCTCGGCTCGTTCCTCAAGCTGATCGAGCGACGCGGCATCACCCAGCCCGAGATCGATGCTCTGCGGCGGCACCTGCCCACCTCGTCTGCCAGCCCCAACGGCTTCAACGCCCATGGCGTCGGAGCCGGGGGTCGGCAAGCACTGCGCCGGACAATGACCTATCGCGCAAACACGAAACGGCGCTCCAAGAAGAAGAAGCGGTCTAAGCGCGACAAAGAGCGCGACAAGGACAAAGATCGGGCCGTAGGCTCAGGTGCACCGGGAAGCAGCGCGGGCCGCAATCTCAGTCCTAGTCCGCTGCCGTCCTCGTCGTCGTCTGTTATCTCGGGTTCTGTCGTCTCTGACTCCGACGCCGAGCGGTGGGACGGCGGGTGGGAGGACGTGAACACCCAGGGCGAGGATATGGGATATCTCACTGAGATCATGGATGTTGCCGCGTGGTATAACCTGCACCACGAGGAGGTGTAGCACGTCGGCCCCTGGGCCAAAGGAGGGCGGGGCCGGGTCAGAAGGACTGGTGGAAGAAGCGTGATGGCTGGCGTTGTGGAGGCATATGTTGTTTGTGATCTGAGGCGTTGGCTGCTTGGCATCACTGGCTTGATCCAGAGTGAGTTCGGTTGGCGTAGGCGTGTTTCGCGATGTACATGTTGTTTGCTGCTCCCACCAAACCCCAATCTGCGACGTGTGAATAACTGACAGCAGACTGCCAAGCATGGATACATGCAGCCGATATCTTCAGTCACTGTAGCCAAAGGCGAACTAACGACCGCCTCGCTCGCCCCCCTACGCACACCATTGTCCTCGAGGGTCATACTGCGCATTCGCCTTGCTGCAAGTTGGCTCCCACTTTTGCACCTAGACACCGAGTGATGAAGCTGTGCAATACACCCCTCCCCTCTCCGATCTCGCAGGTAGCGACGCCTTGCCAAGGTTCCATCAGGCTCGGTCGCTTCTCACCATCACTCGCTGTTTCGCGCTCGCACCCACCAACGCCATCACCAGTCATTAATGGGGTACATATCAAGACAATGTCTGTTGGCCAACAGCACGTTTCGCCAGCCCACAAACTCAACCCTCGACGTTCGGATACAAGCCAAACGCGCGAGCCCTCCCTCCCACCAGCCATCGCACAGACTTCCGTTCTCCGGTCCTTCTTCTCAAGCAGCTCGCCATGCCCGTCGTCATCGACACCGTCAAGCACGTCGTGCGTCCCTTCCGTATCTTAACCTGACAACAGCTCGTGGGCGGCTTCAAGGCTTTCCTCGGTGCCCTTAGTCAAGGTGCGTACTCTCCTTGACCATGGCGGCTACTCGTGCTCACTCGCACTGACCACTCAGAAAAGCGCACCCTCCAACAAGCCAACGCCGCGCTGCACACGCGCATAGCCCACCTCGACCTCGAGCTCGAGAAGGCGCGCGCCGAGGTCGCCCGCCTGCGCGCCTTCATCATGAAGAAGGAGGCCGAGCTGCGGCACGCCGAGAACGAGATAGCGTGCGCGGCGGCCAAAGAGGGAGCCGCGCGAGCCCAGGCCCGGTTCGCGGGGGTTCATGCGGCTACCACAGAGCGAGCCGCGAGCGCCCAGGCCCAGCTCCAGCTGGTTCGCGCGAAAGAGGCGGCGATGAACACTGAGATGAAGGTCCAGGCTGCGAAGGCGGAGGCAGAGGCGGAGGTGAAGGAGGCGAAGGAGTGGATGCAGGCGGCGGAGGGGAAGGCGGAGGAGACAGTGCGGGAGGCGAAGGAGGCGGGCGCGAGGCGTGAGGCGGAGATCGCGGCACTGAAGCTGGAGGTGCTGGTCCTGCGGCAGGAGGTGGAGGAGCTGCGTTCGGGGGCGGGTGGTGGGCAGCGTACACAGGAGGGAGGCGAGGTAGCTGCTGGGTCAAAGGAGGCTTAACAGGTAGTCTGGATCTGAGCTTTGCATCTAGAGCGATTGAGGAGAGGAGATGTAAGGATGTTGTGTATAGCTGACAAGGGCCCTATGATGCTTGATGTGACTGTGTTTATCCATCACAGTGCCACGGCGTGTGTTTGGCAGACCATAACAACGTGTTGCCATTCGCTTCGCCCCTCGCCACCTACTGCCTCGAAGTCTTAAAGGTGCGAGTACTTGTCTCTCCCCCGTTCAATCGCACACTCATCAACTCCCTCCAACATGCACTCGCCAACTCCATCCAGCATGGACTCACCCACTCCCTCCAGTACTCACCTGCCCCGGCGAACCCCATCTCGGCAGGACATGAAGGTAGGTTTCCTATCTGTCCCTCATCCCTCCGCCCTCCCCTCCCCAACACCTCTCATACTCATGACCATTAATGCCCAGATCATGGAGCTCTCAGCCTCCCTCACGCGCGCCCGACAGCGCGAACAAACCCTCGCCCTCCAGCTCCAGTCCGCACGCACCTGCAACCAATCCCTCCTGTCCGACCTCATCACCGTCACCGAGCGGGAGGAGGCGCTCCGCACCCGCGTCCAGGACATCGAAGGCCGTGTGCTCAACGCAGAGCTCGACGCCGCCGTCTACCAGAGCCAACTGGCGCGTGCAGTCGAGCACAATGGCCACCTAACCTCCCTCCTTGGCGCGGGGGCCCGCGTCGTCGAGAGATTGGACAGGCAGCACATCTTCGAGCTGGGGCTCGTCGAGGCTGGCGTTGCCGTTGGGACGGTGGTGGGGGCGCGGCAGGGGTGGGTCGAGGAGGAGAAGACGCGGTTTGTGGGCGAATGTCGGGAGGTCCTGGGAGATGAGGGGCGGGAGGTCTTGCTTGCGTACGACCCACACGTCCCCACTTGGTGTGCTGAGAGCTTCGCTGGCCCACCAACCAAGACGAGCGGCTCGAACCCCGCCATCCTCCTGCCTCCTTCCTCGGCACTTCCGACCCCGACTGTCGAGGCGAAGACAAGCCATGGCCAGAAGAGGCGCAAGCACAGTCGCAAGCCCACAGATTACGATGCCGCCTTATGCCAACTCATAGGAGCCGAGGCGGCGCGCGAGTTCATCATCCCACCCTATCCCGACTCCAGGAACCGCAACACGTGACACCTTCCGACTGTCGCCTTGAACGTTCACGCTTTCCTCTTGTATGTGACATATGTTGTCTATGCTGTGTAATTGTCTCAATATGAGTTGGGTCAGAACAACTTAGTTACCACTGCTGGTCAAATCCGTTGCCAGCCCGTTCCGAACGTTGCCTCCCCCGCGTGTGGACCACTGTCATCGTTGTAGTCTCCTCGCAGTAACTTACAAATATCGGCATCCACGTCACATACTTCGACCAACGCGAGCTACGCGCTCGACGGATCCGATACTGATCAAATGACCGTGCGCATCGGAGTCGTACCGAGCCGAACCGAATGAAAGGCCCGCTAACGAATGCGAGCGCTCACCAGGTCTCTTTTAGCCGCCTCCAGAATACCGGATAAAACCCGGAAGGCGTACCTCCCAACCATACCTCCGTCCACAGTCAGCAATTCGCGGACAATCAAGCTGTGCACGTGTCCTGCGACGTGTACAGCATACCTGGATGAGCAAGCAGAAGGTTCCAAGAAAGTCGCCGATGCAGCCAAACTGAGGTTGGCGCCGTACTCGTAACGACGCCAGAAACTCTGAGCGGAGGCGGAACCAAACAAGAGCGGAGATGTATGACGCGGGGGCTGCTCAATCGGCTCATTTGACAACTCGCACTCGGCATCTCGCCGACTTCTGCTTCTCTCATCTTCATCTTGCCAGCGCATCCACTTCCTTCTTCCGACCCCAACACCCACTTGAGTTAACTGATGCGAGCCCCGCCTACATACACATAGATAGAGTCTCCATGTCGCTGCGCTATAGCGGCGAGAGCGCCAGCAGCGCAGCCAAGCGTAAGCGAGTGACGGTGAGCAGTTTGGAAGCCATGTCCATGGCTGACAGCAGCGCGCCTGTGATAAGTGTCACAGGAACGGATCCAAATGCTCGCGCAATGATGACGACGAGCGTTGTGTTCGCTGTGTCGAACTCGGCATTCCCTGTACCTTCGACCGGCCGGTCAAGCGCCGTGGTGTGAGTTAGCTCCCATGTTGGCAGCCATGAGCTGACAAGCAGCCACCAGCACGCCGAACACGCGTCGATGACGGCGAGTCACCAGCACCTAGTGTCTCCGACATCAAGCCGTCATCCCTATTGAGACCACGCGGATCACAGGGCTCGATGCGCGACTCGCGCTTGGCAGACAGTACGCCGACGAGCCGAGAGCAGATGAGCGTGACGTCGGCAGGATCAACACCGCTCCTCGAGGCGTCAGCTTCGTTCTGGCACTACGACGACATCCTCGATGCCGCCACTGTCCAAGCACTGGCTGATATCTTCTATACTACTGCCTATCCACTGTGAGATTTCGTGAGATTGGTACGCAAGCTGACTGCAGACGGCCCTTCCTTCACTGGCCGACATGGATGTCCGAGCTGCGGGCAGAGCGATATCGGTCAAACTGGGGAGTCTTCATCGTGACGATGGCAATGTGTGCCCTATCCGCTGGCAAGCTCGCCGATGGCGGCGTGCAGGGAGCAGCACCCACGCTCAAGGCCCGGGCCACCACCCTTGCGTCGGAATGCTACCATGCTGCGGTGCAAGCGGTTCGTCGTGACGACGACTTTGACTTGGGTGATGGGACCGATCTCGTTCCTTTGCTCAAGGCTCGAGCCATTCTCTCGTCCACCTGCTTGCAGGCTGGCAATCTTAACGCCGCCCTCGCACATAACGGCGAGTACTCGATTCTCTCAGCATTAGCAGGCTTCCACGACGAGGCCAACTGGCCTTCTGATCTGACCGAGATTCAGCGGCAGGAGCGCCGAAGGCTTGTGAGTACATCGGATAGGTCGTTACTGTGGCTAATGGAAGTTTTGGTTCGCGTACCAGGCAGACCACTACACCTCGACAGCCTTCGGGCTTGTCCCGCGACACCGCGAGGCACGCGCAAATGTCCAGTACCCCGCTGAGGTCGATGACGATGACCTGTGCGAGGAAGCGCCCAGTCCGAGTCAGCACGTCTCATTCCTGCGCGGCTTCAACGTGTGCACAGATCTGTATCGCATCCTCGAACATGTATACGACAAGCTGCGCGCCGATCCAGGAGACGAAGATGAGAGTCGGCCTGGACAGGCAGTGACGGCGTTCCTCTCCCGTGCGCACAAGGTCAACACGCACGAGACGCTGCAAATGGTCAAGCGGCTCCTCGAAGGCCTCCCGCCGGAACTGAAGCGCGTAGCGCCAATGACTGGGGACCCGAGAGCAGATGCACTAGGCTTTACTGGTACGCGCCCCGCCATTCTGTCAACAGCTGACCTCAGCCATGAATATCATGATCACGGCACAGACTCTCAAGATGCTCCTCGCCCTCAGCGACGGCTCGAGCGTGCATCAGCGCTGCGCAATCGCGAGCGAGCTGCTTGACGAGCTCTCTACCTTGCCAACGGTGTACCTGCAAGCGTCCAGCCTGACCACTGTGAGTCCTACACCGTCTATTTGGATCGGCTGACACCTACTAGCTTCAACACGTCGCTCATATCGGCCACTTGCTTTCCGACATCATCGACGGTCCTCTTCCGACCTGGACTTATCTTCAAGTGCGCAACATCTTACTCGTGCTCTCCGAGTTTATCTCGAAGCTCGAGGCGTTGCGGGTGTCCTCGCCTGATCTTGCCACGAAGTTGCGTGAGCAGATCGTGCGGATCGACGAGACCATGAATCAGAGTGCAGGCAACGGAGGTGCTCTGCCTGGGCTGGGTCAAAGTCTCATGCGAGCTCTCCCGCTATCTGCTCCAGCAAATCATCACTCCGCTATGCCAAACGAGGCGACCTCCAAGATGGAGGACACTCATCGTCACGAGGCTGAAACAGCTGCGCCGCCGCAGCAACCCCCATCGTTCAACCATCTCCATTCCCAAGCGCTCCCCACAGAAGAGGCGAACATGATCTCCCTCGATGATGCCCTCGGACAAAGCCAGCCTTCCGCGGGCCAGCCGCCAGCTCAGCCGGGTGTCGATGAGCCGATGCCACCGCACGATGCCCTGTCTGCTTTGCAGCTTAACCCTCCCCAGCCCTCATCATCGTTCAGTCCATTAGGATTCGCGGCGCAGCAAGGCATGTTCGATTTTGGTATGGGCATGCCGCCCATGGACGACGCGCTCATCGGCGAGTTCCTTCGCTTCTGGCCGGCTCACGGCGCCTTGGGCGAGACCGTGCCAGAGGGCATGAGTGCACCGCATGGTATGTGATTTAGGCATCTTCGAACTTCAAGAACGCAAGGCAGCATTTTATTCTTCTCTATAATATCACTTCAAGTCTACAAGATCTCACATCAATCTGCCTAACCGGCCGTCTTACTCAGCCTCATAATATCCGCGATGCGAGGACATGCCCGACATCTTGTGCCGCAGCTCGCAATTCGACGGCATGGCTCGCAGTGTCTGGTATCCGCCATCTGGTCGGCCAGCCGCCATCGGATTGCGGTCGAAGCTCGGGTGCGTACGAAGTCCTGTTGTCGTCGGGATGAACTCGTATCCGGCTTGAGCGCGAAGATGGGGCGTCGACCTGGTGCGGGCCATCGACTTGGGCTTGCCGAAGAGGAACGTCGCCAGACGACCGCGCGAGGGCCGACGCATGAGCGCGGGATGGTATGGGTAGTTCGGTCCTGAAGGCTCGCGAGGCTCATACCCGAAATCACGGCCGCGGGTATCGTAGGCGGCATCGTGTTCGCGGGGTGCATTGCTGTACTCGTGCTCCAGCTGTGCCAGCTCCGCGTATCCGCGCTGAGCGCCCATGCTTCGATACTTGCCCGGCCAGTCATCGTTCAGGTCAAGGTGTCCATCTGATACCTCCGAGCGGCGAAGACACCGACATCCGACTGGATGCTCCGGCACGCCGCACTGAGCGTCGACGCTGTCTGTGCGCAGCATACGTGGGCGAGCACTGTCAATATTGGCGCCGACAGTCTTGTGCCGAGCCCGATCCGCGCGACCTTCTTGACGGAGCGGAAGGTCCTCGTCGTCACGTGTCTTGGACTTGGCTGTTGTCTTACTGCTCCGACCAGTACGCTCGCCGCCTGACTGTGGAGTCAACCTGTCGTACTCTGCGAGTGCCGCCCGCATCGCCTCCGCTCGACGGGCTCCCCACCTGGCCAGCGCGTCGGGATCATTCGTGATGTCGTGCAGAGCCTCTTGCCGATCGGTGGACACCGTGGAAGAAGGCGGCGGCTCAGCAGGCGATGCGGGACGCCGGAACGAGCGCGTGGACTTCTGTCGGCTCACGCTCTTCGTCTCAGGCTTGGAAGCCTTTACAGACTGCTTGCGCTCGCGTCCACGTTCGCCCTTAGACTCACGCGTTTCGCCCTTGCGCGACACATACCCATACGCAGCGCGCTCATTGTCGAGCTGCTCGTCCACAGTTGGCACCGCCTTGCGCCATGTGCTGATCGGGTCGTCTTTGTCGCGCGAGGACGACACCTTCGGCTTGACCGGCGGTCGAGGCGCACCCGTCGCATACGCCTTAGGGGGCTGTAGGGCTGACTGTTGTTGAGCGTAGTGAGGCTGGGCATACCCGCCATGGTGGTAAGGAGCGGGTGCCGTAGGAATCGGATTCGTCATGGGAACGGGCATGACGAGCGGGACGGCGACAGGCATGACGGCGGTCATCGGGGAGAAGACGGGCATAGTCGGCCCGTGAGGCATGGACGAGGCGGGGCTGTGGATGGACGAGGGAGGATGGAGGTATGGTTGTTGTGGCGGAGGCGGTGGTCCCGGCGGCGGTCCGTTGAGGCCGTGCTGAGCCGCGAAGGCGGCGAAGTGGTGCGCAGGAGTGGGGTAGGGATGGTGCGTCCAGTCGCCAGGCATGGCGATAGAGCTGCTGTGGGCGACTGTGGATGAGTGTTGTATGTATTTTTGAGGTTGGCGGTGAGGGAGAGTCAACGGTAGCGACGATCACCCCCTGGCGGGGAGAACTTTGGGAGGCGGGGCGAAAGAAGAGATGTAACTGACATTGCGCGGCGACGTTATATACGCTCCAGCCACCTCAGCGACTACGACGTGGATGGAGTCAGCCTTCACGATCCGCTCAGTGCTCATTGTTGTTGATGAACTTGGCAGACTGAGCGATAAACAATGGAGCTCGTGGTGATGGCATTTCGTGGCGGTTTCGGAGGTAAACAACGTCTACCCGTCCTCACAAACATTATTGCCCCTCTCTCCCAACTCATTTCTGCGCCGACCGGCTCTCAGGTCTTCTCACTAAACACAGCTCAACACGCTGATAGAAGAGGTGATGCATGTTGTTTGAACTAAACTCTGAATTGCGACTTCATTCGGCATTGTATGCCGACTACTACGGAATGCTGCTGAATGGGAATGCGATGAAAAGTGTAGGAGCGGTGGATACTGCGAACATGTGTTGGGAGCGAGTGTCTCGTCTGAGAGGTACGCGTTTAATGCGCCAGCGACCAGCGCAAAGCCTGCCATCAGCCCTCCCCCTCAAAGGCACTCCCTCCTTCCAGCTTGCACTCACGGCTCAGCCCACTCTAGTCGTCATCCTCATCCTCCTCGAAGGGCGGACAACTAACTGGCTCCTCCTCATTCTTCTGCTTCGCCAGCACGAGCTCCCCGCAGCGTGAGTTGGAGCGGGTATACCATCCGTGAGTGTTCGGCTTGCGCGGCGCGTCCGCAGGCGGGGACGGTGGGGAGGTGAAGACGTGTGCGGAGGCGGGCTTAGAGGGGAGTGTGGCGGCCATATTGTACAGTAGGTATTGGGTGCTGAGTAGATATTACTCGGTGTAAGTGAAGCAAAACGACAGCTGGCGAATTGGATTGAGACGGAGAGGGGGCTTATATACTGTTTCTGGGACGTGAAGAGAAGACATTATGTGCTCGCTGAAGATACTGGTAGGTGCGCGAGTGCGAGGGGGATGCTCGTCGCGAGAGCATGCAGTGGCTACATGGGAACGACGGGTGTTTGGTCACAGAGTGCCACACGTGTGCATTGCGTTTGTTTGTGGCCGCGGACCCGACACACACCGCAAAAGTCAGTCGCCCTCTCTCTCGCAATGACAGGTTCCGGACAACGGTATACAGATTATCAGAGCTTTTCAAGAGATCTTGAGGCGAGCGGGCTGGGAGGCGATGTGGGTGTAGAATGGCTGTGGCAGAGAATCTGGTGGTGAACTGGTAACAGTAACATCCGCATATGGACAGTTTCGCGGGGACAGGGACGCAGACACAGCTTCCAACACTACAGGCACTCCCCAACGGCTGGCGCTTACAGGAGCGTGCAGGTCCCGAGTATATTAGTTGCTAAGAATGGGATAATTCCTATCGACCCACACTAGAGATTCATTGTTTATCCGCCACGAAGGATGTCGTCCGTTCTGTTCAAGTGTGCTCACCCCAATCCTCATCGGTTGGGACCCCATTCCCCAATGGGATTATCTGCCTCGTACGCATCCTCGGTCTTCCCAGAACAGACAGGCCTGAGCGTGGGAGTCCGCAACAGAAGAGGGGCCACGCCCTAAAGTTGCACTGTTGTTCTTGATCCCGCCACACGTCCTAGGCACCATGCACTGTTGGGAAGCAGGAAGGGAGTGTAATATCTGTAGGTCGCTACCGAGGGCTCCAGTACGTGTCATGCACTCGAACTATACAACAGAGTTCAATGATACGAGAGCCAGCCATTGTTACATGGCTCCGTGGCTGGGAGACTGGCGGGTGGGTATAAGTATTGTCGGCCACCCATACTATCAGCGAATCACAAGGCATTGTGGCGGAGTGGTTAACGCGGTTGACTAGAATCGAGTATTCTAATATCAACTTCCTTCGGGAGCGCATGTTCGAATCATGTCAATGTCGAAATCTTTTTGATGTCCTTTTCCATCCATCAGGATGCTTTAGTTTTTGGTATGGATTTGTAGCCCTCCTGCCTCTGGGGAATGCGATGGGGCTTGAAATGTTGCGGTAGAGACAGATGACGGCTGCTGGCAGCTGGTCGAAGTGCACTGTCGATTTCTTTTTGCTAGGTTGTTTTGTCGGTACATAATAGAGTTTCGTTAATTTCATTACCATGGGCTTAGACGGCATTAGAACTGCATCGTAATTCATCCATGCTAGCAAGCATCTGCTCACCTCACTGACCTTCCAGGCCGCCTTGCGGCCCCCTCAACATAAAACTGAACGTATACGAACCCCACGTCCCACCCCCTGGTCTCGGCTTACTCGCATATTCGTCCAGATCCACCGTGAGGGCGTTCACGACGCGATACCCCGCCTTCTGGAACGCGCGGACGCCTCCGGGCTGATCAGACAAGTGCACCCAGCTCTGGGCGGCATGCTCATCCGCGATATCGGCAGCGGCGGTGATGAGGGCGCTGGCTCCACCCCTCCCTTGCGCGGATGGGTGCACCGCAATTCCGGTGCAGAAGAGGGTGTGCGTATCCGGCCTGTTGGCGCGCTCCATCATGGCGCACAGGTGTCCGCTCGTCTTAGCCTGGAGCCGCTCGAGCGGGATCTGGGAAGCGAGAATAGCAGGAGGCGGGACTGGCGCCTCGAGCGGCGTTGAGTCAGTCCGCGGCTGCGATCAGTACCGCGGAAGCTTCGTCCTGCAAGACTTACCGCGACGTCCTTGCCGAAGTTCCACTCCCGCCAACTACTATACCCCACCATCCGCCCCTCGCCGTCCACAGCTTTGAACATGTGCACCCCCGGCCGGCCCCATGCGGCCTCGACCGACTCGCGCGGCTCCAGCTCGGCGGCAAGGTCGGTCGTGCCCTTCTCGTGCATCTTCATGCGCGTATGCCTGTCGTCCACGAAGGCTGCTGCGCCGATTGCGATGAGCGCCGGGATGTCGGCGCGCTCGAGGGGGAGGACGGTGTATGCCGGGCGGTCCATAGCAAAACGGCTTGCTCGTAGATGCGATAATGGGTACATATGCACGGGGATGCGCATCGCGGCAAGACTGTCGCTGTGGGTACGGTAATGGCCGCTAGCACGGCGATGACGTCGTGGTGGAGGTCGTCCACCCCGATCGTGCCTTTGTCGCGGCTGATCTTCCACCCAACAACATCTACCCACATCTAGCACCCACCGCTCAGAAACGCGATGGGTAACGCTCTCGCGAGCGACAAAAGAGAGCGAGAGGCAAAAGAACAAGCTAGACTGGACGAGTTAGGAATCGAACCAAAGACCTTTCCAAATCGACGATGCGAATGGAACGCTCTACCAACTGAGCTACTGTACACGCCCTGTGCTTGTCGGAAGTAGCGCCTCCGCGCCGCGGAAGGCAGCGGCAGGGATAGTCGCCAGGAGGAGTGGTCTCGTCAGGTGTGGTGGCGAGCGAAGGCATGAGGGGCTGTAGCAGGTGTACAACAGATGCTTTGCTACTCTTGGATCTACATGGTCATGAACTCGTTGCTGGCTGAACCTTCTTGGCCTCACGCAGCTCCCCCTCCAGCCGCTCGATCTCGGCGTCCATCCGTTCCATCTCCTCCAGCATCTCCCCGCGCTCTTCCTCCCAAGTCTTCTGTTCAAGACGCAGTTGTTGCAGCTCGGACGGATGAGCGCTGCAATCGCACATGGGGCGGCAGGGGCAACTTGCACCGGAGTTGTGAGCATGTGGGCTGGGGGCTTTCGGCATAAACTGCCCCTCGACGATTTTGCTGCCAGCCACACCAGTATGGGCCACCTCGGCGTTCTGCGCATGCTCGGGTGTTGGAGACGGCGCCCGTGACGGAGCAGTTATGAACAACTGCACATCAGAATCAGTCTGGGAGGGCGCCATCTGCCAAGGGAGTGACGAACCTGGGGAATGTCGAAGCGGTGCGCGTGTGTATAATGGACCTGGAGTTAGTGTCACGAGGCGGATTAGACACACCTCCGGGCGGGGGCGGGTAGATGTGATGGGGACGGGGATGCGAGTGGGCGCAACCTTTTCGGGAAGGGGGAGTGGGAGTGCGTCCAGCCGAAGGGGTCGGGCGGTGCGTCGGAGCCGTGGCCGCGTGGCCGCGGTGGGTGGGGCGGGACGACACATAAGGACGACGGCGGCGACGGCGGCGACAGAGGTGTGGAGGGGGTAGTGCTCAGTGACCCCTCGGTGTCCGAGCTCGAACTGTGACTGGAGCTCGGCGACGAGCTATTGCTCGAGTCGGAGAATCGGCGCACGACGAATGGGTTGTCGGTGGGCACGCACGGGCCCTGGGGCGGGAATAGGATGCGCTTGGTTGGCTGGGGCGGTTCGGGGCTTGGGTCGTGGCGTGGGATGGGGGAAGTGTACGGCATGCGGTTGGTCTCGTGCCGAACTTGGGCGTGGAAGGGGGCATGGGGGTGGTTTTCGGAGGGAGGTGGCATGAGAGGGGCGGCTTCGAGAAGGGGCATGGTCGTGTGCCACTTCTTGGCTGCTGTTCGCTCCGATATGGGGTAGGGGCTGGCGTCGGTGTGGAATGAAGAAGTGGAGGAGTGGGCCGTCGGGGTGGGAGGCGAGTCGGAACGGAGGGTGGTGCTCGTTCCTCCCATGGTCGCAGACTGGGAATGCGGGACTGGGGATATGGGAGTGGGAAGATGTATGCGATGGTGGTGATGCTTTTGGTGCTTGGCGTCATGGTGCGAAGGTGGTGACGGGCGGTGCACTGACGCAAGTTTCGTCTGCATCTTGGATTGGTGCGATGTATGATGGTGGGTATGGTGGCGGCCGTGCGTCCGGTGTGATCGCACAGAATGTTGAGTGAGGCTGCGGGGGTGCGAGGAGTGTGGATTGATACGTGTAGGCTGGTTTTGGCTTGGCGATGTTTGCGATCGCGATGGGAGCTAGCAGCGAAGCGCACGGTGCGGAACAGATTCGAGGCCAGCTCCCGCCTCTTTGCCAGTATCCCCCTCATCCCGCGACAGACTTGGGCGCGTATCCGCGTCCACGAGGGCGAGGAGACGGTCCATCTCCGCGGCCCAGGCGCTATCGCGCGCGACGGCGTGCTCGGCCGCACTGGGGCGGTAGAAGGCGCGCTCGATCCAGCTGGAGCGCCGTGAGGGCGGGGCGGTGGGCGGGGCGGACGAGGGTGGGGAGGTGGTGTGCGAGCTTGTCGGTGAGCCCGGTGAGCCGGAGGCTGAGAATTGGCGGGTGGGGGCTCTGGCCAAGTTCATGGTGGGGTTGTGGCGCTGGAGTTCGAGTGGTGGTCGAGTAGTGGAGTGGGCTTCGTATTGGAGCTCGGTGGGCAAGGTGGGGCTTGGAGCTCAAGGTTGGAGCTATGAGATGTACTGTAAGTACGATATCGATAATGAGTCGAGGACGGCGAGAAGCTCGACCGCGCGAAGGCTTGGGCGCTTATGACTTCTCGGGGCGGCTTCTGCGTGGGAGAGGTGACGAGCTCGCGAAGTAATGTTGGGAATGGTCGGTTTGTTTACCACTTCCTGTCATTGTTTATTGTCGTGCCATTGATGAGCAGAGGGCACGATGATCAGCTTCGTCACTGCTTACGTGCGTTACGGTGGCGAGGTCATCGGGTTGCAAGTATTAGCCACTACTGGGCGTAAGGCACTTGGTGACGTGAGAGGCAGGGGCATGCTACGGGCACGACACAGCTGTGAGGTATGCGCAAACAATGCATCTCATTAGAGCGCCGGAGGTGTAAATTATACCGGTATGAGGCGGGGACATGGGACTCGGACAGTTCGGAATGCAAGCGACAGGAGGATCGTATCATGGCGGAGAAGAAGGATGGAAATGTCGAATTGTCAGAAGGCGAATGGGAATGGCCGGAGGCGAAAGGAACGAGTTTGCCGCTTGTAGTCTCTCCGAAGGCAGCTTGCTCAGTTTAGGCCTTGGAAGCATCGGCAGCGGGCGCAGCCATGACTGGCTCGGAGGGTGACGAAGCGGGCGTGTCCTTGACGTCGTGCTCCGCCTCAGGGGCGGCGGCAGTGGCAGTGGACTGGAACGCCAACGGCTCATTAGCCGAGTCTGGCGTCAGTTTGAGCAGACGATCGGAGGTCACTGGACTTACGATAGAGAGAACTGATACGTTTGGGAAGGTCGGCCTTGACATCCACAGGAACCTAAACGTCAGCCAAGGCGCTCCTCAAATGTCTGCGGACATACCTCCGACGGCTGCGCCTGTTCGAGGACCCTCTCAGTGGCAATGTCCGACGCCACTGCCTCACCACAAGCGACATCAACCTGGGCAACTGCGACGGCGTCGCGCTTGCGCGCCGAACAGGTCGGGCACTCTGTGGGTTGAACTGTAGCTACAGGCTCATCCTTGTTCTTGCCGTTGGGCCGAAGCTGTGACCACACGCGGTTGACCATGCTGCTCTTGCGGTCACCGGCCTTACCCTCGGTAGCGGTAGCCTCGGATGCTGCAGGAACACTTGCCTCCGGAAGAGCAGCCTGAGGAGGCAGCGTTGACGACTCGGGCTGAGCGGAAAGCTCCTCGGTGGAAGCAGCCTCAGGCTTTGCTGAAGCCTTGCGTTGAACCGAGAAGATGCGAGAGAGACTCTTCTTGGCGGGGGACGAGGGCTGTCCGCCGACCTGGGAGTCGTTGTTCTTGGCGTCTGTCTCGCTGGTGGCGGGATTGACTTGGGTAACAGGCGTGCTGGAGGTCTCTGTGGCGACGGCCGAGTCCTTGCGGAAGAAGAGGCCACGGAAGAACTTCTCGTCCTTGCTGTCGGCCTTGACAGGTGTCGGGCGCTCGCTCTGAGTAGGGACGCTGGCGTCCGCCGGTGCCGTCTCCACTGGAGCCTCCGGTGGAGTGTTGTCCTCAGTCGTCTCGGTGACCTTGTCCTCACTCTTCCTGCGGATGGAAAGCAGACGCTTCCACGCGACGGGTTTGGGCTCCGCACCAGCGTCATCGGCCTCGACCTCAGCAGGAGCTGAGGCCGTTGCAACCTCACGCTTGGGACTCTTGGGCGAGTGAGGCGACACAGCTGTAACCTCAGCCTGACCGGTCGTGGAGGGGTTCTTGCGGCCGAAGTGGACCCAGAAGCCCTTCTTCTCCGGGACGGGGGCGTCGATTATAGTCGGGGGCGTAACATTGGGGTCCTCTGGAGCGGTGACGTACGTGTCAATTGTCTCGGCGACGACTGCCGGAGACTCTGGCTGAGTCGAGGGCTCCTGTTGAGTTGCCGTGGTCGCTGGAGCTTTGTCAGTTGCCTCGGCCACGTGCCCCACTTTCATGGCGCTGGCCATATCACGCGAGAGACGGAAACGCTTCCATCCCTCACGCTTGGACTGCGATGAGGGCTCAGAAGGCTCGCCCTGATCCTGAGGCACGGACTGGACAGCAGGGTCAACTTGTGGCTGGTAGTCGAGCTTGGGCTCGCGATCCTGCTCGACTAAGGAAGGTGTGGCAGAGTTGGCCTCGCGTTTGCGCTTGAGGGAGAACAGGCGAGCGAGTGACTTCTTGTTCTTGTCGCTGGAAAGTGAGATGTCGGCAAGCGTATCCTTGGTCGGGTTGGCGTCGACAGCGTCGGGGGAGGGAGGCGGAGCGGTAACCTTCACTGCAGGGATCATCTCGTCGCCTATGGTAGGAGGCTCGGCGTCCACGACGACGACGTCGCCGTCGGTAGCAGCTTCAGCGTCGGGGACTGGAGCCGGTTCAGCAACAGAGGCCTTCTTCTTGGGCGTGAAGCGAGCAAGGAGCTCCTTCATCTTGATCGTGGCGTCGATGGCGCCCGCTTTGGCCTCCGCGTCATTTGTCTTGTCCACCTGGGCGTTGGCGGGGATGTCCGGGGTGTTGGTCTTGGGCGACGCGATCTTGTCGTCGGCGACGGGGAGGGCTATCTTGTCGTTGACTTCGACGGCGGCCTGCGGGGGCACGTTCTCCCCGCTCTTCTCGACGACACCGCCGGGCTTGGTGAACTTTGTCTTGATGCCCCGACCGTTACCCGCCAGGGGAAGGAGAGCGGATTCTGCGGTTAGTCTGGCTGAGGAATGTAGCTGCGGTAGGGTGGGGAATGGGCGACTACTGGGCGACTCACTCATCATTGTTGGTGAGTTGACCTGGTGAGTGCTTGGTATACAGCGTCCTTGAGAGTCCGGGGTTGGCAGTAGCTGCGGCAGGAGTAGTCGAGAGAGAATGACGGTCAAAGGAGGTATGAGGGGAAGTTTGAGGAGAAGGGATGGGAACAAAGGGAGAGGATGGAGGAGGAAGGAGGATAGGAAGGAAGAGAGAATGAAGGTGAGGTGGCAGAGGAGGAAGGAAGGGAGGTAGAGTAGAGAGGGCGAGGTGGATAATTAGTTCTGATGTGAAGTGGAAAGGACAATGGGAATCCTCACAAACGCGCCTTTTTATGTGTGTGTGTTGTGTGTGTGTATGTGTGCGGTTGTGGGAGGAGACGATAGCCCTCCCGTGGTTCGCGTCCAGTTTCGGACGCGTCTTCATTCCTTTGTCCCATTGTTTGTCTTCGATTAGTCATTCACCATGTAATGGACTGGTCCAGGCTATTGGACTCACCATGGTTGCCTTGAGGATGCGGAGGAGCAAGGGAGCAGCAAGGGCTTGGGGAATGTAGTAGGTGAGGAGGTGGAGCTGGTGCGCACCTCCCGCCCTAGACGCCCTGTCGAAACACCTAGCGTTGAGCACAAGCCCATCCCATAGGCAAGTTGGATATGTCTTCCGCACAGCTACAAGCGGGCACGTCAGTATTCCTGCCGAGCTGCCCACGGCTGGCGAGATCCCAAGTTAGAGATCAGTGCACTTTGGGCCTCGCTAATCCAGTCTCCACGGGTGCTAAGAGGCCACTAGCCTCACTCCTGCCGGCCGACTTGCGAGGCTGCGCGCCCTCTCGCCCTCACGCCCTTCCGTTCCTCGAAGCGTGCGGATGCTCGATACCCTTGGACATGTGAACGGGTCTGGACGCCAACTAACGTCTGCGCAGACGACGATCAAGTGGACGATTGAATTCGTGGGACCCGGCCTGATCACACGGATGGCGAGTGGCGACTCATTAGGTCGAAACTGATGTCTTGCGCGCTGTTTCAGTTGTTGTGGGGATACCTTGGTACATTACCCATGAATGGAGAAAAGAGTACTAATGAACGGCCAACAGCCTAGTCGAATTCCATCTTCCATTCGACCACCAGTCACATCAGGGCGGTTACTCGACGTCATCATCCACCCAACACCTCCACCATCGGTCCCCATTTGCCCATGCTTCATGCTTGTATTGTCGCATGATTACGCGGCAATTGATCAATTGACAAGTGCCTCATATCAGAGACTACGGCAGGCCAGGACGTCTGGACTCTGCATAACGGCTCAACTGCTGGAATGCTTCTGCTATCTTATCTCCTCATTAGGGCAGGCACGACAGGTCGTAATCTCGCAAACGCCAAACATCCAGTCAAAAGGACCAAAATGCATCTACTCTGAACTAAGATCACGCTCTCCCGCTTGACTAAGCCACTGCGTCTTCTGCCACGTCTTCATCTTACTGTAGCTTCGCGCGCTGCCGTTTCACACTCAACCCCTCGCCTCAGCTCCTCCTCCACTTCCGGCCTGCGCCAACACCCCCTCCAAGCTCGTCATGACCTCCCATCACTGCGTATACACGGCATTGTGCGCCTCCACGCGTGCGCGCACAGAATCAACCTCATCCGTGAGGCGGGTATACGCCGTCGCCTCGTCGACATAAGCGCCCAGCAGGCGGATATACTCGCGCATCGCGGCATCGGCGGTGCCGCCCATTCCCAGGCCACTGCTGCCGATACTCCCGCTGCTGCCCGTGCTCGACCCGTCGCTGGAGGGGTAAGAGCTCCCGGTGTGATGGGTCGTGTGATGGAGGCGGAGGGCCTGGGCGAGGAGGGAGCGGCGGCGGATGGCGCTCAGGTCGAAGGCGAGGACGGCGTTGCGGCGGGCTACTACGCGGGCATAGGCTTCTGCGTCGGCGCGGTTCGTCGCTTCCACGAGCTGGTTGAGGCGGTCGCTCTCGGATTCGAGGGCTGCAAGATAGGCTTGTAGGCGACGAGCGGTGGAGTGCACCGTCTGGGCGTTAGGGCTGGAAGACGAGGGAAAGGAGGGTAGCGGTGTTGCGACGAGAGGTGCTTACTTCAAGATTGGTGGACATCGCGAGTGAAAGTGAGGAAAGAGAATGAAATGAGGTGAGATGAGATGTGGAATGAAGTGGGCGAGTCAGTGTTTAGTCCACCTGACGACTGCCATCCGTGGCCAGGCGGCTGCCATCAGTGTGTGTTTACACACCTGCGTTCGGAACCGCCGCAGCCGTTAACACAAACAACTTCCTCTATGCATCCCTCTATGCTCCCGATTCTTCCCTAGCTCACCTAGATGACCCCCTCGGCACCACGCTAGAGCATCCCCTTGGCCTCCATCTCGCGGCCCTCCTCCCACATCGTGCGCCCTGAGCACGCACACACCGTCTTGTCGTTGCCCCACGCGCCCGACGACCGCGCGACAACGCCAGCAAACACGCTGCCGGGCGGGAATGACGGGTGTCCCTCTGCAACGCCCCCGGCAGGCTTCGCGCCCTCCTTCTCGACCACACACGCGCGCCCAATCCACTCCCACAACTCGCCGTCGACCTCCTTGAACAAATCGCCATACCCGTCCTTGTCGAGCTTGACCGCGCCCAGGTCGATGAACGAGCCGCCCGTCGTGGCCGGCGGGTTGACGAGGTTGCCCGTCTTGGAGACGTAGGCGTGGAAGGGCGAGCCAGAGGCGATAGCGGCGGGGGGAAGGCGGACGGTGAGGTCCATGAGGATGGAGCGGGGCGCGATCTGGACGAAGCGCGCGATGCCGAAGACCTTCTGCGTGAACTCGTCGTCCTGGAGGCCGTACAACTCGCGCTTGGCTGTGGGGCCAGCTGTCTCTGCTGTGCTGGGCACGGGAATGGGGGACTCGAGGATGGAGACGGCAGCCTGGGAGGGGAGGTTGGGGTCGACCGAGCTCGCGCCGCGCACGAGGACCTGCCGCTGGGTGCTCTTCAGTGCTGCGAGGAGCTGCGAGGGTGGGGCTGGTGTGAGCGACGGAGCGAGCGGAGCGAGCGAGGAGCACCATGGTAGGGGGAGTGCGGAAACGCTGTGGAACCGTAATGTAGGCACTGCAACGCTAGGCAGCGAGACGCAACGCCAAACGACAAAGGATACTCACTCTTTCCGGTCACCGTCACGCGCTTGTTCTCGAGCTCGATGTCGTATCTGTCAATACCTGCAGTTAGTTGCTGCAAGACCTCAAACTACCCACCAGACAGATCCTGCAGCGCAGTCTTCACAGCACTGACGCACTGGCATTAGCTCGGGACAACCCCACCCAAGCGCTTTCAGCTTACGTTGTTGCAGGTCATGTCGACCGCGAATTCGGTCTGGGCGTCAGCGAGGTCGCCACGGCAGCGCAGTGTGCATACCTTGAACGCATGGCTTGAGAGGACCATGGTGATGAGGTATAGAACCTGAGGTAGTCGTGGAGTTTGGAGATGAAGTGGGAGGATGCAAGGTGCAAGGACGTCCCCGGGTGGAGGTGCTTGCTCATCAAGTGGCGATCCCTAGCCGAATGTTGTCCGACCACCTCCACCTCCTCCACTCCGGTTAATCCATCCTCCCAGCTCAGTGCGCGTCAGTTCACGTGAAACGGCACCATCGCGTGCAATGCTAGGTTCACGCGATTATCTATTCTGCCCGCATAGCGGGTACGCAGGTACGCAATCTTGCATCGGGTTCGCAACTGCCTGCTGCCGCCGTACAGACGTACAGACCGTTGCTCGTCCCACCAACGCTCGTCGGCCATGCTCACTAGGCCATGGCCGAACCAATCATCAACCCCGCATTACGTAATGCCCTAATGAACCTCCACCTGCCGAACGACTCGAATCTGTGATGCCGATAACAACTTCGACGCCCACATCTTGCACTCACCACTTCCCATCTCCCCACCATGCCTCTCCTCCCCTCGCCCACGCGCGTCCTCCCCTCTCTCGCACGTCGCGCCTTCTCGTCGACCCCGCTGACGTGCGCGGCCAAGTCCACACCAAACAAGGAGCACCATGTGCTCGAGTACGCTGCCGACGCCTTCCCCCTAGGCTACGGCGTGGCGGGCGTGCACTGCGGCGTGAAGAAGACGGGCGCGCTCGACCTCGGCATCCTCGCGTCGACGTCTGAGCGGCCGACGTCGGCCGCGGCGTGTCTCACGCGGAACGTCTTCAAGGCCGCCCCCGTGACGGTCAGTACCGAGCTGCTCGCGCGCGGGCAAGGGCGCGCGCGCGGCTTCGTCGTCAACTCGGGCTGCGCGAACGCCGTCACGGGCAAGAAGGGGCTGGCGGACGCGTGGGCCATGTCCAACACCCTCACCGACGCTCTGCCCGCCAGCGCGTCGCCGGCGGAGGGCGCCGGATCGCTCGTCATGTCCACAGGTGTGATCGGGCAGCACCTCCCGATCGACAAGATCACCTCCGCCATCCCCGGGCTCGTCGCTGACCTCCACTCGAGCCCTAAGGCGTGGCTCGACCTGGCCAAGGCGTTCATGACGACCGACACGTTCCCCAAGCTCCGCGCGCGTACCTTCGAGCTCGGCGGCCGCCAGGTCCGTTTGGCGGGTATCGACAAGGGCGCGGGCATGATCGCGCCCAACATGGGCCCTCCCCGCCCTCCCTCCCCGCCCCATGCCACCCTCCTCGGCGTCCTCGCGACCGACGCCGCCATCTCCCCCGCTGCCCTCCAGGCGGCGCTGACGTACGCCGTCGACCGGAGCTTCAACTCGATCTCGGTCGATGGCGACATGAGCACCAACGACACCATCCTCGCGCTCGCCAACGGCGCCGCGTCGCCCGATCTCGCCGAGATCACCGAGGACTCACCCGAGTTCCCCGTGTTCCGCGACCAGCTCGCCGACTTTGCTGCTGAGCTTGCGCAGCTGGTTGTGCGCGACGGCGAGGGCGCCACCAAGTTTGTTACCATCCGCGTGCGCAACGCGCCCAACTTCAAGATTGCCAACACTGTTGCGCGGTCCGTCGGCGAGTCGTCGCTCGTGAAGTGTGCGATGTACGGCGAGGACGCGAACTGGGGGCGTATTCTGTGTGCAACGTGAGTCACGCCGTCCAGGTAGCCGCAGGCTGGCTGCAGGTGGGGCCAAGAGGAAGCAGCAAGGCAGGGGGAGGCACTGAGGCTGGACGGCGAGATGTGGTCTAGGCTATCTGATCTTGGCCTTCAGCAGACCAGCGGCTACAGCTCTGGCTCATCTCTCCCCTTCGCGAAGTCCATCCCCATCTCCCTCCCACCTCCCCTTATCTTCCCAGTCGCACTCGCTTCGCTCGTGCTCGCGCTAACAACAGCGGCTACGCCGACGTCCCCGAAGGCGCGATCGACCCCTTCAACGTCTCCGTGACCTTCATCCCCGCGCCCACCTGCGCCGACCAGACCCCGCTCCGCCTGCTGACGAAGGGCGAGCCCGAACCCGAGATCGACGAGGCGCGCGCGTCCGTCATCCTCGCGGAGGAGGACCTCGAGATCGACATCGACCTCGGCAACGGCGACGCCGAGGGGCAGTTCTGGACGTGCGACTTCTCGCACGAGTATGTGACGATTAATGGTGATGTGAGTCGTGGGCTTGGGCATGAAAGTTGGCGCTGACAGCAGTACCGCTCTTAGACGGGAGACACAGGATAGACGGATGGGATGTATCACTGTTGGGATTTGGCAACTGCACACACTGTGCACTGATGTTGATGAACTCACGACTGGGTACAGGTACGACCTCTATGAAACGCTCGCACGGCCGCGACTCTACCCTCCGACCAGGACGGCACGGCCCCCAAACAGTCATCTGTGACAGACCACAGCAACAACCCCCGAAACGCCATTAGCCGACGTGGTCGGGCTCGCAAACATAGTTGCGAAGGGCGGTGCGAAACGCGCGAACAATGGGTCCTGACACCTCCCATCATCCCTCCTCCTTGACCATTGTCCTCAGAGCACGATATGATGGCGAGGACGGGTGATGGCCAGCGGGGCGGGATAAAGCGCAGCGCTCTGGGCTGCCACTAGCCTCTCATCTATTCTCACCAATACTCATACCTCTACCCTACGCTCTCTACGCTCTCACAGGCTGGCCCTGCGTCCCCTCTCCCCTCTCCCCTCTCTTGGCTCCTCCTCTTCCTCCCCTTCTCGCCTCTCCTCCGCTCTGGCTATCCCTCCTCAGCTGCCTCAGCTGCCTCACCATCCTCGTCTCATCTCAGCTCGCCAACTCGCGCCCCCACCCCCCCACCCCCGCCCACGCCAACAACCCACTCCTCTGATCCAAGATGATGACAGCAGCCGAACTCCGCGCCTTCGAAGCCCGCATCGCCGCCGCCGGCCGCCGCTCTCGCATCTCCTCCGCACCCCGCCCCCGTGAGGCGGAGCGCGGACGCACAAAGTCCGATGTCGAGTGGGTCCCGGGCGATCTGGGGTGTGTGCTGCCGTTCGATAAGGAGGAGCCGCCGCTGGTGTTGGCGCGCGCGGCGCCGATCGCGGCGACGGTGTCCATTTTGGAGACGTGGGGCGCTGGCTCGGCCTCGGGCTCGGGCTCAGGCTCAGGTGCTGCGTCTCCCTTTGCGTCGGCATCAGCACCCGCGCCTGCGCGGAGATCGGGTAGGCCCTCGACCTATCGGCACTCGGCCTCGTCTGCCCCGACTACCTCGCGGCCCGACTCATCCTCGACGTCCATCTCCTCCTCCTCGACCTCCCGCACGCCCTCGACCTCGACCTCGACGAACTCCATCCCATCAGAGGACGCCCCACGGCGCCCCGACCGCGGACGACGCAGACGCGATCCAGAGCGCCTTGGGAGCCGCCACACGGCCCTCTCTGACGAACTGCCGCCCCTGAGATACCCGCGCTCACTGGAGACGCTGCGCGCCGGTACGGAGGCAGGCGGACCTGGCACCTCTGCCGGCCGTGCGCGGGCGCGTGAGGAGGGAGACGAGGGAGAGAACGGGGAGGGTCTCTCGTTCCCGCCGCTGCCTAGCCTCCCTCCCCCGCCGAGGCCGCAGCGGCGTCGGCAGCAGCAGCAGCCGGAGCAAGAGCAGGACACGCAGCAGGAGACAGAGCGGGAGACACAGTTGCGGCGGCGGGGCCGCGTCTGCCAGCTGTTTGACGATGACCTCGACACCCTCGACCTGACGAACACCGATGACCCATGTACGTACCCCCTTCACCTCTGTCTTCTCCCTCTCACCCCACTCCCGCCAACCCGCCGTGAGCTCCCGCTCACCCCAGTCGTCCAGCTCGTCACACGCTTCGGCTACCTCCTCCCCGCGCACCGCCACCCCCTCTCGCGGATGGACGCGCTCGACCTCTTCGTCTCCCCCGACACCGTTGACCCCCTCTCGCCGCGGCAGACGCAGGAGATCCTGGGGCTGCTCGCGGCCTCGTTCGAGCACGTCCTCTCGTCCGTGCTCCGGACGCGCGACGGGCGGGGGCCGGGGACGTGGGTGCGCGCTGAGCCCGCTGCGCCGCGGGTGTGGGTGCCCGCCGAGTCGGACCAGGAGGTGGTGGTCGAGGACGAGGGGGAAGAGGACGAAGGGGACGATATCGACGAATACTACCGGACGGCATCTGAACCGGCCTCAGAATCTGAGTTCGAGGCCGAGGAGGACGATGCGCACGCAGCAGAGCGACGGTACGCGTACCGCGGCTCGCTGCGCCGCGTCGACAGTTTCCGGAGTTTAGGGGAGCTCAGCCTCCGTTCTGTCCGCGGGCGGCCGCCGACACCTGGGCCGTCTCGATGGGACGGCGGAGGGTATGCGCGCCCGTCGACACCGCATCCCGGGCCCAGAGGCGACTCGGGCTCGGATAGCGGCACGGAGACAGATACGGACACGGAGGTCGAGACGATGCCGAAGGCGCGCGGACGGGCCAAGTCTGAGCCTGAGGTGTGTAGGGCTGCCGGTGCCGAGGCTACAGCCACGAAGACTAGGGCCAAGGCCAAGGCCAAGGTGATGGCCACAAGTGCGAGCAAGGACAAACCCACGACTTCCAAGACTTCCAAGGCATCCAAGACCTCCAAGCCCAAGCGGTCCGATGAGAGGAAGACGATCCGGCCCAAACTCAGCATGGCGAGCATAGCGAGCGCCGCGAGCGCGAGCCAGCGCGTCCGCAAGATCCGGTCGTGGCTGGCGTCAGCGCGCCATCCCCAGCCGCAACCGGCTGATCGCGCGGCGGAGGCGGGGGCGGGGGCGGAGGCGGAGGAGACGGAGCCGGCGGTCTCGGCTAGTGAGGGGCTGGCGCTGCTGCAGGCGTTCATTGAGCGCGAGGAGAGGCGGCAGGAGGAGCGGCGGCGGGAGGCTGAGGCCCGGGCGGCCGAGGAGGAGAGGGAGAGGGAGCGGAGGCGGAAGGAGCGGCGAAAGAAGAGGGAGGGGCGGCAGAAGAGGGAGGGGCGGCAGGAAGGGAAGGCAGTGAAGAAGGGGAAGGCAGTGAAGAAGGGAAGGAGGGAGGCGGCAGAGGTAGAGGCAGAGGCGGAGAACGAGAGGAGACAGGAGGAAAAGAAGGGCAAGAAGGGCAAGGACTGGTTTGCCTTCCTGGACCGCCCGAAGACGTCAGGCCCGTCCGCTAAGCCTTTGCCCGAGCCCAAGGCGAAATCCGACGCAGAGCCCGAGGGGTTGTATGCGCGTACGAAGGACCGCCTGCGCCGCCGCCGCGATCGAGATAAGGCCCAGGAGGACGTACCTCCCACCCTCGGCTCGGCGTCGACCACCTCAGCCCTAGCGTCAACCAGTTCGACACCACAGCCGCCTGCGCGCATATCCCGGTCCGAGCAACGCAAACTCGAGGCTGCACAGTGGCGGACCGACCGGAACTGGGAGCATCCGGATGATCGCAATGCGTATCTTCGTCCTTACCTGGGGGCCCGGCTCTTACGGCCGCCCGAGTTGTCGTCGTCGAGTGAGAGCGACGAGGCTGATGAGCAGGGCGTAGAGGAGTCGGTATCCGAGGCGGAGAGCGGGCGCGTGCCGTTCTGGCGCTTTGGGAGGAAGATCTAGAGGCGGAGAGTTGTACTGCGCGATGTATCATATCAGTCCAAACCCGAGTTGCTGTGCCGTGGAAGTGAGGACTGAGAATCAGTACGCCTACGATATGGGCATCAGCATGTCAGTTCATCGCACCACCCCCACTGCTCCTGTTGTTTTCTAGTGTTTTCTCCACGTAACGGGTTCATTAAATCCTGTTGGTGCGTACCTCACACCAGGAGTGGTAGCGTGTCTTGGTCATAGCCTAGTGATACACGGGTGGGTGGCGGAAGATGCAAGATGCCGGCGGCGCGCTTAGAGGAGCGTCTCGCCGAGGGCCGCACGCGATAACGAGCAGCCGATAGCAATGGTCTGGGAGGCCGACACGTCGTCCGCGAGCGTCGGGTTGACCTCAACGATGTCGACAGCCACAAGGTTGCCGGTCTCGGCGATGGCCTCGGCAATGTAGTGGCCCTCACGGAAGGTCAAGCCGCCACGGACGGGAGTGCCGGTGCTGGGCGCGACGGTGGGGTCGAGAGCGTCAACGTCGAAGCTCAGGTGAATGGGGCGGGCGGCGCCGACGTGCGCGAGCGCAAGCTCCATCACTCGCCCAATGCCGTACTTGTCGACATCGTGCATGGTAAACGCCAAGATGCCGAGCTCGCGCAGGATGCGCTTCTCGCCGTCGTCAACGTCACGCAGGCCGATGTAGACGCTGCCGTCAGCTTACAACCGTGAGGTATCAGCTCACATGTCCTCGGGGCGGAGGCAGGGCTCGAGCCAGACGTTGAAGGGTGGGACGTCAGTGCCCTCAAGGCCGAGGAGGAAGGAGACGGGGCAGCCGTGCAGGTTGCCCGAATCGGTGGTGAGAGGCGTGTTGATGTCGGCGTGGGCGTCGACCTGTTGTGAGTGGGACAGGCCAGAACAAGGCGGAGACTCACCCAAATCAGAGCGGCGTCCGGGAATCGCCTCTTGGTGCCAGCAACCGTGCCCATGCCCTGATGTCAGCGGGGTGCTCCAGGTTAGTGACCAAGTGTCGACTGTCATGTGCAGTGCTCGGTTTCTTCTGCCGCCTCCCAAACTCATGGAACGTCGGCAGACTGCCAAGGTGCACACGCCACCTAGCAATCACATGCCGTCCACATCAACGGCATGCTCCGGTCCGTTGCTTGCCGCGTCGCGAGATCCATCCAGGCTGCACTTACAAGAGAGTGGTCACCGCCAAGGGTGAGCGGCAAAGCGCCGCGCTCCTGGATAGCCGCGACGTCGTCCGCCACGCGCTCGTTGACAGCGCTCACGGCGCGCGGCTTGTGGATCTTGCCAATGTCCGGGTCGTCGTCAGGCTTCGCGAGCTCCTTGACGTCGGCAATCGACTTATCGTTGTAGGTGACATTCCACCCAAGGGCCGTCAGCTGGTCGAGTAGTCCAGCCTGGATGATGCGCTCCGGGCCCTCGTCGACGCCGCCCTTCGGCTGGCCGCCGGAGAAGGGGTAGCCGAGAACCTGGGGTTAGCTGTTGAGGAAGGTCGAGGGAAGGGGCAAGGTGACTTACCTCGACGGCGGCGGGCTTGGAGAGGAACTTGTAGTCGTAGGTAGGGGAGGGGGCCTCGCCCTGGAGGGGGCGGAGGAAGTAGCGGTCGCGGGTGGTGTGGGTGCGGACCTGCTGGAGGAGGGGGGAGCGCGCGATGGCGACAGGACGTGACGGGCGGGCGCGCGCGAGGGAGGCGAAGGCCGCACGCGGGAAGCGGGGAGGCATGGTGCGCGATGTGGTAGCTCTGAGACTTAGAGAGATGAGGTGGATGAAGAAGAGATACAAGTAGAGTAGAAGAAGAAGAAGAAGAAGCGATGGGGGAAGTTGAATGCAGTGGGCTGCGGATATTGTATTCGTGGACAGAGGCGTCGAGGAGGGGATGGACGCGCGCGGCTGGGTCACCCAACCGAGGTCTCTACCGGACCGGCATTCCTCGGTTCCCCTCCGCCAAATGGTCGAGATCCGCACCGCGCACCGTAACGAGCAACATGATCGAGTAATCCTCCATATACACCCATACAGCCCATACAGCCACCGAGCCAATTAGCCGCTGTACCTTGCATATCCCTGCAACGCTTGCCGCCGGAAGCGCTGCTTTCCGCCAGAACAACAGGCCGCACAAATGCCCGCAAGGTAGCGTGGTGTTCTCGTGGCAGAGATTTTAGGCATTCCGGCTCTCAATGTGCCTAACTAACTCTGAATCTGTGTTATGTCCATCGAGCTTTCACGTGACACCGCCGGAACCAAATCAACCCACCGCTGTCGTGTTCTCTCAACGCGCGGCGCGACTGAACGAGCACGTCCAACTTTCGTCGCAGCACCACGACATTCCACCCATCACCGACATCGATACCCATTCGTACAACAAGCATCACGCACATTAATCTATTACAACCACTACCCTAGCGCCCTCCCCAACACCAAAACTACCCCTCATGGCTGCGGTCGCCGCCCCCGCTCCCGCCGCTCCGGCCATTGGCGCCGGAGACGCTATTGCTAATGGTTCCTTTGCCGACAAGGTGAGTTGGTCATGGCGGGCAGCTGTGCTACAGCAAGACAGAAAGACTGACAGATAGGGCAAGCCGACTGAGGTGCGGCTGTCGAACATGAACGCGGCGAAGGGTGAGTTGGGTCTGTGCGCTGTAGATGCCAGCAGAGCTAGGCGTGGCGACAGTCTCGTGTACAGAGAGGTTGAGCTTACGCGCAGCCGTGTCCGACGCTGTCCGCACATCCTTGGGACCAAAGGGAATGGATAAGATGGTGAGTCTCGTGCCAGTGGCATACCTGACCGCAGATCACCACTGGTTCTGGCGAGGTTGTCATCACCAACGACGGCGCTACGATTTTGTCACACATGGCGGTCTTGCACCCCGCCGCGCGGATGCTGGTCGAGCTGTCCAAGGCGCAGGACATTGAGGCGGGCGACGGAACGACAAGTGTGGTCGTGCTGGCCGGTAGCATGCTGTCGCAGGCGGAGAAGCTGCTCTCGCAGGGCATCCACCCAACAACAATCGCTCAGTCGTTCCAGGCCGCCGCGTCCAAGGCTGTCGAGTTCCTCGAGCAGATGAGCACGCCCGTCGACCTGAACGACCGCGACGCGCTCCTGCGCGCCGCCTCGACGTCGCTCAACTCCAAGGTCGTGAGCCAGTACTCGTCGACCCTCGCGCCGATCGCCGTCAACGCTGTGCTCCGTCTCGTGTCGTCGACCTCGTCCAACGTCGACCTGCGCGACATCCGGCTTATCAAGAAGGTCGGTGGAACGATCGACGACACCGAGCTCGTCGAGGGCCTCGCGCTCAAGCAGCCCGCCCTCGCCAACGCCGGCGGCCCCACCCGCATGGAGAAGGCCAAGATCGGTCTCATCCAGTTCCAGCTCAGCTCCCCCAAGCCCGACATGGACAACCAGATCGTCGTCAACGACTACCGCCAGATGGACAAGATCCTCAAGGAGGAGCGCCAGTACCTCCTCAACCTGTGCAAGAAGATCAAGAAGACCGGGTGCAACGTCCTCCTCATCCAGAAGAGCATCCTCCGCGACGCCGTCACCGACCTCTCGCTCCACTTCTTGGCCAAGCTCAAGATCATGGTCATCAAGGACATTGAGCGCGACGAGATCGAGTTCATTGCCAAGGCGACCGGCGCCAAGCCCGTGGCCGACATTGACGCCTTCACCGAGGACAAGCTCGGCTCGGCCGACCTCATCGAGGAGGCAAATCTCAACGGCGCCAAGGTCGTCAAGGTCACTGGTGTCAAGAACCCCGGCAAGACCGTGTCGATTGTGTGCACCGGTGCCAACGACCTCGTGCTCGAGGAGAGCGAGCGGTCGCTCCACGATGCGCTGTGTGTCGTGCGCTGCCTTGTGAAGAAGCGGTGAGTAGCGCAGCGGCGCGAGGCGTCGCGGACGACCGTGTGGTTGACAACGAATGCTAACATACAGCGCTCTCATCGTCGGTGGCGGCGCCCCCGAGATCCACGTCTCGCGTCTCCTTTCGCAATACGCCGAGACCCTCAAGGGCAAGGAGGCGTACTGCTACCAGGCTTTCGCCGAGGCCCTGGAGATCATCCCGACCACCCTTGCAGAGAACGCCGGTCTCAACCCTATTGGTATCGTCACCGAGCTCCGCAACAGGCACGCGCTCGGCGACGTTATGGCGGGCATCAACGTCAAGAAGGGCATCGTGTCCAACATCCAGGACTTGGGCGTCGTGCAGCCGCTGCTTGTGAGCACGAGCGCGCTCGAGCTCGCCGCCGAGACGGTTGCGCTCCTCTTGAAGATTGACGACATTATCCTGAGTGTGCGTTAGAGACGTGTTGGGTTAGGAGACGGAGCATCACGGTAGAGGTGAGGCGGTTGCATAGAAGGCATGCATACGTGCACATTACGAACAAAGGAGAGAGAACGCCACGAAGAAGCTATCATACATTATGACCACTTAATACAGACAACCAGACAGCCCTTTTCATTGTCCTCGACGGACACGGGCATACATCACCATGCGAGCTCCGAAGGAGCCTGGCACCGCTTTGCCACGGAGATCTTGGCAGACGGACACAACACCCGGTGCTATGAGAGCAGACGGACGAGCATCTCGCGGAACCTGCGCGCGGGGCGATACACGCCGTAACGGTCGTAGGTCCACCAGTGGTCGGGGTTGTACCCATACGCGGTGCTAGAATATCTGTGGTCAGCGACGCCACGGTGTCCACTCACCCCTCCGCGGCTCTGGATGAGAGCGAGGGGGTGCGCGTGCGGAAGCTGGAGGGGAGGGTGGTGAGGAGGGTGGCGGTGGAGGTCGGTAGGGCAGGAGGGCGAGCACGGCATCGGTGCCGCGTGGAGGGAGACGACGACGTGGGACTGGGGGTTGACGTACGGGGTCATCGCGCTGTAGCCTGCCGCGTACGGGTAGGCGCCGGTGTACTGGGACGTGAGGTATGGGTCTGTGGTCAGTGAGGCTCAAGCCTTGGCTCGGGGAAAGGTGACTCCTGTTGTTAGCTACTGGGGGCAATCAACGAGCTGACTCACACCATAGGCCATGTACGGGTCATACGCCCTTCCGTCAGTCAGCGCCAGGGCGGGGTCGTACGCGTAAGTCCTGGGGTCAGCGGAGAGGTGGTGGCAAATGATTACGGTCATTCGTGGCAGATGATGGGCTGGCGCGCTCTCTGGCGAGCGCGGCGAGGAAGGCACTGCTGATTCCTCCGCTGATCTCGGGCGAGCCCGAGTGGAGGGCGCCTCATCCTTCCCGAGGCCCGAGGCCGGGGCTTGGGCAGGGTAGAATGGAGAAGGAGGAAGATAGAGGAGA
The DNA here is from genome assembly GCA_020011015.1 of Cutaneotrichosporon dermatis. Lineage (NCBI taxonomy): Eukaryota > Fungi > Basidiomycota > Tremellomycetes > Trichosporonales > Trichosporonaceae > Cutaneotrichosporon > Cutaneotrichosporon dermatis. The sequence continues at coordinate 2,799,062 of JAIGNX010000002.1, read as the reverse complement.
ACGTGGCGATAGACTCACGCGTATCTCGCCTGGGGGTACTACTGTCAGTGTGCTCGTAGACTGGAATCAGAACTTGGTACCCACCGTGGCAGGGTAATAGTACGGCTGCTGGACGTAGGGGATGGGCTGAACGGGAGGGTAGGGTGGCGCGTACGGGTACCCGTAGGCTGGAGGCTGAGGGTAGTAGGCCTGATGTGAGCGGTGGCGACGATGGCAAAGGACGGGTGGGATGCGTGGACGGGTCAAGGAAGGTGGTGAAATGTGGAGGAAGTGGAAGTAGTGACTGACCATGGTGAGTCGTAGGGTAGGTTAGACGAGGGAAGCGCGACGAAGCGTTACAGGTCGAGAAGGAGCGAAGGAGATACCGCACGGGCAGTGTTGTTGAAGTGCAGTTGGTCGTCTGCGGGTGTTGACGAGTAGGCGCTCCCTTGATCCTCGACTCCTTAAAGGTCGGCCTTGGGAGGTTGCAAGGGGATCACTAAGTGGTGAAGGAGGAAGGTGGTGGCGAATAGGAAAGGAAGTACAGGAATGAAGAGTCGTGGAAATGCAGAGAGGACAGTGTGACGCGGTGAAAGAGTATTAAGAGGTGTGAACAGTTAGGTGAAGAGAATGGTTAAACTGTAAAGAGAAAGGAGAGACGTGACAGTGAGGAGGATGAGGATGTTGATGGTGTGTGGACTCGTCCTGGCCCACTCTGACCGAATGGACCGTCCGTCCGAGCGACCAAACGGACTCGCAACGCTACCAAGCGTACCGTCCACTCTCCAAACACACAACCATCGATCTGCTCCCGCCGGGTACTCATGACCAGTTAGCCAGTGGCAAGAAGCACACTGCGTTTCTGAGAAGAGGTCAGGAGGCCCGAGCGCGTGGAGTTTGAGGCCCAAACAACTGTCGGCACTGTCGGGTGTTGTGTCATGTGCAACTGTGCATGAGCTCCTGCGACACTGCAAGGTGCTGCAAACTCGGCTTGTTTGTCCATGCTGCTGACGGTCTCACTCTTATGATGTCGTGGATCATTCAGTGCGACCAACGTCGCCGGATACCCAGGGTTAGAGGTGGTGATGGGTTGCGGCGGGACCAGGCCAATGCTGGACATGGAGCCATCAGTCAGCTTTTCGTGGCATCCGGGAGGTAGTAGGTGACCCAGTCAGCTGTGGCATGGTTATTGCAAGTGGGAGCTCATATGGCCATCCGTATCAGCATTGTGCGAAATGGTGGAGACCAGATATCAGAGCGCAGGGGTTAGTGTTCCAGTAGCTCAGTGCCTGTGGTTTCTGTGCGTTCAGCTCACGGAGGGAACGGGACGTGCGAAGGTGTGACAGCAATGATGTGGGAGTTGATGGGGAGCTGGATTTGGTGGCTAGCAAACCGATGTTGGATGTCTTGGCTGGCTGATAGCGCTTATAACTGATAACCATCTGTGAAGCACGTGGCCGCATGACGTATGCGGAGAGGGGAGAGCGTCGGTATCTCGCTCACTTCTGCATAACGCGCAAGTCTGCAGGCGTAATGGAGACTTGTAACCACTGAAGGGCATGGCATAAACGTGAACCGAGGTGCGACGAATCAACCTACGCGGCGCACGGACAAAAGTGCTGTGCAAGGCGGTGTTGACATTGAACCGCTTGGCGAGCCGAGCGACCCGAGAGATTATCATGAATTACTCGTCGTCGGTGGCGTAGCACATTCCGCAATTCCATCCCACGTTATCACTCCGTACCGTGGCAAGCCAACAACGCGAAACGTGCGATTATAACCTCGTTTCCCAACCTCTCTTTCCCACCTTCCATTCACAACCACAACGATGACCTCTGACCACTACGACGCTCCACCGTCTCACGACCCCCCGGCTCATCACGACCCTCCTCCGAGCCATGACGCCCCTCCATATCACGCTCCTCCCTCCGACCCTCCCCACCATCACGACCCTCCCCACCATCATCCACCTCCCTCGCATCACGACCCTCCTCCGCATCACTACCCTCATCACGACGGCCCGCCGCCTGACGACCTTCCGCCTCCCTCATATGACGAGAGCGCCGCGGAACATGCGTCTACCTCGAAAAGTAGATCGAAACAGAAGGCAGCGGTTAAGGGCACACCAGCGGATCCTCCTCCCGATGCCAAACGCGCCGTCGCGCCATTGTGAGTGCAGGTCGAGCCTCTGCTTTACCCCACTTCTTCTCTTACCCCAAGGATGGTCCACCAGACCAACATGGCAATCAAGCACGACTACGTCGTCCGACTCCGGGAGGATTGCAAACGCCCTCCCGACGTCACTTTGAACACCACCAACGGCTCCATCTGCAGCTCAGTCTTCCTCCGCGGTACCCTTCCGCGCTCGGCCGAGGTCGAGGTCCGCACAACCAACGGGCGCGTAGCACTAGCTGTTTCCCGCGACCACAGCAGACATGGCATGACGGTGCGCGCACGCAGCACGAACGGCGGCATCGTGCTGGCTCTCCCGCGCGACTTTGATGGCCTTATCGCTCTGCGCACCACCAATGGAAAGAGGTGGCTTTCGGAGGATATGATGGAGAATGCTGAGATCTGGCCTAACGAGGACGACGATTCAAAGACCGTCACGTATAATGTGCATCGGCCCAAGAAGGGCGACGGGAGGAGGGTGCAGGACGTGGACGACACGGCGCAACTGTTGGACGACAAGCTCAAGCTCGACGCCAAAGGCGCAGGAAAGCTGAAGGAGACTGCTTGGGATGAGGATAAGGAGGGCGAAGGCGAAGAGACTGGGGAGGTGTGGGTCGAGAACCCCGGCCGAGATCGCGCATACCTCTACACGACGAATGGGGGTGTCCTGGCCCAATATGATGATGAGAACGTTGAGGAGGAGAAAAGCGGGAGTGCGTGTGTGGTGATGTAGGCAAGTTCATGAAGACTGCTCAGCGGCAATAGTGGCCTGTTCTGTGGACGCTAAACAAGTTCAGTAGTAGAATGGCATTGTCTCGTCCACAAGCCGAGTCTCTGTATGTATATGTCAACTATCCAGGTGTGCTCGCACAGAAGGGCTGTTCTTTGAACGTCCGGCGTCGAAGCTGCTATCGGCCGACCTGCGTAATCTCTCCTCAAGACCGACGTCCCGCGCTACTTTGGCATACACCCTAAACTGTACAAGTTGGGTCTTATGTTTGTCTCCTGATTAGCTGTCGGGAACTCTGCAGCTAGTACAATCCCGGAATATTCATGCCTCAAGACCGACAGCCAAGCGCCAAGGGTCAGGGGCCAAGAGGATCAACAGTTGAGCGCCGACATGGGCACCGAGGGGCAACTGGTGGCGCACGGTCCACGGGTAAGTAGGGATCAACGCCGAGGCTATTTTACCCGCCTCTATCCCGCCTTGCCCGTCTCTTGGCTTCTACTGTTACATCTTACAGCTATTGTAGAGCCTGATCTTTTACCGACAAAGACGACGTCAAGCCCATGGATAGACTTGAAGGTAATCTTGAAACGTATCGCCACAACCTTCTCGTGTAGACACCATGCAGAGAGACGACCGCGATTGGCTTCTGTTGCTGCGCAGAGGGGAGGGTCTTTGGTGCCTCATTGCTGCGTACCAGGAAAAAGAAGACGGAACGCGGTCAAAAAGGTACGACGTCATTTTGGGCGACAGGGATACCGTGGGAGACAAACCACACAAGCTCTTGGAACCCTGGGGCGGTGGACTGCCCTAATAGTATAGTCGTCTCTCGGGCTGTGCTAATCGTCGCTCATCGCGTTCGGCCGTGTCTTCTCCATCCACCTCCCCTCCCATCTCCCTTCCTCACACTACCACTCCCACTTTCTCTTCCATCCATCAACCCTTAACTCGTATCAATCACTTATCGGCATGACGCTCCGCAACGCGTCAGGCAAGTTCAGCTTGCCAACCTTTGGCCGCAGCAAGAATCAATCTCAACATGAGTCGGTCCCCTCACAATCACGCGTCTCGTCCAGCACCTACGGCTCGGGACCCGGTGCAGGCGTGACCAGTGGCGAGTCTGAGCCGTCATCACCACGTGTTGCCGACTCAATGATGAGCGGTGGTAGTGGCGGAGGACTCGGAGGTGGTGGCGGAGGGCCATCCGCGTTCGACGGTATCGGGCGCAAGCTCGGCAAGAGCATTGCCCACACGAGCCTTCTCCCATCGCTGGGCAACCAGGACCTGCGTGCGCTTCAAGAGTGAGTGTGTGTTTGAGTGTGGGGCGTGGGTGGTGGGAAGTCGATAGGCTTCCGTTTTGACTTGACCAGCACGCATCGTCCCCCTACTTGTCGTTAACCCCAGCGTCATCACGTCCGAGAAGGCTATCATGGCAACTTGCGACCGCCTGGCGACCGAAACCGGGACGGCAGCAGGCAAGCTGCCGTTGTATGGCCAGGCCGAGGGTCCCGATCTGCAGGATGTCCTTGGCCACTCATCGACGCTCCTGAACCAGCTCTCAGCCGCCTTCCGCTCCTTTGCCAGCCACGAGGCGTCGATGCGCGTATGTTTCAAGAAGATCCGCGCGCGTGACGAGCAACTCGACGAGATGCGCCGCAGAAGACGCACAACGGGCCAGAAGGCCGAGGCGGCCGAGCGCAAGCTCGCCAAGATGGGCCCTGAGAACAAGCAGCTCCCAGCGCAAACGGACTTGCTCGAGCGCCTGCGCCAGGAGATGCGCCAGATGGACGCGGACATAGTGTCGGAGGAGACCAAGCTGGGCGACTTCAAGCGGCAGTGAGTAATTCGCCCTCTTGAAATGCTCACGCTCAGGACAGTCAAGGAGGCCATGTCGTACAAGTTTGGCGGGCTCGAGGAGCTGGGCGAGAAGATGTGCATCATCGGCGAGCTCGGCAAGCTTCTTCTCGAGGAGATTCCCCTCGAGGAGACACCACCCGGGTACGACCGTGCGCCATACAACGCATACGAGAAGACCGAGAACACTACCAAGGAGGCTATCAAATGCGTGAGTTGGGAGTAAGATGTCGTCAACTGACGGCGCAGCTTGCCACCGTGCAATTCCACGCTGCTTCGGCCGCGCCCAAGCCTCCAGGGCTGCCGGTCATGATGGATTCTGGATCATTGCGCACACCCTCGATCCCGCGCCAGGACTCCATCCCGCGGCCTGGCGGACTGCACACGGTCGAGGACCACGAGGAGTACGGCGAGTACCCTAAGAGTGTCGGCGCGCGCGACTCGCTCCCACCGCAGCTTCCCGCTATTGGGGGCAGATACGGCAGCCTGTCGTCGGATGGCGGCGATGGGCAGAACGTTAGAACGACCTTTGGCGAGTTTGGAACGATGCGTCAAACCTCCACCGGGGAGACTCCGGCTGGCACCATGGTATGGAAGGCCGACTCTGACCAGGGCCACGACCTCGAACCGCACGACTACGAGTACATGCAGCAGCGCGAGATGGATGCGGCCAAGGAGCGTGAGGAGGCGAACGAGCGCACTCCTTCAGGGGCTCCTTCCTCAGACTTGGCTGTGACTCCTACTGCTCCCGTTGGGACCATCAACGAGGCGGACAACGAGAGTGAAGGTCACGAGACGGAGCTCGCTCATCAGCAAGCTGCCGACAGCAACCGCGTGAGCGCTGGCTGGCAACCCTTAAAGGTGGAGCGCGGAGCGGTCGCTGCCGAAGGCAACCGCGGACACGCACTGTATGATGGCCCCGTTGCTACTGAAGGCAACCGCGGTCATACGCTCTATGATGGCCCAGGGTACACCCTCCCTGCGATAGGCGACTCTGAGCCGTTCAGCCACGACTTCCTCAAGACTGGGGAGGAGAAGCTGGACAGCCGCCGGGAACAGGACAACTCGCCTTACCAGTCTGCCGAAGACAGTGACCTTGCTCCTCCGGTTATGCCAGGTTCCAGGCTGCCCGGACCCACCGACGATGGCGAGTTCTCTACGCCATTGTCGTCGCCTCCGCTCGCCCAAGTCGCCGCGCAGCCCCAGGTGTACGACGGTATTGCACCCGTTGACGACGAGGACGAGGCCCCCTCGCGATCGTATGCACCCGCTGCCACGGCGACATCGCCTCCTCAACGCGAGTACGACTACTCCGACGAGCCAGCCGCCGTCGTCAACATCCCCGCCGAGAAGCCCGAACGCCCATTGGCGCGATACATTCCTAGTGTGCCGCCGCCCGCGCCGTCCGACCTGGACCACTACGACCACCCCGCGAGCGTGCGCGAGTCGTACGCCTCCCACTATCCCCGCGACCCTCGCGACAGCTTTGCGCCCTCCTTCGCGACGCGCGACAGCCTTCGCGACAGCTCCCTCCCGCCGGGCGCTTTTGCTGTGCGCGACAGCTACGCGCGCACCAGCAACGGCAGCGTCGGACAGGGCGAGGTGCACGAGGCATCCGTCGTCAACATCCCCTCGACGACGACCGGGTTTACCATCAACCCGCCGGCCTCGGCAAGCGGAGTGATGAGCGCTGCGGCGTTTAGGCGTGGGGCCAAGCCGCGTGGCGCGCAGTCGGTCGACAGCTTGGGCAGTGACCCGACGTCGCCGGGCCTGCCGACGTCGCCCACCGACCCAACTCCACCCCGCGGGCCACGTCGCCTTCCCGTACCGCCTACACAGGCGTCGGGTGTGCCGAGCAGCCCGAGCCCGCGGAACTCGGACGAGATGCGCCACCTGTCTGCCGCCGCGCCGCCGCCTTACGAATCGAACGAATCGAACGGCAGCGAGTTGCGGTAGTTGATCGAGAAACAAGAGCCGAGGCTCAGGAATTGGGAGCAGCCCGCTCGCTAAGTGGCAGACTAGCAAACGGCTGATTTTGATACATAGAGGCGGCTGTCGAACGACCTTTTCACGAACTACTAGTCTTAATTCTGTCAGTAGTGGATGTATGCCCACTGTCTCCTAGTTCGCGTAATCTATATTCTGCATGGGTGGTACACAGCCGGCGCTACAGGGATACTGCACTTGTCGACGTTGGTGTCGTGTTTTGCGTCGTCATGATGATTCTAGGTGTGTCGTGTCGGCCAGCCGTTGCAAGGGCACGACAGGTTAAGGTCGGCCGGCGACGCATATTAAAGTAGGTCGTTTGCTAGCTCCTCCATCGTCTCCCTGCCTGGCACCAAGCGGACGGGCGCGATCAGAGTCTCTCCGTCGCACGTCGTGCACAATCGGGCTCATCCTCACACCTGCCCACTCGCCTCAGCACCTCGCTTCATCTCGCGTCTGGCAGTACACTGCGCTCTGTCTTCTTAGCTGGTCGAGCGGAACAGCCTGAACACCGTCTTCAACCCGGTAAATTCGGTCTTGGCGGAGGCCCAGTTGATCTCGGCATTGTGGTTCTTGTAGTTCCACACAAGCTTGTACAGCACGATGCCCCCGAGGAGCTGGATGACCCAGCCGACGGACGCGAAGATGCCGAGGATACCCTGGACGAGGTCGCCGCCGATGAGCGCCATGATAGTGTTGACGAGACCGGCGGAACCGGTGGACGGCGCGCCGATGGTCATGTACAGCGCGAAGAGGAGGTGGAACGCGGCGAAGATGAAGTATGTGTCTGCGCGTTAGATAAAGGTTGGGTTGGCGGGTGAGGGAGGGCAGGGATTGGAGAGTTGGTTGCGAAGGTTGCATGGCAACACGCGGGTAGAATGCCAGATTCTAGCTCTACGCCGGGCCGTGCAGATCGATCCATATCGATCTGTTGGTCTGTGGATCTGTGGACGGCGGACGGGTGCAGTGCTATTCCGCAGTAGCCGACGCACGGACAACGCCCCCCCGCAGCACAAACAAACTCCAATTCAAGCCCCACGGCACGACTTACAGAACAGAATCGCCGCGCCGCGCTTGTGCAGCCGCCGCCAGCCGGTGTAGATCGGGTAGTACCACAGGATGAACGACAGGATCGAGATGAAGAGGAGGTATCCTGCGGCGGCGCCGATCGATGCGCTGCTGTCAGCCTGATCTAGTACCAACATGCGCGAATATGCCGGCAGTATTGGACCACCCAGCATAGCTGTGCCCAGCACTTTGCTCACGCGCGCAACACTCACATGCCGATCCAGCAACACGCGACGAGGTTGACGATGAGGGTCACGAGCAGCTCGAGCCAGTAGTAGTACATGAGCCGCGCGTTCTTCTGCTGCTCCTGCGGCACGAGCTTGATGTCGTGCACGAGGATGGGGACGACTGGGAGTCAGCATTGGTGTCGTAGACGCTCCCACGACCACGCGTCTTCTAGTACGCGATGGTAGGTCGACCAAACACATGCGGCCACACGCTACGCCACGCCGTGCAACTCACAAGGCGGCCAGTTCGGCTTGTACTGCGCAACCTCAGCCTCGCGCTGCTGGAGCTCCGCCTCCCTCCGCTCCAACTCGCGCTGCTTCGCCTCCAACTCCTGTGCCCGGCGATCGTGGTCGGCAACATATGCGCCAATGTTCTCCACGCCGCCCGTCGGTTGGCGCGAAGAACCGCCGTTGCCGACAGACTCGAGGGAGAAGGCCGACTCGTTGCCGTGCGAGCCGAAGGGGTTGGCGGTGGCTGGGTCCGCGAACGGGTTCGCGTCCAAGTTGTGTCCGTAGGTATTGCCTTCAGTCAGCATTCGGAGGCAAGAGGGGCTCACTCATGGCGGATATGTGGAGATCAAGGACAGTTGACGAAAACAAGATGGGGTGGCGGGTGACGAGCGACGGAGGCTCGAGGCCAGCACAGCAACGAGCCCACCGAAACATGGGGACGGTATCAGGCGCGTGGCGCGTGGAATGGGGAGACAGAATGACACGTCACGTCCACTGGAAGTGACGACCTCCACCGGCTGGGTCGCGTTCCTCGACTTTCGCCGGGGGTGAACAACATTACCTTCTTCGACTTCGTCATCAAAACAAACGCGCAATGGCGACCTGGGCGACTCGCGCGTCCATCTTGAGGAGAACGGCATGGCCAAGCGCTGTCGCTGGCCCTTCCCGCCTTCCCGCCCGCCTCATGCGCTTCGCTAGCACCAGCAACAACGCCGACGACGGATGGGAGCTGGTCGTCGGCCTCGAGATCCACGCGCAGCTGCGTACCGGGCGCAAGCTGTTCTCCAGTGAGCTAAGATCGTGGTGGAATTTAGCTGACGCCAGGGGCGCCGCTGAGCCACGACGAGGAGCCCAATACCAACATCGCGCTACTAGACGCAGCGTTCCCGGGCACTCTGCCCGTGAGTTGGCGGAGGGAGGAAGGAGGAAGGTGCTGATGTCAGGTCATCGATCCCGAGGCCGTACGGTTGTCTCTCATGACGGCGCTTGCGCTCGAGTGCGATATTGTGAGCTCGTGTGCTGAGGTTGAGCTGACGGCAGAACCCGCGCTCGACATTCGATCGGAAACATTACTTCTACCACGATATCCCGCCTTCATACCAGATCACCCAGCATTACAGTGCGTGTGGGCCTTCCTCCATCATTTCGCTCTATCGCTAGGAGGACGAATGTGCTTACGGCAGACCCGCTCGCGCGCGATGGTGTCGTACGATTTACGGCTGGCGAGGGCGGCGTGCAGCGCTCATTCGACGTTGGCATCATCCAGCTCCAGATTGAGCAGGTGGGTGGAGCTGAACGAGGATCACCCACTGACAACAGGATACGGCCAAGAGTCAGACGGTCGGCAGCGAGGTGCTCGTCGACCTCAACCGTGCGGGGACAGGTCTGATGGAGATCGTGACGCAGCCACATATGAGGTGAGCGGTACATTAAAGCGCCTCTGACGCCAAGGTCATCAGAGGAAGCAGGAGCGTTCGTGCGCAAGCTGCAGAGGTTGTTGCGCCGCGTGGGATCCGGCGATGGCGACATGGAGAAGGTACGTACATCGGTGGCCTCCCGCCAGGCGGCGCTGACGGCAGGGAAACCTCCGCGTGGACGCCAACGTCTCTGTCCGGAGACCAGGTGAGGCGTTCGGTACTCGGTGCGAGATCAAGAACATCAACTCGGTCCGCTTCTTGCAGCAGGCGATCGGTGAGCTGCGAGGTATTGCCTAAGCTAACAAGCAGAGGCCGAACGGCGGCGCCACATTGCTCACTACCTGGAGAACCCGGGGGTGTCATTGAAGCAGGAGACGCGCGGGTTGAATGAGCTCACCGGGGAGACCTACAGCCTGCGTAGCAAGGAGGAGGCCGAGGACTACCGGTACATGCCTGACTCCAACCTTCCTGCTTTGGCGTTGGATAAGGTGAGCTGTTAACAAGAGCTCTGTCAGCTAACAGGTTCAGAGCTATCTCCAGGCGTTGCAGAAGGGACTTCCAGAGATGCCATGGAACACTGTGTCTCGGTTGTCAGAAGCCTACGGGCTGGACAGACGCGACATCGAGACGCTCGTCCACCTCGACGAGTACACGGGCGCCGGTGTCAAGTACTTTGAGGAGGTGGCCGGCGGCGACAAGCAGCTGGGCAAGAAGGCGTCCAACTGGTGAGCTCACGGGATCTTGCTTCAGCTGACATCAGGATCGTGCACGAGATGCTGGGCCAGCTGACAAAGGCTGGCAAGTCGTGGACACCGGATGTCGTACCCACTGCGCTGCTTCGGGAGATTATTACTGCCGTCGAAGGCGGCGTGATCAACGGTACGACGGGGCGCAACGTGCTCAAGCATGTGATCGGCAATGGGTCCTCGCGATTTGCACTCGACGCGCTGCTCCAGGAGCTCGGGCTCGCGCCGTCATCGGAGTCGGCCGACGCTTTAGAGACAATCTGCCAGGATGTCATCGCCAAGCTGCCGAAGGAGGCGGACAAGGTGCGCAAGGGCAACGACAATGTGGTCATGCGGCTGGTGGGCGAGGTGATGAAGATGAGCAAGGGCACGGCGGACGCGAAGCGTGCGCGGGAGGTGCTCCTGGGCTTCCTGAAGCCCTAGGCGATAGAACTGGATATCTTGCATGCCTCAGCATTAGGGTAGTGCCGCGGCCGAGCAGCCCGGCCAGAGCATATGCATTGTCAATCTGTACATCTCAGCATGATCATGCATGAAGAGGACCCATGAGGCGCATGCTTAAGGAGGACGTGTAGACGCCGAGCGAGATCGAGCGCTCGGACTTACCACCAAATCGCTCCGCACCGGCCGGACGCAGCCGAGAGTTTTCGGCCCACACTCACGATTTGTCAACAAACCAGTTCCCATCTCCCATCTCCACTCCTACAACCCCCTCCTCCCCTCCCCTTCTTCCCCCTCCTCCCTCTCCGCCACGGGGCTGATCGCACGATGCGCGCCACCCGCCGCCTCCTCAACCTCGCGCCCCCGCACCCCGTCACGACCCGCGCGCCCCCACCGCTCGTGTACAACCTCGGCATCTCGTACGCCGCGAAGCACTCGCCGCCCTTCGTGCCGCCCAACGCGCACCCGCCTCGCAGGGCTTCGCGGGCAGCCGAGCAAACTCGGCAAATGGGTCGACACGATGAAGGCGCTGCCTGCCGGGCGCGGGGAGCTGGAGCCGACGACGGACGCCGAGGAGGCCGGGAAGCGGGAGCTGGATCTGCAGGTCGCCGTGGATAAGTGGGGCGCGGGGGAGGACTTCTTCGCCGTCGTAAGCACGGATACGTTTGTGAGTCCGCCGCGGCCGAGGTGTTGGGCTGGGATGAAGGACGCGCGCAGCGCGGTGTGGGGAGAGGGCGGCGGAAGGCGGCGAAGATGGGCACGGACATGGAGAACACAGCAGCACGAGCTCTTTGGCTGTACCCAGTACGATCCGGCCCATGCGGTCCGCTCGCACAAGCTTTCGCACAAGCTCTCGACGTCGCCGTCGACATCGTCTCTGTTATGTCCACGGCCCTGGGGCGGCCACGGCTCACTGCGGTCACTTCACATCTGGCCCGCTCTTCCCACTCCTAAATTGGGCTCAGCACCCCTCGCGGTTGCATGCGCCCACTCGGTCGCCCTCGCTGCGCTCATAGCTCGCCGCTAACTCCAGACCCACATCGCCGCGTCCGACGGCGTCGGCGGCTGGGCCCCGCAGTTCGACCCGACGCTCTACTCCCAGGCCCTGATGTACCACTACGCGGCGGCGCTCACTGCGTCGCCGAGTATGGCGCCGTGGGAGGCGCTGGACCGCGCGTACGCGGCGGTCGAGGGCGACGAGAACGTCAAGGCGGGGAGCGCGACGGCCGTGGGTGTTAGCATGGGGGAGACGGGGCGGGGGCAGGCTATCAAGTGAGTGATCAGCTGGCAGAGAGAGTGGCAAGGGGTTCACGATGGCAGGGGCCGGAGGTGGGGACGATCATTGGGAAGAGATGGGATAGCGATGGGGCCACTGCGACCGTGGTAGTTGGACAAGGTGGACGAGGTGTGCTGAGAGCGGAAGGGAGTGGCGTTACCACGACGCTTGTGTCGAACGCGTCTCTGGCCACTCTGCCTGCTAGTAGGATGGCAACCCCTCCTCTCATTGGAGACTACATTTGCATGACCGTACGTGCTGACCGCAGCCTTGGCGACTCGGGCCTCACAATCCTTCGCCGCGGACAACCAGTATTCGAGACGCAGGCGCAGACCCACTTCTTCAACTGTCCTGTGAGTTGTCTTGTCGGCTGCCATGGCACAAGCTACATACTACCATGTCTCCGGCCTCGCATTCCCTTCACTCGCACTCGGCTTACACCAGTACCAACTCTCCAAAACGCCCCCCTCGATGCGTTCCCCCGACCTCATCACCGACACCCCCTCCAAGGGCGACCGCTTCGAATTCGACCTCGAGCCCGGAGACGTCGTCCTCCTGTACACTGACGGGATGAGCGACAACCTCCCCTCGGCGCGCATCCCGCTGCTCAACGCCGCCGTCCTGCAGACGCTCGAGCTCGAGGCGAACGCCGACATGAACCTCGAGGAGAAGCGCGCGGCGCACGCGCGCCTCCTCGCTGACGTGCTGGTCGCCGCGTCGCGGTACGGCATGTGCTTCAGCGGGGAGGAGGATGTGAGCCAGGGGCGGGCGTGGAAGACGCCGTTTGAGGTCGAGGCGGCGAAGCACAGGCGGTCGTTCAAGGGAGGCAAGATCGACGACGTCACGGTGTTGGCGGTGACTGTGGCGGAGAGGTTGGGGTGAGCAGCGAGCACGAGCACGAGCGAAGCGAGTGTGCGTTGCCATGTCGCAGAGTTAGGCATGGAGGGAGAAGCGTACCCTAGACGGCGTTGAGCGCCAGATCACAATGCATTTCAATCACATCTGCACTGCATGCACAGCCATTCCAGAGCACAGTATCGCTCAACTGCTACGCTGCGTTTGCTTGTGTGATGCACTCCATCTGCACCGAAAGCAAACGACATGTCAACAAATAGTGTGATGTTACCACGTGACCGGCTATCAACCTCGGTCGTGTCGGAACTTTGGAAGTTGCTCGAACCGCCCACTTACCCCGCACGCGCGTAATATCCATCTCCACCAACAATACTTGAACCACCTCCCGCTTCAATCTCCTCACGTCTCCCCAACCAGATACGTAACGACAATGCCCAACACCGTCGCCTACTTCGACATCAGCATCGGCGGCGCGCCCGCCGGCCGCATCGAGTTCGAGCTCTTCGACGACGTCGCGCCCAAGGTGAGTGCCGCGCGGCTCTTGCCCTTCAGTTCACCCGTTGGGCGGTGGATGAGAGCGACGGAGAGAGGCAACGAGGGACGCGACTGACAGCAGACCACCGCCAACTTCAAGCACCTCTGTCTCGGAGACAAGACGAACGACAAGGGCGTCAAGCTCGCATTTGCGGGCTCGGACTTCCACCGCTGCATCAAGGGGTACGTCGAGCTGGAGAGAGGTGTGGAGGGGACGGTGGGCTGACGGCAGGTTCATGCTCCAGGGCGGTGACTTTACGCGCGGAGACGGAACGGGCGGCGAGTCGATCTATGGCGAGAAGGTGAGTGTGTTGGTCTGGACGGGTAGGGAATTCGGCGGGTGTGCGAGATGGCTTTGCAACCTGGACGTGAACCGTCATCGCCTTCGTTCAGCTCGAGAGCACTCCCGGCTGGTTAGACAAGTCTCAGCTGTAGTCGCCTGCGCCCTCCCCATCCACGGCTTTACATCGGACGAGCCAGCGCTGACACCAGTTCGCGGACGAGAACTTCGACCTCAAGCACGACAAGCCGATGCTCCTGTCGATGGCCAACGCTGGCCCCAACACCAACGGCTCGCAGTTCTTCATCACGACCGTCCCCACCCCTCACCTCGACGGCAAGCACGTCGTCTTCGGCCGCGTGCGTAACAACCGCGCTCTCGTCCGCCGCATCGAGGACATCCCGACGAACCCCTCTGACCGCCCTACCGAGGCCGTGAAGATTGAGTCTGCCGGCGTGCTCGACGCTGCCGAGGTCGAGAAGGAGGACGCCGAGCGTGCCCGCGCATCGGCGGCTGCTGCTGAGGGCGGCGAGGACGTCTTCGAGGACTACCCCGCCGACGAGGAGAAGATCGACGCCGAGAAGGCCGAGGAGGCGCTCAAGGTCGCGCAGACGCTGCGCGCCCTCGGTAACGCGGCCTTCAAGGCCGGCGACAACACTGTCGCCCTCGCCAAGTACCAGAAGGCGCTCCGGTACCTCGACGTCCACCCCGCTCTTCCGGACGACGCGGACCCGCAGCTCGTCGCCGACTTCCGCGCGACCCGCCTGCCGTGCTTGACGAACGGGAGCCTCGTCGCGCTCAAGGTCACCCCGCCGCAGGCCAAGCTTGCTGCTGACCTCGCCAGCCGGGCGCTCAACTTTGCCGACCTGACCGACGCGGAGAAGGGCAAGGCGCTGTACCGCCGCGGCAACGCGCGGGTGGCCCTCAAGGACCTGGATGGTGCTGAGGCGGACCTCGCGGCGGCGAACAAGCTCGTGCCCGGCGACGGCGGTGTCAAGACGGCGCTCGCGCATGTCGTGGCGGCGAAGAAGGCGGCTGTGGAGAAGCAGCGCGCGGCGTACTCCAAGATGTTCGGGTAGGCAGCGAGCGGGGAAGTACGTGGAGCTGGGCGGAGACAGTGACCCTCGTAGAAAAGGGTAGAGCAGACTAGATGACAACCACAGCATATGCATTGTTTCATATATCTATCTAATGACCACGACTGAGGACGGAAGAGGTCGTGGAGATGGATGCTGCGAAGCGAGCTGAAGGGAAGTGAGATGGAAGATGGGCGCGACGTGACTGCAGTGAAGAAGCATGTTGGAGGGCTTTCCGACATAGAAGCCATAGAAGCATGTTCACAAGATCGACATTCGACAGCTCCAAGAGACTCTGATATCAGCGCGTGATCATAAACGATTGAAGCGCCAGGATGAGCTCAGAAGTAGAAGTAGGGTATCCTCAGAATATTAGGACTGTTGAGCTTGATAAAATTGTTTGCTCATCACAGAATCCTGGCGCGTGGTGTACTCACTTGTTAATGTAGGTTTGACGAGCGCCGTCTTGGATGTCCGGCAACCAGCCAGCGACTGTTGGAAGATTTGCGCGAGGTCAAGTTGTCTCCGACTGATCCTAACCGTCTTCAAAGCTCTCGCCACCACGCAAAATTTCACTGGCAACTGCAACGGCGTAAACACATGCGTACATACAATTTAGGTCTACAGAGAAGTCGATCAGAAAGCCCTCGCACGCCCACGACAGCGCCCGCCCCCTTCCTGACGGTCGGGGTTGGTCGCGTCGCCAGCTTCTTCGTGCACACCTAGCAAGCTAGGGCGCAAGTACTCTGTGAAGAGCGGCGAGGGGCTATATCATCGCCTCGACGTGGAAAATGTGGCTAGTGTGAACTAGCGAGAGTGAACGGTTACTGTAGAGAGATCTGAGTGTGAGCGGCGAGCAGGAAGGAGGCAGCGCTTTGCGCTGCCGAGGTGGCGAGGAAGTGAGAGTCCTTGGGCGAAGTCGACGCCATGGATGGCGACGACGACGACCACAAGAAGACAGGGAGGGGGAGGGAAAGCCTCAGCCTGGCGGCTTGGAGGCAATGATGGGGGTACTCACCCTACAGAGTGTGGTCACTAAGGAAACAAGAATGCATCTCGCTCGAATTATATACCTTTCCGGCCGGTGGAGGCCGGTGGAGGTTCTTCACTACCGCTCGCACCCAGCGGCGTTATCGAAAAATGGCCGGACGGTGTGGCACACTCCTTCGGGTGAAGGATGATTTCGTCGCACCACGCTCGCACCGTCGCACCGTCGCACCTGGACGCATGCGGGATGCCGCTAAGTTTGGTCGGCATTGCGCGGGTGGGAGAGCCGCTGCGATGCAAGCTCTGAAATGTATTGCGGCTGAAAGAGGAGGACGAGACGGAGGAGGTGTAAGGTTGACGCCTCCCGCCAACTCTAAGACGCGCCACGACGCGTCGGGACAACAGCCATGCGAGTGATGGTGCCCAGCTATTCTCTCCTATCAACCGAGAGTCCAAAGACATCATGGCTTGCTCCTAGACTTGCCACTTTGCGGTCTAACATACGCATGTATGCTCATCGACGGCTGACAGTAACCCATCATCACCGTCGCGCATCTACCCGGTGGAGGCATCTCGGCAAGCCGCTCGGCATTCCTCACCGGCCGATCACTCTCCCCCACATGACACGCGAACCCTATCTCCGCCCTCCTCCCATCGCAACGTCTCCAACCATAACCACGCACAACCTATCGCCAGCCACCGCATGTACTGGCCCACCTCGGCTGCGCGGATCCTGAGCGTGCCCGCGCCGCTGGCCGACGAGCCGGTGGTGCGGGTCCGCCCCTCGCGGCGCGGTAACCTGTTCGCGACGCTCGGCGCGTCTGGCCTCGGGGTATGGGATGTGCGCCCGGCCGTGCTGCAGGCCGCGATCGTGCGGTCGCGCGACAGCGTCGAGCGGTGGGGCGCGAATGCGGATGTGTTCTGGGCGACGGACTCGAGGAGTCTGGTTGTGCTCGTGAGTCGGCCGTATACACCGTGTCGTCGATGCTGATGCTCGATATCCTTGGCGACGACGTCCTACGCCACTCCCGGGTCACTCGCGCGGGCAGACAACCACATCCCATCTCCTCTTCTTCTCGCTCGTGCCCACCGGCGTCCCAGCGTACGAGAGCACACCCACACCATCATTCCCACCAGGTGGCGGGCCAGGCGAAGGCGGCGAACTCGCAGGCTGGGAGCTACGCAACGACGGCGTCGCGTTCGCCATGGGCCGCTGCACCTCCGTCCTCGCACAACCCCACAACCTCATCCTCACCCTCCAGCACCCACCGGCCCTCCTCACCGTCCCCTACCCCATCCCGTCGCAGCTTCTCACGCCGCCCGGTTCCCACTTCCCGCCAGCACCCCTTGATGGCGACACGGAGGAGCAAGTCGAGTGCGAGCTCTGGGACTTCACGCGCGGACAGGACTGGCTCCTCCAGGACCCCAAGAACGTGCCCGTGCCGCTGGCGATGACGGCGACGCGTACCCCAGCGCTGCCCGTCACGTACTCGCTTGTAGTGGACGATGGGCGCGCGTACGTCATGTACCCGACGAATGCGCTCAACCTCTTTCGTCCAGAGGTGAGCTACAATTTGAGCGGCAGCTGACAGCAGACGCGGCCGCGGGCGGACTCGAATGCGAGCGGGCGGTCGAGGATATCAAGGATATCATTGCCATCGCCGCCAGAGTCAAAGTATGCTGGCCAGCTGCTCTACCCTCTCCCGCCAGCTGGCGATGACAGCCTACGGAACGGCTTAAGGAGTCTCGGATTGCTAGAGGACCTCGCGCCAGTAGAAGATAAGGCGACGCACGTCGCCATCAACGGGCGCCTCGGCTTTGCAGCAATCGGCACCGCCAGCGGCCTGGTGCACATCCACGTCCTCCCACAGTATCCTCAACCACCGCGGTTCTCGCACTCGCTCGACCTGAAGCGCTCAGCGAGGAGTGCTAGCCTCAGTGCCAACCCTGGAGCTGTGACCGCATTGTCTTGGACATCGGACGGATACGCGCTCGCTGTCGGACATGAGAATGGCTGGGCAGTGTGGAGTATGGGAGGGCGGTTAGATGGGTACGGCGTCGCGGGGGACGAGGACGAGCCGTCAGCCGACGCATTCATGAACAATGTCGAGAACCTGTTCTGGGGACCAGGCAACCTTGATCTATTTATGCAGACCAAGCTCGAGACGAACCGCATCTACGCTATGCCGTTTGTCAAGAGCGCGACGACGGGCCAGCACTCTCCAGTGAGTTGGTTTCCGCTTTCGCAGCTGACAGCAGGATAACACGCGCTACGCCTTCCTGCAAATGGACGACCGCGTCATGGTGTACCGCGGCGCCGATCAGCCAGACATGAGTGTGATCAACCCCGAGTCAGACGTGTGGCAGCACATACACATTCCAAGCGTATACATCGCGACCAACTGGCCATTGCGATACGCATCTATCTCGTCCGATGGGAGATTCATCGCGGTAGCTGGTCGACGAGGCCTCACGCACTACTCAGCGGCGTCGGGGCGATGGAAGCTGTTCGGGCAGGAGCGTGAGGAACGCGCCTTCACTGTCCGCGGCGGTCTCCTGTGGTTCCACCATGTCCTGATTGCCGGTGTCGAAGTGGAGAAGAAGTACCAGATCAGGCTTTACTCGCGTGACCTCGACCTTAGCGAGAACAACGTATTACACGCTCAGAGTCTACCCTCGCCCGTCCTCGTCATGACGCTACTCGACAACTCACTGCTCGTCTACACAGCCGACAGCATGCTGTACCATTTCCTAATCTTACCCACACGGGATTCAATTCGCATCCAGCTGTGCGGGAGCATGTCTTTCGCCGGGCTCATCACCGTGCCAAGCCGCGTCCGGGCACTCTCGTGGCTCATCCCCGAGGCGCAGAAACGTCTCGGCGACCCGGCCGACGACCTCATCGTCGCGACCATCATCTTCCTCGTCGACGGCCGGCTCGTCCTCCTCCGTCCCCGCAAAGCCGGGAACGACGAGGTGCGCTACGACATGCAGGTCCTCGCCGACCGCATCGAGTCGTACTGGACCCACCTGCATGGCGTCGGCACGCTCGAGAACAGTCTGTGGGGATACGACGGGGCGAGCATGCGCGTCTGGCTCGATGCGCTCACCATCGAGGCGACGCGCGTCGACCTCGACCTCGACACGTACGAGAGCGTGCAGGCGAGCATCAACCTCCGCCTCGACTTTTACCCCCTCTCGATCCTCATGGACAAGGGCATCATCATTGGCGTCGAGTATGAGACGTCGACGCGCACACTGCCCTTCGCGCTGTTCAAGCTGCAGACAAACACATATCTCTTCCTCCCCCAGTTCCTGCGATACCATCTCGACGCGAAGCGGCTCAAGGCGGCGCTGGCGTTTGCGGCCAACTACCAGAACCTGGTGTACTTCGGCCACTCTCTCGAGAAGCTCCTCCACGCCGTGCTCGAGGATACGGTCGACGCCATTGGCGCAACGGACATTGATGAGATCGAGGACCTGAGCTTGGCCGACGACACCCCAGAACGAGCAACAGCGGACGAGCCATCGTCTCCCTCAGCCTCGACCTCAGCCTCGACCTCAGCCGCGACAGTCTCCTCCGTCTCGCCTCCAAACAAGACCCTAGCCCTCGTCGCGACGTTCCTCGACTACTTCCCTGAGTCGCTCGACGTCGTCGTCGGGTGTGCGCGTAAGACCGAGTTCGAGCACTGGTCGATCCTTTTCGACGTCGTCGGCCGCCCGCGCGACCTGTACGAGCGGTGCATCGCCTCGGGCGCGCTGCGCACCGCCGCATCCTACCTCCTCGTGATGCACTATCTCGAGGAGGCGGACGATACGCCCGAGACCGTCCGCTTGCTCCGCCTCGCCATGGCGGCACAGGAGGGGCAGCTGTGCAAAGAGCTGTTGAGGTTCTTACACTCGATCGACGAGAGTGGCGCGGCGCTGCGTGCCGCGATAGACGAAGTGGGGATATTGCCGTCCACAAGGAATGTTAGAGTTGGGCCAGTTAACGGGTCTGTCGCGCCGGATCTTGCTGCCGACCCGACTGGACGTCGTACCTCGGCGTCGTCCTCGACGCCTCACGCCACGAGCCCACCTCCCCGCCCGCCTCGCCTGTCTTTGTCTCCCCCGTAACTAGTAACCACAGCGTAGAATATCCATCTAGACATGTTGTACTATCGATCGATGCAGTGGCATCATGCGGTGTGAGGACGTGCGGTGCGGATGAAGTGGAGAGTGCTAGTGTGGACAGTGAGATGGAAGTGCTGTAAGGAAACAGTGTAAACATGCTAGTGGAGAGTTGAAGGAGTATAGGTGGTGCTGTTCATGACCTCAAGACATAGTAGGGCTTGAACGCTCAGGGGAGCATGATTGCTGGTGGTCAGTAAGAGGACCTCAGACGAAACGGGGACTCACAGTCGGACGTGCCGACACCGCGGTCGACCATAGGCGCAAACACCCGCTTGTACACAAACCGCTGGTCATACTCGCGCATGACCTCGGCCGATAACAGCATGCGATCTTTGACCAGCTGGGCGAAGCATGCAGCGAGGTGCGACAGGACGGCAGCGGTAGCGGCGAGGAGGATCGGCGTGATGAACGGATGCTTGGCAGTAAGGAGGTACGCGATGAGCGGCGCAGAGGGCGGCATGGCGCTGTCAAGATCAGCATACAGGTAATCTTCAAGGCTCACCAGAAGAAGGCGAGGCAGAACTCGGGCGGGTCCCACACCCGGAGCGACTGTATACTGTCGCCTCGACCGCTCCTACCGCCCGTGAGGGTCGCGGGCGGGCGGGCGCCGACGGCCGAGAGAATCGAGCGACTGAGGTTAGCTTCGATAGCAATGTCTGAGCTTACTAGAACCATTTGGTCAGCGCCCACAGGCCCTTGGCGGCTAAGCGGGCCATCTTCTGGAGAGGCGGCTCGTCGGGGACGGGCAGATCTTCCCCATCCACCCCGTCCGCCTCGCGCACCTTCGGCGCTGGGACCGGCGAGGCGTGCGGCGAGCGCATTGGCTCCCTGCCAGAGCGCAGCTGCATGTCGTACACTCTGTAGCGCGTGAACAGCCATGCCGCGTTGGCGGCGGTCAGCGCGAACAGGAGCACCGTGAAGAGCAGAGCCTGCTGTCAGCTGCGAAGTCAAGCACGGATCCAACTCACAAAACGAGTGCCAGCCAGTCCACTCCTTGCCGCCCCCTCTCGACGCTGCCAGCGATTACCGATCGAGTCAGACATGGACGTCTCGCCCTTGAGGATCGAGTCGGATTCGCGCACGACATTGCGCAACGGCGCTAACAGGAGCCAGTGGACGACGTACAGCGCCAGCGCGATCGGGTTGGCATATCTAGCCGGCGGGAGGATCTCGTCCACAGTCGTGGGGAAGTGGAAGATGGCTGTGTCGAGAAGGTTTCCCGGCGACTCAAGGACGCTGCTGTCAGCTTTCACCAGTGATGGTTAGCTCACCGCTGCCACAGGGCCTTGCGGCGCACGAAGCGCTGCTTCTTCAGCCCGCCTGGCGTCGACGGGCCTCCATTACCCGCAGCGGCGCGCAGACGTTCCTCCGTCTTGCGCGCAGCGGCCGCCGATGCGGCCATGTCGAATGGGATGCTGCTCGAGCGCGACAGCCCCGCGGGCGGCGTGGCGTACGGCGAGTAGATGATGCGATGGGGTGTCTTCCCCGGAGTCTCTGCTGGGCTTTCGAAGCCACCTCCAGCGCCAGAGGAGCGGTAGCGCGTCGGCGACGTCTGGCGTGGCGAATCAAGGATCCCGCTCTCGCGTCGGCTTTCACGGCGAGGCTTACGCTCTCTAGTGGGAGTAGCGAAGGCATTTTGGTCGGCGGCCGGCTGCGCGCTGCAGGAAGGCGGGCTGCTGTCCACGTCGGCGAGGTTGCTTAACGTCGACACGGAGCGGGAGAGCTGGGAGGGCGCACGCGAGAACGCCGTCAGCGACTTGCGCTTACGCGCTAACGGCGACTGCGACATGCTGGCTTTTGAGATGATGAGGGGGAAGGAAAGGGAGGTATCGTCGGTTCGCAAGGGTACAGGAGGATGTTGTGTTGTTGGAGCTCTCCTTTACGTAATGTTGGCCGACGACCAAGTTGCCACCCAACTTGAGATTGACGTCACCTCGTCGACCTGCTGCATGTGCTTCGGTAGAAAGCTGCTTGGTGAACTGCTGGAAAGAGCAAAAGTGATAGTGAAAGATATGCATGAGAAATGCTGGAAGGTTGGTAGATTCCGTCTATACCAGGTAGGTTATACTGGTCAAAGCCCAGTGGTGACACAAGTCAAGTGTATGTATGAAGCAAAAAGATTGGACACCAGCTGGATGCCCTCTCGACCGCGGAACAACCTATGGTCCAGTGGGTTGTCGTGCCGAGCCTAGCCACGAAGCCTTGCACTAGAATCTTTTCCCGTAGTACTCCGGACGACTTATTGCGCATGCGTCCAGGGACGACTAGTCAAATACCTGCGTCCAGGTTTAGATGCATCCTGCCCTCAGGAGGGGTCGAACCACGGACCTAATTGTGACGGGATTAACCAATTGGATATTGGCCTGCTCCAACTACACTATAGTTCCGGGTTCGGGGTACCAGGAAGTGGGTCCGGTTCCTTTTGTAGCGTTGGGTGGAATAACCAAAAGTGGGTTCAATGCTTTTTCCGGCTCGTTCAGACAGTAGAGCCAAGGCTACAGACCAGACACCAACAACAAAATAGCAACACAGCTTACCGTTCAACGGCATTGGCAATCATCAGAATAGACGTATGAACTCCGTTGAGAAAATCCAGCTGTGCCAAGGCTAAGTTCATGATGCAGACGGCGGATGAGCAGGGAGCCTTGGGTGGCAAAGAACCAGGAATGAGAGTGCACCACTGCTTACATAAGACAGTCTGCCACGTGCACCTCCGTCATGCATTCAAGACCACGCTTGGTGGCCTGGGTGGCCATCTCGCACCATCAGCGACAACATCTCGCCAACGCTCTCTCAACTCACACAACTGCCACCTCACGTTCTCGCCAGCCATGGTAAGCGCCCAATCTCGACTCACCACTACTGTGGATTCTGACACCAGGCGACAAACTTCCTCGCAGTGCCGAGTAAGCAGGCGCAACAGCTGCCTGACTTCTCCAAGAGCCTCCTCCAATACATCTCCGCGCATTTCCGCGATGCGCACCCGGACGCATTCAGGCGGGACGTCGACACGCTCGTCAGCATGCGCCGCGAATGGGTCGAGCCCAAGGTTGAGGCGCACCCCGAGATTGCTAAGGGATTGATGAAGTGAGTCTCAGCTTAAAAGAGTCGAAGCTGACTTCAGGTACCACGCCCAGCTGGCATTCGTCGCGACCAAGTTCCCCTCAGATGTACGTACACTCTCTGCACGTGAGACCAAGCTGATAGTAGATTGGTGTTGCGTTCTCGTACCATCTTCCGTTCCCCCCGCCGTACAGCCTTACGCCGGACGCACCCATCTCTCTACCTTCGTTCACGTATGAGCGCGCCAGCGTTTTGTACAACATCTCGGCGATCTATGCGTCGCTGGCTGCCATGGAGCGCCGAGCCGAGGCTGAGGGCATCAAGCGTGCGCTCAACTACTTGTCGGTACGTTGCAGCGCTGTGACGTGGCTAACTGTAGTCGTCGGCCGGAATCCTCAACTACCTCATCGACAATGTTCTGCCAACACTGAAGAGCGAGCTCTCATCTCCTCACGCTGCGGGTTACGACATGAGCGAGTCATTCTTGACGAGTATGCGCGAATTCGTCCTCGCACAGGCCCAGGAGTGTTTCTGGCAGCAGGCGGTCTTGCGTAAGTCCCCGGTCTTCGGCGGACATCACTGACCATACAGAGGGATCGTACAAGAACGCACTTATCGCCAAGTTGTCGATGAAGGTGGGCAGCTGCGAACGGGGTGGTACTGACTCTCCAGGTGGCAGACTACTACAAGTCGTCGCTCAAGGCGGCAAACAGCATGGACTCGCCTTCGGAATCCTACTTCCCTCAGAACTGGATCAACCATGTCATGGTCAAATCGAATCACTTCGAGGCAGCGGCACAGTATCGCCTCAGTCAGGACGACCACGAGAAATCGAAGTACGGCGAGGAGATCGCGAGACTCCGCGTGGCTGAGAGTTTGGCGAAGAAGGGATTGGAAGCTGGGCGCAAGGGTGTCAACGAGTCCGTCGTTGGTGATCTGAGGAGCCTGGCCGCTGCGGTCAAGTCGGCACTCGACCAGGCTGTGAGGGATAACGACTTGGTCTACGTCGACCCTGTACCTGCCGCTTCTCAACTGGCTCCCATCGTTGGCGTTGCTATGGTCAAGCTTCACACGCCGACTGAGATTGCTGAGCCTATCGCTTGGCTCATGGGCGGCAGCGCCGGCCAGCCGCCACTGTTCAGCGCACTGGTGCCATATGGTGTTCACCTTGCGCTCAGCATCTATGACGACCGCAAGGACACTCTCATCCGCGAGATGGACGGGAAGCGGGAGGAGCTGGATGGAGTGGCCGCAAGGTGAGCGGCATTCGCTACTTAGCGCTGACTCGCAGTACATTACAGTCGCTGAACCTTCCTGGGTCGTTGCAGGCTCTCGAGCGGCCGGTCGGCCTGCCTCCCTCTCTGATCAAGAAGGCAGAGGAGGTCGATGCCGCCGGTGGTGCGGACAAGATCCGTGGCTTGCTCATGGACGTCAACCGTCTGGCCAAGTCAAATGCCAAGGTTCTCTCGGACGCCATGGACATCCTTGACCAAGAAGCGACAGAGACAGAACAGCTCGTTGAGCGGCAGCCCCATCTTGCCGAAACGCGCCCACCCTCACACGTCGCCAACGCGTCCCTCATCGCCATGTCCGGGCAGTACGATGCTACATTGAAGCAGGCGGCAGCCAGTGACGCCACCGTCCGCGCCAAGTGGGAGGAGTGGCGCAATATGATTGAGATCCTGAGTGGCGGCGAGGACATTATCAGCGACCATGTGCCCTCCACTACCGGAGGAGGTTCGTTCGCCGCTTTGCCCGCAAGTGTACGCCCCCTGCGTGCCTCCCTTGAGGACCTGGACGATCGGATCGCCCACCGCGCCGCGTTGGTCAGCGAGGCGCGCGCCGTCGCTGCTCACGACGACGTCCGCCCCGACGTCCTCCAGGAGGCGTCGCGCCTCGCGCACGGCGGCTCAGGCGACGTCAAGCCCGAGTGGTTCGAGGGCATCTTCGAGAAAGCCGCTGCAAAGTACGACCAGCTGCGCGCCGAGATTGACGACGAGGCCAGCGGACAGGAGCAGCTGCTCGAGCAGATCCGGCAGCAGAACGACGCCTTCCTCGCCGAGCGCAAGGACGACCCGCGCGTCAAGGAGCGCGAGCGCCGTCTCCAGGACATGGACATGGCGTACTGGAAGTGGCGCGAGATTGTCGACAACGCCGAGGAGGGAATCAAGTTCTACCACCAGCTCGCGAACATGCTCCAGCAGTTCAAGGAGGCTTGTTCGCAGTTCCTGAATGCGCGCAGGGTGGATGTTGGGTGAGTAGAGCGCGGCCACAAGCACGTGCACAACAGCGAGCAAGCCAGTTTGGCGCTGACACTCAGACAAATCTCCAACCAGCTACAGAATGTCTCTTTCGCGGACCAACCATCCCATTATCACGCCCAGCAGCAGCAGCAGCAGCAGCAGCAGCAGCAACAACATCCAACTTCCCCTCCACCGCAAGCGCAGCCGCAGACCTACACTCCCCCGCCCGCGCACTACTCGTCCCCATCCCCGCCCGTCCCGCCCGCCTCCCTACCGCCCCGCGTCACCTCGGCCATGTCCCCTCCGTCGCATCCCACCTCGCCTCCCCCAATGTCGCCTCCAGCGCCAGCTCGGGCACCGGCGCCTTTCCTCGCGCACCCCTCGTCTGCGCAGTGGCAGTCGGGCACCGACTTCCTGCCTCCGCCCCCGCCGCAGCCTGTCATCCGAAGCGGCGGCGTACCCACGCGTTCGGCTCCGCCTCCACCGGCCGTGGACTCGCCCCGACGCGTGACCCGGAGCCAGGCGAGGCAGGGCCCGATCGGCGACCCGGACGTCAACCCTTACAAGAAGGAGGGGAAGCGCCGTGGTGGCGAGGGTGTTATCTAGTGAAGCGGAGAGGATACAGCGCAGTAGATGCCAGTTTCATGCACAGACGTGCTATGCATTGCATAATTGACCACGATGATACATTGCAGTTGAGTGATGACAAAGAGAAGAGGGTATCGCAATGCAGGTACGCAGGGTGGCATGCCGAACTAGTTGTGCTGCCTTGAATTAGTCGTTGCGGTCGTTGAAGACAGGTCATTTTGCGTCGTACATCGTCGTTGTATGTTCATGCCCATGGCAGAATTGGTGGTAGGTGCTATGTGCCGTAGGAGCGCCAGTACGCGTCATGTTCTTCCTTGCTCGCAGTCTTTGCAGCCGTCCAGCGGTCCGACAGCGCGCGCGAGATCTGCCCGAACGTAGCGCCCGGCATGGCCGCCTGTGCCGTCTTCATATACGTCTTGACGTATTCTGCCGTCAGCTAAACTCACAACGGAGACATACGTTGATAGGGGCTGAGCTCCTTCGTCGCGAACAGAGGCGCCAGGCGCGAACGGCATCCGCCACACACCTGTCGCGTCGTGTCGATCGATTTCGAGTGGCGCTTATAGCTGCTGTCAGCTGGAAGGTCGATATGGCCAGCTCACATCTTGCGGCACTCGACGTTGGTGCACTGCCACTCGTACTTGTATTGGATCACATAGTCGTGCTTCGTCTGATGTCAGCTGGTTTCGGCGACGTCAAAGCTCACAGTGACGGAAATGTCAGGACGGGCGCGCATAACGTTGCGGCCCCACGACTTGAACTCCTTGCCATGCGGGTTCTTGAACTGCTTCGAGATGACCCAGTTCGCCACATGACACATCTCGTGCGCGAGCGTGTCGCGGATCTGCTTCTCCTCGCTGAGAACCTTTGGTGACAGTGCGATCCAGATAGCCGTCGTCGACGTTCCATCCTTGTGCTTGGTGCTGCGGATATCAGGTATGAACATTAACAGTTACTCACGATCGGCGATGTGCCATTCCTGCACTCTTGACAATGCGATTGTCCCACTTGATGGTGCAGCCTGCCCCGTTCTTACCGAGGCGATTGTCGAAGACGTTGGCGTCGAGCTCATCGAACAGTGATTGCGCGTACTTCATGCCGTGGGCCTCCCATTCCCGCTGAGACATCTGCCTGCGCGGCTTTGGGCGGGTTGGTGGGCGCAGCTTCTCGGGAGAAGGAGAGTCGTCGAGCACCAAAGTGCTTATGTCTGGGAGGGTCGCTGGTGCTGGGGGAGGAGTGAAGTGAAGCTCTGCTCCTGGGCTCTTCGGAGACGGCTCGGGCACCTCGTCCTCGGAGTCAGAGACGAGGTTTATCACAGGTATGGCTGGTGGCAGGGGAGTATCAGGGGCGACTTGGACTGGCTCGTCAGAGTCCACGTCGGATGATGAGGACTCCTCGTCTTCCTCAGCTTCATCGTCCTCTGCGCCATCTGCGACGTCCTCCTCGACCTCGCTGTCCTCTAAGATGAACTCGCGAAGAGATCCCATTGACTCGTTGCTGATATCGTAGCTTGAATCGACTAAGAACTCAGGCTCTTCGTCACTATCTTGCAGAGCGTTCAAACGAGCAATGGCGGCAGGGATACGACCACGCAGCCCACGCTGCGGACGACGGGGTGCATCGTCGTCATCGTCCGAGGCGATGATGCGGCGGCCCACAAGACGTCGGCGAGAGACGACAACGTCGCTATCGTCGGAGGCATAGCCCGTAGCTTCGTTACGTGGTGTAGCAGGGACGGAAGGAGTGCGCAATGGAGGCGGAGAATGCCGTGGCGAGAGGATCTCGATGCTCTCAGTCGCTGATCCAAGTGATTCACTTGTAGCGCTCTTGGACATTGCAGAGAATGCTGGCGAGAGCGCGCCCGAGGGGACTAATGGCACGTCAAGGTCACGATCGCGTTGCTTGTCAGGAGTTGTTGGAGCAGAACCGCCGTCTGATGAAGACGCGTTTTCTGTTGAGGTAAGAGAAAGATGGCGGCTGTTGATGCGTTAGCGACATACTGACAAGCCACACACACGGTGTGTAATGCGCTGGTGGTTCATACACAGACAGCGGCAGCGATACTCACATGTCTAACTCCAACTCCACCTCATCGTCGTCGTCGTCGTAGTCCTTCTCTTCCGGTGGACCGAGCTCGATGGTTGCGACATTGCTTGCTCGGGTGTCGACAGCAGGGCTGTCGAGTGCATCCAGAGCTTCTTCGACTTCTGCTGAGCTCGTCTCCCGCTCCGTGCTGACGAGTTCAACTGGTGCCTCGAGCTTTGCCAAGCCGGGGAATGCCCTTTGACCACTCCCGCTGCCGTAGCTTGAAGCGCTCGTGTCGTGCTCGTCGAAATCCTCCAGTTCCTCCATAGTCTCGTCGTCCGCTTCCAGCTGCAACTGTTCCTCAGCCGCAACGGCAGCATACGCAGCGCCCAAATTGCTCAAGCTGATCGTTCTGCCCAACGCTCGTGATGGCGAGAACTCTTGCTTATTCGTCTTGACTGGCCGTGGAGTGAATGCACTTCCGCCGCGAGCGACGAGTGGTGTTGACCCTCGTCCGAAATCCAGGATCCGATGCACTGGAACTGTCAACAACAACCCTTTGGATGTATTTAGGGAGCGACTTGTGGAAGCTGGTAGGTACGTTGGAATCACGACAGCCAGCCATCTATCTCACTTGACCTCCCCTGCGGTGACTCACTCTTCTTTGGGCTGGGTGACGGCGTTGGCGCCTCGCTCTCGAGGCCCGGGCAGTCGGGCTCGATATCACTTGGTGGTGGCCGCGGCACGTCCCAGCTCTCGAGGAACACGTCGCCCATGCTCTCGCTTTTGGCATGCCGTCTTCGTGGAGGGGTGACTACCGGTGCGGGGTGGGCGAGAGACGGACGCTCGCCCCTAGCCCCCGCCTCTGGCCGTGAGAAGAGCATTCGTGTCGGCGTCGATGGACTGCCGACGGGTGATGATGAGCCAGACGCGGCAGAGAGGTCGGCGCTGGAAGATGAAGCGGGGAACGGGCTGCGGGGAAGGAACGGACGCGTCCGGCGCGTCGGAGGCGTACTTGGCGGGCCTGGCGCCGAGAAGGGGGAAGGCGCAGGGGCTGCCCTCTTGCCTAGTGGCTCGAGCTTATCGGAGAATGACACTTTGCGCGGCCTCGTCGGCTGCACCGACGATTTGCCCGCCGCCATCGGTATAGGGGTGGTGTAATTGTGGGTAGTTGAATGGGGAATGGATGGAGGACGGTGGGCTTTTGTGTTGGGTACTGGACGAAATACAGCGATGGTTGGCCTGGGCGAGGCGAGGGCAGGAATATACCGGTCTCGTCCGAATGTGGGACGATTGCCCGTCGGCTGAGGGAACCGTTTTGGAGATGGTGTGGAGCGTGTACAGCCGTCGAGCGAGCGAGCAGAAAGAGCAACAAAGGGTAGAGGGAGACGATAACGATGAGGAAGGCGGGTCGGGAAGGATGAAGGTACAGAGGCCGCCGGCTTGGCCGTAGGCAATGTTGTGGAGAGGAGATTAACCCCACCCCCGCCATTACACCCGCCAGCCAGCAGCCAGGAGGGTGACCCGAATCGGCAAAAAACTCAAACGCGCTCCGTCTCTATTATTTGGTTCCGGTTCCAATGTACTTATGCGGACAGAAGAAAGGACGCTTGACGATAAAACACTCCCTAAATCCCCTGGTTACAGGACATCAGCCTTCCCGCATTCGTGCATCCATCGTGATCTATAACAGCCTAACAGCATTCTTTCCGCTCCCGTAGGTAAGCTCTTACCGGCCCTGCTGCATGCTGGATTCTCGCTCCTCCGCCAGACGAATCTCCTCCAAGATGGCCGCCAGGTCATCGTCATCCTCCTGGGCTTGAGCAGCTTGACTCGCCTCGAATTCAGATACCAGGCGAATCGCCTCGGCCTCGTCCTCGCTCATGGTATCGACATCCGGCTCAGGCACTCCCATGTCCGGAACAGCCGTCGAGGGATCCAGTTCCGGTGAATCAGAGTCCCTGCGCGACACGTTAGACGGGATCGCGCCAGACGCGTCTGACTCTTGCTGCGAGAGCATGAGCGCATAGCGCAGAGCTTCGTCGCCGTCTGCAAGACCCAGATCAGCCATGGCAGCCAAGTGCTGTTCCTCGTGCGAGGTCTGAGCGCGCATGGCCTGGTTCTCGGCACGAATTTCGTAGTGCGAGTCTACCGCGTCTTGATGCAGGCCGCGCAGGTCCATGGTTCGCGAGTGACCCCGGAACTCACTGCGACCGCCAGGAGCGCCTCCCCTACGGTTCGCATTGCCGTCCTTGCCCGACTTGCGCCTCTTGCCAGTGCCGGCACGCCAAGCCAGAACGTTTCTGCCAATGGCAGCGACGACAAGATCGTTTTCGAGAATGAGGTGGTTGACATTGAAGAACTTGGCGCGGTGCTCGTCACTCTCGGCGACAATCAAATCGCCAGGCGTAAGATGTGTCGGAGCGCGGAATGTGCGAAGACGTGTGGGAGAGGGCGGCAAAGGATCGAAGACTTCTACCTGGCCGTTGAACGCCCCGACTGCCACAAGGCCACAGGACATCTCTACCGCGGTAATCTTGCCGTCACCCACGCGCCAGTCACGAATGGGTTGGATCACGTCACCAACAGGACGCCCATCCCACTCCCATATGTATGCGCGACCATAAAGATCGCCTCCGACGACCACCCGGCCGAACTGCTGAGCTGGCTCGAGTTTGGTACGAAGGGTGTCGACTTCTAGATCTGGAGCAGCAGGCGAGATGACACCTGAACCATCCGCAGGCGTGATGATTCTAGCGGACAGCGTTTGCTGGGCCTCGGGAGGCTGGGAGACTGGCGGGGTGGGAAGCAGGAATGCTTGCAGTGTCGTGAGCGGAGCCTCCCCAGCTGTGCTGAAGAAGGTGGTCTTAACTTTGTGCGACGTCTCGCCATCCAGCGAGATGTCATGGCGTGCGAAGTTTGGATGCTTGGCGTGGTGAATGAGCACCGACGCAACGACGCCCTGCGCCGTCTCCGCGCAGACCATGTTGAGCTGGCGCACGCCTCCAAGTTCTTCCTCGGAGCCAACATCAAGGCGGACTTCGCGAGGGTTGGACACGGCATCGAACCAGATCCGCAGATCGCCGTCTTGAGTGACACCACAGACCACATCGTACTGGATGTCGCAGGCCGTCAAATAGATACCGTCCGGGTTCGCCATTTGGCGCAGGCGAACTTCCTCCGAGCGCTCCTTGAAAGGCTTCTCGACTGGCTCAGAGCTGAAGAGGCAAGTAATGCTGGCAGGAATGCCCTCTGTGGGTGTCTGCTTGCCCGACTTTGCCGATCCAGGATGAAGTTGCCAGTACTTCAGGCGTCCGTCCTGCCCGCCGGTGACCCATTTCATGGGATCCTTGCCTTGCGACTCGGGCTGGTAGAGCGAGAGTACGGCGCCCTCGTGCATGTCTTGAGGGAACGATCCAACGTTGACGGACGTCGGGCGGCCGCCATACTTGGCGTGCGTACGGGATTGAGGAGTGGTGTGCACGCAAGAACCGCTGAGGAGGCCCCACAGGATATGGGTTTGCGAACGCTTGGGAATGAAGATGGCCGACGCGAGTCCCGGATCCCACTGTGGTCTGATGTGGAAGTTGGCTACGAGTTAGCTGACGAACTCAGAAGCCAGCGTACCTTCCTCGGTAGGTCCCCAGACTCCCTTAGATACCTTGCCAGTGAGAGGGTCGCTCTTGATGACAGCAGCGTGCTCCTGACTCGCGCAGTACAGTACGGGCGGTGGGCGCGACGAGGCCGCCTTCATCGCCTCGTACTTCTGCCGATGAGTCAAGGCTGGCGAGTTGGTGCCAGACTTGCTCATCTTACCGACAACCATTGGCATCTTGGCGTTGGGAAGCAAGGGCGGGTAAGAGAGCGACATCTTGTTCACCAGCACGGGGAAGGGGTGGTGGATTACGTTCGAGCTGCGCGATACAAGCCAGCGCCTGTGTGTTAGTCAAGCAACTAGTGCAACACGTACTCAAGCGTTGCCTCTCGAGACAACGCCTCTTGCTTCCAGCCGCGACCTCCAACCCCGGTGCAGCCTTGCACTAGCGCCTTGACTTCCTCTCGCGCTCGGCCGTTGCTGGCCGCTCCATCCCAGAGGAAGCGATTGATGTAGCACTGGCGCCATACGGAGTCGCTCTTGAGCTCGTCGTGCAGGTGCTTGCACGTGACGCTGAGCTGAAGGAGAGCGCGAGGTGGAATCCGAACTAGGAGGAGGTGGAGGACGTCATTGGGCAATTCTAAGAGGTAGCTGCAAGTTAGCACGTGTGTGGAGGCGATCGAGACCTACCATGGTCCCATCTCCTCGTCTTCGGACTCCTCATCTCTCTCCTTGTCCTTTGAGGAACGCTTCAGTCCGCCTTTCTTGGGTTGTTTGAGCTTTTTGGCTGGGCCAGAGTTGGCCGCAGAGGACGGAATCTCGGGATAGTACGGGTCGTCATCGTATGAATCGTAGTCGAGGTAGTCTTCGTCCAAGTGGGTGTAGTCAAGTTGATCTTCGACGTAAAGGGCTGATTGAGGCATATAACTTAGTGGCGAGGGGGTTGAAGGCAATGGTGCACTGGGAGGCAGTGCTCGATGTCGAGATGGAGATGTGGCGATGGAAGAGCAGGAAAGTGTTGTGGAGATTAGACCTGGTTTGTGGTTGAGCGCGTACTAGGCTGGCCTCCACTTCGCCATCGTTATCAATCCGTTCGGAGCGCACACGTGGATTAAAGTTGGAGCAGCGTGCCTGGCAGCCAGACGTCATGTAATGTTGTGATGGTCCGTCGCATGGTTGCAACTTGATGGCAACTCTACCCACTACACCTAAACAATAATCACATCAACAATTCTTGCGAGAAGCTCGTCCGACCATTTGACCTACCACGATGTCGGGCGAGAAAGAGAACGAGGAGATGGAGACATGTCCGATTTGTCCCGCCTCTGGTCCGCCCGTGCCCCCTAAGCCCTCCACCTCAACTGGATCGAGCACGAACGCAGCGACAGACAACGACGATGATGAGGATCTGCAGTGGATCGCTTGTTCCAAGTGCAAGAAGTGGTTTCACTCGGTCTGTGTGGCACGGGTCCCGGAATTCAGGGAGGCGAGCATTCCGTCCGAACTGCGTCAAGAGCTCGACGCAAGCGGACAGAACGAGTGGTTCGACTGGGTGGATAGGGTGGACCGATGGTGAGTCGAGCGCGTAGGACATGACTAACCGAGCAGGTACTGTAAGCCATGCATCGACTTCTCGAAGTCGCCGGAAAACCCAAAGCCTCCGCGTAACCCGTTGCACGCGACGCTGCGGCGAATGAAGGTCAAACGCGACAGCCTTTCCGGGACGTCGCCAGGTTCGAAGCGGTCACGCGTCGATGAGCCGAAGGAGACTGTAGCATCTGCCAACGGCGAAGCTGTGTCTACCGAGGAGGCGAGGCCGAAAAGGCGAGCTGCCCTTGATCGCCCGGATTATTACAACATGCACAACCACAATGCGACGCCGACGCGCAGCTGGCTTGATCTTATCAAGAATCCTGCCAAACACGGTCGCGTGATCAAAGATGGTGAGCTGAGAGCCGGCCCCTGACAGCTAACAAAGCAGACAACTTCCCTCGCGTCCCAGGGAAGCTGCTCCGCAGGCAGTGGATCGAGTCTGGACCTACTACGTCGGATCTCCCGCTGGACGCTCCCACATACCCTCCCGACCTGCCCCCGACGCTCTTCTACGGACCTACTAGAGAACCGCTCGTCGTCCGGCCCGAAGACGGAGGACTCACGTCCATGGGAGGCATGGTGCCCGACAAGGGGCTGACAGTGGACGACGTGTCGCGACTCGTCGGCCCGCAACGCATGGTGGACGTAATTGGTGAGCTGAGGTGCTAGGTCTGTTAACTCACGCAGACGTTGCGACACAGCAGTCATCGCAGTGGCCATTGGAGAAATGGGCTCAGTACGTCAAGGCGCGCTCTGATCCACATGCTGCGTCGAGTAGCAAAGTGTACAACATCATCTCGCTGGAGATCTCGGGTACGGATTTGGCTCAGAAGGTCCGCCCTCCGACCATCGTTAGCGAGATTGACTGGGTGGAGAACTTCTGGCCGTTCCCTGGAGGTCAAGAGGCGATGAAGAGGGCGGCTGCCCGCGCGGCCGATGGGAAAGACGAGGATACCAGTGGGCTACCCAAGGCAAAGGCGAAGAGCGAGTGGCCCAAAGTGCAACTCTACTGTTTGGTGAGCTCGCGCGTTGTCCATCTTAGCTGACGGCAGATGGGAATGAGGGATGCGTGGACAGTGAGCTCTCGCAGAAGGAACATAGCTCACCTCAGGACTGGCATGTGGACTTTGCCGCCAGCTCAGTATATTATACTGTGCACACGGGCTCGAAGGTGTTCTTCTTCATCAGGCCGACCGAGGCGAACTTGGCCGCGTACGCCAAATGTGAGCTGAGGAACGAGCGCGGACAAAGCTGACGGCAGGGAGTGGATCTCATGAGCTACAACAATCAACATGGCTTCCAGACTTGTGCGATGAAGTGCGCAAGGTCACACTTACAGCCGGGGACACTATGTGCGCTTTTTTAGTGTGGTGAGCTAGCTAACGTTCAGGATCATCCCAGCTGGCTACATTCATGCAGTCGTGAGTAAAGCTTGGGGTTGCCCGAAGCGCTAATACGCAGTTCACACCTGTCGACTCAATCGTCTTCGGTGGTAACTTTGTTCACTCTTATGACATCCCAACCCGTAAGCATACAATGTCCTACTCGGTCTAACGGTTCAGAGCTGCGCCTACGACACATAGAGATTGAGACCAAGGTCCCACAACGATTCCGATTCCCGTAAGCTAGTGTTCTTAGACTGAGCTGACGGATAGGTTCTTCGACAGGTAGATATATGACACTGGAATACAGGCTAACTTCAGACTGTGCTGGTATGTCGCAGAACGGTACACTGCCGACCTCCGCCAGTTGAGGACATACCGCCCAACAGCGAAGCCACCAGCAGTCAAGCGACCCGTCGAGCGTGTCCTTCGCGGATTGCTTGTCCTAGCTCGATTCCTGATCGGGCAGACGGAGTTGATGGGCAACGAAGCGACCGAAGACAAGCAGAGGCAGATGATCTACCGGCGAATCCCAAGTGAAATCCAGGATCCAGCGGCTCTGGCGCATGAGCTGCTTTGGCGCGTCGAGAATGAGCTGCCTGACATGTGGGAGGATGAGGACGAAGTCAAGGCTGTTGGCGATGCCAAGGGCAAGCGAGGGAAGAGGGCTGCGAATGGCAGTACCAAGCAGCCAGAGCCCCGTATGCGGCTGCTTGACAGACCAACACCGTCTCGTACTTGGCGGTTCCTACCATCGTGAGTATGGCCAACTGAAGCTATGCTCACGAATTCAGACCATGGGAGCAGGCAGAACATCCAATTGTCAAGACGACAACGAAGGTGTCCCTGCCTCGGCCAGGAGGCGATGGAACCCCGGAGGAGGCAGAGGAGGTATCCGCTGTGTATCACCAGAGCCGGAAGCGGACGAGGCACGAGGACGGAGAGGTTGTCGTCGAAGACCAGGATGTTGTGTTCACAGAGAGGCGGGTGACTTGGCCAGCAGCATCTGGCAGTGTACAGCGCGTCAACAGGCTGGAAGTTGGGGTGGACCCAAAAGTGGAGGTCGAAGCCGACCCAGGAGTGGAGGTAGAAGTGCAGGTCGATTAGGACGGGATTACTTGTATCAAATGCATATTACGTGTCACATTCCACTCCCTTCTACGCGCAGCCCACTCGACCGTCCTGCTTAACAACAAACCTGACCAGCCTCGATCTTCTTCCCACCCATCCATCTTCGGAGACCCCTTACATACTGACACGATGACGGACACCGCTCCGGCTGCGCCTACGCGCACCTCCTCCCGAGTGAGGAACAAGTCTGCGCGCGCAATGGAGAGCGAAACAACCGAGAAGATGCTGGCGGCGGCACGCGACCGCACCAAGGCCGAGAACAACATCAGCAAGGAAGGTCCAGCCGCAGACACCGGGAAGGCAGATGGGGACCAGGGCCCAACAGCTCCCTCAGCTGCAGCTGAGGAAGGCGACGCAGGACCGACGACGCGGGCAACTCGCGCGACGCGATCTAAGGCCGGCGCAGCGCCGAAGGCATCCAAGAAGGCGCCGCGCAAGTCTAAGTATTGCGTCTGCAAGGAGCACAAGACGGGGCCAATGATTGAGTGCGGAGAGTGTGCGAACTGGTGCGTACGCCTTCCTTGGGCTTGGTTGGACAAGCATAATCTGACTCTGTCGCAGGTTCCACTTCGAATGTGTCGAGATGACGGAGGAGAAGGCCGAGAAGATTCGTGAGTCCGAGCACGAACCGATATCGAACCGGCGCCAACACGCAGATCGATGGGTATGCGACGAGTGCGCGGAACGCACGGGCCAGAAGACGACGTGTAAGTCACTATTATTCTCACCTTATCTACCAAACTCTGCCACCGCGGCCAAGAGGGACCGCACGGTTCCTCATCTGGTATTGCCATCCCGCATCTGGCATGGCACATGGCGCGGCCGATGGGGCCGCCGATGTGGCGTATTCCGCGGCCGCAGCCTGCCTCCAAGCCGAACGCACAGAGCCCAAACACAAGCTATGTACACTCGCCCTTCGAATAGTTTAGTAGCAGACGCGCATTTCCTGGACTCTAGTCGAGTAGCCCCGTCTGGTGCTCGCTCGGGTACTGCTGCAGTCTGCTCGCCGTGTGCTTGAGGAGGAGGCATGACTGAAAGGGACAACGCGAGCAGTGGCGAGAGTGTGGCACGACTGTCTGAGTTTGGAAGGTACACCACGTGTGTGGGTTGGGTCGTGTGAGGTTTCGCGGTGCGCGCGAGCTTGACCTCTGGTAATAGAGAAGTGTCGCGTGCGTTGCCTCCATGTCTCAACGCCGTCCGCTTTGCATGCTGGTCTATCGCGTACTCATCCTGTCCTCGCCTCCGCCGCCCGTTAGCTTAACGCGTCGCTCCCACCACCCACTCCTGCATATTGCCCCCTCCACCCAACACCTGCCCCAGCGTGGTGAAAGCAAACTCTGACCCCAGACATCTATGACATCGAGAGCTTCCCGTCACCCGCGCCCCCATCCGACGTCGAGGTCGAGGACGGAGCCAAGGCGCCCAAAGCAAAGGCCCCAAAGCGCAAGACGCCCGCCCGAGCAGTGAGCTACCTTTGAACTTCTCAGCTGACAGCAGGCCCCCAAGAGGACGACGAGGAAGACCAAGACGGAGGCAGAAGACGCTGCCAAGGCTCAGCAAGATGCGGACCAGGGCGAGGACAAGATGGAGGTGGATAAGGAGGAGGGCAAGGACGATGGACAGGACGATGGCGACGCTCGGAGCGGCCCATCAGAATCCGAGCACAGCGTATCTGAGGACGAAGACGACGGCTCTGGATCAGTCGCCGCCCCAAGCGAACCTGAGACCGAGTCTGAAGCCGAGGACGCGCCGAAGCGGAAGCGTGCGCGCGTCTCTAAGTCCCCTGTACGAGCCCGCGTCTCCAAGTCGCCCGCGAAAGAGCAGGAGAAGGAAGCTCCCGCAGCCAAGGAGGCGCCGAAGGCTCCACCGACCAAGCGTCCGTCCATCGACCAGCGTAAGAGCTCTATCGGTGCGCGGCGAGGCTCCGCCTCCACAACATCCGCTACCCCGGGCGCGCTCCCTGCTGCCCGTCAGTATATCCTCGGCCAGCTTACCAAAGACGTACAGAGTCTGTTTGGGGATAAGATGGACAACAAGGCGGCGCAGGAGTATGCGCGCGAGGTCGAGGAGAACCTCTTCGCGCACTTCAAGGAGGGCGTCAAGGGCAAGGAGACGGCTGGCAGCCGGTACAAGTGAGTTCTCTCATAATGGGCCGCGACTAATGTGCAGGAACCAGTTCACACAGCTGCACAGCTCACTGCCCAAGCTCCGCGAGGAGATCAAGGCGTCGATCTTAGATGGCACCTTCACCCCGGCCAAGGTCGCGGTGCTCACCTCCGAGGAGCTGGCGACGGCCGAGCGGCTAGCGGAGATCGAGGCTGCGCGCGCCGAAAGCCTCCGCCAGACTGTGCGGCAGGACGACGAGTACGTCGCGGTGCGGATTGGGCGGGACGGGTTCGAGGAGGCCGTGGACCGGCGGCAGGCTGAGCAGGAGGCTCAGCGGAAGCAGGAGGACGCCGAGAAGCGGCGCCAGGACGACGACGACGACGACGCGCTGCGGTCGCCGAAGGATACTGAGGCGCGGCGGACGTCGATCGCTCCGGCGTCGCCTAAGACGACGATGGAGTCGCCCAAGTCGCCTGTTCGCCGCCTGTCGACCGTTCAGCCTCACTCTCCGATCACACCGCACCGCCCTTCCGTCGAGTTCGCCTCGGCGTGGGGTACGGGCGCAAAGGTCTCAGATGCCGACCTCGAGACTGCCGACCAGGACCAGGACGCGATCGACTTGAGCGACATCGCGGCTGCCGAAGTGACGTACGATGACGGGCTCGACGGCGCTGTCGAGAGCGACCCAATGGGCGACTTCCTTGCCCGCCCAGTAGTCTGGAGCGGAGGGGTACGTCCCACCTCGTCCCTATTGTATTTTTGCTAACGTCAGATCACGAACCCCGCCGAGGCGTCGCCGCACACCCCACCCATCCAGATCCGCGTGGCAGCAGGCCGCACAGCCTATCCCGACGCCGAGGCGTACTTCAAGCACCTCCTCCCGCAACCCACGATCGCCATCGCCGGCCGCGTACCGAGCGCCAACAGTCTACAGTACCTCTCTGATCGGCGCTTCGATCGAAGCAAGGAACTCGTAACTGTCGCGCTCACTCTGGACCCGGCCGCGACGCCGGAGCAGCGCACCGACTGGGCCGCGATCATCGACTTCCACGTCAAGCGAGAGTACGTCCCACACTTACCCAATCCTCACTAGAGCCCTACTGACAACAGCCGACACGCCATCTTCCACCCCTACGCTGCCCCGCCACCTGGCGCAGCACGCGAGCTGTATCTCATCCCGCTGCGGGCTGAGGAAGCTCTCCCCGAGTTCTTCGACCTTCTCGACGCCTTCGCGCTGCCGAAGGAGGGCCGCTCAGGCCCGATGTTCGTCGGCGTCTTTGTGGCACAGCGCGAATCGCCCGGTGCCGGCCGTTCGCCAGCCGAAGTCCGTCCCCCGGCTCCTCCCCATCCTCCATCCAACCTCCGTCCCGATGCCCGCCCACCTCCCACTGGCCCAGCTGCCGCCCCAGCGGCCGCCCCAACACTGCCAAATGCCCAACTGCAGGCCCTCATGGCCAGCCTTAACCCGGCAGCCATCAGCGCGGCTACATCAGCCGCACCCCGCCCACCCCACCCACCGTCGCAGGGGCCGGGGCACATGCCAATGCCGCCCTTCCCACCCGCCCCGCGCCCGACACCGGGCTACCGCCCCGACGCGTACCGCCCGGACGCGTACAGGCCATACCCTGACCCGGGTTACAACCCCCACCAACCTCCAGGGCAGGGATACTACCCCCCGCCGCCGCACCAGGCAGGTTATGGCGCGCACCCTCACCCGAGCGCGATGTCGCCGCCTGGCCCGGGCGGGTACTCACCTGCCGATGGCATGCGGAGTCCGCCATATGGCCACGGCCCTGGACACGGCCATGGACCGGGACCAGGTATGGGATCGGGACCAGTGCGCGGACACGGGCATGGCCCGGGCCGAGGAGGGCCGCCGCCGAGAGGGAGGGGAAGAGGAGGACGGGGTGGGAGATGGAGGTAGTAGTGTAGAGAGTAGTGATTGGGAGCGTGTAGCACTAGTTAGTGTAGCCTTATGATCTGCGAGTGTACTCGCAAGCCTACCACACTACTAGCCTGCTCCTCTTCTAGTGCCTCCTGCTCATCTGTCGTTATTCCAACGGTCGTCCCATCTAAGCCGTATCGCCACCTTCCTAATAAGACTAGTGAATGTCGGCATAGTCTAATGATATCGAAATGAATCCTGTCCTTATGAAGTTGTGGATCTATGAAGTTGCTAGACGTGTTTGCGGAAACGCATAAACAACCATATCGAGCGGAATCAAATTTAGTCCAGCCTCCCAACATGACGTACCGACTATTGTCGGTCACCTCTTCATGCGTTCGCACTCATCGTCGCCTGTCTCCTCGCAATCACGCATCCATCCGCCGCGCCTCACCTGTCCCCCCATCAGCTCATCGGCCCTGTTTGACGGCCCCTCTATCGCTGACTCCAACCGCCGCCCTCGAAGCTAGAAGCGCGCTCAAGCGGCCAGCAGACAGTTCCGAACCTCGCCCCGTCCTCCCCCCCACGACCGCAACCATCCATCCCCTCAGCACGCTCCAGCGGCTCCTCGGCCGATCCCAGCCAGAAGCCAAACCCACCGAAAGCGAGGAGACGATGCCCGCCCGCGACGACGATTACCCCGAGGTCGGGGAGATTGAGCGGGACGTGATTGCGGACGACATGGGGGAGATTGAGGCGGACGTGCTGTCTGACCACGAGGACGAGGAGGGGGAGGAGGGTGAGTCTGCGAGGGAGGGTGAAGGGTTGGATGCTGATGGCAGAATTCGAGGTCGAGGGCATTGTTGGGCACAAGATGAACGTGAGTGTCCGGGCCACAGGCGGATGAGGCAGAAGGTGGTAGGATCGAAGGTGGAGGTGAGAGAGGAGTGAAAGGGGTCCGAGGGAACGAGAGAGCTTGTGGAGAGACTTGCTGGCAGATGGACACGACCGTTGCTCGCTAGGCAAGGACTCGCTCCTCGCTGGGTCTCCGACCTCCGGCTGAGGTCACACGTCTGGCAGTGGTATGGAATGTCAACTGCTGGTCCGCGACCACTCTTGCCGGGCGGGATCCTTTCCTACGGGTGTGGGATCAGCCAGATGAACCGACCGCGGGGTAAAGACGACGAGGTTGAGGCTGGGCTCCCGAGCTACAGCGACCTTCTCGCCGTAATCTCAGCGCTTTCCAGCAGTCGATGCTCTCCACCTCCATCTCCCCCCCACCGCATGACCTGCATCGTCCCGTATACCATATTGATGACCGTGGGCTAGCCACATGTATGGTGTATACACGATGCGTAGGAGTGAAACGCTGGTGCCCCCTCACTGGATGGATCGAAGTCCGGCGCTGACATCCCGCAGCGAGGAAAGTACATGTGTGAGTAAAGAACAACCGACGTTGCCTGATATCAGACCTGGTGGCGTGGAAGGGATATGGGCCGGAGCACAACACATGGGAACCAGAGGCGAACGTGTGAGTACCACTTGATTCCCCTAGATTGCCATGTTGACACCAACTCGCTCTAAACCACACCACCTTTTGTTTCCGATCGCACCAACTTGTCCGTCGCTCAATGGACGTGTATCACCAACCTGCTACATGACCCCCTCGCATCGCCATCTTTCCGTAAACTACGCTGAAACGATCGCCTTGGTATGTGCATCACTTGTCTAATTCCGTGTTACGCTCTCTCGCCATGACGCCTTGTCCTGCCGATCCGCAGCGAGCACGCAAGAGACCTTATCGAGGAGTACTGGGAGAAGCGGCCCAAGGGACCCGGCAGCTCCGCTCGCAAGCGTGGACGTGCCTCTAACGTCTCCACCGGTACTCCTTCTCTGGCAACAAAGCGTGCCCGAGCTTCAGGAGCGGCGGCGACAGCAGATGCGCCTGAGGACGAGGAGCTCAACTATCCGGACACCCACATTGACTCGGACGCCAAGTTCAAGGACATAGCCGACTGGGAGGACCTCGTCAAACAAATCGATACGGTCGAGCGTGGCTCCCGCGACGAGCTGAGTGTCTATTTGACAATGTGAGTGACGGTTTGTTTAGTGGGCTGTCCATGACGTAACGTAGAAGCATGGCACAGGACGTAGAGGAGCAGGCACATTGCTATCGATGCCGTTTCATTCCTCTATCCGACGGCGTGTAGTAGGCTGACGGTCACAGGAAGAGCGGCGAGCGTCTGCAACAAAGTGCCTCGGTCTGCCGCAAGCGGTGCCCACAGGCACTCCTCGATTTCTATGAGTCGCATCTCAAGTGAGTTGGCTGGTCCTACAACATACTCCGTGTTTAGACTCGCACGGCGTGTTTACATATCGCTGACAATGCAGGTGGCGGAACCAGTGATGGCGAGCGTCCATTCCGCTCGCGGTATTTCCACGGCAAACCTCCGCGGAGGTAGCATGCGGCTAAGAAGTAGACGAAGTACCGTCAGTTATATTGTCATGAATGTATTTCGAGCAATGATGCAAGATGTGCAAGACGAGAGTCGGCATATGAACAACCTAGAAGCGGAGAACGGCTATCAATAGAAGACCGCGGACAATCCTCTTCGGATCGCAAAGATGAGGACAGACTTAACGGCGCAGTGCTTCAGAGTTGTACGGAAATAGAAAGCGCACTCCGATGGGCGATAGCCAGCGCGGGGAAGTGTAACAGACCGGGGCCTGGAATGTAGCCTTACAGTAGATGGCGCCCAATGATTAACGACGTAAGAATTGGGTCACTCGGCGAGCCTGGACAGACACGGCAATGGACGCGGCAGTGGACGGGATCCAGCGTATGGCCGTCGAGTGCTGCCGAAGAAAAGGAATGTGTCTGGGGTCATGTCTCATTTGCATTGCGTTCCCGCAGAACAAACTGTCTTCAACCTAGAAGCTGATAACGTCGCAATTACGGCGGTAGCGACAAAGGCAGCGAGAGACAATAGAATGGAAGACGCGGAGCGGGGAGTTGCGTGGCTTGGAACCCGACGCCACGGGGTGGCGCAGAGCTTCGTCGGGGCCAGGCGTGCCTTGGATGTCGGCAGTGCCTCCGGTCTGTATTATTCTTGGACCCTCACTGCTCCGCTGTGCTATTGAGCGTACGCGTCGAATCCGAGTGGAGGAGTAAGGATGATGATTGATGTTATATCCCCCATTTTGCCTACTTTTAGGCATCTCATCAACTCCACTTTCCTTGACAACCACCAAAACTAGTCATCTCCCCTCCACTAACTTTGGATCCCGCTTCCCGCGCTACCCTAATAGCTGACAT
Organism: Cutaneotrichosporon dermatis; assembly: GCA_020011015.1. NCBI lineage: Eukaryota > Fungi > Basidiomycota > Tremellomycetes > Trichosporonales > Trichosporonaceae > Cutaneotrichosporon > Cutaneotrichosporon dermatis. The sequence continues at coordinate 2,756,105 of JAIGNX010000002.1, read as the reverse complement.
GGCTCACCTACTTGCCCTTCTCTTGTCTAGACCCATAGACGCGTACATCACACAATCATCCTTACTTGCTTTCCGCACCTCTTCCACACTTTGCGCTCACCCCGAAAGGAATCCCCTCCCCGCTTGCCGGCATCTGAGGCACACGGGACATCAAGCATGCACCCAACCCTTACCAACGACGCGCCGCGCCTACGCCACCCGACGCCGTGACGCGGCGCGTGAACACGCGTGCTTGGCTTGCTTGTTGTCATACTCCCAAACTGTCTGATCCGCTCTTCCATTGACATCCCAACCGCCGACGATCCAGGCAGCTCGCCCTATTCTTCCACCCTACCCTCCCTCCCTCCCCCCTTCACTCGCGGCCATCCTCCAGATTGTCTCCCTTGTCTCCCTTGTCTCCCTTGTCTCCCTGTCCGTCACAGTCGTATTCGCTCCCGCCTGGCCTAACGCTCGCGTCCCAGCGCGTCACAATTCGCTTTACTTTCTGGGTTGGTCCCGAGAACAAATGCCTTGATCTCTTGGCTCTTGGTTCTCTGCCCGTCGTCGTAGGCACTGCTTGCAGCCTACATGTCCAACGCACATTGGCATTGGCCATCTGCCAAGCAGATCTCGCCGGCTCTCACAGTCTCCTGAACTTGATGGATCTTCCGCGCGTTCCCCGCCCCCAAATGCGAAGGATCGACGATCGAGGGTGCTCTAAACATACTATTGTGCTCGCGCAGATGCCTGCGCCTGCCTGCGCAGGGAGGTGTAGGAGCGGAGCGCTCGCCGGTACGGCTCTCAACTACCTGGGTCCACCCCATCGCCCCCGCCCTTCCATCCAACCCACATCGCCAGCTGCCGAGACACACGGCGGATGTCCCGCCTTCCCGCAGGGCCTGCGCTGGCTTGCTCCCATCCCACCCACCGTCGACGAACATTTCCCTCACCAAACAGAAAACGAGCAGACAAAGCACAGGCTGACATGCAACTAGGGCTTGTACCCCAGAAGCTGGCCCGGATCCAGTGCCGTCGGAACTAGACTAACGCTGCTGCTGGAAACATTGTTGATGAAATGTTCCTTAGATCGCGCACTCGCCGGCACCTGGCATCATGGTGCATCTTCAGTCACCGGCCCCTTCGAGGTTCCAAACACCTCCTGCATACATACATTATCCCTCATCTTGTCTCTTCTCATTCCCCATCTCTTACCCCACTTCAGACACTCCTTGTTCTTGATTCTCGCCGAACGTTGGTGGTCGAGCCCCGTCGCCTGTCCTCGACGCCGCCCTCCCGGCTCCACCTCTTCTCCTTCAGTCGACAACACTCTATCGACAGATCTTCGCATTCGAGGCTCAGCTGGCGTGCACATCAGTTTGGGATACTCGCACGCCCATCGCAGATCGTCGACCCTCCCCCTTCTCATCGCCCGCTTCACGTTGTGACTTGTTAACGGTGAGTAGTGTGCGCCAAACGCCCTCGAGATCGTCGCGTCTGTCAGGCACCTTGTGGCAGATCCGCTCTGCTTGCTCCGTCTCCTTCACTCTCCCCGCAGATCCCTTTATCCATCTTTTCCCTTCACTACAACTGCTTCTATTGATCACCAAGCATGATCATCCCATGATCCGCACAGCTGGTCGCTATGCACACAGCAGAGCACGCTGTGATACCCTCACAGCTTTGGACTACAAATGCCTCGCCCTTCAGTACTCCTCTGGCTCACTCTTGCCCCGCCTCACGTTCCTTCCATCTTTCGCTCCTTCCACCGCTTCCCTTCCACCCCACTCTTATCCCTCGACGGTTCCTTGACGACCTGACTGACCCGCAGCACGTTCGCTATGCGCGTCCTCTACCAGCTTCACGTCTTCGCCTTCCTCGCTGCCTTGACGCAGGCTGCCGCCACCGGGCCTAAAGACGATGGATTGGCTGCTCGCTTCGCTGCACCAGATGCCCCTACACAGGTCGTACCAGCACCCAAGAAGCGTTTGCTGGGTATATGTATATTCGGTCTGCGAATCTTGGGCGACTGCGACGACCCGCCACCTACAACCTCTGCCCAGCCTGTGCCGTCCACCCCTCCTACCGTGAGCGGACCCGACCCCTCTGCCACTGGCAACGGCTCTGCGTCTGCGAACCCCACGGGTGCTTCGTCCGCCACGCCCACAGTCCCTCCCACCGCCACGCCTACCGACCCTCCTCTCCTCTCCCTTACGTCGGCACCCGGTTCGGCTGGCCTGAACGTCACCACTTTCCTTCCCACCTACAACCCTCACACCTTCGTCTACCCCCAGCCCGACCTGCCATGGCGGAGTGTTCGCACCCCCGACTCGGTCTTCAAGCCTACTGGAGGGACGTACTACCCTTCCTACAAGCAGACCCGCCGCTACACCCTCGAGATTGACAGGGCGAAGGGTGCTCTCGATGGCTTTGAGCGGCAGATGTTTGTCGTCAACGGCCAGTACCCCGGCCCTCTCCTTGAGGCTAACCAGGGCGACGACATGGAGATCACTGTCATCAACAGGCTCGACATGCGCCAGACGATTCACTTCCACGGCATCCGTCAGAATGGCACCAACTGGGGCGACGGCATTCCTGGTATCCACCAGTGTGCCATCCCGCCTGGAGGCAGGTTCACCTACAAGTTCAACCTCAACACCGAGTCGGGCACGTACTGGTACCACTCGCATTACGGAAACACTCTCGCGGACGGTATCCTCGGTGCTATGATCATCCACTCGAAGGACCTGCCCATGCAGAAGAATCGCGACTATGACGACGAGCGTGTCGTCTACCTCTCCGACTGGAACGACAACCAGTCTATGGAGATTGTTAACGGTCTCAAGAACTTGACCAAGACATACCGTGGATCGCCTATCATGAGCCCTCCCGATGCGCTCCTCATCAACGGCGCTGGTCAGACCGATTGCTCGGTCGCCCAGAAGGGTGTGCGTTGCACCCAGAAGCGGATGAGCGAGGTCAAGCTTCGCCGTGGCCAGCGTGTCCGCCTCCGCCTCATCAACACCGGTTCCGAGGCCCTTATCCGCTACTCCATCGACGGCCACACTATGACCATTATCGAGGTCGACGATACGCCTGTCGAGCCCGTCGAGGTCCGCGAGATCGACCTGTGGCCGGCACAGCGCTACTCTGTTATCATCACTCTGGACAAGGGCGGCGTCGGCTCGTCCTTCTTTATGCGCGCCCAGATGGCCCAGTACTGTCTCCCTGGACCCGAGTTCCTCCCGCCCATGGCGAGGAGTGTCAAGGCCAAGCTGCAGTACACTGATTGGCTTGGCCTCACCTGGTTTGGCCGTGACCCCGTTGACAACCCGTGGCCCGACCTCCGTGATCCTGCGACGGAGCCTTGCCGCGACATGGACGAGTACCACACCTTCAGGCCGTCCGTCATCGAGGACCCTCCTCAACAAGTCCACGGTGTCTCAGTCTTCAACTCGGCCTTTGGCATCTTCATCGACCACAAGGGTACCCCATACATCGGGTTCGGCATGAACGATGTTGCCTACACCAACTACATCAACAACCCGCTCATGAAGCAGATCATGGACGGCAAGTCGCTCAACCCCAAGGACGTCGCCGCGCACACCTGGCCCAATTCCGGCGCCTACGACCTGATCATCAACCAGCATGACCCTGCCCCCATCGCTCACCCGTACCACCTGCACGGCCGGCCGTTCCACATCATTGCTCGTGGTCAGGGTTCCATCAGCGCAGCCGACCTGCCCAACATCCAGCTCAACACGGTCAACCCTCTGCGCCGCGACACGTTCTCGATTGGAAGCAGCTCCTGGGCCGTCATCCGCCTTATCACCGACGACCCCGGCGTCTGGCCGCTCCACTGCCACATCGGCTGGCACGTCGGTGTGGGCAAGCTTGGCGTCCTTGTCGTCCGACCTGAGGACCTCAAGAAGCAGCCTCTGCCGGATGAGTGGTATAGCACCTGTGCGGCAGGCGGGCCCCTCGACGAGATCGACTTCGTCCGCCGCAACCGCGACCCAGTCACGGGCCTGAGCCGCAAGGACGGGCATCGCGTGGCTGCGGGCGCCGCCAAGCGCGACGCCGACGGGGAGGGCGAGTTCGCTGTAGGCATCGCCAAGCGCAAGGCGTACGATGAGCACTCGCTCGCCGTCCGCCAAGCATACCAGCACAACGAGACTCACTGGTGGATCGCCGGTACCGGCTACGGAGGCTTGCTCCCCGACGGCGTGTAAATTATAGAGAAGTCGGCACACTTTCCCTTCCATCACACTCGCTATAGACACCATCATTCCTACGGATCACTCCCTCCAGGCCGACCCGCGTCGGATTCCGGGGGAGAAGGCAGCACGAAACAGCACCAGGACTCTTTTCTTTGGACATTGCGGGATAGATTGTTCAGTATCTCGATAGACACAGTCACTCCGACACAGCTCTTCTCTCCCACATGACCCTCTCCATTCTTGCCATCATATCCACTCCATCACGGCGATAATGTATACTTGTCACGTCCTTGAGGGCGTGTCTGTCTATCCACCCGTCATTCGCTCACTTACCTGCAAGTTTGGTGCCTGCAGGACATGTGTCAGAATTGTGGCAGCGGTGATCCTTAAGCGCGGCGATCGATGGTAGTGACGCCATAGTAACCAAGATTTCGAGCACCGCAATTGCTGACGGCATAGGAACATCGTCGAGATGGCCACCCATGCCCCCACCGTAGTCTTGCGTGCACTATACTTCTCCACGATCCCTCTTGCGGAGGGAACATGTCGCCTAGAGAGTCAAAGGACAGAGGCAGGCGTAAACATGTGTCAAACAGAGGTCAGATTCGAGGGTTGTTGTCAGACGAAGTCGAGGATACCGGACGGTTTGTTTGGCTCGGCTTTTGCTGGCCCAAAAGAGAGACCCTGTGCCGGCCGGCTACGTCAACGCCCGGATCCCTCCACTCTTTCGCTTCTAACCCTGCATCCTGTCGCACGCGACTTTTGTGAGGTGCAGTCCGGCGTGCGACATGACGTTCTCACCGTCCCGTTTTCCTCCTTGCTCTTTCTCTCTTCTCACTTCGAGTATATCTCTTACTCTTACTCTTGTCCCGTATCCACTGTATAACTTGACAAGTAACGGAGAACAAACGGCACACGACCTCGCCACAGCTCCTCTACAGCCAGAGCGACTCTCCCCGACAGCTCCACGACCGTAGCCGGCGAGATGGACTCTCGTAACCTCGACGGACAGGTCAAGGGTGAGTTATCTTCTTCCCCGCGCCTTCGACGAACGTATCCGTCGCGGCTGGTGAGAGTGGCCACTTAGACGTGCTCTTATTACTGCCCTCGCCAAACCATCGCCCAGTGGCGGTGGAGTTGGAGTGGAGTTTCCCCGACGACGACGATAGGATACCCCGAGTCTGTGCCGATGCTGATCTCAGACCTCGTCAAGGACCTGGCGGCGAGCGAGACGTGAGTAGGCTCTACGAGCTTCTGCGAGCTGCGAGATAAGCGGCGGGATGTGTGCTGAGGAGACGGAGTGTGGTGTTTGTTTGGGCGGGCGTGATTGTGTTACATTCCTTGACCGTGTTCCAGTCACTTCACTGCGCACTCTCCTAGCCTGCTCTTCAGGCCACCAACCCTCTTTCCTCAGCAACTCGCCTGCGCCCCTTTCCAAGTTTGAGTCCCGCTGACCCCAGACACACGCACGCCAACGCCGTCCGCACGTACTTTGCCCCCGATGCCGTACTTGGCACACCGATCTACTCCGCCACGGGTGTCGACAACATCCGCGACATGATCAACTTCCACCACGCGCTCACGACCGAGAGCGCTGTGGGCCCTATCGACTGGGACGACAAGTGAGACCACCACTAAGCCGTACGCTAACATGCAGGAACAAGACGGCCACCTTCTCGCTCAAGAGCAGGTACAGCCTCGGCAACGCGCCATGGCCGTTCTCGCTCCTGCGCGGTCTCTCCATCGCGATCAAGTGGCGCGACCTCAAGCTCCAGCTGCAGCCCGACGAGAGCCACCCGGTGCAGTCCGAGGCGACCGAGCCGACGAAGTACCACGTCGCCAAGCTATCTGCCCAGCCTCATCCACCCAAGAACAGACTGTACGCCGCCGTCTACTCTGTCATTCTGTTCACTGTGCGCCTGATCGCGCCGTACGTCATGGACAGCTTTGTGACGGTGCACAAGTTCTTTGTCCGCCACCCGCTCAAGGAGGGCCTTGTGCGCACCGGCTCGGCAGCGGTGGTCGAGCTCGTCACCTGGGTCTTGGGCAACGTTAAGTCGCGCGTGCCCCTCGTTGGCAACGGCAAGAACGGCAAGAAGCGCCCCGAGCGCCTCGAACAGTCTGAGCGTGCGCAGACGTCCTCCGATGAGCCGTCGTCGCCTGTTGTCGCCGAGCCCGAGCCGCGCGTGCGCAAGTCGTACAAGGCGGAGAAGAGGGTTAAGGACGAGACGCCCAAGCCCGAGTCGACCGAGGGCAAGGCGGCCAAGGACGAGGCGATTACCGACAAGCCGGACGAGTCTTCTAGCGTCGTCATTGAGCGCGACTGGGTCCATGTCGAGCAGGCGGAGCAGGCTGAGGACAAGGCTGCCGAGGCTGTCAAGGCGGACCTCACCAAGGACGAGGCCGAGGACGCGTCGATCGTAAAGGAGGACGAGGAGAAGCGGAAGAAGGAGGAGGAGGCCAAGAAGGCGGAGGAGGCCAAGAAGGCGGAGGAGGCCAAGAAGGCGAAGGCGGCGGAGGAGGCGAAGCAGGCAAAGGAGGCCGAGGAGGCTAAGAAGGCCGAGGAGCTGAAGAAGGCTGAGGAGCTCAAGCAGGCCGAGGAGGCCAAGAAGGCTGAGGAGCTCAAGAAGGCCGAGGAGGCCAGGAAGGCGAAGGAGGCCGAGGAGGCTAAGAAGGTCGAGGAGGCGAAGAAGGCAAAGGAGGCTGAGGAGGCTAAGAAGGCGAAGGAGGCCGAGGCGGCCAAGAAGGTCGAGGAGGCGAAGAAGGCAAAGGAGGCTGAGGAGGCTAAGAAGGCGAAGGAGGCCGAGGCGGCCAAGAAGGCGGAGGAGGCGAAGAAGGCAAAGGAGGCTGAGGAGGCGAAGGAGGCCGAGGACGCTAAGAAGGCCGAGGAGGCCAGCGTTCCTGCTCCCATCGTCGTCGACCCCACTTCTGCCAAGTCCTTCGCCCACGTCGCCGAGGCCGCCGAGGCCTCCCACCCCACTCCTGCCCCCGCCCACGCTGAGCCCGCCAAGCCTGTCGAGAGCAAGCCTGTCGAGAAGACTCCTGCTCCGGCTCCGGAGGCTCCCAAAGAGGCCGAGTCCTTCCCGAGCCTCGCCGAGTCCAACGGCGAGAAGGAGATCGACCATCCGGCTCCCATCAAGGTCGACCCCAAGTCCGCTTTCTCCTTTGCGCACGTCGCGGAGGCTGCCGCCGAGCACACTCCCGCGCCTGCTCCCGCTGAACACGCCAAGCCCGCTACCAAGGCGTCTGAGATCCCCTCCGCTCCCAAGGAGGCTCCCGAGGAAACCAAGGAGGCGTTCCCCACCCTCGGCGAGGCGACCGGCGAGAAGGACATGGAAGCACCCGCTCCCGTGTCCGTTGACCCCAACTCTGCCACGACTTTCGCCCACGTCGCCGAGTATGGCGCTGCCCCCGACTCGTCGTCGTCGGCCGCGAGAGACTCAGGCTCGTCGACCCCCGAGGCCGCATCGCCGACCACCGCCAACGCGCCCCCCGGTGGCGCCAAAAAGTCCAACCAGAAGAAGAAGAACAAGAAGAAGAGTGAGTACGATAGGTCGTGGGTATGGCTCAAGAGGCTGACTGTGCAGACAAGAAGAAGTAGTCCATTCGCCGCTCCATCTGCCTTCTTGACTCGCTTCGCTTCCCGGACACACTGTAGCCTAGCTTCCATAACCGTATATCTCGGATGCCATCTCATGACAGTCGCACGGATGGTGGAATTACAATGAGCCGCCAGTTGAAGTGGAGCAACTGTCGTACATGTTCTCCCCGGTTGATTGAACAACAGGTCACTCCACGGCCTGGTTAGTGACCTCGCTGGCTGCGCAGCGATAGAGCTCTATAAATACCCTCACCACACAAGGATTAGTGACAGACCACGTCGTTCCTCTTCTCCTCCGAAGTCCACTGTCTGATAACAGTGAAGACCACTCCCCCTTGCGGCCAGCGTTGCGTTTATGAGTGCATTCAGTGTGTATTCTGTGTATCATCCAAGCAGTCGAACGCCAGAAACCCCAACCTCGAACCTCGCACGCAGATCCTCTTGGCAGCGGCTCCATCTCAGCCACTTCACCGTCCCGCCGCCTTAGCGCATAGCGCACAACATGCAAACAGCAATTACAACCCATTCTATAGCGGGTTCCTGGTTCCAGTCAAGATACGTTGGTCGGGGGTCGAGTAGGCGTTCGATTTCCGATCCGAATCCGTTTGTACTCGCTCGCGCCAGTACGATTTATCGGGCGAGCGAGGGAGTGTTGTGGCGCTTAGAAGAGACACGCGCCGAGGTCGAAACACAGGAGCATACCACAGAGTGCGGCTGATGTCAGCCACGTCGAAGACAAGGAAGAAGAGGGAAGAGGGGGACTCACCACAGCATCCGGCACCCGCTGCCGCGCCGCTCGCGCCGGCGCCGCCCGGCCGCTGCTGCTGGACGTAGATTGGCTGCTGGCCGCCGTACTGCATCTGGGGCTGCTGGCTGAATGTTAGCTATTGCCTTGGACTCGCTCGACGAGCGAGAGAGGAGGTGTGGAGGGATGGAGACTCACCCGTAGCCGCCGCCGTAGCCGCCCTGCTGGCCGTATCCGCCCTGCTGGTAGCCCTGGGGCATGTGCTCGACGGGGTACCACTTGCCGTCCGAGGCCTGGTACATCTTCTGGTTCTGCCGTCAGTGTGTGCTCGAGGTACGACGTGGTGTTGGTGTCGCGTGTGGGAGGTGGAGAGCGTGGGAAGTGGAGAGGAGAAGGGGAGGGAGAGCAGACGAGTGCCCAAGCACTTGAGGCTACAATGACACTCACGTTCATGATTGCGATAGTAGTAGTGTGTGAGATAGAGTAGAGTTGACGTGCAAGTTGTGAGACGAAGGCAGTTTATAGAAAATTCAGGTGGGTTGTTGTTGGGTGGCAACTTCGAGATTCTTGCGATGATGCGTGAGGCGATGCATGCACGCAGCTTGTTCTTCAGAGGGATCGTCGTCACACTCGGCACAGTCGCTTCGACGCTGTGGCGGCGGCCGTGGGTCGGGCCCGGCCAGGCCCCGGAAGCAAATAACGCTCAAAGACTTACGTTTGGAAAGTCTTTGTTCGAGCTCCCCATATAACCAAACCTCGCATTACCTAAGGTACACGCTGTATTACATAACACCCACGTGGCCAGCCTTCCGAATCGGATCGCCACCGCGTCCGGCTCGCAATCGCAGCTGTTTGACTCGAGTGCGATTTTGTGGCGTCCGCCTTTTATGATCTGACTACTACGATGTCTCACGATAACGACAACACTACTAGCTCGAGCGGCCACGGATCGCCGCTACTGTCGTACGGAACCTGCCAAGCTCCCATGTGCCAGGACCATTGCCATTGCCGCCGGCAAAATGCTTTCGTCCTTATGGCCGTGGCCCTTGCTTGCCTGCCCTGCTGACCGCCACCGATGTAATGCCACGACCTGCGTCGTCGCCTGAGTGGGGTTGGCGGCTGAGTGGTCGGTGTTTGCCCGCAACCCTCTGGGAAGGGACGAATGCTGAATGCTGAATGGACGCTGATAACGTCCAAGAAGGTTGGAGTCAACTCCTGGCAGCTTGGCCGGCTCGACATGTGCCGCCCGGCTCCCGGGCCGTGGGCCGGCGAGATTTCGGTCCCTTTTGTACTTTTGTCAACATTGGCCAGTGGTTGGCTCGTCCGTCAGGTATATCGGCGGACAAAAGCTCTGCCGCAGAATCCGCATCAACGGAGCCCCTGTGGTACTGGTAGGTATTTGCCAATGCATAGCCTGTGGGATCGAGAGTGGCAGTTGCCCCGCATATCGCATAGGCACGCGACCTGCCTGCTATCAGCAGTAGAAAATGGTCCGCGTAATCAAGGATCGGGGGTGTGATATGGTGGACGGAGGCAAAATGGTATACTTCGGCTAGGTTGGTGGTGAGCCGAGCACGAAGCGATGAGCTTCGACCGCAGCGCTGGAGCCCTCGCGATCGACAGCCAGCAGCAGTGGCGCAGCGCTGGGGCTCAGGTGGGGCCGGGGGGGCGATGTGGGACGTGGGACGGGGCTCGAGCTGCATTGCAGCGCTGCAAGCCCTGCGCGGCACGCCGTATGCCCGAATGCAAGAGCGATGCGAAGGTGAGGGGCGTGGATTGTGGAAATCATAGCGATGCTGCAATCGACATGTCTGCGGCGGAGCTTGCCCGTCCGTGCCACGGATCCACGGAACCATTAGGCGGTTGGACACGGGTAGTCACCACGGCGCCCCGCGAGCCGCAACCCGCGAGCCTAGCGCGTCGCGGGCGTCGCGCCGTGGCGGGCTTCAACGAACGTCCAGTGGCCAGCTGCCAACCGGCAACGGTGAGCAATAACCATGCGACACCGCGTTTCCAACTAGGTTGCGATCGTGACACAAACGGGCACCGGCGGCTGGCGCGCTGCCGCCATCGGGTGGTCTTAACCCCCTCGTCAAGCTCGAGCACGGCCGTGCCGCCGCCCGTATGTCCCCGAGTATACCATACCCGGTCTACCGAACCTCGCTTTCCGGTATGGCTCTCAGTAGTTAGTCGGGAAATATCGGATGGGCGCCTGCCTCTGAAGGAGCCATGTATGCATATGCCTGCTATGACGAGAAGCAAGGTTGCGTGGAGCTTGGAAGTGGAATTCCGACAGCTTGCCGTGTTACCGGAGATGAGATGGGCAGCCGTTGTTGACGTGACGTGAGCTGAGCCGACCGACGCAACGCGGACGAGGACGCGGACGAGTGGCTCGGTGCTCGGCGTCTCCGGAGTAGCTCCTTTTACGAGTACGGTATGAAATTAGGCCTGCGGCCCGGCGAGAGCGTGGCCGTATCACGTCAGGTCAGGAGGCAAGACGCGGTGGCCCGCTACGCCGCTGTTATGGTTTGATTTCAACAAATTCAAACGACGCGATCTGATGGCGTGGAAGGCCCAGGAGCCCAAGGTGCAAGGAGCAAAGGGGTTATTGTCGTGGCCCGTTAAGGTCGATGAGGAGGGGGAGAGGGACCGGAGAGATGGGGTCGAAGGGCTATCTCAACGCCATATCGGACAGCCGACTCGTTTGATTGGTCGGTTGTGACAATAGCCAAGGCGATTTCCCTAGTTGCCATAGCCGCCCATGCCGCAGAACGCTCACAATCCAGACCCGGTTCCCCCTTCTCCCCCTCCCCCCCAACGATACCCATCCCTCCCAGCCAAGTCCGACTCCCACTTAATACTCGAGCGACTCAGTCCCATCTCATACTTTTTCTCTTTTCCCTCTTCTCCTCTCCTCGTCTCTTCATCTCAGAGCGCTCGTTCTACACTAGGTCGCAGCACAGCCCAACAAAAGGCGCGTCCGCCCCGTCGAGCTCACTACCCCGCACCCCCACATATCAACCAGGCCCCAGACGTCACCGTAACCGTACGCCCTCAACCCCGGCCACGGATACCGTTTGCGACCGTCTCTCTATCGGTTTCGCCTTTCTCTCTCTGTCCATCTTCTCTCCTCCTACACAGAAAGCTTGAATCGCAATGGCCGAGTCTCCCAAGCTGTAAGTCTGGAAATTAGTGCATGACTGGGGACCGTGCGAGTGATGGGAGACGTGGATGCCCTATTTCCGCTCGTCAAGTCCGCCTTAGCCGGGCGGGCGACTGCTGGATCCTCGGGATCGCCAGCAGGGCGATCTCGTCGGATACACAGATTGCTTCTGCGAGAGCGCCACACCCTAGAAGTGGCGGTCTCGTCGCTACAGCTGCTCTGGCAGCTTCGTCATACGTGGCGCCGAAGCTCTGTTCGCGAGGTGGCCAAAGCGCTAGGTGCGCACCTCAGGAGGCGAGCGTGTGTGCCACGCAGCTAGCTCGTAGCCTCCTGACATTTCACCCCCGCACTCGCAGTCAGCGTTGGCCTCAGAATGCCGAACGCCCTGCTGTGCTTCTTGTTGTCTCGCGCCCTTATGCTGTTGCTATAAAGACAAAGAGCTGACGCCCTCCCCCGCTTCTGCCGTATCGCACGTCATTGTCCTATTCCTACTCTCACCGCAATGACGAACCCCGATCCTATCTTCCATCGTCCTCGCTCGGCTTCAACGCATCAGCTCGAGTCGTGGGCTCAGCACCTCCACCTCGACTCTGGCTCCGAGCCCAACACCGTCCCGGGCACCCCGATCCAGACGTAAGTGGCTAGGACTGCCCGTCACATGGAACCCGCTCTGACCCTCTATACAGCGTCGACCGCCTCCGTAAGCAGCAGGCTGGCCACAATGGTCCTCTCAAGAAGGTCCTTGTCGCCAACCGTGGTGAGATTGCGATCCGTGTGTTCCGTACCGCCCACGAGTGGCCATGTCCACCGTCCATCTACTCGTTCGAGGACCGCATGAACGCCCACCGTTACAAGTCGGACGAGTCGTACCTCGTGTGGCAAGGGCCGCGCACCCGTCGCTGCGTACCTTGACCAGGACGACATTATCCGCATCGCCCTCGAGCATGGCGTTGACATGATCCACCCTGGGTGAGTACCTCTTTCTTATCTCTTGGCCTTATCTATGGGAACTGGCTGACTCGATCCAGTTACGGTTTCCTCTCCGAGAACTCCGAGTTCGCTCGCAAGGTCGAGGAGCTGGCATTGCCTTCATTGGCCCCCGCCCCGAGACCATTGACGCCCTTGGTGACAAGACCAAGGCCGTGACGTCGCTATCAAGACTGGTGTCCCCGTCGTTCCCGGTACCCCTGGCCCAGTCGAGTCCTACGACTTGCCAAGGACTTCATTGACAAGTACGGCTTCCCTGTCATCATCAAGGCCGCTATGGGTGGTGGTGGCCGTGGTATGCGTGTTGTTCGTGACGCCGAGAGCTTCAAGGAGAACTTTGAGCGTGCTGTTTCCGAGGCCAAGTCGGCCTTCGGTGACGGCACCGTCTTCATTGAGCGCTTCCTCGACAAGCCCCGCCACATTGAGGTTCAGCTTCCTTGCCGACGCCCAGGGCAACTGTGTCCACCTCTTCGAGCGTGACTGCTCGGTCCAGCGTCGCCACCAGAAGGTCGTCGAGGTGCCCCCGCCCCACCTTGACGAGCCAGTCCGCGAGGCTATCCTCAACGATGCTCTCAAGCTCGCCCACGCCGTCCAGTACCGCAACGCCGGTACCGCCGAGTTCCTCGTCGACCAGCAGGGCCGCCACTACTTCATCGAGATCAACCCCGTATCCAGGTCGAGCACACCATCACTGAGGAGATCACGGTATCGACATTGTCGCCGCCCAGATCCAGATGCTGGTGGTGTCACCCTCGAGCAGCTCGGTCTTACCCAGGACCACATCCACCGCCGCGGCTTCGCCATCCAGTGCCGTATCACCACCGAGGACCCTGCCCAGAGCTTCCAGCCCGACACTGGTAAGATCGAGGTCTACCGTTCGGCCGGTGGTAACGGTGTCCGTCTCGACGCCTCGTCTGGTTACGCCGGTGCCCAGATCACTCCCACTACGACTCGCTCCTTGTCAAGTGCTCCGTTTCCGGTGCCACTTACGAGGTCGCTCGTCGCAAGATGCTCCGTGCTCTGATCGAGTTCCGTATCCGTGGCGTCAAGACCAACATCCCCTTCCTCATCCGTCTCCTCACCCACCCCGTCTTCGAATCGGGCCGCACCTGGACCACCTTCATTGACGACACCCCCGAGCTCTTCAAGCTCGTCCAGTCGCAGAACCGTGCTCAGAAGCTCCTCGCCTACCTCGGTGACCTTGCCGTCAACGGCTCGTCCATCAAGGGCCAGACGGTGAGCCCGGTCTCAAGACTGAGGCTCTCATCCCCACCATCACCGACAGCCGGCAAGGCGTCGACACCTCGTTCCCCAGCAGAAGGGTTGGCGCAACATCATCGTCAACGAGGGCCCCGAGGCCTTCGCCAAGGCTATCCGCGCCTACCCCGGTACCCTTATCATGGACACCACCTGGCGTGACGCCCACCAGTCGCTCCTCGCGACGTATGCGTACCATCGACATGGCCAACATTGCCAAGGAGACCTCGCACGCTCTCTCGAACGCCTACTCGCTCGAGTGCTGGGGTGGTGCCACCTTCGACGTGCCATGCGCTTCCTCTACGAGGACCCTGGGAGCGTCTCCGCACCCTCCGTCGCCTTGTGCCCAACATCCCCCTCCAGGCTCGTCGTCGTGGCGCCAACGCCGTCGGCTACACTTCGTACCCCGACAACGCCATCTACGAGTTCTCAAGAAGGCTGTTGAGGCTGGTCTCGACATCTTCCGTGTCTTCGACTCGCTCAACTACTTTGAGAACCTGAAGCTCGGTATACGCCGCCGCCAAGAAGGCCGGTGGTGTCGTCGAGGGCACTATCTGCTACTCGGGTGACGTTGCCAACCCCAAGAAGACCAAGTACACCCTCGACTACTACCTCGACCTCACCAAGAAGCTCGTTGGCGAGGGCATCCACGTCCTTGGTATCAAGGACATGGCTGGTCTTCTCAAGCCGAGGCTGCCACCCTCCTTATTGGTGCCATCCGCAAGGCCACCCGACCTCCCGATCCACGTCCACTCGCACGACACGCCGGTATCGCCGTCGCTTCGATGCTCGCCGCTGCCAAGGCGGTGCCGACGTTGTCGACGTCGCCATCGACGACCTCTCGGGTCTCACCTCGCAGCCCGCCATGGGTGCCGTCGTCGCTGCCCTGAGCAGTCCGGCCTTGGCCCGGTATCTCGCACGAGAACATCATGGCCCTCAACACCTACTGGAGCCAGATCCGTCAGCTCTACGCTCCCTTCGAGGCCAACGTCCGTGCCTCGGACTCTGGTGTCTTCGACCACGAGATGCCCGGTGGTCAGTACACCAACCTTCAGTTCCAGGCCTCGCAGCTTGGTCTCGGCACTCAGTGGATCGACATTAAGAAGAAGTACATTGAGGCCAACAGCTCTGCGGAGACATCATCAAGGTCACGCCCTCGTCCAAGGTCGTCGGCGACTTTGCCCAGTTCATGGTCTCGAACGACCTCTCGGCCGAGGACGTCAAGGCGCGCCAAGACCCTCGACTTCCCCTCGTCCGTCGTCGAGTTCTTCCAGGGCTACCTTGGCCAGCCGTACGGCGGCTTCCCCGAGCCCCTTCGCTCGGACATTATCCGCGACAAGGCTCGCATCGACTCCCCGCTGGTCTCTCCATGAAGCCCCTCAACTTCAAGGCGATCAAGGCCGAGCTCCGCGAGAAGTACGGCAACCACATCAACGACTTTGACGTCCAGTCCCACTGCATGTACCCCAAGGTCTTTGAGGAGTTCCAGGGCTTCCTCGAGAAGTACGGTGACCTCTCTGTTGTTCCTACCCGCTGGTTCCTCGGCAGGCCCCCGATCGGCGAGGGGACCTCGATCGAGATCGAGAAGGGCAAGGTCCTCACCATCAAGCTTCTTGCCATCGGTCCTCTTGACCCTGAGAAGGGTACCAAGGAGGTCTACTTCGAGCTCAACGGCGAGACCCGTGCTATCATCGTCACCGACAACCACGCGGCGATCGATGTCGTCACCCGCGAGAAGGCGACCAACGAGCCTGGCTCCGTAAGTCCACCATTGCTTCCCAAGCTTCATCGCAAGCCTCTCAGGCTTCTGAAGCGACAATGAGCTTTTTACTGACGCGCAGATCGGCTGCCCCATGTCGGGTGTCATCCTGGAGGTCCGCGTCAAGGAGGGACAGCAGGTCCTCGCCGGCGACCCGATTGCCGTCCTCTCGGCCATGAAGAGTGAGCTATTTACACGGAAAGTGTTGACCCGTAGTGGAGAGTGTAGTGTCTGCCGCTGTCTCTGGCCGCGTCTCGCGCGTCGTGGCCTCTGTCAACGACTCCCTGTCGCAAGGTAAGCACCCACGGAGCCTCTCGGGGCTCGAAAAGCGTGAGAAACGTAAACTGACGCCGCGCAGGAGACCTTATCGCGGAGATCGAGCACGAGTAGATGGGCGTAGGAGCCTTAGCCTTGGTAGTTATAGCAGTGTAGGACCAGGAGACATAGGAGGGTGTTATGTAGACGATACAGACTGGCTCGAGGAGTTGAGAACGAGCACTGAAGGTGGGGTGGAGGTGCCTGGATGAGGTGCCTGGATCCACGTGGTGTGCCTGATTGGAGTGGGACCTATTTTCTGAACCCACCCACAACTAGGACGGCAGGGCGAGAGATTGGAGCTCGACCTTTGCTCATAGCCCATCTCTCCCCGCATCACGTCCAGTCGCGCTCTTGCATACAGTAGACGAGCTTTTATAACTGCCAGTAGTCGGCGTGAAATCTACTTATCCGAGGGTTCAATCGCCAGCTTCCCTTCTTCCTCGCTTCGCCCATTGTGGTAGCCAAGACAGCGTCCTCCGCTTGCTCCAGACATGCCGTCAAAGTCTAAGCCGATTCAGCCTAGACTTGATATCACATGCGTCTTCTCCCCGCTCACTCGCCCGACACTTTTCATCTACAGTCCTCAGCCGCAAGCACAGACACCTCTTCCGTTTGCCAGAAGTCAGCAGCAAGCACCGTGTAGCCCGAGACGGCGTTCAGCCTGATCCTGATTCTGGTTCTGGTGTTTAAGCAGAACTCGGAGACCGTGCGTGTGGAGGTGCGCCCCCTCGCCCAGCTCTTCTCCCTCCCACTGGCCTCTGTTGCTGAGCGCCTCGGTATCCACTCTGTTACTTTCTTCCCGAGCCAGAGCGATCTGTCCCAAGTCTCCTGTCCCCTCCTTGAGCTCCCTCGGCGGCTAGCCGAGACTTCGCGCTGGTATCGACATGTGCTGGCTTTGTGGCCTGCGCTCTGTCCCACGCAAACCCCAAACCCCACCCTCTACTCCTCCATCCAATCTAGCCTAGGGGGCTAGGTGTCGCCTGGCGGTAAGGCCGTAGTACCTACGCACGATCCGCATACGCTGCCACGCAATGAGATAGGTGTACCTCAATGTCCATAGACTCCATACCTGCTGAGCGGCAAGAGAGCGCGCACAGTAGGCGCACGGCCAACGATGGCCGAAAGGAAACGTTCGTAAGCCAGGGGGGCGCGTTGAGTCTGTTCACCCGCGTCACGTTCTAGTCAGTGACGTGCAGTAGAGTCCCACGCCCGGACGTGCGTCAGAGTGTCAGAGGGCGTTAGTAACCCGAAGAGCCACCTGGACTGCCTACTCGGTGCAGAATCTATGTACAAGTGAAGAGCGAGAAGAAATTATGATGGGTTCCGAGGCGACCTTTGCCGACTAGCCGCCGCCTACGCGCGGAGGTCGTAGAGCTTCTGGATCTTGGCGAGCATGCTGCCGAAGTCGATCTCGAGGTCCTTGAGGAGACCGGTCCGGAAGTCGAAGACCCAGCCGTGGACGATAGGGTACTTGTTCTCGTCGTACGACTGCTGGAGGGCGGCGGTCTTGATAACGTTGCGGCACTGCTCGATGACGTTGAGCTCGACGAGGCGGTCGTAGCGCTTCTCCTCGTCCTCGATGGCGTCGAGCTCAGCCTCGTGGAGACGGTAGACGTCGCGGATGTTGCGGAGCCAGGGGTTGAGGATGCCGAGGTCCTTGGGCGTCATGGCGGCCTTGACGCCGCCGCATCCGTAGTGCCCACACACGATGATGTGCTTGACGTGGAGGTGGCGGACGGCGTAGTTGATCACGCTCATCGCGTTCAGGTCGATCGTGTTAACGAGGTTGGCGATGTTGCGGTGGATGAACGCCTCGCCGGGCTGCAGGCCCGTGATCATCTCGGCGGGCATGCGGCTGTCAGAGCACCCGATCCAGAGGTACTCGGGCGTCTGGCCGGCCGAGAGCTTGGAGAAGAAGTCGGGGTCCTTCTCGATCTGCTCCTTGGCCCAGGCGCGGTTGTTCTCGAACACGCGGTCGTGCGATTGCTGCAGGTAGTCGGACATAGGGGCGGCGTTGGCGGGGGCGGACGCAGAGGTAGTGGTAGAGGTGGAGAAGGCGGCGGTAGGCTGGGCCGTGGGACGCGCAGTCAGAGGAGCAGAGTGCGAGTGCGAGTGCGAGTGCGAGTGCGACGAGCAAGAACGAGTCGACGAGAGAGTAGAGAGCAAGGTCGAGCGAGAGCGAGTAACGGGTCGAAGAGCAAGTCGGGAGAACATGGGATGACAAGTTTGACGAATGACGAGCTCTTGGAGGCTGAAGGGGTTGTCACTTGTCTCTTTGTCCCAAGAGGCACGGCGGAATTCAAGTCTTTGGCTGGGGTGAGAGCGGATGATGACGGGTGTAAAATGGGGGGTGACTAACCGGAGACCGCCAATGGAAAACTGATCGGTACTGATAGCGGATTAGACGAGGGTAACAAGTCCCGAACTTTGTCCGTCCCCAAAGAATGCACTCATTCCACCGACTCGACGCCGCCGACCCCTTCTGTCCTTAGATCCTGATACACGCCTGGACCTAGGACCTGCGTCATGCAAGGCATGGCAAAGAGCCGGGCCGAATGGCGAATGCAAATGTGAAGTGCAAACGGGGCGCTGCGGAGGTCCGCGCTATCTTTGCATTTGCTCTTGCACAATATAGTCTTAAATTACAGGTGCATACAACAGTCTAGGATCTAGGCCAGCTCTCGGCAGTCAGAGCCGGGGAGCTGGCGAGCGGAAACGGCGGCCAGAGCCATAGTCAGGCCGTAGCCGGTACGGAGGCGTAGGTGGCCTGGGACGGAGTCTACGCCCTAGGACTGTAGCCTGAGTGGATGGCCTGGGTGTGTGGTCCAGGTGGGTGGCCTGGTTGGATCGGTCGAATGCAGAGTGGTGGACAAATGTCTGCCACCTAGCTGCAGCTACTCCTTCTTGGACGCCTCAGCCTCGGCGAACTCGCGCTCGAGCCGCTGGTTCGTCTCGCTGATCTCGACGTCGAGCAGCGCGCTCGTAGACATGAATCTGGGGTCAACAGCTGAGCTGGCAGGCGAAGGCGAGCTGCAGGCCAAATGTCTCCCTCCCACATGCCTTCCAAGTGCTGTTATCTCGCTTGGCCTGGCCATCCACCCCTCTGCCTCCCACCGCTTCCTGCCCAGACTCCCCATTCCTCTGCCTCCCCTCCCTCTACACCTCCCCCACCCACAACGCCGACTCACTGGGCAGCATGGCACGCGGCAAATTCGCGCATGTACAGCAGATGCTCGCTGAGCTTGCCCATCAGCTCGTCCGTCTCGCCCATCGTCGCGTTGAGCTCGCGCAGCCGCCCGCCCAGGGCCGCGTAGTGTCTCGCCTTCGTCTGCGACGTCGACATGGCGTGTAGCGTTGTAGAATAGTAGGATGGAGCGTCGTCGCGGTACGCAATGGCCTGAGCTTAGTGTTGTCTGTTGTTGACACCCATCCGAAGAGAAGCAGGGTCACATGACAGCCACGTGGACCACGTGGCATTTCTCCGCACTGGGCCGCTTTGTACCCCGGCCACCTCCGTCATCGCGGCTGCCGTCTCGAGTTTTTGCTGATTTCCGAGCGTCCTCGTTGGCTGCACCCACCGCGATCCTTGGCATACAATCTTCGTCTTCGTCATACTCTATCTTCCATTGTCTCTATCCATCACACACACCATGAAGTGGTTCATCGGCTCCACCTCTTCTTCCTCCAAGGCCGCGGCCGAGGCCTCGTTCGCGGAGCAGCCGCTGCCGCCCGACCACCCGCCCGTCGCCTCCTCCTCGGCGGCCAAGTGCCCGATCGACCACGCCTCCCTCCCCCCTTCCGCCCTCGCTGCCCACAAGCCCAAGGCCGACAAGGAGGCCGCGCAATGCCCGATCGACCACTCAGCGATGAAGGGGACGATGAACGCGCTCGGCGCGGCCGTCGGTGCGCCCGGCGCGCTGAACCCCGTCAACCACATCCCAGCCGGGCTGAGCGCGACGGAGAAGGCGCCGGGGCAGACGGTCGAGTTGAGTACGGAGCGGACGATGAGCTCTATCCCGAGGCCGAAGACGGAGGAGGACGCGTATGGCGGCGGCAAGGAAGATGTGTGGGCTTATCCTAGCCCGCAGCAGTTCTATGTGAGTGTCGTGTGCGCCGTGGGTGCGAGGGGTGTGGGGGAGTGGAGCGTGGTGGAGGGAAGGAGGTGGCAATGGGAGGAGCGGGAGGGTTTGCGAGGTGATCATTGAGAGATGGAGTCGGGCAGAGGTCTGCAGGGGCCGGGCGTGGTGAGATGGCAGAGGTAAT
Source organism: Cutaneotrichosporon dermatis (assembly GCA_020011015.1). Taxonomy (NCBI): domain Eukaryota; kingdom Fungi; phylum Basidiomycota; class Tremellomycetes; order Trichosporonales; family Trichosporonaceae; genus Cutaneotrichosporon; species Cutaneotrichosporon dermatis. Next base: position 2,735,816 of record JAIGNX010000002.1, on the reverse strand, counting down.
AGGCTGGGTGGCGCTGCGTTCGTGGGCTAGTGCGGTCCTGGCATCTGAGCCACGTCTGCACGGCAGCCATTCGAGCTCCACAGGTGACGCAATCCAACGGCGGAGCGGTGTACAAGAGTAGGCAAGCGACTGAAGGCTGGCGAGTGGAGGATGGCAAGCGAGGGCAGGACGCAAGTGGAGATGTCAAGCGAGATGGCAGCGGCGTCGACGACAAGCGAGAGGAGTGGCGACAGAACTATACCGATCTGACAAGCGCTAACCCCAGAACGCCCTCGTGCGCAAGGGCTGGGAGACGCCAGAGGAGAGCATCGACATGATTGTCGACATCCACAACTTCATCAACGAGGGCGCGTGGGACGAGATCATGAAGTGGGAGAAGCGGCGGCCCGGGTGAGTACTCCTCCCTCCTCTCCTGATTCCCTACCGCAACCCCGCTGACACGCAGAGGCGAGCACGCGCAGCTCGCCAAGTTCCAGGGCCGGCCACGCGACCTCTCCCCCCGCGCGCGGTGGCAGATGTTCATGGCCAAGATCTTCCCGGACGACTACAGCTCCGAGCCGCCGTTCGACCGCCACGACTGGATTGTCACGCGCCCCGTGCTCGACGAGCACGGCAACAAGACCAAGGAGGAGACGTCGACGCGCTACGTCATCGACTACTACTCGGTGCCCAGCAGTAATGGTGAGGCCGTGTTTTCGCTCGAGGTGCGCCCCGCGCTCGACAGCTTTGCCGATGCGACGGAGCGCGTCAAGGTCGCCGTGGAGGAGTGGCGGAACAGGGGGTCGAGCTAGGTTGTTGTATAGAGGGTTTGTTGCATGCTCATCTCATTTAGACTGAGGCGCTCTGACGGAGGGTGTTAGGGGATGATGGTACTGATGGCATAGACACGCGCGGGCTGATGGTACTGATGGCATAGACAGGCGCAGTATTTCACTTCGCCCGCACGTGTGAGAGTGCCAGCCATGTGCGATCTCCCTGGCTTCAACTACGACGATATCGACAACGCGCTCCAATGGAGGGGCAGTCAATGTCTTCCCTCCCCTCGGGCGAGACGTGTCGATCCCGGGCCTCTGTGAACACTCGTGGAGAAGCGCAGTTCCCAACTGACGCCTGACGACGCTTTGAGGAGCACTATGCGCGACCAGAAGAGCTGGCAATCAGGATGGGAGGCTGCACATTGCCCTGCCTCAAGACACTGCAGTCCAGACCGGCAGTCTCGATTCATGAAGGAGGAGCGGTGGAAGAGGACGCGGTCCACAGTTGGCCGGAGCATTGACGTGTGCTATGCACAGAGAGCGAGTCTCTGACTGTGGCCATCTGCATCCTGGAGAGCCAACGCCACCCTCTCGCTCCAGCGACGATTGCACTCGACGCTGGGCGCTCATCAGGGATTGAAGGTGCTCTACGACAACGAGCCGAGGGGGTACTGATGTTTGGATTCAAGGGGAAGAATAGACGGACGCCGTGAGACAGCCAGGTGCCAGTCAACTGCTCTCCGAAGTCGAAGTGGGCAAACAATCTTGCACCAAACCCCAGCTCTCCTCGGTATTGCCTGATTTCAGGTCGTGTGGTTGCTGGTGGTCGCATGTGACGAAGCACCAACCCCAACCACGCCTCACCCCCACCACGCCTCACCCCAACCAAGTCCACACATCCAGGCGTGCACTCTGGGCCACCTGACCTTCCACCAATCCTGGCCCCAACTGCTTGAGCTTGAAAGGTAGTTCCAGAGACGAGGTAACATGAGCCGCAGCCCACCGGTAACTGCCCCGATAGCCACCTGTGACTTGGACAGGCCCCACAAGTCTCGACTGCCATTCACGAGCATTCCAGCTACCCCAGACCGTCATGCCTCACGTGCACCTTGACGCGTCATGTTATGGGGCACCGGCCAAGCCAGGACAACCCAACACCGGCGGGTGAGCTACGAGAACAGCCAAATGCCACAACCCGAAAACCATCCTCGGACGCGCAGAGAAGCAGAAGGTTCTCCACTGATCCTGCCCCATCGATGGGCCCCATGCTGGCCCCACGGATAGGATGGGCAGAATAGTGGGCAAGCCCGGCCAGTCTAGATGGCTAAATGGCGAATAATGGGCATGTTAAGGGCATGGCAGACTGGGATAAACGGCGAGTGCCCCACTGCAAACGCTATATCCGCGAGACGCGACGTGGTGCGGGAGGTCACCGAGGATTGTGCGTCATTCACGGCAGGGCTGATGGCGCGGCGCGTTGGAGCGGCGCGCGAGCCGGCCCACAGGGTTGTGGTGGGATGATGGGACGGTGAAGACAGCCTATGTTGTAAGCTTAGCATTGTAATCTATTGCCTATGCTCGGAGGTTATGAGGTATGGACCACTGGATAGTGAGGTTTGGGTAATCGACAAGCGAGGACCGGGGTTCGGCATGCTACAGAGATGGGGCAGGGAGCAGGGTGGCCAGTGGGCAGGGTGTTGTTGTGGCAGGGTAGGGTGCTGGAAGCCGCCACGCGTCCACCAGCGAAGATCTGATGGGGACTGTAGTTTCTCGGTCGTGAGATGGTCACGCGCACGACGCCGTTCGTCTGCCTGGGGCGACGAGGAGGTGGGGAGGATGAAGACGCTGGTGCTCAGCTTGAGTGGCGACCGTGGCACGACACTCTCGGAGGATGGAGAGGGCTGCGCGCGACCACTACTTAGTAAGGGTGGGCGTACAAAGATTGTACACAGGACATCTGACATCGGGTGCATTGCCGGGCGCAGTCGCATCGGATCGGGTGCTAGATATCGGGATAGAAGATAACACGGGTGTGTGGATGTACATGGGCGCGCGAAGATGCGAAGGTGCGGAGCGGGTGCCACCGCAGTGACCTGTGAAGCACCGAAGGAGCAGTGAAGCACATCAGAAGCCATGTCCCGTGCTCACGCTCCCATGTCCACGCCAGCCGCCCACGCCATCCTCGACGTCGACGACCCCGCCCACGCCAGCATCCTCCACAACTGTGGGGACGCGTGGAGACGAAAGTGTGGGGAAGCGGGGCTGGCGGTGGGCGCGGTGGGCGAACAAGGGTTTGTTTACATCGTTTGGCTTGGTGGCGCTGGCTCCTCGCGTGACCATGTTACGCCGTAGCCGAGGTTGCAGCCGTCGTTGATTTCGATCGCCCAGGTCATTTCACGTTGGTTCCGCGGTCGCGTCGAACATGCAGTCTACAGGGGAAGCGTCAGCCGACAGGCGTCAGTGTAGCAGGGTAGGCGTCAGCCGCGCTGCTCGCCTAACCGAGGAGACCGAGATGGGAGGCGAGGTGAGCCTTCGTAACCAAAGCTGTGGCATGGATTAGATCTGCCATTTGGCTCGGCATGCCTCTGCTGTGCTAGACCTGCGTCATAGAATGGAATTGTTTAATGAAGTTGGCCCAGCCTAGAAATGGCCAGAACCAGAGAATGTAAGACGCGCCTGCACGCCTCCAGAGCGAACATGCGGCCGCTTGTGGTAATGGGGGGGATTACTATGATCGAAAACCAAATAGCGATGCAACCGTTGGCCGCCCAAGCAGGAGATGGCGATGGTGCCTGCATGCGTGGCTCAGGGTAAAATAGGGAATGGCCCCGCACTCCCCACAGAAAAGGCAACCGCAGGATATGCCTGGTTTTGGCGGAAAACGCCTCTCTGCTTGCCTCCACCCTCCACTTGAGCTCACCGTACAGGACCATTCCAGGACTTTGGGCGAGGTCAGGTGTTCCACCGTATGCGGTGATGTATCTCCGCGCCACCCAGCATATCCTCGGTATACAACAAGCCATCCCCGTCCTCGTTGTCGTCGTCGTCGTTTCTACAGCACTACTCTCTTGTCTTCATCTCACCTCGACTTGCTACTATAATCAACGTCACAACAGCAAGCAATTGCATCAGAATCACATCACACCCTCCTTTCCCATACGATTCGATTTCAGCCACACCCACCCACTCTTAATATTCACACATTGCGACCGAGGGAGGCTTCGGCGATTCTGGGGACCCATCTTGATCCGAAAACCCTACTTCCCCAACGATAATAATCTTTCACCACCCACCGCCGAAACGTTCAACCCTCACTTATCCGCCCTCACGGCCCTCACCCACGCACCCACGTACCCACGCAACACTCGTCTACCGGCTTGCTTGCTGCGAGAGAAACGCATCCCGCAGCCCTAGAGATCCAAGGGACTAGTTTTAGCTCTCTTTGGTCAAACCCGCCCGCCTATTCCGCCAAGCTCGATAATATCCACTCTCCCTAACTATTCTTAATTATTGCCTCCACACACTCCACCCAAGTCACTACCCTTGCTTCCCCCCAAGACTTTAATCTCGCAGCCTCAACCACCAAACTAGTTGGCATCCACTCCTCATCCATATATCATTCAACAGCGCCGCGTCGTCACTTTTCTTATTGCCCACGCACCGCCGCAACTCCACCCACTTGTCACCCACTTGAGGATCTTTCCACAACAGCCATGCCGACCGACGCCCTCTTCCGCCCCTCGGCTCTCCAGTTCGACTCTTCATCCGAATACGAGTCTCCCTCTGAGCGCTCGCGCTGGTCGCCTTCTTCATCAGACAGCGGCGACGACGAGTCGCCAGACGCGGCCGACGAGACCGACGAGGTCACCGAGTCCCGCGCGCCCGCTGCTCCCCCCGCGCCAGCGACTCGCCCAGCTCTCCAGCTGCGCAACACCTCGCCCCCCCGCTCGTCGCCATTATCCCCCTTGGCCGGCGGCTCTGCCCCGCGCGTCCCCTCTGCCCGCATCCGCCTGTCCCCGCTCGCGCCGATGAACGCCGCTGGGCCAGCATCAGCCCGCCCGGCCGGCAACCTGCCCAAGGGCCAGCCCCTCGCGCGCTCCCTCCTTTCGCGCGCCGTCTCGGGCGCCTCGGCACCCCAGAAGCCTAAGAAGACGACCAAGCTCATCGTCCCGACCAAGAGCATGCGCACCACCTTCGAGCTGTCTCTCAGCGCCGACGAGCTCGCGCGCAAGGCATAGCCGCGTCGACCCGCCCCTCCTTTGCCGCGGGCATTGGAGGCCGACACACAACATACGACACCCGCGACATCCCTTGTGCCCCATCATGCCACTCGCACGGACCGCCTGCCGATCCGGCGTCACCCCTTCCCCTCCCACATGAGCATCAGCATAGAGCCTCCCTCGGGCGTGCGTTTGCGCGTGCGCCGCGACGGGGTATTCTTCCTACAGCAAGGCGACGAGCCACCCTTTGTAATCCGCGTACAGCGCTGTAATCTTTGTAGACTAAATAATGAATAAGTGTGACAAGAAGCCTTTTTGTATGTTGCATTGTCACCGTCGCGTCTGTTGTCCTCATTGCATGTACACCGACGTAGCCCATGTCTGTCCAGTGGACTGTGGCGTTGACCGCGTCTGGTGTATGTTCGTGTTCGTGGCGCCACCATCGCACTCGAGCCCTCGACGCGTCCGACACGGCCACATTCCGCCGTCCGGAGCATTCCAATGCATCTTTCCCGTACAATCCACCCCAATCTGGCGACTTTCGGCTAGTCTCGCAACTCTCGCTCGCTCATATCGCATCGCATCGCAAGTGCAGATCAAGCGATAACCCGAGTCCGAGAGAGGCACAGCTGATCCGATCCAGAATGCCTCACAGCGTCCAACCCAATCCCTCCCACCCCTCCCAAACACACCCGGCTAATGGCTAACGCTTGAAAAGTCGCGTCCGTTGAAATTGCCACCAACCCCACAGAAAAGTTGAGCGTCATGGGCGATTGGAGGCACGACTCGCAGGCACGCGGCTTAATGCCCCACAAACCCCGCCCGCTCCTCCACTCTTTACGACGGTGCCGGATTCGCACGCCAATTGATACGTGTGGGAGCATTCCGACGCCAAACGCCAAATCCATCTTCGGCAGGCTACGGCGCGCACGGCGGCCGTACGCTAAGCCCGGTCTCGGCCTCGACATTGAGTCTCCGGAATCCCACGATTCTTGTGCCTACCCGAATACAAGTTAGTCACCACTTGGTAAAAGTCCCACACGGGAGAGTGTGTGGTTGGACACGGTCGTTTATGCTTGTCGAACGTGGGAATGGCGGTACGTGGAAGCTTGGAGGGGTGGGAACGGCAAGCTCGGGGGCTCTGCGAGCGCTGGGAGTCGGGATCATTCCGCCCCGACTAGACGGGGCTGGCCGTATCGCAATCATAATCGCAATCGCTGGCCAATGGCATCGCATGTCTCTGCACCATCCGCAGTCGAGTCTGACACTGCTGGAGCAGGAGTGAAGTCATACCCGCATCTGCCAGCCATTCTCGCGCGCTAGATGTCGTACTTGCGCCCCGTGTCATGCTATGCCCCACGGCATCGGTGAGAAGTTGGCGTGAATAACTCGTCAAAGTCATGTCATCCGTTGAACGTGCGTGCGGAGGTGGCGTGGGTATCGAGTTACGAGGGTGAGCAGCCACGTTCGCTCTGTATCAGTGGCAGCGAGCAGCTAGCGGCTCGCACGCAACTCTTGGTACTCAGCTAGCTCGCTGCCCGGAGCTGGTAACCCATTCCCGCCCTCCGCGCTGTGCCCCTCAGTCTGCAGCCCGCCGCGGGCGCTTCGAAACTCGAACCTAGCCCGAGGACTGCGGATACGCCGGGGAACGCGGAGCAACCCCTCGGACGTGGGGAGACTGGAGCCCTGGGAAAGGGGTGCTGGAGCTCGTCGCTGCTTTCATCCCGAGGTCTTGTCCTATTCTCGAGAACGTGGTCTTGGACGTCGGACGGTCGTAGACCGCGTGCAGGGGGTGAGCATGACACTCATGCCACGCTCAACTCGCGTGTAGCCAGGCCATGTTTCTCGCACTTTTCGTCGGCCCCCGGGAACGCCATGCAGCCTAGCAGTTCCGCATATTCCGCAAAGCCTGTCGGAAGAAGACACCAAGTCAGCCTACAAGTCCTGCGGAACACACCAAGAACGAGCATATCCTCGGACTGTACCTCCCACCGATCGCCTCGTGGACACATCGGATCTACACCAATTTCGACCCATACTATCATCCAACAATCGCTATAGCTTAGTGGAAGAGCGCGAGGCTCATATTACTATGACACCTCGAGGTCGGTGGATCGAGACCACCTGGCGATAAGGATTCTTTTTGCTTTTTGCCAGCGACCACTCCATGCATGTCGGGATGCACCCTAGTAAGCATGGGTGTGCTTTATGCATCGTGAAGCGATGATCCGGTGCATAGGCTGTGCAGAGGGAGTGTGGGGCGATGTTTTACCTCGGTGTGAAGGATACGGCAATGTGGCGGCTGGTCGACTTGTGACGTCCTCTCCCTCGTTGAGCGTTCGCCCAGTCTGCCCTACGGCTGCATTAACCTTGATCTCAGGTCGACCAAGACCAATGGGTGTGGGCACGAGGGAGGGAGGACAGAGACGGCTAACATGGGTTGGGACGCACATCGAGCACACACGAGGCAGTCCAGACCGATCTACGGCGCCAGCCACTGGCGACAGCCCGCTCGTGCCACTGAACCCTTCATCCACCCCAGGTTCACGTCCGACTCGCATTGCTTGCTCCCTGTGCCAACCCCGATCTTGTCGGTTCGCACCGCCTCGCTTCGCACCGCCTCGCCACCTGTATAGCCTGTGGTGGGTTGACAGTTCGGGGCGAGCGACTCGCGTAGGGTGGGTGGAGCAGAGTGGGAGAGTGGCTCGGGGAGAGGAGAGAGCACGAGAGGGAGAAGAGTACGAGCAGGGGTGAGCAGGGGAGAGAGGACATGATAGACAGGGCGTTGCTTGATCTGGCCGAGCACTCCGTGGCTCTGCAGTCATGTCGATGCCCGTTGCTCGGAAGGCGTAGATCGGGACGACGTGAATCACTAGTCATTGCTAGCCTAGGCGTGGCGCCGCCTGCAGTGACCCCTTGATCGCGTACACTCGCCCATTGTAGTAGGTATATAGGTATTCGTGGTCTTACAAGCGCACATTCATGACGTCTGACTGGTGCTGGTCTGCGCCGTCAGAAGTGTACAGTTCCGAGCTAATGGCGAGCTACAAACGCGATCCGAGGATGGATAGGAATGTGGCAGACGTGGGCCATCGTACTGACTTGAAGAGTTAGATCCCCTCTACATTGTCAGCTGTAAGCTGTACAATAGTCTAGAACGGGTAGAGACTTAGTGGCGGGAGAATGGATTGCATCTCGCCATACCCAACTCCCCCACGACTGCGATTCCCACGCCATGCCACACACTGCAACCACAAAGGAGCATGCATCACAACGTTTTTAGGTACAAATCACAGTCCGTTCGGTCGTATCCTTACACATCTATATGTAGCAGCGCGCGCCGCCCGCAGACGAACGCACGACAGTCGCCGGTGCGCGCAGCTCGGCGACCAGGCCACCCATGCCTGCCCACTTACACTCGTCCTCGACGCGGCGCCGGCGGCCGTCGAGACACGGCCACGAGCCCGAGCACAGGCGGCTCGCGATCGCGTGCCAGGCGCCAGCTTCGCGCTGGAGGAGGATGGTGACTTCTGTCACGACGCCGACGGCGGGGCCGGGACACGTCGAGGCGCGCGGGCGGCCGACACGGCTCTGCTGAGAGCTGGGGTCTTGCGGGCGCTTTTGGTGGGTCTTCGCCTCCGCTGCCGCCTTGGCCTGGGCCAGCGCGGCCGGGAGGTCGGCAAGGGGAGGTAGGCCGGCGTACGGGTACGCCGTGGGCGGGTATTGCCGCCTGGCTGGGCGTGGCGGTGCTGCGTCGGTTGAGGCAGGCGCCTTTGCCGGAGTGGACGAAGCTGATAGAGTCTGAGCGACAACATACTCGTCCCTGTCCGTCAGCGCCTGATGACTCTCGTACACTTACATGAGGTTCGGGTGCAGCTGCGCGTTGTCGTACTCGAAGTCGCTGTCCTCGGCACTGCTGCCGTCGGTCATCTCCAAGCTGGACTCTGGCATGCTGCTCTCGGTGGTGAGCGGAGTGCCAGCACCACTAGTGCCAATGCCGCTGTCGCGCCCACCGGTGTGAGTCGGCGACGGCGACGGCGCGGGAGATCGTGGGTGAAGAACCTTATCGAGGAACTCGATCAGACGGCCGCCCGCTGGGCGCAGCGTGTCAAGCGTAACAGTAACCGAATGAGTGTTAGGTTCCGCATCGAGACTGAAGCCAAAGCGCAGCGTGACCAGCACCATGGACGTCGCTTCCTTGGTCGTGCGAACGCTGTGGGAAATGAGGATAGGCGGAGGCGTGGTGTCCACGACCGAGATACGAGGAGCTGATGGTGGAGGGGTAGGAGGGGGCGGCATGACTGGCCGCACACGTGGCGTGAGGGCGTCTTCTGATCCGTTGGACGGGCGCGTCGAATGGACATGGGTAGGCGTATTGAGGCGTGTGCACGACGGTTCCCGACAGTGCGTCGGGGATCTGCGAGGCGGGGATGTGGGAGACGAGCGGGAAGGTGCGGACGACATTTGCGAGTCTGAACGCGTGAGAGAAGGAGTAGGAGGTGGGGCCATCGAAGTTTGACTCGGGCTAGGGCTTGGGCCATTGCGCGTGACTCTAGAGAGCGATGCTGAGGCCTGGAGCGTCGAACCAGACGTTCGGCCAGTCAGACGGCGTCCTGGCTGGTAGCCGCCCGATGTGTCGACCGCTGCACGCGACTGGTTTGGCGCAGAAGGCGAGCGCGAGAGGGCACGAGACGGCTGGCGGGAATGCTGGGTGGCCGAGGAAGGGTCGGGGAAGGTGAACGAGGCAAAGTCGGTAGTCAACGATGCCGTCTGCTGGAAGGGAGGAAGGAGAGGTGCAGCCTCGCCGTCGACTCGAGGAGCAAGGTACTCTGGCAGCGGAGCACCCTCAGAAGGTCGGCGCGGAGGGGAGCGCAGCGAGCTCTGACGCGTCATCGGCCAAGAGCCGTTGGCGCCGGGCTGTGCCATGAACATGGTGGCGTCGGAGGGCGTCCGCACGACGGTCGCACCTTGGCCGAGGGTGGGAGCGGCGGTGTGGCTGCTCATCACGTATGAGCCGGTACGAGCATGTGACTGGGAGTAGGAGCGCTGCATCTTGCGTCTCAAGCTCGACGTCGATGATGCGGTAATGGCTGCGCCGGCGGTGGCGGAGGGGGCGGTGGCGTTCAGGGTGGCGGCGCTGATAGTGGATACGACAGACGACGTGTCACAGGTGGGCGGTGAGTAGGTGGGAGGTGATGGTGAGGAAGAGTGGTTGGATGAGATGGAAGTGAAAGAGTTTGAGAGTAACGCTGTGATGGAGGGACGACGAGGCTTGGGTGAGAGGGGCGTGGTGTGGGTGTGGGGTGAGGATAAGTCTTGACTACTGGCTTGAGGGGGAGGGCTCTTTGGCCTGGCCCAAGACCAAGCACTTGATCTTGACATGGTGGGAACTGGGCAAGAGGGCTGACTGTACTGCTCCTGGCAGGCGGCCGCGCGGAAACGACTAGGGTTTGCTTGCAAAGTGTTAACTCCTGGCCAAAGAGCTGGGGCCGCCAAATGTTGTTGTCTGGTGTATCTTTTTTGTGTTGGGCGCCCTGTGCGTCTCAAAAAAGTTGGAACCTGGACCTTGAGCGGGGCGATCGTTGTTATTGTCGTCGTTCTGGCCTTGTAACGTTGTCGAGCCAGCTCGACAAGCGGTGTCGTCACAAAACGATTGGCCGGGCACAAGGATCGACGCGGGGTGGACTTTGAACGGCGGGGGGTGAAGGGGCTGACGACCGGGGGAAGGTGGCCAGCTGATAAGGGATCAAGTGGTCAAGCGAACAATGAGTTGAGTCGAAGAATGCTGTGTGGAACGTTGACAATGGCGGCAACGCAAAGAGTGATGGCGCGCGTCTTTTGGTGGGCAGAGAGTGCAGGTGGGGTGAAAGGAAGGTGGGGTGATGATAGAGAAGGTGGGAGGTGGGAGTGGGGGGTTGGATGATGGGTTGGGTGAGTCGCAGCATGCCCAGGTCGTTCGCGACGCCTCTTGTCCTTTATACTGGAATGGAGGCGAGTGTGCCAAGTTGCCACTTTGAGGCGTCGTGAACTGGGGTGGATGTAGTCGTCTCGCAACCCCTCTCTTGGATGCATGGTAGTCTCGCTCGAGTGCCATCCTTTAGCCACTTGCATGCACAAGTCTCGACCCATTCGCTCTCTTTGTTCGCTCCTCGACGCGCGACAAGGTGGAACAGTTGCAACGCGTCAGTCAGCCGCGAGGGGTGTGTGAGGGCCTGGACACGGCCGTCGAGCCCTCGTGACCTTGATGTGCGGTGCGAGCGTCAATTGGGAATGCCTTGGGCGACTACTTGAGTTGTTTCTGAGGTGAGAATGGGGGTCGGACGACTCGGCGGCCGTCAGTTAGCCATGTAGGCATGAGTGTGTGTGGGCTCAAGGGATCTCTACGCCTCTGCGCCCCCGACCTTTCTGTCCCCCCACGCGTATCTTTCATGTGTGGCTCGACGGCGACAAGGATGCCTCGACAGGACGATTCGACAAGGATGGACCCCAAACTGAAGGGGCGTGCTATGTGTGTGCAAGGTGGCGGCGAGGGGTGGCGAGGGGTGGCGAGGGGCGGCGAGGGGCTCCAGCCGCCGCGCCAGGCCATGGGCAATGCGCAGGCAGGCAGGACCCCTGTTTTGATGGTGGTGAGAATTGGAAGAGTGGTGTGCGAAGCGGACTGTGCGACGTTTCCTGCGAGGTGGTCTGTGCGTTGGTGAAGTAGGTGCAGGGGTTCGGATGCCTGTTCCCTTTTGGGATAATTGGGTTTCGAGCTGCAAGCCCCTGTGGCGGAGGCGGGGCTGGCCAAGTCGGAGGGATGCACCCCGGACTTAGGTGGCAGATAACCGTTGTAATAACTATAGCTCCCACATCGACTGTTGCGTGTTGCAGCTGCTGCAGACGATGCCTTAATTAAACTGGTGCCTGCCTTGCTCACTGGCGCGGTGGCATAGCAAGCCATTCCCTCATCATGTCCTCATCATAGCCGCCTCCCCCTGTGCCCCACGACGCCACGGTCGCGCCACCACCTCCCTCACTACTATCGCCCGCATACCGCTCTGAGCAAGCCAAGACCTCAACAGGCTAAGCCAACCTGAGGCTTCTAGCAGTGACCAGCTGGCACTGGCACTCGGCCGGCTGATGTATCTGTCTGCATGTCTTGTCTACTCACTCTCCTCGTGAACGAGGGTATCCACATGTAATCTACCCACAACCAGCGCATCCGTGACTGCCGATCTGAAGCCAGCCCGTCGGGCAACGCACTAAACGCCACGCTGCTTGGCAACGGCAGCGACGTCGAGCGGGGGGAACTCGGAGCCCTCAGGAGGCTGCGGGTTCTTGCGGTTGGCAGGCGACGCCATCTCGCTGTAGGTCAGCGTCGTCCCCAGTCCTCAACATCGGGCCCGTCCTCCCGAACCTCCCGGGCCCGTCCTCCCGAACCTCGGGAACCTCGACACAGGGGCGCAGAGAAGCAAAACTCACCGCCGGAGCTCGACGAGGACGTTCTCGAGAGTGTAGTCCCGGCGCCACTGCGCAAGCGAGTGCACGCGCGACAAGTCGACCTGCCGTTAGTTCTTATCCACCCTTCTCATCCGGCTCTACTCACAAGGCCACGCTGGTCCACGCAGGGCAAGTTGATCCGGCTCTCAAACTTGACGACGGGCGGGAGGTCTGGCCGTCAGCTGCTGATCTTCTGATCTGTGCGCGAGCGTCCGAGTGCTCTTCTGCACTGCACATGCTGAGGGCCACTTACCAGGGTACTTGTCGCCGCAGTAGATGCTCAGGCTGAAGATACGGTTCTCGTACGCCGAGTGGGGAGGACCGAGGATCGTGCCGTTCCACTCCTTCATCGCAAGGTCATCGCCGTCCTGCGGTCAGCGCGAGTCCGTGGCCAAAGGAAGGAGGGACAGGTGAGGCTGTGACTGGGATCGGCTGGGTCGTCCACTAGTTGTCGGCCGGAGCATGTCGACTGCGCGGGGCTCGAGGATAGAGGCCAGATCGTCTAGTGTCGCTTGGGCGATCGAATGTCACGCTTAGGTGCGGTGGGCTTATCATCCGTACGCTCCTTGTCCACACTGACTCGCTGGCCGAAGTACATCATGCAGGCTGGTCCACAGCGGTCTCCCGCACAGAACATAGATGTGATCCCCTCTCCACAAATGATCTCCGGTCGCTCGCCCAGCCATACCCGTTACGCCCCCTCCCTGACGTAGACGAAACCCACCTTGAGACCATAGCTGCACGAGCCGTCGCCCAGCCCCTTCTCGCCCTTCTCGAGCTCCTCGAGGAGACGGAAGCTCCTCGGGACTGGTGTGAGCATTCTCCATCTCCATCTCTACGACGCATCTCGGAACCGGGACAAAGGGCAGTCGCGTGGGCAGCCTTGCGGAGCACGGGGGTGTCGACGTCAACAGGGTGATGTCGTCGACAACACGCAACCCTCCCCCTTCCACCCTCCCCCTTCCACCCTCCCCAGATGCCGTTGACAGCCCTGCTGTTGACCGCGGTCTGCCTTGTGTCCGTATTCTGAGATGCGCGTACTCACTCTTAGCCATGTTGATTGTACTGAATGCGGTGTGGTGCGTAGAGTGGTGAACGAGGGAGTGAGGGCGGTGAGGTGATCGGTGGAGGTGCTCGCGGGCGACACCGGGCGCGACCTGACGGAAGCAAATCGCCGGGTGGCGGTTCGCTCAGCTTCGGTTGTGGCCTGTCCTAAGGCACAGCCCACCAGGCTGCCGCCTCCTCGGTGGTAGGTTGGGTTATGTGCAGGTGCTACATGACGTTTGCGGCGTCTTACAGTGCACTCTGAAGCAGCTCAGCGAGCTTGGACGGCACACTATGATTATGGACATGCATGCAGTCATTATGGTCATACAACAGTATCAACGCCTGCCTGACTCTCAGAGCTCAGGCTGTGGCGCAGGCGGGCGGGAACGCCGCTCACTCCTAGGCGGGGGACGCGGTACGTTACTGGGGCTACGCGACATGCCTCCGGAGCTCGCCGCGCTGTTCAGGCTCGTACTGCTCGCGCTGCGATGCCCCGGCGGCGGCGTCGCGCGATCCCCAGGTGCCAGAGTCGCACCAACGCCGCTTGGGCGGCGGTTGGGAATAGATAGGGGTGCTGTCGTGCCCCGGCTCAGCTCGGGATCGGGGGAGGACGGCGACCCGATAGATCCAGACCGCGAGCCGGGGTCCGAAAGGGAGGGCAGCATCTCAGAGCGGAAGCCCGCCGCAGTCTTCTGGCGGTGCAATGACGCCGCGCTAGGGTCGGGCTCTGTGAGGGCGTTGATCAGGAACGTGAAGTCGAGGCCAACGTCGCGGAGGAGTTTGCGGTTCGCCGACGATGTGACGCGCAGACACTCTTCGACGACGCGCGGCTCGATCGCTGGGGCGTAGACTTGGCGGCGGAAGGTGTCGCCAAAGTACTCGATCTGCTCCTTGGCCCAGGTGACGAAGCCGGATGCCATGCGGTTGTCCTTGAACGCGTTGATGTACCAGTCGGATGTGTGGCGGATGACGGTGAAGCACACGACGGCGAGCTCGTTGACGTACAGGCTGATATCGCCTTCGTGCTTGATTGCTCGCACAAGGCGTACCATGAGGTCGTGTCGCGCCTTTAAGAAGGTGTCGCGCGCGAGCTCTCCGCGGTCAAGGCGTGTGAGGAGAGCGATGAGCCGCGCAGCGGACGACTTGCGGATTTCAGGCGAGCTCAGGTCGTGTGCGATGCGCTGGATGACAGTCGGCTTGAGCGTGTCGAGGCGGAATTGGAGCATCTCGGTCGCCTCGGCATTGTTGGAGACGGTACGCAGCAAGTCCTGCCCTCGCTCGACAAGCGTGACGGCCTCATCCCAGTCCTGCGTCGCGATCGCCATCGTGAGGTCGTCGGCAAACTCGTCGATCCACAGCAAGTCTTTGGAGTCGGCCAACGACGTGCCGATAGTCGATAGAGGACGGGCTGCCATTTGGTCGCCAGTCATAAACAACGACATGCGAGTCATGCGCGCATTCGCGGCGTCGCCGTGCCACATCGTTCGCCGGCGCTCCTGCTCCGCCTCGCTCTCCTTGCGCCGCTTATCGGCCAGGTCCTGCGAGACCTGCCGGAAGGCGGACAGCAGCGCCTTCTTGTCCTCGGCCTTGACGGCGCGGTACACGAACACCTCCTTGCCTCGCTTGACCTTGAGCGCGTTGGTGAGGTCGCCACTGTCCTTCAGGTCGACCACGACAAGGTCGGCGAGAACCCAACATCGCTCCGCCACCATGCGGGCGTTCTCCTTGTCGTTGCTTGCACTTGCCGCGCTCGCCTTCACTCGTCTGCGTCCCGCGACTAGCAGCAGGTCGTTCAGCAAGAACAAGCTGACATTCTGCTTCGCCTTGTAGGTCGCCGAGTTGAGCTCGATGAAGCCGTGGGTCTCGAAGACCAGGCGGCGTCCTGGGGCCTGCGGGAGGAACTTCTGCGAGCCCTCGACAGTCGACCACAAGGTGGTGAGCTGCATCTTGTACATCTGGTTCAGGTCTCGAGGCGAGTTCCGTCGTGACCGGTGGCGCTCGACTACTGTCAGCTGAGAGCGACGTTGAGACAACTCACCACTCCCATCCTTGTTAAGCGTTGGCGCAAGGGTATCATCCATCCCCATGAGCTGCGGAACCGTCTTCCACTCCGTCAGGAGCTCCTTGAGCTCGAGCATGTCGTTCTCCAGTGTCGTGATCCCTTTAGACACATTGACGAACTCGGCATAGCTGCGCGTCAGCACTACCCTGGCCGTCCAATACGCACTTCTTAAACACCGTCCTGCGCATCTCCTTGGCATTCTCCTCCTTCTGCCGCTGCAGCGCCGTCACCAGCCGCTTCTTCTCGTCCTCGTCCGCGCCACTCAGTGTTTTGCGCACATCTGCTCATCAGTAACATCCACACTGTGTACTCACAAGTCTGGAGATCGAACCCATCCTTGCCTAGCTCGCTAAAGTCCCACTCCTGATGAGGCATCCTCCGTCCAATCTCCTCGTCGTGCATCTCGTCCGCCTCCTGCAGCTCCTCTTCATCCTCGTCCTCCAAATCGATTTGAGCTGCCGCAGGCGAACGGCGCTGATACACGCTCACGGGCCGCACCAACTCGGCGGTTATAGACTCGGGTTCCTCAGCATGCTCGTCCGCCTCCATGATCGGCGGCGCGACGTCTAATGTGAACTGGTACGGGTCGACCGCGAGGAAGTCGTTGCCGCCGCTCTCGCCCAGCTGGAACTCCGGCCCAGCATACCTGCCGTCAGCATCTGCTCACTGCCCTCGTCTCCGGCTAGCCGGCGCGATGACACCTACCGCATGCTCATGCGCCGCGTCTTCATCTTCTCCTCGACCTTGCTTTGGCGCGCATCGCGCTTGCGCCCCGGGTCGCCGGTGCGCGGCGCCCGCGGGCGCGGGACGCTGAAGTCCGGCTTGGAGCTGAAGAGGTGGGACGGCCGTCGGAGGGACGCCATGGCGTTTGAGGTGGATGGAGAGATGCTGGCTGGATGTCTGTGCTGGCGACCGACGACGTAATGGCGCTACGCTACGCGTCAATAAGCCCACGTGGTGGGCTAATCGCCTAAACACTAATATGAAGTAAGCCCATTACGATCTGATTCTAATCGCCTCCACCCCACCATATTTTGATCTTTCGTCACCTCCACCTCCAACCTCGCCTCGACGTCTCGTACCGCACACCAACCCAGAACAATGGCCGACGTCGCAATGCAGGAGGCGGCAGTGAGCCCCGACCTCACACGCCGCGAGCACCTCGCCAAGACGTTCGAGGCGTACCGTGCCGAGCTTGACGCCTACGTGAGCTCCCCGCGCTTGAGCTAGCTGACAACAGAACGAGCGCAGGGAGAAGGTCATCATCCTCTCGCGCGCCATCACCCAGCTCTCCAAGAAGCTCATTTTCCACCTCCACCGTGGCGCGACATCGAGTCCGGCATCTCGCGAGAAGAATATCAAGGAGGCGCGCGCGAAGGAGCGCGAGATTTACCGCAACTTCGCGGCAATCAAGGCCGAGCTCGCAAGCGGGACGGAGGACGAGGAGGCGGCCGCGGAGAACTTCTGGCGCTTCAACCGCCAAGTGTGAGTTAGAACAGAGCCGCGAAGCAGGCTGCGATGAAGCGTGGGCTGATGCTGACGACAGGTCGGGAGGACTGGAGGAGTACATCGAAGCGTACTCGTTCCTCTACTTCCTCGAAACGGGAGATCTGGTGTCGCTGCCCCAGCTCCAGAAGAGCCTTACGTCGGAGGAGACTGCAGAGAATGTGAGGCTGCGTGTGGAGCCTGGCTGACGTTCAGCTCGTTGTGGTGACGCCTGAGGACTACATCCTCGGCATGTCGGACCTGACGGGCGAGCTGATGCGTTATGCGACCAACTGTGAGTCTGTCGGGCAGTAGGATGGTGGCCAGCTATCCGTTAGCTGGCGACCTCCTGCCTGCAATGGGAACTGGAGCGAGGATCGTCAGTCCTCACTGCCTTCTGTGTGTTCATGACGGGACGGTAGGGCAGAGTGATTCCCACGAGCCGACACTCATCTTGGGCGGTATGGAGGGAGACGAGGCATTAGCGTCCTCTCCCGAGCACTCATCTACCTCCACATGCCTTCATGGCGGAGTCGATACGCACAGACGGCGGCGATCATGCCCGCACACCTCGCAATTACCGGCTAACCCCAGCCCTCAGCACAGGCGACCACGAAACACCCCTCGCCGTCTGCAACTTCGTGCGGATAGTCAAGACACGTGCGTCGAGCCTATCTTACGCGATTGCTGATACCAGTGTTCGACGGCATCTCCCCGTCCGTGCTGTACAAGCTGAGCAAGAAGCAGGAGGAGACTACGCGCTCGCTCGAGAAGATCGAGAAGGGTGGGTACTGATCGGGGATGAAGTCAGGGCGAGGACTGAGGGTTGAGGCTGACGGCAGTGTGCTATGCGTTGAGGCTGCGCCTGGTCGAGTTTGGCGACAAGCCCGAGGTGCTCCGGGCCATGGCGAAGCGGGCGCTGGAGGACGCGAGCATGGGTGGAGGAGCAGGGAACGGAGGAGGTGCGGGCGAGCGCGAGGCATGAAGCTGTTGTACACTTATGCATACCATGGGCTCTTGCCGGTTGTTGGAACTCTTGCTTCATGTCAGCCAACAGCGAGACGAGCTACAATGACCCGGAGCGTACAGCAAACGTGTGCATGCCCGGCATCACGATACGCATTATTGCCAGTGCCACAGACGCGCTTCGATTGTGCATCATCTTTGTCTGCCAGGATTAAGGCACGGCAGGGTTGATCGTTGGGCCCGCCCGTGGTGATCGTTTCCGCGCCACGTCTCTTGGCCGGACCCAACAAGCCTTTAAAGTCTGTCTCTCATCAGCAACATTCCATTTCACCCATCCACAAAATGTCCTCCACGCCCCTCTACACCAGCGACAAGCCCGTCTTCGACAAGGAGAAGATCACCGTCGTCTTCGTCCTCGGCGGCCCCGGTGCTGGTGCGTCTTCCTCTTCGCGGGTTGCGCGCGCGTTCCTTAATAGGACGCGCCTGCTTGCGATGGGCACGTCTAGTGTGGGTGGCTGACTTTAGGCAAGGGCACTCAGTGCGACCTTATGGTCAAGGACTATGGCTTCAAGCACCTTTCCGGTAGGTCTCTCTTCTGGTCAGCGGCGCGCAGCTCGGTGGTCGACGGGTCGTCCAGTGGGCCGGAGATTTGGCTCCTCCGCCCTCCGATCGTCATCTCGTCAGGCGTCGTCGCGCCGCTCCCTGCAGTAGTTGCGCTCGCGCTAACACACAGCCGGCGACCTCCTCCGTGAGGAGCAGGACCGCCCTGGGTCCAAGTACGGCGACCTGATCCGGAGCTACATCAAGGAGGGTCTCATCGTCCCTCTCGAGGTCACCATCAAGGTGAGTGCGATGTGGGCGAGGCTGTCCGTATGGGCTGCGAGGCGCGGAACAGAGGAGAAGAGGGGAATAGTGGTAGAGCGGCGGGGACGACGGGAGGAAGGAACGTAGGGCGGGAGTAACGAAGGCGGGTTGTATGAGGACGCGAGAGGGAGACAGAGAAACGCCCGGACACGGACAGAGACGCAAGAACACACCCGCAACCGCCGACTCGAGGCTGGCGCGCAAAGACACGCCGCTGACACCAGCTCATCGAGAACGCCATGGCCGCGACCATCGCTGCGCCCCCCTCGTTCGAGGAGGGCTCGCCCCTCGCTGCGGGCTGGAAGGACGGCAAGGGCCGATTCCTCATCGACGGCTTCCCTCGCAAGATGGACCAGGCGCTCATGTTCGACAAGGCGGTGAGTCGGCGGAGAGCGGCATCGCCGCGCGCCAGGAGCATGAGAGCGATGAGCGAGAGGGGGAACGGGTTGAGACGCGGGCTACTGGCCGCCTGGGCTTGCGAGCTATGGCAGGCCAACTCTTGAACGAGTCGCATGGCCAAGCTGTGACCTGTGCTTGGCTCGCCGCTGCAGGCCATCACTTGTGCGATGCCTATTCATCCGGCTGTCATCCGCGCTCGATCGCGCGACTCGCTGCAGTCGCTGCCCTTAAGCACTCGCTGACCCCAGGTCGTCGACTCCTCGCTCGTCCTGTACATCAACACGACCGAGGACGTCATGCGCGAGCGCATCAAGATCCGCTCCATGACGTCGGGCCGCGCCGACGACAACGAGGAGTCGCTCAAGAAGCGCTTCGTGACGTACCGCGAGACCTCGTTCCCCGTCATCGAGTACTACATCAAGGAGGGCAAGTGCGTCGACGTCAACTCGACGCCCGAGGTCGCCGAGGTCTACTCCCAGATCAAGGAGGCCCTCAAGGAGCGAATGCCCAACCTCTAAACACGACTACATCGCAGCTCCTCCGCTGCGAAGGGGGGACTGCCTAATATTGCACGCGCCATAGACATCGGTGATGCATGGATCTCTACTGCTTCTGCTGCTACTGAATGGACTGGAACCCTGTGAGACGGACGAGTGGAATAATGCAATGATGAGTGTTGGTATGAGGTGGTGAGACGAGTGCGAGGCGGACGATCGACGTTGGACTATGCATCCACGTCCATGCCGACTTGACGCGCTCGCGGCCCTCGCTGTACGCTGTCTCGAAGATGAGCGGCTTGCGCTTGGCGAGGAACGGTGCGGGCGTGACGATCGAGGCGCTGTGATGTTAGCAAGACCTTACACACACGACGGCCAATCGACTTACAGCGAAGTACCGCATCCCGGAGCCGGGGTGCCCATGATAATGCACTCGGACACGCCCTCGATCTCGTCGACCTTGGAGAACAGCGAGGCGTCGAAGAGATGGTCGGTCGTCTTCTCGAACGACGCCAACATGAGCACCGAGTCCTTCATCTTCTGCACGCCGAAACGCGTGATACCCAACACCTCCCTTGTATGTCATGACGTCGCCGAGGAGCATGACGTGACGCGGGTCGATGTTCATGCCGTGCGACTGCATGGTCGTCTGGATTCGTCGTAGATCGTCTGGCGCGCCGCCTCGATACCGAGCACCTTGCACGTCTCCATCACGTGGTTCGTCGTCGTGCGGTATCCGTTCACGCCGTCCGTGCCCATGACCTCGCTGAGGCCGTAGCCGTGACGAGAGCGGAGCTTGTCGGGCTTCTTCTCGTCCTTGGCAATGACGAGCGGTCGATCTCGGCAGGCCCTTGATCTGACACTCGGGATCGCACGCTTCAGGAACTTGAGGCGCTCGTACACGCCGTCAAACTTGTCCTTGTCGACGGGTCGTTGACGTAGATCTTGAGACGCGCCTTCTTCGAGTTGATCGTCACGTCGCTGTCCTTGATCTTGAGCTTGGGCGCCAGCGTCAGCGAGTGCTTGACGCTGTCCATCGTGATCTCGAGCTGAGCTTCTGGATCGCTCCATGTCGAGTGGATCTCGAGGAACGCGCCGGCACCCGTCCACGCCTCCTCAATGATCGAGGCGATCTCGCCCAGTCGTCTTCTCAATACGTCCCTTGACGATACGCGCGACCGACTCGTTCGTGTCCTGCTCAGCTCGACGGTGATAATCGGCGTAGAAATGACCTTGGCAGCGTTGATAATCTCCTTGATACGAGGCACACCGAGGTGACGTTCATTGACGCGACACCAGCGAAGTGGAATGTCTTGAGCGTCATCTGCGTCCGGGCTCACCGATCGACTGGGCACCAACAGCACCGACGGTCGATCCGGGCTCAATCTTGGCCAGAGGTACGGACACGCAGTTCTCAAGAACTGCTCGAGCTGCGCCCGAGTGACCGAGAACGCGTTGTCAGGCGCGCTGCACGCCAGGTCTGCGACTCCAAGAAGTCCTCGTACTCCTCCGCGCTCCCTCGAGTCGGCAGCAGGCACACCACGGTGCTCGCTGCTCGGCCATCTTCTTCGCAATCTTGTCCACGACGAAGTTGTACGTGTTCTCGCGGAACTTGACGTGCACCTGGTCCACTCCTTGGGCACGACGGCGTCGTTGCCGTACTCGATCTCGGGGTAGATGTACCGAGCAATCTCCTCACCTGGTACGGGTAGAGCTTGTGGTTGTCGTCTCTTGGCGCAGTGCGCACGCGTGCTGCCACTACGCACGTACTCGACAGGCGTGGCGTCACCTTCCAACACGCCGGGTCCAGAGAGTCGTCTCCGTACTCGAACTGACGACACCGCCGACCGAGTTGCGCACAGACAGATCGTACTGGTCGACAATCCTCGAGCGCCTTCATGAGACGACGAGCCATGTAACCTGTCTCGGCAGTCTTGACTGCAGTGTCGACGAGACCTTCACGGCCGGAAATGGCGTGGAATAAGAACTCGGCAGGCGAAAGACCGAGAAGAACGATTGCGACGAAACCCTTTGCAGGCGGGTCGACACTCTTCTTCTTGAAGTGCGGAGACTACGGTCCTGGAAACCGTTCGACACGCTTACCAGCAATAATCTGCTGGCCGACACAGGCAACCATCTGGGCGACGTTGATGAGCGAACCCTTCGAACCACATGTCGCCATGATGAGCGGAGCGTTGGCACGCGACAACTCCCTCTTACAGATGTCACCGACGGCGGCACGGACATCGGAAAGAGTCTTGGAG
The DNA here is from genome assembly GCA_020011015.1 of Cutaneotrichosporon dermatis. Classification (NCBI taxonomy): domain Eukaryota; kingdom Fungi; phylum Basidiomycota; class Tremellomycetes; order Trichosporonales; family Trichosporonaceae; genus Cutaneotrichosporon; species Cutaneotrichosporon dermatis. The sequence goes on along the minus strand of JAIGNX010000002.1, from coordinate 2,713,778 downwards.
ATGGTGCTCTCAAGCGTCGTTTCTTGGTCACAGCCGGGCATGTTCTGCAGCTTGCCGCGCTTGGCAAGCTCGATGTTGTCGTCGCACTCGTGTAAGCCGTCTCGAGGCCGTCCTTGCCCTGCTGGAGCATGGGCCCGGGAATGACGTCGTTAATACCGAGTGAGAAGCCCTGGTTGGCGAGCCAGCGTGCGAGAGCTTGGCCACCTGGTCATAGCAAGGCAGCTCGTTCGGTCCGTAGTCGCGAGAATGACACCAAACACCGAGTTCTTCTTGCCGTCTCCGACGTGTTCTTGTCGAACACACCACACATGATCTCCGAGTTGCGAATGACCAGTAACCGTCGTTGGGCGCCATGTCCAGCGGGAAGTTGTACTCCTTGCGAGGCTCACCAATGTCCTGCACTTGGCTTCCAAGTTGACGAGAACCTTGACTTCTTGTTCGGCCGCATGAGAAGGTTGTACACCTGCTTCCGGTCCATAACCTCTGGGCTTCCAGATCGTCGGGGGAGGGAGATCGATGGCCATGTTGGCGTCACCGATATGAGACAATCTGGTGAACTGCTGGCGGTCAGCAAGCGATCACGCTTGACAGAAGGTACGATGCCGTGATGAAGTCCTGGATAGCGGCAACGATAGGTTCTCCGTTACGCGGGGTGACCAGGTTCTTCTTGACCGACATGAGCTCCAGCGCCTCGTACGCTCTTCTGTTTGAGGGACGTGCAAGTTCATCTCGTCACCGTCGAAGTCGGCGTTGTAGGGGTTGCACACACACTCGTTGAGACGGAATGTACGCCACGGTCGGACACGGACACGGTGACACATGATCGAGATCTTGTGGAGTGATGGCTGACGGTTGAAGAGGACGATGCTGTTGTAGTTGGGATACAAACGCTTTTGCAACTCACTCTCCGTCGCGGACGTGACGATGGACAATGTCGCCGATACGCAAGTTGCGCGCCAACTCCTTACGCTTCTCAATGTCCTAACCGGTTGCAAAGAGCGACGAGGGTATGGTCCTCTTCCAGTCTCGATGATGTTGGCACCTGGATGCGCCTTGGCACCATTCACGACAGCCCTCCTCATCGCCTCATGTTGTAGTCGTGACACGTTCTGGGTACGACAGCTTGACTGCAATCTTCTCTGGAACGGCACCTCGTCAATCCGCAAGTTCGGATCGGGACCAATGACAGTACGACCAGAGAAGTCGACACGCTTTCCAGACAAGTTCCACGGAAACGACCCGACTTGCCCTTGAGACGCTGGACGAAACCACGGATCGGCTTGCTGCCTGTGGTGTTGATGCCGGGGGTTGCGAGTTGATGTACAGGCGATCATCTGGCTGAGCGCGTCCCAGTTCGAGATTGTCTGCGACAGTCCCTGTCCCTTCTCCATGACGAGATGAGCATGCGGTTCTGGTTGACAATCTCAACAGCTTAGCCGTCAAGTCATCTTCGTTGTTACCAGCTCTGAGCGACAGAGGGACGGATACGGTGGGGGAACGGAGATGTATGTCCAGAGGTAGTCTTCTGGGCGACCGATGTCGGGTGGAGAGCGAGCAGTTCACAATCCTCGGCAGTCACGCGCGGAAGAGCTCAAGACCTTCAAGGGTTCAGGTCCTCGACTGTCTTGTTGAGATGCGTCGCAATGGCGCCCTGCTCGGTGATAACGGCCTTGAAGTTGGACATGAACTCCTGCTTCGCATCCGCATTCTTGTTCGAACGGTACGGCTCGTGCGAGATCTTGAGCGTTCCCGACTTCTTCACGATACCGTTGGGGCGAAGCAGTACGGGCAGGTCGTAACCTTCTTACACGAAGCAAGACACCCTTCGACGCGCTCTGACGCTGGAGCATCTCGATCTTAGGACGACGGAAACGCCTCAAGAACGACGAGCGCTCTTCCGCAGGTAACAACACACGAGCACACGTCTGGATGTCAGCATCTGGCGCATGTCCATGCAACCAACCTTGCAGATGCACTGCAGCATGTTGATCGTCGGGCGGAAGTAGCCAATGTGGAAGACGGGGAGCGCGAGCTTGACGTAACCGTAGTGACCAACGCAATGCGTGTGGTCCTCGTGACAGGTCGGACATGTTCCACCCTTCTCATTTGGGCCCTAGTCCGTCAGCAGAGCAATAGAGGGGCTGTAGCTCACCATTCGCGCGTCCAACGGGCCGCCCGGGGCGGTTGTACGCGATCCATCCTCATGGTTCTTGTACAGCTCCGGGATAGTGACCTCGACCTCGGATACTCGGACAATGTCCTTTGGCGCGAACGGCTGGAACTGGATTTGCTTTCTGGAAACGCGTCAGCTCATCCCCAACACCCAAAGTCATAGCACTCACATGCGCTTTGGCGCATCCTGGGACACATATTGCTTGTCATTGGGGTCGTAGTGCTCTTCGACGTCCATTTCGTACCTCGATCAGGCAGGTGGACGCGTATTCAGAGACCAAGGCGCAACACGGAGGGCAAATCCGACTTCAAAAGCAAGGCAATGGGTACTTGACAGGCTTCCCCTTTTGATGCGTTGTCCCGCGTCGAACCGTAGGGCGATGTAGGTGGTGTCGACGAGCGGAAAGAGCGTCTGGGTGGCGGAATGATGATGACTTGATGTTGCTCTGGCTCAGAAATCCTCCTCGACCACTTCGTCAATTTGATCCCGCTTCCAAGGCACAGTCCTCCACGTGGTCGTCATTCCCTTTCCACGATGGCCGATGTACCACTGAGCGGCGACGAGATGTCATAACCAGCTGCCCGCGTCGCATTCACGTCTGTCCTCTCCACCATCCTTATCATCTCTACCGCGATCGCCCAGTTCCAATTGCCTGGACCTCTGCGTCGCATATAACGCGCCACTATGTCACGACCCACGCTCCTCCAGTCGCAGACGAATGCGCTCCTTACCCTCCTCAATCTCAACCAACCTCCTCCCCCTGTCTCCGGCGCCTCCACCGGCCCATTCCCCCAAGCACGCCCCGGCACCCCGTCGTCCGGCTTCGACGAATCGTCCCAGCCTCTTGTCTGGAAGGTCCTTATTCTCGATGACTTGAGCAAGGACATCCTCGCCACGAGCTTGCGCGTGCAGGACCTGCGCGAGCAGGGTGTCACCCTCCACATGTGAGCTCCTGACATGTCATCTAGCGCTGACTTTCTAGGCAGTTACACTCGCAGCGTCCCCCGCTGTCCGACGTTCCTGCGGTTTACTTCGTGTCGCCCACCCTCGCGAATATTCGCCGCATTGCAGAGGACCTCAACCCGCCTCTGTACTCCTCCTACCACCTCTCGTTCACCTCGGCGCTCCCTCGTTCGCTGCTTGAGGAGCTCGCCTCCCTTATCCTCGCCAAGGACCCCACGGGAGCGACTGGTCAGCTCATCAACTCGGTCCACGACCAGTTCCTCGACTTCCTCGTCCCTTCGCCCAGCCTCTTCTCCCTCCTCCCTCGCCGCGTTCCCGCAGCCGAAGCCAACGGGTCGGTTGCCAAGAGGAATGGTGGCCCGGAGAAGGAGGTGGATGGGAAGCCCAGCTACGAGGTCCTCAACGACCCGAAGGCGGGCGAGGTTGAGATCGAGGAGGAGGTCGAGCGCATCGCGAAGGGCCTCTTCAGCGTTATCGTCACAATGGGCATCGTCCCCATTATTCGCTCGCCTCGCGGAAACGCAGCCGAGATGGTTGCGCGCAAGCTCGACGCCAAGCTGCGTGACCACATCTCGTCCACGTCTTCTCAGCGTGGAGGAGCATCCTTTGGAGCAGACAGTCTCCAGCGCCCTCGTGAGTTCCTCTAATCTTCAATGACTTGGCAGCTGACAGCAGTTCTTGTCATCTTGGATCGCAATGTGGACCTCGTCCCCATGCTGTCGCACTCTTGGACGTACCAGGCTCTCGTTCACGACGTTCTTGACATGAAGCTGAACCGTGTTACTGTTGAGTCACCCGAGAACGGACGGTTACAGAAGAAGTCCTATGACATCGACTCAAAGGACTTCTTCTGGGCCAAGAACGGAGGTATCCCCTTCCCCCAGGTTGCCGAGGACATCGACACGGAGCTCAACCGCTACAAGTCGGATGCAGCTGAGATCACGCGCTCGACAGGCGTCAGTGACGTCAATGACGTCTCGCAGATGTACGTGTGCAATACCCGAGATGGAACTAACTGGACAGCGACTTCTCATCAAACGCGGCCAACCTCAAGACGGCCATCACTGCTCTGCCAGAACTTACAGCACGCAAGCACACCTTGGACACGCACATGAACATCGCCACCGCACTGCTCCAGGCTATCAAGGAACGCAGCTTGGACAACCTGTTCCAGGTCGAGGAGCTCGCTTCGAAGATGACCAAGGCGCAGGTCCTGGCTGCCATGCGTGGCCAGACAGATGAGCCGGGACAGATCGCGCACCCCACCCCTGAGGACCAGTTGCGTTTGGCCATCATCTTCTACCTGTCCGTCCCAGACATGCCGAAGGCCGATCTCGAGGAGATCACTGGCCAGCTTGAGGCTGCGGGTGCGGACACCTCGGCGCTGGCGTACGTCAAGAAGGTCCGCGAGATCACGCGGATGACCATGATGGCGTCGCAGCCTGCAGTGGCTGCTCAGCCCGCCGCAGGTGGTGGAGAGTGGACCAAGGGCTTCAGCGTGCTCGGCAACCGCGTAAGTTTGTCCTAGGACTCTTTGAGACATAAGCTATAAGCTAACGGGTAGCTCACTGACCGCCTGCGCGAGGGAGGCATAACCGGTGTCAGCCTCGACAACATCATCACTGGCGTGAAGAACTTCCTTCCCGCCAAGAAGGAGCTCACGATCACCCGTCTCGTCGAGGCCTTGATGGAGCCATCAACAGCCGCCACGCAGGCCCTCCAGGATACCGACGACTACCTCCTCTTCGATCCCAAGGCCACGCGGTCCAGGAACGTGCAGTCTGGCCGGACCAGGACACAATACCAGGAGAGCGTGGTGTTCGTGGTGGGCGGCGGAGGATACGTTGAGTACTCCAACCTTCAAGAATGGGCCGTCAGGAGTCAAAGGGAAGGCGGTGGTGGAGGCAAGAAGATCACGTACGGAAGTACAGAGGTGCTTAGCCCCACGGCCTTCGTCAAGGCTCTTGGGGATCTTGGCTCGGCTGCTTAGAGATAATGTCGCACATACAGTTGCATGTAGAGTATCACAAGAGTTGTCATGCTGGGTGCTGGGCGAGTAGCGACCAAGCTCACCTGGTATCTAGAAGGGCTCGGTTGCGGCTCCCTTCCAAGCCAAGGCTAGATGCGCCAATTGCTCGTACGCCTACGCTCCAGTGACAGTTAATGCACCTTAGAGTCCTCGTCTTTAGCCCTATTACATGCATCGACTTGACAATCTGGTCAAGGAAGGCGTCAGGTCGAAATGTACGAGTGTGGAGTACGGTGTCAAGCGATCTTGCCACCGCCTGTCTTTCAGGCACCAGGGTGCGACGCCTCCCGACGCGTCGTGCGTTGTGCGGTCAGCGGCAACAGAAGTCGGCCCATATTGACAAGGAGAGATGCAACTCCGGTCGTCACACATACCTATTCATTTCTCACTCGTTCAACCCACCACTACTCCATCAACGCAAGGCGACCAGACGTACCATGGCCTCCCCTTCACACGAAGAGGGTGAGGCCTTCCCGCAGTCCGCCGGCGGCGGGCTGGGGTTCGACGTCTCCGTCTTCCGAACCTACCTCGCCTCCCTCCTTCCTCCAGGTCCGTGCCCTCGTGGAGCTGAACCGTATGGGAGGAGCTAACTCGCATCAGTGATGGCGGCGACACGTCAGGAGCTCGAACAAGGTCTCTTCGACGATCCGACGTTTGAGGAGAAGACCCTCCGCTTCGCGAGCGACGCCGGCTGTCAAGTCGTCTACGTTACAAAGGAACGCTATCTCGACGTGGACGAGGATGGTGAGGTCCCTTTAGCCAGAGTTCTCCCAGTTAACGACTCAGACCACCCCATCACGAGAATCGGGTACAGACTGTACCTTCCTCCGACTCCCCCTCACTCCCCCAACGTCCTCTCTACGCTTGCGCTCATCAAGTCGTCGCCAACGCTCGACTCGCTCGTGCCCCTCGGCGCCCAGCTCCACTTTGTCCAGCTGTCAGCTGGAGCGCTTCCCCACCTCGCTGGCAGCGGCAGTCCATCTGCGCCCGGCACGGTCATATCCACACCCACCACCCAGGCTTCGCCGTATGACGGCCTGCACTCCCTCGTCCACTGGGGTGTCGCGCCATGGTTTGATTCGTACGTCGCATCGAAGGGCACCGTCAACGATGGCCCAACGACAGGGAAGAAGGGCGGCGAAGCCCAGATGGGTATCCCCGTCACCAAGAAGAAGTTTGCCGAACTTGAACTCTCCCTTCTTCATCTTAAGCAGAACGTTGAGATCCCGGAAGTCCACCTCTCCGTCCATCCTGCTATTCGCAAGGCTGTTGCAACTGTGAGTGGGAAGGACCCCTGCAAGTGACGGCATAGCTAACACGCCAGTGCATTGCTGGCGGACAGAGGATCTCAGTTGATGCTATTGAGCCGCAGTCACTCCTTTCCGATGCAGCCTTCCTCAACAAGCTGCAGGCCGACGTCAACTCGTGGATCAAAGAGATTCAGACGATTACCAAGCTGTCGCGCGATGTGTCCTCTGGTACCGCGTCTCAGGAGATCAATTTCTGGCTTAGTATGGAGCATGAGCTCGAGAGCATCGAGGGCCAGCTCAAGGGCGACGAAGTGTCGCTTGCTCTTGACGTTCTCAAGCACGCCAAACGCTTCCACGCCACCGTCAGTTTCATCGCCGACACTGGAATCAAGGAGGCAGCCGATCTTGGTATGTTCCATAAACCCACTACCAACTGACACCAGTGCACAAGTACAATGCCCTCATGAAGGACTTCCCTCTTGATGAGCTCTTGGCCTCGACCGATCTGGAGAAGATTAAGGACTCGATATGGCAGATCTTTGGGCATATCAACAAGAAGCTCAAGCTTTCGTGAGTACTAGGGGCACTCATGGTTGCTGATGTTAGGCCATACCCTATCCGCCGCACTCTCCCTCTGGTTGAGGCGATCTCGTCGGACTTCAACGACCAGCTCCTGCGCGTACTGAGCACTCAGCGCCTGATGTACATGGACTACACCAAGTTCGAAGAGGTCATGGTTGCCACAGCCGATGTGTTCGCGACATGGGACGAGAACATGAAGGACTTCACCAATGTCGCGCGAGAGGGTGAGTCGGTCATGTGGGGCTAGCTGACCGTTCAGTGTCTCGTAAGCGCGCGGAGAAGTTCATCTCCATCAAGATCAACCCCGCCCATGCCAAACTGCAGGAGCGCATCATCTACCTCCGTGCCTTCCGCCGCTCGCACGAGCAACTCCGCGTCATGACCAGCTCGACCCGGACGTTCAGCGGTCTCGGCAACGACACTCCCTTCGACATCGACATGGAGGAGGAGGTGCGCATCAGTTTCGACAGCGTCAAGAACGTAGACGTCTTGGACGTTACTCCAGAGGGATCAGAGATCTGGTATGCTGCGGAGGTTGCCTACAACGACCGCGTCGCTCGTATCGAGAACCAGATCATCTCGCGCCTCCGCGACAAGCTTGCGACGACAGCTACTGCTCAGGAGATGTTCCGCGTCTTCTCGAAGTTCAACTCACTGTTCGTTCGCCCCAAGATTCGTGGCGCCATCCAGGAGTACCAGACCCGTCTCATCGACTCGGTGAAAGACGATCTGCGCGAGCTTCGTCAAAAGTTCACGAGCGGCTATCGCAACTCTGAGGCGCAGCATATGTCTGAGCTGCGTGACTTCCCTCAGGTCGCAGGCGCCATTCTCTGGGCCCGGCAGATTGAGCGCCAGCTGCTCATGTACATGAAGCGCGTCGAGGATGTCCTTGGCAAGGGCTGGGAGAGCTACGCCGAAGGCCAGAAGCTTCAGGTTGAGAGCGCGGCTTTCAGGGCCAAGCTTGACACCAGGCCTCTGTACGACGCATGGATGGGCGACATCCAGCGTCGCGGGAATCTGGTTGTCGTTGGCCGTCTCTTCGACATCGTCAAGACGCGTGCGACTGCTGGCAGCCAGGGCCAGCTGCAACTCATTGTCCAGTTCGACACCACAATTGTCAACCTCTTCAAGGAGGTCCGCGCTCTCATTGGCTGGCTTCCCGTGTCGCTCAGCATCACCCATCGCGCCAAGGACGCGAAGCGCATCTATCCTCACGCCGTCAGCTTAATGGAGTCTGTCCGCACGTACAGCCAGACAGTAGACCTCATTGACCGCAACCCCGATGTTGCCATTCTCCTCGCAAGCTACCACAACAAGGCTCGCGAGATGATCAACAGAGGAATGAGCATGCAGTGGGACCACCTGTCAACGCTACGAGAGCCACCGCTTCCTCCCTGGCTCCGATGCTCGCGAGAGTCGTCACTTCATCTACGTCCGCGAGTTTGCCAGTTACGTCTCGCTCTTGCACGACAAGACCACGGCTCTCATCGACATCTCCAAGGACATCTCGCGCATTGTCGAGGATCTGTCTACGTGTGCATACAAGGCCGACGCGTTCACGGAACTCCTCACTCAGGTGCAGAAGACTGTTGACCAGCTCAACCTCGAGGGTACAGCAATCTGACGCCTGGGTTGCCAAGCTCAACGAGCGCATCGACGACGTCCTTTGTCGCCGTCTGGGTATGGCTATTGAGGCCTGGTGCGCAGAGTTTACCAAGGCGGACGAGACCCAGGACGGCGACAACGAGCCGACGAGCGACGACGTCAAGAGGCTCACGAACATCTCGATCAAGCCTCTCATTCACGAGGTCCGTATCCGTAACCAGGTCATTTACCTTGACCCGCCTATCGAACTCGCGCGCTGGAGTGGCTGTCGCAGTTCCAGAGCGCTCTCGACGTTGTCTGCAACCTCAACCGCATCAAGAGCTCCCGCTACGAGATGACCTTGCACGTTGAGGAGGCGACGGCAGAGGAGACGTCTTACATTGGCCTCCTCACATCCGGTGACCTGCCTCTTGAGAAGCCCTTGTCTCTCATTGAGCGCAAGGTACAGTCCGTCAGCGCCTATGTCGATAAATGGCTGCAGTTCCAGTCCCTGTGGGACCTCGAGGCGGAGTACGTGTACAACCGCCTGGGCGAATCTCTTGCCAACTGGGGCCAGTTGCTCTCCGATATTCGCCAGGCGCGTTCGACTTTCGACACGACGGACACACGTAAGGACTTTGGCGTCTGTGTTATCGACTACGCCAATGCCCAGAGCAAGGTGAACGCCAAGTACGACTCATGGCAGCGTGACCTGCTTGCCAAGTACGGTTCCAAGCTCGGCATGACGATGAAGGAGGTTTATGCCGCCATTCTCAAGTCGCGTACGGACCTGGAGACGCACTCGATCGAGGGCAGTTCGACCGCTCAGGTCGTCTCTTTCATCACTTTCGTGCAGGACCTCAAGCGCAAGGTCGAGGTCTGGGGTCCAGAAATCGAGCAGTTCGCCATCGGTCAGAAGACCCTCGAGCGACAGCGGTACACGTTCCCTTCAGACTGGCTGTTCGTCGACCAGATCCAGTCCGAGTGGGGCGCCTTCTCGGAGATCCTCAAGCGCAAGGACGATTCGATCAAGGAGCAGCTTGCGGCCTTCAACTCAAGATTGTCGCCGAGAACAAGGTCGTCGACGGCCGCATTCAAGACTTCATCACCGATGGGAGTCCAACAAGCCACTCCAGGGCCACATCACGGCCGATGCTGCTATGCGACGCTCAAGGCATTTGAGACTCGTCTCAAGCAGCTTACCGAGGACTACACGCTCATCGCCGCGCCAAGGAAGCCCTCGATCTTGAGCACAGCAAGGACGACAGGCTGCAGCCTGTCACTGAGGAGCTCCGCGTGACCTCACGGGTCCTGGACGCCCTTCGGGTACTGGGGCCGCATCAATGGCCTCCGCGATATACAGTGGGCGTCTGTGCAGCCGCGCAAGCTTCGCCAGGAGCTCGACAGCATCCTTGCCGAGACGCGTGCGATGCCTAGCCGCATGCGCCAGTACCCAGCGTTTGAGTACGTTCAGGAGACGATCCGCGGTCTCTTGAAGTCGAACGTACTCGTCACGGAGCTGCGGTCTGAGGCGCTGCGCGAGCGCCACTGGACTAAGCTGTACAAGACTCTTCGCCTAGCATCGAGTTATAACGCACTGTCGATGACCCTTGGGCACGTTTACGACCTCGATCTGCAGAAGAACCAGCTTGCCATCAAGGAGGTCGTTGTGCAAGCCCAAGGTGAAATGGCCCTCGAAGAGTTCCTCAAGCAAGTGCGCGAGACCTGGACTTCGTACTCTCTCGACCTGGTCAACTACCAGAACAGGTGCCGCCTCATCCGTGGCTGGGACGACCTCTTCACCAAGTGCAGCGAGCATCTCAACTCGCTCGCCGCCATGAAGCTCTCGCCTTACTACCGCGTCTTTGAGGAGGAGGCTGCTTCCTGGGAGGAGAAGCTCAACCGCGTGCATGTCCTGTTCGACGTTGGATTGACGTGCAGCGCCAGTGGGTTTACCTCGAGGGTATCTTCTCCGGCAGCGCCGATATCAAACACCTACTTCCCGTCGAGAGCTCTCGCTTCCAGAACATCAACTCTGAGTTCCTCTCGTTATGAAGAAGGTCTACAAGTCGCCCTTCGTCCTCGATGTCCTCAACATTCCTGGCATCCAGAAGAACCTTGAGCGCCTCGCCGACCTCCTTACCAAGATCCAGAAGGCCTCGGAGAGTACCTGGAGAAGGAGCGTTCGTCGTTCCCGCGCTTCTACTTCGTCGGTGACGAGGACCTCCTTGAGATCATCGGCAACTCGAAGGACATTCACCGTGTCATGAAGCATCTCAAGAAGATGTTCGCCGGTCTTTCGATTCTACACCTAGACGAGGAGGCTACAGAGATCCACTCATTCGCGTCGCGTGAGGGTGAAGAGGTCGCGTTCCGCCAGCCCATCGTACTTAAGGACTACCCCAAGATCAATGACTGGCTCGCCAAGATCGAGTCCGAGATGCGCCTCTCCCTCGCGTTCCTTCTCTTCCAGGCCGTCAAGGACTTACGCGAGATCTTCAGGATCGATGGCGACCTTGCCGTTTCTAGTCTCCTCGAATGGGTGGGCTCGTACCCCGCTCAGCTGGTCGTTCTCGCTGTTCAGATTGCCTGGACTGAGCTTGTGGAGATGACTATCTCGCAAGGCAACCTCCAGAGCGCACTCGACCTCGTCTCGCGCATGCTGGACCTCCTAGCCGACACCGTGCTGCAGGACATCCCCGTACTGCAGCGCCGCAAGTGCGAGCATCTCATCACGGAACTTGTTCACCAGCGCGACGCCATCCGTGTCCTCATCAGCTCTGGCGTTCGCGCGATCGACAGCTTCGACTGGCTCTACTACATGCGCTTCTACCTCGACGACTCGATCGAGGACCCTCTCGCTCGTCTGGAGGTCCGCATGGCCGATGCTGTCTTCCCCTACGGTTACGAGTACCTCGGTATCCCCGATCGCCTCGTCCAGACGCCGCTCACCGACCGTTGCTACCTTACTCTCACTCAGGCTCTCGACAACCAGCTGGGTGGCTCGCCCTTCGGTCCCGCCGGTACCGGTAAGACAGAGTCCGTCAAGTCGCTGGGTGTGCAGCTTGGCCGTTTCGTTCTCGTCTTCTGCTGTGACGAGACCTTCGACTTCCAGGCCATGGGTCGCATCTTCATTGGTCTATGCCAGGTCGGCGCTTGGGGCTGCTTCGACGAGTTCAACCGTCTCGAGGAGCGCATTCTCTCGGCTGTGTCGCAGCAGGTCCAGACCATCCAGCAGGGCCTTGCGGAGGCGGTCTCGAACCCTAGTGTCGATGTCGAGCTCGTTGGCAAGCGCCTCAAGATCAACCCGCGTACCGGTATCTTCATCACTATGAATCCTGGCTATGCTGGTCGTTCTAACCTGCCGGACAACCTCAAGAAGTTGTTCCGCAGTATGGCCATGACTCGCCCTGACCAGGAGCTCATCGCCCAAGTCCTCCTCTTCTCCAAGGGCTTCCGCACTGCCGAGGTTCTCGCGTCGAAGATCGTGCCGTTCTTCAACCTTTGCTCGGAGCAGCTCTCGCCCCAGCCTCATTACGACTTTGGTCTGCGTGCTCTCAAATCTGTTCTCGCGTCGGCCGGTATCCTCAAACGCGACCACCATCTCAAGGCGTCCGAGGACAACATCATCTCGGACGAGATTGCCGAGCAGCAGATCATGATCCAGAGCGTCATGGAGACTATTGTTCCCAAGTTGGTCGCCGACGATGTGCCACTCCTTCGCGCTCTTGTGGAGGACGTCTTCCCCGGCGTCCAGTACATCCCTGTCGACCTCGACGCCCTCAAGGCCAAGATTTCCGAGGTCTGCGCGGAGCGCCGCCTGGTCGTCGGCGAGGCTTGGCTCGACAAGGTCATTCAGCTCTACCAGATCCAGAACATCTCCCACGGTCTCATGATGGTCGGACCCTCTGGCTCTGGTAAGTCGGAGGCTTGGCAGGTACTCCTTGCAGCACTGGAGCGTGTCGACGGCGTCGAGGGAGCGTCATACGTTATCGACCCCAAGGCTATCGACAAGGAGGCGCTGTACGGTACTCTGGACCCCACCACTCGCGAGTGGAACGACGGTCTGTTCACCCACATCCTGCGTAAGATTGTCGACAACGTTCGTGGTGAGACTGCCAAACGCCATTGGATCATCTTCGATGGCGACGTCGACCCGGAGTGGGTCGAGAACCTCAACAGTGTTCTCGACGACAACAAGCTCCTCACTCTCCCGAACGGTGAGCGTCTCAACCTTCCGCCGAATGTGCGCGTCATGTTCGAAGTCGAGCACCTGCGGTACGCCACGCTCGCCACAGTCTCTCGCTGTGGCATGATCTGGTTTAGCGAGGAAGTCATCGACGTGGACATGCTCTGCCGTCACCACCTCAACCTTCTCGGCAGCGTTCCCATCAGCGCGAGCGACGAGGATGCCATGGAGTACGACGCCGACTTTGCCGCTCAGCAAATCGAGATCCAGCGCCACATTGCCACCATTCTCGAGCCATACTTCGAGAAGGACGGTCTGGTACAGACTGCGCTCGACTTCGCCGCCAAGTCGGAGCACATCATGGACTTCACCGTCGTCCGTGCTCTCAACACGCTCTTCTCGCTGCTCAAGGCAACTGTGCGCAACGTTATCGAGTACAATGCTCGTCACAGCGACTTCCCGCTGGCGACCGACAAGGTTGAGGCATACGTGCAGCGCCGGCTGCTGCTCAACATCATCTGGTCACTTGTCGGTGATAGCCGTCTGGACATCCGGGCCAACCTTGGCGAGGAGCTCCGTCTCATCTCCGGTATTGAGACGCCCGTCATGAACGGCGGCACTTCGTTAATCGACTACGACGTCAACGTGGCTACCGCCGAGTGGGTGTCATGGCAGTCTCGCGTCCCGACTGTCGAGGTAGAGACCCATGCCATCACGGCTGCGGACGTCGTCATCCCAACTGTCGATACGATCCGCCACGAGGAGGTCCTCTACAGCTGGCTCGCGGAGCACAAGCCTCTCATCTTGTGCGGTCCTCCCGGCTCGGGTAAGACCATGACGCTCTTCAGCGCCCTGCGCAAGCTGAGCAACCTCGAGGTTGTGGGCCTCAACTTCTCGAGTGCCACTACGCCCGACCTCATCCTCAAGACGTTTGAGCAATACTGCGAGTATCGCAAGACACCCAACGGCGTTGTGCTTGCCCCCACCCAGATTGGACGCTGGCTTGTTGTCTTCTGCGACGAGATCAACCTTCCGGCGACCGACAAGTATGGCACACAGCGTGTCATTTCGTTCATCCGCCAACTCATGGAGCGCAACGGCTTCTGGCGCAGCTCGGATCTTTCTTGGGTCACTCTCGAGCGCATCCAGTTTGTTGGCGCGTGTAACCCTCCTACCGACCCTGGTCGTGTGCCGCTCAGCCACCGGTTCATGAGACACGCGCCGGTCGTCATGGTCGACTACCCCGGAGAGGTGTCGCTCAAGCAGATCTACGGGACCTTCAACCGCGCGCTCCTCAAGGTAGTCCCCAACCTCCGCGGCCATGCGGAGGCTCTCACCGACGCCATGGTCGCATTCTACCTCGCGTCGCAGAAGCACTTCACGTCCGACGTCCAGGCCCACTACATCTACTCGCCCCGTGAGCTCACTCGCTGGGCTCGAGGTATCTACGAGGCCATCAAGCCACTGGAGACACTGTCTCTGGAGGGTCTCGTGCGAGTATGGGCCCACGAGGGTCTCCGTCTCTTCCAGGATCGCCTTGTCGCCGAGAGCGAGAAGAAGTGGACAGATGACGTCCTCGACGAGACGGCTGGTAGATACTTCCCCAACACTAACGTCACGGAGGCACTCGCTCGTCCCATCCTATTCTCGAACTGGACGTCGAAGAACTACATCCCCGTCGACCGCGAGCAACTGCGAGAGTACACCAAGGCTCGTCTCAAGGTGTTCCACGAGGAGGAGCTGGACGTGCCTCTTGTCCTTTTCAACGACGTTCTGGACCATGTCTTGCGTATCGACCGTGTCTTCCGGCAAATCCAGGGCCACTTGCTCCTCATCGGAGTCAGCGGCGGTGGTAAGACGACACTGTCTCGCTTCGTCGCGTGGATGAACGGTCTCAGCATCTTCCAGATCAAGGTGTCGAACAAGTACACAGGCGCCGACTTTGACGACAATCTGCGTACCGTGCTCCGCCGAGCGGGTTGCAAGGGCGAGAAGATCTGCTTCATTATGGATGAGTCGAACGTCCTCGACGCTGGCTTCCTTGAGCGCATGAACACTCTCCTCGCCAACGCGGAAGTGCCCGGTCTCTTCGAGGGTGACGAGCACGCGGCGCTCATGACCGCCTGTAAGGAAGGCTCGCAGCGTGATGGCCTCATGCTCGACTCCCACGAGGAGCTCTACAGGTGGTTCACCCAACAGGTCGCTCGCAACCTCCACGTTGTGTTCACCATGAACCCGCCTGCGAACGGCCTTGCCTCGCGTGCTGCCACTTCACCAGCGCTGTTCAACCGTTGTGTTCTCGACTGGTTTGGTGACTGGTCCGACCAGGCTCTGTACCAGGTCGGCCTCGAGTTTACGCAGTCGCTTGACCTCGAATCTCCCAACTACACCACCCCATCGCCATTCCCGGTCGCGTTCCGCGAGCTGCCGACTCCTCCGAACCACCGCCAGGCTGTTCTCAACGCTATGGTGTTCGTCCACCAGTCGATGCAGGCGATCTCCGCCAAGCTTGCCAAGCGCCAGGGCAAGTACAACCACATTACCCCGCGCCACTTCCTCGACTTGTGAGTTACCATGCGTCCGTTGCCATACTGACCGCCTAGCATCAACCACTATGTCCGCCTGTTCACTGAGAAGAAGGAGGATCTGGAGGAGCAGCAGCGCCACCTCAATGTCGGTCTCGACAAGCTGCGCGTGACCGTCACTCAGGTGGAGGAGCTGCGCAAGAGTCTTGCTGCGAAGAGCACTCAGCTCAGCGCCAAGCAGGAGGAGGCCAACCTCAAGCTCAAGCAGATGGTCGCGGACCAGGCAGAGGCAGAGTCTTCCAAGGCTCAGTCGATCCAGATCCAGGCTGCGCTCGAGAAGAAGGAGGCCCACCTGGAGGAGCAGTCCGCCATCGTTGCGGCCGAGCTCGCTGAAGCTGAGCCTGCTGTTCAAGAGGCGCTCAACAACGTCAGCAACATCAAGAAGCAGCACCTGTCCGAGGTGCGCTCCATGGCCAACCCGCCTGAGGCCGTCAAGCTCGCTATGGAATCTGCCTGCTCCCTGCTCGGCCACCAGGTCGACAGTTGGAAGACGGTGCAGAGTTTGATTCGTCGTGACGACTTCATCTCGAGTATCCAGCACTTCGACACAAACCGCATGAGCAAGGCTCTTCGGGAGCGCATGAAGCGCGACTACATGAGCAAGCCGGGCTATGACTTTGCGACCGTCAACCGCGCGTCTCGAGCCTGTGGGCCCCTCGTTCAGTGGGTCATTTCGCAGGTCAGGTACTCGGAGATGCTTGACAAGGTGGAGCCTCTGCGCATCCAGGTTCAACAGCTCGGCCAGGAGCTTGAGGCTACCAAGGAGGGTGCCAAACTCGCTGAGGACAAGACGATCGAGCTCGAGGAGTCCATCAAGCGGTACAAGGAGGAGTACGCCCATCTCATCAGCGAGACACAGGCCATCCGAAGCGAGATGGAGCGCGTCCAGAGCAAGGTCGACCGCAGCGTCACCCTTCTTCAGAGTCTATCGTCGGAGCAGACCCGTTGGGATGCTGGCAGCAAGACGTTCGAGAGTGAGATGGGCACCATCGTCGGCGACGTTCTCATCTCGGCCGCGTTCCTCGCATACTCCGGCTTCTTTGACCAGCACTACCGCGACACCATGCGCCGGACATGGATGGAGCACCTTGAGGAGGCTGGTATTCGCTTCAAGACCGAGCTCGCACTCGCCGAGTTCTTATCCACCGCCGACGAGCGCCTGGCGTGGCAGTCGAACGCCCTTCCTGCGGACAGCCTCTGCGTCGAGAACGCCGTCATGCTCAAGCGGTACAACCGCTACCCTCTCATTATCGACCCAACCGGCCAGGCTACAACATTCCTGCAGAACGAATACCGCGATCGCAAGATTACAGTCACAAGCTTCCTCGACGAATCCTTCCTCAAGAACCTCGAGTCTGCACTTCGCTTCGGCAACGCACTCCTTATCCAGGACGTGGAGAACCTTGACCCGATCCTCAACTCGGTGCTCAACCGCGAATTGCGTCGTACCGGTGGTCGTGTGCTGATTCGTATCGGCAGCCAGGACATCGACTTCTCGCCAGCGTTCACCATGTTCCTCTCGACGCGTGATCCGTCGGTCGAGTTCTCGCCCGACATTTGCAGCCGTGTTACGTTCGTCAACTTCACTATGACGCGCGGCAGTCTGCAGACCCAGGCGCTCGACAAGGTACTCAAGGCTGAGCGGCCTGAGATAGACCAGAAGCGCACCGACTTAATGAAGCTGCAGGGCGAGTTCCGCCTCCGCCTTCGTCACCTTGAGCGCGCCCTTCTCCAGGCGCTCAACGAGTCTACTGGCAGCATTCTTGACGACGACCGTGTCATTGAAACGCTCGAAGTCCTCAAGAAGGAGGCTGCCGACGTCCAGAGCAAGGTCGAGGACACGGACATTGTCATGAAGGAGGTGGAAACTGTCACGGCCGAGTATCTGCCACTTGCCTCCGCGTGTAGCAGCATCTACTTCACGCTCGAGCAGATGGCCATGGTCAACCACTTCTACCAGTTCTCTCTCGACTACTTCCTCAGCATCTTCGACTATGTGCTCCTGCACAACCCCAACCTCACGGATGTCAAGGACTTGGAGTCGCGCAAGGCGACCCTCCTTAACGACCTCTTCCTCGTCACGTACCGACGTACGTCGCGTTCGCTCCTCCACGTCGACCACATGGTGCTTGCGACACAGCTCGCCAAGCTGCGGCTGTCTCGCGGAGAGGGAAGCAATGCGCTATCGGACGAGCTGGACGCGCTAATTGAGATGCCTATTGGCCACCACGTGGGCGAGGCTAGCATCTCGGCCGAGCAACGTCGCGTGCTGGACAGCCACCTCGGCGCTGAGGTTACCAAGGCCCTCGAGGCGCATATGGCGTCGTCGCCAGAGGAGTGGGAGCCCTTCCTCTCTGCTCCCGAGGCTGAGCTCTGCATCCCATGGCCTTGGGCTCCAGGAGACAACTCCATCACTGCCGCACGCCGCCTCACGCTCGTCAAGCTCTTCCGTCCGGACCGCCTCGTGCAGGCGCTGGCAGCGTTTGCGGACAAGGCCTTCGGCTGCGACCTTGCCGCGCAGACCGGGTACGACCTCGGTGCCATTGTGCAGGACCAGGTGAAGGCGAGCAACCCTCTAGCACTGGCATCCGTCCCAGGCTACGACGCCAGTTACCGTGTGGAGAACCTCTGCCGGTCGCTCGGTGTCACCTGCACGTCCGTGGCCATGGGATCCGTGGAGGGCTTCACCCTTGCGGATCAAGCAATCGCCAACGCGGCGCGAACGGGCACTTGGGTCCTCCTCAAGAACGTCCACCTCGCTCCTGGATGGTTGGCTCAGCTCGAGAAGAGATTGCACAGCCTGTCACCTTCGCCGAGCTTCCGCCTCTTCCTCACGATGGAGACGAACCCGGTCATTCCTGTCAACATTCTGCGGCAGTCGCGTATTATCATGAACGAGCGTCCTCCAGGTGTGCGCGCCAACCTCCTCGACACGCTCCGGGGTCTTCCTGCCGCCAAGCTCAATACCGGCCCTACTGAGAAGTCGCGTCTTCTCTTCCTTCTCGCATGGCTGCAGGCTGTGGTACAGGAGCGCCTGCGCTACCTGCCCCTCGGCTGGTCGAAGAGCTACGAGTTCAACGACTCGGACTTTGACGCTGCCTTCAAGACGATTGATGCTTGGATCACTGCCCTGGCGAAGGGCAAGTCGAACGTCGACCCGGCGCAGATTCCATGGGTGGCTCTGCGCACTCTCATCAAGCAGGCTGTGTATGGTGGCCGCATCGACTCGGACTACGACCAGCGCGTCCTCGACGCGTTCGTTGACGCCATCTTCACTCCCCGCGCATACGACACAGACTTTGCGCTCGTCGATCTCCCCGACCGCCCATTGCTGGTACCTGAAGGCACTCAAATGTCCCAGTTCATCGCTTGGGCGCAGGCGCTGCCCGAACACGAGCCGCCTTCGTGGCTCAGTCTTCCTGGCACGGCCGAGCGAGTCGTTGCAGCTGCTGAGGGCAACTCCACGATCGTCAAGCTGCGCAAACTCCGCACTATCGAGGACGACGAGGAAGACTCGAGTATCATCACTGTCACTGCGGCGGAAGGCCGGCCAGCATGGATGACGGCATTGAAGGCCAATGCCGAGGAATGGCTCGATGCGCTTCCCAAGATGCTCTCAACACCAATGAGCATCACCGACCCTCTCACGCGCTTCTATGGCCGCGAGGCTTGGACTGGACGCCGCCTGCTCGAGCGTGTGCGGAAGGATCTGTCCGATCTGGTCAAGGTGTGCGACGGCAGCATCAAGCAGACCAACGAGCTGCGTACCCTCATGACCGACCTCACACGCGGCAACGTCCCTGCCCACTGGGCCAAGTTCAAGATGGTCAAGGGCATGAGTGTGGGCCAGTACATCGTCGACCTCGTTGCGCGCCTCGAGCAGCTCGAACTCATCGCCACCAAGGGCACAGGCGCCACTGGCGGTATATGGCTTGGCGGACTGTTCCAACCTGAGGCATACATTACCGCCACGCGCCAGGCAGCCGCGCATGCCCAGCAGACGTCGCTGGAACAGCTTTCCCTGAGCCTCAAGCTCGAGGCCGCCGGCAATGGATTCGTGATTGAGGGTAAGTCCATGCTTCGTCCGGCTCGGATTCGACAACGCTCGGGAGATAGGCTGACACTTCTAGGACTCAAGTTACACGGTGCCTCGTGGTCCAATGGCAAGCTTGAGCTCAATGACGGGCAGATGGTGGCTCTGGGCCCCTCGCAACTTGTTTGGACGCGCGATGCAGCCCCGACACAGGGCACGGTCAACCTCCCCATCTACCTGAATGGCGACCGCTCCGATGTGCTCTTCAGCGCCGACCTGGACGCGGACATCGCGGGTTCTGTGATGGCTGAGCGCGGCGTATGCGTGACCGCGGTTTAGGGTGTTGCGCTTGTTCTGAGTGAGTTAGCCGGTGCGCCGGAGTAGTTCAGATTTTATGGATAGAAGTTACATGTTCGGCTGGACTTTTTCGTCAAGGATGCCTCGTCTGAAACGCTCAGCTCGAGCCCGCTGATTAGGTCGCGATGACTAACTGGCTAATTCATGTTTGGCGGCGCCCAGGAATCCGGACCGATCTTTGGCGTCTGTGGTGTCAATGCGCTCCAAGAGGTCCATGCATCCGAATCCGCATCCGGTCCTGGAGATTGTGATGGCGTCAGCTTGGAAGCGTTCCGAAGGTACGCTTAAAGCGGAAATTCCTGGCAAGTCCGCTCACGGCATACGATGTAAGGCATGTACGCATGCATACGGTAGTGTCTCATCTGGCCGCCTTCTGGCATCTTAGCAGCTGTCTTGCCACCAGGCTGAGCGCTCCTATGCTATCCACTCGCCTCTGACCTTCGCTTACAGAGTCCTTTATCTCGGAAAGCTTCTCTACTGTACAGTCTGGTTGCTGGCTTTATTAAGTGTCGATCCCATCAAGCTTGCAATTAAGCAAGCATCACTCCACCCATCCCTCCACCCAACCCTCCACCGGGCATTGTCTCGTGACCACACTCTCCCCTCCCGACTACGCTCCCGACCGCTTGGCCCGTGGAGCGCAGATCGCTTAATAAGGACCTGGCAACTCGGACCTGGCGGGCCTGGCAGATCCGAACTGCGAGCAGTCCAAGCTTTCTTTTCCGTCGAGTATCGGAGCCGCCAGTTGCTGGGCTGGCTGATCCGCTGACTCAATTTCCGCCCTCCACTTCTTCCCCCTCCCCTCCCTTGATTTCCCCTTGGTTCATCTCCGGCCTCCGGCTTTGGTGCTTTGGTGCTTTGGCCTAGACTTGGTTGCCCCACCATAGCCTCGACTCACCCGACATACCCACCCCATAAGCATCCATCAACACTCCACCTTTGCTTGCTCTGCTTGCCTGCTTGTCTCGCTTCCTTGCTTGCATTACCTGCTTGCATTGCATCTGCTTCGCCTTTTGCACAACCACCAACACCACGACGGCATTCGACTCTCGCTTCATCGCTTCTCCCAATCCCTTCTATCCTGGACGCCATCGTCCACACCTTTCGTCGACTCGACCCGTGAAGCAACAAAGTAAACTGCCTTGGCTTCCGAGACTGCGACTGCGCCCACCGCCCGACCTCCCGGTAATACTGCCTCTGTGCACGCACAATGCCGCCCCACACGGCCAAGAGTCCCGCGCCAGTGTTGCCCGCTATGGGGCTACACAGCTTCCACAATGACTCGTAAGTCGAGAAAAAGTCGAAGAGGGGATGAGATGAGCAATCGCTAGCATGACCATCCCCGACAGAGACCCAGAGAATGCGTATGAAGATGGCCAGGTGTCCCAGAGAAGGACAGGCTTTGAGGAGCGCGGCGGCGCTACAGCTTGTGGAAGAAAGCACGCTTCTTCCTCGCCATGTCTGGGGCTCAAAAACCGAGCCAGAAAGTCGGTGGAGGGGTGTGCCAAAGTCGGACGTCGGGATGTCGTGTGAGCACGCACGGTTCGCTGCTGCTGGTCTTGGTTACACGGGTTACATGTGACGCTCCTTGCTTGCTCTACTTGTGTGCACTCCCTCTCCGCACCTTTCCACCTCACTCTTGCTCCCTTGCTGACCCCAGGCCCCCCTTCGCCGGCGCCTCCATGATGGAGCAACCCGAGCCCTCCTCCCTCTCCCTTGGGGACGCTGCGTCCCCAGCGCCCTTCAACCCGCGCAAATCGCCCACCTCCGTACAGCGACAAATGCCACCGCCCCAAGGTGCCGAGGGGGACGAGGAGACTGGCCGCGCCCGCTCCCGCCGCCTCGTCAGCGGCTACCGCTTCGGCAACCCGCCAAGCCCGCTCGTCGTTAACTCGGGCCTGGCACAACACCCCGCGATCCCAGAACCCGCCGTCGCTTGCGAGCAGCTCGACGCGCTCGACGGGCCGCTGGACCCGCGCGACGAAATCGAGCTCACGGAGGAGAGCGACTCGCCGCCCCTCACCGAGCCTGAGGCGGACACGGCTATCGTGAATGATATCGAGGCGCTCTCGCTTGTTGAGTCTGGACAACCGGAGGAGGCGCAGGGCGGCCAGCCCGACCCCCTGCCGCGGATGACCGCCGCCCGCCGCCGCTCAGAGCGGAATAGCCACAAGGGCGCCGTGTGGGGGATGGACACGCTTGCGGGGCTCAATGACGGCGAGGCGGACGCAGATGACCGCGCGCCCAAGTCTGAGCATCCGACACAGGCCTACCTTCGCGGCGAGGGCGGCGAGGCCGGGCAGTACCGCTTCCCGCGCCACCGCCTGAAGGCGCGCATGAAGGGTGAGTAGTTTAGCTCGAGGCAGATTCCATTAGAGCCGAGTTGCTGACAGCAGACGAATCCAAGATCCCCCTCGTCATTGTCGCCTGCGGCTCTTTCTCGCCGCCCACATACCTCCACTTGCGCATGTTCGAGATGGCCAAGGACGAGATCGTCGAGTCGGGCACCTATGAGATCATGGCGGGCTATTACTCCCCCGTGTCCAGCTACTACAAGAAGGCTGGTCTCGCGCCCGCCATCCATCGCGTGCGGATGTGCGAGCTCGCCGTCGAGCACACCTCCACATGGCTTATGGTCGACCCCTGGGAGGCCGGGCAACCGGAGTACCAGCGCACAGCTGTTGTGCTCGAGCACTTCGAAGATATGGTCAACGGCGACGGCGGCGGCGTGTACATGAGCGACGGGACAAGGAGGCGATACAAGATCATGCTGCTGGCCGGCGGTGATCTCATCGAGAGTTTCGGCGAGCCGGGCGTGTGGAGCGAGCCAGATGTGAGTACGCGCGAGTGAGCGTAGCGAAGGAGCACAAGCACGTCGCTTGCTACGAGAGACTTGGACAGACGCTGACACACAGCTGCACATCATTCTCGGCCGCTTCGGATGCCTCATTGTTGAGCGTGCCGGCTCGGACGTGTGGGCCTTCCTCCTCTCCCACGACATCTTGTATCACCACCGGTGAGTTTTGCCATGTCGCGGTGACCACACAGACTAACAGGCAGCCGCAATGTCATCGTCATCAAACAGCTCATCTACAACGACATTTCGTCAACAAAGGTCCGCCTGTTTGTCCGCCGTGGCATGAGCATCAAGTATCTTCTGCCCAACAGCGTGATTCAGTACATCCACGAGCACAAGCTGTACCGCGAGCCCGACCGCAAGCCGATCACGGGATGAGAGGCGGACGTCGCTGTAGATGCCAGACGTCTGCAGTGGGCATCTTTCAGGACGATGGGCGCTCTGCGATATGGGGCGAGTAATGGATGCTGGGACGATGGAGGGATCATGTAGGAGCTTTGTACTACTAGCCACACACATACATATGGGACTAGGCCTGCCTGCTCGACACTGGCTGCTTTGTTGATCAGTGCATGCGGGGTAGCACTAAAGGGGGCGGCTGGTAACCCTGGTTTCTGGCGCTTACAACCCGCCAGCACCAAGCAGCCGCCCATGCAACCGCTGCTATCTTGGCCCCGCATACCGGTAACTCCATACCTCTCAGCAATGGCGCGAGAACGACAGAATCGATCTACAGTGAATGGCGGACGGTGAGACTGAGCAGCATGAGATGCAGAGCGGATTGCGGAAGCCACGGAAGCATCGACGATCAACAACTCGACTCGGAAAAAAGTCCCCGAGCATCCTCCGGCTTCCGGCACTCACCGGAAGTACTCTGCCTGCTGCCTGTTATCGATAATCGAGCCATAACCTCGTCCAGCGACCAACCTCCGCTTTCTCCTCATTACATTCCATCAATCTAGCAAAATGGGCTACACTCTTGGTGTTCTTGGTGCGTACTTGGGCGGTTCTGTGGAAGGGGAGGTGTGGTGGATGCCTGGTGATTGGTCACCAGCTGTTGGCTGTGTCGGCTGTCGTTGCGGTGTGATGTGCGCGTTGCCTTGCCACCGCAGATGCGGACAGGCTGCGTAGACTACGAGGTTGTTACGAGTTGAGCTTCTCGATGTCTGGTCTGAGCTGTGGCTGGCTATCCGCTCTTGCTCTAGCTCGATGTCAGCTGCCGCATCACACCAGCTCTGTCCCGTGTTCTCCGCTGGTTATGTCCTCGTCTCCACTCTTCCACACTACAGTTAAACCCCGGGCCCACCCTCTCCATCTGATGGCATACTGACTACAGGATGCGGCACGATGGGCGTCGCCATCCTCTCCGGCGTCCTCTCCTCCCTTGAGGCCCGCCTCGCCACCTACCCCGACGGGCGCAACACGCCCCGCGAGCCCGCCTCCGGCATCTCGACCCCCACCGCGAGCCTCTTCCTCGATGCGCCCGAAGAGACCCTCCCCGGACGCTTCATCGCGACCGTCGGCCGCGAGGAGACGGCGCGCAAGCTGCGCAAGACGATGACCTCGATCAACCCGCTCGGCGCGAACATCGACGTGCGCGCTGGCCCTGGCGCCAACGTCGCCGCCGCGAAGGAGGCGGACATCGTGCTGATCTGCTCCAAGCCGCAGGTTGCCAAGAGCATCCTGGCCGAGGAGGGGATGAGCGCCGCCGTGGAGGGCAAGATGGTCGTGTCGATCTGCGCTGGTGTGACTATTGCGCAGCTCAAGAGCTGGGTGCCCGAGAGCACTTTGGTGGCGCGTGCTATGCCCAACACCCCGTGTAAGGTGAGTCATCGGTAGATGTGGGAGGAAGGTTCGGGACGGGGATCGTGGCGAAGGCGGAAGTGCAGATCGTGTGCTCGGGAGCAGACGGAGCGCACATGCTGGGCATTCTGCGATGGCGGGGTCTCGCTCTGCACGGCCTTCGTCACTGTGTAGCACTGCAGAGTGCTCTACTTTGTTTGCATTCAGACTAGCCTGCTACGGCTGCTGTGTCGACCTCGTCTACGACGAGCACACCTTGCTGTCCTCTGTCTTATACAGCGCGGCACTTCCATTCACACATGCTCACGCCAGATACGCGAGGGCATGACCATCGTCACTCCCCTCCCCGACGCTCGCTCGCGCTCGCTCATCCTCGCCATCTTCACATCGTGCGGCCGCTGCCGTTTCCTTGACGAGAAGCACTTTGACGCATGCACCGCGCTTGCTGGCTCAGGCCCAGCATTCGTATCCCTCGTCCTCGAGGCCATGGCCGATGGTGCCGTCATGATGGGTCTCCCCCGTGCTGAGGCATTGGAGATTGCCGCTCAGAGTGAGTCTAGCAATGGGACTGGCTGGTAACAACTCGTCCGGTCGACCATCTCGGCCGACTTATGGTGCATTCAATCCCAGACTGCCTGACACCAATCGGGGCGCCACTGTCGTCCTACCACTCCGGCCATTCACAGCTGACACCTAGCTATCCAGGGTTCCGGCCGCATGGCTTTGTACGCTGGGCTGCACCCCGCACAGCTCAAGGACTCGGTGACTAGTGAGTCTAAGCCGATACGACAAGACGAAGACTAACCATAGCGCCCGGTGGATGCACCATTGCCGGCCTGCTCACGATGGAGGACGGACGCGTTCGTTCCACAATGGCGCGCGCGATCCAGGTCGCGACAAACCAGTGAGTGGTCTAAACTTGAGATTAAGCATGTATTCGTACTAACCAACAGTGCCGCCGGTCTTGGCCAGGACAAGAAGTAGCGAATGGTGGTAGTTTGGTGGTGTTAGAGTGGGCTGCCGATGTCGGTCCGGCGGAGTCATGTAATAGGGAGATTGAATGTGACAGGAACTTGCTGCGTGCAGGGCAAAGGGAGACGGGGCACCCCAGGTGGGGATAGCCTGATGGCCTGGAACCTGGATCTTTTTCGGGGGCAACTAACTCTTCCGCTCGCGTGATGTGCCAAGGGGAGAGGGAGGATGATTTCGGTTGCGCGTGTCCAGGCGGGGGTGGGGAGTAAAGTGGGCAGCAGTCGACGTGCCGCTGCGGGATGGGGGATCTTGGCGTGGGGGCGGTGGTAACTGGGGCAGTAGATGAGGAAGTTAGTGGTGGTGTGACACGGTGTAAGAGCCGGGGGCCGAGGCCGACGGTTGGAGGGGTGACAGGCCTGCGTACATGCAGAGCGCGGCCGTACGTGGCCTTGGTAGCCTGGGTGGATCAAGTCTCATTTCGGTGACCTCATACAGTGAGATCCGGTTAGAGGTGGTACATTCACAGAGTGGGTGGGGAGCAAAAGTGGACACGAATGCCTGCCTGCAATAATCTCGAAGTTAACAGAGCTCTCTATCTTACTCGACGGCTGCGTCACCCCTTACTGAATGGCATAAGCCTTCTCCTCGCCATTACCTTCTATCCCATCACTCATCACTCCAATCCCGCGCCACTCGAACTGCTTCAACTGGTCGCGATCCGCTTTCCACTCGGTCGTGCCGCAAGCCCCACCCCCGACGGAGCGTCAGATCTGACGGATCATCGCCATTCCATACCACGCCCCTCCCACTCCTTTGCCACAGCACCCGCGGACCGTGCACGTGCATCGCGCCGCCACCTGCTCCTCGTACTGCTCGAGCTCGTGAGCGCCAAGGGGCACGCATATCCTTTTGTTGTTGAAACTCGCTCCCATTGACGCACGGGCGCTCATTACCCACGCGAGGCAGCCTGGCAAGATGGGTTTCAATTCTCCTATGCCATGTACGTTACATTATGCCTTTCTACAGGAAGTCAACAAAGCTGATGGAAGCGAGTATGCGGGACGAGTGCCGCAAGGCCTCCAAGATCGGTACGTTGTGTTGGAGCTAGCTGGGTGATAGGGTGATGGGTGGGGCCGGCTACGGCGCGGCTCTACTGGCTCGCTGCGACAGCCAGGCTTGATTCAGTTGGAAGTTGAGTTCACTAACGCTAGTCCGAAGCTTTGTGGATACCCACAACAACGGGTTGGACAAGGTACGTTCTACAGGAGGCCAGGACTAGCAAGACGCGACGCTGATGCCTAGGTCATCCCGCGATACGTTCTGGAGCGCGCGGCCGGTTTCGCTATCTTCACAGTTGCCAAAGCTGGCTTTCTGTTCTCGGCAAGAGCTGGCAGCGGCCTTGTGATTGCGCGCTTAGACGATGGATGTGAGTGGCGCGACCGAGAAGCTACAGTGAGGACGGGGCTAACCTCAGCCTGGAGCGCTCCAAGCGGAATTGCCGTCGGCGGTGTGGGCTTTGGCGGACAGGCTGGTGCTGAGTGAGTACACAATTGCCATGGGACGACTCCCTCCACTTCCTTGCCTATTTGGTCTGGTAGGAGTGGCCAAGCGTCTAGTGTCGGCCAACAGCCAGCTAACGCAATGATGGCCAGGAAGCGCGCTAACACCACAGAGTCACCGACTTCCTCATTGTGCTCAACTCGCGCGCGGCAGTGGCCAACTTCATGAGCGCGGGCAGCGTGACTCTCGGTGGCAACATGTCGGTCGCCGTTGGCCCGATGGGCCGCAATGCCGAAGGATCTGGCGCGGTAAACACCAAGGGCCAGCTCGCGGCGATGTACTCATACTCGAAGACCAAGGGGCTATTTGGCGGCGTCTCGCTCGAGGGCACCGTCATTGCCGAGAGACAGGATGCCAATCGCCTCGCCTACGGGGGTAACCCGACAGCGAAGCAGATCCTGACTGGCGCCTTCGACCCACCCGAATGGGCGTACGTGCTCATCGACGTTCTGGATCGCGCTACTGGCCTGCCAGGGGGCCAGACGTGGGTTGACGACGCGCCTGAGCAGATGGGCGCGATGGGGTGGAGCTCTCCGACTGGGAGCCGAACTGGCGGGGGGTACGCTTTCGGGGAGGGCGTTGGGGCGGGCGGCTCCAAGGCGAACAGGAAGCGCTCAAGCTCCCTGTTTAGCATAGGCGCGAACAGCAACAAGGGACGAGACGACTCCAGCATGTTCAACAGGGCGCCTCAGACGCCCTCGCCCAGTCACACCGGGACAGGGTACTACAATACGTCGGGGTACGAGAGCAGAGCGCTGGAGGATAGGGCACCGCCTGCTCGGCCGTGGGAAGCGCGGCGCGCGAGCTCGCTCATCCCTTTCTCGAAGAGCATGAACTTCGCCAGTCTCGCAAAGGACAAGGACCGCAAGATGGGCCCATCAAGCGAGACGTACAACAACGCGTCCGAGTATGCCGAGCAGCGCGAGCGCGAGCGGCGGCGGTCGAGCGTTGTGCGCCCGTACAAGGAGAAGCCGACGCCGTCGCCATTCATGTCTGAGCTCGACCCTTCGCGCAGCAACACGCCGCGGTCGTCTCCACCGCGCAGCTTTGGCACGCGCTCGCCAGTCCACAGCAACTCAGACAGCAGCGATCGCAACCTCAGCAGCGAAAGGAACCACGGCGGCGAGCGTGAGCGCGATCGCTTCGCGGATCTCCTGGGTCTCGATGACTGGGATAGCCAGCGGACCTCGTCGTACGGCCGCAGCCAAAAGGCTAGTGGCGGCGACCGCGACCTCATCGGCACCTGGGAGGCCGACCCTCACGGCCTCACGGCCAACTTCTCCAAACTCAGCACGAGCGACTGCAGCAATGAGCGCAAAGAGAACGGATACAGCAATGGCCACAGTAACGGATTCGGCAACGGGTTTGGTAATGGCAGTGGCCTGTCGCCACGAAGCACGCCCAACCGATCCCGCGCGACCTCGCGCGCCTCTGCACTGGCCTTCGACCCGATCGCCGAAGACCCGAGCGGCGTGCGTGTACATGAGACGACGAGCGCGTACGCGACGCGCGACTGGGCTCTGCCGCCTGACATCGTTCCCTCGCGGGAGAAGAAGCGCTTCTTCCGCGAGCGCAAGGAACGCCCCTTCTCGTCGTACGCCGCGCCGACAGGCTGGAACTGGCGCGACGAGTCGCCGAATGGTACTGGCACCGGGCGCGACGACACGGGCTCGGGACGGCGCAGCTCTGGCTCTGGCCGCGGGGGCGAAGTTGACCTGACGCGGGACTACGACGACTTCTCGTCTCGCCCGTTCGACGACTACGCGCCCAAGCCGCGCGTCGCTGCGCCGAAACCCAATCTCGCGCTCAAGGCGGGACTGGAGGCCGCGGACGGGTACGCGCGCGCCGTCGCGCTGTACGACTTCAAGGCGACTGCGCCTGGCGACCTGGCGCTCCGCAAGGGCCAGGTCGTCGTTGTGCTGGATGGCGACGGCGATGCTGGCGAGTGGTGGCGTGGCCGCAGCGCGGGCACGGGCGGCGGCGGCGGGGAGGGCCTGTTCCCCGCCAACTACGTCGAGGTGCTCGATATCCCCCGCGACCTCAAGGGCCGGTTGAGCAGGTCGATGCTCAAGCGCCGTTTGCTGTCTTTCGACCCGTAGTGCGAAGTGTCCGCATCTTGCAATGTTTTCCGAGTTGTTTCTTCACGGCCATTGGAATGGTCCACAATCTAGTACGATACGGAATCCAGCATCTATCTGTTTGTAGAGCTCAATGTATGATTAGGCCCGAGCTAGGCAATGTAGGAGGTGCACGTCGTGGGTGTAGGTGACGACCCAGGCATACGCATCTCGGTTAGTGTTGAAGGCACACGCCTTCTTCCTCGTCCTTGTACGGCTCCCCTCATACGCCCTCGCCTCGCGCCTCGCTGCGCCTCGGTGCGCTCGTCGCTCAGCTCGTTGCTCGGCCCGTGCTCGGAGAAGGTATCAAGTGCATACAGCAGCTGCCCAGCGCAGCGGATATCCAATGACAATGCAAGCAACAAACGATGGGAGAGATGGAGAAGGAGATGAGAAGAATTACGCAGCCTCCGAGTCGCGCTTCTTCTTCTTCTTCTTGCCCTCGTCGTCGCCGCCCGCTTCGGACACTCGGCGCTTCTTGGCCGCCTTCTCCTCCTTGGCCGCCTTCTTGGCCGCTTTCCTTGCCTTGCGCTCCTCCTTGGTCTCGCCGGCAATAACCGTCTCGTCGCCGTCGACCTCCATCGTCTCGTCCGCCGCCTCGCTCTTCCTCTTCTTCTTGTCCTTCTTGTCCTTCTTCTCCTCCTTCTCGGCGGCTGCGTCGGCAACATGCCGTTGGCGACGTTGTCCGTTGCGGTTGTATGCTCCGCTGCTGCCGCTGAGCTCGAACTTGGGCTGCTCGCGGCTCGTCTGTCCCGACGTGGCGGTGCGCACGCTCTGGATGCCGGCGCGGTGCTCGAGGGCACGGAGACGCGACTCGAGCTTGATGCGGTTCTCGATACCGATCTGGCGGCCTGGACGTCCATCTTGGTGTCGGCGTCGAGAGGGCGTCGACACGGATCGAGAGCGACGCCTTGGTGGCGGTCATACGCCATCTTGCCCTTGAGCTTCTGGGGTGCCTGGCCACAAGCGAAGCGTGGTAGATGATACCGTACTTGGGGTGTCGTGCTTGGTCTTGAGGCACGGAAGAGGGCCTTCTCGGCACCGAGATCTGGACAGTCGAGGCGGGGAACTTGGCGAGGTTCATGAGCGAGCCGGCGTGCGAATGAGGCGGGCACCACAAGCTCGCCGACGAGAGCGGTAGGTTGGGCGATCGCCTGCATACGGTTGCGGAGGTACTCGGAGAGCTGGGTGCGGTACTCGGTGATCGAGATGACCTGGTCACAGAGCGAGTCAATGTGGGCCATGTCGGTGTCCGAGATCTCGGTACCCATCGACAGCTCGCGGCCTGCTTGACGGAGCCTCGAGCTCCTCGGGCAGGATAAGGCTGAAGTCGGTGGTGGCGGCGTTGGTGCGGAAGCCCATGCCTTCACAACGGGCGTAGGCAAGGTTGTCGGTGATGATCTTGCCCATCTCGGGGAAGTGCCATCCGAACCACTCCTTAACACGCATGGAGTAGATGTTGATCTCCTTGTCAAGGTCGTCGAGGAGAGCAATGGCCTGGATGACCATGGTGTCGACCTTGTCGGTCGAGAACTTGAGCTTGAAGCGCGAGAGCGAGTGGCCGAGACCGAGAGCCATGGTGTTCAGGTCCTTCTGGTCGATGCCGCCGAGGAGCGACGAGAGCTGCTGGCGGATACCACGGTAGAGGTCCTGGGTGGTGCTGTCGGAGAGGACGGGGATCTTGAGCGACTTGGTGATGGTCGCAGCTGAAGGTTAGCCGGCGGTTGCGCAAGAATCGTGAGGTGACATACCAAGCTTGGGCTCCGAGACGATCAACATCTCCTCGACCTTCTTCTTCTTCTTCTTGTCGCCATCCGCGCCGGTGGTAGCCTCAGTGATGAAATTCTCGAGGGTGTCGGTCAACCGGCCGTCCTGGATCGCAGCGAGGTCCTCGACGGCGCTAGCGGTAGAGGTGAAGCGCTGGATAGCCTGGAGCTTGAGACTGGAGACGTTAGCGAGCTGAACAGAGGCCACAGAAAGAGCACGCACGCCTTGTTGGCCTTCTCGGGTGTCTCGAACTCCTTCCACAAGTCCTTGTTGTCGAGCTTGTAGTCGTTGCCCAGCTTGAAGACGGCAAAGCCGATAGGGGTCTCGGTGAGGACGAGCATGTCGAATGGATGTGATGCCGGCGGGGAGTGAGGGGAAGGGAGAGGAGGTGGTGAGTGCAGGAGTACAGCTGCGAGGACCTCTTGTCGTTAAGAGATGCCTTAGGATGCGCTGCTTTTTGGGTGTCGACGACGGGTGTGGTGATGTTGTCGAAGTCGATGCGGTGGTGTAGGTCGCTTAATGGTCACCTCAGTCCTGCAGATTCATTCGAGTGTGCATGTGAGCAACAGAGGAAATTCGTGCCCCATCAATCACTCCCAAAATTATCGCCACGTCATTAATAATAATGACGTGGATATTTGGCCGACTGCTTGATATTAGTGATATTGGCCTGTAATGAAATGCTCCCGCTAACGCGTCCTGGACGCGTCTGAGTTCATGTTTGGACGCGCCATCAAAACAACGATACCATCTATACAGACGCAGCTAGCGCACCGACACATACCATGAGCGACGACGAGCTCATGTCCACCCACTCGCTGGGGGACTATCCTCGCTCCCCTGGCGGCGCAGAACTGGAGGAAGAAGACCGCTATGAGGTCTTCATGCCGGCCGTCCAGACTCTCGTCAACGCCATGGGCGGTTTCGAGAAGCAGCCTGGGCCTGGCGAGAACCAGTGGACAACGGTATACCGTCCAGGCGACTCCGTCCTCCCCGTCCTCAAGGATCTCAAGAAGCTTTGGCGAAAGGACGACTCGGACGACGAGCGCACCGTCGCACGCTGCATGTACAAGGCCAATCTTATGACTGAGCTCATCGGTCTCGTCAACGAAGTGGCCGACCGCGGAGACTGGGGAAGGAAGGTCGCTCTGATGGCTTGTGAGTTGCCGACATCCTCTGACGTACAACACTGACATTAGGCGACCTGATTGCTGCCTTGACATGGCCTATTGACGTCGCACAAGAGCTCAAGGAGCTGCAAGACCAGGGACCAATCGTCACCGACTACGCTAGTCTGCTTCGCGCACAGGTCGAATACAAGGCGCAGATCCTGCAGAGCGGCACGCTGCGCTGTGTACTCCGACTCATGCTTCCTTGTTTTGCAAAGGAACGGCGGGACGAGAAGGACGACCGCATCATCTCGCTGTGTCTCCATATCGTCCGCAACCTCCTGGCCATCCGTGATGTGCGGGCGCCAGACACCGCGACGGGTGAGGAGGAGGAATTGTCTCGTCTTCAGGTGAGCAGGAACCCCCACCACAGCAATGTCCCACTCACACGTAGTCTACCCTCATTGTGCAGCTTGACAAGCTCACATTCCTGGACCTGTTCGTGACCATGGGGTCCGGCGCAGACAAGTCCATCGAGTTCAACGGTTACAACATGCTCATTCTCGACATCCTCCACAACATCTACAGGTGTATTCGCCCAGAAGAACTTGGGAAGGACCAGTCAAGAGCATCTCGAGACCAGCTGGCCAAACTTCTTGCCGAGGAAGACCGGATAAAGGCGTCGGCACGGTTAACGAAACCAACACGCCATTCACGTTTTGGCACGACATTGGCTGTCAATACTGTGAGCTTCAAACATTTGATGCAGCACCACTAACGCCAGCCCGAGCAAAGGATTATCCTTCACAACCAAGCAGCTCTGAACGGTGATGCAGCTTTGATCTTGGACGCAACTAAGCGCAAGCGTGCGCCCAAGCAACGGCTACAGGTGCGTGGGCTGCTGCCAGACTCCTGCGTGGGTTTCGCTGACGACTAGGATGAGCTCGTGCTGGACACTACCCTTACCTCGGAAGCTATCGTTGTGCTGCAGAAGTTCACCAAAGAGTTCCTCGAGGTGTCATTCAACAGTGAGTCTCTATGTTTGTGCATGTCCCCTCTGACCTCAGCGTTCATCGAGTCCGTGATGAAGGACATCCGCATGGAGCGCAGCAAGGTGCGACCCACCGACAATATCCGAACGCTTTTCGTCTCAGCCGTCTTTGTCGAGTACCTCCTGATTCTGCGCCAGAAGGCTTTCACAAAAGCGGAGGAGGCAGCAAAACGGGCAGGAGCGCCAGAGGACAAGAATGAGATAAAGACCAAGTTGGACCAGGAGATTCCTCTCGGGTTGGCTGTTGAGATGATCGACATCACCTCTCTCAAGTGGATCACTGCGCGCATGCGGATATCGATGGAGGACAAGCCGCCCGCCTGGACAGAGCTCCAAGCAGCGATCGACTGCTTCACCCAAGTCGTGAGGTATACCGTTCGTTCCAAGCTGACCATCAGTTGCTCTTCCTCGAGGCGATGACATTATCGACTGATGAGGAGGATGTCGAAGCGGCTGGTCAATTGCAGAACCAGTTGTACTACAACGCCGACATACTTGACGCTTCCCTCGAAGTCGTATGCCAGTACAAGAACCAGTCGTTTGGGTGAGTTCTGCGTTCAAGCTGATGCTAACTGGCAGTTACCTCGAGTCCATTGTGACCTTCGCGTATACGCTTTTGCGAATGCTGGAGAAGTACTCCAAGTCTCAGGCGTACATGTTCGTTCGCAAGCGCAAGGCACCCCGGAAAAGGAAGTTACCTCCTCCCAGTGGCACAGGAGAGGCTCCCATTCCTGAGGAGTACCAGAATGAAGAGGGAGAGGACATTGGTGGGGAAGAGGAGGAGAGGCCGGAGTTTGCAGAGCACAAGTTTACCTTCTCCGCCTTTGAAAGGGTGCGTGCTGGGTCTGCAGCGTGATGCTAACATGCAGCGGTTCGCCCAAGAAGGAGTGACCAATACCCTTCTCGCGTATCTTGCCATGTACAAGACGTTCAAGGACTCGAGTCGTTTCAAGCGTGTGGTTGGGTTAATGCACCGCCAAGTAGTCAAAGCGCAGGCAGAGGGGCTCTATTTCCAGGTGAGGACTTGCCGTGGCGCTGCTGACAAGTCCAGGTTTCCACGCTCAACTTGTTCCGTCACATCATAGACGACAAGCCAACCTTGCCTATCTGCGAGGGCACGCGCGACCTTCTCCAGCTGATTACATACGTAGTGCGCAAGTTCTTCAAGCGCATGGCTGAAGACCCATTCATCATGGTGGAGGCATTCCTGCCGAAGTCCGGCGGCAAGTGGAAGTCGATTTCGTCGTATGTCGACCCAGAAGACGATGGTATGAAGGGCGAGCGCGACCGCGTCCGCGAGCAGGTGAGTCACGGTGTTGGGCCAATGGCTAATCTCAGATGGGACCCCCGGAGCTGGAATTCGTCAAGAAGCACAACCTGTCATGGAGCGATCAGATGGCCGTCGCTGTCAGGATGCTACTCGATGCCAACCACGAGGAGTGGATCCACTGGGTCATTACCGTAAGTCGTGCTCTAGAATCGTGCTGAAACTGTAGGTTCTCGAGATTGCTCTTGCTGCCCGTACAGAGGTTGTTCTCGCCGTCGATGGCGAGGCCGCTCTTGTCAACCACGACAGCGACGATGAGAACGTCGTGCGCAACCTTAGTGGCCCAAGCAGGGACGCTCAAGAGAAGTTTACGCGGCACGGTGAGCTAGTAGCTGACCGCCTGTAGCTGACTACAGAACTTGATGCCAATACGGACGAGCGCAAGAAAGCGGTCGAACAGGATCAGCATCTGCGGCTGATGCTCAAGCTAGTCAAGTTTGAGCAGACAGAGGAGGAGAACAATGCCGACCGGACATGGTTCCTCCCCGTCACCGTCATGCCCGACTCTATCAAGGCATCTATCGGCGCTCTGAACCAATATCTCGTCGACCCTCCGACATTGGACAAAGACCCGAAGCAGCTCTTGCGCAATGCGCGCCGCCGCCGTGCCAAGTCGCCGGAGTACGACTCGGAAGGCGAGGTCATCGCGCCAGCGCCCCGTGCCCGTCGGCCTCGCAAGGAGGAGCTGCAAGTCTACAAGTCAGCGGCGTACATCTTTGACTCCGATGATGACGAGGATGTCGACGCGATGTTCTTCGAACGCGAGGCGATGCTCCGCCGCGAGATGCAGGCGATGGCGGAGGCCAGCGGCACGACTATGCGGCGAGCGGGTACAAAGAAACGCAAACGCAAAAACAAGGGCATTGAACCGATGCCGCTCGCCGACATGGACGTGAATGCCATGGACGATGAGGAGAGCGATGAGGGGTCAGCCGGAGACGACGAGGGAGACGGGAAGGGCGACGAGAGCGACGATGAATTGCGCGTCAGGAGCCGCAGCATTGTGCCAAGCGACGACGAAGAGCCGGCGTCCTCGACCAAGCGGGCGCGTGTATCATTGTCGCCCGTTTCGGCAGCCAGCGACAGCGGTGCGGCTGTCACTCAAACGCGGCGACGACGGATTGTGGATTCGGACGAGGAGTGATAGACGTACCACTGCACAGTACTTGAATGTTGTAATGCATGCACAATATACAATGATAGCTACTGCCTCGTCGCAACTATATCCGGGAAGCGCCAAAGCGGCCGAACAGCGCCTCGCCAACACCAAGACCGACAATAACCGAGATGATCCACCAGATCTGGAACGTCATGATGACGAGCATGAGCGCAAAGTGGATGGTCATGAGGAGCATATACAGCAGTCCGCGGGGGATGTCAATACCCCACCGGAGAGGGCGGGACCAGCGGCCCTGCCGCGCTGGGTCGAGGGTTGAGCGCACGCTAGGTGGGAGGTAGGCGAGCGTCTGCTTCTCGTTTGAGGCCAGCGTCGAGCTCGTCTGCTCGTCCTCCTCCTCTTCGTAGTCCGGCGCGCACGTGCCTGTGCCACAACACCCAGCCTGTGCCGATGACCCACCACACTCCCCACCGCATCCGCAGTCGCACGCGGCCGGCGTATCCTTGACAGTCACGGAGGCGTCGGCAGCAGCTAGTGCCGCCTTCTCGTTGACCTCCGAGCCCATCGACGGCGGCGCGGCCGGCGCCGGCGCGCCGGGAGCAGTAGTGGAAGCCGGCGTGGTGCCTTCGCGCCGCCGCACTGGCGCGTTGGAGAGGGCTGGGGTCGTGGCGGTGGCGGTGGCGGTCGAAGTCGGCTGAGGAGGGGGCAGCTCGCCGCTGGCGACGGGGAGCGCGAAGCCGACGCGGCCGCGCGACCACGCGTGCGAGCACGCCCGAGATAGGGCGTGCACGTACCGGTCGAAAAGTGCGAGGAGGAACAGGCCGATGCAGACGCCGACGGTCGCGCCCGCGCTCTTTGGCTGCCAAGACGAGAACCACAGGACTAGAGTTAGCCCTGCTCATGCAGAAGGTACTCACTGTCGCCGCCGATCGAGCCGTGCACGTACATCTGCATGCTGCTGTGTCCGGACATGGAGGGCGTGGTCACGCCGCTCGAGCCGCCCATGTCCATGCCGCTGTGGTCCATGCCCTCCATGCTGCCGCCGCTGTGGTCGACGCCGTTGTGGCGCGCGAGGAGGTACATCTGGTGTGAGCCGAGGGAGTGATAGGGCGAGAGCTGCTGCCAGGATAACGCCAGCTCTCATACACAGTGGAGCGGGATTAGAGCGACGACTCACTTCGTTCGCTGAGGAGAGGAGCTTGAACTGAAGAAGTGCAGAGACGCGTCGAGCAGACCAATGCGCCCCGAGTCCAGGAGAGTGCCGCAGATATCCTCAGTGAATGAGTGAAACGAAGATGCCAAGAGACACAGATGCGAAATCAGTTCAGCCAGACTCGATATGTGTGAGAAGTGTGAGAAGGAATGAGAAGAGTGAGCCGATCCATCCCTTCGCGCCGTTGTCGTCGTTAGCCAACCTCATCGATGATCCGATGCGACGATGAAACGGCTAGGTCCACTGTTTGATGGCGCGATCAGGCTAAACCTATAAGGACAGGAATAGATCGGCCAATCATCTGAAAGGGCTCGATTGCGGAATGCGCAAGTAACAGGCACGGCACGTGTTGGGTGAGGCATTAGGGTAAAAAGCCGCGTTCGGATCGTTCTGAACGCATCGAGAGAGGTTTCGGAAACGTCGAGGAGGGCGTCGATCAGTTAGTCTCTCATCTTATCTGTGATAAGCCTACGTGGAGCGAGCCTCAGCTTATGCCGGGTATACCAATGTCATTCCGAGCATAAGAGCAGCTTCAAAGGCAGGAAACTTGCAGCGACTGCCGAACGGAAGGTTCTCGTATTGCAATAGGAGCTCCGTGATCTATTAGGCACGCCTTATTAGCCCGGGATCAACACTAGGAAACTGCTCTCCCACCCCTATCAACCCTACTCCCTACTCTCGCACCTCTTTCGGCGCGTTCTTATTCGACCTTGCCGCCAAAAACGCAAAGCTCGCTGCAATGCAGTCGAACGCAAAAGATATACACTGTAAGGGAGTCGAACCCCTGCCGCGTCGATGGCAACGACGCATGATACCGTTTCACCAACAGTGTTGATTTCTGATGGAAGAGGATCTCTGAGGTGCAAATAGGTCAAGAGGGGATCGCCTTATCGCGGTTCGTCTTCTTTGGGCCACAGAGGAGATGACAGGGATTGCTCTGTAGCTAATGCTTGAACTGCATACGGTTCTTATGTGGTTGAAAGCTCAAGCAAATTGGGATGAAAGTGAGAGATGAGGGAGGAGATGGGGGAGCGATGGAGCAGCTGATCCATGTCGCCTTTGTTATACAGCTTTCTTGGAGAACTGTCGCTCAGTGGTAGTCTGATACATGTTCCGATGCAGGGTATAATACTATGTGTCTACTGGCCAGGATGCTCGACATCTCGACTAGACCGCGGCATCCTCGCGCACCTTCTTGGCCACGGGCTCGTCAGCGCTGGCGTCCGATGGTCGTTTGTTACCCGCGCCAGCCGGGCCCTTTGCCTCCCCGTTGGCAGCTCCATTGCCCCCCTTCTTGCCCTTCTTCCTATTCCCTTCACCCGCTTCCCCATCCGCGCCCTTGCCCTTCTTGCCCTTCTTCTTCCCCTTCCCGTCCTCGCCCTTGCCCTTCTCCTGCTCTGCCTCGGCCGCCTCGGCCGCCTCCGCGCCCTCCTCCTCCTCTGCGTCTGCGTACAGCAGCGACAGCGGCTCAGTAAAGTGGCTCATCTTCCACGCGTCCGCCGCCCGCAGACTCATGAAGTCGAACGAAATGGCCACCGTCGGCCCGGCGACCGTCGCGTCCGCGTCCACCTCCGGCGCTGGCAGCTTGGGGATCTTGGGATACCGCTGCGAGAAGTGGTTGAGGATGACGTAGCGAGCGTTCATCCGTTTTCCGGCCTCGATCGCCTGCCCGAACGTGCTGTGCCCCTTGAGCTCGGCGTCCTCAGGCTTGTCGTCCTCAAGGGTCGCTTCGTGGATCAACACCGTGGCGTCCTGGCCCGCCTGGACAAGCGTGTCGCATGGCTTTGTATCGCCAGAGTAGCTGATGTCAGCGTAGAACGACTGGTGGACTTACACAACTTTCCACCCGTCGCGACCAGTCAGGACCATGCCCCACGCCGCGCCGCGGTGGGCGACGGACGGTGTGCGGATTTCGGCCAGATTGAGGTCCTCCATGAGGGCCTTCAGGGATGCTGAAGTGCGCGCATTCGTCACTGGGTGGGTCCTGAAAATGTTGACGAAGGGCCACTTTCGTGTGCCGGCCGCGACGTCGGCGGCCATGCCCTCCTCGCATAGAGCTTGTTGCTTGTACATCGGGACGTCGTTTGGATCGCCTCTCGCATCCTCTTCTGCCTGCTCTGATGCAGAAGGAAGCCAGCCATTCTTAAGACGAGTGGTGGAGAGGAACACGACATTCTCGAGAGCCGAGCGAGGGACGCCGGCTTGCCAGGAGGCGGTCTCTTCGAGCTGCACGCCAATGGGGTTGGGGGCCACGACGTAGAGCTTGGAATGGACGCCGTTCTGATGTCAGCCCAAGCGTTTGAAGATAACTCACGTCGAAGCGGTCCTTGAGTAATGAGGTCAAGCCGAGATGATGGTCCGCGTGCATGTGACTGATGAAGATGAGGCGCAAGTTCTCGTACACAGACTTCAGCTCTGCGCCATAACGACGGCGGAGCTGGCCGAGGGATCCCTCGCCTGCGTCGAAGATGACTCCACCAGTGCCAGGAATGTCGAGGTGCGTACATGACACTACGGTTAGCGAGGTTAAGGGCAGCCCTCTCACCATTGCGGAACTTGGAAGGGATGGCACTTCCTGTTCCGAGAGTGGTGATGACAATGTCGTCCCCGGGCAGAGACGGCTTGCTGCCTCGTCGTTCGGCATCCGCAGCGATGGCTGCCTGTGCAGCATCGACCGCAGCCGCGAACTCTGGGTTGGCCTGACGCAATGCGACGCGCGCCTCCGCCAAGCCGGCCTCGCTGGTCGGGAAGATTTGGTCCTTGACGTGGTCCTCTGCGATAGACACCGGTTTGGGAGGGTACATAGTAACGAGATGGTTTGGGACCAGCTGCTTCGCGTTAGGCGGCATAGCTGGAGGAGGAGAGGGCACGACGGTGTGGGTTGGGACAGGGAAGATGGTGGGGTCGATGAGGTTGAGCTGCGTCGCGTTCCAGGCTGAGGAGCGGAAGAAGATCTCATCAGTGCCCTGGTCGTCGGCGTACAGGTGCTCAGTCTGAGGTCCAAACGATGCCACCCAAGCCTGATAGCCTGCATCCTCCCATACTGAGCGAGGTGCGGCGTGGATGACACTGTGGACGGGTATCTTGGGCTCGCCATCTTCTGTTTTCCGGTACTCGTCGAACGCCTTCGATGCCAGCAGGTGCGGGAGATTGTCCTGTGAACAGGTGACAATAATGAGGGTCCCACCAGGCCCGCCGCCGACGAGGCACTGCTCCGGG
Organism: Cutaneotrichosporon dermatis; assembly: GCA_020011015.1. Lineage (NCBI taxonomy): Eukaryota > Fungi > Basidiomycota > Tremellomycetes > Trichosporonales > Trichosporonaceae > Cutaneotrichosporon > Cutaneotrichosporon dermatis. The sequence continues at coordinate 2,673,921 of JAIGNX010000002.1, read as the reverse complement.
TGGATAGTCCGCTTGCCTCCAGGAGCATCGGGGTCTTCGACCTCGATGCTCTCGCCGCGGGTGAGTTTCCCGCGCGCAGGTCCGTTTGGCACGCCGAGCGCGGTCGCGGTCTTCACGTCGAACTTGCCACGCACATCCGGCGTACGCAGAATGTACACCATGTCCGTAGCGACGTCGGCGTCCGATGCGAGCGGCAGAGGGTAGCGATCGTCTGCTGAGCCTGGACGCCAAATACCCTCAAACATGGGCATCAGCTCCTCCTTCAACGCCTGGTCAGACCCAGGCCCCCTGAACATGTCGTTGACGATCGCCGTCGTCCAGCGGTCGAGTTCGTTGGGGCTCAGCTCTGAAGGACGCTCAGGCTCGGGTAAGCCTTGCCTCCTGGGCGCGTCTGGCCGTAAGGCGACGGCGTGGACGGTGATACGCGGCGAGGAGTAGATGATCTCGGAGGGAGCTGTGCTGTCGCGCGGGAACGGCTTGAGATCCAACGTCTGCGAGTCGCTGCTGTCAGAACTGATACAGGCATTGAACTCACCGCACAACGGAGGCCCGAAGAGTGGCAAGGTGGTGCCCGATGTCAGGCGGCCCAACAACCGAGAGGCGCTTGATACCTGCGTCCGACAATGTCATCAGTCCACCTGGAGTCAGCTACGACATCGCACTGCTAGCTCACCAGCAAGACCTCCGCGTCCCCGGCGGCCACTTGACAAGAAGATAGCCTGCAGACGTCGCATGGACATGCGCTTCTGCACAAGCGAGCGTTGCATGGCCTCTCCGGCGCCAAAGAGGAATCGCGCGTCGTCAAACGATACGAACAGCGCGAGATCGGTGTCCGGCCCGGGCACCGAGAGGGCGCGCACGCTCCATGCGGGGTTACCTGCCATCCTGATCGCGAGCTTCCGCTTGTGCGATTCGCTGCGTACGCGAGGAGCAAGTGAATGCGGCGGCGTACCGTCCTTTTGCGGCTTTGGCGGCTCAAGACGAGACGAAGTGGAGGCCGCGCGGACGGTGGAGGCCAGCAACGAGGTCGTGTGCGGACCTGCAGCTCGCGGAAGAATGGAGGGAAGCCGGCGCGCGCCCGATAAGAGGGACAAGATACAATTCACGGTGAGCGCTGCGCCGGGGCGCTGCGTTTTGACGTTGGAACGGTGACAGGATCAGCGTGAGGTGGGTGTAAGGCGCGAGTTCGCTACTTGTTGGTGGCAAGTTATGCTGCAGACATTCTGGCCTTAGAAATATGTCCTTACGTAATAGACGAACTGCACGTGACCTAACCAAATTCCGCCTCCCCCCCTCCGAGGATAAAAAGTCGCGACTTCTGTCTCCTCTTCTTCTCTTCATAGTGCCTCTCCTTATAGAGTCGCTTGAGTGTCGCATTCCCACGGCTCTCAGGTGCTCGGAGAGGCGCAGAGCGAGGTCCGCCCCCCTCCCAACCAGGTCGGGGGTTCGAGCAGCAGTCTTCCATGGTTCGGTCCAAACCCCGCTGCCGGTCAGCGGGGATCTGAAGGGTGCTCGTCACATTTGAACGAGGCTTTGTCTTGTAATCTTAACTCGGATGAAGATGTTTGTTATGCCGTTGACGGTTAGTGCCCCGTCGTTGCGCAAGAGGCCCACTACTGATCGTCTGTGCCGGGGCGTCCCTCATCTCCCGCCAAGGCTCTGCGACTGGTCTTCTCCCTCTCTTAATCCCCCGCCTTCCTCGCCTATGAGCGGCGCTGCGTCGCTCGCCTCCCTACGAAAATTCTTCGCTCGGCCAATGAAAGTGTTTCCAAGTAGGCAGCGTTGTACATCATGCCAGTCAGGAGAGACATGGGAGCTCAGAATCATCTGTCTCAATACTGAGGGGCTACGTTGTGTGGCGCTGCTTGCCTCCTCTACCAGTAGGTGGGTTGTGCAATCGACGGATCCATTTCCAGTCTTTGTCTCTCCCCCCGGGGGCTGGGGGACAATAGATGGCAGGGTGAAGGGAGCAGAGGAACTGTAGAAATGGATGGTTTCTGTAATCTTTCCATGCGTACTCTTATGCCTCATCCTGCTCGTACCCCCATGCATCTCACCCAATCCATCCCATACTGCGTTGCATTGCATCGAGTCCTCCCTTGGAGCTTGCAGGACGACCGGTCGGGGTCGGCTACCAGCTTATCTGCTGCACATGCCACATTCCTGCCCATGTGCGTCATCGGCCAAGCCCGATAACTGGTCTAACCAGTTCAGCTAGTTGAAGCACAACCCAGTCCCCGCCATCGCGCCATCTTTGGCATCGCACATCCCCCATATTCTGCTCACGACTGCATCCACGCGCGATGTTGAGCACCCTGATCTCCGGCCTGCTCCTCGCGCCATCCGGGCTCGCGGCGCTCGACGCAGCGACCCACCGCCAGCTTCTCCATAATGGCGTGCCCCAGATCGGACTCTGGCAGGCGCTGACCGCCCAAGCCGAGCAGGAGAGGTTCGTCGCTTGCTTGACTTACAACTGACCTCAGCCTATCTGCGGATGGGGCGCAGAAGCCATTCGCCCCGCCGTCGAAGTACAAGGCACACTGCTTCGACCAGCCGATCTCGCACTTCGACAAGAGCGTCAAGGGCACCTTCTGCCAGCGATACTGGTACGATGATACGTACTACAAGGAGGGCGGGCCGGTGTTCCTCCTCGACGGCGGCGAGACCAGCGGCGCGAACCGGTGAGTCGCAGCGTCTTGCTGTCAGAGACTAATGCCAGCCTCCCATTCCTTGAGACGGGTATCCTGCAGATCCTGTCGAACGCGACCGGCGGTCTCGGCATCGTCCTTGAGCATCGGTGAGACCTATGATCACATCATAGCTGATGGGAGATACTATGGCAAGTCGGTGCCCGTCAAGTCCTTCTCTACGGACGACCTGCGGTTCCTGAACAACGCCGAGTCGCTCGAGGACTCCGCCTACGTACGTACACTCCTGTACCAGCTCTGACGGCAGTTCATCAAGAACTTCAAGCTGCCCAAGAACCTGACTGGCGACGCGGACGCGATCAACCCGAAGAACACGCCGTGGATCTACTACGGCGGCTCGTATGCTGGCGCCCGTGCGGCGTTTATGCGCAAGGAGTATCCTGACCTCGTCTGGGGCGCGATTGCCAGCAGCGGTGAGTTGATCCAAATGGCCGCGGTCTTGGGTGCTGTGGCTACGGTCTGCTAGATTGGAACGCCTGTCTGAGCTGACATCAGCCGTCACCCACGCGCAGATCAACATGGCAGAGTACTACGACCCCATCCAGAAGTATGGGGACGACAAATGTATCAGCACGCTGCAGGTGGCTATTAAGGCCATCGACGCGCTGCTCGAGATGCCTCACCCCGTTCCCCAGCTGCTCAAGGGCCTGTTCAATCTCACCGAGCTTGAGAACGACGATTTCGGCAGCGTCCTCCAGAGCCCTCTTGGTGAGTTTGGCCGTATGGCATATGCCTCCGTGCTGACTGTAGGCTATTGGCAGGCACAGAACTGGGATCCGGCAGTGAGCACTGAAGGCTTCAACGTCTTCTGCGACGCCCTCACCTCCGGACGTGCTGGAGGGCATATTGGCCTGATCAAGATGTACGTTCCTCTGTCTCCTTTGCATTCTCGGCCTCTGACAGCAGCTCCGCGGCAGTGATGAACTACGCAAAGTACATCCGCGAGCATGTCGTCGCGCGTTGCCCTTCAGACGTCCTCGAAGTGAGTCAGCTGTACTGATGAGGGAGCTGACAACAGTGCTTCGGCACCGGCAACGACACTCAGTTCCAGGTGGACGACCTCTCCCAGACGTGGCGTCTGTGGCTCTTCCAAGGTCAGCTTAGCTATAGACGTCAAACAGCTGATAGCAGTGTGCACTGAGTGGGGATACTTCATGCCCGCGCCGACGGAGGGCCCATCCATCCTGTCCAAGTTCGTCACGCTCGACTACACATCCAAGATCTGCAGGCAGGCGTATCTCCCCGGCAAGCACTTTGCTGTGCCGAACTGGCCGAATGTGACGGACGTGAATGCGCGCGGCGACTATGGGCTTGAGGCGCACCGCCTTGCGTACATTGACGGCGAGTTCGACCCTTGGCGCACGATGGTGAGTTGGGAGTGCGAGTTGGGAGTGCGAGTTGGGCTGGGCACTGGAGGAAGCTAGTGTGATAGTTGTAAAGCTGACAACAGACGCCCCAAGCTGACATCGCGCCGAAGCGCAAGTCCTCCGTGGACCAGCCGCTGCACCTTATCGCAGGCGCTATTCACCACTGGGACGAGGTGAGTACGACCTTGCGGGCTGGGGGTGCGAGGCTAGTCGCGAAGGGCAGGCTCACCAGCGATCGCGTTAGCTACACGGCACAAGCTGACAGCAGAACGGGCTTGAGAATCACTATCTCGAACCTGCCCGCATCCGCGACGTCCACGAGTTCGAGGTCCTCTTCGTCAAGGAGTGGCTCACTCAGTTCCGCGAGCACAAGGCGCGGGAGCGCCGTCGCAGCTAGATATCTACATTGAATAGGAGCTAGATGGGAAGCGCAGACGTAGACGAACGTAGACGGAATAAACACTATGCAAGCGTCCCAAGGTCATAAGGCGATTGGTGCACCCACTGCTCAAAGCAGAGTGCGGATCGGCGACATCCGACGACCGGCTCGGCCCGGATTCCGGCGACTCACAATGTCGCCCACCATCAAACGCGATCTTGCTCTCTGCTACTCCATCAATACAGCGTGCTGCAATGACACAGACGCAAAAGCAACACGAGAGTACACCCAAGCCTATCGACGTGACGGCCGCGGAGGCGACGCTCTACATCCCCACCCCGCTCCATCCCCGCTCCGAGGCGCTGGCCGACAAGCTGTTCAAGCGAGTCCTCCGGCCCGGCATCGATGGGCCACGGGAGGAGTGTATCCGTCAGGCTGATGCTGCTTGTGCGTCCTGCCTTTTCCCCTGCTCCCCCTCCTTATCGCAGCAAGCTGAAGCTGGTTCCCGCTAACATACAGTGATTCGTGTCGGACCCATGTCCGCGGAGGACATCCGCTCAGCCACGAAGCTCAAGATCATCGCGCGGAACGGTACAGGATACGATGCTATCAACATCCCAGCGTGCAAGGAGACCGGTGTTGTCGTTACCAACATGCCTGGCGGGAATGCGGGTGTAAGTGCGCCGAGCTGAACACTACTTTCGCCATGGTGGACGCTGACAGTAGGCGGTCGCGGAACTCACCCTCGCCCTCGCCCTCGCTGTCCTCCGGCGCGTGACGGAGATCTGGCCGCGCATCCGCGCGGGTGAGTGCATCCCCTCCATCGTGGCCCTCTCTCCTGGCCTGAGCGGCAAGGTCGTCGGCCTGGTCGGCATGGGCAACATCGCCTACCTCGCCGCTAAGCGCTTCCTGGCGTTCGACTGCAAGATCGTCGTCTACTCGCCCACCTCCCCTGCGTCGCGCTGGACCTCGTCCGATCCCAATTTCGCGCCGATTGAGTTCACACGCGCAGCGTCGCTCGACGAGCTCCTCGCAGTCGCCGATGTCGTGTCCCTCCATTGCCCGATGACGGAGTCGACGCGGAACCTCATTGGGAAGCGGGAGCTGGGGCTCATGAAGGATAGTGCGGTGCTCATCAATACGGCGCGGGGAGAGATGGTGGATGAGGATGCGTTGGCTGACGCGCTCATGGCTGAGGAGGGAGGGATATGGGGCGCGGGGCTGGATGTCATGGTCCACGAGCCCGCGTTCGGGGAGAACTTGGGCAGGCTTAGGGATGCGCCTAATGTTGTGGTGCTGCCCCACCTCGGTGGGTCGACAGACGAGGTTACGGAGAGGGGATGTACCGCCGCCATCAATATTGTGGTGGATTATCTCGCTGGGAAGGAGGCAAGGAACCGTGTGGCGTAGAAGGTAGATTGTAGACTGCGATGTAGAGGTGTAGACAGACTCTGACGAGGCATAATGGAAGGAGGGCTGATCTGAGGCTTCAATGGACTTCTGTATTACCCTCCCAGTCCCAATTTACGCTTGAACGCGAATGACTCGTTGATTCTCAAACACCTCTTTGACGCATGCGCTTCGGTCACACGACAGGCTGAGTGCGGCCCATGGAGCGCGGCAGACCGCACGCGGCCACTAGCAAGCCTCGCTCTTACCGTGCAAACCTTGCGTGCAGAAGCCTAGATGAACAGCAGCGATATCCTCGCTGCTCGACCCCCACTTCAACCAAACGCTGGCACACGCGCCGCGGAGCTGGATGTGTGCATGCAATATCTCTATCCCTCTTAGGACATGGTGACGGTCGCGCCGAGGTCCTGCAGCGTCTTCATGAGCTTCTCGGCCTCCTCCTTCGGCACGTTCTCCTTGAGGGTCTGCGGCACCGACTCGACAAACTTCTTCGCCTGGGCGTTAGTCGGGCAAGGCACGGCGGAGGAGGTCTGGGCTCTGTTTGGTGACAAGCAGACCAAGCTCCTCCACACCAAAATAGTATGGTCGCATGGGAACAACCAGTATTGCGAGCGCTATCGCAGCCCGCGGTACTCACCTCAACCAGGTTCATGTTAGGCATGATCGCCTTGACCTCACGGATGATCTTGGCCTTGGCGGCCGCGTCGATCTTCTCCAGCTTGAGTGTGAAGATGGTCTTCTCCTTTGGCTTCTCCTCGGCGGCAGGGGCAGCCTCAGCGTCGGCAGCGGCAGCGGCCGCTGGTGCGGCGGCAGCAGATGCGGCGGGAGGGCGACCTCGGTGATGTTCAGGCGGGTCTGCGGTCAGCGCTGGCCGTTTCCCCTCCATGCGACTTCGCGGAGGTGGGTCCCGTAAGAAGTGGGTACAGGCAGGCGAGGAGGTGGATATCGCAAATGACCCAGAGCGTGCGCGGCGAGAGAGCGGGAGGAGCCAAGCGGGAGTGAGGATGGCCAGCGACATCCTCCTGCCCTTGTAGAGCCCCGTCCATCGCCAACTCCCATTCTCCTCGCCATCACGGTTTCTTCCGGACCACTTCGACTGTGCCTCCACCATCCTCTGAACTCTGCAACCCACACCCCTCTCATTCCCTTCTCCAGCTGCGGCACCACACTCCCCAGCTCCTGTCCATGCCCTCCACTGAACACACCTTGAGCGCAGACACGAGCTCCGAGACCTCAAGAAGGGTCAAGCCCTCAACCGAGTCGACGATCGACGCAATCTTAGGCGACACCGGGGCGGCAGCGGCAGCCTCCTCCCGCACGAAGCGGGTCGACGAGAATGCCCTCGCGGGCGCGGGCGCGCGGTACGCAGCACGGCTAGACGAGGCGCGGAGGGCGCGGAGGACGGTCCGGGGAGCCTGGGCGTCAGCAACAAAGTCAAGAGTCGGCCGGGTTGGATCTGGCCGAGATGGGCGCGCGGCGCGCAGCACCAGCAGCGCAAGCCGGACAGTGGGGAGGGTGATGGGAGGGCGGGGATGCGATGCTGGTGCTGGGGTTGTCGTCGCCGCGCGCGCCGCTGTACGCACGCTCATGGTGGTCGATCGGGTGAGGTTGAAGGTGCGCCTGGTGATCAGCGGTGGAAAACGACTTGGGCGTCCGAAATCTCAAGATCGGGTTGTTCGGCTGCCACAAGGAAAACTCCGTTGATTGGTAGGCGCGAGACCTTGGGCACATGGTGGACCTGAATGTCTAAAATTCGGGCGCCTATTCTTCCAGGAGGGCGTACAAAAAGATCTCTGGAGATCACAAAGGCATAGCTCGTATAGTGTAGGTGGTTATCACATGTCGTTGTGGCTTCCGCTTCATAATCCGACATAACCGCTGTTCGACTCAGCGTGCGAGCACTCCTTTTTGCATGTTAGGGTTCATGATATGCAGGTGCTCAGGCGTGCGCTAGGTGGTTGGGACAGTCGTCTGTGATGGATAGCGAAAGGTCTCACGGTTGTACATTGTACACATCTACAGATGCTGAGACTCACACTCTTGACACTCTCCGCCAAGCGAGACCTGCGTCGTCGATGACGGTGGAATTGACCCCTCCCGTCCTCGTCATCGACGGACGTTGCCCCAGTCTTTGGGATGGCGCCGTTCTACCATTGAGGATGGACCGGAGTATGGCAGCCATGCTACATACTTGTATCTGTTTGAACAGGTTGTAGAGCTATGCAGGTTAACGAGTCACGCTCGCAGCAAGCACTCGCCTTGCGTTGACGAAGCTGTTGTTGTTGGTCGCGTCCAGGGGTTGTGTGCCTGTGGAGGAGGGGTCGCCCAAAAGGCACCGCTGTTTCCACCCGGGAGGGGGCGTCGTTCTCTCCTCTCGGAGAGCTCCACGGATCCTCTGTGTTTTCGCTAGAAATCACTACCTCAACTCTACTTCATCTATCGCTTGTCCACGTATCGCATCGGCCCACTGTGTATTCTACCTCCATCTTCCGCCCTTGTACACACGTTAGACGATCTATCACGACCGCGCCGCGGGCGATAAGTGCGACGTGTCCGGCGTCGAAATCTCGACAGGCTATCAGTCTGGCCGCCGGCCTCCACCTCGCACATTGACTTTCGTCGCTGGTGCTCCGATCTATCGGCACCGGCCTCCTCCTCGCCTTTACAGCCCATCTCCGCAGTCGGCTCTCGTATCTCATTGCCATCGACCACCTCTCCCCTGCACCCGCCAGCTCTCTCGCACACCGACTCCATACCGCGGAAGCACCGCGGCCCCCTCCTCGTAACGGCAGATGGCGCCGTCCGTGCCCTCATCGACGACGCACTATGCGCTCGTCGTCGATGCCGGTTCCTCCGGCTCGCGCCTGCAGATCTACTCATGGCGCGACCCAGGCCTTGAGCGCGACGAGATCCTCAGCGAGGTGCGCGCCGCGCGCAAGGCCGGCCTGGGAGATGGCACCAGCCAACAGCAAGCAGGTGGTGGTGGTGGGACTCGATCAAGGGCAAGGGCAAGGGCAAGGTGACCTCTGAGGAGATGGAGCGGCGCGCGCTCCGGCGCTGGTGCGCGTCGGGAAGGGCGTCAAGGCGACGACTGGGTCAAGCGTGTCGAGCCCGGTGAGTCACTGTCGCGTTGGATGTTGGACGCTGGGCTGACGAGCAGGTATCTCGACGGTCGCGCCGGAAGATATACCCGGTTATCTTTCGCCGCTGATGGCACATGCGCTCGAGCACATCCCGCCGTCCCAGCATTCCAGTACGCCAATATACGTGTTGGCGACGGCGGGAATGCGGCTGCTGAGCAAGGAGCGCAGAACGCCATCTTGCAGGAGACGTGCGACACGTTGCGCAGAGACTACCCATTCGCGCTCGACCGTCCGTCCTCCGCTGGGCCATGTGGCGACAGTGTACGCATCATCTCCGGCGAAGAGGAGGGCATCTGGGGCTGGGTCGCTGTCAACTACCTGATGGACGGATTCGGGCACGCGCCAGAGCTGCAACATCAGGACGGCCAGGAGGAGCACGACCACCTCCTCCCACTACCATCGCTCGCGAGCGCGCCGGAGGGGAGCAGTAACGAACACGATGCGGTGACGCCTGTCGACGTGCATCACCACTCGCCGACCTTTGGCTTCTTGGATATGGGCGGCGCGAGCACCCAGCTCGCGTTTTCGCCCACACCAGAGGAGCTGGGGCGGTCGCATTTCCCGGCCAGCGAGCTCGCGACAATATCGCTGCGCCTGCTCAGCGGCGAGCTCGTCGAATGGCCCGTCTTCGCGGCGTCCTGGCTCGGTTTCGGGACCAACCGCGTGCGCGAACGCTATGTCGACAAGCTCGTCGAGGCGTGGTCGGCTGACGCGTCCAGGCCAAGTGCCATGGAGGACGCATGTCTCCCTGTCGGCCTGACGGTGCCGTCAACAGATAAGTCCAAACACCCGGACTTGATCGGCACAGGCAACTTCTCGCACTGTCTGAACTCGCTCAAGCCATTGTTAGGTCACGACGAGCCATGTGGTGCCGAACACTGCTTGTTTGGCGGCATGGCTACCCCCCAGATCGACTTCAAGCGGCAGGACCAGCGCGGCTTCATTGGGATATCCGAGTACTGGTACACTGCGCACCAGGTGCTGGGTCTTGGCGGTGTGTGGGACTGGGCCGAGTGGGAGCGTGGAATGGGCGAGTTCTGCTCGCATAACTGGAACGACATCGAGGCCAAAGTCAAGAGCGAGAACGGCTGGGCTGATGTGAGTAGCTAACCTATTCTCCACGAAGCTGACCCCAGGTCGATCTGTCTCGCCTGCAGATGCAGTGCTTCAAAGGCGCGTGGATCTCGAACGTTCTCCACGACGGCATCGGCGTCCCCCGCCTCACCGATAAGGGCGGGAATGACACCCTGACCTCGAACCACGGCACGACGAATGCCGAGGCCGAGTTCCGTGCCCGACAGAAGGGCCTCTTCCAGTCGATGGACACGGTGCGCAACACAGCCATCTCGTGGACATTAGGCAAGGTGGTCATCGAGGCGAGCCGCGCCGTCGGCTCCCTCCCCACTGGAAAATGGACCCCGATCTCCGCTGCGCGGGACCACCTCCGGGCGCTCCCCATCTGGCTTCTCGTGACGTACGCCGTCGTCGCCATCCTCCTCCTCGCGCTCTTCACGACTCTTCTCCGCGCCGCGCGCCGCGGCGGAGAAAGGTCTACCCATTCAAGTTCGCGCTTCCGTCCGTCTCGCTGCGCGGCTGGATCCCCGTGCCCGCGCACGAGGCCGACCTCTACATCGAAGAGGGGAGCAGCAGCAGCGGCGGCGAGGGCCCGACCAAGCGCGGCCGCGCGGGCCGCTGCGCCTGTGGAGCCGGCGCGTGTCTGCGGCGCTGCGAAATGCGCGCTTCGACGCCCCGCCGCGGCGCGCGGGGCTGCAGCGCATGGCGAGCATGCCCTCTCAACCGGCCCGTTCCCGTCGTCTGGATGGGCGGGGATGAGCGGGAGTGGGGGCAGCCAGCCGCCGAGCCCGAGAGGCGGGATGCGGTCGGCCAGCATGATGGACATCGCGAGCTATCCGTCGTACTACGAGACACCAGGGAGCGGGCGAGCTCGAGTGTGGCCAGTACGCCTAGGCCACCCCGGCCCCGGACGACCAGCTACAACACGGCCGGAGGCGCGGTGGAGGGCTGGAACGACCCCCGATGTCCATGTTTGGCCACGGAGGCGCAGCGACGCCCGTGTCCCATACCCAGACGCCTACGGCCGCGATCGGAGGGTACGAGTCGAGCTCGGGCGCGGACGACGAGTGGCCCGGCCCCAAGCCGCCGAAGAAGGTCACCAAGAAGCGCAGTGGGGTGCTCACGCCCTCCGCGGGGCCGGGAGGAGAGCGCGTACTGTCGCGCAACTCGAGCCGGGCAAACCTCAGCGACTCTCTGGCGCAGCGCAACGCGAGCCGCGCGGCAACGCCGCATTTGTCATAGATGGACTCTGGGATGGATCATTGCATGCGGGATACTGCTATGGGATGGGCTACTGAATGTACTGATGGGGACAGGGACACAAGAGCACAAGACCGATACACGGGCGGTTACAGCGTGAGCTTGCCCGACTGCTTGCGTTTGAGGAGCTGCTGCGTCATATTCCAGACCACGTCGCGGAGCTTGCCGAGGCCGTGATCGACGTCTGTTCGGTTGCCACTGCCGTCAGCTAAATTGGTCTTGTCATAGCTCACTTAAGCATGTTTCGGCAGACGAGCGCAGCGCGCAGCGAGTTGTCGTTTGGTGTCGTCGTGTACACGTGCTTGACGTTGCGCTGCAGCAGTGTCCTAGGATCGGCGATCTTGCGTTCCGGCCATGCTTGGCGGATGGCGTGCCACCAGTTGAATGGGCCTGCCGTCAGCTAAACGCATATGCGACTAAGCTGCACGAGCACTCACGTGCATCGTATGGATCAATCCCGGCTTCCTGGTGTACGCAGTGAATCGTCGTCAAGTGGTCGGTACTCAGGTCGAAGCGGTGGACCAGCCACCCTTCCTAATCGTCAGCCCAAGACCCAGCGCAACACCCACCTGGTATCCGTGCTTGGTCATTGCGATGACTACGCGCGGCGGCTCCTTGCTCAATGGCTGCCACAGGTCGAGCAGGATCTGCGTCGCCTCATTGATCCGTTTCTCCTTGTCAACGCAAATCTCATGGAGGGTGGCTTACGGCAAAGACCAAACTGTTGATCGTCTCGGCGTGCACGGGAGATACCACGAGTTTGTCGCACACAAGCTGCTTGGCCGCTGTCAAGCGGTTGCGCAGATGCCTGTGGTCAATAGTGGCGTCACAAGTACACTCACGACTTGAATATCGTCATCGAGTAGATAGTCAGAGGGACGAGATCTAGCTCGCCACCAAGGCTGATTGCCTTCATGGCGCGTACAAAGTTGTCCTCCTCCCAGACAGCTGCCATTGAATGCAGTCTCTGGGTTACGACATCCCATGGCCTTGGGTCTGACCTCGCCGGCGATAGATTGTCGTGTACCTTGATCGTGTCGAGGATTGTGCTGTCTCGTGCGCCACTGTCGAGAAGTGGACCAGGAGTCGAGTGGCTCCACGCATAGATCATCTTGTTCGGCTCCGTTGGTGAACGTGCCCGCGGAGAAGCTGGCATGGGCGCTGCTGGAGTCTGAGTGACTTCCGTCCGGCGAAGGTATGTCGAGACGCTTTCTGGGAGGGGAGGGAGGTCGCGCTCGACTATAACTTGAGCCGGAGTCTGAGCCCTAGTGGACGGTCCTTGCGGAGGGACAGACTGTCGACTTTGGCGGGAATCTGGCCGGGGTGAGGCTGAAACTTGAGAAGCTGAGGACACCTGTGCTGGCTCTTGTTGCGGCGGCGGCGCCGACACATTCGCTGGTGTTGGTGTGCTTGGGATGGCAGCGGAATGTTGTGTCGTGGTCCCCTTTGACGCCCGCGAATGACTAGGACCCTGCCCATTGACAGTGGTTGGCGAGTGAATGTTGATAATAGGACCAGTGGCAGTCCTCGAAGTCGAGGTGAGAGGAATGTCTGATCCGATAACCCCAGTCATAGCCTGCGTTGGGGTATGAGCCGCAGTGGATTCGCTTAGACGACTAGCTTGTGCCGTGGGTGTCCGAGGAGCCTCTTCTCCCGTGGATGTGTCTGGAGACGGTGCCGCCGAACGAACTGTTCCAGATTGACCAGTCGGTATAGTGTGTATAGACCCCGGCCCGTATCCAAACTGGTCGGCCAACACAGTAATTGGTACGAAGGCCTGGGCCTGAGCACCTTGATACTGGAACGGCTGTGGCGAGTACGACTGAGGCGGGAACTCGTAGTTGGGTGAAAAGGGCTGAAACTCTTGCGGCTGGAAGTCTTGACCAGGCATCTGCTGTGGAGTCGGGAAGGATCCCATGCCGCTCAACGGGAAGCCACCGTTGGCTATTGCGACGTCGAAGTCTGGTCTCGGTTTGGCCGCAAATGCACGCTCGAGTGTTCCCATGCGTACTAGAAGCTGAATGTTAGTTATCTTTCCATGCTAGTGAGCTCACCTCCTGCAACATCTCGTCACTGGTCTTCTTGGCGGAGGTCGGAGCCTCCGCGCCTGGTGGCGGCGTAGAGAAAGGCTGAGCAGGCTGCGTGGCTGTGGCTGCCTGCGCAGGCGCTGGAGGCACGGCAGGGGCATCTAGAGCAGGCGGAGCGCTGCCTTGTGCACTCCGCGGACCACCTAACCCAGGTGTCTCGGACTCAGCTGTGTGCTTCGACTTGCTGCCCTTTTGAGGCTTCTTGCGTATAACAAGAGGAGCTGTACTCCTGGCGACATCCCGCGCGGTTATCTGGCGTCAGACTTGAAGACGAGACGGCTCACCTGACGACTTAGCTCGTCCACACGAGTACGAGCAGCACGCATAAGCGCCTTCTTCGCTTGCTCTCCGATGAGATTCAACCTCGCCGCATCCAACAGCTGGCAGAGCGTGTCGTCGTGGAAGGTGCTATCGTCCACTAGCCTGGCAATGGCCGTGAGCCGGGTTATTTGCGACACAGCGTCCGCATCCTCCGAAGAAACCTCTGTGCTGTCGTCCTGCACGCAGTCCTTCTCGTTGGCACTCCGGACGATCGTCAGATTGCGAGTCACCTCCATCGTCTCGAGCAAGTTGGAAGCGGTTTTATGGCGGTGCCCCTTCTTCGCCTTGTGACGACGAGGCGTTGAAGACTTGGACTCCTGCAGTCAGTTAAAAGAGGAAGTCCAGGCAACTCACATCTTCCACCGTTTCGACGCGGGCAGTGCGATCTTCTTGAACAGATTCAAGGGGTGGGCCAAACGAGTTGTGTCCCTGGTTCCTCGTGATGAACGCCGAAGGCGTCCATCCGCCAGAAGGCATTCCCCGCATGTCGGTTGGCGAGAAACCAGAGCCAGAGTCAGCTGGTGGCGGGATGGGCCGGCCATCTGCGTGGAACTTGTGCCCAAAGGACTCGGTGGTATCGAAGGTCTCCTGAGTCACGCGGCGATCCTTTTCAGGAGTGTTGTAGAGGTTCTGCGTCTGGATACGAGTAAGAGGGGTGTTCAGGCGTGCTAAGGCGGCGGCATGGGCAGCCTCTTTCTTAGCCATCTCGTCACATGCGCGCTGAGCCTCGATTTCGGCGTCGATCTCCTCGATGCGCTTGACCTCGGCTTGACGCTCAGCCTCGGCCTTGTCTCGTGCCTCCTGGGCAGCGGCGTAGTTGAAGGGAAACTCAGGCTGCGGCTGATGCACATTGAATACGGCGGGCTTATTGGCTAGTCTGCTTGAGATAAAGTCACCCAAAGGTCCGGTTGAAATCTTGGCTCTGTTCTTGTTCTGAGTCGACGTCAGTAGCGTCCCCAGCGCGAATCTCACCTCGAAGTCATTCTGACCCGCTCCGCGACTCATTAGGTCGCTCTGAGGACGACGACGAGTCAAAGGACTCTCGGGGTCCTTTGGTGAAGGCGGAGATGCAGGGTCGGCATTGCGCAGAGCGGAGAAGCTCTGCATCGGCTCGTGGCCTTTGCGGGGAGGGCTGCGCGGTATACCGCGACCGACATCGATGACCGAGATGGACTCTTGCGGATACACCAACGGTACCGGAGAGGCGACGCCTTCTTGTTAGTGCCACTCGTGCCTGCTCACTCACGACTTGTGTAGTCTGCAATGTACTGCTCTGGGTCTTCGTACTCGACGTGACCTTGATGCACGCGCCACGGACCGACTACAATGAGTAACGGGTATGGCGAGGGGACTAACCTTTGTCACGCGCACTGGGATCAGTAGTCGTTTGGCGGAGGTCAGCGAAAGTGGGGCCCGCCACTGCTGGGGGGACTGACGGAGGGGTGGTGTTGACCCAGTCAGGTGCACGTGGCGGTGAACTGTCGTCGCCTGGCGGTTTAGTGGGGAGCGTTGGAGCGACTATGGTAAGCTCGTCGGACGGGAGTGTGGATGATATGAGGGAGGGGAGTAGCTGTCGGCTGTAGTGGCAGCATCCTCGGAAGGTGCCACAAGTGGCATAGGTGTTGCCCACCCGGATGATGCACCGTATGGATGAAACAAGGGAGCCCAGACCGAGACACTCACCACTGCCATGGTAGTTGCCCTTTGTCGCTCCAGACTTCTTGCCATTGTCCTTGTCCTTCTTGTTCTTATCCTTTGGGCTCTTCATACCGTCGCCACGCTGCGCCCGATTCAGTAAGGTTTTGACGATGGCGACCATGACCGGCGCGCTGGCGTGCCCTTATCGAGAGCTCCCTCCTTGGGATAGGGAGGGTGGACGGTTTGACGATGTAGAGGGCCTGGTGGCGTCGGGAAAGGAGGAGGAAGGAAGATGGACAATGGTCGTCGGGAGAACGGTCACCGCTTCCAGATCTCCAGCCGCGCCAGACAACGCGCTTCGGAGTGGAGGTGTTGATCGTTGTGGTGCGATAATGTGTCTAAGTGGGTATCTGGTGAGTGTCAGAACATGAAAGATCAAGTGTTGATAGAGGTGAGGGGCAGAGGGGAAGATGGCAATGTTTGTCGCCGCACGGCCCGCGCACAGAGCAGTTGAGTGGAATGAAATGGGGGAATGGGGAATGGGGACAGAAGAGGGGCGAGCGGTGCGAGCGACGATAGACATGTAGATCATGGAGTGAATACCCACTGTGCACTGTGTCCTCCAAGATGAAGATGTTTGTTGCGAGAGATATGAGCGATGAAAGGAAGGGAAGAGAAGAGGAGTTAGGTGGGTGGCCTGGATCATGGATGGGGCGAAGGCAAGGTGAGGATGTGAGGGGCACAGAGGGGAGAAGGGGAGGGAAGGCTTGTCGTGGCTGGCCGTTGTGGATGGCGATTTGCGTGTTGTGCGTGTTGTGTTCACTGTGGATCCGTGTACCCAGGGTTATGGGGGTGCGAGTTGTTTCGGCCATGTAAACGGAAGGCCTCGTCCACGATCAGATCGTCCGAGCTCAGCGTCCCCAAGCGCCCAAGCGCCCATGCACCCATGGCAGCCATCGGACGCCACTGGGACTGCATCGACTCGTTTGTAAGATTCGTTCGTTAGACGCGCTTGTTAGTTATACCTGTCAAAGTCCATCTATGCATGTAGCCTCCTCACGCGAGCGGCGGCACTGGCGCACGCTCGAACACAAGCTATGCCGACAAATCAATCTAAAGGGTACACTTACGCTCACTAGGTTGACAACCAACTGTCCTTTCTATCCCTCCTTCCTGTCCCTACCGCCTC
The DNA here is from genome assembly GCA_020011015.1 of Cutaneotrichosporon dermatis. Lineage (NCBI taxonomy): Eukaryota > Fungi > Basidiomycota > Tremellomycetes > Trichosporonales > Trichosporonaceae > Cutaneotrichosporon > Cutaneotrichosporon dermatis. The sequence continues at coordinate 2,657,345 of JAIGNX010000002.1, read as the reverse complement.
CCGAGCTCGGGCACGTCGCCATGCCCATTCTCGTCCCGGACATCCTTTGCGTCGGACGACCCGCTCGCCGCGTCCTCAGGTTCCTCATACCTCTCAGCCACGGGCCCCAGTATCGCCGCCCGATCGAGCTGATACTCCCCGCTCGGTGGGACCGGCAGCGCGCCGCCGTCGACAGTCGACGCCCGCTGCGGCGGATGCACCCTCGTCGCAGTCACGTTCTCAGAGGGCGTGACAATCTTGGGCGGCGCACCGCTGACGGTGGCGCGGCGCGGTTTCTTGACGGTCGCGGGGATGGGCTCGTCGACGCCAAGCGCCTTGCGGAGCTTCTTCTCGACGATGTCCTTCTTCTTCGTCCGCTTTCCGCCCTGCCAGATGAGGACGCCGGCGCCGATGCCGCAGAGGAAGGAGCACGGGATGAGCGTGCCTGTTGTCCAAGCAGGACGTTGGTGGCGGTCTGATGTGAGCGGCGTACGGTAGGGATAAGGCGGGGGAGGAGTACTCACTCATGCCCCACATGCATCCACAGAGGATACACTGGAAGAACGAGTTGCCGTCCATGAGCTGGGCGTCAGTGGCGTGCTCAATATGCATAATCCTCCGCAACTCACAATTGTATTCCACAACGCCAAACTCATGGGGAAAGCGCGATGCGTCGCATTGGCATGTGGGCGATACCATGTCTGGCTCTTGGCGAACTTCTCCTGCTGATAGACGAGCTTATCGTGCTCAGCCTCAGTAAGCACGCACTCGTAGCCCGGGATCGTAGCAGGGTCGGGTAAGTCATCGGGGTCCTCGAGCGGCGGCAGGCCCTTGGCCTTACAACGTCTCTCGAAGCGCTTGCGGAGCGTCCAGATAACACTCATTCGGTACGTGTCGATCGCACGCCACGGAATGAGTCCGACACCCGTGACGGTGAACAGCCCATTGACGACCTGGGAAGAGATCTCAATCCAAATGTCATTCTGGTTCTTGGACGAGACCGGGATCCAGCCGGCGAGGAAGAATACGATAGCCGCGCCCCAGAAGACGACGTTGATGCCATAGATCGCCGTGATGACGCCCATCGGCGTCTTGAGGTACGCCCACAGGCCTTTAAGAGCCGCTTTGAGCTTGGCCTTGCGTTCCTGACGCTGCAGGACTTTGCGCAGGTGTTGGTCCAGCTCGTGCTCCTCCTCGATTTCGCTGCCTTCGGACGAGAGCTCCTCGGCGAACTTCGAGTCGACGATAGTCTTGAGCGGGACAAACTCGGGCTTCGTCGGCGCGCCCTCGTGCTCGTGCTCATATGCGCGGTGCTTGAGGTCGTCCCCCGGCTCAGAGGTAGGTGGGCTAGCGCCCATCTGCGAAGCGAGGGATGGCCGTGCTTCCTCCTTGCCAAACATGCGCCCGATGGTTCCTGTCCTCGACCGCCTCCTGGCCGTTGCGGGTGGCGGAAGGACGTCCTCGCCGGCAACGCGGCCGCCGACATCGTCTTCGACTCTGTGCTCCTGTGCGGGCGCGATCACGAGTGTCGGCCGCCGGGACCACAGCTGCGGGATGTTCGGGAACATGATGCCGTTCGTCACATTCTGCAGGTGGTTCACTGGGGTCAGCGGGTCTCGGCGCGGAAGCGAGCCTGTAAGCGAGCATGCGCAGGTATATCTCGCGGGAGCGCGAGCAGGCCTCTGGGACACTTACAAGTAGACACCTCACCGTCGACACAGTCGAGCAACCCGACGGCATCGTCCGTCAACTCGCCGCGGTCATCCGCGACTTGCGTATTCGCGCGGCGGCGCCGGCGCAGACTTCCCACGCGCTGATGCCCATCGTCCGACGACAATCGAACACCAATCGCGCTTCCACCCTCATGGGAGTCCAAGCTCTCGCGCCGGATATCGTCCACAGGACCTCGGTACGGCTGTAACCTCTCGGCTCGGGAGGGCATCGCGATGCTGACCGTGTGCGAGCGCGGGCGTGTGCGCGATGCCTGCATAGCGGCGGCGGCTGAACTGGAGCGTGGGCGGTTCCTAGTGATGGGCGACGAAGGCGTGGTGGCCGAGGTGGTGGCCGGCGTGGGGGCGTTGAGGTCGGAGGCGAGGGGAGTCGGAGCGGGATGCGGTACGGGAAATCCGCTCTGGGTCGGGGTCGTTCCGGCGGGCGCCGGCGGATAGGTCCCGGCGGCGTCGGTGGGGACAGGCGGATCGGATGGTTCAGACTCGGGCATGCTGGGCAGCGTGGGGCCGACGACGCCGATTGGGCTGGTCGGGTTGGTGTAGGCTAGTTGCTCCTCGCGGAGGACTTCGAGGGAGTAGCATCGCGATGGGCGGCGCGGCCGGCGGGGGGCGGCGTTAGGGCGAGATGGGGAAGGGGAAGCGCCTGTGATGGATGCAGACGGAGAGGCGGTGTCGACGCGGGACGGCGTGGAAGGGGCTGGCGACGTAGAGGGTGGGGGCAAGCCGGTCTGGATGGGGACGGGGAACGAGGGAATGCCCGCGGTTCGCTGGCGTGGGGGTGTGGATGTCGAGGCCGATGCCGAGGCCGGAGAAGCGATGCGGGGTGGGGAGGACGAGATAGGATCCGTGCCCGTATCCCCCGTCAGGGTAGAGGACATCGTTAGTTAGCGGTCGATAGGATAAGTGTAAACGAGAGATGGAAGGATGAATGACGAGGAGGATTGAGTGGAGCTAGACTTTTGGTGTATCGCAATGTATGTCACCAGCGGTGCTCGGCCCCCACATACTTCGGTTGTCATATTCGTTTGTGTGTGTGTTTTGGACCTGGCGGCCGGGGCATGGCCCTGGGGCCCGGTGATCATCAACCCGTGACCCTGGCCAAATGGTCATAACCGACTAGATAGCTTGATTGCTCCCGACGATCGATCAGATTAGCTTCCAAGCTAAGATGGAATACGCCTCACGTCATTACAACAACGTGTCCCCTTCTAATGCTATTACAGTGACTGGGAAATGGCTCGCCGCTCAGACCACGCCGCGGCCTCCTCGACACCACGCCGGACGCGCACGTGTAGTAGCACGGGAACGGGAAGTGCGAGCATGGCAGCCAGGAAGACGAAGCCGAGACGGATATTCCCCGAGACGTCGGAGATGAGGCCGACTATCGCTGGTCCGATGAAGGAGGCCGATTTGTCGGTGAGGGAGAAAAGGGAGAAGAACGTCGACTCATTGCCTGGCGGAATGATCTCGGCGTATACTGCGCGCGCGTAAGAGTTGAATGGGCCGTAGAGCTGTAGCATTAGCATGGGCGTGCTGAAACAACAAGCCGGGAATAGGGCAGTTGCACTCACAAAACCAAACCACGCAGCCGCCACATACATCTCCGCCTCAGTCCTCAGACCGCCAAATGGGACGATAAGCCCAAGACACGCGTAGAGGGGAAGCAGCTGGGCTGCGATGACAATGTACACCAGTAGGCCCAAGTTGCTGATGCCCAGCTGGCGCTGCAGGCGGGGCGCGTAGATGGACGAGCCGACCGCCACAAGCTGCATGAGGAGGCCAATTATGATCACCTTGGCCGGCGACATGTGCAGATGGCTCGAGGCGTACAAGATGGCCGTGTAGGTGGTGGTGTGGAAGCCTGGGGTCAGCGAGCCAACGTGGGAAGTGCACAGCTGAGCTGAGCGGCATGAGGGGAGGAAGTGACGTGCGCCGCACTCACCGTCAGACAAGAAGATCCACGCTAGTAAATACGTAAACAGGTTCGGCAGCTCGCGCATCTGCGAGGGCCGCACCATGCCACCGACCCTCTTCCAAGCCGTCCTCAACCACCTGGCCGGCGCCCGTTCCTTTGGCCCGCCTGGCAACCCTAGCGCAGCGGGAACCGTGAACACGCCCCACCAGGCCGCGCTCAGCCCCACCGCGAGCATGAGGGAGCGCGTCGACCCGCCGCCGGCGACGACAGGGATGGAGAGGAGGGCGAGCATCGCGACGCCCGAGAAGAAGCCGATGGCCACGCCTGTCGAGGAGAGGCGGGACATGGTGCGGCTCAGGAGGTGTGCGTACGTCGCCTTGGAGGTGGTGGACGGCGTCGGGGTGGGCGAGGAGAGGAGGGCGCGGGACTCCTCGGCGTCGGTATCGGGCATGGGGGAGGGCGCAAGGAGGGACTGGACGTCGAGGCCGACGCGGTCGAGCGAGGCGTCGCGGGCTGCCGAGCCGACGTCCGTCTCGACGTCCGTATCTCCCTCGCCATTCTCGCGGCCATCGTCCGCCGCCACGCCGGCCGGTGCATTTGAGGGCGACGAAGGACGAGACGGCGACGGCGAGGACGCTGCCCGTGCAGCGGCGACTGCAGGATCCTCCCTCGCAAGGCCGGGCAGGAAGGCGTTGGCGCAGACAATGCTCCCTGCATACGTTATGTTGCCGACTAGCGTGATGAAAGCGGCTGCGGGCGGGAGGCTGGGGGAGGGCTTGCCAGGCATAACGAGGAAGATGGCGGCTGTCCCGCTGCCGACGGCGGCGAAGGTCACAAGTAGCCGTTTGCGCCAGTACGCATTGTCGGCGAGTGTGCCGATCGAGATGATGCCAAGCGCTTGGAGGAACACGGCGGTGGACTTGACGTACATCCTGTGGTCGGCGTCAGTTCTTGGGTTCCTTCACCGGCACGACTATCTCCCCGTCGCATCGTTTCCTTGCACTGTTCACCTCCTACCGCAGGATTTGCACAGCGCAGCCTCTCACCCATCCCAACAGGCCGACTGGCTGGACTCACGAGAACGACGCCGTGTCCACCCATCGCCCCATAATCTTCGCCCGACACGGCACCGGCGCGGCCCCAGGGGCGGGCGTTTCGCGCGAACACGGCCGCGTATAGTCCGGTCCCTCGAACCCGATCTCGCGCGCCATCTCTGCCAGCGTCAGCACAACGTCTGCATCACAGAACAGAGCCTAGCCCCACGCTCGCTCAGCTCGTCAGAGGAGCCGGGGCAGCTCGGCGAGTGTTGGACATACGCTCGAGGGTGATGGGGAGGAAGATGGCCTGCTGTTAGCCACGCCTCACGCCGTCCTCGCCTTCCGCACAACGTCCTTCCACGTCTCCGCTGATAGAAGTGGAACACCAGTGGACCCCCGCCGATAGCTTGTTCGTGTTCCACGTTCCACATTTCGCGGCGGATGGCCCACGCTGAGCGCCCGCTGCACCATACACTGCTCGCTCACTTACGCACCATTGCACATGCTGCAAAGACCTCGGCGGCGAACGCGTACCAGTACCACGCGCGGACGTGTGGTTCTGGTAGCGTGGGCATCGTGGTGGACGTGGTATGGGTGGTGGTAACGCGTCAACGTTCCTTGGCATTATTGTTGACGACCTCCACATTCCCTGTCCAGGCGGTCGAGTGGCAAAGCCTGCCTGGCTGCATCGTCCCATCCTCACCTCCCCACCACCCATGCTCCAGCCGCTGCAGGCCTCCCCTAACTTCACCCTCGCGATCCCATGCACTGTGAATTGCTCTCTATGAAACTACCGTCCTCACTGCAAATCACACTCTTATGCAACCACTTTGGCTTCTTCTCAAATGCGCGTGAAACTCGGCTTCTCTCTGTCTGTTTAAACATCTGCACGTTAGCCACGTCGTGCTCGATGTTCGTTGACACCACTCACAGTATGAATTACCAGCCTGGGCATAGTTCATCGAGGACAGCTGGTCCTCCGACATGCGCTCCTGGTACTTTTCGTGGGTGCGCTTGAACGACTGGGCGTCAGATTTAGGTCAAGTAACACCACCTACGGCAATGGAAGTGCGGATGGTCGCGGAGATGGGCATTGGCTCCGACACGCGTGGCGCAAGAACATCCGCCAGAAGGGGAGGGATGAACTTGGGAACCGTGTAAGGGAACGCCTCGACGATAGCCACAGCGCCGAGGACGGCGGCGTGGAGCTCGACGATCTTGGCCTGGTAAGCCGGGTTGACGACGCCCGGCTCGAGGAAGTGGCGCGGCACCTTGACAGCGTTGATCTCGCGGGTGAAACGGTCCTTGAGGACAATGACCATTGGACGCTGCGAGCAGCGCAGGAAGCTGCCTAACGTGACAGAGGCCATCTCGCGCACTTCCTGGTTCGGATCCTTGAGGCAGCTCGAGATGACGTCAAGACACTTGGCCTTGCAAGGCTCCGACAACAGAGATAGGTTGCGGAAGTAGGTCAAACTCAGCACTGGCATGCAGTGCATCTTGGTGCGCCACGACTGTCTTGTCAGCAATAGCTCCACAACCAAAACTCACCGTCGAGTTTTGTAGGATGGAGATGAGCTGCATCATGAGCGGCTCGACAAGCTGGAACGCTGGAGTGATCGAGGTGATCCAAGCGAGCAAGCGGCCGGCGATCGCCTGCATCTCGTTGTTGTCGTTCATCTCCCGCAGCTCGAAGATCTCCGGTCTGCTGTCAGCTCATCTCAACGTTACATTACTCACAGGATAGGAATGAGATAGGGGAACGTGCCAACAGCATGGACGTCCGATAGCTCGATTGTGAGCCAATGCATCACTGGCGTAAGCTCATGTTGTCAGGTGAGGGGACTCACTTGTTACAGCCGTCGTATCGTGGGCCGACATGATCGCCTTGGGGCCATGAGGCCGGTCCTTGCGGAGCACCTTGAGGTTCTCCACAATCTCAGTGAGTTGAGTCTGGAACGGCGGGTTGCGGATGCCCATAATGTCCACGTTGCACTCAGGATCATCCGAGATGGCCTGCACAAGGGCGTGGACGGACGGGTACGACGCGTTCCACTTTCTGTTAGCAAGTGTCACAATCTATGCAAACTCACCTTCAACTGGTCGAGGCCATTGAGGACGGAGCCAATTAAGGCGCGGACTTCGGCATACGGACAGTCGAGCGCCTTGAAGTAAAGGGCGGCAAACTCCGGCGACCACGCCTCGAAACGCCAGCGAAGACAGCGCAGAACAGAACGGCACAGCTGCACACGGCGGCTGAGGTCGAAGGCAGATCCACCCTGGAAGTCGGCTCCGAGAGCCATGTCGAGCATGAAGTCCACAAGGGGCTTGTAGCGGCGGGGGTCCTGCTCGTGGAGAACGTACTCGACGGTTATGTCCCAACACTTGACAGTATCCTGGCGGATGTTGCGGAACAGCTCGGGAAGGAGAGGAGTGAACCAGTCCCAGAAGTCCTTGCGATCCTTGCCGGGCCACTCCCAGGTGCCGCGCAGAAGACCAGCGAGGAACTCCCACATCGCACGAGTGACATGGCGGTCGTAGACCTTCTTGGCGTCCATGTCCGCGAGCATGCCAGTCACGATAGGGATGATCTGGTCCAGGACAGGGCGACCAACCACTTGGCAGAGTGCCAGGATGAGATCGATGTGGTTCGCCGACGGGTAGTTGCGGTTCTCCTCCTGCGACCAGAAGTCGGCGAGGCGCTTCCACCACGCAGGGTCGTTGATGGCGTCGAAAACAAGGTCGATCGCGGGCTTGCAGGCAGGTTCAAGGTGGAATACTTGCTCGTCCCAGCCGGAGAAGCGCGACACCTCCATCTTGCGACCCCACGCGAGCCATCCAGTGTCGATGCGGTCTTGCAGGACTGAGTCATCCTGGGGAGGTTCACGGAAGCTGGCGAGGTACTTCTGGGTGAAGTCGGGACCCATGGTCTTGGTAAGGTCAATCTCAGTTGTGAACGGATCATGCGGTTCTTGCAGGAAGAGGCGCTCCAACGAGTCCTGTGAGAAGGTACGCATAATCGCTTGGAACAGCATACGAGTGAGACCTGCTGAACCGTAGTCCCGAATACGCGGGTGCGAGTTGCCGACGTTGGTGAGGAAGAACTCGAGCAGACGCGGGTCTGAGGGGCGATCACGACGGGTCATCGAGTACAAGAAGCGCGCTGCCGATTGCTGGTAGCGCCAGTTGAGAGTGGTGTCCCGGGCAATAGCGCGAACGTGATCAACTAGCAGATCGTACTGCGCATCCTGGAAGGCGAGGCGAGCAACCTCACCCTCATCTGTACGCTTGATCACGTCCTCGCTGGGCTTGAGTGGTCCAGCGGTCGCGGCGACTAGGGCATCTGCTGCCTTGTCGGCTGCTTCGACTCTAAGATTGAGTCGGAACATGACGGGCTCGCGCAGCTTGGAGAGTAGCTCGTCAATCGCCTTAGAGACTAACGTCTGGATAGAGGCCTTGGTCTCATGGTGAGCTCCGAGGGGACAGTTGACGAGCTCAACCAAGCCGCGCCAGTCTCGAGCCATGCGCGCCAGACCGACGATGTTGTAGCGTAGCACATAAAGCGCGCCCTTCATGCGGTCGGGATCGGTGCCAGGCTGGAGGGCATCGAACAGCGTGGGGAAGCAGAGAACCCAAGCGCCACGGTATGTCTTGGTGATGGAGTCGAGTTGCGACTGCGCGCGCCGACGGACACGAACGAACGGCGATAGACAGAACTCGAGCATGCTCTTGATAAGCTTGTCGTCCAGTTCCGAGCGGACGCGGTAGTAGCTGGCGGTCATGAGGCGGTTGCTGTGGTGGACCTGAGCGGCACCGAGCAGAACAGAGCGATGCTGCTTGCGCTGCCCGTCGTACATGCGCTTGCTGGCTTGCAGGTTCTCGTATGCTCCGGACGCACTCTGGTACTTCTTGGAGCGCATGCCGTACGAGACGAGCCACGATCCGATGGTGGCCACGAGCAGCTTGACACTGTCGACCGAGCTGTCGGAGTCACCTGCAGTGCGCATGATGTCCGCCGCGCGGTGGAGCATCTGCCCCGAGCGCGTACGGAACTGCATGACGCGCTGGTAGCGAGGGTCGTTGGGATCTGTCAGGAGGAAGCCGGCCTTGTAAGGAGGCAAGAGCTGCCATAGTTCCTTGGGCAGATACGTCGGCGCGGAGACACCGCCCTGCTTGAGGCTCTCATGCTCTTGAATGAGCGAGTACGTGCCAAGGAGAACCTCATCGACGAGGTTCATGGCACGACAGAAGTCGTTGATCCACACCTGGTCGCCTGTGCGAGTATCGAGAAGACCCTCAAGTGTGGTGACGGCCTCGTCCGCAAGGCCCACGACCTCGAGAGCCATGTCGATATCAGCGTCGTTCGGCTGCTTCCATTGAGGCTTCGCTTGGCCGGCGCGGTACAGCTTGCCCCACCAGAGGGTGTGGTTGACTTGAAGTCGTCGCTCTCACGGTCCTCCTTGTTGAGAAGGTGCATCTCCTCTAGGTAGAGCGCGGTCAGACAGCTCAGCGTCTTCTCGACGATCTTGCCAGTCCAGCCCAGCCACGCTCCGAGTAGGTGTGCTGAAGCATGATCTTGAGAAGGTCGATGTACTCGGCGCGGTGCTTGGAGGTTGAGGCGGCCAGGGACAAGCAGACCATACAGGATCGACTGCCACCAATGGAGCGCGCATCGGAAGGCCTCGGGATCGAAGTAGTGGTTGTACGCGTGGACGACGCCCCTGCACGAAGCTCGCTGATGATGCGCTGGCGACAGATGGGGAACAGACGCTCGAAGACCTTGGTAGCGTTGGCTGCAGAGAGGTTCTTGACGAGCTCTCCCACCGCGTCAACCGCGTTGGAACGAGTCGTGGTGGTGGCGTACTCGGCAACCTGCTCAAGGGCGGCATCAAAGAGCTTGTCGTCCAAGGCAGAGAAGATGGCCCCACATGTGTGCAGCACACTTTGCAGAGTGAGCATCTCAGTCTTGCCACCAGCGCGGCCAGTCTTGCCACCCTCCTCGGGAAGGTTGGCGAATAAGAGCAGAACACGACCGAGGAATTCAGGAACCCATTCACGGAACGCGGCAGTCGACATGCGAACGCGCGCGTCAACCTCCTCCTCTGTGAGAGACTCAAACTCCTTGGAGATGGGATCGTTCGGGTCGTCCTCAACGGTCAGCCGTGGAAGCGTGCGCAGTGCACGAGAGCCAGGCTTGACAGATGCGATCGTAGACTCGTCGACTTCGGAGACGTCTGCGATCCGGATGTGGTCAACCATGTTGCAAATGGCCATGCACGACAGACCAGTCTTTGTTGGGTCGTTGAGGTCGATACCGGGTAAGAGAAGAGTGAAGATGTCGGCAATGTACATGCCGCCATAGCGCCAGAGCTGGCGGCCAGCCAATGGTGCGGCAACAGCGGCAACGGCAAATGTCACCGATGCGGTACGCTGAGTCTCCTCTAACCCTTGAAGAGATGGAATGGCACGCTCCATGATAGCTGGCATGATGAGATCGGGTTCCAGAAGCGCGAGGCGCCGAAGAGTCGAAATGGCCGGCTGCGCCGACTCCATATCCTTGTTGAACATGGCAGACAGGGCGACAGGACGGAGACAGAGCACGAAAGCGCGCTTGATCTCCTGAGTGAGACGCCATTCTTGCGGGGTCTTGCAAGTGGGCTCCTCCTCCTGCTTCCAACGCTGTACGAAGTTGTTCGTGAGGTGGGAAAGGAAGGCAGTGAGGAACGCAGACCAAGGCCCAGCATTGCTGGGATGGAAGAAGGTCTCGCAACTGGTGATGAGGTTGGAGAGGTGGTCCAGAGCCTTGGACCCCGCCAGGTACTTCTTGCTACGCTCGATACGCTCTCCGGCAGCCGTCAGAGAATCTGTGCTGCCAGATCTGGACATCGCTGTGAACCCGTTCTTGATGCGGGCCAAGGGGTCAAGGTTGCTGGTTACTGGGTGGTGGGGTTCAGCTGGAGTGGCGGAGCGGGTAGGAGCGCTGTTGGTACCGAACGGCATTATTGGCGAGTCTTCGGCCATGCTGTAAATGATCACCTCTGCGAGACTTTGGGTACGATCGATAGGCTTCTTGGCGTCAAGAATCTTCTTGCTTGTGCGCGCATCGGCCGCCGTGATCGACATGCTATTCTGCGACGCAAGACTGCCACCAACAGGAACGTCTGTTCTATTAGCATAAGACCCTTCCGACTCGACTCACTCAAGGAGCGAAGACACTTCGACATGATGAACTCAAACTGCTCATCGGTGAAGACACCAACGTCCTTCCGAATGCCTCGCCAGTTCGGGTCGCCTTGGTCATCCTCAGAAGGGAGTAGATCTGGATCAACCCAGTAGTTGAGGCCGTCTGCATCCTCGACAATCTTCCCCTCCACGTCAAGTAACCGGGCGCGGTGCTGCCGCAGGAGCTTGCGAGTGGACGGGTTGCGTGCCTGCTCCTCGGGAGTGTTGGTTCGACCTGTTGGGATACGGCCGATGATCGAAGGATCGGATCGCGCGGGGTCCACATGAGTTATGGCTAGCTGACCGATTAAGTCTGAGGCTTGGTCGTCCCAGAGACCACTGTTCAGACCGTACCACATGCGGAACACTGCGACGTTAGACAGAGCACGGAGGGAAGAGACATACCGAGAGGAAGCCACTTCTCGCAGTGCGTGATGGGTAGGAAATGAACAAGGAAGAGCTGAGTAGCTAAGATGGAGTCCATGCTTGGGTCAAACTGGGGAAGGATCACCTCGAGCATTTCGTCCACTTCCCCGGGGTGGAAGAAGCGCTGAGCGGTTTCGGCCACGTTGAGGTACACTGGTGCAAGGTTGACTGTGTGACGCGCCAGCTTGTTTGGGTGAGGGAAGAGCTCGTTGTACAGCGCATCGTAGAGAGGGCGCCAGGGCATGCGAAGGTCGTGGATGGTCAACGAGCGGTCACTATGGTTAGTGGCTGGTTCCCATAGACTTGTCCTCTCACCTGAGGAAGGCAGTGAGATCGTTGGCCCGATCCTCGACAAACGACGTGCTAAGGCCGGGGATGACTGGATGTTAGACAACAACTTCCTTTGGCCATTGCGACTCACAAAGGATCTCGTAGAAGAGGAAGATAAGCCTGATCTTGATCTCCTTCTTCATAGGGTAACCCATGCTAATCCATCTGGGCCGCGTCAGTGTTGTGGACGAACGCGTCAGTGGGTACTCACATGTTGAGTGCAGAGGTCCACATGCGAAATCCAATCGACCACTCGCGGGCCTTGACACACTCTGTCAAGCGAGTCACAATGACCTCGAGACGAGCGTCCATGTCGTCCAGTGACTCCACCTCGTAGGGTAGAGACAAAGGAAGGCCGAGGCATGATAGACGCTCATCGTTAGGCTGATCGGTGGCGACAGCGCACGACCAGAAGATGGGATGACGGAGACGATCAACAGGTTTCGGTTTGGGAAGGAACCAGTGCGCGAAGGCAGTTGATTTGTATTTGCGACGAAGTCGTTCCATGAAGACAAAGAGATGGTTGAAAGAAATCACAAGGTCGAATATCAGTAACTGGTGAATGGAGAAGAACAAAGGAAGATGTGTCTGAGACTTACGTCTAAGGCCGCGTTGGCGGTGGAGGAGGCACCATTGGTGTGACCGACGGTGAGGCGGTTCTCAACGGGAGAAGGCCACATGATCCCGAGATCTTCGGTGTAGCACTCGTCTGGATGGGGTTTGGCATTGATAGCACGACGACGGTGACGATGCGGTAGGAGCGCGCCAGACAACGTAGGAAGGGTTATAGGCAAGGTGGTAGGCAAAGTTGTTCCAGCGGAGCGTCGACGGTTCATTGCGGCCGGGACAAGGCAGAGAGTTGATGGGAGGAGGTGGGAAGTCGATGGGAGAGATAAATGGTGGCGACGAGGAGCAGATGAGCAGAGCCATGTGTGTGTCAGTACAAAGGCAACCCACAAAGCGTGTACGCCCCCGACTCGCGACTCGCGACTTGCGACTCGCAACTCGCAGCTGGTAACACGGCTGGCTGGATCACCTCCACCGGTCCACCCACGCACTCATCGACAACAACGTCCCAGGCCGTTACACAACAACAGCAAACTTACCAAACTCAAGACCGTCGTAATAATCTTCTACGCCAAAGTCGTCAAACTCGCCCTCTTCGTCTTCTTCGTCTTCGTCGTAATAGTAGTCGTCTGCGATACCACCAGACTCTATGTTCGACTCTACGCCGTAGAAGGGATGGGTGACTGGACGATGCGAGCGAGGCAATGCGGCTGTAATAGAGTGATCAGCGACGCCACCAATACACAAAGACTCCACTTGCCGACCGAACTGTCTCTGGTCACGCATTGGCTCGCTGAGATCAAAGTACTCAGAGACCGCAGTGCGCTCTACGGCGTGACTGGTTCGACGTGGCGTGTGGTGTGTCCGGAGCGATCATTTGTTACTCACGGGCCAGGATGGTTGTCGTCTGACAGCTGGCCTCGTCGCTCGCAGCTGCCGTCATAGGCACTTTGAAGGTGGAGGTGACTGCACGGGTCGCCAGTACGTAGAACCAAGGAGCGAGTTGTGATTTGGTGCACGAAATGTGATTGAGGCTAGACGAGAACGCAAAAGCTGGCCCTCCTTTGCTCGGAAGAGTGTGGGGATGAACGAGTTTACTGGAGAGCTTGCAGGGTGTGGTGGAGGACGACCTTGGCTTAATTGCGTAGATGAGTTGAGCTTGTCGTCACCGCCGCCGGCAACCACTTCGACGCCGTGACGGGTTGCCTCCTTGGCCGCCTGCGCGGCGTCCAGGTCCGGTGGAGGTCAGACACACTCATTTGATTCCGTTAAGCTTATTTGGTCCCACACTAAAAATAAATGCGTGTTCTTAACGGACTGCAAGTCGATAGATAAAGTCCCGAGAGAAGCACGGAATCTAATTTTTTGGCACGGACCTCTTCTTGGTCGCGAACTGGCATGTCGGTCCAGGCCTGTCAAGCAGCGATATGTGCAGGAGCCAGCGAACTGGATGAATTCAATAGGATCCAGGGAGGTCGCAGAGCAAGCCGAAACCCACTTTGACAGACCCGCGAGCAACTTACGCGCGCTTGAGCTGTAAGACTGGGGTGCGTCAGTCTACGCGCAAAATGGCAAGACCCTTTCCATGCGTCAATGCAGGAATTCTTCACTCAAGGTCTCTCACCACACCAGGCAAACATATGGAATTCTGTGTGTGCCTCTCATGGAGTGCCAGGTATCTGTAATGTTGCTTAGGGAAGGGGCTTTCATGGCTTGCCAGTGCCACCGCGTCGGTTTGGTGTCCCTAGTGTCCCCCTTATCGAATCAGATTGGCTCTCTCGGCTTTTCCCCTTAACGCCCCCCACTTGAACCGGCCGTTCCTCCCTTTTGGCCTTTGGGTCATACTCGTCTCGTCCTTGTCCCTTACCCCTCTTTCTGAACCCCTAAATTCACAGTCGCATCTTTCTCCTCCTTCCTTCCTCTCCCCTGCACCTGCAACCTGGGCCCGCCCGCGTCCGGGAACTCATATTTCGCGTTCGAGTCTACTCCAGGCAAACCACGCTACAACCCATACAACCCCACCCAACGCCCGAACGCCAGCGCACCTACCACCACCATCACCACACGGCTTACACGCCCAACCTTGTCGCGCTGGCCCCGCCCCCGTTTGGCGGCGCCGACTACCATCAAACCACTACTACCACAAGTGCACCACTCACTACCACCACCACCACACCACCACAGCCCGCCTCGCATCCTCAACCTTCTCCCTTCTCTCCCGCAAACTCTCTATCCCTTACCACTATTGTTCTCCCTTCTCATCCACCCACCCACACTCAACTTCAATCATCAACTCGATTTACTGCCTTCATCAGCTCGACCACTCTCATTTACGCGTGTGCATTGTCCTCCTATTGCACACATCATCCCCTCTCCCGCCAGCAAACAACGCCCCCACCCTTTGTCGCGACGGCCGCCCCCCGCCCAGCCCTATCCTTCCAACGCGGGCCCATCCCTGCCCCTGTTTCCAACACGACAATCCATCATCCACATCATAACCTATACACCTCCTCAATCCCATTACACCAAACGATTGCTCAGCCTCTGTGCCCATTGTTCGGTCCCTCAACAAACCCCTCGATATCGTGCCGAGCACGGACGCTTGCACTGACCTATCGTGCTTCCATCTTCCTGCCTAGTTTAGAGCTTGAGCATTGATCAAGAGAGCAGGTGCCCGAGACCACCACTGCTGGCAGCGACGGTCTCCCAACGCAACGCAACGCGACGCGACCTTAACGCTCTGGTCATCGTTCTCCTTTGTGCGCACGATCGACACAACGACCAACGTCTTTTATCTCTGGCAGGTTGGAGAGACGCGCGCTCGAGTGACTTATCTTCGCTTGCGTTTGCAACTCCTCTTGCCCCTTCCCTCTCGCACATCCTTCGAACAATCGTCGACACGCAACCACCATGTCTGGCAACCCATCCACGAGCCCAAAACGTTTAGGAGGTATCCGCCATCCCCAGTCTGAGTGTACGTGTAACTATGAGAGGGGAACCCCTTTGGTTTCTCCACCACCATTGGCCAAAGAATCATCGCACTGACTCCCCTTCAGACACAGGTGCCACCCCCATGGCCGCCGCGTCTGACTTGCCCATCAGTCAGACCTATTCGCGCAACTCGGCAAGTTATGCCCCTGCGTCCGATCTGTCTATGGGCATGACTTCCTCTCAACGACCCAACGCCGCCCTGGCTGGGCCACCTTCTTCCTACCGTGTCCAGCAACAGCAGCAACAGCAAGACATGATGCCTCCAAACTTTGCCGCTCCGCCGTCCCATATGATGAGCTCGTCCTCGAGACGCGACTCAGGCGGCGGCCTCGTTTCTCCTTCCGTCCCCTCCGCCACGTCTTCGCGGACCCCTACAGTTCACGGATACTCTGCCACGAGCTCTCCCAACATGAACAGGCACTCGTACACCACAGGGCCCGCGTACACGGCCCCACACCCTCAGCCACCGAGGCCGGTGCGGTCTGGCACGCTTCCTACGGGCGAACACCCTGGCATGCTCAACGGCAACCACTACCGAGTTGATGGTCGCACTGCCTCTAACGGCTCTACTGGTCCACACAGCAACGGTGTCGGCGGTCACGGCCTGAGTCTGCCCCCTGTCCCTTCGGTGGGATCCATGAGCAGCCCGCTCGAGACGACCTTCGACTCCAAGATAGGAATCGGCCCTACTATCCCCGTCCAACCCGAGAAGGACGCTGTCAAGGACGCTCCACCCACCATGCGTGCTCGTAGTGGAACCGGCAAGAGCACCAAGGACAAGAAAAGTGTCTTTGGCGTTCTCAGCGGTGAGTTGAGACTGTGAAATGTGCAAGCTGATATTCTAGACCTGCTCAATACCAACTCGAAGACGCCCATCATCTCAACCCCGTATGATCCCATCCATCTCACCCACGTTGGCTTTGACTACAACACTGGACAATGTAAGTTGCATCCACGATGGCCTCGACCTGACATAATCAGATACGGGTATGCCTGCAGAATGGCAGAAGATTCTGGACGACAATGGTATCACGCGTGCAGAACAAGAAGAGAACCCAGACAAGGTTCTCGCCGTCGTCCAGTTCTTCCAGGACCGTGACATCCCCGAAACGAATGATGACGATGTGTGGAACAAGATGCGCAACGCTGGTCCTGCCCACCACTTGTCTCCCGCGGAGTCGCCACAGCCTCCTTCTGCCGACATGTCGCGCGAGAACAGCAACGACGGCAACCACTACCAGTTCAACACTCCCCGTGCTGCTCCTCCACCACCTGCACCCCCTGTCAAGGCTCCAGCGATGCAGGCCGAGCGCGCCGCGCCTCCTGCTCCTCCCAAGCAGCAGCAACCGCCACGCCTGCCTCCTTCGCAAACAACCTCCCCTGCTATCCCAGCCGTATCTCAGCTGGACCGCTCCGCTTCGCAACGCCTGCCATCTGCGTCGACTTCTTCGTCATCGTCATCCAATACGCCCAAGCGTCCCCTCGACCGTTCTATTTCTTCGCGCGCGCCCACCAGCAGCAGCAAGACGACCCCATCATTGCACAAGTCGCACTCTCAATCTGGAAAGTCGAGGCGCCCTGAGCAACCACCACAGGCTCCTCCTGCTCTCCCAGGAGCTCCTCCTGCACAGGGTGTGACGCGTTCTACGACCAAGGGTCGTGAACAGGCCGGCACCACGCGCCGCCGAGACAAGGCCAAGGAGAACGAGGAGGTTATTCGCCAGCTGCAGCAGATCTGTTCTGCCGGCGACCCCAACTCGATCTACCGCCAGTTGGTCAAGATTGGTCAGGGTGCGTCAGGTGGTGTGTACACCGCCTACGACCGCGGAGGGACACCTGTTGCTATCAAGCAAATGAACCTCGAGAAGCAGCCGAAGCAGGACCTCATTATCAATGAGATTCTTGTCATGCGCGAGTCGGCACATCCCAACATCGTCAACTTCAAGGATTCGTACCTCTGGAAGGGCGATCTTTGGGTCGTCATGGAGTACATGGAGGGTGGCAGTCTGACAGACGTGGTTACTGCCCACTGCATGAGCGAGGCGCAGATTGCGGCCGTCAGCCGTGAGACCTGTGAGGGTCTTCGCCACCTCCACTCCAAGGGTGTCATCCACCGCGACATCAAGAGTGATAACATTCTGCTTTCGCTCAACGGTGACGTCAAGCTCAGTGAGTCGTGGAAGCCTTGTTTTGCACACTATGTGCTAACGTTCTAGCCGACTTCGGATTCTGCGCGCGCATAGCGGACCCTTTGCAGACCAAGCGCACAACTATGGTCGGCACGCCATACTGGATGGCACCCGAGGTCGTCACGCGCAAGGAGTACGGGCCCAAGGTCGACATTTGGTCGCTTGGTATCATGGCGATCGAGATGTTGGAGGGCGAGCCACCCTACCTGAACGAGAACCCTCTTCGCGCATTGTACCTCATTGCAACGAACGGCACGCCCAAGATCAAGGACTGGGACAAGTTATCAAGCGTGTTCCGCGACTACCTGCAAGCATGTCTCACGGTCGACGCCGAGAAGCGTCCCACCGCGGACCAGTTGTTAAGACACGAGTTCTTCAAGTACTCTGCCAAGCTCTCGAGTCTATCTGGTATGATCAAGAGCGCCCGCAAGGGCAGCAGTTAAGCGACAAGAACATCACGATCACCATCATCAATCCTGTCACGTCGTCGCCTCGTCATTCGCCGCACGCACGCCGCATGTCACGATCTCATTTTTGCAACCCAAGACGAATATGTTACAACACTTCCGTGTCTGCATCGAATCCCTTGGCCAAATCACACTCTCCCATCCAGTGTCTATCCCGTCGTGGACGCGACGCCTGCCAACCGCCGTCCACCATGTCAATTGCATCCGTGCTGTCATCTAATCCCCTCCGGTTCTCTCGTTTGTATACAGTTCCCCTCACTGGCATGTGTTAAAACGATGGTCGTAGTTTACAGAGATGCATCGAGCTACACCTAGCTACGCCTTGAGGCACGTCTATCCCCAGACCCAGAATCCCTCGCCCTCATGGCTCTCGAGGACCTTGGACCGTGCTTTACCGCCCTTGGGCACGTTATACAAACTCCCGTCTGCGCACACAATATGACTCTTGTCGTGGTCTTTGTCTGTGGGCGTCCACTCGAACCCAGCACACCGGAACACCTCAACTACCGGTGCCTCTCCCTCCTCTGCCTCAGTGGCAGAGACAGCACTCCCGTCCTGGCCGTACACGAGACTGATGTGCCGCCCATCATCGTATGCGGCTCCAAGAACCTCCTTGGCACGGGCGGCCCACACTTCGTCCACATCCTTGCCCTCGTCGAGCGCCGAGCGAACCCGCGGATCCCTGCGGGGCGGAGCACGACGATGTCCATCGTCCCCTCGTGCGGAGCAGGCGGCAGGCGAGCAAGCGTGGGCGCAATGACAAAAGTCGGTTCGAGGCGTGGGGTAGTCGTCACACTGAGGAAGTAGGCGAACGGTCCGTCGAGGGTATATCCAGTGCCGTCCTCGTTGCTCTTAGAGTTATCGACGGTGAACGGCGTGCTCCACCCCTGCGTTCTTGGATCATACTGCCGCACCCCCATCTCGGACGGTAGAAGCCGCACGCTTGCCGGGAAGAAGACGCCGATGTTCTGCGCAGCGGCAACCTTGAACCGCTCAACACCAGGCATGTCCTTGCGATAAGCCTCCGAGTCAGAGAGGATGCACGCGTGCAGGCTGGTGGAGAGGACGATGTGCGAGGGGATTGGTGGGGCTTTTGGGCTCGCACCACTCGATAGTTCGGAGGCGGAGTAGAGCTGGGTCTGCGTGACGGGAAGGGGGCGGGGTGAGCCGGCCTCGAGGGAGAGGAGGAGAGATGCGAGGGCGTGGGCGTCCTCTGGCTCGATATTGGATTCCAGACGCGGGGGAAGCGGGAGAGGGGCGGTGGTGGGCGGGAAGAGGGTGGAGTGGAGGGCGTTGGCCTGCGGTTAGATATGGTCGAGGGGAGATAAGGCATGGAGAGCGAAAGGCAAGCGCGATGCAGTGGAATGAAGGCCGAGAGTTGATTTGGAAGCAGATGCGGATTGAGAGAGCCACAGGATAGAGAAGAGGGGGCACTTACAGTACCAAGCGGCAGAGTGATCAGCTCCCACCGCCCAAGATTAGCACCCCGCCGCACAGCATCCAGTACGCCCTCCATGAACTCGTGCGCAGTCCCGTCTCCACCGGCCACGACGACGACAGTTGTTTCGTCTCCCTTGCCTGTGTGCTCATCGCGCTCAGAGAGGAGCTCGCGTCCGATTCGACCGGCATCGTTAACCGCCTCGGTGACGTGGACGTCGTAGTCGATGCCGACGGCGTTCAGGAGCGGGAGGACTTTGTGCTCGACGACTGCGGTTAGCTGAGGACGTTAGTGGAGTGCCTCACAGTCTGGAGCTTTGCCGGCGCCGGAGACGGGGTTCACGACGACATGGTATCTCCGCGACATCGTTGATGCTAGATGGGAGGAGAGGAATGTGGAAGAGAACGAGATTGGGAGCTATGCTGGATCGACTTATCAAGCAGCGAAATGACGCGACACTGCGGGGCGCCACAGACGCACACCTCAATGCTGCGTCTTTCAAACGCTCCTTGCTGACTATCTCTAGAACAAAGACATGTAGTCGCTCAGGCAGATGTAGACCTGTAGACCCGGTAAATCATCCTATATGCATACTGCACCTGGTCTTGTTCACCCCAATGGCATGGAAGTTGCAACTTCAGTAGCTTGTGTCATGTTTGGCCACCACGTGACCCCGTCGTGCCTGGCCTCACCAAGTCGCGATCTCGCGACGCGCCTGTTCTTGCCATCTCACCATCACTAATCACTTGGCCCACAATGGGCAAGCTGCGGCTTGAGGACGCGTCATGCGCGATCTGCATGGATAACCTCTTCGACCTACGAGATGATCTCGACGAGGTGCTTCCCATCGCCACGCCCGACTGTGGTGAGTAGCCAACAATTCCTACCTTCCTCGCCTGCCGACGCGCTCTCGAAACCCTTCTTCACCTTCCTTCCTTGACCCGGCCCCGCTGACCACAGGCCACGTCTTCCACGAGAAATGTTTACTCAACTGGTTTCGCTCGCAGGCCGACGCGTACGTCGTCCAAATGAGCGACCACGGGGTCGAAGCGTCGACAGCCGATGCGCCTGCCGAGTGTCCCGAATGCCGCACGGAGTGCTTCGCCGACCCCGAGACGGGCGACCCCGCAGTCCACCGCCTCTTCATCAACTTCACTAATGGGGACGGGAGCATGTCGTTTGCGCACCCCTCATCGAGCCAGGCGCCGCCATCCAGCCCAAGCCAACGGTGGAAGAGCGCAGATAAGGATGTGCTGGGTTTCGCGCGCCGGGCGAGAGGTCTCGCGGCGGAGCTGGACGCTCAGACGGCCGAGAGCGTCGAGGAGGACGTAAAGGGGACACTGAAGCGCGCAGAGACGCTGCGCGCCGATGTGGTGTCAGCTAAGGCTGCTGAAGGGTTCAAGGTGAGTCGCGACTCAACCAGGAGCTTAGCAACCCTCTGAATCAAGCTCATGTATGACTGACGGCAGAAATACATTGGCGGCCTCAACGTCGCGCTCAATAGACTTAAGTCACGTCTGGAAGACCACCCACTCATCCCGACGCTCGAGGGGAAGATCGCGGCCCTCGAAGCCAAGGTCGTCGATCTCGAACGTTCGAATGTCACTGCCTTGAACGAGCTCAAGCAGCGCTACACGCGTGATATGCACACGCTCATTCGGGCTGAGAAGGCGCGGTCCGAGAAGGAGATCAAACGCGTTGAGTCGGAACGGGATGTGATGAAGCGGCATGTCGAGAAGGAGAAGGTCGCCATGGTCACTTTCAAGCGGGCGGTACTCGAGCGGGAGGAGGCGAACGAGGCTAAGCTGGCCGAAGCCCAGCGGTGAGCTGCAGAGACCTGTTTAGCGAGCTGACATCAGGACGGCGGCACGCGAATCTGCTGATCGCGAGAAGCTGGTGGTTGAGCTGAACGAACGCATGAAGCTCGTCAAGATGTTCCAGGCCAAAGCGGAGAGCCGGAAGGAGCTGAAGCGCAAGATTGAGGAGCTCACCGCTGAGAACGAGGCGCTGCGCCGCAAGTCGTCTGGCCCCTCTTCGCAGCGCTCTCCGACGAAGAGGAGCGAAGAGGTGGTGATCGAGGCTGAAGCCGCCAAGGTTCGAGCCTTCGAGTCTGAGGCCTTCGCCAACTCTGAGGCATCGTCGTCTGAAGCCGCCAACCCGCGTCGCCCTGGTCCCGATTTCAACCCTGCAGATCTGAGGACGAAGATGACCAAGGAGGAGATACAGCGGTACTGGCCCGGGACGAAGTGCATCGATGACGAAGACGACCTTCTCGTCGAGGAGCCCAGCCTCGACTCACTCCTGAGCAGCATGGAAGCCGACCGCGCACAGAAGGCGAAACGGTCCATAACGGCACGTACATTCAGCTTCGAGGACGAGGAGCCTGCCCCGCGCCGCTCGACGACTGCGCGCACCATCACAGTGGACACCGGCACCGGCAAGCGCAGCAAACCTTCTCCTGCCGCCTCTGGATCGACGGCGCGACCGAGCCCTTTTGTCGCGCGCAACAAGTCCAGTCTCGCCGCCGGACCCAGCCGCCCCCGCAGCCCCACCAGCACGAGCCGGAGTAGCAGCAAGTACTTTGCCCAGCTGGATGACCCGCTCGCGAGTCCATCACGTTCCGATTCCGCCTCACGTTCCGCCCTCCCCAGCCCACCAACATCCCGGCCGCGCGCCCATGTACTTGTTGATGCGTCGAGCCCGATCGCGCCCCGCGTGTCGCCGTCCAAGCGGCCTCTGTCGCGCACCTCGCGACCAGACGACAGCGTTATCGACCTCGTTGACTCGAGTCCCGATACTCGGCCAGCGCGCGGGGCACCACGGGCACCGCTGGGCCCACGGAAGGAGGCGAAGCGCGCAGGGAGCATATTTGACTACATGGGCATAGCTGATGAGCGGGGACGGATAAAGAAGGGAGTCGCGACGGGCGCCAAGGTCAAGCGCCGGCCTTGAGTGGGTCGCCCAGGATACTGGAGAGAAGCAGGACGGACTGGTCCTCGCCTGATACATTTTGCATTGTGGATAGTCGCTTGTAGCATATTGATACATCCCTTGTGTATAGTACAAGCCAACCAAGCCTATTATCGGGTTACGCAATCCCTTCCGTGCTAGGTCTGACCTGTCTTTGGCGCAATACCTCTGTACCTATCCGGACCTATGGATACATCCAAGACCGCACGCTCCCATCTCGGTCGAGGGGGATGGCGACACTGCTCTCGCGGAAGGTCCGCGCGACCTCGATCCCCACATCCTCATCCATGCCCCACTCAAGCCCGTCCGCGTCCGTCACGTCGCTGGCGGCGCGTAGTGCCGCGCGCTCCATTTCTGTGAGCACGCGCGTCTTCTTCCGTGGGGTGGTCGCGGGCGCGGGCCGCGAGGTTGCGCGGCCATAAGCCGGAGTCGAGGTGCGCATCGACACCGAGTGAGAACGCGCGCGGGTGTACTCGTGTACCGGCAAGGCTGGGAGGAGTTTGGGAGCGCGCTCCTCGTACGCGTAGTCCCGCTCGGGGTCGTCGTCGGGGTCGGGACGGAGCGGCCGTTTGCGCGGCGTCGTTTGCGGAGTCGGTCGCGAAGCTGGCGGCGCCGTCATCCTCGATGGGGCGGAGATTGAGACAGACAACCTGCGCGACACAGGTAGAGACGGCGGAGCCATGGGTTCGGGCTCGTCGTCAGGGTCTGGTCGAACCGGGCGCGTGCGCGGCGTCGTCCGTGGAGCCGTGGATGGGGCGGGCGGTGCCGTCATCCGCGATGGGGCGGAAATCGGAGTGGACTTGCGCGGCGCAGGGACCGGAGGAGGAGCCATCGAGCCGGGTGTCCTCGTGGTCGAGGTGCCGTTCGGTTGGCGCGCTTGACGGCTACTTGTCGAGCTGTTGATGCTTCTAGACGACGGCGCCGGACTGGGTAACGAGTACTGCGCGCTGGATACCGCCGAGGCTAACGTATAGTCTGAGCTTTTCTTGGAGCTCATACTCAGGTTCTTGAGCAGTGTAGAGCTCAGACGTCCCGTAGGCGGAGGTCCCAAATTGACACCGACGTCACGGGCGCGAAGGTCCAATTCTCTCCAAGAAGTGCGAGGCGTAGTAGAGCTATCCACTGTGTCCGAGTCCAATGCCGCTTCGTAATCAGAAGAGCTAGGCGGAGTGGCCGGTCGAGCAATGCTCGTGTGATTGTTCTTTCCGCTGGTCGGAAGCTCGGGCGAATTGGAAGGCGGCGGCGTCGGGTGTTCGAAGGGCAGAGACGCCGTAACCAACTGAGGAACGGGTGCTTCCTCCTGCGACGGTGGTTCGACGAAACCTACTTCGAATGGATCCGACGACGTCGAGTCGACAAAGGCACAAAGGTGGCGGCGAGATCGTCCACGGCAGTAGATTGCCCGTTTGGCGCGTTCGCCTCCCGCACTCACACAGACGGCGCAACGGCGTGGCGTGTCAACTCGGTAAGATATGAACTTCGAGTAGCCTGGTGTGCGTTCTGCTTTTGCTGAGTCGCTGGCGGGTGTCTGTTTCGGACGGAGCGCCGGTGTCGCTGTGGACGATGTAACTTCCACGGGCCTTGGAGCAGAGGTTGGAGCTACAGGAGATGTTGTCTCTGCCAGCCGTGCCGACCTGCGCCGAGTGGTACTCTGTGCGCTCACGGGTGATGGTGTAGAATCAGCCGAGACGGGGTCTCGAGTGCGCCTTGAAGCCAGAGCAGGGGTAATCCGGGATGAGGACTTTTCCACTGGGGACGAGATGAGCGGCGCAGCGTTGGAGCCCTCATGTATGGCTTGTACAGCCGTTGGGCTTGTAGGCAAGTCGAGGTCCATGTCCGAAGCGGTGGGTTGACGGTCTCGGCCCTCGGAGAAGTACGGGCACAGCTTGGGCTTTTGTCTCCCAAGGCAATATATTGCTAGGCGGGCACGTTCACCAGAGGCAGCTTTGCAGCTTTTACAGGACCTCAAGGAGCCATAAGAGCCCGGGAGCAAGGTCGAGCTATAGCCCGAGTCTCCCGGTCGTCTTGGGCTGGACTCCGGCGAGTGGGGGACAGCGCTTCCTAGGGTAGACCTCCGTTGTGACTGTGTCCTGGCAGTGCTTAATTCTCGGCGTCGCGAAGTTCCAGACGTGCGATCACTTCGAGAATCCATAGGAGGCAGATGGGACTGCTGCTGCCGCGCTCCTCTCGAGCCTAACGGCGACGACGGCGGTTCCGAAGAGGACGGGACATCGTGCAAATCGACTGACGGGGATGATGGCCACAGCTGGTCGCGGGACTGGTGATATGCTGATCGCATATTCGTTGATGATTGTGACGGGCTGGATGCCGAGTTCGGTACAGCGTGGGGTCCTCGTCGGCGAGTTGCCGTCGACGGACTGCCGAAGCTCGCGGCGTCTCGTCCTACACCGGATGATCCGCCGCTTACTGTACGACCAGAAGACCGGGAGGAAGGTCGGTGCGTAGTAGTCACAATTTCGTTCAGCTCTCGCGGGGAGGGCGTGAAGGTGAGCGCCTTCTCCTTGCCCTTCCTGGACCGCATCGGTTTGATGCGATCAGGAAATGTGACCGTGGACGTCACCGAATAGTAAGACTCAATCTGGATGGTCCGGCCAGCTGCGGTACGTGATATCCCGTTGGCTTGATGGGGAGGGTCGGCTTTAAAGCTGACGCGGCGCGCGGTTGGCTGCATAGGAGACCGCAGGCTGGGAACGGAACGAGAATGGAATAATGGTTTGCCTTGAGAGACGCAGTGCAGAGCTGATGACGAGTGAGGCACTAACGCACGAGATGGCGATGACGATGCTGGGGGCGATATCGACGGCGATGGTGATGAGCGACGATGCAATCGTAGCTGATGTCAACTTGTGTTCAGGATGACGACTCACTGTTGTTCCATCATTCTCCGTGACGCGACTGTCTTTCCGTCCATGAGGCGGCCCCATCCCATCACTAAAAGCGTCCTCATCGTCCGAGAAGTCGTCAAGAGCCAGATTGTCCATTCTTCGCGAGGGAGAGCTTGGTGGGATAGTGTCAGGTCGCACGGGCGGGTCTAGCTGCTCCTCCCCACAGCGCTCTCGACGCTGCGCTTCGGCTTGCAGGAATCGGTCAAGGTCGCAGAGGTCCTCGACCGTCCAGTCGTTCTCGATCTCGACGGTAGGGAATTGCGGATCGAGGCCAGAGTTCTCTCCCCAGTCCCCAAGTTCGTCCAGATCGGGGGGGAACTGCACTTTGTCCGGGCCCATTGTCGGCTCAGACTGAAGCCTGGCGAGACCATCCTGTTCGTCCTCGATCGCTTCGCCGAGGAAGTCACTTCCTTCTGCGAAAGGCCGTTCATTGAGCGTATGGATGACACCGCGGTCCTTCTTGATGCTGAAGTCCCACAAATCGATTTCATCGTCATCTTCAGGCTGCACAGAGCTGTACTTCTCGGCGATGTTGTCAAACTCGGCTTGCAGACGAGCTTGAGAGGCGCGTAACTTTTGTTTGAGCTCGCGGTCGATGCGATGTTCAGGGTGGAGGATGGTACGAAAGCGCGGGCCGGTCTTGGGAGATGGAACTGTCACGGAGGAGGAGCGTGATGGTCCAGCAACGAGATGGGGCAGTTGGTATGGTGCGGGGGAAGACGAAGACGCGAACGAGCTTTGTCGATGTCGATCAAAGGAGGAGAATGACGGGGGCTGTCCGCTACCCCCTTGCATGATGTGCGGGTAGGTTGTTTATTGCCAGCAGCTTGATTACAATAACGGGGGCGGCATGTCGGACGAGCGTAAAGAGATGGAAGGAAGGTCGGGATGGGATGGAAGACACAAGCAACAATGTTGTTGAAATCGACACCATCAACCTGCCCAAACATTACCGCCGTGGCTGAGGTGAGGTCACTCGCCACCGTACACGGCACGGAAGCAAATCCAGCCCACCGGTCATCGGCCTCCATCACGACAGCCAAGACGGCTATCCGCACGTCGACGAGCACACCGAAGACTACTTCTGCTCACTCCACCTATCGCTTGACACCCAAACAAACTCAATCACGCACAGAGCCGCGGCGTCTTCAACAATCCTCCGGCTCACCTAGGACCATGCTGGCGAGGCTGCCTGCCGCATAACCTACTTTCCCTATAAGCCGAGGCGCGTCGTCACCCATCGCCGCCAGCCAGTTCGCGCGCGCGTGACCGACCAGACGATCGGCGCTTGCTCGAGAGATTGGACTTTGTCAGTCCAGCTTCTTGACGATGGTCTACGCACCGCAAAGGCGCCATGCTGTGGCTTCCGTAAGTCAAAGAGATATGACTCACGTCGCCCATCGCTGACTTCGCAGATGTCCACCACCGTACAGGCGCTTGCATTGGTGCAGCACTTGTACGCGCCGAATACCCTCGTTCTGCTGTCTCGTGTGTTCTCTATGATCCGTAAGTATTGGCTACTGGAGGGGCTCTGGACTGTAGTCAAGCTAACTACAGACATCCGGGCACCAGCGGTGATCCAACCAACGCGGTCACTACTCTCCCTCTTCTTTCTCGTGACGTCGACCAATGCCGCGTCCGTCTTCTTCCATCTGCTTGGATTCGCAGGCGGATCTAGCGACATGAAGGGTCTCATGCTCGACTTTGTTGGACAATGTGAGTTGCTGCAGATCCGGACGAAATGGGTGGTGAAGCTTACGTCTAGCGAACCCTGCATCGCTCACGCGTGTTCTTCTCCTCGACCTCGCAATCTTCCTCCTGCAGCTCGTGACATTAATAGTCTGTTACGTAGTCAACTACTCGCCAACATTGCCAAAGTCGGACATCTTCCCATACGACGACCTGCTCTTGCCACCAGAGGCGCCAGCAAGGCCGGTTCTTGACGCCGACTTGGACGTCGAGAGTGGAGATCTACTCCGTCAGAGGCGGCACGGCAAGGGGCCGCGCTACCACAATGTGGCGAGTGATGAGCCGGGTGTCGAAGAAGAGGAAGTGCGGCCGCGAAGGTGTAAGTGATGGCACAGAAGTGATTCGTGAAGCTGATCCCATAGCCTCATCTCGCTCTCCGCTGTTGGCATCAGCGCCCATTCGACGAGCACGATCTGGGGTCCCACTAGTCTTCAACATCCCCTTCGGCTATATGCTGAGCCTCATCTTCAGGCTGCCAGGCCCATCGCCAATGAGAGTCGCGTCTGGAGGCACTCCGTTCACCTCTCCGCCAGCCACGCCTCGAGTCACTCGTGACGACCTAGTGATGCTCACTGCTGCTGTGGCACAGGCTTCGGCGATCCGCGAATCACAAACGCGGGCAGCAGCAGTCGAGACACGGGGCAGTGAAGACTCGTCGACAGAGGAGCGGCCGCGACGCTCGAATGACTCTCCAAGAGGAGAGGGATCTGATGATGAAGATCCAGGGCGGATACCTGGGGACTATTGGACGTCTAGAGCAGGTCGGTAGGCTAGCATATGCATCTGTATTGTATGTGACTTCGAACACCTTTCAACCTAAAGAACCCATAGAAGGAGGTGGTGGGATTTGTTATTGAGCACACGCCTACATGACGAGCGGAAGCAAAATGTTGGCCGACTCCCAGCGTCCCTCATCCGCTCATCGACCACATTCACCTCTCGTTCTCAAACGTTCTTGGGAACACCATTGCGCCATGTCCCTCTCGATCCCCGTCACCCCTCTCCCTCTCTTCAACCTCGCTGCCCCTGCGGCTTACCAGGGCATTGAGGTTGAGTGGATTCTCGACCCCACCGCCTCGCCTTCGTTTGACGGTACCACCGACGCTGCGGCCATTGCCGCCAAGCTCGAGGAGAAGGCGCCCAAGGACGGCCCTGCTCTCCCCGCCTTCCCTCCAAGCTTGACGCTGCTACCGCCTTCGCCGACGTCTCGAAATCCTCGATGCCCTCGACGACTTCCTTGCCTACCGGTTCGTAGTCGTGGCTTGACAAAGCTAACCGCAGCACCTACTTCTCTGGCGCGCAGGTCGGCTACAACGATGCCCTCATGTGGGGCCTGATCCGCTCGAACAAGTCGGCCGCTGGCTCGTCCGTTCGCCTGGCCGCCCCCACCTCACCCGCTGGTACACCCAGTACGAGACCAACGCCCTCCCCAAGGGTCTTGCCGAGGCTTCATCAAGGCTCGCTCGGACATGGACAAGGGCAAGAAGGTCAAGCGCCAGGAGGTCATTGAGGCCGTCCTCCCCAACGCTGTCGAGGGCAAGGTTGTTGTCCGCTTCGCCCCCGAGCCCTCTGGATACCTCCACATCGGCCACCTCAAGGCCGCCATTCTTAACCGCTACTTCGCCGACAAGTACAAGGGCAAGTACATCCTCCGCTTCGACGACACCAACCCCCTGAAGGAGGAGGGCGAGTTCCAGGATGCCATCAAGGAGGACCTTGCCATGATTGAGGTCAACTTCGACAAGGTCGTCACACTTCGGACCACTTCGACAAGATCCGCGAGTACACCGTCCAGCTCATCAAGCAGGGCGACGCCTTCATGGACGACACCGACGCTGAGACTGTCAAGGAGCAGCGCGCGCCCTCATTCCCTCGAAGAACCGCGACCTCTCCGTCGAGGAGAACCTCAAGAAGTTCCAGGAGATGTGCGACGGCAAGGCTCCCCAGTGGTCGCTCCGTGCCAAGATCGACTACCAGAACAAGAACGGCACCATGCGTGACCCCGTCATTACCGTGCCGTCGAGGGCTCGCACCACATCACCGGCGACAAGTACAAGGCTACCCCATGTACGACCTTGCCTGCCCCGTCATCGACCACATTGACGGTGTGACCCACGCTCTCCGTGCCAACGAGTATGCTGCCCGCCACGAGCAGTACGCCTGGTTCCTCCAGAAGCTCGGCATGCCCGACATTACCATCTTCGACTTCTCGCGTATCGACTTCGTCTACACTGTGCTCTCGAAGCGCAAGCTCAAGTACCTCGTTGAGCGCGGTGTCGTCGAGGGCTGGGCCGACCCCCGCTTCCCCACTGTCCGTGGTATCCGCTCGCGCGGTATGACCGTCAAGGGTCTCAAGGACTACATCATTGGCCAGGGTGCTTCGCAGCAGATGCTCCAGCTCGAGTGGGACAGCATCTGGACCTGCAACAAGCGTGTCATCGACCCCATCGCTCCCCGCTACTGGGCGATTGCCGAGGACAAGATGGTCCCCGTCAAGGTCGTTGGCCGCGACACCGACGCTGTTGTCGTCGAGAAGAAGCCTCTCCACAAGAAGAACCCCGAGGTCGGCGACAAGGAGCTCGTCTACTCCTCGGACCTCATCATCGAGCAGGAGGACGCCAAGTCGTTCGCCGACAACGAGGAGGTCACCTGCATGGACTGGGGAAACGCCTTCGTCGCTGAGAAGAAGGTCAACGCGCTGGCGACGTGAGGCGTCACCCTCAAGCTCCACCTCGAGGGCGACTTCAAGAAGACTTCCAAGAAGGTCACTGGCTCGCCTCTCGACCAAGGAGAACCCTCGTCCCCGTCGTGCTATCGAGTACGACTACCTCATCACTAAGAAGAAGCTCGAGGAGGACGACAACCTCGACGACATTGTCAACCCCAAGACCGAGTACCGCACCCCGGCGCTCGCGTCCGCCGAGGTCGCCAACCTCAAGAAGTGGGACATATCCAGTTCGAGCGCAAGGGCTTCTACATTTACCAGGGCACCAAGGACGCCGAGGGCCGTCTCCAGTTCGGCTTCATTCCCGAGTGAGTTTCAGCGGCCTCATCCAAGCTAACATTGCCAGCGGCCGTCTCCAGACCATCACCCTCAAGGCCACACCTGCCCCTGAGACCGTCAAGACCGGCGGTGCCAAGGGCGGTTCGTGGGGCAAGCCCGGCCCCAAGGCCAAGGCTGCCGCCGCCGCCTCGCCCGCCGCTGAGGATGGTGTTAAGGTCCACCTCTCTAACGCCACCTCTGGCTTCGAGATCCCCATTAAGACCACCATGTTTGACTCGGCCCGCATCTAGTGAGCACAATTTGAATGAGTCAGCGCTGACCATCCAGCGGCAAGGAGGATGTCAAGGTTGAGCCCAAGGTCAACATGTTCCCTAGCAAGTCGGTCTACGACAACAACTAATTGAGCCTCATCTAGTTTGGATCATGTGCCGTAAAATCCCATGGCATGAGTACAATCTATGCTACAATCCGGATAGAGCTAGAGTTTGCGGCATGTATCCCGTCCTTGCGCGACCTGGGCGTTGCACAGTGCGATCTCCAAGGGCATGGAGACGAGCGAAGCGAATAGAATACCTGCAGTCAGCAAAGTGAGACGGTGCGAAGGCGTACCTGTAGAGTCCGCGGCACCGGTCGCGCCGATCCGAAACTCTCTCTCCATCTTGCGTGTAATCTCCTCCTTCGAGGTGCCATCTCCCTCCTCGTCATCATCGCCGCCCTCGTGTCCGACGTGGTAGAATGTGTTGACATATGCTGAGCCACCACACAACCCTTCAAGACAGGTTAGAAGGAAGACGGCGGTGATCGACCTGTCGACGCCGGTCTTCGGCTCCGGTGCTGGCGGGGTAAACTCTGGCGCTGAAAAGATGAACGAGCGCGACTGGAATACCAGCAGTAACAGAACGAAGAACTGAATACACGTCGGCAGGGGAAGGAGCGCGCGAGGGATGGGCGGGAAGCCGAGCGACAGCGATGAGCGCGAGATGAACACGAATGTCTGGTCTGCGCGTCAGCCTAGCCGACCACGTTAACTCACAGGTTAGACTCCAGAAGGGGTAGTAGTCGCGCGGTGTCTTGAACAGCAGCGACCAGACACCGCTGGTGGGAATCGGGAAGACAAGGGTCGGAGCGACGCCCGAGTTGATAATGTACTCCTCGACGTACACGAGGCAGAGAGGCAGCATGTACCGGAACACGAGCGGCTTGAATAGCTCCCACTTGTCCCGTGGGGAGAGGTAGACTTTGGGAGTTTGAGACGAAAACAGTGCGCTCTCAGCCGGTGCAATGGGTACCTGCCCGGCCGCAGCTTCGGTATCAACTTCGCCGTCCTCCTCAGTTGCGAGAGGGCGGTAGGCGGCCTGAACCGCGAGTTGAGACCAATCCGGGAGTACGAACTTGTATGTGATGGGGAAGAAGAGGGGGAGGACGGACGAGATGCCCAACCCTCTCTTCACGCCGAGTCCGCGGAGAAGCCACCAGATTGCCGCGCCTGCAACTCCTGCGAAGCCCGTACCTGACGACCATGCCCCAACGGCGGTCTTGGATGCTGGCCGGTTTGGCAAGGTCGTCGTCAGTTGGAGGAAGGTGAGTTCGCCCAGACCAGAGGAGAAGGACGCAAGCGATATTCCAAACAGGCGGCCGTTGACGCTCGGGGATAGCGCGACGATCTGGAGTTAGACTACTGATGCTGAACACGCCGGCCGACTTACGATAATACCACTGAAGCTGATAGCGGTGCAGAAGCCAATGCGTCTTCGATACCGAATCTGTCCGGTGGAGATGAGTGGCCAGCATACTTTGGCCTGCCGTTAGCATGACCCAGTAATTTGTGCTCACAATCAGAGCAGGAAGAATGTTGAAGAACGCGACGATACCCTTCGGTGTCGTAGCTGGTACCAAGTCGAGTGCCGCGGACAGGATGATCACGTAGAGAACTGGGTTAGCGACGCCTCGACATAACCCTACCTTTATTCAGCAGCCCAAACGTCATGAACGCCGCAAACAACCTTCTCCGCGCATGGGTCGCTGGGGCAGGCGCGTCGTTGGCTGCTATCAGCACCTCGTCGAATCGCCACGCACCATCAATGAACGCGTCCACCTCATCGTCCTCGGTCAGAAACGGTCGATGCTGGCCGGGCGTCATGCGGGCGCTGAGAACTTGGAGCTCGTAAGGTGACAGGGTGAAATGTCCAAGGCGCTATAAGTGTGCCCCGGACGCGTCGAAGTCGGGTCAGAGTTGAGAGCGATAGAAGACGCGGGACGATGGCGATGGCCGTCAACATGGTGATCGGCCGCGGCCACCTCCACCTAGCCTTAAGTGGGGGGGAGCATTCGCTACGTCACTGACCACGCGAGCGTGCCTGAAAGGCAACGAGCATCCGAAGTGTACAGTGAGGTCAACGCTCAGAAGTGTAAGCAACTTGTCATCTCGATTGTTCTCTTCTACATTACTCACTCTACATCATGGTGTGCGGGCATATCGAACAGCTTGCGCAGAACCTCAAGCCTCCTCTTCCCTCTCAGCAGGTGCATCGGTGAGTTCCGGGCCGAGGAAGAAGCTTACACCAGCGAGGAATGTACCCTCTGCTTCGACGGCCAGGTGCGCTACAGGGCTGTGTGGTTTGAACTTAGCTGACAGTGCAGGATGACCCGGACGGCGTCTTAGTCTGCCTGCAGTGCTTCAACGGAGGTTGTGTGGCTGAGGGGCGCCGGCACGCGTTCCTCCACTCCCAGAAGCGCGAGCACCCTCTCGGCGTTGTCATCAAGCGGACGCGCAAGGAACAGAAGCAACGCGTAAGCGAGCAGGTGGGGAGGAAGACTGGAGGCGCTGACAGTTATAGGACTCTTCAGAGCCACCTCTGAAGAAGCTGGCCATCTCTGCTCCCAAGGACGAGGAGCTCTATGACTTCACGACCTCCCTGCGGTGCTACGACTGCTCGCCTGTCGGCGAGGTGGTCACCTCTGACCACCCCAATGTGAGCTCAATGGTTTGAAAGCTAAGCTGACAGCCAGGTTGCATCAACCATCAAGGGGATTATGACTGCCCTTTCGTCTGCACAGCAGTCCGAGGTCAAGGCGTGGGAGGAGGAGATCATCCCCTGCGCGCATGCCCTCACTCTGCAGCAGGAGCCTCTGATTGTGGCAGGAGAGAGTGAGCTGGACCGTTGTAAGATCCTAGCTGACGAGACAGTCTCTCAGCAGTGCACCGAGTGCGACCTTGATTCCAATCTCTGGCTATGCTTGACGTGCGGCTTCGTTAACTGTGGTCGTCAGCAGTTCGGTGGCGTCGGCGGTAACGGCCATGCGCTGCAACACTTCCACGACACTGGTCACGCGCTGGGCGTCAAGCTCGGCACTATTACTCCAGAGGGCGGCGGCGATGTCTACTGCTACTCGTGTGACGACGCCAGGATTGACCCCGATCTCGCGGCTCACCTCAGCACCTTCGGCATGAACGTGTTGAGCCAGTCCAAGACGGAGAAGTCTATGACCGAGCTGGTAAGCAGCTTCCTGTTGAGGGTGACGCGAGCTGACCACCAGCAACTTGAACACAACCTCAAGTTCGACTTCTCGATGACTGGAGACGATGGCAAGGAACTTCAGCCCGTCTTTGGCAAGGCTCTCACGGGCCTCAAGAATCTCGGCAACAGCTGCTACATGGCCTCTGTCATGCAGGGCATCTTCTCTATTCCGGCATTCCGCGAGCGTTACTTCACAGAGCAAGCGCAGGCCCACTTCCAGACCTGCGAGAGACCTCTACCTGCCGACTGCCTCGAGTGCCAGATGCTCAAGCTCGCCGACGGTATCCTCTCGGGTCGTTACTCTATCCCTGCCAAAGCGCCTCCTCCTCCCACAAGCGAATTCGAAACCGGCGAAGCGCCCAAGTTCCAGGAGGGTATCCGCCCTGCTCAGTTCAAGGCTCTGATCGGCAAGGGCCACGAGGAGTTCGCCACCATGCGTCAGCAGGACGCAGAGGAGTTCCTCCAGCATCTCCTCGACCGTCTGCGCGCCGAGGCCAAGCGCCAGGGACGCAATGAGGCGCTCGAGGCTACCAACATCTTCCGGTTCGGCATGGAGCAGCGGCTCCAGTGCGACAACTGCCGCAAGGTCGGGTACAAGGTCGACGCTGTCGACCTCGCATCTCTGCCCGTCGAGGCGGTGGAGGAGGGAGTGAATGAGGACGGCAAGAAACTGTACAAGCCAGTGACCCTCGAGTCATGCTTGGACGCTCTTTGCGCTCCCGAGGAGCTCACCGACTACGCCTGCAGTAGTTGTGGCACGAAGGTCCGCGCGGAGAAGTGAGTGCCGCGTTTAATCCCAGTCTAACACGCAGGAGCACAAAGTTCGCGACGTACCCTGATCTTCTTGTGTTCCACATGAAGAAGTTCCAGCTGGTTAACTGGATGCCGACCAAGCTTGGTTAGTTCTAACAAGGCGATCGACAGCTGACAGCAGACATTCCTGTTCAGGTTCCTGACGCCCTTAATCTCGACAAGTATTACGGAGCCGGCCGTCAGCCTGGGGAGGAGGAGCTCGACGTCGACGCTGCTCCCGCGCAGCCTGAGTTCAACGCAGCGGCTATGGGACAGCTTGAGGCCATGGGCTTCCCAACCATTCGTTGCCAGAAGGCTCTTCTCGCGACCGGCAACTCCGACCCAGAGGCCGCCATGAACTGGCTCTTCGAGCACATGGAGGACCCAGACATCGACGCACCCATCCAGCCTGCCGCTGGATCCGGAGGTGCGGCTGAGCCTGCAGAGGAGCAAATCGTCATGCTCTCCGAAATGGGCTTCACTCCCGCTCAGGCTCGCAAAGCGCTCCGGGAGACTGTGAGTTAAAGCAAGTGGATCCCAACTAACTCTGTCAGGGAGGAAATGCCGAGGCGGCCGTCGAGTGGCTCTTCTCCCATCCCGACGACAACGGCGAGGAGGCCGCCCCTGCGCCTGCTGCCGCCGGCTCGAACTCCACACCTGATGTTGGCGGCTCGTCAACCCTGCCCGCCAACTACCGCCTCAAGGCGTTCATCTCGCACAAGGGGCCATCCGTCCACTCGGGACACTACGTCGCGACGATCCGCCAACCCCAAGCCGGTGTGCCCGGCTCGTCCGAGCCGCAGGACGAGTGGGTCCTGTTCAACGACGAGAAGGTCGCCCGAGCGGCCGAGCACGGTAGCGAGGAGATGCGTTCCCTCGCCTACCTGTATATCTACGAGCGTGTTTAGACTGCATAAGGTCTGGTGACGATGGGAACAATGGTGCATGAAGTATGTATACAGTGGTATGAGGGTCATGTGTGCAATGCAATGGTGTAGCTGGAGCTCTGGAGCCTACCGAATGCCCTGGTGCATCTTGAACTTCTGGCTCGTGAACCCGCTCCGGCAGTCGTGCCCGAGCTCGACGAGCGCCGGCCCGCTCGGAAGTCCCTCGCTGTCGCTCATAGTGTCGGAGGCGGCCTTGACGGGTCTGCTGTCAGCTTACGACCCCAAAACGGCAGCTGAGAGGCGAAAAGAACGTACTCTGGGGGGCCAAAGACCTTGAGCCCACGCACATGCGTGTCCTTGCCGTTCGAATGGTTCGCGACTATGATGATGCGCACATGGTGTGCGGGAATGGGCGGGCCCTCGCCCGTCCCGTCCGCCTCGAGCGGGCGCAGTGGGATGATGATCCATCCGTCGGGCTTGTTGAACTCGATGAAGTAGACCTGGTGTCAGTGTTCTAACCCTCGTGCGCGCTGGGCCACCTCGTCCGTCTCCATGGCGCCGTCTCTAGATACAACCACTCGGTGCAGAAGGGTAAGACGCAGAAGTAATTCACAGTGGGGCGGCGGAAGACACCCGAGCCTAGGGGCACTCACCTCCTGTAAGTCGTGCACGCCAGTGCCCGCGCGAATGCTGATCCTGCTCGGGGTGTAGCTGTCGTCTCGTCGGTGGCTGGTGAGCAACGCGATGCACTGTGGTAAGCTACCGGACATGTAGTAAGCTCACAGAGATGTACACGCGCTTGGGGAAGGATAGGTCGATAGCGTGTGGTTGGGGACCCTCGGATCTGGCGTCAGTCGGCTGCAGCAAGGGGTGGATTCAGCCGTGCATCGTGTTGCGGACGAGAGGGTTAGGCTGCTGTATTACTGAGGGAAGAATGGAAGAGAAGACAAAAGACATTCATTGAATGAGGTGGAGGAAGAGAGGAGAGCCAGCAGGGCAATGCAACACCGTACTCACTGCCAGAAGGTGTTCTCGTTGTCGTCGCGCAGGTTGTCGACCCCGAACCCGTACTTGTGGCTCGAGACGGACCAGTGCGCAAGCCGTCCGAGCTCGGGCCGGCTCTCGGAGATCACGGCATGCAGGTCGGGAACGCCGACAGTCTCCGGCTTCTCCTCTGTCGCCATGAGTGTCGTAGTGTTATCTGTGCGGTTTGGTTGAAGAGATGACACAAACAAAGCCGACGCGTCCTAATGACTGGTTGCGGAAGACTAATGGGCACCGTGGGAGAGTGCCAGATCCTAATGGCTGATTAACTATCGGTCTTCTCCATGCGGAGGTGCCGATGATTACCGTGGTGGCAACTCCACCTCCACCTGCTAAATGGACGGACGCGAGTCACGAAGACTAGTCTTCATCGCCCACCTCGCCTCTTCGCTGCGCAACTCACCCTCACTCACTTAGCCGCGCTACATCGGCGCATTCCACCATGAACCCTTCGTTTGTCCGCGCAATATGCCAAGGCTAACCTCAGATCCAGCCCGCTGGGGCGAGGAGAGGAGCTTGGATACCATGTCGCACCGCCTGAGGACGACGACGGCGTCTACTACGACGACAGCTTCATGCCTATCATCGAGGGAGACTTTACGTTCCGCGCAGTCGCCGTCGGTCTTGCTGTTGGCGTCGTTCTTTGCATGACGAACATCTACTTTGGCCTTCAGACTGGTATGTCACTGACCTCCTCATATGGTCGCGTGCAACTAACCCCAGGCTGGGTATCGATGATGTCGCTCCAATCCGCCCTCCTCGGCTTCGCCATCTTCAAGCTCCCCGGCGTTCTCCCGCGCTTCTTCCCATCCTCTCGCCCTTTGACCCCTCAGGAGAATGTCGTGCTCCAAACTACGGCCGTTGCGACTGGCACGATGCCCCTGGCGGCTGGGCTGGTGGGCATCATCCCAGCCCTGGGCATGATGACGCAGGAGATCGACGGCCGCGACCCCATCGTCCTCGGCTACACTGACCTCGTGGTGTGGTGCTTGGCGGTCGCGTTCTTCGGCGTCTTCCTCGCCGTCCCGCTGCGGCGGCAGGTGATCGTCAAAGAGAAGCTCGTGTTTCCGTCAGGTACAGCGACGGCCCAGCTCATCGCACTGCTGCACAAGGCGCCTGCGCCGCTGCAAGGGCTCAACACCAGCTCGGGTCCATACACACGCCTCCCTCGGACGTCCATTGATGCGGATGACGACGAGTTCGACCCGGCCAAGGACGACGAGCCGATCAGCGGGAGCGGGTGGTGGGCGCTTGGCTGGAGCTTTGCCGCGAGCGGGGCGATTACTGTGAGCTACCATCCTGTCCACAGCTGACGTCAGCTTCTCAGCTTCATGTTCCCTATTACGTTCGCGCTTCCCATCTTCGATGTTCTCAGCTGGCCTTTTGGCACGAGCCTCGCCGCCCAGTGGATGTGGTGGTGAGTTTAGCGGCGCGACGGAGCTGATTTGCAGGTTCACGCCATCATTGTCGTACATCGGACAAGGCATCATCATGGGCCTCCCCGTGACTGTCTCGATGAACATTGGCATGGTCGTTGGCTGGGCCGTTCTCTCGCCAATCTCGAAGAAGAGCGGATGGGCACCTGGGCCCGTATCCTCCACGACCAACGGTGCCCGCGGCTGGATCCTCTGGGTTGCACTCGCCATCATGATCGCAGAGAGCGTCATCTCCCTCGCACCCATCACCGTGCAGTACGTGCGCAGCCTCGTGGCCAGGCGGGAAGAGTTCGAGCGGCGCGCCCATGTCTTCGCGACCCCCGACTCGCCGGACGAGGCGGCGGAGCGCGACGGATACTTTGACATGCCGGAAGACGATGAGCCCGAGCACGAGCCGCCCGAGCGCCTCGTCCCGTCCTCGTGGGTCGTCGCTGGTCTTTGCGCCAGTGGCGTACTCGGCGTCGCGGGGGTGTGGTACGTCTTCGGCAGCGACGGCATCCATCCCTGGGCGACGGCGCTCGGCCTCGTGCTCGCCTCGGTGCTCAGTCTCATCGGCGTGCGCGCCCTGGGCGAGACGGACATCAACCCCGTGAGTCTAGCTACGTCTTGTCGCTGAGCTGACCCCAGGTCTCAGGCATCGGCAAGATCTCGCAGCTCCTCTTCGCTATCCTGCAGCCGGGCAATGTTGTGGCCAACGTAATCGCTGGAGGTGTGGCTGAGGCGGGAGCACAGCAGGCGGGCGACCTAATGCAGGACCTGAAGACGGGCGAGCTCCTGCGCGCGTCGCCGCGCTCTCAGTTCTACGGGCAGCTCATCGGCTCACTCGCGAGTGTCTTCGTTTCGACCGCGGGATACAAGTTCTACACCTCTGTCTACCAGATCCCCGGGCCCGAGTTCGCCGTCCCCTCCGCAGGAGTATGGTACGTCCTCCCCTCAAAGCCAGTGCTCACACCAGGCTCAACCTCGCACGCTTGCTCAATAACGGCCACCTCCCCTCCCACGTCGTGCCCTTCATGCTCATGTTCGGCGGTGCGTTCTCGCTGATCGCCATGGCCAAGATTATGTACGCGCGCTCGCGCAACCCGACCCTCGTGGAAGCCGTCAAGCGCCTCCCGTCCGGCATTGCGTTCGCGATCGGTTTCCTCAACTCGCCCTCTTTCTCCCTCGCCCGTCTTATTGGCGGGTATATCGCCTACCGCGCAGCGCGGGGGACGCGGACGGGGGAGACGCCGCTATTTGCCATTGTCGTAGCTTCCGGGTTTGTGCTGGGCGAGGGCGTGCTGAGTATCCTTAACCTGACGCTTGCGAGCCGGGGATACGGCGCGCTCAGCTGCTTCGGGTGCGGCCTCGGTGGGGGCGGGTACTGCACTGGCGGATGCGGATAGCCTCCTACCGAGCTATTAGGAACGGCCAAGGGGAGTGAGTGAGAGGAGGATGCGGACAGTCGCTGCAGCGCAGTATACACGGCGTTAGAAGACGAGTAGAACGATGAAGACACTGTAGCTCAACAACACTGCTAGCCAACCAGTATGCATTCTAGAGCTTGCCCCAGCGCCGCAGGACGCGCTCCTCGACGCCGTCCCCGACCCAGTGGTACAGCCCGTCGCTGATGGCGAGGTTCTCGACCTCAGCCTTGTACAGTTTCTTGAAGTCTGGCGCGGCGGGGCCGACGGTCGGGGGGCCGCCGGCGCCGCTGAGCATAGCCATGGCGTTGGCGTCGCGGGCGTCGGTGGCGGCTGCAGTCAGCGAGTGCGCTAGCGCGCGGCGGCTGGGCGGAGGGAGCTGAGCGGGGCTAGCCTCCATCCAGCGAGCGTGGCCAGCCGAGGGCGACAAAGCCAAGGTGGGGCGTGCCCACCAAGAAAGCTCCCTGGCTCCGCAAGCTTGCGGGCGGTGCTACCTAATATCTCGAGGTGCTGAAGAAACAGGCTAGAACATGTACTCACCGTTGTCCTGGCCAAGGATGAGCTTGAAGACACCATTCAGGCCGAAGAGGTTGAGGAAGTACCACGACAGCGCGGAGACCCAGCGCACATTGAGATCGGGCATGGCGATGTCACGAGCAAACAGCGACTTGAAGCCGAGAGTAAGCGGGAATGGCAGCTTGACTGGGGTCAGCGCGTCTCTGCGGCACGACTCCTAAAGCACGGAGTGTCAAGCTGGCCTGGTGTTGGTCCTGGCCAAGGCTAGGCAAGACGCCGGGCACGGGGGCTGAGCTCGAGCTCCGCCAGACGTACTGAGGATGTAGCCCGAGAAGAAGACGTTGATGTACTGCATGATAAGCATGTTGGGCACCATCATGACGGCCTGCTTCTTCATGCCCTCCATCATTGTGTCCATGTTTCCTGGGTCGAAGGGATTGGCGGGGTCGGCCGACTCCGCCTCGGGCTTGAGGTACTGGCCCGACGCGAGGGCGCTCGCCGTGCTCGTCGAGAGAGCGCGGTACTGCTCTGGATGCAGAGGCGAAAGGGGCGCCGATTGGCGGAGTAGCTGGGAGCGTCCCAGGCCGCGTCTGCTGTCAGCTGGCTCCGCAGGTGGAGGTGGAGAACCGCCGGCGAGGCCGCAAGGTGGGCCGGCCCCGCATGGGAACACTCACTGCTCGCGCACGGCGGCCTTCGGCTGCTTCTGCGGCGCGCCGGTCATGAGCACGGTCACGTAGTGCCGCAGGATACCGACGAGCACCATGATCGCCGTGATGGGGATGAGGACCCAGTCCTGTCGTCAGTATGCGCAGTCGCGCCGCGGGAGGACGCACGCGAATCGATGGGTCAGGTAGAGATTCTGCCTGCGTGTCAGCGAGTCACGGGAGCTGGACGTACTCTTTCACGGCCGACATGATGGCGGACATGGTCGCGTCGCGGAACTGATGATGGAAGCAGACAGTTGCGCAGTGGCCGGAGATCCAGCGAGTGGTCACCGACGTCAACGTCGACGGGCCGGTTACAGCATGATTAGGAGCGGGATCAAATCAGGCTTAACCATTACCTGTTGTTGATAGGAAATGGACAGGCACGCAAATGCCGAAGTTGGGCGGCAAAGTAATTTCTGAGCACCAAGCAAGAGGTTATTGACAACAAACTAACTAGCTCACAACACAAAACGCAGACCCACGGACAATGCGCAACCTGACCCCCACGACAGTGCAGGTCGCGTCCGTCGCTGCGTCCTCCCCCGATCGGCGCGGGGCGGCGCTCACCGTCGATCCGAGAGCGGGACGGTGTGCGGCGGTCGAGCGGATCAATGACGACGGTATCGAGGTCGAGATTGTGCGCCTCGAGGCTCGAGGAGGGCTCTGCGTTCGCCGAGGTCAGCTTAGCACACATCAACGAATAGCTGACGCTTAGGTGATCGCGTCGTTCTCGTCGCCCGTGCTCGCGCCATTCGCGCTGCCTGACGGAGCTCCGCAGACGCTCAGCTTGCAGTACTTTGCCGACGACAGGAGTATTATTGTGCTCCTGGCGGGCGGCGACATTGCCGTGCTGCAGCTCGAGGATCCCGAGGTTGGCGTGGTTCCTGTGAGCTTCAGTGTGTCGGGACGTAGCTGACTCCAGATCGAGGTTGTTGGGAGTATCGACTCTGGAATCAAGGCGGCAGCTTGGTCTCCGGACGACGAGCAACTCGTGCTTGTCACTGGTGAGCTCTGATCGTGGTGGGAGCTAACGGCAGGCGAGGACAACCTAGTGTGCATGACGCGCTCCTTTGACACCATCTATGAGGGGCCACTGCGCAGCGACGACTTTGGCGAGGGTAAGCTGCCGTGTTGAGTAGACGCTGACAGCAGACAAATTCATCAACGTCGGCTGGGGTTCTGAGGGCACACAATTCCACGGATCGCTGGGAAAGAAGGCGCTCCTCGCCGCGCAGGAGCAGGCCAAGAAGCCCGCCAAACCGAAGGCCTACGCGCACGGCACGGATGACGGCCTGCCGCGGATCACGTTCAAGGGCGACGCGGCGTTCTTCGCCGTCTCCTCCCTCGACCCGTACGCTGGGGGCGAGCACGCGCGGCGGCAGGTGCGCGTGTACAGCCGCGACGCGAGCTCTGGGTTCGCACCGAAACTGTCGGCGACGAGCGAGGAGCTGCCCGGACTCGAGGGGCCGATCTCGTGGCGCCCGGTCGGAAATGTGATCGCGAGCTTGGTGCGGTATGGCTTCCCCGGCGGCGGGGAGGGGCGGAAGGGGCGGTGGGACGTGGCGATGCTCGAGCGCAATGGGCTGCGGCATGGCGGGTTTGAGTTGCGCGAGGCCGAGAAGAGCTGGGAGGGCGGGCGGGTCGTGGACATGGCGTGGAACTCGGAGTCGGAAGTTCTTGCCATCTGGGTGCGCCGGGATGAGTCCGATATTGGTGAGTTTCGGCGAGAAGGAGTAGGCTGACAGACAGTCCAGCTGTGGACAATGAAGAACTACCACTACTACCTCAAGCAGGAGATTATGCCGCGGCGCGGGGGGAGCCGTCGCTTCGTGGCCATGAAGTGGCACCCGGAGCAGCCAATGTCGCTGTACCTCGTCAGCGAGGGTGAGCTGGCAGGCTGATCCACAGCTGACATCAGACCACATCCAGATCCGTTCCTTCGTATGGGACACGTACGCTGCGCGCCTGCCCATGCCGAACGACACGGCGTCAGTCGCCGTCGTCGATGGAGGTGAGCCCAGCAGCATAGCCACAGCTAACTCCAGACCGCCTCCTCGTCACGCCGTTCCGGACACAGAACACACCCCCGCCGATGTCGTCGTACCGCCTCTCCCTCCCCAGCCAGCCCGTGCACGTGAGCATGTCGCCCGCCGAGGACGCCCTCGCGATCCTGTACGGCACCGGCCTGGTCCAAGTGTGGGACCTGGGGACGCGGCTGCCGGAGGCGGGCGAGTCGCGCCTCCGCGCTGGCGGCAAGGTAGCCGATCCGAAGCTGAGGTGGGAGCGCGAGCTGGCCCCATCATCCGAGTTTATCGCCAAGCAAGTGTGCCTCAGCGGCGATGGCCGCGTCGCCGCGCTGTTCTGGGGCGACGGGCCGGACGGGTCTGTCCTCCGCACGGCCGACGCCAACGAGGTCGGCGAGATATCCGACGCGGTGCTTGCTGTCAGCGACTGGGTGCAGTGGGACGCGCAGATCGGGTGGCTCGTCCTCGACAGCG
Source organism: Cutaneotrichosporon dermatis (assembly GCA_020011015.1). Taxonomy (NCBI): domain Eukaryota; kingdom Fungi; phylum Basidiomycota; class Tremellomycetes; order Trichosporonales; family Trichosporonaceae; genus Cutaneotrichosporon; species Cutaneotrichosporon dermatis. Next base: position 2,614,624 of record JAIGNX010000002.1, on the reverse strand, counting down.
ACGGCATGTTCCGTTCAGGTGAGCTTTCAGCCTGACAAGGACCAGCTGACGTCAGTCGATGAGGACAAGGGTGTGCTCGTGACGCTCTGCGCGCGGCCCCAAGCTGTCGCCATCTCGCACGAGACACGTATCGTCTTCGCCCTCTCCGACAGCGGCAAACTGCACGCGTGCGGTCTCGAGGGCCGCGACTCGACCATCCTTGCCACGGGAGTCAACTCCTTCACCCTCACCTCGGACTTTGCGATTTACACCACCACTGCCCAGCGCTCGTTCTACGCCCCCCTCCCTTCCGTCGCCGCCATCCTTGATGGCGAGCCAGCGGCGACCGTGAAGGAGAAGGAGTGGGAGGAGCGCCGCGTCGAGCGCGGCGCGCTGGCTGTTGTCGCGTGCCCAAGCTCCATGTCCCTCGTCCTCCAGATGCCCCGTGGCAACCTTGAGACGGTCTATCCACGGCCGCTGGTCCTCGCTGTCGTGCGGCGCGACATCCTTGCGTGAGTTGGCCACATGAGATTGACGCTGACGCTCAGCGGCGACTACCGCTCGGCCTTCCTGACATGCCGCAAGCACAGGCTAGACGTGAACATCCTGTACGACCTCGCCCCGAAGCAGTTCATGGCCGCGCTCCCCGACTTTGGCAAGCAGATCCCGGAGGTCGACTATCTCAACCTCTTCGTCTCCCAGCTCAAGTACGTCGCCCGTCGCTATTTCACTAACAGCAGCGGCGAGGACACCTCGATCGTCCTGTACAAGGATCTCAAGCGCGACCTCTCCCGTCCGGCAGTCCCGTCCACGAAGGTCAACGACGTGTGCGATGCTATCCGCGGTCTTCTCGAGGCAGCCGGCGTGGTCAAGTACGTCGAGACGATCCTCACGACACATGTGTGCAAGCAGCCGCCAGACTATGAGGCGGGACTCGCGCTGCTCCTGCATCTGCAGGACGAGCACCCCGAGATTGTGCAGGAGGCGATCAAGTACATCATCTTCCTGTCGAACGTCAACCAGCTATACGACGTCGCGCTGGGGATGTACAACTTCGAGCTGGTCCTAATGATCGCTCAGTACTCGCAGAAAGTGAGTCCAACAGTGCGGCAGCAGCTAGGAGCGGATCATGGGCCAGCATCGCCACATACGCGTGATCTGGCCCACTCTTATCGCACCGCCTCCGCCAGATGGCGTGGCAGCTCACGGTACCATATACGCAGAGCTGACCCCAGGATCCCAAGGAATACCTCCCGTTCCTGCGCGAGCTCCGCGCGCTCGACAAGTACGAGCAGCGCTTCCGCATCGACGACCATCTCGGGCGGCGGGAGAGCGCCCTGCGCAATCTCCACGCGGCTGGGCCCGAGCGGTTCGACGACGCGGCATCGTACCTCTCGCGGTACGAGCTGTACGACGAGGCGTTCAGGCTGTACACGGACGACAAGAGTACGGAGAGGAGGGTCGTGTACGACCTCTACGGCGACTATCTTTACGACCGGCGCGAGTTCCACGATGCGGCGATCTGTGAGTGTCTTACTGGAGCGCCAGAGTGGTGTGTGATCACGTGTGGTGTGAAACGCTCGGGCGAAACGAGATCAGTGCGAAACACGGTCTTGAAACGACCCAGGCGGGCGAGAAGCACACGGAGATACGGAGAAGGAGACGGAGCTTCGAGAGAGCAAGAGAGCGGCTTGAAACATGATCCGCAAGGCCCGTGAAACACGTCATCCGTGAAACCCAACAGTAGACAGCTGACACCCAGCATACACGCTCGCCGGGGAGCGTGAGAAGGCGCTCAAGGCATATGAGAAGGCGCACGCTTGGCGGGAGCTATTCACGCTCGCGCGTGAGCTGGGCACGTCGGCCGACGCGACGGCCGCCATCGTCGAGCGCGTGGCGGATTACCTTGCGTCGCGCGGGCGGCACGCCGAGGCGGGCCAGGTGCTAATCGACTACGCGGGCGATGTAGATGGCGCAGTGGACATGCTGTGCCGCGGGGCAGAGTTTGCGGAGGCGTACCGTGTGGTGAGTGAGAGTGGCCGGGAATCCGGAGTTGCTGGCTTGCGAGTAGGTCGCGAGCAGCCTAGGCCATGGCTGGCCCTGAGGGCACGGGTAGAGTCTCCGACTCGGAGAGGCTCGTCTCGTCGGCGAGGGCGAGCTCACGCTCACCATCGCTGCCGGCGGCCGCCTTCGTGGCCCTCAGCTACAAGCGCTGTGGCGCTGACACCAGGCATCACGGCACAACAAGCCCAACCTCGTCGAGGACGTCATCCACCCCGCCCTCGAGGAGGCGCATGAAGTTCTCACCGAGACGCTGGAGGAGATGGACGAGCAGCTCGACAAGGAGCTCCGCCGCCTCTCCGAGCTGCGCCACATCCGCCTCACTGACCCCGGTGAGTAACCCTCCCTCATCCCCGCCTTCTCTTCCACTTCTCCTCTCGGCTCCGATGCTCGGACCATCCTCGGTCCCGCGGCCAATCCGAGCCTCGCAAATCCCCGCCCTACGCCGCGCCCCGCGTCATCCGCCGCATCAACTAATGCCAGACACATTCTTCCTCGTCGACAATGAGCCGGAGCTTGAAAATGTGGATGTAGCCACGAACGCCACGACGGTGGCGACGGCGTTTACGCGGTACACTGTTGCGCCCACCACTGCGTTCTCGCAGTCGACGCGGATGACTGGGTAAGTCTAGTGGGCGGTCGGAGCGTGAGATTGAATGAGCGATTTTGGGAGGGCGCTGGGGTATTCGATCTGGCCCAAGGTGGCGAACCAGCTGTCAGGTCGAACCTGGCACGTCATCTGAATTATGCGTAACTGGCAACGCTGGCTACTGCTCGAGCTGGACGTCGTTGGCGCTGCCCCCCCTCCACCCTACTGGTTACCCCGCCCCTCCTGCAGGATGTGCCGCCGCACAGCAATTCATCTCACTGGCAACTGCTACTCAGCTACACTGTGGAGCTGCTGTGGGCAGCTGAGCATTGCACAGAGGGTGCTTTGAACTGTCGTCGTGGGCCGAGGAGTGACTCACCGCCATTATTGCTGCTCCACGTGATATCGCAGTGCAGTGCTGACAGAGAAGCCAATCCGCCAAGTCCAAGCACCGACCATCGAAGAAGCGTCAAGCGGGACGCAAGGGGACGGTCGACGAGTACGACTACCTCGTAGCCAGTATCGGTCGCTTGGTGAAGCGCGTCGATGACAAGAGCGGTACGTACTCCCGCTTACTCTGTCCGCTGTGTATGGCCGCTACGCCCTGTGCGCCGCGTCCCTCACTGTCTTGGAGCAGCGAACCACACACACCACCGCCCTATATATGTACTAACGCCCGTAGCTGAGGCGCTCGCCCTTCTTCGCCCCCTCGCACTCTCCCCGCACCGCGATCTCGCCTCGTCGCTGCAAACCACCGTGATCGAATTACGCTCCAAGCTGGTCCGTGCGCTCGACGACGCGTGGGCCGACCGCGAGAGCATCCTCGACGAGGTCGTGTCGAGCGGCGGGATGGGACTGGGCGGCGACGTGACGCCCGCACGGGGATTGGAGCGCCCCGTCGTGGCGCCGTGGAAGGGCCTCGCCAGGCTCGTGTAGGTGTAACGCTACGCCTATGCACCTATGCATGCTGGTGATCTAGTCGGGTTGGCTTGGTGACCAGGTGGGGATTAGCTAACTGGCGATTTAGGTCGCCGCTGCGCCGCTCATCCATGGTCTGTGCGCTGGGCGTAAACTTGGGCTGAGAGGCGCAGATGACTAAAGGAGGCAGAGGGCAGAGGGCAGAGGGCGCGACGAGGCAGGCGAACTGTGAGGCGAGAGGTAGAGGAATGCACGTAGAGGTGAGAACGTGTCGCTGATCAACTACGTACTGATCGCTTGACACCCAAGTCAAGACGGTAGTCGGCTGATCTTGACCTATCGATACACTCGGCGCAACGAATGCGACGTCGCTGTCGCCCCATCAGTATTGCCCGCCGGCCGTCGGGACGGTCAGTGCTGGATGTGCTAATTGTTTGATGGGGAAGGATGGGCATTACGACGATGAGGGCTGTGATGAGAAGGCGAAGGAGGGCGCACTAAGGGGGTAGATGAAGGGGGAATGAGGGGCATAGAGAGGAGGATCGAAGACGTAGTCATCGACGAGGGCAGAGAGGGCATGGAGGGCAACTTTGATCATGTGGGATTGTTTGTGTTGACGCCCTTTCCTCACGATCCTCATAACAGATGACGGACGAGGGACGGAGATATCGATTTCTATCCACCCGTCCAATCTCGTCATTGTCAAGTACACTTTACTCACCACCTCTTAGTCAACGCTCACACTGGCCACACAAACGCGAGGCAATAAAGACAGCAAGCAAGCATACTCAGCCTTGGACATACTACATTCCCCCCTTTATCACAAGTGCATACACAATCCCCCTCCCTCCTTTTATCGAGCACAACCTCAACAAGGCGTTTATTCTTACCCCTCCTTCTCCTTCCTTCCCCTCTCCCCTACCCCCTACCGACTCACTTTAACACTTATCTGATTTCTACCAATCTCCTATCGTCCTATTCTCCTCTTCCTCCGTCGGACACAGCACACATCCTTCCGCCTCTGTACATCCCTCGCGCTATATCTCGAGACACATCGACAGTCATTCCCAAGCTCTACTCCCCTCGCCTCCGTGTGGCTCTGGAGTCAACTTAACATCATCGACAAGACTTCAAAGGCTCCAAGCGCCATGCTGGTAGACGCGTGCTCACTCTCGACACCCGCCCTCCTCGCGTTTCTCCTCCTTCCCTCCCTCCTCGGCGTGGGGACTATCGCCACCGCATCCCGCCTAGCCGGCACCTCGAGTACGAGCTGCAATCTCAAGCTCACAGCCCTCCAAACTGCTCCTCTTGCAGCTGGCAGCCTGGCCGGTCTTGTTCTCCTTCGCCAGCCTTCGGCCAGTCTCGTCCTGGCCCTTGGCGTTCTGGCCGCCCTTCCTCTGCTGGTGACTCTGTACGCCGCCGGCCATCCTTTGTCATTCAAGGCCGCCACTTCGCGATCAGCGGTCGAACGCAAGGACGGCCAGAACCACCTTCTCTGCAACGGCCACTCACGCAAAGGTATGTCTTGGACCGGGTTGCCTACGTCCGCTTTTCGTTGTGACCCAGATTTTGGTAGCGAAAAGTTGCAAAACTCGGGCTGGTGATCGGACCGTGAGGCTCGACATGATGAGCGGAGCGCGCATCCTATGCCAACTGGGCATGTGCAGCTCACCCTGCCACAGCTTGGGTCAGTTGTGACCGGCTCATGATGCGCGATACGCGACGCATGCAGCGTGGGCAGTATGCGTCCTTTGAGCTACCTCCCTCCTCCATATACACACTGCAGACAACCGCAAACGCTAACACACAGACAAGCCCTCTCCCCTTCAACCCCTTATGGACGACTACCGCAGTCCCACGCCATCTAGCGGCACGGCCATCTCGTCGCGCACTCCTCAGACCGACTCTCCTCCTGTGCCCGCGACTCCTACCACCGACACGGACAACGAGTACGCCACTCCGCTCACAGTCACCGCGACGCGCATGGGGTCCTTTGACAAGAGCCACTTCAAAGTCTCCGCCCCATCCTCGCGCCGAGCTTCCCCTTCCCCTCTCACTGTGCCTATCGTGAACGCCACGCACGCGACACTCGCGCCATCCTCCTTCGGCCCACGCCCATCACGCCCATCACACCGTGTCGTCGGCCGCGACGTCAGCGGCCTCGACCCACCCCCACATCCTCTCTGAGGCGCAGCTCGAGGCGACAAACTTCCCCCGCACGCACCCCTCGACCCCTTGCGCGTTCGAGGCCGAGTTCGTGCGCATGCTCATGCGCTCGGCGGCGCGTTCAGCGACCAGGCCAGAGGAGCCGGCCGTCGCGTTCGGGTCGTGGCCCAAGGAGTGGCCCATGTTCTGGGAGGGCGCTGGGCTCGCGCCAAAGGGGTGCTGGTAGGGGTGGGCCAAGTGCCACCGACCGTCGCGTGGCTACCTCCACCTCCCCCCTGCACCATATCCTCCACTATACCCAACATCAACTCAATCAACAACCAGCCATCACGAACGCCACAGAGCGCGCCACATACCTCATCTCGCAGTCCCAATCTTGGTGTGCCATCTCTTCATCCACGCTTCGCCACTCCATAGAAAATGTCCACACCTCTCCCGCCGTCAGTCAGCACACGCTGTGCACAGTATCACACATAGAGAGGAGCAACAATCGGTTTCGGAACGATATGCATTTGTGCCATATGCCGCTGTACTGTACTGCGGGCGCATGAGATGAAAGGATGAACTTGTTGAGATGGTTTGTTGGTCAAGACTCGGGGGTCACAAAGGAGACGAGCGAAAACGAAAGAAGACGAAAAGAGAACACTTGTGGGTCTGGGTTGCCGGGTGGCCGAAGAACGGACGGACATTGATGGGAGAAGATGACGAAGCAGAGTTCAGGTGAACAGGTGGCAGGCTGAAGACATGCTAATTGCTGGATAGTGATGGATATGGTTTGATGATTGTACTGGCTCGCTGGCGCGCTCGAGCTGGCGAGCTGGCGCCTTGTACGCGCGCTTAGACAATGCGCTTGCTCATGGCGTGCGCCATGCCCATCTGGTTGGCGATGCCGATGCCGCCGACGGGCGGGGGTGCGAGCCCAACACCGACGCCACCAGCGGCTCCCGGCTGCCCATGCGGCCACTGGTACGGCGGACCGTGCTTGAGCGCGGCGCCGCCGGCGCCGAACGCGCCCATGACGGGGCGCCGACGCCCGGCTGGCCAAAGTATCCGATGTGGGTCGGGATGATGCGCCGGCGCGTGCGGGGCTTGCGGGGCGACGAGGGCGGCGCGCCGCCGTTCGAGTTCGGCCCGACCGCGTTGCCGAGGGCGCGGCTCGCGATGGACACGCTAGGCGAGCGCGTGCGGTGCGTCGACATGACGGACGATGGGCGCGAACCGCCCAGCTTGGTGCCGCCGCCTAGGACGGTGACGTTGCCGCCGTCGTAGGGAGTAACTGTGGGCTCGTTGCGGCTCGGGGACGGGTCGCGGCCGCGCGAGATGTCGTCCTTCTCGCCATTGCTCTCGGGGAAGAGGTCGGCGAGCCAGGGCGCGATGCGGGTGTCAGCAGCTGGTGTGCGAGCCATTGTCGCTCGAGTCGGACGAGTTCGAGCTCGTCGACCCCTGCCCCTTGTGGCCGAGGAGCGGGAGAATGACGCGTTCCGCGAGTTCGAGCGGCGGGCCTCGGTGGACGAGCTGGTCCGGCTGTGGCTGCGGAACGACGGCGCGTTGATGTCCGCCGCAGGCAGGAGGCTGGGAGAGGCGAACGAGGAGCGGCAATGGGGGAGGCGCGGCGCTCGACGCGATAGACGCGGTGGACGGAGCGGGCGAGGGAGTAGGGGAATGTGGAGGAGAGAAGGGGCACGAATGGGGATCGCCTTGGAACGGGCTGGAGTGGCCATCACCGGGCTCGTCGCCTTGGTACAGGCCCGGATGCGGGTGCGGCGCCTGCCAGATGACATGGTACGTCTCTGCAACTCGTTAGCGATATAGGCCTATACGACGAGCTCAAGCACTCACCACGACGGGTCTTGACCGGATCGAACTCGGGGTCGTCCCATCCCCAGCCTCCCCAGCGCCACAACCATGCCCGGGTCACACCACACCTCCCACATGTCGCTGTCGGCATCGTCCTTGCGCTTACGGAGCGTGGCGATGGCCTTGGTCCACACGGCCGTGTCGATGCCCTTCTCCTTGGCGGCGCCTGAGAATGGGGGAAGGCCGTGGATCTGGTCGGCGATGAGGGAACGCAGACCTGAGCCGGATGGGGGTTGCTCTCGTTCCAACTCGGCTCATAGGCCTTTGTCAGCGCCTTGTTGAGCGCGAGCGCAAGCCCATGAGTTGTTGATGCGAGTAGTGCACGGCGAGTGGTGAGACGAGGTGGTGGACGGGCGCACACAGCAGCGTTGAGGCTCATGTCGAGCTGTAATGTGCTACCGCCGTTGCCGGCGGCAGCAGGAGCTGCGGGCGTCATACTCCATTGTTGGAAGGCTGTCTAGCTGGAGTGGCGTTGAGTGCAGGTGAAGGTGGGCGTGGAGGGGTGCGCCGGCTCGGCGAGGAGGCGGCGGCGACCTGCGCGGTCTCTGGTGGGTCCATGGAGGGGGGAGGGGGGCGGGGTTGATTAGATATGCAGCGACATCGGCTCTCGTCCGAAGATTTGGACGAGCGAGGGTGGAGAGGGGGAGGCGGGCGACGATAAACAAAGCTGGGTGGCGGTGAGGAATTTTCAGCGGCGATGTCGAAAGGAAGGACAATGACAGTGATGCGAGAGTAGTAGGTGGACAGGAATATGGGTGGGTTGTATGCGAATGAAGGAGAGAAGGAGCCCGGACGGATTGATTGAGAACAACAACGAGGGGCCTTGGAGGATGTCGAGATGGGGGAGGAGGGGGTGGTGGTGGATGGATTCCGATCGAGTTGAGGTTGGGAAGGGGGGGGGGCGACGGATGCACATTCACTGTGGGTGAGGCTGTGGTGGGAGTTGCCGCTTCCGGCAGGTTGATTGTTGTGTTCTGTCGCGGGATCAAAATCAAACATGCCGCTTTAGGCAATTCCGAGCGGCGAAAGGTTCCGTGGCGCGAGAACGTTCTTGTCTCGTCTGGCATATAAAACGGTTCAGTTGAATGCATGCATGCATCCCAGTCGACTTTGTTTATCTCTCTTTAACAAACGGATGTGATGGATGTAGAGTATTGGTGATGGACGGACGTAAGGTATCGGAGAGACGAGATCAATAGACATTGTTGTGGACGGAAGATCAGGCTGCACTTCTCGACGATCACAAGCCGTCTCCATGCACAAGGTAGCGTTCGAGCGCGACTGATTTCGAAGCATTTCATGGCGGATGCCAAGTCTTTCTGAGCAGGTCCGCAGAAGTCTAACGGAGATAGACTATGGAGATGGCGGCATAAGCTGCAATCGGGCCTTGGAACCGAGCAACCTCCTCCGCGGGGGAACCATCACCCAACCAGTCTCTCCTCACAACTCAGAACATACATATATTGCATACTGCTTTAATATTTGATCTTCATTTACTGCATTGACCACGAGCCCTGCCTCTACGTGTACCACGTCGGCTCCGGCACCTCGTCGAGCAGGACATAGCGCCCCAGCTCGCGGTTCTTATATGCAACAGGGTCGTGCAGCGTATGCGTGCGCACGTCGCGCCAGAACCTGTCGAAGCCGACTTTGGCCGCCGTCGCCCGCGCGCCCGTCACCTCGAACAGGCCGGCGGTGACGCGCAGCGCGACGTCCGTGTTGACGACCTTGACGCTCGCGACGAGTTCGGCGAAGTCGCCTCTCTCGCGCGCGGTGAGGGCCGCGCGGTCGGCGCTGTACTTGGAGAGGAGGGAGGCGGCGGCCGCGCCGGCCTTTTCGGTGAGCGCTTCGGCCGCGCTGAGGTGCGCGTAGAAGTTGCCGTATTGCTGGAGGATGTAGAATTCGTCCGTGGCCTTGTCCTTGTTCTGCTGTTAGCCGCCATCTCCCAGAGGGAACTTACGTCGCCGCCGAAGGGCCAGGGACGCGTCGTCGTGGTCGTGTAGGCCTTAGCAGTGTTGAGGGCGCCCCACGCAATGCCGAGGTAGAAGTTGCTAAACACCAGTTGGATGAGGGGCAGCAGCAGCGTGGCGAATGGCACCTCCAGCACCTTGGGATCAGGCTTCTTGGTCTCTTTGTCCCAGCCCAGCGCATCCGTCCACGGCACGCGCACATCGGTAACAGTAGCACTCCCGCTCTCCGTCAACCGGAGCCCAATGTTGTTCCAGTTATACGCGAACGACACGCCGTCCTGCCTCGTCGGAACGGCGGCGAACACATGCTCGCCGGACGGGAGCGCGCCTTCGAGGACGAGAAGGTCGGACACAGCCGCGCCAGTGGTGAAGTGCTTGAATCCGCTGAAGGAGAGCTCGTCGCCGTGGTCGGTGATGGCCAGGTCGTTGTCGCGCGGGTTGACGGCGCCGCCTATATAGTAGTTGTTGCTGACCCAGAGCTTGTGGAAGGCCTCGGCTTGGGCGGGCGTGCCGACCACATCGGCGATCTGGGACCAGAGCGTGTGGTAGCCCAGGAGCATGCCGATTGAGCTGGCGTCAGTGTTTGCTGCAGGACAGAAAGGGTACAGGCGAGGTAGAGCAGTGTATGGCAAGCGAGGGGGAGAGGAAGTTAGGAGTAGAAGAGGCAAGAGACGAGATGGGGAGAAGTGACACCACTCCGGGGCATGGAGAGTAGGAGACCAGATACCCACCCATCACCCTTCGCGACCTCGCGCACGACCTTGTATCCAACACTGAACGGCTGCCCACCGCCTCCATAAGCCTTCCGCCCGAGCACCTTGAGCAGCCCCGAGTGCTTGAGCAGCGTCACCTCCGCCACGGGCGAGGCGTTGTCCTGGTCCCGCGCAGTCGCGTCCTGTGCGAGGACTTCCGCGACTTCACGGGCGCGCGCGACCCACTCGTCCTCCGAAGTGGGGAGGGTGGACCATTTGGTTTCGTAGGGCGCGTAGACGGAGGGGTCGGTGGAGCGCGGCGGCTGGGAGGGTTGGGTGACTGTCATTGCTGAGCTTGCGTACGTGGGGTTAGGGTGGTGGTTGGAATGGTGGTTGGAGTGGTGGTTGGAGTGACTTATATGCTGGGCTAGCCGAGCGGCGTCGTCAGTACATGCATAATGCAAGTCGTCGCCATTTCTGCTCTATCTCGACAAAGACGAGCCGTATTAGCACTGAGGATGAGAGGGTGAGAGGGGTGGATGGTGGATGTCGCCACCAACCGCCTACCCCAGGCACCATCACGCGTCGACACGGAATGAACGCGTCGTCGGCGCTATTATCGCGTCATCTTCTGCTGCGAGCACCACAACTCTGCTCGCCTTTCCGGTTGACCACAACGTACACTTTATCCTTCCGAGAGGAGGATGTAAGTATGGCTCAGGTGCATGATGTTTGGACACAGCTTGATGAGCAGATAGCTGAGTGACGGGATTGCGTCTACATGAGAACCCCTGCGTAGTGGGCGATTGGGCGATTGAGCAATATTAGACGGCTAGAGACATAGAAGACGTAGGGACTGGCCCTTGCTCCTGCTCGACAAATGAAGATGCTACAGAGCGGCAGCTTGGCAGACCCTAGTGACGACCGGGACCAGAACCGTTCTTCTACTCCAGCAGCACAGACTATCACACTGGAGGCGGAGACCACGCCTGTTATGCAGTACTGCTACATTGAACCCAGATACAGACGTCGCTTGCTATTCGCTACCTTCTACCTGCTACTCATTACTTGCCGCTGCCTGAATGCGCTGACGCACTAATGCTACATATGTGACCTACTTGCACCTCCTTGCACCTCTTGAACCGTTCTTCACGCCTTGGCACATCACGCAGCGGCCGGCACGATCCCCAACAGCCCCGCGGCCGCATGCACCCCCCCACTAGCCTGCACGACCCGGCCCAGCCGGTCCGCGACCAGCACGGCCAGGATGTGCTTGCACTATCGTCAGCCTCCAGCAGCAGTACATTAGCACGGACGCACGAGGATCTGGCGGCCGTCGAGCGCATTGAACGCGTACCCCGTACACGGGCAGTACATGTGTGCGAGCTTGGCTGCGTCGGTTCGCAGGCGGGAGGCGCGCGCTTCCTTTTCGGCGAGGGCGGCGAGGGCGGCCTGGGCAGCCGCAGCTTGGGCAGCCCCAGGATTGGCATCCGCGTCGTCCATGGTCTTATCCTCGGTGTCCTCTCCCCCGCCTATCCCAACCCCAACCCCATCCCCATCCCCCGCTCCACCACGCTCCCCGCTCACTACATCTCGTCCTTTTGCGTTTACAGCCTCAGCGCACGGAAGATCGAGATACAGCGTATACGGCGCCCCAGCGGCCGACGTGACCTGCGGTCAGCCCTACCTCACATCTACGCACTTGATAGATCTCGCGTCCCCCAACGTCCACGCGAACAACTGCCATCAGCTCGCATCTCCAGTGTCAGCTAGCTGCACGTACCTTCGCGCCGGTCGACGAGCTCCAGTGCGCTCATCATCATCGGCCCAAATATCGCGTGCAGCCGAGCCAGGGCAGCGTCGGAGGCTACTGTGAGCTGCTGCCGAGACAAGGGAAGCTCACGGTTAGGCCCTAGGGATTCGAGGAGCGTCGCGGCGAGCAGAAGGAAGTGCGGTGAGGGATCCATCGCGCGTTTGTGAGTCAGACCTCAGCAGAGGGAAGACAATAATAATGCATGCGTTGTTGTGAGAGTTGACGCGGCCGAGGACGACCTCCACTTTGGTGGCGACTGGGCGGGGCTCCAAACTTATCTCGTCCACCCTTTACACCCTCCACCACACCGGGCGAGGTGACGAAGTGGCCACCCATCACGCATCGCATCAACCTTCTACACTCTCCACTCTCGTCGCCATGAACCGCGTACGTATATCCCCACATCGCCCTCTCCCTCCCAGTGTCACTCTCCGCTTCTCGCCCTCTCCTCGCCCGTCGCTCCCCTCGCTGCGCTCGGGTGCGCTGGGGCTCGGGCTAACCCCAGATCTTCGGCACAAACAAGGCGCGCCCAAAGCCCTCCCTGACCGACGCGATCTCGTCCACCGACTCGCGGATCGGCGGGATCGAGGTCAAGGTCAAGAAGCTGGATAACGAGCTCGCGATGTATAAGGCGCAGATGGCCAAGTTGCGGGACGGGCCGGGGAAGGTGAGCTGAGCCCTGCGAGCGAGCCAAGCGAGTGAGCGGGGGCGATGGTGGTGCTGGCTGCGGAGGCGATGGTCTTTCCTGTCTACTCGAGTTTGCGCCGGTGTGTGGAGTGAGAGGCTCTGCTGCCTCCGCCCCTGCTTCGGGCCCTGTGTAGATGGACAAGGAGGCTGGCCCCGAAGGCCAGATCGCCTATCCCGCTCTTCGCTCGCAACGACTGCTCGCTGCGCTCGCAGTCGCGCTCGCAGTCGCATTCGCTAACCCCAGACCGCCGTCCAACAGCGCGCGCTCCGCACACTCAAGCAGAAGCGCATGTACGAGGAGCAGCTGAACCAGCTCCAACAGCAGACGTTCAACATGGAGCAAGCGGCGATGACGACCGAGAACCTCAAGAACACGATGGCGACGGTCGACGCGATGCGCATCGCGAACAAGGAGATGAAGAAACAGTACAAGGGGATCGACATTGATAAGATCGAGGTGGGTAGCAGCGCGGAGCGCTGCGGCGTGCTGCGGTCATCGTGTGGCTGCTGTGTGGAGCGGCCGATCGGCTGGAGGGTGTTGGAGGCCAACGAGATGGGCCTGCCTTAAGAACCGCCCGCCGCCCGCCACGCGCCAGCCACAGTGCGCTGTATCAGCTCAACACCCCCCCCCCCCCTTAGCTGACCCCAGTCCATCCACTACGACATGGAGGACCTGATCGAGCAGGCGAACGAGATCCAGGAGTCGCTCGGGCGGAGCTACCACGTCGCCGACGACATCGACGAGGCGGACCTGGAGGCCGAGCTCGATGCGCTCGGGCTCGACGACGAGCTCGTGGGCGAGAACGAGACGCCGTCGTATCTCCAGGACAGCACGGCGTTGCCCGACTTTGTCGACGCCGCGCCGGTGGAGGAAGAGGTGAGTCGGGGCTCGACGGGCTTGTGGGAGAGGAAGCGTTACTTGCAAGGGCCGGTAGTCGAGCCAGGTGCGAACGCGAGGGTGCCCAGCCCGCCTACAGCCCTGTCTGGCTAAAAACTGTTCTGGACGTAGCTGACACCAGGCCACGAAGGAGCCCACAGCCGAGGTCGCTCGTTGATCGGTTCATAGTCATACGCGCGGGGACGTAGAACGAGAACGAGGTTGAGGACGTGGGGGAGACATGAGGGCGTTGTCGAGACCTATTCGCATGTATTCTAGATTCCATCCGCGAGCACGCTGCAGTTTGCGTGTGCTGCCATTGTCAGTCAGCCGAGTTCTGTCCAACATTGTCCGTAGTCAGGGAAGGGGAGACGCATTTGCCACCCAAGTTCAGGCACACAAAAGTTGGCCTCTTACATCAGCATCAGCAGGACCTCATTTCGACTTCTCATCTTGCTCTTGCACCACCAACGACGAGGCAGCGACGGGCGACATGGACATCGACGAGACGAACGGGGATATTTTCGACGATGCGCTGAACATCGAGTCGAAGTGAGTCGTCCTTGCCGCCAGGCTGGTGGCGCGTAGAGCCCAGGCTGGCATCGTTGTCGACCCGCCGTCCGTTCTCGCCGCGTTCTGTGGCTTGGAAACGGTGTATGCTCCTCTCATCTGGCTCTGGCCGTGCGTGGATGCAGTTGTACGCGCACCATCGCCGCCATCTACCTCCTTCCCTCACCACTCTCTCAACCTCCCATCCTCTCAACCTCCGACTCCCCGGCCTAAGCCCCCGTCCCCTCACCCTCCATTGTTCTTCTGCTCCCAACCTCACCCATCCCCAACCCCAATCTCTCCTTCCCCCCTACCTACGCCGAATCGCCGCTCACACCAGATTCTACGACGAAGGGTACGCCGAAGGCCACGCCCACGGCGCGCAGCACGGCGTGTTTGAGGGCCGGCAGCTGGGGCGCGAGAAGGCGTGGGAGGTGTGGGACGAGCTGGGGTTCTACGAGGGATACGCGGGCGTGTGGATCCGGCGGCTGGGGGAGGCGAAGGGAAGACGGGAGGCTAAGTGAGTGTGCGGTGTGTAGGGGAGTCAGGAGGGCGGTTGGACGGAGAGGGAAGGGGTGTGGCCTAGAATATGGGCTCGAGAGGCTGAGAATGCGCTCGAGGCCTTGTCTTCCAAGTACAGCCTGGCGCCCGCTGGGAGCTCGTGATGCGCAAGGCATGTCATCCACCGCTGCCTAGACCTACCTAGACCTGCCTGGACTACGGGCGTCCTAGATCAGCTTTCGTATCCGACGCTTAGCTGACCCCAGGTCCGTAGCGCACGCTCACGCCCTCCTGTCCCTCATCGCGTCGTTCCCCACCACCAACCCATCCGCCGGCGCGGCGGCAGCGACCTTCGGGTCGGTGCAGGACGAGGCGGACGCGGCGGCCCAAGCGTCCAGCCCTACGCCTCCATCCGACACAGCGACAGAGGGCGTCGAGCGGAGCCGGAGCCGAGGAGCCACGCCCCCAGCGGGCGGGGATGTCGACCTCGAGGCCCTGACGTCGTCGATCCGCGCGCGATACCGCCTTCTCTGCACTTCTCTTGGTCAGCGGCCCCGACTCGTCGCGGCCGGCAAGGACGGGAGCGAGAGGCAGGCGGGGGTCGTACAGGGGATCGAGGGGCCGATGAAGGGGGTGGACACGAGGCAGTTGCGGTTCTAGGCGCGGCGGGGAACGGGATATAGAGATGGGTAGATGTTAGATGAGGCGTTGATCGTCTACTAGCGTGTTCGCCAAGGGTGTTGAGCATTATGAACTGCATGCTTGCTGGGCAAGGACATAGACAGTTTTGAGCTACAGCCTCCAGAGGAATGAACGGCCTGAGGCTCAGTCTCTCGACTTCACTCGAGCACTATCGTGTCCACACTGGCTTGCCGTACATACACGCTGCCACATCCGCATGCATAGTCCAAAGTACAACCAACGATAAAATCTCCTACTGAACAACAAGCGCGACTCGGGTGTCTGGATGGCGGCTGGGCGTGGGCACATGGGGAGAGAAGAGGCCTAACGATCTGGCAGCCTGTCCATCAAGACAGGTCCTGCCCGGGACGCAGGATGCACGACACGCTCGATAGCGCAGTTTCGGCTGCCTATGTGTGCGCATTGCGCCCTGACACCCCCTTGCCCGCTCCAGCCAACCGGCCAGCCAGCCCGCCACACGCCGCTCACGCACGGCCAAGCGACGACACCCGCCGGCGTCACTCCGAGTCCTCCCTCCCGTCGCCGACCGACGACAAGAACGCCACCTCCTCCTCCGGCACGCCCCGCCCCATTGGCCCCTGTTCCTCCTGCGCCCGCGCAATGGCACGCTTGGCAATGTGCGTGAGGTACACAAACAGGATGCAGCAGAGGATGATACCGCCCCACGTCACGCCGGCCTTGACGCGTTCGTGCTGGGCGTCGTCGTGGGTCGGCTCGGCGTCGGTGTCTGACGGTTGGCCGGTGTAGACAGCCGAGAGGTCGCGGATGCCAGCGCCGATCCACGTGTGCAGGACGAGCTTGCAGAGCGAGAGCGCGGTGCACGCGGTGTAGGTTTGGAGGGAGAGTGAGGGGGCCGAGGCGAGGACAACGTTGAGTAGGTTGTACGGGTACGGTGCGATGCGGATGAGGAGGAGAAGGTGCGGGTTCTGGGGGATAATTTGCAGTAGCGACGTGGCAGTAGGCGAGGATGCAAGGCTAGAGTTAGCGCGAAACAGTCAAGTAGTACTCACGACCTGGTGACTGCGTCGCGGAGGAGAGTTCGCGAAACAACAAAGACGACGACCGCGCCGACCAGCGACGCGATGTAGCTCGCCACGAAGCCGTTCCACACGCCAAAGGTATACCCCGACAGAACGATGAGAGTCGAGTACAGTGGCAGTGGAGGGATGGTGGTGATGAAAATCAGGACGCCGAAGACGAAGAGGCCTTGGTAGCCCATGTTGTAGAGGTCCTTGCTGAGGTGGTCGAGGGCTGGTGTCAGCGTGTCATGGCACAGGAGGTGGGCAGCGACCACTGCTTGAAGCTGATGTTCCGCTGTGTCTTGCGACACATCTGAGAAGCGGGCAACTCCGAAGACCAGTGCGCTCGCCATCCAACGGAGGCGAACGGCGGCGGTGAAATGCTGCGCCAGCGTTGCGAGCAACAGTCGCCCACACCGACCAATTCCTCCGCACTGCTGCCACGCCCACGCAATCCCAACTCACCTGCAAACAGCTCGCCCTTCCAGAACGCGGTCGCGGCAAGGAATCCCAGCGTCGTGAGCACCCAGCCGATGATAAGCCCCCGTCCCAAAGCTCCAGAACGGTTCCCACAGCTGAGGCGATCGCGCGCAGCCCGCAGCACAAGATCGCGCACCGGTATGCGCCGGTGTGGTAGCTCCTCGTGAACGCTGTGCGACCATGATGGCGGGAAGGCGCCAAAGTCGTGGCTTGGCCTCGTAGCCCCAAAGTCGAGGCTGCGGCGAGTCACGCTGATGTCGTGACTGCGCCGGATATCATGGCTGCCCCGCACATCGCGGAACTCGCGGAAGTCGTGGCTGCGGCGCACGTCGTGGCTCGCCCTGGGGCTCAGTGGCCCAGCTCCGCTGGCACCCTTCTCTGCTTCGGCGAGGGAGGCTGAGCGTGCCATGCTGACGCTGGCGGGGCGGGAGTGGGCCCGCCGGAAACCAGGGGCGGAGGAGGTGGCGGCGCTGTCGGCGGCTTGGGAGACGATGACGGCCACGTCGATGGCCTGAGGGTGATAAGCCGGGTATGCTGGTCGGTTGGAGTAGGCTAGCGATGGCTTTGGAGAGTGCAAGGAGGGTGCGTGGTAGGAGGGGATGGTTTGGGATGATGTCGATGTCGAAGATGTCGAGGTGTTGTGGGAGGAGGGCAAGACTGATACGGGTGGTGGTGCGGTGGTAGAAGTCGAAAGCGGGCTAGGCGTCCGTGCCGCCGTTGTCATCATGACTGTGACCATGTCGGTGCGAGAGCCTGCTTTGTGGGATGCAAGAGAGCGTGGGGAAGGATTGTGGGTGTGATGCATTTCGATCGTTTGGCCTGGGCAGCCGTGTTTGCCGCCCTTGCACCCAGGTTGGTTACAGTCGAAAGTGGATGGCGCGAGTGCCGAAGTTGTCGCTAGAACACAAGGACAGTGTAACGATGCACAGTTACTGATAGAGTAAAGGTGATTGTATGCAAGAAGAATTGCGAGGAGCGAGAGAGTGATAGTGAGCGACTTGATAGAGAGAGATGACAAGTAGTATGTAGCTGGCTAAGGAAGGGTGAATGGGAATGGGAGATGGCTGCTGCGCAGTCATCGCAGTTTAGGGACCAAGCGAGGCATGACCTGGGAGGGAGGGGACCTGGACCTGGATGGCATGTCATGGGCTGGGTGGGACCTGACCGCACCTGGCCGCACCTGGCCGGCCTGGGTGGCACTAAGGATCGACCCTCCGAGCTTGGACCGCACAGCCGTTTCAACCCCGACCCCGGTCCAGGCTGGGCCTAACCATTGCATCGGAAAGGCTTGGCATCTACTTCCCATCTACACCCCTCCCTCTTAACCATCCATCTGCAATCTTGTCATGTTCACTCGGATTCCTTCGCAAAATCTCTCCATCTCACATTTCTCGAACCCTTCTGCACATCCTGCTCTAGAACTTCAAGCGCCACTGGATTCTAACGATGACTGCATGTTAACTAGACTCCCTGTAAAATAAATGCCTAGACCAAATTGGCATGATCCTGTGAGATGGGACGCGATGATGCGGGGTCTCCATCGTTTAGTACTCCTCTTCCTCCTTCCCTGAAACGCTACCCTCCCAAATCCTCTCGCACGTTTCTCTTCTCTCGCTCTTTTGGTCTTCAACTTACGGCCGACGTCAAAGAGGACTCTTGTACCTTGACCCATCGTGGAAAGAAGGTTTTGAACGTTACATGAGCTCAAATGCAATGTATGGATCCTATGGAGTAATGCTAATATGCTAAGAGTGGGTGTACAGTGCGTCTCCTCTCATCTATCTCACCACGACAACCAGCGCCTGCTTGCTGGCCTGTCTCGTCGTCTAAGCCTCCTTGGAGTCTGAACTTGAAGCAGACACCCCCCTCTCCCTACTATCCTTACTGTCCCTACCGCCACTGCTCTCCTCGTCACCGTCGATACTGATACCCGCTGAGCTGCTCGTGCTGCTCACATCAGACGGTACCGCGCCAAGTACGACAGCAGGATCAGCCCCAGCCCTGATAGCAGCCTCCACCTCCGCCGCCCTCAACTCGCGTGCAATAGCAGCATTCCGACGAGCCGTGCGTTTCCATTCGCGCTTGGCGCGTTTGATTTCGGCCGTCCGTTCCTCCTTAAGCAACATTTGTCGCTCTTGAAGCGCCACTTTGCGTTCCTCGATGGCGAGACGTCGTTTATCGAGCGCATTCTCCTCTCCTTGACGCACAGCCTTCGTCACGCCAGGAAAGACGTTGCCACCGAGACCGCCGACTTCGGCCTTGAACTTGACCATCTGGCTGAGCATGCGGTTGGTCGGCACAGGGACGCCGAGCCGGTTGCCGAGGTCGACAATGTAGCCGTTGATGTAGTCGATCTCGGTCATGCGTCCGTACTTGACGTCATTGGCCATGGACGAGATGTTCTCCCTGGTGGCTGCGACGACTGATTGTACGCGGTGCAGCAGGCTCTCGTAGGAGAACAGGCGGACGGTGTCGGCGGGTGCGGGGTGGGGAGCAGCCAAGTTGTGGAGGTAGGCGATGAGGACCTGGCTCGTCTCCTTGGTCACCTGCTGGACGAGGCGGTGACCTGGTCCAGAGCGGTGGAGCGAGCCATTCGTGAGGTATCCACCACCGAGAATAGCTGTTAACGGGTTGATCGCTGCGTTGACGGCCAACTTGAGCAGCAGTTCGTGGTATAGGGTAGGCATGGGGAGGAGGGCTGGCGACAAAGGTGTCATGGACAGCAATGCCTCGATCGTCGCTCGCAGGTTGTCCGTTCCAGGCCCTGCTGGTGGCGCTCGCAATGGAAGAGAGGGCGACTCGGGAGGTGTCAAAGCCGGTAGATCGCCAACTGGTCGTCCCCAGAGCCAGGTGTCATAATCGAGCTGCTTGCGTGGATCTGGCACGACGCCCCATTTGATGGCACCTTGTCCAGGCGGAGACATGTGCGCCACACTCCCCGACTCGCCCGCCGGGGTGACACCATGAGTTGTCGTGCCCAGGACAAAGTTGGGACGAGTGACGGGGTCGGGCCAGAACTTGGAGCAGAGCTCGTCGTAGACGCCCATGCCGTTTTGCAGGAGAGTGATGACGGAGTTGGTGCTCAAGCGTCCTTGCAGACCCTCGATAGCCGCCGCCGTCGACTGGGACTTGGTGCAGACGATGAGCGAGTCTATTGGCCCGCCGGCGTGCACAAAGTCCAACCCATCTTCCTCAGCGGCCTGGAGCAGTCCAGCCGTCCTTAGCGGCGAGGCGACGTCGACATCGTAGCCCTCGCTCACAACAGTGTCCCCGCCGGTACGGGCGACTTTGAGAGTTGGGCGATCGACGCCATCGCGACGAAACTTCTTTTTGGAGAATGCCGCAGCGTTCCGGAAGACGAGTGAGATCGAGGCATGCGGGTTGGAGAGGCGCAGGTGATGAGCGATGAGCGTGCCGACAGAGCCGATTCCGAGCTGCGCAGGTCAGTATACCATTACTCAGACTAGGGCAGGCAACCCAAAGTATACGCACAACATGGAACCGCATGATCCGATGTTCCCTCACGGTCGATGGCGATACATGCGCGTTTTTGGTGGCGATTGTTGTTGACAGTTGGGAACTTGGGTGTAGGGTGTAGCTAAGTTCGGGGTCGCGCGAGGTGACTCGCACAGTAATCTTGTGCCTCTCCGACAAACTCCGTTACTCCGCCACCCAAGAGCCGTACAGTCCTCTCTATGGTAGGGTGGTGGAGGTTGGGACGGGAGCATTTTTCTATGGACTCGAGCCAAAATGGTGGTCGTGTGGTGTCTCGGTGCCTAACTGGTCCGACTTGTATGGTGGTAGGTGGGGATTCGCAAAAGTCCGCCTCTGGATAGAGCAGAGAGGAGCTTCGCGGCACAATCCAACATCCTTTCCTGTCTTCACCACATTTCTAGTCACTTGCATCCGCAACAACACTTGACTCTCATCCTCATCAACGCTTCACATCCCTTCATCACCACATACGTCTTACGCGGCGCTCAGGCAAACTTCCCCCTCTCCGTCACAGACAACCTTCACAGTGAGTCATTTGCCGTCTCCCGTCATCCATTGTTCCATCCCACGCGCGTCCGTCATGTCGCGTCAGTATTGTCCTCGACAAGGCAAAATGTTTCCAACTCCTCTCATCATTTACATTCCCACCGGGCTGTCAGCATCAAGCCTTGCCCTGTCCCATTCATCTCTGGCGTTTACCAGCTCCTCGCGTCACTCACCTCGACCAATTTTGCTTCGCTCGCAACACTCGACTCTTCGCGCTCACACTTCCAGATGTCCATGCACTTTGCTCCTCAGTGGGTCAAGCCCATCAAGCCAACCGGGTCGGCTCTCGCGTCCTTGACCGATACGCCACTCTCGCAAGCCCCCAAGGCTGCCGCGAACACGCCCGCTCGCCCTTCCCTGCTCTCGGGGACAGCCTCGCTCGCCTCGCCTACGACTGCTGCGACTTCCAACCCGCCTCTCTCGTACTCGCGCGTTATCCACACCCCTGCCTCCCCTTCGTTCTCTGGCGACGGCTACTTCCCCTATGCTGGGACGGGCAGAACGGTAGCGGCGCCGACCCTAGCCCCTACCCCTTCCGCTATTCTCGCGACCAGATCTTGGCCATCTGGGACGAGGAAAAGTTCAAGGAGCGCCCATTGAGCTCATGCAGATGGCTGAGACCGAGGGCGGCTCTGTGCTCGTGAGCAAGGCGGTTGTCAACCCCGTGGGCTGCGCGAGCTGTCGGAGCACGAGAAGAGGGTGAGTGCTGGCGCATAGGGTGCTAATTTGCAGCTCTGTACTCGTCCACCCACCCATGGCAAACCGCCGCCAGCCCAGACGCATAACAATCCCACGCATGTGAATCCGGTCGACGCCTCGCTCCCTCGTCGTGTCCCCAGCCTGCGATCAAGGATACCGCGACTGTCAACACGGCCCCTCGCGGCGCAGGCTTTGGCGGCTTTGGGCGCGGCGAAGGTGGCGCTTCGGCGGCTCAAAGTACTCCAGCGGCAGCGTGGGCGAGGGCCGCCAGCCTGGCGCCATTGGCGGCGGGTTTGGTGGCGTCGCGAGACGCTCTACCCGCCGCGAGGAGGACGCTAATCGCCCCTCGGCCGCGTCTACGTGGCGTCCCGTGCGCAACCAGTCGGGCACGTTGAGGGCGTCTTGGGCTTTGGCAACTCGGCTGCTTCTCCCCGTCGACCCTCCCGTCAACGGCCGCCAGGACGGCGATCGCGGGATGGGGCGCAGCTGAGAAGCAGTGGCGTGCCGCCCCGACTGATGAGCGGCCCCTGACCATCCCCTCGCTCGAGCCGCCACCAGTCGGTCATCGCCACGCGTCGGCCACCCGTGACAGAGCGCGATGCTCAGCTTCGCGAGAGCACCCGGGCCCCGGCAGTGGCGCCCAGACTCCTATCGCGCAGGAGCCCAGGTCCCGGCGCAGGACCTCGGCATCAACTGGTACTACCGTGACCCCAACGGCCAGGAGCAGGTCCCTTCACCGGTAACCAGATGCACGAGTGGTATTCGCACTCGTACTTCCAGGACGACCTGCCTGTCGCCGCGAGAGCGAGACGGGCTTCCACAAGCTTCTGAGCTCAAGTCAACACTGGCAATGCCGTTCAGCCTTCCTCAGCGCTGTCCGCCCCGTCTCCCCCCAACCTCCTATCCCATTGCCGCTCTGCAGGGCTCAGCCGCCTCGCCGAGTGTTCCTTCCCCGGCGCCTGAACGACTCGTTGGTCGCCTCAACATGGGGGCCCCCGCCCTCAGCCCCAGTACCACCCCAACGCCTACCAGGCTAAGCCACTTTGGCCAGCAGCCCCAGATCACAACCAGTACAGCACCCCTTCGGTGGCCAGCAGTGGAACCCTGCTCCCGGCCCCAGAGCCCTGCTCGCCTAACGGCGTCTACGGCTCGATGGCCCTCAGTCGTCGTACTCGCCTTACGGCTCGGCGATCGGCACCCCGCCCATTCAGCGCCCGACATGTTCGGCGCCCCGTTGGCCAGCCCTCGCCTTGGGCTGCCCCGCCCCGTCAACCCGCCGCCGCTTGGCAGCAGCAGCAGCAGCCGATTCAGCAGCAGATGGCGCCCGCTCCATCGCTCCCAGCACCAGCAGCAGCAGCAGCAGCAGCAGCAGCAGCAGCAGCAGTACCAGCCCTCAGCAGCGCCCCAGCAGCCTTCGGCCAACGAGACCTCGTACTTCCCTCCCACGAGGAGACGCCCGCTCCCGAGCTACGCTGCCGAGAACGAGTACGACGATGCCCACGACGAGTCGATGATCGATGACGAGTTAGCCTTCGAGTCTGAGACTGAGGCAGGTCGCGAGCCCCAGGCGAGGCTGCCCGCGCAGGAGGAGACTGTTGAGGATGAGTCGCAGGACATTGTCGAGGACGAGACGAGGAGGAGATTGAGGAGCCTGCTCCCAAGGCTGCTGCTCCCGCTTCGCCTGGGCAAGCCCCCAAGCCGTCGACCCCAGCCGCAAGTCGACCGACGAGCCTACCCCGCCAGGCGTCCAAGCTCCCCCTCCCCACGCCTCTCTTCCTCCCAAGCCCACCACGGCTCCTGTCAAGACGAGTCGTCAAGGAGGCCTCGCCCCCTCCTGCCCCTGCCACCCGTCGAGAAGCCTGCTCCCAAGCCGCCCCTTGGGCCAACAGCGACAAGCACGCGCACGGCCCCTCGCTCCGCGAGATCCAGGAGGCTGAGGCGCGCCACGCCGCTGTGCGCAAGCAGGCTCGCGCTGAGGCGCGCCGCCGCGTCGCCCGCTTCGCTTGTCTCGTCGTCGCAGGACGACCTCCCGCCTCCATGTCGTGGGGTCTTCCCAGCTCCAAGGGCGCCGTCGCGCCTCCCCTTCGTCTCGACCCTCCACCCCCGTGGGGTGGTGGCTCCGAGGGTCCCAAGAAGACCTCAAGCAGATCCAGGAGGAGGAGGAGCGCCGCAAGGAGAAGCTCGCGCGCCAACAGCAGGCGCCGTCGCCGCCTCTGTCGCCGCCTCGCCGGCCGCGAAGCGCGGCTACGCCGACCTCCGCTACGCACTCGCCCTCGCCGCGCAGTCGCCGCCGCCACGCGGCGGATGGACGACGTCGGCGCGGGCGGCAAGGCCGGCTCGCACCCAAGCCGGCGTCTATCCCCGCCAAGCCCGTTGCTGCCGTCACGTCGTCAAGCCGGCCGTCACGCCCCAAGGCCGCGCCGAAGGCGCCCGTCGCGACGAGCAGCCCGAGCATCGAGTTCATCCGCTGGACGAAGCAGGCGCTCACTGGCCTGACGGCCCCGTCGACGACTTCATCTCCATGCTCCTCAGCTTCCCTGTGACCCGCCCGCGTCGAGCCGCGCCGAGGTGCAGGAGATCATCGCCGACTCGGTGTACGCGAGCAGCAGCACCTCGACGGCGCCGCTTCGCGCAGGAGTTCATGACGCGCCGCAAGGCCGACGCCAAGCGCGACACGTCCAAGCCCGTGCCCAAGATCGGCAGCCTGGCGGATGTCGTCAAGACCCAGCCCAAGGCGCCCGCCGCGGACGTCGGCTTCAAGGTCGTCAAGGCCAAGAAGAAGCGCTCTTAGTCAACTCGTAGGACCTAGGACCTCTTGCATTGTACATCTCATGCACCCGCTGATCATCGTTGCTGAGTGTACAAACATTTACACTCCCCTCAAGCGAGAAGTCGATCGCCTAATTCGCCGTGCTGATCGCGACGGTCTTTTCTGACGTTAGAATGCATGTAGAGTCGTTTAGAGATGCACAAGCTAGTTTTCAACCGAGGTGTTGCAAGCTGAATGGGTAAGCCTTCAGTGGCGCCATTCCATGCGCCGCCGCCACCTCTTCTGCCCTTGGCGCCACCAGCCAAATGCTCTAGGTCATCTGATCGACTCCATATGCAATATCTACAGCATGCAGTGCCAATCTGCACATGGCAGAGCGTCATGCTGAGCAAGCCACTTCGGGCAAGCACTCCCCTGTGCCGATAATTGCAGATAATTGTTCTGTTAGAGTTGTAGCCCGATTGACAATGGATATCTGCCACAAGAGCATGTGAACGCGACTGATTACTATAGAAAATGGAGTCCAAGGTCTCTCTTTGCCCTCAGTAGGCTGCTTCCCAATGCCTCGACCAATTCTTACACACAATCAGCGGCTGCGCATCTCCCAGGCAGCTCGTCATCTCTCTCAGCGTGCTGTAGCTCGACGTTTCAATGTTTCCCAGTCTACTGTCGCCTACTGTGTTGCCCTCACTGTCACTCTTGCCTCTGTCCCTCACACTCTTCGTACAACATTCTCCACAACCCACAAGAGTCGCCACGGCGTCAAACTCAATCAGACAACACTCTCCCAGCTCAAAGAACTGTTTGACACGAAGCCTTGGGCCTCAAACACCGTCATCTGTGCTGCTCTTGCTGAAAGTGGCACTGTCATCTCTCACAACACGCTGAGAAAAGTGACTAAACTCCAGGAAATAGCTCGCTGACCTCAGGCTCGCACAATTCTTGGCTACCGGCGCTGTATTGCAGTTGTCAAACCCATGCTTAATTCCAAGAAGCGCCAGCAGCGTCTCAAGTATGCTAGAAACCATAAAAACGTTGAGTGGCGCAAGGTGAGCTAGAAAATATGGCCACATTGACAGACAGGTCATCTTTACCGATGAGGTCAATATCTACATTGACCAGACATTTAGGACCTATGTTACGCGCCCTCCTGGCACCCGCCATGATCCTCGCTTCGTTCAAGTCGCCTTTCGAAGTGGTTACTCCAGTGTCCCCTTCTGGGGAGCCATCTGGGTTGGTGGGAGGTCTCCTCTCATTCGATTTGACACCTCCCAGTCCACTGGCACCCGCAAGGGTGTTACAGGCGCCATTTATCAAGAACAGATCACAAGGGGCCCTCTTCTGGACTCCTGGCGGCGTGTGAAGACTGTGTGGCGTGGCTATGGCCTGCCCTTTGTTGTGGAGGACAATGCTCCCATCCACACTTGCAGGAAGACTCGCCAGGCTGCTGAGGCGCTGGGAATGCGCTTCCTGCCACATCCTCCATCGTCTCCTTGCTTGAATCCCATTGAACATGTGTGGAACATTCTCAAGCATTGTCTGGCCTCCCTCCGGCCGCGTCCTATGACTCCTGATGCTCTGTATGAGGCAGCTGTGGTAATTTGGGATGAGCTCGACCAGGAGATGATTGATCGACTTATTATGTCCATGCCTCGTCGCCTGGATGCTGTCATTGAAGCTGAAGGTGGTTGGATTCCATACTAGCTTTAAACCTC
The DNA here is from genome assembly GCA_020011015.1 of Cutaneotrichosporon dermatis. NCBI lineage: Eukaryota > Fungi > Basidiomycota > Tremellomycetes > Trichosporonales > Trichosporonaceae > Cutaneotrichosporon > Cutaneotrichosporon dermatis. The sequence goes on along the minus strand of JAIGNX010000002.1, from coordinate 2,588,539 downwards.
ATAAAAACGACCATAAACACTCGCTTCAGCGCCGCTCTATCTCTGTCTGCAGTCTCAGCGTCATAACTACAAAATCTAGGAAGTACCGGTACATAACATCGATGAAGAAAATGGGAAGGTGACTGGACTGCGGCATGTGATCGACTTCTCGCTTGAGGGGAGTGTACAGTATCTCACATCGTACAGATCTCAACTACTGATGTTTCTACGACTTTCCACCACACTATGTCACAGGTCGAACGTGATGGCGCCTTGCAGATGCTATAGAAATCGCCCTTTGCCGCCTTCGACATCTCTAGTCTCCCTTCTTCGCCATCGCTACTGCAGACTCCCATCTTCCCCACCTCTAGATGTCGGTGATCTCAGCCCAGTCCTCCGCTTCGCGGTCCCAGCCGAGGAGGTCTGGATCGACGCCTGCGCGGAGGAGCATTGCACCTTTGTCCCAAGCGCTGTCCTTCTGAGTCGTCTGCCTGAACCAGTTAGCGAATACGGTGCAGCTCAACTTACTCCTCATCGACTTGGTAGTCGTGCGCCTCGGAGACGTAGTCGGCAGCACTTGCCGTGTAGCTATCTATGAGGCTGCCCAGGTCGACATTGCCATCGCCGAAGACCCGGTTCCCCGCCTCGTCCAGCACTTCTCCGCTAGAATCGGTCGGGGCGTTGCGGAGATACTCCAGTGCGTCCTTGTTGAACGGTGTCGCGTCGTGCTTGCTGTCGTATCCCCAGTCGTCCCAGCGCGACGAGGGGAGGCCGCTGTCCCGGTCCTCGCTGGGCGTAGGCAGTAAGGCGAAGAGGCGGTCGGCGATCTCGCGCCCCGCTTCGCGCCAAGTGTGGATTAGGCCTGAGATGCGGTTGTCCTCCTCCGGATCGTTGTACTTGATCGCCTGGCGGAGGGTGCGGAGACGCGCCTCGAGAGTGACGATGAGGCTGCGGTTCAAGTCTGTAGCCTTGATCTTGCCGGCGGAGCCCGAGCGTGTCGAGGGCGGCGACGAGCCGACCGCAGCGGACGGAGGGCGGAAGGCCTTGGAGGCGCGGAGAGTCGCTCCTAACCGGCGTGCAGGGGCTCGAGGGGCATGCCCGCCGTCGGCCTGTCGTGGCTTGAGTCTGATCGTGGGCGGCTTCACCAGTCTGGGAGGACGGAACGGGCGTTTTAACACTCGCTCAGCGGACTCTGCAATATCATGTGCCTGAGGGTCAGCTAAGTAGGATTAAGCTCACTTTGTCATTTTCGTCCTTCATAGCTTCCGAACGTCGCTTCTGAGTCAGGCCTTGGTGACCCGGAGCTTTGCCGGTACGCCACTGATCAACTTCAGGATTAACCTCCTGAGGCGGCCGGAACGTGCCCCGCATCGCTTGCCGTTTGGGCCGAGGCGGAGTTGGGACAACCTCTTGCGCGGGATCCTGCTCGGGTGACGGAGGCGGGTGCTCGAAGACAGGTTGGTCGGCGAGAGAGGGAGTAGGCGCTGGATCATTCGTCTCCACAATAGGCTCGTCTTCGATGGAAGCTGTGGGAGGCGGATCGGGATCGTGGGTCTCCGGAGGCGGGGTGGGGGGGTTGACATTGCCATGCCCCTCGAGGCTGGGAGGGACATTGCTTTGGATTTCGCGGTCGACGTCCATAGCGTTGTTGCCAGTAGAGTTAGGGCTAGACGGTGTGATGGTGGAGGTATAGTTGTGACGAGCGAGCATGGTCGAGTCAACACCTTCCTCGGGTGGCGCCACTTCTTGCTGGCCGAGCTGGACTGGCTCCACGGAGGTAGCACCTTCGCGCAGACTCTCCTGGGGAGGGTCGTGTGCACCTTGCTCTACGACGCCCTCCTCTGGCGCGACTGGGGTGCCTGCCACAGTCAGGAATGCCGTTGGTGGTGGCGAGGGCTGTGCCTCCTTCGAGGAAGGCGCCTCGTCGTCTTCGATAACCTCGACCCGCGCCGCCTCCGCAGGCCGCGGAAACGAGGGACGGTACGGCACCGGCGTGGCCACGGGCAGCGGCTTGTTGAAACGGACCTGGTCAAGGAGTGAGAGGTAGTACGAGTTGACCACGAAGTTGGGCGTAAGACTGGTGGCGGGGCGGGGGAAGGCGCGGCGGGGCGTCGGTGAGAGCACGTGAGTTGGGGTGAAGGTGGTCAAATGCGTAAGAAAGGGCTGCTCGTCCTCGCCTGGACCCGGCAGAGGGGGAGGTGCGGAGGGGATGGGATGGGGGAGGGTGACGAGGTCGTCTGACTCCATTGTTGTTGGGAATGTGGATGTTGAGGAAGAGGAAGATGACCTTCCTCGCTGATACCTCCAACCACCTTCATCGTCTAGCTGGTCATCTGCCACACTCGGAAGCAAATTGCCATCCGTCGTTGCAACGCTTCGCCAGGAAGGCAATGGTAGGGGACACAAGAAAGCATACCATAAGCTATAACCATAGTGGGTGTGGTGCGCTATACCCTTCTCTATGCGAGCTTCTAACACTGATGATCTACTTCCTCTTACAACTATACCGGCCGCCGCCCCGTGCTATTATCTTTCTGTTCATTTGATTGTTTGTTCTTGATTCGATTCCAGGCACCCGCTGATGGCGCCCCTCCCCAGACCTCGCTTAGATGGTGTACACGAACCAGTCGACGTTGTCACCCTCGTCCTCGAGGGCCTTCTTCTCCTCGGCGGTCCAGGGGCGGCCGCGGGCGGCGTTGCGCTCCTCCTTCTTCTTGTTGGCCCAGACACCGTAGACCCACATGATGATGGCAGTGACAATGACGATAACGCAGTAGCCGAGGCAGACGGCGTGACCCTTGATGTAGCGTGGAGCGTCCTCCTTGGGGTAGATGAACGAGGAGACGATACCACCGCAGTTACCGAGCGAGACGATGATGGCAGTGGCGACACCCTTCTTGAGGGAACCACCAGCGTTGTTGGAGCCCCAGGCAGTGATGATGGGGATCAGGGGGTAGATACCGGAGGAAGCAAGGAAGAGGGCGAAGTAGTCGACCTTGGTGTTGATGTTGGCAAGGAGAAGGATGTAGCCGAGAGCAGAGACGCCACCGAAGATGATGGTAACCAGACCACGCATCTTGAGCTTGTCAGAGAGCCAACCAGCGCCGACAGTGAAGAAGGCAGCAACAACATAGGGAGGGACCGACATGAGCTGGGCCTTGGCGGCAGCGTAGCCGAGGTTGGCGACAAGAGTGGGCGAGAAGAGCGAGAAAGTGTAGAGAGGGCAAAGAGCACCGTGGAACATGATAGCGTTGACCCAGACCTTCCAGTCGAGGAAAGCGTCCCAGACGAACTTCATCTTGAACTCGTGCGAGCAGCCGTCGTTGTCGAGGTAGAGGCGCTCAACAGTGGCGCGTCGCTCAGCCTCGGTAAGGAACTTGGCAGTGTCGGGGTAGTCGTACATAACCCAGAACGAAGCAGCCGCAATGACAACGGTCGCGATACCCTCAAGGATGAAGATCCAGCGCTTGGAATGTTAGTGTGTTTCCACGGGCGAGGCCAATGCTGAAAAGACTCACCCAGCCGTAGTACCCGGCAACGCCATCCATTTCGTTGATAAGGCGGGCGAGGAGACCACCGAAGGCACCGGCGGCCGTAGCGGCAGAGAAGAAGAGGGCAATGCGGAACGCAATCTCGTGGCGGCGGTACCACTGCGAGAGGAAGTAGGATACACCGGGGAAGAGACCAGCCTCGGTAATGCCGAGGAAGATACGGGCGACCAGGAGACCGGGGAAGTTGGTGACGAAACCCATACCCGTCATGACACCACCCCAGCCGATCATGATGATCGGGAGCCACATGGAGGGGCGCCAGGCCTTCATGACCATGTTGGAGGGGACCTCGAAGATGACATAGAAGACGAAGAAGACCGAAAGACAAATCGCGTACTCGGTCGAGGTAAGGTTGAGGTGCACTGAAAGGCCGAAAAGGTTGGCGTTACCAATGTTGGAACGGTCAAGGAAGGAAAGAAGATAAAGAAGGGCGAGCCAAGGGACAAGGTGGAAGTCGCTGGACTGTCAGTAGCGAACAGCGTTGACGTTGTGCAACTCACATCTTGCGCACAAGGCGCACGTCGTCGACCTCTTGACCCTCGACCTCGCGAATGGAGTTGCTGCTCGAGACATCCTTCACAGTGTACTCGGCGTAAGTGGCCTCCACCTTCTTGTCATCGTAGCTGTCGATAATGGGCGAGGAAGGATTGTTGACCGTCATTGTACTGTCTGTGATTGGGTGTGAGCAGATTCCAAACAGAGGTGGAAGGCGGGAGATAAGAGAGACAGTGGGAGGTGTGGGGTAGGAAGCGTGGATAGCCACGGTTGTAACCCGGAAGATCAAGGGTGAGTGGCAGAGGAGATCACTGGGAGTGATAAGAACGGGGTGAGGAAGGTAGCCTCAAAGTCGGCTGAGAGGAAGACGCAGGGGAGAGGTAGCGAGGGTGGGTGTGGTGGTAGTGAGGTTGTGTGTCGAGAGCAGAGCTTTTGAGAGAGCACCTTGAGGAGAGTAGTGAGGGAAGGAGGAGGCGGAGGAGGCCACTTACAGTACAGAGTGAGATGTGAGCGGATGAGGAATCAATCAGCCAACACTGACCTCGTCCTTTATACAACTCTTGAGCCGCTCGAACACTTGGACCTTCTCGCCGGCTGTCCAGCAAAGAGAAAAGCTTTGCGCGAGACATCCAATCTCAAACCACCCACGGGGCCGTGATTTCACAGCCGCACTCCGCAGAGGTCTTGCCCGCCCCACGGGGCGACTGTCGCCGACGGGGGAAGTGTTGCATGATTGCTTGATTGCATTCCATCGGTGGCCGGGGTGACACTTGGGCCTCTTCAGGTGCTGCTGTTGGCTAGGTTGGCCGAGGGAGATCGAGGTGGGATGGGTGGTTTGTGCGTGGTGGGTGTTGTCAACAAGGAATTGCTTCGCCGGGGACGAATAGTGGATCGTTTTGTCCATTGTTCTAAGGGACTGATTGCCCGCCAAGCCAAGATCGGGTGCTCCCCCATAGCGGGGCCAACGTCAGCACACACAGGCCCCGGAAATCAGTTTGGAAGAGGTAGTTGATGAGGTGAGCACATTCCAACTCTTGAGGCGGGGATGGCAAATTGGGCTAAGACATTGGTACAAGCCCTGGGCTTTCCATCATCGCTATCCCTAACCAGATGCTAAGGGTGAACACATGGGCTTGAGCACGTTGTGCCGCCTCCAGGTGGTCAAGTTGACTTGGATCTCGGGCCATTAACAAATCTCGGCTCGATCTAGGCAGGTGGTCGAGAGCAGCGCAGTTGGCGATCAAACGCTCGGATCGCGGGGAGGCGTCAAGCCACCCCCTAATGACCCAAAGTTCCTTTGTGCACAGGTCTGTCCTTCATCCTTATCCTATCCATATCCTCTCACTTCGCACCCATACAGCATCGGAGAAGAGCGACGCGTGGTGAGAGAGCAGCTGGGCTGGTACGCGTGCTAGCATTCCCAAAATACTGGGCCCCAACCTACTGTATCTCACCCTGCCACCTGCCACCTGCCATTGTCCGTCAAGAGATGTTCAGGTCGTGCAGAACGCCTCGCTCAGCGGCCTGTCGCCGGCCCGCCCAACTCTCCCATCGTCCGCCTCCCCAAGCAACCTCCCAGTCCCTTATTGTTGTCCAAGCCCTCGTCCCCCGTGTTAATCTATTGCCACGCTCGCGCCTCCTTCCCTGCGGTCTCGTCTTCGCAGATGCACACATGTCCCTTTGGCTCCCCACTAGTCCCTCACCGCCCCTCACGCCTCATCCTCAAACGCGCGCAGAAAGGCAAGCTTACCCCCTCGCCACACCCTCACAGTCCCTCACCACATTCGCCACCCCCGCTCGCCACTCGGCTACAGACGGAGATGAATGGTGCTGAGCGGGTAGTGCGCTGGCCGTGAACCGAGACCCGTCTCGTCGTCCCTATCTTGGGACCTGGGATCGAATGTGGGGGGCATGGAAGACGCTCAGACCATCCAATTGCGGCCATAAACCGGCTTGTTAGCATTCCATCTTCTCCATGGGGCCATTCTCGTCCAAGCCAAGACGGCATGATGGCGCCCGGGCCTCCAGATTCTCCAAAGCCCAGCCAAACTGCCCCGGCACTGGCGGTACCCGGTGCACACATCCCTGCCGCTCCCCACCGGCTGCGACTCGAGTGGGGGATGCGATGTGATCGTGTACGGGGGCCGTCACTATGTCACTCTGACCTGCTTTGCCGAGAGTCTGCCGCTGGACGTGCGTACTAACACATGCCACGCCTTGGCCGCTCGCTCATCCCCAGAAGGCCGCTTATTGTCTTCGACCTTCTGATTTGGCCGACCCCGACGCCGCCACAACGGCGATCTGACGCAGATCGGTCAGGCAGCCTATTGTCATCTCGTTCATTCGCCACTTTGCACTTTGTTACTTGAAACAGCTCGTTCCGGCAAGCTGCACGGAAGGGTGGCCAAGACGCCAAGAGCTAGGGTGCAGAGCGGGGCCTATGGGGCCGCAACGCAATGCATTCCTGAGTGCATACCGATCAAGGACATGCCGAGCGCTGTGCCGGGGCTGTCTACAAATTTCTGAGTCGAATGAGGTGCGAGACTAGATCGAGCGGAATGGCATTGCCCAACTTCCAGCCCGCCCTGAAGCTCAAGGCGGGGTTCGCCACCGCTCAGCCAGTACCGGTGGCTCTGCTGCGTGGAGTTCGGCAACCTCTCCACATGCCCCCCGCCTGTTCTGGATGAACTTGCACAGGAGTAGGGATGGGGAGAGGGTGGGGGAGGCCACTTGCGTCTGTGCGGAACGATGCGGCGTCGGCGGACCAAGCTGGTATCGGGGAACGATGACAAAGATCAGCGAGCATGTATGACAAAGGTCGACCTGGGATATCGAACTATGGACGCATTTTCCATTCCAGATGGTACAGGCGACAAACGGCGGGGTAATGGTGCCCCATCTTTGCCCGGATGGGGACGAGGGGCGGGGACGAGCGGGGCATGCGGAGTATGCTGCCCATCCATTAGTCTGCATGCCTCGGGCGACGAGACTTGGTACCTTGTGCAGTTGCTGTTCGTGTTGAGCTCAATGGCTGTTTCGCATTAAGTCGGTGATGTGTGGATATCCCTCCCCGCCGACATGTCAAGCTTGATAGCCGGTCCTGCCATCATCACTCTGGCACCCGATCCTTCCCCGATAGTGCACGCTCCACAGTTCGGCAGACAAAACGTGGAGATAGGAAGCAAGTCGATGGCGCCGCCACCAGCGCCACATCTCAGCGCGGTCCCCCGCCACCCGATGGCCCACAGTTACTGACGGTATGTGCTATGAGTTGCCCGATGAGCTGTAAGCAGAGATCTTTGGGATGAATGGAAGTTGGGCCATGACGGGCGGGAGAAACCATACATACTCGGCAAGTGTTGCGCGAGCTACGAATTGTGTACCACATCATTATTCACCGCGCTCCCGTCTACGAAGCTATACAGGATGGTATTCAGGCCTCCAGCCATGATACAGATCATGCGGCACTGCCACTGTTAGAGTCCAGATAACCGCTGGTACACCTTTCTGGTGTACGAGCACCTCATCATGAACGCTCGTGAGCTCGTGAAGGACAATGCGGGGAAACGTATCCATGCTGCTTGAACCATGAACCAAGTATTGTCGCATTCCGCAACGCGCGCCGTGCCTGAACAGACGCGCCTGCCTACTCTCCTAAACGGGGTGGCAAATAAGTGGTGTCCTCGGAACCAAAGGGCCCCGGCCTATGATGACGAGCACCTGCTCTCGACTTCATCAACTCGAACTGACGTGCGTCGCCATCGCATATCCGCCAGCTTGATTGCCACTCGCATCGCACACTCGCAGCTGTCCGAGCGCGATCACGATCACAGCAGCCGTGCCGTGCCGAACGCACAGAGTCTCCTCTGCTTCTGCCGTACCTCGTCACGCCCTCCACGCGCGCACTTGCCACTGGGTGACTCGGGACTTGATCTCTCCGACCGATCGCCACAACTTCTACTCGTCCACCACACTCGTCCCACTCCGCTCACTCGAGTCTGGCGTGAGGCCACCGGGTTGCCAATTGTCTCGACCCAGTTCACTGCCCGTCTCCTCGCCCGCATTCAACCAGTCTCGGCTACATTCCTCTACCCCAGGCTTAGCCATACTTCACGATGGAGGCCATCACCATTCCCGCCGACAACGTCCCGGCGGAGCTCAAGACCATCGAGCAGACACTCAAGCGTGCGAATGAGCTCAAGAAGGTCGACCCCGTCATCTCGTACTGGTGTACGTTCTGGGCCGCGCAGAAGGCGCTCAAAGTGCCCAACCGGAGCAAGGACGGGACGATGTTCCTCATGTCCGTCCTCGACTGCCTCGAGGAGATGAAGAGCGTGCTGGGCGACAATGAGGCGGTGACGAACGAAGCTGTGGGCAGCGCGTATGTCGAGAACTTTGCGCTCAAGGTGTTCCTTGGTGCCGACAACGCGGACCGCGCGGGCGATTTCGGCAAAGGAACGATCCGCAAGTTCGTCGTCGCGGGCCAGTTTATCGACGTGCTCAACTGCTTTGAGGGCGGCATGTCGGAGGACATGGCGCAGAAGGCCAAGTACGCAAAGTGGAAGGCGGCCGATCTCGCCAAGTGTATGCGAGAGGGCCGCACGCCTGTTGCCGGTCCACGTGAGTCCATCTTCCAGCTTCCACTAGAGCGATGTAGCTGACAGCAGCGGTCGATCCGTCTGAGGAGGACTTGTTCCCATCACTCGGCGGCGTGGGTGCGCCTGGAGAGGCCTCTGGCTCTGGCTCTGCACAGCCTGAGGATGACGCCGCGTCCCGCCGCTCCTCTGCGTCCGCCCCTGCCTCAGGATCGGCCCCACCATCTCTCCGCGCGCCGACCTCGCCCCGCGTCCGCTCTCCTCTCGCCCCATCTGGTGACGACCTCCCCACACTCCCCGGCGTGCCGCTCGACCGCGCCTCCTCCCGCGCCAGCGGCAGTGGCAGTGCGCCGGGAGGCAGCGGCGGCGACCTCGCCTCGCCCGCCTCCCCGCCCTCCCTCCCCACCGCTCCGCTCGGCCGCACGACGTCAACAGGCAGCGCAGCCTCAGCCTCTGCCCGCCGCGCGTCGGAAGACCCCACGTCGCCGGGCGTGAAGAGCCCACCGGCCCTCCCACCCCCAACTCTCCCCGGCGCCGGCTCGCCACTGGCACGCACGACGTCCGCAAAGGCTATCCTTGGACCCGACGGCGAACCGCTCTCGCCAGCCGAGCTCGCCGCCCTCCCGCCCGCCGTGCGCGAGATGCTCGCTGGCGGATCTGCAGCGTCTGAGGAGAAGAAGCCGGAGGAGTTGCCGAAGAGCGCCGCGTCGCGCGTCTTCATCGATCTCCTCGCCCTACCCTCGTCCCCGCCCCCGCCCTCTGCCCCTGCCGCCGCCTCCCCACCATCTACCCCCTCCGCGCCGCCTGTCCCCCCCTCCGCCCCATCGCCCCCCGCGCCATCCGCGCCGCCAGCGCCCACCTCTCCACCTGCGCCCTCCGCACCTCCACCCGCACCGTCCGCCCCGCCGTCCATCCCCCCCCCCCCGCTCTATCCCCAGCGCACCAACGCACGCCCCAGTACCCATTCCCCCAGCATCCGCCCCGCCCGCCGAGCTGGGGCGCGTGCGCGAGCTCTCACGCACCGAGACGGAGCGATGCCAGAAACACTGCCGGTGGGCCATCTCCGCCCTCGAGTTTGAGGACCCCGAGACGGCGCGCACCGAGCTGCTCAAGGCGCTCGCATTGTTGTCGTAATGATTCAAGTAGATGCTACATTTATGCATAAGAAGCTGCTTCCTCCTGCTACCTGGATTAATCTTTGGCTGCCTCCGTACTTCCCTCCTCGTCCTTCTGGTCCTCCGCGCCGTCCTCCTTGCCTTTGCCTGCGTCACCTCCTTCCGCAGCCTCGTCGCCAGCCGGGCCGGGGACAGGCTGAGTGGCGTCCTCTCTCCCTGCCTCTCTAGCAGCCTCGCTATCTCCCGCCTCTGTCCCGCCGTCCCTCGCTGCTAATGCCAGCCTGCCGTCAGCTTCGTTCCCTATACAAGCTCTACACACGTATAAGCCTTCTTGCACGCCGTCTTCACATGTCCAGATTTGAACCTGCTCCCCTTGCCCTTGCCGTCAGCCTACTTATCTTTCATTGCCAATGGCTGATCAATACTCACGGCAAGATGGAACGCGTCCCGCTCTTCGTCTCCCAAGACCTCGAGCCGGTCCTCCATCACCCACCCAAAGCTGCGCGGCTTATCGTAGAACCGCACGAGGTGGGACGGGACGGCAGACTTCATCGCGGCCTCCTCGAGATCGAGTGCGCTCTGTGGGACTGTGTGGCGCTGCCCGATGTGGTCGATGATGATGGCCGGGAAGTAGGGGTATGAAGCGAGTTTGGCCCAGACTGCCGTCAGCACCGTAGGGGCGGAGGTGGCGGGTGGGGTACGTACCTTGCATGCCGGGTTGGAAGCCATTCGACTTGGGAATCGAGGCGTCATGGATCGCCGACTGCGAAGTCGAGGCTTCTGGGGATGTCGCAGACGCGGCAGATTGGGGATGGACGGAGGTAGTAGGAGACGGGATGTCAGCCGGCTTGGGGGCGATCTTGCGTGGCTTTGTCGCTGTTGTTAGCGAGCTCCATGAGAAGCGCTTACCGGTTGGGCTGGTGCTGGCTCTGGCGACCGGGGACTTGGAGATCGAGATCGGCTTCACTTTCTCTGCTGCAGGTCTTGATATCCGAGACGGTTTGGATTTGGCTTCAGGCTCAGACGACGGAGCATCGGGCCCAGCGCTAGGCTCGACCACGATGTCCTCGCTCGCGGATGGGTCGCGGGGCGCGCCCTCTGCCCCACCGTCCACAGCCCTTTCCGCTTCCCCTGTGGGTGTGTCATCGACCGCCTTGTCTGCCTGCGATTCCTGCATGGCCTTGTCGTCCTCCGCGGGTTTGGCATCCTTCGCAGCCTCGGCCTCCTCGGCCTTCCCGGTCGATAGAGTCGGTTCCTCAGCCATCTTCACGTCGCCGTCCGCATCGACCTCATCCGCGTTCCCTTCCGCTTCCACGGCAGTATCTGCCGCCGCGGTCGCCGCCTTCTCCGACCCTCCTCCATCCTTCTCAGTCGGCTTCGGCGTCGACATATCCTCAGGAAGTGGTGACAAGCTACTCCGATTATGCGGGAACACCTCCTCGGTCGCTGTGGGCGGATAAGAGTCCGGCACCGGCGTCAGCTCGTCATCGTCGTCCTCCAGCGCCTCTCGTCGCGCACGCTTAGGCTCCGGCTCAATCGACATTGACGACGCCTTGCGTTTCGAGCTGGCGCGCGATGAGATGGACGAGTTGCGCGCACGTCCTTTGCCCTTCTCGCGCTTGCCCCTGTCCGGTGGAGGCGGAGGAGGTGGGTCGGCGCGACGGCGCTTCGAGCCCTCGGGCAATATCCACCCGACGTTGAAGCGCTTATACTCGTCCTTCGGATCGAGGGAGGCAGTGATCAGGTCGAGTCTCTTTTCTTGGGCTCGCCTCTGCCGGTCCGTAAGAACGGGGACGGATTGGAGGCCGAGGACGCCGCGCTCGGGGTGTTTCATCGGCTTGATAGTGCCAGGGGATGAGGCGGCTGACGTGACGCCGTCGTCGGCCTCCTCGGCCTCTATTGCTGCTGCTCTTCGTGTGCGCCGTCGTGGCGTTCCCATGGGGGTACTGGATGGGCCAGCTACTGGGTCCGAGGGTTGTGGTGGTTGCTCTGTTGAACCGGATTCAAGTTCTGGTGCTGGAGATAGCATCGGTGAGGACTGGGCAGCTCCGCCTCGCCGGCTCGCTCGCCCACCGCCCAGAGCCAGGCGTTCCCGGTATCGCTCCTCCTGTTCCGCGAAGCGCTTATTCCGGTCGGCAGCAGTCCGCTTAGGCGGTGGTGGAGGCGAGGGAGACTTTGGCTTCTCCACCTCTGCGACGAAGATGGAGGCAAGGAGGTCTCGTGTTGGCTCCGTGGGATCTGGCGCCAACAGTGCTTGTAATCGCACTAAAGACGTCTCGAGGTCCCCAACTGTCCCTTCTGGAGGCTCAACCCACTCGTCTGTATGCGGAAGCAAGACAGACTCGGCAGGGATATTGTCGAGCTCTGCCAGGATAGGTTGGGCATTCTGCTTGTAGCGTCCAGCGCGACGGTAGAATGGCGTGTCCGACTTGTTATACAATTGGGCGTTGTCGAAGATGAGGTTGATGTCACGCTGGCCGTTAGCTGCTAGCTAGATGGAAGCAGCTCACCTTGAAATCCGCAACACTCCTGTACGCCACATTGTCAATCTTCTCCTCGATCTCTGAGAAGCAAATCGGCTCCTTGACCACTACGTAGTAGTCTGGTACCTCGTCTGGGTCGACGGGATGCAAGAAGATCTCCTCACGGTCCATGGCCTGGATACGGTTGAACACACTCCGCAGCTTGGAATAATGCGGGGTGATGAACGACTCGACAACACCTTTGATGACCTGGGCCTGGCGTAGCTTCTCCTTCTCACGCTTGCGCACGAGTTCAGCGAGCAGGCGAACCTTCTCGAGATCGTTGCGTAGTGCGACCAGGAACTCCATCTTCTTGGCTTTCTCTGCCTCGCTCTCGTCGCGCGACTCGGTCGTCGCTGTCCATGGCTCGAGGTGAAGGCGCTTCAGAAGCGGAGCACCACGGCGGGCCTCTCGCTTGAGACTCCAGTATCGGCATAGACGTTCGATGAACAGTTGCCGCTTGTTAATCGACACCTTAGCGACATAGTCGAGCAGGCGATTCACGATCATGCGCGGCACGATTGGTGGGCCGGGCCGATACGACTTGGCGTGTGCGCGCGCAGTCTTGGTCGTAATGGTCGTTGGGCGCGTAGTAGTGGAGTCCTTGCGTTTGCGCTTATGCGACGGCGCAACTACCGGTTCGTCGTCCTCATCCTCATCGTTCGACTCGTGGTACGAGTCGTCGTCAATGTCATCGGCCTCAGAAGCAAGTTGCCAGTCCGCCTGACGTCAGCACGCGCCCGCCTCTGAGCCACTCACAGGAATGTGCTTGTCGCAGTACGCCTTCAGCTGCCCGTCGGCGCCCATTAACTTCATGCTCATGAGCATCCCAGCCTGCCTCGCGCAGGTCACATGGAAGGCAGTGAAGCAGCTCGGCTTCTCGCACTGGATGCACGCGCCGACGCGCTCCTTGCAGAGCGAGCAGACGAGCTTCCACCGGCTCTTGGGCACGTTCTCCACGCCCTCGACCGGCTCCATATAGATGGCGTTACCGACGCCCAACTCGGGGATCCATATGGCGCAGAGTAAGTGTGACCACAGACCCGTCGTGGTCTGCTTGAACGCGCCGCCTTCGTTGGGACAGAACAGGCAGGACTGGAGTTAGCTCGCGCACAGACGTAAGCCAGCTACGTACCACTGGGTTCTCCGGAGACACAGTGCACTTGCGGCATAGCCACTGGCCTTCGGGGATATATGGGACGCCGTAACAGTCCTGGTGGACAGCGAGGTTACAGCCATCGCAGAAGACAATGGCGTTCGAGTTCTCGCCCTCGCCGTCGTCGCAGATCGCGCACTTGGAGTCCTCGACAGGCATGTGGCTTTGTGGTTGTGGGATGCGCTTGATCTTCAATCAGCTGGAGTAGGGGCATGGCGGACTCACGAGGTTGAACCACTCCTTCTCGAGCTTGTCCATGATGACTTCGAAGATCTCGTACGACACTGGCCCCATCTGCTCCTTCTTGCGCTCGGCATTCACGGCGTCGAGCCATTCTTGGTCTTGAAGTCAGTATCGCCCGTTGCGGTTGGACCTACCCTGCTCGTCCATGTCATATTCGACCTGGACCGCGAGCTCCGACTCGATGGGTTCTGCGCGTCAACTACTGCCATTAATAGATACGCACCGATGTAGCGGATGTAATGCTCCGGCCGCTCAAAGTAGGAGAAGTCATTATCTGATATCAGTAACGTGCGCGGACGAAAGGAAGGTGTAGCTCACAGCCATAGGAACGCGCCTGGTCCTGTCATGTCAGCGGACGCCCTCCACTTCAGTCTTACCGAATAGACACCAGCGGGATTGAGGAGCGTCTTGTCGTCCGTGATGACGCGGAACGAGACAATCGGCACATCGACCTTGTTGCCTGGTGCAGGGGTGGCCATCCTGCCCGGCTGGTCTTGAGTGTTGAGAGAAGGCAAATGTCGGGCTGTCACTTGAGGTATGGTAGAACCCACGAAGTCGTTGATGATGATGGAAACAACATCCGACGCGTCGGGTGGTGGCGTCGATCACAAATAATGACGTGGAGATCTCCTGGGGGAGGGACCACTGGGTCCTACTTCAAGTCACCTAACTGTATTACTCGACATGCGCAATGCATCGTATTAATAATAAGAGGATATAGGGCCCTATGAAGCTGCGTGTTGTGTACAATGTGTGAATGAAGGCATACCGCTGAAGCAAAGGCATTATCAAACGGCGGGTAGCTCACGTAGACTGGGTGCGGGATGCGTTCTAGGGAGTTGTGAAGGTCAGGCGCGCGGTGGAGGTCAACAACAACGATCTACCTTCCCCACACGCCTCGCGCTCATCCGTCCCCATCTCCCTACTCTTCTCGCCACCTTTCTTCTCTTCCCACCTCCTCCTCGTTCTTCCAAGACATCTTGTCTCGCCATCATCTACTCACTCAAGATAGCCTGTTCAGCTTGATCAGTGATTACCCCTATCCCAACACAGAGCCACGATGGCTCCCACTCGGGGAAGGAAGGCGGCGCCTGCCTCTTCGCCATTATCTTCACCCCCGTCGTCTCCAAGCCTCCCCGACAGCCCTGTGAAGCCTAAACGGGCACCCAAGACTGAGCCGAAGGCGAAGGCAGCTCCGAAGCCGCGCGCTAAGGCCCCCGTTGCACAGGCAGTCTCGCTTGTGCCGGAGGAAGCCGCAGCGAGCCTGGACGAGCTGCTCGGCAACATGGGGCGAGACTTCACACAACGGCACAAGCGCGACAAGGACCGCCGCAAGACCATGGAGTACATTGAACGCGAGCCCGACAGTGTCCTCAAGCGACCACCGCCTAAGCCCAAAGTTACGGCGAAGCGGAAACGTGGCCAGAACGAGCCCCAGGCGACAGGGGAGAGCGACGTGGCGCAGCCGACAACTCCTTCCCGGCGACGAGGAGGGGCGAGTGTTGAGGGCGACGATGATGGGGAGAGTCACTCATCGCCTCTCACGAACACACAGGCGTCTCCGTCGACATCACTCTCAATTACGCCTCCGCCGCCTTCCTCACCACCCGCGGTGCCGCGACTTGCTGGCGCATCTACTACGAGATATTCCTCGGATGGAGGGAGCGACGACGAGGCGAACGACCTGGACACTGCGCTCCAACGGTTTAAGGCTCGACCGACAAAGCCTGCCAACGGGGCAGACGATGACGACGATGAGGATTTGAGCGATCCACCATCTCCATCTTGGAAGCCGACAAAGCTGCCGTACGTTTGCTCCGTTGTTGCAGCTGTCCTGCGCGCTAACTGCAGACCCACCGTCGAGATTGGGGACACCTGCCTCGTCAAGGTGAACCACCAGTGGTTCCCGGCGAGACTTCTGTCATTCACCCCTGCCACTGACGAGACGGGCAAAGATCTCTACACGGTGGAGACACAGGACGGCCTGGTCTCTCAACCGCGGCGTGACCGGCGCTATCCATCGCGACACCATCTCCTATGGCTGTACGAAGATGCTGTGGCGAAAGCATCTGTAAGTTGCGCTTGTGACCCGAGAACTGTCTCCGTTAACAACAGATTGGAGTGTACGAGGCCTTTGTGCCCAAGTCAACAAACGGCCAGGCTGATCCTTCGGAAGATGAGGGCTCACCATACGAACACTTCCGCAACAAGAGTCATACGGCCCAAGTCGAGAGTCTACATGGTCACCTGGCGGATCTCATTTCCGAGCGGTATGCGCCGGCACAATGGCGCATCGACCGCTTCTTCGGCACGTCCGCCGACCGACAGAGTTTGGCAGGTGAAGTCGACTACGGCGACTTCGCACAGAGAGACACCGAGAACGAGATCTCCCCAGCCCTCAAGGCTTGGGTGGAGCGCGAGCCCGAGGCCAACGACGGCGCGGCTGGCTCGAGCTCAGTGCCCGGCGATACGGCGCCGAACGGGGATGACGCGATACACCTTCGACCGCGCGGGTCGCCTCGGTTCGAGGCGTTGACGCAATCCGAGCAGTTGCGATATACCGAGGACATCCTCTTGCCCGAGATCCTGCTGCGTATCTGTCTCTGTTCGCTGGACTTGGACCGCCCGTCCTCCTGGACCCGTGTGCCCGACGAGGTGTCAGCCCGTGCCTCCGCCTCTGCGCCAGCGGAGGCTCCAGGCCCAGCAGCGGCAGAGGCCACGGTTGCCGGCGACGACGCCCGCACCGCAGCCGAAGAAGCCCGCCTCTACACACTCGCCCGCAAGAAGCTGAAGGAGCTAGCCGACGACGACCGCCAGAGACAATGGGAGAAGAGGCGGTTCGAAGTGCAGATGGCGCAGAAGACGGCACGTGCACGCCTCGGCATGTCGGAGCAACGCGAGACCAAGGTCAACGCCCGGGCGGAGCGCATGCTGCGCCGCGATGCGGAGCACGAGCTCTCACTGCAGCAGGCCTATGATCGGTTGAACGAGCGCAAGAAGCGCGGGAAGAAGGGCAAAGGCGCGGCGGGCCAAGGCGAGGCGTGAGGGCTAGAGGAGAAGATATTGAGAGTGGCATGGAGAGGAGCATGGAGAGGCGCATGGAGAGGAGCATGGAGAGGAGCATGGAGAGCTGGTAGCGCGCATCACAACAACCTCCATCGCATATGTAGCATCATCGCATGTCATGTTTCCTGCGGGCTGATCGCGGCATTGGTGCTCATGATCCGAGATGAGCCGCGGAAGAATATACCGCCCCGGGCCGGGAAGCGGAATGGTGCGCACTGGCTGCCGTCTCCTACGTGTTCCCTGCAACATCAGTGTGGCACACGTAGCCCGCCAAGTCGAAATCGCAGCTGCAAACACAGACGACTCATTCCAACGCACGCAGCTGCAACACAAACGACTCTTTCAATCTCGATGCATTTTTTTCCAGAGCACCTAGAGTTAAAGACTAGCTGTAGACATTAACCTAGAAGACCCCCTGCTCCCTGTGTTGGCGGCGTTGAGATGTACGCGCGCTTAGGCGGCGATGTAGTCGGCAACGTGGCCCTCGATGACGGCGCGCATCTCCTTCTCGATCTCGGGGGTGAGGACACCGCCCGAGAGCTTCTCGAGGAGGGGCTGGTGCTGCGACTTGAGGACCTCGGTGAAGGCGGCCTCCCAGGCGTTGATCTTCTCAGTGGGGACCTTGTCGAGGAGACCGTTGACACCGGCGTAGATAAGAGGAGCCATGATCTCGGTGGGCATGGGCGAGAACTGGGGCTGCTTAAGGAGCTCGGTAAGACGGGCACCACGGTTGAGGAGGTAGCGGGTCGAGGCGTCGAGGTCCGAGCCGAACTGGGCGAAAGCGGCGACCTCACGGTACTGGGCGAGGTAGAGCTTAAGCGAACCGGCGACGGCCTTCATGAGCTTGGTCTGGGCGGCCGAACCGACACGCGAGACCGAGAGACCGACGTTGATAGCGGGGCGGATACCCTTGAAGAAGAGCTCAGCCTCGAGGAAGATCTGGCCGTCGGTAATCGAAATGACGTTGGTAGGAATGTAGGCCGAGACGTCACCACCCTGGGTCTCAATGATGGGGAGGGCAGTGAGGGAGCCACCACCGTACTTCTCGTTCATCTTGGCGGCACGCTCAAGGAGACGCGAGTGGAGGTAGAAGACGTCACCGGGGTAAGCCTCACGACCGGGGGGACGACGGAGAAGAAGCGACATCTGACGGTAGGCAACGGCCTGCTTGGAAAGGTCGTCGTAGATGATGAGGGCGTGCTTGCCGTTGTCACGGAACCACTCGCCCATGGCGCAGGCCGAGAAGGGGGCGAGGTACTGGAGGGGAGCGGCGTCCGAGGCGGTAGCGGCGACGATGATCGAGTACTTGAGGGCGTCGTTCTCCTCAAGGGTCTTGACGAGCTGAGCGACGGTCGAACGCTTCTGGCCGACGGCGACGTAGACACAGTAGAGCTTCTTGGACTCGTCCGACGAGTCGTTCCACTTCTTCTGGTTAAGGATGGTGTCGATGGCGACGGCCGACTTGCCGGTCTGACGGTCACCAATGATAAGCTCACGCTGGCCACGGCCAATGGGGACGAGCGAGTCGACCGACTTGAGACCGGTCATCATGGGCTCGTGGACCGAGCGACGGGGAAGAATGCCGGGGGCCTTGACCTGGGCCTTGGTGCGGCCGACGGACTGGATGGGGCCCTTGCCGTCAATGGGGTTGCCGAGAGCGTCGACGACACGGCCGAGGAGGCCGGGGCCAACGGGAACGTCGACAATCTCGCCGGTACGCTTGACGGTGTCACCCTCCTTGATGAGACGGTCGTTACCGAAGATGGTAACACCGACGTTGTCGGCCTCGAGGTTGAGGGCCATGCCACGGACACCCGAAGAGAACTCAACCATCTCCTCGGCCTGGACGTTGCGGAGACCGTAGACACGGGCGATACCGTCACCGATGGCTGATGGTTAGTTTATGAGGTACAAGACTATATAGACCCATGTATACGCACTGAGGACACGGCCGGTCTCCTGGACGTCACCGCCAACCGAGGTGCCGGCGATGCGGCTCTCGAGGATCGACGAGACCTCCGAGGCGGCTGTTGGATGGAGGGTTGTCACCAAATGGAATGACGAACGTGTCAGGGCCGATGGTGGGTGGGTTGGTTGGGTGTTGGATTGGGGGTAGGGTGGAGGCAGGATGTCGGATGTCGGAGGAACGGGTTAACGTGGATGGTGCGAGGGTCGTAAAAATCCAGGTGGAAGACACAGCGTCAGCAACACGATTCTGGTAGATGTAGAGGGCACAACGTACCGGGCTTGGCAGTCGCGTACGAGCGAACGGCCATGCGACGCTGTTATGTTAGCATATGCAGATGTATGGTATGGTCAAGCCCCGGCGCGGCATTGGGATTTGGGTTTGGGGCAGCTTCTCCGGGGTCGCGGTAGCGAGGTCGTAGCGTCTGCCCCGATGCCCAGAAGTGCCGAGGAGGGTAGGAGGGTGTGTGCAGGCTACTGTGTAGCTTGCTAGACGCGTACAGCGAGCGCATCGCACTCTGTGACTGTCTTTTTCCACCCTCTCCTACTTCTCACTCGGCTCTTTTGCTTTTCCATCTCGCGCACGCCGAGGACTGCCATTCCTTTCGCGACAGTGATCGCGAGTTGTCGTACTCACGCCAGAGGCCGCGCGGAGCGACTGGGCAAGAGCGGAGCGCATGGTTGAGATGGGGGAGAAGGAGTGGGAGAGAGGGGTTTTTTGGAGAAGAGAAGGAGAAGGAGGTGAGAGTAGTAACGGGGAGATGGATGGTGGGGGGGGAGGCAGCAGCGAGCCAGGGGAGAGGGGGGTCAGAGGGGGGTGCCAGCGTGTACGGTGGGGACAGTTGAGGGCTGAGGGGGAGAGGAAGGGTCGGTCCAGTCGGCCAGGGCGAATCGACTGGTCGGGGGCACAAGCTGGTTGGGTAGACGCCTCGGGGCTGGTCGGAGTGTGGTCCAGTTGGCGGACAGGACGGAATAACTGGTCAACTATAATCCCGCAACGGAACTAGTCTGTGGCACCTAGGTTCATGGCTTACACAAAAGCTAAAGTGGTAGGATCAGACAATGTATGCCATGTGTTTCTCGTCCTCCATCTCAGAAAGTCGGACCGACAAGCATCGAGCAAGAAGTCGGTTCGAGGGTAGTGAAGAGGTCGAGCTCGACGTTTGACGAATACACAACAACCAACCATGCCGCCCCGACCAGCACTTCCAAAAGGTAGGCTTCTTATTGTCATACCCTCTGATGATATGCTAACATCCAGGCCTCCTGCGCCAGCCCGTGCGCGCGCTCGCGACCAGCGCTGCTCCTTCGTCGTCTGCCGCTGCCTCGACATCAACGTCGGCCTCGTCCGGATCGCCCTTCGGCTCCCTCCCCTCCCTCCTCCCTCCTACGGCCAAGCCCGCGCTCCCCACTACCACGCCTGAGGCCGTCCGCATGTTGAGGGAAACGACCACGCCCAGCTCCGGTATCTACTGCGTCGCCCGCCTCCACTCGCGCAACTACCTCCTCCACCCGCGCGACATCCTCACCCTCCCCACCCTCAAGCCCATGCAGGCGCCCGGCACGACCCTCGCGCTCACGCGTATCCTCGAGGTCGGCGGGCGTGAGTTTGCCATCCGCAGCCCGGCGGCCAACGGCAAGGAGCTCCGCAAGGCGCTGCCCAAGGGGCCCGGGGTGGATGCTGGTTTCGAGACGATCCCGCCTTGGGTCGCGAGCTGCGAGCTTACAGTGCTCGAGCACACTAAGAGCCCGCTTACCCGCACGCTCCTCAAGAAGCGCAGGAAGGGATACCAGAAGACGATCCAGAACAAGCAGGGCTGGACCCGTCTCCGTGTTGGCGACATTATTCTCGGCGACGGCGTGCCTCCGGCCTAGTCGGGGTTGCTGCGTTTGTGCATAGATACATCACTCATGGCATAGGATACCACAGGCGGCGGAATAGGGGGTGGAGAGGCGAGGGTGAGACGGAGTGTATCACTAACAATGCAGCTGCCCAGGTTACTGACTTGAATGACTTGAGTAACGAGTGACTGCTGGGCGGTTGAGGAGGACCTCGTCTCCAGGCATCTGGTCTCAGAGCCTGAAGCTGTGGACAAATTGAAGATGTTGCCGTCGGGTACGATAGCTTGGGGCCCTGGGCGAAAGATGGAGAGGGCTCCCAGAGGAGGTGCTGCAACACCGCACTAGACGGGGAACAGAGTTGGAACACAACCGTCGACCGGCAAAGGCAGTGCTGATGGTTTCTTCCGTTAACAGCCGGAGTGATACGTACTCAGCTTCACGTGAAGTACACAGACACGCACAACAGCATACATGGACGAGCAGGGTATTACACATGTCTATTTCAAGAGGGCACGCCGCGGCCCCGCCGGCGTCGTGTTGACCTTGGTCGCGAACCGGAGCGAGCACACCGTCTCTCCGAGATGAGCCGCCAACGGCGAGATATTGCACAGCATGAGCGTCTTGCTCGACCCTGTGTGTCAGCCCTCCAGGTTCCCTACCCAAGACTCCTGTAAGACTCACCCGACAAACTCGTCTGGAGGAGCCGCGTCAACGTCGAGTTGCGGTACGGCACATGGCCGCCCTCGCGCCCCTGCCCGAGCGCCGAGATGACGTCGGCAAGCGCGGACAGGCTCTTGTTGATGTTGATCGTCTCCTTGAGCCGGTCCTTGTCCTTGTCGGCGCCCGACGAGGCGAGGCGCTCCGAACCCGCCAGGTCAACGAGGTTGAGAATGCCCTCGCTCTCCTCGTTCGTGTCGTCGTTCCACCCGCGCACCTTGAGGCTGAAGACAGAATGGGAGCGCGACGAGCGCTCGTTCATCAGCGTCGCGGCCACAGCGCGGCGGGAGCGCGCGCGCTCGAGGAGCGTCGACACTTGCCGCGGGTTGTCAAGCGGTACTGCTGTCAGCTTGGATGAATCAGGTAGCTACGCACAGCTGACGGTGTCCGTGACAGTCATCTTGTCCTTGTCGATCTTGATCTCGTGCTTCTTGGTGTCGAATTGCCCGTTGCCCAACAGGTCATTGATCTTGTGTGAGCTCAATGACGACGATTTCGTAGCTCACCACTTCGTTGTATACCTCGAGGAACGTGCCCTCCATCTGGTACTTCCACCCGCGGTCCTTGAGCTTGGCGCTCTCGGCGAAGATCATGTCGATGGCGCGCGGGATCATACCGGCATGCAGGCCCTCACCGCCCTCCATCGTCCATGACTTGCCTGACCCTGTCTGACCGTAGGCAAAGATACACACCTGGGGGTCAGCTAAGTGTCTGTGCGCTTCAGCTCACGTTGTGGCCGTCAAGCACGCTTTGGGCAAGCATGGAGATCTCCTCAAACACCTCCTTCTGCCCATGCTTCGGCTGGAAGACCTTGTCAAAGTTGAAGGTGAGGAGCTGCTCGCGCTCCTTGCCCATAGCAGACTCGGAGCGACTCCGTACGGTGAGGAACGACTGGCCAGTCTCGGCCGCGAGCCGCTCGTCGCCATAGGCAATGTCGGCCAAGCCCTCCGGAGAGTCCTTCTCATGTTCTGCTATCAGCTCTGCCCCTGGGTGTATTAGCTTACCCAGAGATGGACGGACACGGGCAAACACTCGGATGTTACCTGCCAGGTTAGCGAGCACCAGCGATTCTACCCACCCTTGAGCTCCTGCACCTGGTTGTGGAGCTTGCGGCGGATTGTCTCTGCTGCACGTAACTCCTCCTCGATCTCGGCAACGCGGCGGTCACATTCAGCCTGAGCGGCGCGAATACGCTCCTCGGCCGACTTATCAGCCTCCTCGGACAGCTTGCGATAAGCCTCGGCCTCAGCCTTGGATGCAGAGACGGCAATCTCAGCCCTTTCCACTTCTGCTTGCAAGAGAGTCGCCTGGGACTGGACTGCCGTGAATTGGGCATTGAGACCCATGTGTTTCTTGGCCTGCTCGGCGAGCTCTTGCTGGGATCGTCAGCCTACAATCAAACTTTGGAGCCTACCCTCAGGTCTCGTGCCACTTGGCGCTCCTGGCTCAGCTCCTCGAGATTGCGGTTCAGCTCTTCCTCCAAGTTACGCTTCTCGCGCTCCTTGCGCTCCAGCTGGCGTTCCAAATCGTCCACCTCACGCGCATGCCGTGCTTGCATCGCCTCCTTCTCCTCGGATGCGTTCGCAAGCGCACGACGCGCCTCGCGCTCCTGGTTTTGCGCGGTAAGCAGCGTCGTCTGCATGTCGTTGCGGTTGCTCTGTAATGCGGACACTGCATGTTAGTATGGCCGGTGTGGACTGTCTCACTCTTCTCGCGTCTGTTGTCAGCAATATCCGGCTTGGTAACACTCACTCCTGTTCCAAGAGCTTCTGGATGTTGTCCGTTATTGTCTTCCCAAATCCGTCCATGTACTCGCTCAGCTTATCGGGGTCATCGGCAGGGCTCTGGATGATCAGCAGAATAAAGCCAGGGCACTCACCGCCTGACTGGAGCGAGAGTCAGAGCCTCCAGTAGAGCTACGCGTGGACATGCGACTTGGCCCAGCTGCAGCCGGTCGCCGAACGACAGATGGAGCGCCAATCCCAGGACGGCTCCTTGCTGCCACAGTGGACGGCGCAGTCGAGCTCGCCTTGGTACGAGCGGGCGCAGCACGCGTTGCCGCAGTGCTAGCCGTTGCCCTCCCAGGAGCAGCTCGAGTAGCAGCAGGCCGAGCAGCAGCAGCCGGCCGTGTGGATGCGGCGGCTGAACGGTTGCCTGCCCGACTGCTTGCGCGCGTCTCTGGCCGGTTCTCTGTGGTTGTGCCTGCTGGCCCAGACACCTTCCTAGCTCCTGGCGCGGTAGCTGCCTTCGCAGGCCCTTTCAATGTAGAGGGGATGCCGCTGCCGGATACACTGCGCTTTGCCGGAGGTTGATGCGGGGAGGATGGAAGGTTGCGCTTGACCGCTGCAGGAGGTACTGTCGTCGTTGCTGAGAGCACGCTGCCTCGGGCGCTCGGGAGCGGAATGCCCGTCGCCTTGGTAGGCGTACCGAGCCGCGGTAGGCGGGATGCCGGTGGCTGAGGTCAGTACCATACACAACGATGTACACTTACAACATTCTCTTGTTCCTCTGACATGGTGGAGTGGGTTGAGGATGAGGTCGTAATGACAGATGCTCAAGCGGTAGACGATGGTTGAGAGGGTTGTTGTGGTCGTCGTTGTTGACATTGGATCAGCAACCAGAAAGCATCCGCCCTCGCCATGTTGATTTCGCCCAAACAGGTAATTCTTTGTCCCATCTGCCCCACGTGGCTCAGGAATAACGTGTCATACTCCCAAGTGCCTAAATTGATAACAACGATCGCTATCTCGATTTGATGCTATTGAAGGCTTCGGACCCTTTGCAGGCAATGGCGAGGATTGGCCCGGCGTCGCTCGACTCGACGCCCACGAGAGCGCTCGACAGACAGCTATCATCTCTCATCTCGTCTCTGCTCATCGTTGCTCACGTCCTCCCCTCGTCAACCTAGAGGGCTAGCAGCATCCCACGCATCATGCTCCCGCGCCTCTCCAAGCTCAACCGCCCCGCTGCGGCGCTGGCTCGCTCGGCCCAGCGCGGCTTCGTCAAGCCCGCGACCGCCGCGCCCCTCGCCCAGTCCTCGCCTATCCTCGAGTTCGATGTCCGCAAGGTCGGCGCTGAGATCCGCAAGCGCGGCCTCACCAACGCCGTCGCGAACACGCGCGACGGCGGCATGGACCGCGTAAGTCTACTGTCCGGGTCAGACGAGCCGATCCCGGGTCATCTGTCACACCCGATCACCCTTCGGAGATGGAAAAGGCTGCCAAGTGCTGACGACAGGACACGATCATCCGCCTCCTCTACTCGCTCGGCTCGCGCCACGAAGTCGAGCGCTACCTCCGCATCTTCACCCAGTCGTCCAAGGCTGGCGCCGGCGGTGTCCTCCCCGAGGCCAAGTTCGCCGTCCTCAAGTGAGTTGTTCTCGAGATACGATGTTGCCTGTGCAAATGCTCATGACGTAGGGTCGGTGGCGCTATTCTCACCAACGAGCTGGACGACCTCGCTCTCTCGCTCTCGTTCCTCAACCGTCTCGGCCTCTACCCCGTCGTCCTTCACGGTGCGGGTCCCCAGCTGTGAGTCACCTGCTCGTCCGAGCGCAGCGAACAACGATCTGACATTGCAGGAACGAGATCCTCGAGGCCGAGGGCGTTGTCCCCGACTACGAGGACGGCATCCGTATCACCGACGCCAAGACGCTTCAGGTCGCTCGCCGTGTCTTCCTCCAGGAGAACCTCAAGCTCACTTCGGCCCTTGAGCGCCTCGGCACACGCGCCCGCCCCATCCCCACCGGCGTCTTCTACGCCGACTACCTCGACAAGGCCAAGTACGGCCTTGTGGGCAAGATCCACAAGGTCGACAAGGCTCCCATCGAGGCCGCTATCCGCGCCGGCTGCCTTCCCATCCTCACCTCGCTTGCCGAGACTGCCGACGGCCAGATGCTCAACGTCAACGCTGACGTCGCCGCCGGCGAGCTCGCCAAGGTCCTCGAGCCTATGAAGATCGTCTACCTCAACGAGAAGGGCGGTCTCTTCCACGGTGTCACTGGCAAGAAGATCTCGGCCATCAACCTCGACGAGGAGTACGACGGCCTCATGAAGGAGTCGTGGGTCAAGTTCGGCACCAAGCTCAAGATCCGTGAGATCAAGGAGCTCCTCGACACTCTCCCCCGCACCTCGTCGGTTGCTATCATCTCGACCGACATGCTCCAGAAGGAGCTCTTCACCGACGCCGGTGCCGGCACCCTTATCCGCCGCGGCTACAAGCTCTACCGCCAGAACGCCGCTGAGGCCATTGCCTCGACCAAGCTCCGTGAGATCTTCCAGGAGCGCGACCCGGAGGTCGCCTCTGGCCGCAAGTCGGTTGCCGAGATCTTCGGCGAGATGAAGGCCACCCCCCACACCGTGTACGGTGACGAGCCGTTCGACGTCGTCGCTGTTGTCTCGCACCCCGAGGGCCAGA
The DNA here is from genome assembly GCA_020011015.1 of Cutaneotrichosporon dermatis. Taxonomy (NCBI): domain Eukaryota; kingdom Fungi; phylum Basidiomycota; class Tremellomycetes; order Trichosporonales; family Trichosporonaceae; genus Cutaneotrichosporon; species Cutaneotrichosporon dermatis. Next base: position 2,562,877 of record JAIGNX010000002.1, on the reverse strand, counting down.
CTCCCGTCATGACCAAGTTCCTCCCTTCGCGCAACGGCGTCCTTAACAAGACGGTCGACAACGTCTTCGACTCGATCAAGAAGGACCACAAGAAGCTCTTCTGGACCTCGCAGGCCGACGACGAGAACCGTGCCTGGCACTTTGAGCGCGCCGACGGCTCGTTCACCCGTGCCGGCCGCTCGCTCTTCTGGTACGGCGTCCCCGACGTTAAGCAGGTCGAGAAGACGATCGAGGGCTTTGAGAACTCTGGCCGCATCGACCGCGTCTTCCTCCCCGTCGGCCCCAGCACGCCTCCCCACCGCCTTGCCGGTGCGGCTCCCGGCAACGCCCGCGCCTTCTCCACCTCTGCCCGCCCCTCGTCGGCGGGCAACTATTCATTTCGCCCCTCCGTCCCTTCCCGCCGCGGCTACGCCACTGAGGTCCCCCGCAAGCGCGTCGCCCTAATTGGTGCGCGTGGTTACACTGGCCAGAACCTCGTCGCTCTGATCAACAACCACCCCGGCCTTGAGCTCACGCACGTCTCGTCGCGCGAGCTCGCTGGCCTCCCGCTCAAGGAGTACACCAAGGGCAACGTGACGTACTCGAACCTCTCGGCCGAGGACGTCAAGAAGATGGAGGAGAACGGCGAGGTTGACGCTTGGGTCATGGCTCTGCCTAACGGCGTGTGCAAGCCCTTCGTCGACGCCATTGACGCCGCCCGCGCCAAGGGCTCGCAGGGCGTTATCGTCGACCTGTCTGCCGACTACCGTTTCGAGAACGACTGGACCTACGGTCTTCCTGGTGAGAACATTGCGTAGCCGGCCACCCGGCGGCGTGGAGTGTGAAGTGTGGAGAGCGGGTGGTGGGAGGATCCGGCAGGGTGGAGGGATTGCATTGGGATAATAGCGAATAGCTCGTGCTAGTTTGCTATCGGGTTCCGTAGCTTTGCTGCGGATAGTCCTCTCCGCCATTGCACCCTCCCTCACGTCCCCCCGCCCTCTCCTCCACGGATAGAAGCATATGAATGAAGCTAAATGACTCAGAGCTCTACGGCCGCGAGCAGACCAAGCAGTCGAAGCGCATCTCGAACCCGGGCTGCTACGCCACCAACACGCAGCTCCTGCTCGCTCCCCTCCTGCCTTACCTCGACCCCGTGCAGGCGCCGACCATCTTCGGTGTCTCGGGATACTCGGGCGCCGGCACCAAGTCGGGACAGAAGGACGCCGATGGCCGTCCCCAGACTGTGCCCAAGATTGTGAGTGTCTCCAAGAGCGAGAGCGAGCGAAGGCCAATCTGTCCTCCTTATCGAGTACATCTCCATTGAAGCCGCACTAATGCGCGTCCATCCCCATCGGAACCTTTGCGCATAAGCCCGCACTGCTCCGCACCCCTCCGCACCCCCCCCCTCGCACTCCTCGCACTCGCTCCGCTCGTGCCCGCTCGTGCTCGGTCGTTCCCGCGGCTAACCCCAGTCCGAGGCGGACCTCACCGGCTCCGTCCGCCCCTACTCGCTCACCGACCACATCCACGAGCGTGAGGCCGGGCGCCACCTCTCGACCCTCGGCAACCCGATGACTGTCAACTTCATCCCGACCGTCGCGCCCTGGTTCTCGGGCATTGTGTCGGTGCTGAACGCGCCGCTCAAGCAGGGCATGAGCGCGCGCGACATCAACGCGCTCTACGAGGAGAAGTACGCTGCCGAGCCGCTGTTCACCGTGCAGAAGGAGGCGCCGGACGTGCGTGACGTCGCTGGCAAGCACGGGTGGCGCGTCGGAGGCGTGCAGGTGCATTCGAGCGGGAACCGTGTCGTTGTCGTCGTAAGTTGCTAAAACATTGAGAGAGGAGGGGGCTGACATGCAGGGCGCGCTCGACAACCTCCTCAAGGGCGCCGCGACGCAGTGCATCCAGAACCTCAACCTCGCGCTCGGGTACGACGAGCTCGCGGGCGTGCCCACCGACGCATACTAGTTTCTCTATGTAGAGCTGGGGCGTGGCGATGGCAGCGGTATCTGACTTGACTTGCACAGGGATGCATTGCATGGCATAGGTTTGGTGAGCGAGGGATGATGGAGGCGAGGATGTGCGTAGTTGTGGTGCTGTACCCTGTTAGAGTGCGCAGATATGGTACAATACTCGGATAACAGGGCATGGCGCCTAGGCGTCTCATGCCTGGGTCTGCGTCATACATACTGCCCTCGTGCTCGCTGATCGCGCCTTTGTCGTCGATAGTAATCCAGCAACCGTCCGCGTCACAGTAATTCGGCTTAAGATTGATGTAGGCTAAGTGGACGGGGGAATATACAGGCACTCATCAATTGATAGAGGCCCTACGTGCCCGACCCATGCGAATGAGCGCATGAGCCATGAGAGCTGATGGACCACGTGCGGGATGGCTCATGAGGCACTTGGGTTCCGAGACTTCTGCCATCTCGAGAACCGTGCTGTAAGGTCAATCTCAGCTACCACATTGCGATACAAGCTCCCATTCTCACAGAAGTGATGGTCAAGCGGTCACGCCGCGACCGATACATGTACAGAACAAAGTACAACATGGATATAGACATTATCGAGAGTTGCTAGGCGTACGTCTAGTTGGAGGACAACGAGATGATAATGGAAATGGGAGCCTAGAAGGGCACACCGTACCGCCGCGCGACGCGATCCGCCGCCGAAACCTTGATAGGCCCCGCCCCACCGCGCAACATGTGGAGGTGCGGGTGCTCAAAGGGGTTCTCGTAGTCGTCGGGCGTGACCGGGCCGTGCTCGCTGGCGAACGAGGACCCGCTGTGCTGCAGGCCGACGCTGGCGTCCGACCCCCGCCGGGGCGTGGGGCCGTGCGAGTCGAGGGACGAGGTGTACCGCGCCGCGGCGAACGGATGGACGAAGTAGTCCCGCTCGTCGGTGTGGTGCGCGTGGTGATGTTGCGAGTGGTGGATGTGGTGGGTGTGGTGCACGTGGTAGTGGTTGTCGTCGACACTCCGGCTTTGGGCCTTCGGAGAGGCGCCGTTGATGCTTCGCAGCTCCTCGACCTTGCCATTGTCGGCCAACAGCGTTGCGAAGGCCGCAAAGCCCCCCAGCTCAAACTCGAGCGGCGAATGGAGCGGTGACCCCGATCGGGGTGACAAAGAAGGCGGACTGGGGCGATGCACGAGAGGAGGGATCGGCCAGTCCCACTCTTCTGCTTCGCGAATCGCGGCTATTGTCTCAGCCAGCGACTCTTGTGCGTCTGTGGTACCTGCGGCCGCGACTGGTTCCAACGAGGTGGGAAGCGACGAAGCCAATGTCTTCGCCCGCGCACGGGCACGGAAGCGAGCGTACGCGCTGTCGGGCCCGAGCGCCGCTGGAGAACGAAGGGGAGAGAGGGGCGAGAGTACAGGGGGCGTAGGTGCCGACGTCAGAGGTTCTGGGATTGCCGAAGGAGAGATCGCCGAAGATGAGGATGTGGCCATTGGTGCAGCGGCGGCAGCACCCATCTTAGCTGGATATGACGCTGGTTCTGGCTGTGCGGTCGGGGCGGCTGGCAAAGGAGGGGCCGGAATCGGCCTCGTCGGAGAGGAGAACTTGTGCAGTGCCGTCGTTGGAGGAGGAGGAGGGGGAGGGGAAGATTGTCGAGGGGGAGGGGGAGATCTGATCCGCTTCGTAGCGACAAGGGGGACGACTATCGGTGGTGGTGGTGGTGCTCGTGTCGGAATGGCGAACGGCATCGGTGCCGGGAAAGTGGTTGGTGATGTCTTGACAAACTTCCCTGCCTTGAGAGGCGGAGGACCCTTCGAGGCGGACATTCCTGTCGAGGTGGTGCGAGGAGGGTGAAGTGGACGACAGGACAACAAAACCTCACTACCGAGGGAAGAGGATCGTCGATGCTTCTCGATGGAAGGGATGACAAGGGTTCCCTCAGCGGAGGGGGATTTTGGTGCGGAGCGCACCCGACGACGCACAGCCATCTCTGCAGCGCAAGTTATCGAGACCAAACTTCCCTCGATCTGGATCGATGGCCTCGTGGCCTGTGTGGCTTCGGGCTTAGGAAGCACTGAAGGTCCCGACCGAAGAACCTGTGATGGTTCGTGCTGCGGAACGCGATGGGGGGCGGCTTTGTGCGCGTGCGAGGGCTTGCGCGGACTGCCTGCAGGGCTAAGCAACCCACTGGATGCTTGAAGAGGAAGTGGTGGCTTGGGTTCAACCTTGCGCTCGGGTCGCCCAGCACTCGACTTTGTTCGCCGAAGTGATGACCCTGCGCGAGGCATGGGCGGGAACACAGTACCAGCGATAGGCTGACCACTGGACGTCGGCAAGGCCATGTCAACATGCCCTGGTGGGGCCTGACCTCCGCGGCGCAACCCTGGGTGAATGTCCGTGGTAAAGTTGTCGGCGAGGTGTGGAGTGTAGGGCGGTATGGATGCTGTCTCGTTCGTCGCCGGAAGGCGTGGGGGCGCCAGTGATAGGTGACCATGGCCGTCGGGCGCAGTGAAGGCCAGCTCGCGTTTGTGTCGAGATAATGACCGAGTGTGTGTATGCCCAAACTTCTGATGTGGTGGTGGTGGTTGTTGCTCTTGGGACAGAGCACCCCGGGACCGCGTTCGATCGGGGAGAATGTACGAGGCTAGGGTTTCCGCACGACTACGGTTGCCCATGGCGTCGAAAGGTTGCTGTAGAAGTGTGAGCTATGAAGCAAAAGGACGTTGAATGATCCGTGACGATAGAGCGCATGCACAAGGGAACATGGGCATGATCCTCGCTATCGTGCGTTGGAGGTGTGCACACTCCACTCTTTGTACTCACGGCCGTTGAGTTGTCCATTGCATCCGTTGCGCACGAGCCTACTCCCCACTCAAAGGCTCCAGCGACCAATCTTGGAGTCTCGAGGTGAATGGAAGCGGTCGACGTCCGTGTCGACGTGGGCGAAAGTGACTGCGAAGAAGTGTGGGACGTTTGCCGTGAATGTTGCAAGGTACTGAATGATTTGCTTCTACGCCGAAGGTGTGCATGGCGAGCAATCGCGCCTAGTTCCCATGAGATGGACGGCGAGCATTGACCTGTTTCGGTTATCCCGGGCGCTGCTGCTATCTGGCGTCGGGGTGGTGGGCGGGGTGGGGGCAGCGGCAGCGACTGGTCCTCGGGCTGATGCTCAGGCCGCCTTGCCTTGTCGAGCGCCCCAATCGCTGCCATGACCTCTTGATGACAACTACTGGACTACCAGCGGTCGGGGAGGAATCGCTGGGACTTCTGGGTACAGTGGGTGGGCCTTTTGCTTGAAGAAGTTCGTCGCGTCCAAGGTGGGTGGGGGGGCGGCGGGGGCGCGCTCGGATACTAACTGAAGGGGGAGGTATTGCGCAAGTGAGAGGGAAGATGAATAGGGGATCCTGGAATGGGTGAATAGTTGGAACCATTCACATCAAGTAAAGAGTGAGGGTTCTTGAAGACCGTGGCGTCGGTTCCAGCGAATATGATCAAAATGCTTGGCTTGGATAGCTTGAGAGGAGCCGGCGATTGCAAGATTCTGGGGGGCTGCGCGCAGAGAGGCGGCATTCAGTAGTTGCAAGTCATCATGGACCCAGAAGAGGGCCGAGCGGTCGGTTGAGCGGTTCAAGTATTGAGCCGAGGTTGAGGGAAGGGCATTCGAAGGCGCAAAGGTAAACGCGGTCACTACTGGTCGGGTCGGTACGTCGTGATAGGGGTCTTCCGGGGTCGTTGCAGAGGCGTAAGAGGGTCTAGTCGTTGTAAGCGTGTGCAGAGGAATGTTCAGGAGTTGAAAGTCGCACAGGCCACCGGTCGTGCACGGGTTCGTTTTTTTTCGTCAAGTCCGTCGGAGTCGTAGAGAGGAAGGGAATGTTCGGATGATAGTGATAAGACGTAAACACGCTGTTAGGGGGGAGAGAGATGTCTACGGTGTGTAGTATGGCATGGGGGTGGTCGTATCGGTTGAACTGAGTATTGGTGGAAGTTGAGTGGTGAGACAAAGTAGGGATGGGCACGCTAAGGTGTCCGATGCTCGCTCGGGCCGCACAGGCCACAGGAGTTATGTCGCAAGGCGTCGAAAGCCACAGGAGCAGGAGCCTGTCGTTGACTGCGAAGAGACAGAGAGGAGTAGTGAGACAGAGACAAGCAAGTTGGACAGTCAAGATAGTTCATCCCAACGGCCAAGTGGAAACCAGCTGACCGTGACGCCCGGTGACCCGACGGTACTAGGTGTCACTCAAAAGATCTTCTAGTCGGGGATGGGAACGTTGGAAGGTGTCGTCAGCCCCGTGCTACCCACCCTTTGGATCTCTCGTCATGCACATCACCCTCATGCATGCCCATCGTGCCCATCGTGCCCATCATGTCCTGGAATGTCAACCAAGGCCAGGCCTAATAGGGGCAGAAGGTGGGCCCTAATGCTGGAATAGTAAGGGTTCTAAGTGAGACAACTCCCACCCGAGGTTCATCCTAAGCGTGCCTTGCTATATCACACTCCCATAATTCCAGCCCCAGTCGTTCTCTCTCACATCATCAACGTCCTTGAAGTCGTTACCTCATCCTTGCGTAACGCTCACTCAAGAGCCTGACCCCAACTTTCACATCCCTGCTCCATCCATCTCTTCAAGAGGGTCAAACTACTACTCACATCCCTCATTAAATCATGAGCGCAAATGATAGCTCACACTCCTAATGCTTTTCTTAACACAGGTTCGGCCTACCCCAATTGCAATATGTGCGACTATACAGTTACAAGTGCGCACAACGCTCAGTTCCAATGAACGAACACAACACGCACCCTTCACAAGTGCTCCCCGATTCCAGGTTCCAAGTTCTGGAATTAAGCTTTCGATTACGACGTCCGTGTTCCAAGAATCCACCGTGCTGGACTCGCCGCCGCTGGGAAAAGCTAGTCCTCCACGCCCGAGGACAGCGCCTGGTCGGTCGCATGCCGTGCCGATCCTCGGTTCCTGGCTCGGCAACGTGCGTGCACGCGGGGACAATCAAGGCCATGGACTACGCCTCGTTCATTTTCCACTGAGTACCTCGTTCGCACTGAGCCTGGATTGCGTCCTACACTATCGTTCCGCAAAGCCTATCGCTTGTCCCGCACGCTTAAGATGTCCGTTGAGATGGCGAGGAGGGATTGCTTTGGTGTATTAGACCATGCTTGTTTATGATGTACGCCCACATGACATTGCGATGTCGACTTGCGGGACAGGAGGATCTTATACCTTTGAGATCGTTTTAGGAGGTGGTCGACGCCCAGCGGCAAGGAAGGAGAACGAAGCCCAGAGTGGGAATCTCCTAGTACTGGTACCTCCCTAAGGCCAACGAAGAACTGGATGTGCTTAATAACGACACTTACCTCCTAGGCCCCTATATACTTGTCTTTGTCGTTGCCTCGTTACACTACGCTTGATCACTCTAAACTTATGTACCCACCTCAACAACCGCCCAAGTCGCACTCCGCAATACATCATTGTTCTATCCTATCCAAGGTCCGAACACTCCACCTTACTTGAGGGACCTAACCTCCAAAGTACAGTTACTCATGGCCGGAGAGTTGCTGTAACGCCGATTACGGTGCCTGTCCCACGCTTCAGTTCCATCGAACACCTGCGACTACAGTACCTAGGTAGCGGTGGGAACGGGGCGATTCCACGGGAGAGACATTGACGACGCCCACTCTGTCACGTAAGTCTTTGGAGGGTGACTCCCACGTGTCAGTCGGCGTATGACCAGGAAATAGATGGGTGCGCGGGATGTACATCTGTCCTGCGCAGAGCTCGTTTCATGTGGCTCTCGAGATCATTTGGTAAGTGGCACCGATCTCGACGTTTCATGTGTCGACAGATTTCTGGTTCGATCGCAGAGTCATGACGGCGCCGTTCCGGCATGTAATGGAGGTCGTGAAGGGGTTTGTTGAGATCTTGGTGCCGGCATTCAGAGTATGCGATACGAAGCTCGTCCTGTCGATCACAAGCTAGCCGTTCGACATGCTAAGGTTATATATAGGGGTCACTTGGTGTCATCTCGACGACCTTTCATAGCCGCTTTCAGAACAGGTAATCGTTGGACCTGTCGATCACGAGTGACATGAGGCGACCGTTCCGAAGTAGGCTCAAGCCGTGGTCGAAATAGACTGTGACGTTGTCGTCTGCGCCAGACGACACTGCAACGACTTGTAGAACGACTGTAGAACGAGCTTTGACATGTCAGATTGTACGCTCGAGCCAGGAGGTCGGCCACGACAAAGAAAGATCATGACGAGAGTACGAATGGGCGGCTCGCATATGACTGGAGCCTCGCAGACGTTATCCGCTCGGGTCTAGACTTGCATGTTTGGAGATCTGCAGTACATCGAGTTATGGTAGGGCACTGTTTCGCTGCGAGGAGTATCCAGTACAGAGCCCAGGACATTCACTGCGATACGCGTTCTTACAACATGCATCTCCGTCTACTGGATCTAGGCTAATGTCTATCTGCCAGCGTTCTAGCGCCCGGTGAGGTGCTTAGACCCCGATTCGCCACCCTTACCCCACTTCTCGAGCAGGAACGACGTCATCCACTCGTACAGCTCGCGGTTGCCGCCGCGCGTCCTGATTGAATGGTCGCTGAGGTCAGTTCTCCATTCCATTCCCTCCCCAGATCTCTCAACTCACGAATCAATAAACACACGCATGCGCCACCCGCGCACCTTCTGCTGCGTGAGGCGGTCGACCAAGCTCGCCGTGTTGGCGAAATGCACGTTGTCGTCGCCGCTCCCATGGGCCAGGAGCAGGTCCTTGCCGTCAAAGTTGGTGATATTGTTGACGCGGCACGAGTCGTAACCCCCGGTGTTAGCCTCGGGCGTGTTCATGTATCGCTCGGTATAGATCGCGTCGTAGTACCGCCAGTCCGTGACGGGCGCGACGGCCATGGCGAGCGTGAAGAGGTCGGGGTTGAGCTCGAGCGTCTTGAGCGTCGTGTACCCGCCATAGCTCCATCCCCAGATGCCCACGCGCGACCGGTCAATGTACTTGCGCTTGACGAGCTCGCGGGCCAGCGCGGCCTGGTCGATCGGCTCATAGTGGCCCAGGTCGTCGCGGATGGGGTTGCGCAGCTGGCGCCCCTTGAAGCCCGTGCCGCGGCCGTCGATACGGACGATCACGTACTTCTGCTCGCAGGCGAGGAAGGTGTGCCAGTCGCGCTTGAACTCGTTGGACACCTTCTGGCTGTATGGCCCGCCGTACACCTCGACGAGGACGGGGTACTTCTTGCGCCCGGAGGTGTCGGCATTCGGGGGCAGGATCTCGACCATGTTCAGCTCGTAGTCGTCCGACATGAGAGTCGAGCGCGTCTCGATGGGGCGGTGGAACTCGGCCAGCGTGGCGTTCAGCTCAGCATTGTCTTGCAGGACAACGTCGAGGCCGTCCTCCTTGGTTTCAATCAGGCGCTGCCACGGAACAAGTGGGCCCTTGTACGACAGCTCGTAGTAGCCGCCCCCGGGCGAGAAGCTCGCGGAGTAGTAGCCTGGACGGCTGGTATCAGTGAGGGGCTTGAACTCTGGCTTGAAGTCCGCGAGCGTGTTTGCGTCGGGCAGCTTGACAGAGTAGATGTGGCGGTCGATCGAAGGGTTGGCGGCGGTGAAGTACACAATGCCTGCCTCCTGGTCGACGGCGCTGATCTCCGTCACCTCCCAGTCGCCGTAGGTGAGCCAGATGGGCGTCGTCGCGTCGACAGGGTGGAAGAGGGCAATGTGGTTGTAGCCCTCCCTGGGAATCAGGTCAAGGTATCCCCCAACGGTTCCCGACGACTCCTTGACAGCCTGGAGGTTCTGCCCGTGGTCGATCCATCCGTCGTCGCCCTCCTCGCCGTCCTTGCCTAGCTTGCGCACAATCTTGCCCTCGACATGCCCGCCTTGGAAGACAATGACCTGACCGTTGCGTGCTGCGCGATCGACTTCCTTGATGACGAGGGCGTCGCTGCCGACCCAAGAGACTTCGTCAATGATGCCGTCTCCGGGAGGGAGCTGGCCGGGCCACCGCAGCTCCTGCTTGGCCATCTCGAGGAGGCCATCGGCGATGTTGACTGCGTCCTTGTTGAAGTAGCGCTCCAGGGAGAATGTGTGCACCGAGACAAGAGGGAGAGGTGTGCCGGGCTTGGGGTAGCGCATAACAAGGTCGGTCGTGTAAGGGTTGGGCTTGTTCGAGTCCTCGGTCGGGTTGTACACGGGGTACGAGTATGTCATGACCTCGGTCTCGTTGCTGCGCAGATATGCGACGGAATGGGCATCAGGCGCCCACCACAGAGCCGAATCAGTGGAGAACACCTCCTCCTCATACACCCAGTCTGGGACGCCATTGAACACCACATCACTGCCGTCGTTGGTCACGCGCACTGCCTTGATCTTGTCCGTGCCCTTGTCAAGCTCGTCCGCCGAAACGACATAGAGGTCGTTGTTGGCAACATATGCAATCGAGTGGGAGACGGGAGACCACTCTGCGTACGCGACCGTAGGCGGTGATCCAGGCTCGTGGAGGGCGAACGTCTTGTGGTCGGACAGGCGGTGGACCCAGAAGTTGCGGTGCGACGAGTGGCGCCACTGCTTGACCCAGTCGGTGCCGAACAGCACATACTTCATGTCGGCCGACAGCTTCCATGATTGCCAGTACAGCTTCTCGCCAGTACGGGGGTCGATAATGTCGTCAGCCTTGACGAGGGTGCGCGTGTTGTTCGGGTCGTGCGGAGATGCCAAGAAGATGCTGCCATCATCGTCGATCTCAGAGTACGTGCCGTCGTCGGCTGCAATTAGCTCATGCGACCTAAGTGGAGCTCACCCTCATGCACCCAGCTCCTATGGGACCACTGCGGGCTGAATGTGCCGTTGAAGACGTGGTCCATCGTGATGTGCTTGTTGCCGCTCTTCAGAGCATACGACGGGGCAGAGTACCACGTCGCCGCAAGCACGCCAATGGCAGCAGCGCCAGCGACGATAAGCACAAGGACTGCAAGCACCTTGCGCGACTTCTTTTGCGGCCTCAACTGGATGTTAGCATAGGCGGCACTGGGACGCGTCTAGGTCGAACTCACCCGCGTTGGCTGGACAGCATACCCCTGCTCCTCGTCATCCGCAGCATTCTCCTCGTATCTCTGCTGATACCGCTGCGCCTCGCCCACCTTCTCATCGAAGGGATCCGCATCCAACTGGTCGCGGTAGACAATGTCGCTCCCCGAGCCGACGGTGTCCAGACTAGCTCGGGCGGAGTAGTGCTCTGCGGCAAGCCGCTCGCCCGAGGCGCGAGGAGATAGGAGCGCAATCGCGCCAGACTCGCTCCCCCGCCTGCTGCCTATCCGTGATCCCGAGGCTGATGCCGAGGCCGAGAGCGTACGGGAGAGCGGGCCGTCGTCGGTCGCCACTGCGTCGTACTGCGCGGCCATGGTGAGTGGATGTTGTCAAGAGACGATTAAACGATGCCAGAGTTAGCTCACTTAATAGCGAGGCAGGCGGGAGGCACGCGCGACCCGCCAGGCCGATGATGAAACGAGCTACCGAGCCGAGGCCACGTGGTCGTCGGTCCTGAGCGTGATCGCGGATCGCCGCCTGCACTCGGTGCACGTCGTTCATCGTCACTGATCACTGACATCCATTCTGTCAACATTGAAACGAACACCATTCACGAGAAGCTCATATTTACTCCTTGAGATCAATTTGTGGACGACACTACTCGCGGCAACGTCCTGTCCCCGTCCCATCTAGCTGGTTCAACCGCCTGACACAACAACCCTCCTACCCTCCTTCCCTTCCCAACACCTCCCAGCGAGATGATCAAGTTCATTCTCGTCCAAGTGAGTTGTGCTTCGACAAGTTATTGGCGAAAGCACTGACGCGCAGAATCGCCAGGGCAAAACGCGGTTGTCAAAGTGGTACGCGCCATACGAGGATGACGAGAAGGTGGGTCTTTCAGGAGGCATAAGGCATGCCGTTCACGCTCGATGAGGAGGCATTCGACGAGGAGTTCGCGCTTGGCCATACTGGTTCAGGATGTTGTTCGGTTCAGAGATAAGCAACGATATCTTCCCTTCTGTTAAGCCTGTGCTTGCTACCGCCGCGCTGCCGACACCGTGCATTGCTGACAGACCAGGTCAGACTCAGAGGCGAGGTTCACCGCTTAATCGCGCCGCGTGACCAGAAGTACCAGTCCAACTTCGTCGAGGTGAGTGGTCAAGCGTACTGGCGCAGAGCTCCGGGTTACAGCGAGAGCATTGTCTTCCGTTCAGCTCTTTCTCATCGCCGATGTGACAAGCTGACCCCAGTTCCGCAACGACAAGATCGTCTACCGCCGCTACGCCGGCCTCTTCTTCTGCGTCTGCGTCGACTCGAACGACAACGAGCTCGCGTACCTCGAGGCGATCCACCTCTTCGTCGAGGTGCTCGGTGAGTCGTGCCCCCGGATTTCACAGCTACAAGCAGGATAATAAGCTGACCACAGACGCCTTCTTCCAGAACGTACGCGAGCTCGACCTCGTCTTCTCATTCTACAAGGTGAGCTGGCAAGACGACGTGAGCTGACCCCAGGTGTACGCCATCCTCGACGAGGTCTTCCTCGCAGGCGAGATCGAGGAGACGAGCAAGCAGGTCGTGCTGGATCGGCTCGACTACCTCGAGAAACTGGAGTAGACCCTATGACCCGCCTGTAGATATGACGCTATGAACATGTTGTATGATCCTAGGCATTGAGTGGTACGCTCTTCATCGTCATGCTGGTATGTCTGTTGGTGCTACACTACGGCGCGTCATTGTGACCGCCTACGTCCTCTGGGGTATACCCCTTGACCTCGCTTCGTCAGCTACTCGGTTATCGCCCACCAGCGTTGTCCGACTTCTTCTTGTCGAGCTGCTGTCAGTGTCTCACCACGATCGGGAGCGTACCCATCGTTTCTTGCATTCTGTCGGTCAGCATTGTGCCAGGTCGCTCGTGTGTGACTCACCCCGGTATGCCTTGAAGTACTCGTAGCACTCGCCGCGGTTGTACCGCGTCTGCTCGAGGCACTGGAGCGACGCCTTGGATGCCTTGGCGCAGGGGTCGGAGAACTGCGATCAGCATGCGCGTACCAGAACTGTAGCGTGGTGGCTTCGCCTGCAAAGCAGAGTAGGGAGAGGCGTCACGCCGAGTGAATTGTAGCGGGTTGACAAGCTGCTCGAGGCGTTTCCGCTATACTTCGTTCGGGCATGCGTTCTCGACCACTCGGTTCATCCACTCTGTCATTGTCTTCCTCCTCCATTGCTTAAACTGGCCCATGAGGTTCATGGGACGCGTTCGCGCCATCACTCTTCCACTTGTCTACGCGTCCCCCCTCACAACCTCCCTCCTCTCGCGCGTGTAGCCTGGCCATCTCCATGGCCCTCACCAACGCCTCTGCCCATCACTATCCCTTCCCCTCCTTGCTGTGTCCCACCACACCATCCGCACCCACCTTGCTAACCCCCTTGTGGTTCTTGTGCACCGAAAATGCCTCCTTGTAGTCCTCGGGCTCGTACAGCTCGGCCGCAGGGGGCAGAGGCCGGAACTCGGCCGGCGTGGGCTTAGTCGACGGCGGGACCTGAGACGCCATGTTGTTCCGAGCGGAGTGACGGAGTGGAGAACAGAGCAGAGTCGACGGTAATGAGCGTGCCGTCACTGGATGTCACTTGATCGCGTGTGGACATGGACTTTCGGTGTCTGCGCCGGGGTGGAGGGTGGCAATTCCGCATTTGGCCCGCGCACCCAGCCTGGCTGGCGACCTGGCGGTGAGGGCCGTGCGGGGCCCTTCCTGACATCGCTCCATCGCTCCACCTCTCATCCTCCCTCTCCATCTCCATTAATCCAACTCAACCGCCTGAGAGAGGAGATATGGGGATCATCGGGACGCTCGCGTCCATCGGCATGGCCGTCGGGTGAGCTACGAGATCTTGCATGAAGCTAACAGCAGCCCGCCGCTCGTCTACGTCGACCAGGTTTGTTGTCTTCACTCATCGTGTGCTGACTGCAGGCCGTCAGCATCATCCGGAAGCGGTGAGCTAAGCTCGGCCGAACATAGCTGACAGCAGTGACTCGTCGGGGTTCTCAAAAGGTTTAGCTCATGGCGGTAGTAGTCAGCTAACGGCAGATGTGTGCGGGGTGGTGATTATTGCGAACATCATCCGTGTCTTCTTCTGGCTCGGCGAGCGCTTCGAGATGGGTAAGTCTGACCGACTGCCCAACGCTTCCACTCTTCTCCTCCTGCCACTCTTCGTTTACCTTCCTCGCCTCTCGCCTCTTTTGCCTCCTCTCTGACGACACTAACGCCAGCCCTCCTCGTCCAGTCCCTCCTCCTGATCATCTCGCAGCTCGTGCTCCTCTGGATCTGCCTGTACTACGCTCCGCGGGACCCGCCGGGCGTCGCGATCGGCGATGTCGAGGACGGTGATGTGACCGACACAGCCGCACTTCTCGAGGAGGGCAAGAAGTCCAGCCAGCGTCCCTTCGCGTTCTGGCAGTGGCCGCGACTCGGCTCGTATCTCGAGTTCCTCGCTGCGTTGATCGTCTTCCTCACGATCTTCCAGTTCATTCTCGGCCGCTTCAAGTGGTGAGTTCCTCCCCCTATGCCCTAGGTGACGATCTCCCCATTGGTGGAAGCTGTCATCCATGTGTCCTCAGCTGACAGCAGGTACATCGGAGCGTGAGCTAATGTCTCCCCACAGTCAGCTGACATCAGACTCGGCTTCATCGCACTCACCATCGGTATGTCCCACCTCTCATCCAGCTATGGCAATGTCGTTGTCGGAGCTGACAGCAGAATCGACGCTCCCGATCCCACAGTTCATCTCAAACTACCAGCGCAAGTCGTGCTACGGCTTCCGGAGCAGCACGCTCGCTGGATGGCTGTTTGGCGACACGTTCAAGACGGCGTACTACTTCATCCGCGGTAACCCGATCCAGTTCAAGGTCACGGGTCTCATGACGATCTGTTGGGATCTGGCGGTGCTCACGCAGAGGATATACTATGGCGCTGAGAAGCCGAATAAGGTGACTCTGCAGGAGGGCGATGACGAGGAGCCGTAGGCGTCGAGTAGAGTGGTCATGATCGCGATAGACATGCACATACCCGTTGCTCAGCTGCTCGCTTATCTGTGACGGGGTCGCTAGTAGTCTGCAAGACTCAAGGCGCTTGCAACATGCCACCCTCGTCTCTTCCTGCTATCGTCGGTCCTCGCTCCACCCTGCAGTTCTCTTCCCCAACTGTCCTCGCTAGCTCCTCCGCCCGTTCACTGCCGCCTCGCTCTACGCTCCACCTTCGCGTCCCCGTCCACGGCGTGCTCATTTTTTCATGCAGTCTAGAAACCCTAGGCTAGGCGTTTTACTTAGTTGGCGGCCTTGCGCTCAACCTCGATCGAGTCCCACTTGGCGCGCTCGGCGTCCTCGGCGGCGACCTCGGCAATGTAGGGGGTAAGGTAGCGGACGTCCTCCTCGGCGGGCACCCACTCCTCCTTGGGCAGAGGGCGGCGCATGAGGTCCTGCTGGAATGCGACGCGCATGCGGTACACACGGTCGTAGCCCTCCTGCTTGGGGAGGCGGTTGATGGCCTGTGTGTGAGCGCGTGTTACAAGTACTGGTGAAGGACATGACGGGATCATGGGATGAGATTGGAGGGGAGATGGAGCTTTCCCCATCTGTTCTGGGCATGCTCAACCTCGCGCTGCTGATTGAGGAGCCGACTAAGCAGCGCCACCAAGTTTCCACTTCCCAGCTCCCTTGATCCAACCCTCCCTCCCTTGCTCCAGCCCTCCCAGACCCCTCTCCCCTTCCGTCTTCTACCCACCTTCTCAACGTCGGCGCGCTCCTCGATGATCAGGTCGTCGTACTTGAGGCCGACCTTGCGGTGGCCGGCGGCACGGGCGTACGCGTTCGCAATAGGGCGAAGCGATGCGTAGAGGCCTGCCGAGTACGACTTGATAGTCGAGGCGAGGCTGTATGCGGAAGCCAGTTAGGGAGCGATCGATCGGGCGCGGAGGTGCGTGCGGGGTGTATCGAGATGTCGCGGAGTGGTGTGAGGGAGGGATGGGGCGGGTGGTGCAGAGCGAACAGAACATGACAAGTGCCGTGAAGGGAGCGAGGGAAACGATGTGGTCGAGGCGGGCAGAGGAGCGGTTAAGACGATGGCGAGAGTGGGAGGGAGGAGCACGGAGTGTCGCGGTGTTCGCGGGCATCGAGTTCGGTGCAGGGAGCGACGTCGAGGATGGTAGTGTGTGTCAAATAACGATGTAGAAGATCGATCGGAATGGTCAAGAAAGGGCACGGTCAGCACCACACCATGTGTCAGAGGAAGAGGGGCTCACGAGATGCCGAGGGGGCCGCCGATCAGAACCATTGTTGAGTGGTGATGCGGTGTACTGTAGTGTGACCCAGCGTATATGCAGTGCGCGAATGAGGAGAGATGGAGGGAGAGGGAGGCGAGGCGAGAGGTCGGGCGGACAGTGAGGCAAGGGAGCAGCGACGACGGGGTCGGCGACGGCGAGGACGGTGACGATGGGTATGCGCGATCAAGTAGCAGAGTCGAGGGGACCAATGTCAGCGTATGTTATGTTGACGAGCACTGTGGACGGCGCCGACTTACCAGGCGTATGAGGTTAAGAGCACACTACTTGTCAACGAGCTGCAGCTGTACGTCTGAGTGTCTTCGGTCGCTCGGCTGCTCACCGTAGGAGTGGTCAGGGGCCTGGCTGCCAGTCAGATTGCCTCCATCTCACAACCCGACCTCCGCCGAGGTGGCTACGGTGGGCGGAGTTTCGGCGAATTCCCCCGAGGCGGATCCCTCCACCTTGCGTCTCCCAACGTCATGCACCATGCTTAATGAGAGGTGATGGATTGTTTACAAGTAGCTATGCATGCGACGCGGCGTAGTGGGAGTCTGCAGCGCCAGCACAAGAGTGCAATAGACTGTACGCATTCGTGTCCCTCTAGTGACGCTCACTCTGCTATTCCGTCTCTTAAGTAGTTGATTCTCTGCAACACCGTCACACACGCGCCATGCTGCTCGCCATCCAAATATATCATGAATGATGACGATGCATGAGTACAATGCTAGATATGGAACTAGAACGGCACCGAGCTCCGTCCCTTGACCTTGGTGTCCTTGACGCTCTGGCTGTCAGCTTGTGTTCTGGGCGCCTTGCTGTTCGACAACACGAGGGCTTCCCTCTCCCCTCTCAAACTTCGTCCACAGCTACTACCTCGGACCTCTGCCTCCCATTGTCCAGCGTTGCAATCCGCAGCGAGGCTCCCTTCGACCGCCTGCGTGGCTGCAGCCGCTCTTCTCCTCCTCACATCGCCACAAAGGCTGTCCGACAGCCACTCACCTTGCGGAACTCCTCGATACGCTTGGCCATACCAGCCATGCGCTCCTCGCGCTCCTGCTTGCGTGCCGGCGCGTCACGCTCCGCCTTGGTCCCCTTGAAGTACGTGCCGTTGGCCTGCAGACGGCGCGAGGAGTAGAGAGACGTCTCCGACTTGCGCTTCCAGCTGCCCTTCCAAGTGATGATCGTGCCGTCCTCCCACTGGATTGGGCGCGGGCGGCGGACCGGGTTCGTGGACGAAGGCGGCAGCAGGTCGGCGGGGTACTTTTGCAAGAGGACCTTCTGGCGGCGTCGAGGAATCACGGCCTGGGTCCAGAGGAACTTGCCGCGCATGTTACTGGAGTTAGTGGCATGTCCTCGTTATGTTCCGTCATGCGCAATGTCGTCCAGCTGTCGTCTCGCCAGATACACCACTCCAACTCCCTCCCTCTTCTCCCGCCTATCCCGCTAGAGTACTCACGGGTCGGTGGCTGGCCGCCAGAAGTTCAAGAACGGGTTCTGCACCATAACCCTGCCGTCGAACTTCTCTCCGCGGCGCTCGGCGCGCTCCTTAGCCTCGATCTTTGCGCGCTCAAGGTTGTGCCGCACAGCCTCCTTGACCGCTCGTGGGACCTCCTCAAACGTAATGAGCTTTGCCTTGGACGACAATGCCGGGATTGTAGATGCCTTGAGGGCGACGGGGGCGAGCGACGACTCGGCGACAGCGGACACGGCCGACGCGGCCTGCACGCTCGAAGCGGCGCGCGACGAGGAGGAAAAGAGCCTCCGGGCAAAGTTCATCTTCACCAGGCGACGCGAGGGGTGTTGTTGAGGTAGGGGGTCGACGAGGTCGAGGAGAGCTAGAGTGGTGGTGGAGGGGACTTTGCTGATGGCCGACTGGACCGAAATGTTGAGCAGCGAGTTGGGATGGTCGCCCTGTTCTCGCGTGGATGCCACGAGCCCGGAAGTGGAGGTCTCGACGTTTTGAGTATATGGTGGTGCCTGATGCGTTCTCTGATCTCCGAAGTACAGAGACCCGCGTGTGGCAGATCGGTGGGCACCTCAGCAGTTCGGTGGGCTTGTAGCTACATGCATTGGGATGCGCCTTCGAGCGGGCTCTTGCGGATCGCCCCGCAACTCAGCCAGACTGATGGCCTCATCATCCGTCCACCAATTGACTAGGAATGCCTTTGGCCAAGAAGTGAGCCACGTATGTTGCGTGGCGGCATGCATCGGAGAGACTTGCCGTGCCTAGTAGCAACTTCAGTCCTACTGGCCAACTAGGGTGCAGGGTGAGGACCGGGCCGTCAGAAAAAGGTTGCTAAGTGCCACAAAGAGAGGTCCAAGTAAAAGTGCCATAATTCCGAAGTATCGGGACTTCTCTCCTAAGCTGTTCGCCCGTCCTCACTGGCCAACGGGACTTCTCGGCCTCTGTCCAAAGGGACCTGCCACCCTAGCACTCAGCCAACCAGCCAACCGGCACTCACCCCCTGGGCCCATTCGCCTACCTTGTCCCCCCCATCCAACCAACACTCGCACCCACTCTGCCACCCCAGTCCACCCCCCCTGCCCTCCCACCCCCCCCTCCGCTCCCCATCTCTCCTTGCGTCTTTGACCACCTTTCCATCTCATTCACCTCTCCTCTCCCTCGTCTTCTCACAAAACTCGCTGGGACAAAATGACCCTCGTCACCCGTTCTGCTCAGCGCATCGTCTCGCGCCGCGCCGCGGTCGCTAAGAACGTTCGCGCCAACGCCGCGTTCTTCACCACCGCTGCCAAGGTCGCTGTCCCCGCCTTCCAGGCGCAGGCCCGTCCCCAGGTCGCTGCCAAGGAGGGTAAGTTTCTTCTACTCTACTTTTCTCTCTACATACTCCTCGACGAGCCCCGGGCGCGCGCAATGTGTGCGCAGATGCTAGCAGAAGGAGCGAGGACGCTGCAGCATTGGTTTTTTGAGCCACGTCTTCGAGGCGCGAAAAAGCCAACCCCGGGGCAGTTCGGAGTAACGGAGATGCCAGAAAGAAAGAAACGTGTCACTAACCACCGTCTACAGTCCAGGCCACCCGCACCTACGCGACCCCCGCCGCTACCAAGACCGGTACCATCAAGACGGTCATTGGTGCCGTCGTCGACGTCCACTTCGACACCGATGACCTCCCCTCCATTCTTAACGCTCTCGACGTCCAGTTCACCGAGGGCCAGCAGAAGCCCGAGGGTGGCCGTCTCGTTCTCGAGGTTGCCCAGCACCTCGGTGAGAACACCGTCCGTTGCATTGCCATGGACGGTACCGAGGGTCTCGTTCGTGGCCAGGCTGTCGTCGACACCGGTGCCCCCATCACCATCCCCGTCGGTCCCCAGACCCTTGGGTGAGTATCCTGGTCAGGCACACCTGCCACGCACCACCCCACCAAAAATCAAAAGATCAACTATTAACCATCCACAGCCGTATCATGAACGTCATCGGCCAGCCCATTGACCAGCGTGGCGAGATCAAGGGTGTCTCCACCCGCCCCATCCACGCCGACGCCCCCGGCTTCGTCGAGCAGTCGACCGAGGCTGAGGTTCTCGAGACCGGTATCAAGGTCGTCGACCTCCTCGCCCCCTACGCCCGTGGTGGTAAGATTGGTCTCTTCGGTGGTGCCGGTGTCGGCAAGACCGTCCTTATTCAGGAGCTCATCAACAACATCGCCAAGGCCCACGGTGGTTACTCCGTCTTCACCGGTGTCGGTGAGCGTACCCGTGAGGGTAACGACCTTTACGCCGAGATGCGCGAGTCCGGTGTCATCAACCTCGAGGGCGAGTCCAAGGTCGCTCTCGTCTTCGGCCAGATGAACGAGCCCCCTGGAGCCCGCGCCCGTGTCGCCCTTACCGGCCTCACCATCGCCGAGTACTTCCGTGACGAGGAGGGCCAGGACGTCCTTCTCTTCATTGACAACATTTTCCGCTTCACCCAGGCCGGTTCCGAGGTGTCTGCCCTTCTCGGTCGTATCCCCTCGGCCGTCGGTTACCAGCCCACTCTCGCCACCGACATGGGTGGTATGCAGGAGCGTATTACCACCACCAAGAAGGGTTCCATTACCTCCGTCCAGGCCGTCTACGTCCCCGCCGATGACCTTACCGACCCCGCCCCCGCTACCACCTTCGCCCACCTTGACGCCACCACCGTCTTGTCGCGTTCCATTGCCGAGCTCGGTATCTACCCCGCCGTCGACCCCCTCGACTCCAAGTCGCGTATGCTTGACCCCCGTGTCGTCGGTGAGCGCCACTACCGTGTCGCTACCCGCACTCAGGTATGTCACTGAAAAAAAGCCGTACAGCTCTCATACCTTCGCAGCAGATCTTGCAATCCTACAAGTCGCTCCAGGACATCATCGCCATTCTCGGTATGGACGAGCTTTCTGAGGTGAGTTCAAGATCAGTTGGGAGAGGAGTTGCTGACGTTCGCAGGAGGACAAGCTTGTAGGTTGAAATTAGCTGAATGTGGCACTCAGGGACGGATGGTGCCTGACCGGCACCTCCACCTCTACCTCCACTTTCGGCCTCCACCACTGTGTCTCTGCTAATGTTATCCAGGTCGTCGAGCGCGCTCGTAAGATCCAGCGTTTCATGTCGCAGCCCTTCGCTGTCGCCGAGACCGTGAGTACCCAGGCGCTATGGAAGCTGATTCCAGTTCACGGGTATGCAGGGCGCCCTTGTCCGTCTTTCGGACTCCATCACCGCCTTCGAGGAGATCCTCGACGGCAAGCACGACTCGCTCCCCGAGGCTGCCTTCTACATGGTCGGCGGCATCGACGATGTCAAGGCCAAGGCCCAGAAGATCGCCGAGGACTCGTCGAAGTAGAGCGGCAGCGTTGTTGCCATGAGCTCGCTGGGATAGCTCGAAAGAGAAAGATGCAAGTCTGAACAGAGTCTGTGGCGAGAAATGGTCGTGTTTTTAGGTGGTGGAGTGGCACCTGTGTGGGCGATCAGGGGCGTGTGTGTGTGTGCCTGTTTCAGCAGTTTGCCAGCTCGTGCGTTGTGTATCAGACTAACTTTGTGCTCGTAGGCCGGTTTGCAGAGGTTGTAAGGTGCCAGGAGGCATGGGTTGTCGAAGGAGGTCAGCGTCACCATCGAAAGGGGTCTTCGCTGAGCCAGCATTTCGTCACTGCTATCTACGCATGAAGCAATCAGTCTCAGAGATTGCGCAATGACTTAGGCTGGCCGTTCAGTACGGGACGGGCCAGCTACCAGCTACCAGACAACATGGTTGAGGAGGACATCAAGGGCCAGGGCGAGGCAAACCAATACAGAGTTCAGATGAAGCCTGTGTGCCCTGATTCAAGTACACTCTCCACTAGCTGTCCAACAGCTCTACATATCTAAGCATTGATTGGGATACTCGAGGGGCGGTAGCAACATGATGCATGGAGATGAAGCAGAATGAGAAGGTTGGGCGTACCACATCCCCAGTTGGTCAACGGAACCAAATTGCGGCGGTCTTGGTTGAAATCCTAACCGTACGCAGCCGCAGAACCACCACTGTTTGGCAACGGAATGTTCGTATTTTCAGACAGCACCTCTTTACAGAACGGCCTTGCAACACCGCAGCCTTCGAGTGCCACTGTGCTCAACCACATGCTTTGTCGTGTTCTGATCATCTGGCCTATTAGACCACGCTGTGGGGAGGAGCGACGACCGTAAGAAGTTGTGTCGATTGGGAGCGCTACAGGAGATGGCAGTGGCGTCCAGTCGCACCTCCGAGAATGGCTGTCTCTCGAAGACTTTGTATATGCTGTGTATGCTGTGTATGCTGTGTGTAAGCTGTGTATGGACGCACAGTCAGCACCGTATGCACTGCTTACAAAGGCTGCTCACACATGAAGGCCAGCAAACTGTCCTGTCCATTTCTCGCCGAAAAGACCACTTGGCTTTCCTTTCCATCCTCCTTCCATTCATCATCACCCACTTCGCATGGGCTTGCCCAAGCGGTGCCGGCGCAACACGACTACTTCAGCCACACTGGACAATGCTCTTCCTTCAATTCCCTAACCGGCGCCTGCCCGCCGTCTACGCTCAACTGTTTTGAGCGCCGGCACTACCTGCGCAAGTTCGAAGGTGGCGGTCGTCGCGCCAACCTCAACGGACACTTGGGGATGCGGCATGCTTGTCCGCATGGGCAAGTGTGTCCAGCAGCGTCCCCGCGCACCGTACATCAGGAAGGCCCCTCTCCCGGACCCCGTCGCGTGTGAGAATTGCGGCGAGACATTCGGCGGGCGGAACCGCCGCCAAAACTTCGACAACCATGTCCGTTTGGGCTACTCCAAGGTCCGAAAGGTTTCGGACCGTCGCCTCGCATACGACCTGGTGTGCGACTGCGGAAAAGACTTCAACTCCCACCACTCGCGCTTACGCGACTACTGCCGACACGTCCTGAAGTGCACTGGCGCTACGAAGGAGCGGCAGGGGGAGGTTCGCGCTCTGAACAAGGCCTCTGGGATGGACGCTCCGGCGCCTTCGTCAGAGCCGAAGGAGCGGGAGAAGCCAAAGCCGAAGAGCAAAACTCGCCGCAGCCGCATCAAAGTGACGGACTTCATCTGCGAATGCGGTCTTGATCTCACTTCGGACCCGATGAGGGCTCGGAAGTACCGCAAGCCACGTGCCGGGTTGCGACCTGCCGAGCTCGTCGACACGCCCAAGTGCATCGAGGATCTCCCCTGCGACCGGGGTCGCGCTTTTACCCTCTCTCCATCTCAGACCCACATGCCCAATGCCAGTCATCTATATCGTCGTCTCCGCCCGTCGTCGACCTGTACATATCGTGACTCTTTGATGAATTCTACCCAGCGATAATGAAAGCATTCTAGAGTGCGTCGCGTTTGGCCACTTTGGGCAAGCACGTGGTTCAGAGTCGTCGGCTCGTTGTGGAGTGCCGCTGCTTCGTCCAGAGTCTTCTCGGGGTGAGGAATGGTCATGTGCACGGTACTTCTTGCCGAGCTGTGGAAAGACTGGAGACAAGGAGCTACAGTAGTCCGCAGGTGAGGGATGGCCAGTCATACGCTGCTTCTTGCTCGGCTGAGGGACAAGCCCCGCTCGTTCGGAGAGGGAGGACGATGGAACGTTGCCTGACCACGCCGGCGCGTTCCGCGTTCCGCTTCCGTGATTAACGAGGTCAGGAGGCTCCATAAGTGATGGTAAGGATGTGATGCTGAGGTGAGTGGTGGTGCCCGTACTCTGATGATGCTCAGCCCCTAATCCCCGATCCTCCGCTCACTTTACCGTGCCGAATTGGCCGAACTTTGAATACATCAATACATCAATCATTTCAACTGATCTCCAATACTACACTCCCTACGTCATGTTTGTCCACCACTTTGACATTCCACACTCCTCTTCACCCTACTTGGTCTGATCCTGCATCCTCTTGTTTTCTCCCAATGCTCCTTCCCACAATGCCCACAACGTACGAATCCCGGCCCTTGCCAAGATCCAACTTGATGCGTCCGTGCGCAGATCCCAAACAGGGCGGCCAACCAGACGGAGCATAGGCGAACTCCTAGGTCACCGACTTCAGCCCCATGCCACCACGCCCGAGATGGTGGCGTTCGCCTTAGGGTCTTCTCTTCTCACTTTTGTTCAACTGACAGCCAGTCGTCCTCTGGCGCAGAGCTCATCGACACCGCAGGATGCATCTAACCGTTTGCGGCGAAGCGTGCGACGTACTGAGCTTCGCCCCACAAGGCGTCGGGCGTGTATGTCATCACATCCCTTGTCCCGTCTCGCGAAGGGCATGCGAAGTGGGTGCCCTTCCCAACTCCTCGTTGTTGCCACCCCGTCTGCTGGTGGCCCTAACCATGGCTCAGCCAGGCCCCAGCCCACCGCAGTTCGCTCGGTCTCGGGTGAACCTTATGCACGCGCCCATTCCCCACACCACACAACACACCAAGTGCCCAAGCCAGCGTGGGAGATGGCGAAGGCGGCGACCTTGGCCGGACATGGGAAGTCAACACGGCACACCCTCTCGACAACCGACGGCGAACGCGCGGCGGGTTTGCAACACAGCATTTACCTGACTCGTTCAACTCCCCTGCTAGCCATTAGCCATCTATTGTCTCGAACCTGGAATGCCCGGCATGTCCACAGCCGCCATCTCCGCGGCACGCGTACCACGACTGAGATTGCGGAGGAGCAGCTGTCCGTCGGTTGCGGCTGCCATCTGTCCCGATGCACCGGAAGATGCATGCAAGAGCGACACCAGCGACGACGACAGCAAAAGCGCTGATTACACTAGCGTTGGTGCCAGCGGCGGCACGAGCCACTCGTCGAGCGGCGGAATAAGCGACAATCTGTGCTCCGATGCGAGCGAGGAGGGGTTAGCCGGACCAGGTGGGGCGGCGAGCAGCAGCTGGCCTCACAGTCCGTGCAGCTCCCGTCCAGTCTCTCTAACACCCCCAAGTGGATCTTGCTCCCTGGAGGATGAGGACGTGAGGATCGATCTCGAACTCGACTTTGGGTGAGTGCATCCTGTGTATCCCAACTCGAGCTCATTCTAGCAGCAACGTTGCCCTAGATCGCAATGTAGAGCCAATCGTCGTGTTCCGACCGGTGACGCTTGCCGCCGGCGCCGACGACATTTGCTACCACTTTCCATTGCCGCCTCCTCGGCCCCCTCCCCCACCTCTACCATTGTCGCCCGGGATCGACTGCCCAAGATCGCCCACACCCTCTCGTCCACCTTCACCCTCGGAGCCCTCGATACCCCTAAAACCCGCGGATGAGGAGGCCCCTGCATGTGAAACTTGCGCCACCGATCCAAGGAAACTGGACGGTTGGTGGCTCGAGCGCGACGCCGAACGCCACATTCTGCCGGTCCCTACGCCGCCACCGTCCTCCCTTTCCGAGCCGCCGCGTCTGGCCCACCACCGTCACGCCGCCAGTCACGCTCATGACCACCAGCACCGCCGTCCCCAACGCCACCATCAACGTCGGCACTCGATAGCCCCTCATGCTTCCGGCTATTCTGCGACGCGCCCCGAAAAGTCTTCTCAACATAGAAGGGTTGGCTCTTGGCCAGCAACTCTTAGCAGCGACCATCGCGACAATTACTATCCTTCTCACTGGACTTCTCACTCGACGTCTTCACCTTATCGCATCCCCAACCGCCGGTGGTCGGACGCCCGGCCCCAGAACTCGCTCCTCCTCGTTGCCCTCGAGGAAGTTGACCCTCACCGCCCCATGCCCCATTCTCACGACATATTCCAATCATTCGACGGTGACCTGTTCGACGGGGCGACGACGACATCTGGCGATCGTGAGCGTGATCGTGATCGCTGGAGAGTCTCCCTCTCGTCACTCTCTTCCCTCCGGCGATCGTTATCGCTCACTGGGACAAACCAGCGGCATGGCCATGTGGGGGTTGGAGGACACACTGTTACTCCCAGTCGCAGTCCAGGTCGGGCCGGACAACAACACTACCAACCCTATCCCGACGCCCGGACCGACCATCCCTCTTCGCCTCGGTACACGGCCAGCTCTGCGAGCATACCCCCCAGTGTGTCAAGCTACGAGGGATCACTTCACAGCGGCCCGAGCTCTAGGGTACGCCCACAGTCCCAAGTTTATGCCCCGACTCAAGCCCCAAGCGGCTACGCACACACTGCCCACCATCAAGCTAGATTGGGCGCTCGTCCATCCTCCTCCCTTGAACATTATCACCACGCCCACAGGTCCCCTCCATCACTTCCACATTCCCCCGTGCCTTCGGACAACTCGTTGGCCCTAGCCTCGCCCATTACTACTACCTCCATGGTGGACCGCGGCGGTTCCGGAAGCTCCTACTCGGTTTCCAGTCCAGGGCACCATCATCACCAGTACGCCACTACTGCGCATGGGGCGCGTGGATGGAGCAGTCCTGGCTACTACTCGTATACCCATTCCAACTCGCACCCTCCCTCAATTGCCAGTGTCAGCGCAAGCACCAGCGCTAGTACCCACCATCGCCTGCCGCCAAGCGGTCCCTCGTCGCCACACCCGGACACGATGAGTTACACCAGCATACCTTCTACGACTCTTCGACTGGATGGATTCGACACTCGTCTGTTCGACAGCTCCTCTCCTAGCCTCATTGCATCACCTCTACCTCGGATACCAAGTCCCGGTGGAGGATTGTCTGCCTCAGGAGGAGGGAGGGATAAGCGTATGAGCGTGATCAGCAGTGTGACGAGCGGGACCACCGAAAGCACCGCTAGCAGGTCTGTGCTTGACAGCAGCGGTCCAACGAGTCCATGCGTGAGCTCGAGCGCCCGGGAAGGCAGAGGTGCTATGCCTTTGCATCCCTCAGACGACGATGCCATGGGCGATTTTACTGTCTTACGCTCTGGGTCCAGTCCTGTCGTCAAGCCAAACAGACTCGTCCACCACGATACAACTTTTCCGTCAGCGAACGCCACCTCTTTGTCCAACGAAGCCGCTGCGTCTCTCCCTCACCCGCCGCTGTTGACCGACGATCACGTCGCAGACTCGTCCCCGACGCTTGCGCCTGCCCCTCTTGCACCACCTCTGGCACTCCGTGAACGGCACCACAACTCCAACCACCGCGACAGCGACACTTTCCTTACTTCCACTGTAGACGACACGCCGTTGTCGCCTGCTAGAGCATCTTCGGCTGGCGGTCGCGTCTTTACGCCATCTCCCAATCTTTCGCATTCCAGCCGCGCGCCGACACCACAGGGGTCCGTCTTGTCGACGCCTTTCGAGGAGCGGGAACGGTGCCCTCCCTTTGGCTCCTTGCCTGGCATTCCGCTGGGCGCATCGTCCTTTGGCGGCGCAGGTCGTGCAGGGACCACCGAACCTTCCTCTCACACTGTCGAACGCGGCAACAACGGCTACCAGCACGTCGACGACGGCGGTATGATGCAAGG
Organism: Cutaneotrichosporon dermatis; assembly: GCA_020011015.1. Lineage (NCBI taxonomy): Eukaryota > Fungi > Basidiomycota > Tremellomycetes > Trichosporonales > Trichosporonaceae > Cutaneotrichosporon > Cutaneotrichosporon dermatis. The sequence continues at coordinate 2,535,712 of JAIGNX010000002.1, read as the reverse complement.
GGGCTTGCTGCAAGTGCACAAGCATAGAGGTCAGCAGTCACCGCGACACTCTCCCGACCCATCGCCCAAGGCGTCCCACGTTCCGCTTCAATCTGACGCCCGCTCTATCAAGAGCACCAGGCACAACCGGCCTGCCATGTATGACGGAGGTTATCTGGGAGGGCTAATGAGTCCACATGAGGCCAGTTACAACCCAACGCCACGTAAGTTGAGAAGCGAAGAGGGATCTGCCATTGTTCCGTGGTGAAGCACAGCGATCTTCCTTCCTTTTTTCCATCTTTGGTTCTTCCACATCGCTGACTACCTTTACAGATCATCCAACCTCGCCTCCCAGTCCACAGCCAATGCCTGGAGAGAGGCCCCACTGGCCACAGCATCCACGACCAGCCCCACTTCCGCCTACATCCCCTCGCTCGCGACCGCCAATGCTCGAAACAGACTATCACTTGGGCTACGATGTGCCTCAGCATCCATCACACTACACGCCAATGTCGCGCAACGCGTCCAACTCCTCCCAGCAGAGCGACTCTATCCATTTCCACAACGGTGCTCGACGGAGCAACCGCAACTCCCAGATGACAATGTCGTCCGTGTCGAGCGAAACTTCCTCGACCGCCATGTCCCCCTCGACGATCCGCCAAGGTCAACCGTGGGGTCTACCGGCAGGGTTCGAGAAGCGCCCCTCCGTCGCAACCGTGTTCGAGGACGAGCCTCTCGACGACGTCGAATACGACGGTGTCATCGGTCATCACCAGGACATCAACCAGGCTGCCGACTGGCAGGCGGAGCGAGAGAGCCTTCGCAACCAGGGTCGGACATCTGGTGGTCTCCAGCTGTCTACATCGGCACCCAACTCGCACCGAATGTACGGTCCGTCCCAATCGGCGAACAGATCGCAGAGGGCAAGCACGGTTTCGAACGCGACCACGTCGTCTGCCAAGAGCAAGAGCGGATCTGGTCATCCATTTGCGATGTCGCACCGTGCCCCTTCCCCGCTTCTCGAGGTTCCAGAACAAATGGCGCCACCCCCCGTCAGCACGTCACGCTCTGCACCTTCCTTATACGACAGTTACAAGCTCCACGCCAACCTCCCAACTCATCAAGTCGCCCTGGTGAGCGCCGAGGACGAGGAGGACGACACGATTTGCCCGCTTTGCACCGAGAGTCTGAGCTTTGCCTACCGTTTGCCTGGAGAGAAGCCGCACATCATCCCGGAATGCGGCCACCCACTCCACCACGTGAGTTCACACCGACAATCGTCCTCTAACGAGACAGGATTGCTTCGTCGAATGCTACGGCCAGGTGCCTACAGGAGGGTCGCGCCAGAACTTTGGTGTCTGCGAAATGTGCCGTCAACCTATGCGTATCACGCCCGGCAGTCAAGAGCGTGGGACGGGCAAGAGCAGTGAGTGCCCTCGATGCCTGCAGATGACTAACAAAACAGAAGTGGCAGCGCTCATGGGTGGCGAGGACGGACCGTCGTTGGGAATCAACAACGGCGGCGACTGCAAAGAGGACGATGCGGTCGAGAGCGGAACCTTCAACACCAACGGAAACGACGAGGTCAAAGTCGTCGTTCCCAATATTTCGATCAAGTCCGAGTTCCCGTCTGTGCGACGCAATGCAAAGGGCAAACAGAGCATCACTGCTATGGTCACTATCGACGTGCCCCCAGCGATGAACCGTGGATACTACTCTCCTCAATCACTTCACTCTCGACGCGAGGCCTCGAGCGGGGGCGAGCTGTCACCTCAACTTCCACCATCTCCCCACTCGACCACGTCCTTCCGCGAGTCCATGATGGCCATGAGCAATGGGGGTGCTCCCAGCCACTTTGCCAACCTCGAGCTGGACCTTCGAGACCGAGTCGAGGACTACGCCTCCTCCGGCATTGCAGTCATGGGACACCTCAAGCTGTACGACATTCTCAAGGTCCGCAAGCGCGATGTCAGTGGTGAACTGCAGCTTTACCTCTTCGACCACGGTCTTGTCTGCATAAGCGAGGAAAGGCGCTCGTCTGCCCTGCGGTCGCTCTTTGGGAACCACCGTCACCCGAGCGACAGGAGGAACCGTCACGCGAAGACGTTCCTCAAAGTACGTGGCAGGGTCCACATGCACCACATCCTCAATATTCAGGACACGTCAACGAACAGCGAATACGTCCTCACCCTCGAAGTCGAGACCGAGGATGAAGGTCACCACCTATTCCACATCTACTTCAGGGACAGCGGATCCCTCGAAATGTGGCGAGGGACGATGCGCCGGCTGCGCGACGAGTGCCTCGCCCCGCACTTGGCTGGGACGAAGACCTCCAAGCTCACCGGCGTGTCCGTGGTCGGTCGTTCACCTCGTGCGCCACCTATCACGCCTATGGCAGGATCGTTCACCGAGTTGATCGACTCTTGTTCATCTACCTGTGGACCACAGTGTCCTGGAGAGCTCGCCTTCCAAATCCCTCTGGCCCCCAAGCATACGCCTATCGACCTCGTCATCGCCATCTCAACGCAGGCCGCAGCGTCTGGGTCTGGTGGCGTCCGTCATCGGCAGCGCCAGTTCCGCAAGGCGTTGCAGTGCGCACTTGCCTGCCTCGGCCCTCGCGACCGTATTGCGTTTGTGGCCACTGAATCTGGCCCCAACAGCGTCGTGCGACGCACACCACTGCTGAACGCGACAAGCCACGATTCTCGCATTCGCTTGGAGAACTTTATCGACATACTCGGACTCGGTCGCCTCGACAATGACGAGTTCGAGACCGAGATCCAGCGCGACGAGAAGCCCGATGTTGCAACGGCCGTCAACATAGCCCTCGACGTCATTCTCAGCCGCAAGAGCAAGAATGCGCTCAGTGCGGTTATGCTTATCAGCGATCTTCCAGAGGCGACGAGCCGTAACCACATGGGAATGGTCAACGCCCGTCTCGACGCCGCACAGTGAGTGTTCCTCAAGCGATCAAGGCTGACCATCAGGATCCAGATCCACGCGTTCGGCTACGGCAAGGCACACGAGCCGTCGCCGCTATGGGCGATGACCAACCAGACTCGTGGCACCTACACCTTCGTGCGAGAATGGCACGATCTGCAGCAGGCCCTCGTCGGGTGCATCGGCGGCCTGACATCCATCGCCCTCACGCACATGAGGCTTCGACTTTCGTGCGCCGAGAACGACTTCCGCGTACAGAAGGTCTCCGGTGCGACCCACTCGATCATCCATTCGTCGGGCAAGTCGGCCGAGATCGAGCTGCATGTCCTTCGCCACGGCGAGAGGCGCGAGATCCTCGTCGAGTTTGAGGCTATCGACGGCAACGGCCCGCCCTCGCCTGAGGCAGAGCGCCGCATGTCTGAGAACCCGTCATCGCCGATCGATGACGACAGGCGGAGCCACCACTCGCTCAGCCGCAAGGAGAGCGTCACCGTCGGGTCGGGTGCGAGTGTGCGCTCGCGCCCGAGCGTACGCAGCCCCATGGGCGTCCCTGTCGGTATGCCTATGGGTCTGCCGATGGGCATGGACAACCTCAACATTTCTGATCAGGGCTACGACAGCGGGCTGCTGGAGGAAGTGCCCGTCGTCGAGGTTGACTGCTCGTTCCACGACCCAGCCGTCGGCCGCTCCGCTGCCCGTCTCACCACCCCCGTTCTCCTCACAGTTGCAGTCCTGCCTGCTGGGCAGCAGAGCAACGCGCTCCCGGACGCCAGTATCGTGCGCCGCCGAATGGAGGTGATCACCAGCGACATGCTCACTCGCGCGATCCTCGCTGCGTCGCGCAAGAACTGGGACGACGCCACGCGGATGTTGCGCGGGACTAAGCGCACCGTTGAAGCTCTGGCCGACAAGGAGCGCCAGCAGCTCGCGTCGCTCGCGGAGATGTCCGGAGGCTCGAGCGCGCCCACGCGCCGCGAACTCGTCATGATGGCTGCTGTCGAGGGTTTGTCCGCGACCGCGCAGGATGTCGATGCGTTCCTGGATGGTCTAGAGGAGAGCCGCGAGCTGTTTGAGGCGGAGCACCGTAACTACGCCGCGCAGCAAGTGAGTCAACGTCATGAATAGTAGGAAGAGCTGGAGCTGATGACAGGCGATTGTGCTCAAGTCGCAGCGCAGCTGGATGATGCGCACCCCGACTGAGCTGCACTATGCGACGCCCGAGGTGCAGGCCCTTATCCAGGCCGGCGCCGAGTGGAAGCAGCGCCAGGCGAACTGAGCGAGGGCGAGGGTCTGAACGCCTCAGAGTTGTAAAAGCACCGGAATACACGACTGTCAAAACTGTCCATCAACCAACATGTCAACTGTCAAAACTGTCACGTCTTGGGCCCGTCAAGGCGCCCGTCATCATCTCTTTTGGGCATTGTGCAGGGCTTCATATACGTTATGAATGTGCATCTATCTGTGTCTGGGAATATAACAACGGGCAGTGTGTCGGTCTCATTAATCGTCTTGATCCGCAATCTGGGAGACTCAGTGGCCGTTCTGGCCGTTCTGGCCATTCTGGCCGTTGAGCAGCGGCTCGCTTTCGCCGCGCTCCGCCACAGCCGCCTGGAGCGGGTTCCCGAAATCGTCGACGCCGAGCCACTTCTGCCGCTTCTTCCAGAGCAAGCAAATACCCTGCCGTCAGCCCTCTCCCATCCCTGGGACTCACAAGAAGAACAGCCTGCATCATCCCCGTCACGGCGTAGGGCATCCAGCTCGTCCAGTCCGTGTCGGCGCCCAGCATGATCGAGACGCAGAACACGATGCTACCAGGTACCTGGATCGCCATGGTGCCGATCGAGAGGGCGCCGACGAGCCCGGCGTTGGCCGTCTTGACGATTTGGGGGCCGTACTGGCACACCGCGAGGGCGGTGCCGCTCAGCCCGCAGAAGGTGGCGAGGGCGCGCAGCGGCTCCTGTGGCGGCCGTGTGGTCGGGAGCTTGTTGAGGAGGACGAAGGTGAGGGTTGTGAGGGCGGTGCTGGGGTCAGCTGTGAAGCGAGGTCGACAGCTGGTGGACGTCCGGTTGCCGACTTACAGGTGCAGACCAACGGCCCAGGCGACGCCCTTGGCCGTCCGCCACTCGCGGTCATTCTCCTCGATGAGCTTGCGGAACTCGGGGGCAGTGGCGGGCGACGGCGTCTCCGCATCCACAGCGTTGCCGCGCGTCGCGCCGTAGTCGGGCAGGGCTTGGCCCTGCAGCGCGAGCGGTCTCATGTGCGGCGTGCGTGGGAAGTAGATGATATACAGCACCAGTCTGGGTGGCGTTAGCGGTATAACTCGAGTGGATCATGGCTGTAAGGTATGATAGACAAGTTCGCTTCGGCAGGCACAGCGAGATCTTCGCTGTTCGTGGGCATCGGCAGCACACTTGGCACACCATGTCATATCTCACACCGATGGCCCCGCGCCCTCTCCCTGCCCATCCAAATGTACTCACACGATGGAGAAAAGGAGCCACTGCAGGCCGACCTGGACGAAGCGCAGCAGGCTCTCCGCACACTGCCCACCCGAGACGACGCGGCAGCACTGGAACAGCGGCCACTGCAGGATGAGGAGGTTGAGCATGCCCGACGCCGACGAGGTCGCGCCGAGGAGGAGGAACCACTGGGGTTAGCAATGTTCTACCTTGAGATGTGCTGGCTCAGAGAGCCAGGCGTGCTGTCGGAAATGATCGTTGTCGTGTCGTCATGCGGCCAACGCCACCGCCTTTGTCCGATACGCCCCCGCACAACCCGACGAGTAGAGCCATACTCACAGGCGACAATCCTTCGCTCGTCCCAGACCTGATGATGCGGATGTGCTGCCGATCAGCTTGTTGCCTATACGGGAGGACCCACTTGGGGGAGGTAGCTAATCACCAGCCCCGTACAGAGGAGGACGCTGAGTGTGAGGGTGTACGCGTCATGGCGCTGCTGTCAGTCAACGCCGTGCGCGGGGCTCACGTTCGGGCACTGCGAAGGGTCTGGCGGCGGGGCCATGGTAGTGAGCGTGGTGGGAGTGAGCGATGGAGCAGATGCGAGTTGGATCTCGATGTGAACAACGTGTGGCAATGCTGTATCGGTGATGGGGAGGGCAAGTGACTACAGGCACGGCGCGTCCCAGTGGGGGCCCACCGGGATGACGCTATGACCCGAAATAGATCCCGCTACGGAATGCGCGCCGAACTCAGAACTGTGGTCTAACGAATCGGTGTTCCTTCTCTCTCGATGACCGATCACATTTACTGAATGGAACAGTGCGCTCTCAGTCGGTCGACTCTTATGGCTACCAACGAGTGGGCAATCGAGTCACTCTCCTTTTCCCGCTCGTCGTCTATGGTCAGATAGGAGTAGACCGCCTTCTTGGACCACTACACACGTTTCAGTCGCTCTCCTGCGTGAGCTCGTCCCGGAGTGTGGGGGCCGCAGAGGGGCTCTTAGGGTAGGCGGAGGACGAGAGGCAAGAATCAATCGTGGAGTACTGCCTCTGTTCATCTGGGAGGTGGTATGTCCTGGTAGAGACGCTGGGAGGCCAGCAAGAAGGAAGGAGGTGTTGTGCATGATGGCCTGGTCCCTTGCCTCGCGGCATCGTGGCCGTCGCACAGCAACCTTCCCTATTGCCACTATCTTGACCTTCTCTCTTCCTCACACTCACTCTCATTCTCTACATCCATCAGTTTACTGTTACTGTCGCTCTCTCTCTCTCTCTGTGTTCGACTCCTCACTCACTCATCTACATAACGTCCCACTCACCATCCACCGCACCTCACATCAGCTCAAGGCGTTAACGACTCTTCCCCACCACATGGACCACAGCCAGCCGATGGACGCGGCCGAGGAAGGCCAGGAAGAAGATGCTGTAAGCCTACCACCTTCCTCGCGTCTCCGCTGACATCTAGACTCACGACGACTCCGACAACAATGTCAGCATTACCACTGCGCTAGACCACTCATACGCCTCCCAAAACAAGCGTCATCTCGAACACGCAGACAGTCCGCAGCAACTCAAAAAGCAGCGCTCCCTGTCTCCTGTTTCTGATCAAAGTGTGAGTGTAACATCCAGACAGAGCTGACGAGAAGAGCCAGGATGACGAGGATGCAGACGACAGCTCCGAGGAAGAAGACACAGACGCGTCCGAGCAGAGCGAGGAGGACTACGATACAGACCCGACAGACGACAGCGAAGAGGACCCCGAGACCATTGCGTGCCGACAGCGTATGCTGGAGCGACTGGAAATTATCATCGCTCGCCCAATGCACACAGTTCGCGACGTGATAGTGCAACAGCAGGCCATCCAAATGAAGGTGTACTTATTGTACCTTTTGAACTTGCCGTCGAGCAAAGCTCCGCCGCCCGGCAGTGCCATATATTGGGAGCTTCGCAAGGTACATTGGCCGGTTACACCATTCAGAGGAGTGGGCCGCACCCTCGATCCTTCTGGCCAACGACCTTCCGGTGAGCTTACCTGTCTTCCAATAGCTGACGATGAAGACCTCCACGCCCTACGCGCAGCGCGCCTCCGCCGATTTGGCTCAATCCGCATCGAGCCTCCCACAGCCGGACTGCACTCCCCTACTTCGTCCAGACCTCAGGCAACGGCTCCTTACGTTAACGACGGCGAGATTCATCACCATGTTCTCACTCCGAACACGAACCAACGTCCGCACATGCAGCACACAACACAGCCGTCCACCCCAGATGACTCCATCGACATCAAGATTCGCCAGTGGCGGGACTTCCTGAAGAATAACGTGCGGCTAATTGCTGCTCTTCCCGATTCCCATCGCGCGTACGCAGACGTCCTCCTCGCGCTCCGGGTCCGCCCCCTCGAGTGCACCCGCGGAGCTCCGCAACGCCGCGATGAGCTCCTTCTGGCGCTGTTTGGTGGACCTCCCAAGATTCAGGCGATGACTTGGGGAGGCTATCAGCTTCTGAGGGACCTCGCGAACCACGGGTACCACAACGCGGCGCTTTGGAAAGAGCTCCTGGGTCGCGTTGTCGGCGTTCTGCCTCCGCGCACAAGCGATTACCAGGTCGTGGATGAAGCCACGGAGAAGGCGCGCAGCGACAAGGCGTTTGAAGAGAAACTGTTTCGGCTCGTCCTCTGGCGGAGTCTGTAGCGAGGTGACGCATCGTGATAGAGATCTGAGCATGTGTGAGAGACTCAAGAGCTCAGTGAGGTGCTGTGAGTGTTAGTGCGTTAAGTGGTTGAGATGCCGCCAATAAGGTGCAATGATATTGTAGTAGGTATCGACCATGCAAGCCCATGAGATCAACAAGCCTGCATACAACGCCTTCAGCACCTAAGTGCTCACCGAACCCATGCTCTCCACCCTTCCTTTCCCCTTGGACTCGTCGGATACCAAGTCGTTGATGGCGCGGAAGGCTCCCGGGTCAATGCGCACCACCGCCTCCCACTCGGCGCCCATGTCCTCCTCCTCGACCTCGTCGCACAACCCCACAATCTTCTCCTTCACACCAGCCCGCTTCGCGTCCTTGCTCGGCATGGTGATGCGTACGCGCATCCGCACCCGCTGGACTGGCAGGATGCTCTCGGGCGCCGACAGCTGGCGGATGAGATCGAGGGCTTGGGCCTTGGCCGTCTTGTCGCCTCGTGTCGAGTAGCCCATCTCGCTCATCGCCTTCTCGACCATGCCGACGGTGTGTTTCCGCCCCGTCGAGGGGTCGACCGTCATCTCCGTGACGAGGGTCGCGATCTCGCGCGACAGCGAGGCGAGCTGCGCGCCGCGCTCGAGGTTGTTCACTTGCAGCTCGCCCTTGCGCAGGATCTGGGGTGAGCGCTGAGACAGCTGTGGAGGTATGGGGAGTGACGCACCTCCTCGATGACCTTGTCCATGTTGTCCTCCTTGAACGCCTTGGCCCAGTCGTCGCGCTTGGCGACCTGGCCCTTGGGCACGTTGGTGAAGATCTGCTCGATCTGGAGCACCTCAGAGAGGTCCTTCTCGCTGCCGTCAGTGCCTGCCGAGCTCATCGAGTCGATTGGACTTACACGCCCGAGCGGAACTCGTTCACCTTGTTCTTGTAGCATGCGATCTGGAGTCAGCGAATCTCGGATCCGAAACTAGTCAGAGTGGTGATCGCCAAGCTTCTCCATTACGGCTTGCCTCAGCTCGAGCAACACTCGCAGGGAGGTCCCCAGCTTGCATTATGGGGCTCTGAATGCTAGCAAACGCGATGGCGCATGCTACCACCCCAGTGTGCTTGTTATCGATGCGGAGACCTGCCGTCGTCGACGCCCTTCGCGACAGACGGAATCCGGACGTGTTCTCGCGCCGTACAGTTCGACGCAATGCGCCCCGGCCGACGTCACACTTCTGGAGCTGCAGATGACTTCCTTGCTCGCCGCCGCGCCGGATCACCCAGTGCCAACTCCACCCATTCTCCACAACAGAACCCACCTCGAAGCGCTTGCCGCCCTTCTTGATCCGCACGATCGACACGTTCGTGAGTCTGCCATCAGCCTGTGCTCATCCCCCCTCCTCTCCTACTTCCCTCGTCTCTCCAGGCTACGCACTTGATATTTGTCCCCGGTTGCCTAAGCATTGTGTTTGTAGTCGAGAGTAAGTGTGCGATGGAGATTTTGGCCACCACTTCGAGCTCAGTGCGTCATTCTCGTCCATCAGCTTATTCGAGCCCGCACTTGGCAGTGGTGGAGGTCGGTCAATCGGAGGTCCATGCTCGGCCCACTTTTCCCATACAAGCCAGCCTAGCAGCTCTAGTCCACCAGCTCCGCAGCTTCCCATGCACCCATGCTCTCGCCATAGCGTCCCCCTTCTTCCCCGATACGCCTCGGAGAACGCAGCTGGTCGAGGGACGGGCGGAGTACGGTGGACGCAGCACCGGCGATGAAGTCATAACTCCGGTCCATTCCTTCCGCCAATTTCATTGACGCCTCGTCGATTGTCGACCAACCTACTACTGACTTGACTTCCATTCTCCGTTGTAAACTTCCCTTCTCACCACTAGCCACCATTCTACGTCGACTCGTGATGCCCCTCGCTACCCTCCCTCCTGTCGAGGCCGCCAAGCGCCTCGCCGCGTACGCCGCCGTTGACCGTCACATCGGCCTCGAGCACAAGGTGTGTACCTCCACCGGGCCGCAGCCGCGACTGGCAGTGCGGAGCGGACTTGTAAACATCGTGTCACCACTAGAGGGATGGAAGGCAGCTCCCAGCCTTTCACGAGCTTTGCACGTCCTCCCAGGCTCTGGCATGGCTGCGTTCGGCGACGCCCCCGCGCGGAGTTCCGGGCCGGACGGAGCATTCCGCCTCGGCCTGCCCTTCTCCGTGATCCGCCTGTCCCAACCTACAGTCCGCGCTCCACTGGCTCCAGCTAATCCCAGCTTATCGGTATCGGCTCCGGATCGACTGTGCCCTACGTCGTCGACCGTATCGTCCAGCAGGGCGCCCCTGCCAACGCCGGCCGTCTCTTCTTCCCCACCGGTGAGTCACTGTACACTCTCTTGTTGTAGCGTTGGCACTGAGCTGACCGCGCAGGCTTCCAGTCGAAGGAGCTCATCCTCCGCGCCGGCCTCGCGCTTGGCGATGTCGACATGTTCACCCGTCTCGACGTGTGCATCGACGGCGCTGACGAGTGAGTGGGCGTGGTGGTGGTACAACATCAGAGGCTGGTCTCCTGTACAGGCCAACCCGCTTCGTGCTCCCTCTCATTATCCTTAGTACTGCAGGCTGCTCACACACAGGGTCGACTCCGATCTGAACGCCATCAAGGGCGGCGGCGCTTGCCAGCTCCGCGAGAAGGTCCTCGCCGACATGGCCGACACGTGGGTCATGGTTGCCGACTTCCGCAAGAACTCGACTGTTCTGGGCACGAACGTGAGTGCTCCCCTTATCCCTGTCGATCCTTCATCCGTCATCAGCGGCTTCTATCTCGCGGCCAGATTTCTACTCCACTATGTCATCGGACCTTCCACGCATTACCTGCCTTGCACACGCTCACACCAGTGGAAGCAGGGCGTCCCCATCGAGGTCGCGCCCTTCGCGTACGTCCAGGTCCTCGCCGCGCTCCAGAAGATGGGCGGCACCCCCGTCTTACGCATGGGCAAGGCCAAGGCCGGCCCCGTCGTCTCCGACAACGGCATGTTCATCATCGACTGCGTCTTCCCCGAGCCGCAGATGCGCCAGCCCGCCGCTCTCCTGTCGTCCGTCAAGCTCCTCACCGGTGTCGTCGAGGTCGGGCTGTTCTGCGGCATGGCCAAGGCCGCCTACTTCGGCAACGAGGATGGGAGTGTGACCCTCCGTGCGGCTGGCGGTGTGACTGAGCAGATTGCGAGCGTGCCCGATGTTCCCCCGACTGCGGCTTAGTTGTATTTTGGGATGCAGGGATTTGTGCAGCACTTGTGCGAGCGGAGCAAGCTCGCTGGATGGGACGGCAAGGATAGAGAGGGATGGTGATTACAGAGGGCCGGAGTTGGATATACGCGGCGCCAGGGCGGAAGTGGAGAGTCTATATGCATACAGCTGAGTGTCTATGCCTACGCCAGGCCGCCGTACGCCATGCCGACCAGCCCCTGCCAGTCCCACTCCTCGGGCTTCTCCCGGAAGTCGCGGAGTGCCTGCTTGCGCTTCAACCGCTCCTCGCGGCCCTTGGCGTCCTCATTAGGCGGCGCCATATCGGAGCAGTAGAATCGCTGGAGGGCGAGGGCGAGCAGCTGCGCCTCCTGCTGGCTGAGGAGGTATCCCGGGTTGTCCACGGCGCCAGGCGGCCCGCCCGCGCTCTGTGCAGTGATCTCGCCGCGCATGAGCACGGTGCCGTGCGAGTCCGCGAGGTCCGGGTAATGCGTGAGGACGAGGTATGGCTGGGCCCACCCGCCGGCCTGCTTGAACTCCTCGAGCGGCGTGAAGATGACACTCGTGACGGGTGGGAGGGGGCCGGACTGGGCGCCGTCGGCGAGGGGCGGGGCCGGCGGGGGCGGGTGGAAGAGCCACTGCATGTAGAACATCTCGTACGCCTCCGTCCCGTCCTTACTCCGGGGCAGGGGGAGGACGAAGAACGGGTCGGAGCGGGCAAGAGTGAGCATGCTCGTGTACGTGTCCTTTGGCAGGGCGGCGCTGAGGAACGAGCCGGACAGAGTCGGGTGCGTCGTGTGGTACGTGTTCCAGATGCGCGCGATCGCCTCCTGGTCGTGCGGCGTCATCAGGATCAGCGGGAGGTTGATGATGGACGCGAGGGGCTGTCGTCAGCGGAATCATACGAGGGACATACCTTGACGCCGCTCTTGTCGCCGTCGGGCGCGGCCTGCGCCGCCTCGCGCGCAGCCGCCTTCTTCTCCGCCACAGCCTGGCTCTTAGCCTCCTGTGCGGCCTTGAGCGCCGCCTCCTCCTCCCTCCGCTTGGCCTCTACCCGCTCAGCCTCTTCGGCGCGGTACTGCTCCGCCTTGCGCTTGGCCATGATGCTCGGCACGACCTTCTTCTGCTTCAGCGCGTCGAGGTTGACCACGCCCTCGCTTCTGTCAGCTCAAACTCTCCGACACTGGGTGACTCACGCCTCGACCTTCTCCTTGAGCTTGGCAGCGTACTTGGCCTCCATCTCCTTGCGTTTCCGCTCCACCGCCTCGCGCGGCGTCAGCTGCTCCTCGAGCTCCTTGATGATGTCGGCGCGGCGCGGCGTACTCGAGAATGGCCGAGCGCGCACGGCGGCGCGCGCCGGCAGGCGGGCGAGCGGGGCAAGGGCGGCGGGACGAATCATTGCGTTGGAGTGCAACAGGAACATACTAGGCTCTCGTTACCGCTGTATGCTCACTCGACGACCGGACTTTTTGATTCCGCGACCTCCACTTGCCATCATCAGCGACAGCACCCTTCTGCCGGCTTCCGGTCATCCATCAACTTATCACTCCCGCCTGGTCGACCCAGGCCAGTGTCAATTCGCTAGCTCGCAGTTATCGGTTGCCCTCGGCTCCCGCCCCTCGCCAGACACAGACCTTCCGACAGCGCACGCGCCAACTCGCGGGATGACGTCCCAGGCCCAGCTCCTGCCGTCGCTGTACGCCCTCCTCCCCGCCGAGCAGCTCGAGCTCATGCTCGCGCGCCTGTCACTGCACGCAGTCCACGTCGAGCCATACCACATCCGCGACGGCGTGTACGTCAACACTCACCCCGTCATCCCCGGGCAGCACCGCACGCTGCGGCTGCGTGGCCGGAAGCGGCGCCGACGAAGGGCGCGCGCGAGCGCGCGCTGGGCAGGCGGCTTCGACGAGGGGGAGACGGGGGACGCGTGGGACTATGCGGTGGCGTGGGTCAGCCCGCCGCTGACGGGGCGCGAGTATGCGGATATGCGCGTGCAGGCTTATATCGCGCTCGAGGTGGCGGGGAAGAGCTCGAAGGACGAGATCGAGGACTTTGTCGAGACGATGGGCTTTAGGTGAGAGAATAGGCTCAGCGGAGCTGATGCCAGACACTCGCATACCGTTGGACGCGTGGGGCATCTCTTCCACATCCCAGTCGCGGGGTATGCGACGACCCTTCACTTGACCGTCACCAGGGTGCTGGGCGACGATGCGGTTCCAGCAAAGACGGCCGAGCCATACCTCGTCCAATTGCAGCCAGCACGACCTGTCAGCTCAGTCGCTCCACGCGGCGAGCTCACGCTGCAAGATGCGATGCGCATCATGCAGGACACGGCCGGGCGGATCGAGGGGCTCAAGTGGGAGACGGGGGCGAACAGAGAACCTCTGCGGCGTGTTTAGAGGCGAGGGTGGGGATGACTGTCGAGCCGATGGGCTGAGATGACATACTGTACTTATGCTACCAACTACATGTGCGGGCGCCGCTCTACTGGCTACACTCTACTGCTCTAATCTACTCAATCTCGATAGCGTCCTCGGCGCCCGCGCCCATCTTGCGCTTCTTCGCAGAGCCCGCGGATGGCTCAACCTCGTCGTCCGGCGCAGACCTCTTGGTGCCACCGCTAGTTGGAGGAGGCGTCGGCGCCCGCATCACAATCTCGTCCTCACTCGCTTCAGAAAGAGCCGCCTGCGGAGGCGCACGCTTCGGCACCTCAGGAACCTGCTCGGGGAGCTTGAAGGACTTGTCAGACTCCCCATCCATCGTTGCCACACAGAAGTGGACGCGACGATACTCGCCGTCCAGGCCGTCGACGGTGAGATACTGCCCGCGCTTCACGCCAAGCTCGGCGAGGGTCTTAGGATAGTTGTCCTCAAAGTCTGGGTCGGAGAGAATGCGGCCAGCCTCGGTGATCTCGACTTCGAAGTCGTCGTCGCCAGCCACCGCCGGCTTCAGCCAACCCTGCACAACGTCGTTGGCGAACGCGCCGAGCGTGCACTTCTCCAGGTCCACCTTGAAGGGAATATACACATCGTTGCAGACGGGACACGCCGGGTTCTGCGCGTCCGGAGCGCCATCCTTCATGGGCCAGTTCGTCGATGCCCTCAGGAACGACTGGTTCAGCTTCGCCTTGTCCTTGAGCACGGCAAGCGCCTTCATGACGACAAGACCGGCGATGATCGCATTGGTAGTCGCAATGGCAGGGATGATGTTGCCGGCCATTTCTACGTGTTAGCTTCTGGCACGTATGGTGACTCACCCTTGATCTGGAAACGCGTCTGGGTAGGAATGCCGTAGGCCGTTGCGCGGAGGTTGGTAACGGCAGTGACAAAGTCGAGGGTGTCGTCGTCGTCCTTGTCGAACGACAGAACGATGTCTGGATGGGAGATCGCGCGGGCAGAGAGACGCTGGCAACTGCTGACGAAGAGCTCGAGGCTCTCCTTAGTGCTGAGGCGCTTCTGATCCTTCAGCGTGGATGCGTTGGTTGTCGATGATCCATTCGCCGCAGGCTGCTGGACAGGGTTGCGGACCGGGGGATCCACAAACGTTCCAGCCATGATCGCATCGTAGTCGAGCGGAACGGGCTTGTTCCTCTCGGCCCGCTTCCACATGTCCTCCATGGACAGCAGCCTATTGATGTCCTCGTAGAAGACCTGCCGTCAGCTAGGAAGGAGTGGATGCGACAGCTCACCTTCCGGAATACACGTTCTGCTCCATCCTCCTCGCCCAGCATCCGCCGCACTTCCCGGAACGCCGCAGCCTCCTTCTTCAGGTTGTCGATCTCCTCAACTGCAAGTGTGAGCAAGGTTATTACCCAGCGACTAACCATTTTCGCCCTCTGCCTGGGCCTTGTCGAGCTCAGCCTCGTCGAGCGCCTCATCATCCTCTCCAAACAGCTTGCTGACGCGATCAGCTCCCCATCGTCTAGCTTTACTCACCCAAAGAGATACGTCTTGCCCCAAACGATGCAGTGGATAGGCTGGCTGGGAGTGGAGCGAATCGTGCACACAGGGAACGACTTGGGCGCAGGGCGCGCAACGCAGTCGTAACAGGACGTTTCTCCCTGCGAGTCAGCTGTGCATCTTTCCCTCGCCTAAGCTGCTTTCCTTCCTCACCTTGATAATCGGGTTGGACTGGCCAAGGTAGCCAGCCGTGCCCGACTCAATAAGTGGCACGTTTCCAGCAAGGCAGAGCTTGTTGACGTGCCGGCGCGCGTCTGAATGTCAGCTCACTCTCCTTGCGTGGCAGTAAACCAAGACGCACCCATGTTGTCGAGGGCGCTCATCACCACACCGAACTTCTGGATCCACTCCACATCGTTCTCGGGCTCCTTGACGTCCCCATGGCGCGCGTGGATCTTGATACCAGACGACGGGTTGAAGTGACGCGCCGTGGCGGCCGCGACGATCGACTTGGGCTTCGAGATGTCCGGCTTGCGGAAGAGGAACTGGCGATTGAGGTTCGAGAGGTCGATCGTGTCCAGATCAATCTGTTGTCAGCGCAAGACAGAGAGCGGTGCCTACAATCTCGATGTTCTTGAACCCGACCAGGACGAGGTTCTTCACTGTGGCACGTCAGCTGCGGCTTGGGATGCGTCGCGCGCGCGAATACTCACGCAATTCGCACCCGATACCGCCTGAGCCCACGACGAGGACTGGGGTGTCGCAGAGCTTCTTGAAGAGCTCCGGGCCGAGCAGAGCTTCCGTACTTGACAAACGGCCCATTCTTATGTGCAGGCTACTCGATAATTAGCGAGGGAGATTGATGGATGACGAGTTGTTGTGAGAGTCGAGAGACACGCGAGTAAGCAAGGAAGGCAAGTGGAGGGAAAGTGAAGTGGAGGGCGCGCTGATTGGACTTTTGAAATGCCAGTATCCAGGAACGTATTAGCCACGTGGATTTTGTAATCAAAGTTCCAAATGACTATACACTGCTGCAAGGGGCATTTGTTGATCTTAACGAGTTTCCTTAGCTGGGTGGCCAAGTGTTAGTATATGTGGAGGTTACTGCCGAATCGATGGGAGGGGCGTTCGATTCGCACCCACTCCCGGTCCCAAGCCTTCCCCATGTTTAAATCTTGCTTTCTGACCATTATTGTTTCCTTCCCTCACAACCTCCATCCGAGCCGATATCCATCTACTTCGACCCACTTTCTTATCTTATCCTTCGATCACGGCTGCTGGCAACTACGACGCCTCACGAGACACATAGCTCGTGCTTGCTTTGCCGTCTCTTTTGATCGCATAAAGTAGCTCCTTCGACGCTCTCACTGCAAACCCAATCGCCATGGCGCCACCGGTAAGCCTCGCACCCAACCCCTTCCTCTTCGCACCGCTGACTTGAAGCGCGTATGCCCGGGCTGCGGCGGCGAGGACATTTCCACCGACTATGCTCTGGGTGCTGTCGTGTACGTTGCTTGCGTGCGCATGACCATGCTCACTCTGCCAGCTGTCAGTCATGCGGTCTCGAACTCGAGCAGGGTATCCTCGTCTCAGAGGTTGGGTTCACGGAGGGCGCCGGCGGGCGCATGCATGTGCAGGGCACATTCGTCTCGCACCACTCGAGTAAGTACACGCCGTGTCCTCTCCCACAGAACTACGCTCACACCTCGCAGCTGGTATCAACACATTCCGCGGACATGGCCCAACATCCGAGAACATCAAGGAGGAAGGTATGTTGGTGGCAACAAGGTCAAGCTCACACCAGGCCGTAAACGTATCCAGCTCATCTGCAACCAGATGGGTATCCTGCCGTCTGTGCAGCGTGGCGCACAACGGTTCTACTCGCTAGCTGTGGACAACAAGTTCAACCGCGGGCGGCGGACAGACTACGTCGTGGCGTCGTGCATATACCTCTACAGCCGTTTCGAGAAGGATGCGCTCATGCTCATCGACTTCAGTGAGCGTATGCAGGTGAGTCCTCAATCCCCTATAGGTTGACTGGACACTGACACACAGATCAACGTGTACGAGCTCGGCGCCACATATCTCAAGCTCCGCGCTGCACTCAACTTAGACCAGGTGCTTCCCGAGATCGACCCCGCCGTGTACAACATCCGCTTTGCGAACCGCCTCGACCTCGGAAGCAAGGCTGCAGTCGTCGCACGCGACGCTTCGCGACTAGTCAAGCGTTTCAAGGCGGACTGGATGACAGCCGGCCGTCGGCCAGCTGGTATCTGTGGCGCGTGCCTTGTGATCGCCTCGCGCATGAGCGACTTCCTGCGCACTCCCGAGGAGGTTGCGCAGATTGTCAAGGTGTCGCCGCAGACGATCAAGAAGCGTCTCATGGAGTTTGCACAGACGACCATGGCGTCCAAGACTGTCGAGGAGTGGCGCGCCCTGACGGACGACCAGCTCGAGGCAGTCGACGAGAACGAGATGCCGCCCGTCGTCAAGCAGGCGATTGCGAGGGAGGCCAAGCTGAAACGGATCCGCGAGATGTCGACGGTCGAGGAGGGCGACAGGAGCCGGGAAGGATCGCCGTCCGAGCCATCACGCAAGCGCGCGCGTACGGACGCAGACGCCGAAGTGGACGGCGACTCGGCCGCCGCCGACACCGCTCTCGCCGCAGCTGCGGCCGAGATAGGTACTCCAGCGGCCACGGACGATGCCGACGACGAGGACATGGAGGCGCTCGCCAAAGAAGACTATGTCACAGACATCCAGCGGGCAGGCGACGACTCCGAAGAGGCGAGGATAGAGCGCAAGCGTGAACGGCGCAAGCTCTTCCGCGGTGTCAAGGCTGCCGCGGTGGCGGAGGGTGACGAGGAGGACGACGAGGAGCTGGACGAACTCGCCGCGGACGAGAAGTACGACGATGACAAGGAGGACAAGGAGGACGACGAGGCTGCCCTCGCGCGTACTGGCGGCTTCAAGGATATTCCCCCACCGCCCGACTGGAACGACAAGGCGGCAGTGTACGCGTACATCGAGAAGCACTTTTTCGGGGACGAGGCTGACCTGCTCTACGTCAGCAAGACGGAGAAGACTGCGCGCATCGACCGGTGGCTGCGCGGCCGCGAGCCCAAGGACGTGATCGGCGAGATGCGGAGTGTGCAGTGGGCGCACCATGTGCGCGAGTACGAGGCGAAGCAGTCGCGCAACATCCCGCTGGACGACCTCGACGACGACGAGCTCGACATGTACTTCGTCATGGAGGAGGGGGAGCAGCAGGCGCGCGCGCGCATGTGGCTCTCGCACAACGGACGCTGGCTCGAGGAGGACCGCGAGAAGCAGGCGCGCAAGGCTGCGCTGGCGGCTGCCAAGGCCGCTGAGCCTGGGCGCGCAGCGCCGAAGCGGAACAAGAAGGCGAAGCGGACACAGCCGTTCGCGAGTGCGCGCGAGGCGATCGACAACTTTGCCGCATCGAAGAAGTTCTCGTCGCGTATCAACATGGACGCCATCCGTAAACTCGATGCGGGGCTTGCGAACCGCGAATACGATCTACAGAGTATGGGCGACGACGACGATAAGGAGGACAAGGAGGACAAGGAGGACAGCAAGGAGGACCACCTGGGTGGTGACGATGACGACGAGTTTGGTGAGTTGGCGGAGCTTGCGCACTGTAGCGCTAGATTGCGCACAGCGGCTCAGCTGCGCATAAGGAGGACCTCGAGCTGACTGCCAGAGTTCGACATCCCGGAAGGCCAGATGATCGACCACAAGTACGACGAGGACGACTACGAGGACGACGAGTAGTCGACTACCCTCGCGTCACTGTGCATTCCTGCGATGTCTATTTCTGCCCATTTCGACGAGGAGACAAGAGTTGCAGCATAACAACAAGATGCGGACCGCGGTGCGCCTGCCACATACATACATACCTTAGATCTCTGCCACTGTCGTTGTATAATAAGGCATGGAGCTCCATATTGTGCATACGAGTTCAGCACATAACTCCGCTGCTAAACTTCTGGACATTTGAAGGCAAGCCGGTCAGAAAGGCCAGTCAGTCATCCCTCCCCTCCTCATCTTACACGTGCTCGTTCTGCTCGTCCGCACGCATCGCCCACTGATTACATATCACAAAATCATCGCTCGCCCAGCTATCGAACGAAAACCAATCCGTCATCACGTTATGTGCATTTCGACCAGCAAGCTGGGCAAGTTCGTAGGTAATAGAGTAAGGGTCGTTAGGTGCGAATGGGTTGGTCGCAGGAAGGCCCGGGGTATAGTGCAGATGGGGAGGGGAAGGCCTGTCTAATGCACAGGCAAGAATAGCGAGGTGGAGAACACATGGACGGGGCGTAGAGGAGAGAGAATGCGGAGAGGAGCGTCTACTGCGATTACTTGCCGAGGCCGAACCGCTTTTTCTGCAATGTCAGCAAATAGTGTTGGCAGTTAGAACTCACCGAGCCCTTCTCGGGCGTGAGCGGGCGGCCGCTCTCGATGCGTCGCTTCTTGTCCTCGAGCTCGAGACGCTGCTTCTCGAGTGCCTCCTTCATCTCGCGATGACGAGCGTAGAGCTCCTCCTCGGACTGCTTGAGCTTCTGCTCCTTCTCCTGCACCTTCTGCTGGAACACCATCTTCATCTCCATCTCCATCTTCTTCAGCTTGGCCTCGTGCATTGCACGCTCCTCGGCCTGCTTGGCGGCGGGGCTGTGGCGTCAGCGAAGTCGACAGCGCACCACTCACTTGGTCTCCTTGAAGACGCTCTCGTCCTGGGCCACACCCATCGCCTGGAGCTTCTCTGTGCGGTAGTTCTCGTAGAGAATGTCGTTGGTGTGCTCGCGAAGCTCCTCCATGTGAGTGCGGACGAGCATTTGGCGGAGCTTGACAAAGTCGCAGTGCTGCTCGTTGTCCACCTCGATGACACCCCAAGGGTACTCGCGGCCACGAACCTGGCGGCCATCAGGGGAGGGCACAATGTGGTCGGAGCCAACAACGGCGAAAGGAATCTTGGAGATGATCTCGTGGTTCTCCTGAATAGTCTCGTCGTCGTCCCTCTCGTAGGAAGGAGGCTGGAAGATGTTGATGCCGTGGTGCTCAATGTCGGCGAGGATACGGCGCTTGAAGAGGTCGACCTCCTCCTCGGTGAGCGTGTCGGCCTTGGCAATGACCGGGATGAGGTTGACCTTGTTGTGGAGCTGCTTCATGAACTCAATGTCAATAGGCTTGAGCGCGTGGCCGGTAGGCTGGATAAAGTAGATGCACGCGTGGACGCGGTTGTCGGTCATCTTAAGACGGTTGACGCGGTTCTCCTGCTCGAGGTAGGCATCGTAGCGGGCCTCAATGTTCTCAAGGATGGGCTTCCAGCTGATGTGTCAGTCAGGTCTAGGCAGGGAAGGTAATCCAGAGTCGACTCACCACTCCTCGTTGTTAACAAAGTCGCCAAAGCCGGGAGTGTCGACAACGGTGAGCTTGAGGCGGACGCCATTCTCCTCGATCTCTGCGAGGCGATTAGTAAATGCTTAGTGGAAAGGAGGAGGAAGGGGACGGGGCAGACGACCAAATCCGACCTTCCTTCGCCGAGGCAAAACTCACCCGCGTTGATGCTCTCGATCTGGACAGTCCTTCCGCGGTCCGCTCCAGGCTCGGGAATGACCTTGGGCTGGTAAAGAGTGTCCTCAAAGAGCGTGTTGATAAGTGTAGACTTGCCGAGGCCAGACTCGCCTGTAAACGATGGTCAGCACGGGCCTCTTTAAGAGTAGCGGGCGCGCGCGCGCGGACCTGCTGCGCCGAGGTCCACCTGCGCAAAGAAACAAGGACGTACCAACGACCATAGCCACGAACTGGAATCCGCGCCTGGAGGAAAGTGTCAGTACCGGTACTCTGTACTCTGTAGGTGTGTGCGCGGGCCACAGCGGAATTTACGCGTGCACGACGCGTTGACGCGTGGTTGACGCGTCGTCTGACAGGTAGGATGTTCGGACGCCCGAACGCAACGCATCAAATCCAAATGGTGGCCCGCGCGTTCATACCCGCGACGGAATGGCCCTTACCTGACACTGCGGCGGTGAACCTGGTTGGGAAGGTTGGAGAAGCCGACCCAGGAGGCGAGAGTCTTGCGGATCACGTTGACGTTGTTGGCAGAGCCGTTGGTCGCGGGTGCGGCGACATCACCGTTGGTGGACGGGGGAGCCGGGGAGACATGGCCGTTAAGAGGGGAAGGAGGGGCGAGAGGCTGCTGCTCTGGCGACTGGTGGTCGTAGGCGACACCAGCGTCGGCAGCAGCGTGGTCCGCGACGCCGTTTGAGGGCTCGTAGGCGTACTGCTGCTCGGCCATGGATGCGGATTTGTTTGAATGAGGGAAAGGGGGGGTATCGAATGTGGATGAGAAGAGAAGGAGAGGGATGTGAGGAGGAAGGTCGGATGGTGAGCTTGGGTGGTGGGTTGACAAGGTGGTCCAGGTCAGAGAGGTGGTCTAGCTCTAAGTGCCAGCGAGCCAATATGCCCGCGGGAAGCACTTGTCCAGGGTGAGGTTTGGGGAGGAGAGTGAGGGAAGTCTAGAGGAGTCCAGTCGGGAAGGAAGGCAGAGGGAAAGTGGAGGTGAGGAGAGGGGCGTGGTGGTGGGGGTGAACGGGGCACGGGGCCTCTCTTCATCCTAGTCAACGGGTGGTTCACCCTAGAGCTTCCCCTGGTACCTGACCACTTCGAGTCTCGTCGCGTCCATCCCATCCGTCCAACCTAGGTTTTGGCGTTTTGGCCCCGCTTGGCCGTATTGTGCCACGTGGTACCGCCACACCTCGGCATCCTACCGGCGATACCATAACTTCAGTAAGCCCAGGTGCGGTCTCGATGACTGCCGAGTGTCACTCGACTAAAGACGTCAATAACATACCAAGCCAGCATCCACATCCAACAACTGCTGCAGCCCCAGCCGCGCCACACACACCAGAGCTTACTTTCGATCTCGATCCACTGGAGCGACCGATCTCTTCCTGCCCTACGATCCAGATAAGCTTGCCCGCTTCATCACACTCCACCTGCCTTCAACATGAGGCTCACTCCTGAGGTGAGTCGCGTGTCTTGCTGCACATGGCGCGCGCAAGCTTCCTCGAGATCCAACTGACGCCCAGATTGTCTCAAATACCCGATCGGTTAGTCGCCTTGGCTGTGCTGATGGTTGTGTGTCGAAGGAGGATGCTAATGCTGCAGCGCCTCAATCCGCTCAAGGAGCGTGAGCTCGAGTTGAGGGGTGAGTTGTGGCGAACGCTGGGGCGAAGGCGCAGCGAAGAGGACGTGTCGAAGACGCCGCCACTGACAATGTAGGATTGGCTATCCCAGTAATTGAGAACTTGGGATCACACCAAGGCACATACGACGTGCTCAACCTCACCGACAACTCGATCACCGTTCTCGGTAACATTCCTCAAGGTTAGCTCCACGCTTTGGGCATAGCTAACCCCAGCGTCACGATTACACACGATCCACGCGGCGCAGAACCAGATCTCCTCCATCTCCCCCTCCCTCCCCAACAATGTGAGCTCGTCACTGATCTCCTCCAGCTGACGCCAGCTCCCCAACCTCACGACCCTCATCCTGACCGACAACGCGATCGCCTCCCTCTCCGCCCTCCTCCCCCTCGCCGACCTCCCCTCTCTGCGCTACCTGTCGTTGCGAGGAAATCCCGTGACGGCAGCCGAGCACTACCGCGAGTTCGTGATCTGGAAGGTCGGGAAGGGCAAGCTGCACGTGCTCGACTTTGAGCGGGTCAAGGACTCGGAGCGGGAGCGCGCGGCCGCACTGTTCACGGACAGCAGCGGTGCGCCGAACGAGCTGGCGCGCAAGTTGTCGACGTCGACCGCTGGTGTCTCGGGGGCAACGTTGGCGGCGAAGGCTGCTGCAGGCGGAGGAGTGAAGGGCCGCTTGATGACGCCGGAGGAGAAGAAGCGCGTCGTGGAGGCCTTGACGAATGCGACGACCGCCGAGGAGGTGCGCAAGCTCGAGCGCATGCTCGCCGACGGGCTGATACCCGAGGGCGGCATGGAGGCTGTTGGCGCGGCGGCGTAGGGGTGGGTGTGCTTAGACCTGAGGAGTGAGTGCGGAGTAGACACAGAAGGGCATGCTGCTTGGAGCAGTGTAGTAGCGCATGAGCGCGGCATACAGGCACGTAGACGACCGTCATGTTACATGTCTAGCATTGTACGCGATCTTTTATCTATGGGTGCGGGAGAACAGCGAGGCGTGGGGTGCGAAGACGAGGTCACAACCTAGCTGCGCTGTCCCGCGCCGAGCCCTAGTTGGCGCCCTCAGACTTGAGGCACTCGGTAAGCCAGGCGGTCAAGTCGGCGATCTCCTCCATGCACGAGCTGTGGCCCATGCCAGGGTAGCTCTTGAACACGAGGCCGGGGCGGGCGAACACCTTGTTCTCAGGCTGCTGCTGGAAGCCGAGCTTCTTCAGGAGGTCGATAGACTGGACTCCGTCTGCTGTCAGCGGTGCCCAAGAGTGATAGCGGAGGCATTGTAGCCATCAGAAAGCAGGAGATGTAGGGGGATTGCGACAAGCTCGTGCGCCGGTGTGGACCGTAGTAGACCAGCGCGGCATCTCCCCTCGTGATGGCATGTCATAATGCCAACACATCCCCATAATGCTCCTGCTCTCCAGTGTACTTGACTCACAGTCGTACTGCACGACCTCGTCGTCCTTGCCATGCCCCCAGAAGAGCGGGTAGTCCTTTGCGTCCTTGCGCGCCATCCCCTCGACCTTGTGTCCGAGCGGCACCCAAGTGGACAGCGAAACATATCCGGCGAGCTTGCGCTTGCCGACGAGCTGCGAGAGGACCGCAATCGCGCCGCCCTGGGAGAACCCGCCGAGCACGATGCGGTTCTCGGGGATGCCGGCGTCGACCTCGGCCTGGATGAGCTTGTCGACCGCGTCGACGGTCGCGAGCATGCCCGCCTCGTCCTCGGGACGCGGGGAGATCGAGCGGTCGAAGGTGATGACGTCGAACCAGCCGGGCATGCGGTAGCCTGTAGTCTGTCAGCTGCCCCAGGTCGAGTCGTAGTGACAGGAGAAGAGGTGAGGGGAGGAGAGGACTCACCGCCGTTGACGGTGATGGGGATGGTGGGCGCGTGCGGGAGGATCCACTTGACGTTGGGCAGCTTCTGCCACAGCATCTTGGCGACCGGGAGCCATCCGTGGCCTACACAGCGGCGTCAATGATGGGGTCCATCGCGGTGGTCAAAGTCATTCCTTAGTGCGAGAGAGGAAGCGTCAGCACGAGCATCAGAAGCATTGGCGCAGTAGCGTACCGGTATCACCCAGGCCCTGCCGTCAGCTCACATCAACGATATAGCTACTCTTCTCCCTCGTTCCAGCTCAAGCCCCAGAAGCCGTTACCAGCGTTGTCCATCTTCATCTCCATCACCTGTCCCCAGCTGCGTGGTCCACACGCCGCCGATACACCCCCCTACGAGCGGCCGTCGCCGCAGAGGACTTACGTGAAGGAAGATGACGGTGGCAGTGTGCGCCTCCTTCGGCGCCATCTTGAGATGCTTGAGCGGCGCGGCCATGTTGACGACTTGCAGCTGTGGACGCGACGGAGAGAGGGTAGACGCCGGTGAGGGTGAGGGCGAGGGCGAGCTGGCCGAGGAGGGGGAGAAGGAGGGAAAGAGGAGGAAGAGTGCGACGAAGACAGAGGCCGCAAGGACGAGCCGGAGAGCGGGGCGAATGGTGGCTGTGTGCGATAGTGTAGTTCGAGAATGTCTCGAGATGGATGGAAGGTGGAGGTGTAGTGTAGGTGAGGTGGTCGGGACGGCCGTTCATTAGGCCAATTAGAGCTTATTAGTCATTCATTAGGACGGCGCGTCGGGTGCCTTCCGATCTCCGACGAGGGCTTGGCTATGCTTCTAGCGCTGGCTTTGCTTGGCTTCCACTCTAGAAGGCGATTGTAGATTTATGCATGTGGTCTTGTGGCAGGCACTGTTTGCTCATACCAGTTAACTACATGAGGCTTCTCTCGCAAGCTGGGAGGTCTCATGAACGAGTCTATCCCGTGGCTTCTGGATCTCCTGCACATGACGAAAGAGTTATAGCATTCATTCCAACATCGCCAATGGTATAAAGCGAAAGAGAAGCGGGACTACGGCCCAAAAGTAGTCACAGTCCATGAACGAGAGGGGGAGGAGAGAGGGTAAAACAGACAGTACAGGTACGAGGCCGCGGCGCCGGCGCCAACTCCTCACACTTAGAGAGCAAGGGCAAGCGCGGCAAAACCGGCGACGACGGCGAGCGCGGGGGCGGCAGCGCGCGAGACGGCGCCCGAGGCAGGAAGGTTGCCGCCGGCCTCGGAGACGATGGCGCTAGTAAACGAGTCACCGCAGACGGTCTTGATGCCCGACCAGAGCTCGCTCTGGCCGCCGAGGATGGGCGAGTTGCCGAGACCGGGGCCGTAGCCGATGGCGTTCTCGAACTTGATGTAGGTGACCATGATCTGACGAGCGCACGAGGTGCAGAGCTGGGACTGGCTCATGTCGGGCTGGAGGAAGAGGAAGGGGAGGTTGGTGTTGCGGTAGGTGGTCGCGTTGGGAGTGATGATGGACGCGAACGACGAGGTGGAGGCACGCTTCTGGAGGCCGGGAACAAGGTCGAAGATGAAGTCGGCAGCGGACTGGGCGATCGAGGCAACAGAGTTGGCGGTGACGGCCTTGACTGTCGAGTTGGCGGGGCCGGTGGCCGAGGCACCAGCGCTGCGGATCGAGTTGACGCAGTAGGCCTGCGACGACGAGTCGACCGAGCAGACGGCAGACTTGAGAGGAGTGAAGACGTAGAGGACATCGTAGAGGTCGGCGACCTGCTCGTTGCCGGCATCAATCTCGGAGCGGCATGCCGAGTAGAACGAGTTGAGCTTGCCAATCACGTAGCTCTGGTCACACCCCGACGACGAGCACATGGTCTTGAGCGCAGAGGTGAGGTCAGCGGTCGATGGGCTCTTGCCCGAGGCGGGCGAGAAGGACGAGGTCGCGGTGATGAGGGGGTTGACACAGCTCTGGAGCTGCGAGTCGCTGTTGAGCGACTCGAGGAACGTTGTGCATCCAGACGAGATACCCGAGGGGATGAGGGTAGACTGGGGTTAGGACTGCGATCTCGGAAATCTGATAGCATGGACAGGGAGCTGTGCGGTGTGTGCGTTGCTGGCCGCGGTCACGGCTGATGACCATGCGGGGACAGCTGGTCCGAGTTCTGGGGTGCTCATCCCATCCCAGAACAATGGCACCAAATAACAACAAAAAACGGCGACCGCAACGGCGGTGATGGCATATGCTGGAGTTGTGATAGTGAGGCCATCGTGGGACGTAGACAGGAAAGGGAGGAAACCAGTAATGGAGTTACACCCGTTTCTCCCCACCACACGACCCATGACTGCGCCACCAAACACCTCCAATTACCCTCACATTCCATCACTTTCACGACCATCATCACGCCATTGTCACAACACAACTCCAATGTACAGTGTCCCCCACATCTAGAAGCCCACTCACAGAGGCACCAAAGGCAGTGGTAGCCAGGAGGGCGGCGGCAGCGGTGAACTTCATGGCTGTTTGGTGATTATATTCGGGTGGTCAACCGTCAGGGGAATGTGTTGATTCGCGCTGGGCGATTCGGATTGGCGGTGGGGGGTGTATGCGTGTGGGCTAGGAGACAAAGAGCGAAGGGAGTGACGATCTCAGTGGTGCAGCG
Source organism: Cutaneotrichosporon dermatis (assembly GCA_020011015.1). Taxonomy (NCBI): domain Eukaryota; kingdom Fungi; phylum Basidiomycota; class Tremellomycetes; order Trichosporonales; family Trichosporonaceae; genus Cutaneotrichosporon; species Cutaneotrichosporon dermatis. Next base: position 2,508,823 of record JAIGNX010000002.1, on the reverse strand, counting down.
ACTGGGACGAGTGTCGATGCAGCTGTGTGGATTGTCGAGGTTGTCGTCGCGGACGATAGAGTAGAGATTGAGATTGAATGTAAGGAGGTGCGAGAGGAGATGGGAGATGTGGGGGTGGTTGATGAACGAGCGTCTGGAAAAGAGGGTTGTTGCAAAATAGGCAGGACTTGGGATGACAAGCCAAAGGGGTAAGTAGGAAGGTAAGTAAAGAGCAAGAGAGAGAGGACGAGGAGGTCAATGCTACCTACGACAGCTCCCAGAGTTGTTTTCCTTTCGGATGGACAGTTTGGGCGTTTAAGGGTTGGATTGACTGTAGACCCGGACAAGCTGCGGACAGACCGCTCTGTTAGTATGCAAAAATGGTACTAGGAACCAGGGTACACCGGGCCACTTTTAGATTGTACAGAAGCCAAGAATGCATTAGACCAGAGGCAATGGCCCGGACTCATCCAGGGTCTGAAAACACTGATCCAAAGGGGTAAACGCGGCCCAACCCGACCATTCCCCTTTACAGCCCAGGGGACACCGGAACGAGGGTACACTAGCAACACGGGCGGGAAAAGAGCAAACCCAGCGCGCGTCGTCCTTCTATCCCTTCCGACAGTTGCAGCTTTCCTTTAGGACCAGAGATCTTCTCAAGGCTCCCAAAGGTCCCAATGGACATTGCCTCACTACTCCATCCTCTGTATTCATTCAACCTTGGCGGGACCCAGAAGGCCCACCAGGGAAGACCGTTAGTGCTTGGAGTCCGTTGGACAAGTCGACAGAAATAGAGCGTCCAAGACATACCCCCCGGCCCACTCCACCCCCGCCCGACTTGCCGTTTCCAGCCACTCAGCCGCCAGCGTACATCACCCCAGTTTAATTCATGCGCCTGCATGGCGGCTCTGCGTGGGCCTCGGCTTGACCTCTTTCAGATGGAATGGCTTCTTCATTTCCATGCAGATCTAATATGTTTACGTTGTGTACCATACTCATCCAAATGGTTTCGGCCCGGCACCTTACCTTCCATGCTCTCCGTTCTGCAGACGGCGTTCGAAGCCGTTCCTAGGGGCTTACAGGGAGGCTTACTTAATTTATCCACGTGGTTCACGAACGCACGTGTGGATCACGTGATGGATTAATCCGAGCGGCTTTGATTGCACCTAAGAACGGACCAGTGCTCCCGCTTCGGTAAGGGGTGACTAGCCCTACTGGAGTAGCAGTGAAGCTCAGTCTGTGTAAGTTGCTGCACAGACACCTACTCTCGTTATCCATACATTATCATACAATATGGCTGTTCAACGCAGGAGACGCATGCCTCGCGTGTACCTCATCCGCCATGGTGAGCAGGTCATTGAGACGACTGAAAACTCACCGCAGGCGAGACTGAGTGGTCCATCAACGGTACGTCACGTCATCCCCCGCGACACCTTTCGACCAAGACGAGCGGGACAAGCTAACTTGCCTTACCGTGTTAATGCTGACGCGCCAGGCCGTCACGTACGCTTCTACAAGGATCTGAGCTGTCTACTAACCAGCAGACAGGTACGACGGACATTCCCCTCACCGAGAACGGCGTGAAGATGGTCCGGGAGATGGCCCCGCGCATCATCGGCGCGGACAGTGAGTTGTCCAGCGACGTCTTCCCCAATACGAACTTGCGTTCTGACGGGCAGAGCTCATTGACCCCGCGCACGTCCGCCACGTCATCGTCTCCCCCCGCCAGCGCGCACAGGTCACCTCCAAGCTCCTGTTCGAGAACAACCCCCCTCCCCTGTGTGCATGGGAGACGGACCCCGAGGTCGCCGAGTGGGATTACGGAGCGTACGAGGGCATGTTGACCAAGGACATCCGCAAGCAGCATCCCGGGTGGGAGATCTGGCGCGACGGGTGAGTCGTACCGAGCCTGGGGCCCAGGGTGGCATTCGAGTTGGGCTGACAACAGGTGCCCTCCTGGAGAGACTCCCGGAGAGTCGCCAGAGCAGATGTCGGCGCGCGTCGACCGTGTCATCGCGAAGATTCGCGCCATCCACCAGCTCGCGGCCACTGAGGCGGCCACGCCCGAGGAGGTCGATTACTCGGACGTCATCATCTTCTCGCACGGGCACTTCACGCGCTCGTTCATCGCGCGTTGGTGCCAGCTGCCCATTGCGGCCGGCTACAACTTCTCTTCGGACGCCGGAGGTGTAAGTGGTCTTGACGCATGTGGTGTCTGTGCTAATCCCAGCTCGCGGTTCTTGGATACCAGCACATGTCCCTCAAGGAGCCTTGTGAGCAACCAGTGAAAGGTGTGAGCTGACCCCAGCGCTTCTCGGCCTCAACTGGTACACCGAGTACCACATGAAGCACTCCAAGTAGTAGAACGAGTCATATGGATCCTCTCTTGGTTATGTTTATTTCTGGCGTGCCGCCGGGACGATGACAGGCACAGTGTTGGTTGTTGGACCAGATGTCGGCCGCAGATCACCGAGGACCCCGTTGGATGTAATCTGATAAAGATCTGATTTCGGTTGCCCATCTGTGTGATTTACCGCCAAAGTTGTCGAAGAGCTGGGATGGGAGGTGATATTTGAAGATGGTGGTAGCTTTCCAGAACAGCACTGCACTTGATGAAGATGATCATACTGTTGTGTGCTTGTGCCTTGAGCAAGCCGTTGATCATAATGCACAGGAATGCAGCCTTGAGAGATCTGCGCGACTCTCCACTCACCCAGATATCACTAATCGGCCGAAGAGCGTGCCCGAAGGATAGTGATTCGTGCCGGAAGTATTCTTTTGGGTGCGGTTATTTGGCACAATCGGGCGCCTTGCCTGATGCGGGGGATACGCGGTCGAGCAAGGTACAACAAAGCTTTTGACTTTATCACGCACAATGCCGCCGCCGACGACGCCGCCGCAATAAATATGCACAGCTGAACCTAGTCAGCCATCCATCACATTTTCTCCATCGGAGTCACCATCAACTTTGCCACTCGAGGCGGTCCCTTCGACACCGACGGGACGACTCACGTCGAATTGTCATCTTCATCATCTGGCGTAATCGTAAACATCACGGATTCAGTAGTGCCCAGCCCGCCACCCTATTCCGCTCATCTTGGCTCCCTCCACATCCGCGGTTCCCCTCCCGTTCCACTCAATAAGCCATCTCGCCATAGGCCCCGCGTCGAACGCGCATTCCATCAATACCCACTCCTTCATCCATCACAAACCGCATCGACGGCAAGTCGCAGCTACGATGTCGCCGCCTCACCGCTGTTGGCGGGGCCGTCGACGCCTCCGCGGCACAACAGGAAGCGACATCGTCCGTCAGCGAGATGGCGTCCTTCTCCTTCCTAAAGTCGCCCATCAAGACTCTTCTCCACCTCCCCCCAAACGATCCCACAGAAGCCAAGGAAGACGACTCACAGGCGCTCCTCTCCAGTGTTGACGATGAGAGCCGAAGCGGTCGAGCTGCGCATCGGCGGTATGACGGTGAGTTCTGAAAGTCGGAAGGCTGGATTGTTTGTGTTAGCCTTGGCACGCGAGTGGAACAATGGGTCTTGGCTAACGCACGTAGTGTGGAGCTGTGTGGCTGCCATCGAGGGCCAAATCAGCGGCATGGACGGCATCCTAGTGTCCAGTGTCGCTGCTTGCCGAGCGCGCCGTTGTCGAGTACGATCCCGATACGTCGACGCAAGGCGAGCACTGGTCCGGAGCCGCATGCCGAGGAGATCGAGGATGTCGGCTTCGACGCAGAGGTCGTGGAGAAGAGCGCGATCGTCGCGTCGAGCTCCAAGTCTACGGCCTTGGACGACCCAAGCATCGTCCCGACGTGCTCAAGGAGGTGGGATCGCAGGCAGGCGTGTGGAGTAGTCCTCGCCTCGCCATATAACCACTCTCATTCCTCCACACGCCCGCCATCACCAACCTTCGCGCCATCGTCGACCATTTGACGCTGTCTTCCCCAATCTCTACTTCCTCCGACTCGAGCGACAACGACTCGCAGCTCGCATCTCTGCGCAAGCTGCGCGAGACGGCGAGGTGGCGGCGAACATTCCTCATCGCGGCCATCTTCGCCGTTGCCCAACTTTCATTCGGCATGTTGCACATGTACCTCCCGTTCATGGGATGGACTGGCACCAACTCTTCAGGGGCATCTACCTGGGCGACCTCATCTGCCTCCTTCTCACGATTCCTGTACAGTGCTTCCTCGCGGGGATTCTACCGCGCAGCATACAAGAGCTTGAAGCATGGCGGTGCAACATGGACGTGCTGGTCGTCTTCGGACGACGTCAGCTTTGCGTACTCTGTGCTGTCGATGTTCTTCGCCATGTTCGCTTCGATCCGAACTACCGGCCCAAGACTTCTTCGACACGTCGACATGCTATCACGTTGTCTCGCTCGGCCGCTATATCGAGAATCTCGCCAAGGGCAAGACATCGGTCGCGCTCACCAACCTCATGGCCCTGACGCCGTCGTCGGCCACCATCTTTGTCGACCCCGACAACTACGCGGATGGAGCGCCTACGCGCAAGATCCGACCGAGCTCGTCGAGGTTGGCGACATGGTCTCGTCGTGCCCGGCGAGAAGATTGCCGCGGACGGTGTTGTGTTGCTGGCTCGACCACTGTCGACGAGTCGATGGTCACTGGCGAGTCTCTCACGGTCCCCAAGCAGGCCGAGTCACATGTTGTCGGTGGAACTGTCAACGGTCTCGGCACGATCACTTTCCACGTGACGCGCGCTGGCGCCGACGACGCTCTCGCAAATTGTTCAACTCGTCGAGGACGCGCAGACGTCAAGGCTCCGATCCAGCAATTTGCCGACCGCGTGGCCGGCATTCGTACCGGTGGTCATCACGCTCAGTCTCATCACGTTCTTCGTGTGGCTCGGCATCTCCATGTTCAAGAGCCACCTTCCCAAGGTCTTCGAGATGCCTGGCGAGTCAAGTTCAGCGTCTGCCTCAAGCTCTGCATCTCGGTCATCGTCGTTGCCTGCCCCTGCGCTCTTGGTCTCTCCACCCAACCGCCGTCATGGTCGGCACCGGTGTCGGTGCGCAGAACGGAATCCTCATCAAGGGCGGAAGAGCGCTCGAGGCGTGCAAGGATGTGCGCCGCGTTGTGCTCGACAAGACGGCACTGTGACCGGTGGCAAGATGGTCGTTGCCGAGGCGTGCTGGGCGCCAGCTCAATCGCCAGTCACTGAGGCTGGTATGAGCTCTGCCCAGACGTTGAGCCTCACGACAGCCCCCTCTTCAGCGCCATGCCGTCCTCTCGCTCATCGCACTGGCCGAGTCGCGCTCCGAGCACCCTCTGGCTGTCGCTGTCGCTGCATGGGCTCGTGAGAGCTTGTCGGACGCCGGACTGTCTCCGCCCAGCGGAGACGTTGCCGAATTTGAGGGCGTGCCAGGCGAGGGTATCGAGGCTTCAGTCAAGGTCCACGGGCGTGACGAGCGCGTGCGTCTCGGCAAGGCGTCATACGTTCTCCGCGAGAAGGCGGGAGAGGGCTCCGGTATCATGCCTCCGACTCTCAAGCAGTTCGAGGAGGCCCAGACTCTGGCCGCCAACATCGTCCTCTACGTCTCCGTCGTGCGCGATGGCGCGGCTGTACCTCTCCTCGCCCTTTCTCTCTGCGACACTCCCAAACCGACTTCAGCTCAGGCCATCGAAGCCCTTCGCGCGATGGGCGTCAAGGTCACTATGCTCACTGGCGACGGCCAGGCAACTGCGCGCGCCATAGCCCGTGCAGTTGGCATCGACGAGGACGAGGTCTACGCTGGCGTCTCCCCGAAGGGCAAGGCAACGATCGTGCGCGAGCTCGACGCGCAGGACGGTGGCGGTGTGGCTATGGTCGGCGACGGTATCAACGACTCGCCGGCTCTCGCTGCCGCGCGCCTCGGCATCGCATTGGGCTCGGGGACGAGCGTGGCAATGGAGGCGGCGGACGTCGTGCTCATGCGCAACGACCTGCTCGACGTTGTCGCCGCCCTGGACCTGGGCCGCACGATCTTCCGCAAGATCAAGACCAACCTGATCTGGGCATGCTGTTACAACATCTTCATGATCCCGCTCGCCATGGGCTTCCTGCTGCCATGGGGCATCCACCTGCACCCGATGATGGCGGCGGCGGCGATGGCGTTCTCGTCCGTCTCCGTCGTCATGTCCTCCCTCACGCTCAAGTGGTGGCGGCGCCCGCAGGCTTCCATCCCGCCCGGCGAGGGCTACGAGCCGGGCGGTGTGCGCCGTGGCCTCGCGGAACTCGCGGCCGCCCGGCACGCGATGACGGCGGAGACGAGGAGCTGGGTGTATACCGCCGCTCAGAGGATACGCAGTGTCCCGGGCCTCGACAGGATTGTGGACCGCACGCCGCTGGCGCGCATGGCCCCGCCCGCGATCGTCATTAACCATGACGAGTATGAGGCTATTCCACTTACGGCGGCCGAGGACGATGGGCCACGGCATTAGTGGTACGACGGGTTATGACTAGTAACATAGGACTGTATTGCTATGGGATGTATGAGATACTACAACTACACCTGCTTGCATGGATCGCTGCGTCTTTTCCCCGCGCATCTTCTTGGCTTGCATAGCAGGCGGTGTAGTGACCGGTGACTACTATGCCTTGGTCGGATAATCATCTAATCTGATCCCGTCCCCCTTCCCCTCACCCCATCTCAAAAAACAAACGACTTGAATCATTGAATCGACCGACAATCACTCCAATTCATTAACAACCCACTTACCTGTCGGCGACAACCATCTCACGACCTCTCATCACTTGCATACTCAACCCCGTCTTGCATTGCCTTATCGCCTCACCTTCGTCTCGATCGTCTAAGCCGCCTGCCCGAACGTACGGCGCGATGCCTAGCACCCCCATCCCCGACATTCCCGGCGTCCTCCTCGAGGACCCGGAGACGAGGCATCATCTCAACCAACATGTCGCGCAGTTGTGTGGGCGGACGAATGATAAGTGCGTACACGTGTCTTGGTTTGAAGGAAGAGGAGGGGAGGATAAGTGTGAAAGGAGCGAGGAGGCTGGCTTTGCAGGCGAGACGCGTTGGGCTGGGCGTTGGTTGCGCGTTTACGGACGAGGGGCAACTTGGCAACACAGGACTAGAGACAGTCAGCGCCAGTACTGCTCGACGCTGCGCTCTGCCCCTGCGGCGCTGCGCTCTGCCAGCTCCTTCATCGGCGCGTCTCCTCCCGCCTGGTGCCTATTCGCCAGAGCGCCAGGGGCCATCCCCATCCTCTTCGAGCTGCACTCCTACCTCCGCGAATGTAACAACGCTGACATCAGGTTCCCCGGCTCGCAGCCTGTATCGTTCTCCACCGCGTCGCTGGATCTTCTGGAGAAGAGGGAGTGAGTGGCGCTGAGCCGGCTCAGCTGGCTCCAGGTCCGGATGGTTACTGACGGCAGCTTCTGGGTGTGCGAGAAGAGTGACGGAGTGCGCAGCCTGCTGTTCGTGGTGTACAATGGCATGACGGGGAACCAGGAGGTGTGGCTTGTGAGTATATCCTTTCGTTCTCGTGACCTCCCCTTCCATCGCCTGCCCACCCCTCCCCCACCTCGTCCCCCCTCCCCCCAGCCTGGGCAGGCTCCTTGCTGCTGCCGCACACCCGCTCACACCAGATCGACCGCAAACAACGCTACTTCCTCGTCGAGAACATGCACTTCACCCACTGGGAGCGCCAAGACGACCCCCTCACCGACACAATTCTCGACGGCGAGCTCGTCATCGACATCGACTCTCGCGGAACGCAGACCCTCCGCTTCTACGCCTTTGACTGCCTCGTCCTCGGTGGCGAGAACATCATGTCGAAGCCTCTCGTCAAGCGCTATGCTCGTCTACGTGAATGGGTCGTGGCGCCCATGAAGCGAGCCCTGACGCGCTTCCCCGAGTGGAAGGAGACCGCGCCATTCGAGATCGTCGCCAAGCCCCAAGAGCTCAGCTACTGCGTGCAGCAGGTGCTCAACCTCCACATCCCTAAGCTGCAGCACGGACATGACGGGTTGATCTTCACATGCGCTGAGAGCGCTTATGTGAGCGGGACGGACCCGAATATCCTCAAGTGGAAGCCGCCTAGCGAGAACTCGGTTGACTTCCGGATAGACTTGCGGTTCCCCATGAACAATGCAGGAGAGCCCGACTTGTTTGCTAAGCCGGTCATCTTGCTGGAGCAGTGGGCCGGAGGGAACGAGTACGAGTTCTTTGACGAGTTGGAAGTGGACGACGACGAGTGGGAGCAGTGAGTAGTGCATGGGCTTGATTCGCAATCTCCGAACACCGCTGACCATAGAATGAAGAGCTCGGGAGAGCAGTACAACGGCCGCATAGTCGAGGTGACCTGGGACGCGGAGCGACAGGGATGGCGTATGTTCCGCTTCCGCGACGACAAGCCTCACGGCAATCACAAGAGCATTGTCACCAAGGTCATCGAGTCGATCGCGGACGGTGTCGAAATGGACGAGGTCTTGGCCCGCCAGGACGCCATCCGCGCGGCGTGGAAGCAACGAGACGCGGCGAGGCGCGGTAGTGGCAGCACTGCGCCACCACAAAAGCAGGGGCCGCCGCAGCAACAGAAGCAACAGAAGCAACAGAAACAACAGAAACAACAGAAACAACAGAAGCGTGCTCCTCCACCTCCAGCAGGTCAGCCTGTCGTGGCCGGTCTGAAGCGATAGATGTAGCTCCCTTGTATGTTCGCATGTTGTAATGCTGGGCGGGGCGACCGGTGATATACAAAATAGTATATATCCCTCATTAGCTCCCTAGATGGATATTTCGATTCGTACAAATCTCTATTAGCTGGCGTCAATCTGGTCGCCGGCGGTGGGTCGTTAAGTTTCCCACGGTCCCCACTCCTATTGCATCAACAACATCTCGTTGCGGAGTCGCCAACGGCAACTCAACTCTGCACCATTCACCTTCTCGCATGCTGCTTCTAGCACAGCGCTCCTAGACACTCCGCCGACATGAGCAGGGCTCAGGTCCGAGAGCTCAACAAGGTCAAGCTCGGTCCAGCCCCTGCGCGTGCCGCCGCCGACGAGGGGGAAGACGGACATGACACAGACGACGAGCCAGAGAGCGAGCCGTCCGACGTTGGCAGCGACTCGGACCCAGTGTATGAAGTTGGTGAGTCAAGTTATGAGGACTTTGGCCTGCGGCGCTGCTTGGAGAGCTGCTGCAGCATCTGCTGCTGTCTTGTTGTGGACACCGCCAGGGTGGCAAGCATGAGCTGATGGACAGATGCGATCACCTTCGCACACTATAGAGATTCGCGGTTTGACCGCGAGGATGGATTCAAAGGATGGGTACGTCTTTCCGCGCGACCATCGCTGACATTGTAGCACTACCATGTGCTGGTACGCTCAACGGCGGGAATCAATAACTAACCTCAGTGGAGAGGATATCTCAAGTCTGGCTCCGAGACGTGCGTAACAACCCAGGCATACGAACTAACATTACAGTGAAGAACCGCGCGATGTGTTCGACATGAATGAGGATGGGAAAGCGGTCGCACTCCTAGAGTGAGTCACCGCCGTGTCACGGCTCACACCAGATTCTGGAAGTCGGTCGAGGGCAAGAAGGTCCGCAAAGGCAAGGACGAGCCGGGAGGTAGAATGGGCGAGGTGTGCCACGCCTCAGAAGAGCTACTACGTGAGAAATTCGCTTGAGCGCTGCTGACGTGCAGGGAGGAAGTTCAAGGAGGCGAGGCCAAAACGCAGCTATGAGGCGTACATGCGGCGCATCAAGAAGGAGCGCGAGGGCTACCCTATCACCAAGGGCGACTCGGACTACTACCTCCGCAAGAAGAGACATGCTGCCAAAGCCGCTGCCAGGGCCGCCGCCGCGGCTGCTGGTGATGCTGAACCACAGCCAGAGGCCGGCCCGTCGACAGCTCCGCCGAAGTCTGCAACAAAGTCGAGGCAGGCTAGCGAAGAGCAGCTGAGCACGAGTCGGAGAGGCAGCGCGGAGCCGCTCAGCCGCAAGCGTCAGCGTCAACGTTCGAACAGTGTTGAGGTGATGCCACCGCCACCAACGACACCAGGGCGGCCATCCCAGCCTGCGCCCGACTCACCCGTCGCAGGACCTTCCTCGTACCGTCCATCCCCAGCACCAAGCTTCAATTCTCTCTTCGACGAGGCGTCGCAGCCTAGCCACAGCCAGCGCCAGGAGTCTGCACCAGCTACCCCAGTCAAGAAGGCGAAGGCCGATAAGCGCTCGACGTCGAGGCAAGGATCGATCGAGAAGGCAACAAAGCGCCGTCGCATCATCGACTCACCATCACCGCCGCCGTCCACCGACAAGGGGAAGGGCAGGGCAGACGAACCTCCGTCCAAGGACGAGAGATCGAAGGCGACGAGCAAGGTTCTGTCCGCCGTGGGCAAGATCCGCAAGCGCGTACCAGCAGAGGACGAGAGTATGGACGTGGACGACAGTATGGGCCCTCCTGCCAGACCCGAAGGGCCGACGTTCGAGCTCGACCCCAACATATTTGGCGATACCGCCGAGGCGAGCACCCCGCAGGCTGTCCCAACTGCTCATCGCCGGGGAACACCATTATTCGATTTCGGCGACGCTGGCGATACTCCCTCCGCAGTGAAGGTGGAAGCCCCGACACCCATCAAGCACGAGGACCCAGAACTCAATCCACGGACATCCCGCTCCGATGACCCAGATGAAGAGGAGGAGTACCTCGACGCTCCCCAAGCTCCGTCTCCCATCTCCGTCAGAGATAGCGAGGATGAGGTCGCCGACGTCGTGGGCGCGGACGTCGCGCGCGACGCGGATCTGCGAGCTGCTGCGGAGGCCGAGGAGACCGTTGTGAATGGCACCACAGACCACGAACCTGATGTCGTTGTGATCGAGTCTTCTCCTGCGCAAGACTTCATTGCAATTCCGTCCTCGCCGCCCCCTGCCTCTCAACCTCGCCAGGCATCACCGCCTCGCCAGGCATTTCCGCCTCGCCAAGCATCACCTCCTCGCCAAGCGTCGCCGCCTCGCCCAGCTGCAGCTGCGCCTGAACCTGCCCCAGCCCAGCCGTCGAACCGCAAACGTGCGCCGCTGGTCATTGCCCTTCCACCATCCCCTCCGCGCGACTACAAGACCGCTCCCCTCTCCCACTCTTCGGTACCTGCAGACCCACCACCACAACAGCCTTCACAACAACCTCAGCAGCAAGCGCAGGAGGCCTCAGTGCCTCCTCAGCCTCAAGCTTCCGCCGCTCCGCCGCCTGTCACGGCTACACCCTCAGCGCCACCAACAAGCGCGCCAGCAGCGCCCGTTGCTGTGCCTCCAGCAGCTGGCCCTTCCCGACCACCTGCAGCGGCAGCAAAGTCGGCCAAAGCGAATCTTTCTGATCGCCCCAAATACGTGCAGCCAAAGAAGATCAAGGTCCTCGATGTGCCAGTGGACCCGGATCGTGACCCGTCAGTGCGCCATCTACCAGCCGACGGAAGGGCGCCGACTATCTCCCCTGTCATGCGTGCCGGCCCATCACCGCCTCAAGCACCTGCTCCTGCTCTTGCCCCAGCGCCGCCACCCCAAGCTCCTCCAGCACCTCCGGTCCAGCGCCGCAAGTGGAAACAGCCGCAAGCACCTCCACCTGTCCGTCCACCGCACGTCAATGGCGACGCAAGGAGGTCATCAGCCTCGAGGCCTCCCGGCGGAGTGTCGCCACACGGGTATGGTCTCTCTCCCTATGGGCATGTCATGTCTCCCAATGGAGCAGGAGGCGCATCTCCTTACAGCCAGTATGGGGTGTCGCCCTATGTGCAACGAGGCGGCATGTCTCCGCATAGGCCCGGTGGTGCATCTCCACAGTACAACGGCGGTGTGTCCCCAATGAATGGGGGCGGCATGTCACCCAACGCCCCGGCCCAGCCCACTGCAGGAGGTGTGTCCCCCCAATGGGTGCCAAACGCGGCGCAACGACAGCCACAACAACCCGGGCAGCCCGCTCTCGCCCCTATCAAGGAGGTCGCGTACGAGCCGAAGCGGGACCCGCGCCTTCGTGCCCGAGCTGCTCCGCCAGCTTTCGCTCCTCCGCCTCCTGAACCTGCAGCGGCTCCTGGACCATCCGTGATGCCTCACATCGGCGCTCCTCCAGTCCACCTACGTCGCACCTACTCCGATACGCCACCATTCTGCACCATTCGTGGAGTGGCAGACTCTTCCAAGAACGCCCATCAGAACAGCCTTGTTCAATTCTCCTTGCACAACGGCTGGTCGCGGGACACAAGCTATCGGATGGAGCAACTCAATGCCGACCACAAATATGTGTTCGACCCCGTCGACCGGCGCAGCCTCCAAATGACACTACGGGAAGGAGCGCAGATTGTGGAATGGGCAATAGTTACCCCCCTCTCCACGCCTGGAGAGTCTGCAAAACTGTGGAAGTTTTGGCAGAGCAGCATGTATGAGCAAAAGGTGAGCTTTGAGGGCATGAAATAGAGCTAATCGTAGATCCTCGTGTGCGCAGATGAGATCCAGCCACCCCGTGAGCCGGTGGTGTCCCACAACATCCTGATCATCGCCGGAGGAGGGGACTCGCGCATCGCCCAAGAAGCCGAGTTAAATGGATGGGACATCCAGCAACTCGACTACGTCGCTGTCCTCATCGAGGTGCCGTTGACACCCGCGGTCGCGCTACCAGACTTACCCAATCCTGTGCGGCCTTTCCTCGCCAAACAGCCCACACCGCCACTTCCAAATGGACCCGCGCCAAACACGGTGGCGAGCTACGGCTTCGACGACGAGGCGGTAAGCCGTATGAAGCCAAACGCTGCGCTCTACGTCCTGCCGGCAACCTACATGTTATGTAACATCTACGGCGAGGTGGTTAAGCAGGCCGAAAGGTCCAAGCTCAAGGCACCCCCACCAGACGTCTCGCCTGACGTCCTCCTCATCTTGAACGGCGCGTTCCACACAGTGCTGAGGTCGGGTACGTTCCGCCGCAGCCTCGACAGGAGTACACGCTACTATTCGCTCGGACACGACCTCATGTCGATGTCACCGCGGTGGCACCTTCGGCCAATATGGGAGACGGGCGGCCTCGTGACCTTCTCGCCTAGCTTCCTGCTCGGCAACTTTGACATTTTCACTAGCATCATGAAGGTGATCCGCACAGCGCCGAACTGGGCGGCGTACATCATCCCAGATACGCTGCTCTTCTTCGACCAGAAGTATCGCATCAAGTCGACGGATGCGTCCCGCGCCTTCGCGACACTTACCTCGGCACTGTTCCTGGACGACAACCGCCACCGGCTGGCAGGTACGATGTCAACGGAAACCAGCGGGCTGGTAGTCTCATGCTCCCCGCCACCCTTACCCCTCCCCGAGTCATGCAAGGAATGGCTGGAGTGGGTAGGCAGGGTATTCAAGTGTACCGACTACGATGACCTCCTCGACCTGTGCCGCGAATGGAAGGTGTCGCAGGGCTCCGTCGCGCACGACGCGGACCTCGTCCTCGCCGACGTTGAGAAGGCGGCGTTCCACGACCTCGCCGCCATGCGACGGCGACCCCATTGTGTGCCGTACCGCCGGTGTATCATGGTCGGCAGCCTAAGCCGGCTTGAAGAGCTGCGCGGGGTGGCGGAGAACAACAGTATCGACCTGATCAGCGCGGAGCAGTTCGAGGCGACCTTTGCCGGTGCAGTCTAATACAGGGTGAGTCGGCGCTGTGATGTGCACGTAAAAGGTGTGAGCCAGGCCGCACGCGCGACCCGCAGGAAGCGTCTGATTGCAGCCTCCGCACTATAGTAATGTTGCGGGGGTGTAAAAGGCGGACGTACAGCTCAGCTCAGCTGCCCGGCATATGTCCGTCGCTCAGAGATATGGGCGTCGGGCAAAGGCCCGGGCGGACAGCGCGGTCCCTCCCTCGCCTCGCAGAGGCGAGCGGAGACCGCACTCTGGGTTTCAGGCCTGCCGCGCGCCCTGGAGACATGGGCGGGCGGGGAACCCTGAGGTACAGAGATCGCGTCGAACCAGCGCCGCGCCAGAGTTGTGGCGCGGTCGCGAGGATTGAGGCGAACATCCTGTCTACTCTGTGGGCGGGAGATCCGGCAGGGTCGCGCGCCTGGTTAGGAGCCCAATTTGATGTCAATAGTACTGAGCGCTAACGACTCTAGTGAACACGCGAGGGAGGAATATATCGACGAGGCGGGTGTGGAAGTGGGACGGGGCAGATGAGTGCAGGAGGAGGACGCCATTGCCGACGAAAGTGCACGATCCGCGGATCGGAGGGAGCAGAGAGAAATACACTATGCAGCGGTAGGTGTAGCGACACACAAGGACGAGGACGAGTCGCGGCGAGGCGCCTTCGCGAACACATCGCCAAGAGCGTGTGTATTCTGATTCCGACCATCCGTCCATCCACTCACATTCTAACAATGCCCAGATCGAGCGTTCTGACTGGCCACAGGAGGCAGTGTATATAACCCTCGCCACCTTCTTCTGCTCTTCCTTCCTTTTACATCTTCTCCCCTCCCATCCTTCTTCCCGCCACAATGGCGTCCTCCGACCTTTCGTGGGCCATCCCCCCGGGCCTCACCACCCTCATCTCGCTCGACACCCCCGCCCGCGCGGCCTCCATCGAGCGCCTCCTCTCCCAGACCCACCCCACCATCCATCCCATCGCCCCCGTGGCCTCCTCAGCCGCCACCACAGCCGCGGCCTCAATCGCGTCTACCCTCACCCCACCCTTCCTCAGCGCCCTCAAAAACGCCACGAAGCCCGATGCGCTGACATGGAACGGCGCGCTGGGGTTCTCGAGCACGGAGAACGCTCTCCTCGACCTCTTTGAGGGGCTGCAGGCGGGCGCTCGGGCCGACAAGGTGTTTGCGCTGCTCCCCAAGGCGTGGGAGTGCGATCCGGACAGGTGAGTGTGTGTTTCCCCGTCCAACACACATGCCCATCTTCCTTCCTTCCTCTTCCCCCAACCCAGTTCACATCAGAACCCTGCGCATCATCTTCCACGCTCGGTCGATCCACGAAGGCAAGGGGCTCAAGGACGTCTTCTTCTACTGCGTCGCTTGGCTGTGTGAAAACCACCCCCGTACCTTGTTAGCCAAGTACGCCCCTGACCATGGTTCGCACTCACCCCAGCTTGCGTCTCATTGTCGAGCCGACGTGCGAGCGTCCGCCAACAAAGCGCGACGAGGCCAAGACCGGCCACAAGGGTGTCGTCGCACTCGACGACGACTTCGAGCCAAAGGAGCCCGCGTACCCTCCCCGCCCGCACGGCAGCTTCGACGAGTGAGTTGCCAAGTTGCCACGCATCGCAGAGTGGGCTGCCACTGACAGCAGTCTGAACGACATTCTGGTTCTCGCGATCAATGGCCAGCTCTCAACCGGCTACACTGGGCGGCTTACGGCGATCGACCACGCCCTCGCCCCTGAGTCTGGGAGCAAGATCTTCCGCTCCAGTCGCGAAGGACAGGCTATGGGCGGCAAACGCGACCGGCGGGGCTTCAAGAATGCGGCGCGAGAGGCGCGAAAGGAAGCAGCCGCCAAGGACGTTGACAAGTCATCGCTCGTCAAGCTCGCCGAGAAGTTGACGCTGAACAAGCGCAAGCGCGAGGACGAGGACGCTCCGCTCAGCGCCAAGCTCGCGCGCTGTGGAACTAGTGAGCTCGCAGACTCTCTGTCAAGCTGACCTTCAGAACAGGCGCGCGCCACTGTGATCGCCCAGCACACCGGCAAGGGCCTGGCGGACCCGAAGCTGCAGATCCTGATCGCCGCCGTTGTCAATCTGTACGCCGAGTTCATCTCCGCCGACCTCGGGCGCCTCAAGCTGCCCAATGCGTACCTCACGCGCCCAGAGGCGGATCGCAAGGCGGATGGCTTCGGGACGCCGGGCAGCTCGCCCCACCTCTTCGGCATGTCGTACGCCGCCAAGTGGGCTCCCACGCCCGGCAAGAGCGCCGATCGCCAGCTCCGCCTTGGCACGGCCCTTGCCACAAAGCTTTTCCCGACTGACGACCTCAAGACGTCCCGCCGTCGTCTCCAGAACGAAGTCCTCGCCCCACTTCGTCGCGTTCTCGCCGTCCCCGAGACAAAGATGGTCAAGGGACCTTGGGACATCAACTACACCAAGGTCCCTGCTCGTGCAATAGCGAGGAATGTGACCAACTTCGTCGAGCACGACCCCGATGGCTTCGAGCGTTACCTCCAGGCATTTGCAACTGGCAAGCCTACCATCGCCGGGGCCAGTCTGTTCCCCCACGATATCCTGAAGAAGGCCGTGAGCAAGGACCACATCGAGGCGCGGGTAGCCAATCTCCAGTGGACGGCTCTTGTCACCTCGATCCGCGCGAGTGCGAAGACGCAGCTTGAGAACTGCATCGCCGTCGCCGACGTGTCTGGCTCAATGGGTTCAATTGGGCATCCAACCTCCACGTTCTGTCCTATCTGGCCGTGCGTCGCGCTCACGCTCCTTATGACGGATCTCGCCCGCCCGCCCTGGAACGGCTCGTTCATCACCTTCCACTCCAACCCGAGCGTCGAGTATGTCGACAACTCGAAGCCGGTGAGTGAGCGAGCCAAAGCCCTCGCGAGCGCCGAGTGGGGCCTTAACACCAACTACCGCGCGGTGTTCGAGGCCATCCTCCAGGTCGCGAAGAACAGCAAGCTCGCGCCAGAGGACATGGTCAAGAAGGTCTTCGTGTTCAGCGACATGCAGTTTGACGCTAGCTTGGGCGGTCTCGGCAACGTCGGGCATGCATGGGGTCAGTGCAATAACCCCTCCAAGTGGGGCGAGACTGAGCACGCCGCCGTCGTCCGCCGCTTCGCCGAGGAGGGATACTCTGTGCCTGAGCTCATCTACTGGAACCTCCAGACGGCCACAGCCAAGCCCGTCCAGGCGGATACGCCGGGCACAGCGCTGGTGTCGGGCTTCAGTGGGGCGCTCATGAAGTACTTCCTTCGCGCTATGGGTGACAGTGGCAAGAACGACGAGTGGGAGGAAGTCGGCAAGGACGGGGACGAGAAGATGGGCGGCGGTGAGGCGCAGGAGAAGAACCCCATGGATCACCTCAATGCCATGATCTCGACCGCGCCGTTCAGCGGTGTGGTTGTGGTTGACTAGGGCAGCTGATGGAAGTCGTTTCGTAGTATCTCAGAAGAGCTGATCGTATGTATGTTACGTTGTTCATATCCCTACAACCCAAAGACACAACACGCTAGATACAAATGAGCACTACATATCCTCTCCCGTCTGCCCGTCCGCGAGGAGCATCTCGCGCGTCGCGAGATCGTCGAGCACGATACCATGCGCAGAGGCCAGATGCCGGCGCACATCGTAAACACGGTGGAAGCGATCCGGGCAGCGGAGTCCGCGGGCGCTGGCCTCCGAGTCAGCGTCCGGATCGCTGCCATCGTCCTCGCGATTTGTGTCGGCGACATTGCCACCAGCGTTCTCGGCTTTCTGGATGACGTCGTCATCGCCGCTGTGATCGTCCGTCTCGGGGTAGATGTACGGACATCCCCAGCGCCGGTGGAGTAGACCACCGGGGAGCGTCGCCGCGCCCGTCAGGAGGTCACCGGCGCCAACGTCGTCGACACGCGCCCTGCGCGGCGTGCGTGTTCCCGAAGCCGAGCGCGCCCTCTTCCTATCTCCACTCCCGGTCTCCTCCTCGCCCTCCTGGCCACACCACCCCTGCGCCTTGTGCCGCTTCAAGCTCGCTGGCCGGCGATAACTGCGCCCACACACGTCGCACTTATGCCGCCCACTCGAGTGTGCCGCCTGCGCATGCTCGTCGCGGGCGAACTTCGTCTTGAAGCGCGCCCCACACCCCGGCGCACCGCATATCCAGTCCTTCCCCGCCTCCCCTCCAACCAGGCGGGGCAGCTTGGCCTTGCGCGGCGTCGTGGGCGTCGAGGCGCCCGAGCTGGGCGCAGTGGGGAGTAACGTGCCTTCAGCTTTGAGGGCGGCGACGACGCGCGGGTCGTCCATCCCCACCTCGCTGAGCTTGCGCTTCTTGCGCCGCCCCACGGCCTCGGCGAGGACGGGCGGGAGGTCGTCGGTGTCGCTCGTCGCGCGCCCCGCGGCGATGTCCGCCTCGCGCTCGGCGTGCACGCGCAGGTGCTCGCGCAGGCGGCCGCTGCTCTTGAAGGTGCGGCCCTCGCACTCGGCGTGCGGACAGGTGGGCGGGTGGGCGTCACGGATGTGCGCCTGCAGCGCCGACCAGACTGGGAACGAGGGCATGTGGAGACCGTGGATCGGGTGAGAGCAGGTATACCGCGTAGCTGAAGTCAGCGGACGTCAGCGTTGAAAGCTTACGATCGTGCGTCTTCTCGTGCGTCCGGAGCTGTTGTTTGGTTCCAAATGTCCGCCCACACCCTTCGTGCGAGCACGCCCACGGCCTACTCCCGTCCGGCATGTGCGTCGACGCCACATGCTCGCGCAGGAGGTGGGTCTTGGCGAACGTCTCGCCGCACACGTCGCACTCGTGGATCTGGGCCGAGTCGTGTGCCGCCTCGTGCCGCTGCAGATGGGTCGCGGTCCAGAACCGCTTCTCACACCCTGGGCGCGGGCATGCGAACTCCTTCTCGGCCTCGCTCTTGTGTGTGCGCTGGTGCGCTGCGAGGTGCGATGCGCGCAGGTACGTCTGGCCGCACTGGTCGCAGACGTGCGGGCGCTCGCCGGTGTGGGTGCGCTGGTGTTCCGCCAGGCGCGAGGGCTTGAAGTACGCTTTGACGCAGCCGGCGAAAGTGCAGGCGAAGCGGCGCTCGGTGCGCGACGGCGGTCGCGAGGGAGTCGTGGATGTAGGCGTGCGTGGTTTGGCACTTTTGCGTGGAGAAGATGAAGACCTGCTTGCGGCGGGCGCAGGCGCTGATGAAGATGCCGCCGCCGCCGACGCCGTGAGGCTCGCAGCGACGGAGTCCATGCCCGCATGCACTGGTTTGGGAGCTATTACGCCTGTCATCGTATTATCCTGCAGCTGCGTGCAGCTCGGACGGCCGCTGGCCGATGGATGGGTCGGAACGTCCTGGCTGTCTGTCGTTGAGAGAGAGTTGGCGAAAACAAAATCCAACATTTCGTACCTCGGCAATCTTGTCTCGTCATCATCACCGACCAACCCCTCACCCAACCGTCTCCATGCGGCATCTCCTCGCCGCCGCGCTCGCCGCCGCGGCCACAGTGTCGGTCTCGGCGCGCGACACGTTCCACGAGTCGCTCACCCTCCACCCCCTGCCTGACGGCAAGCTCTCTGTCCTGTTCGAGTTCACGACCCACTTCGACCTCCACCACGGCACCGATCGCACGCGTACGTCCTCCACCGCAGCCGGCACTGACAAGCAGACCAGTCGCACCACGCGCTCACGCCGCCTGGCCTCCTCCTCCCCCTCGAGAGGAATAACGTATCGGAGCTCACGATCTCGTTCAGCTCCGGCCAGTGGCATGCGCTGCGGCACGGCGAGGCAGGCCCGCTCGCGTACGAGGCTGGCGGCGGCGGCGGGACGGTGCGCGGGTGGTTGCGCGATGGCGGCGGTGGTGTTGAGGCGACCGACGCGGCGTGGGATGCAGTGACACACGCGTTTGGAGGCATGTTCTGTGCTGGCGTGGTCGGCGCTGAGGACTCGGGCGACGCGGTGCGCACGTTCGGCGACCTGTACCCGCCAGCGCGCGACAATGAGAGTGAGTACCAGTGCCAGCGCAGCCAGCGACCCATCAGGACGCGGCACGCGTGCAACAAACGACTCCGTTCTGGCGCTCACAGCAGACGCATCACACTACCTTGTCTCCACGCCCCATCTGCGCCTCTGCACGGAGAACCTCACGCCATTCCTGGCTCTCCTCCCGTCCAAGGGCGTGACTGGCCTCTCCGCCCTGCTAGCCAAGCCCGGCGTCGTTCTCGCCTGGGGCTTCAAGACGGAGGGCATCGACGTCGTCATGCCCACAGCCGACGAGCGTGGCACCTGGACTGGATGGTGGGAAGGCGTGGTCGACCTCACCCCTGCCCGCGGACGGGGCGCGCGCGACTTCTCAATCAGCAAGCTCTTCCAGCAGCCTCTGCCGCGCGCGTTCCCTGCCGCCTCGAGCTCGGTCCTCCGCGTCATTCGGCCGCGCGAGGGGGAAAAGTTCCGCGAGGAGCCTGGGGCCCAATCTACACATGCGCGCTGGGTCGACGGACGGCTGCGTACGGTCGACGAGTGGGATTTGACCCGGGGCGAGATGGCGGGGCAGGACCTGCGGTTCTGGTGGGACGGCGAGGGCGACTTTGAGCACCGTGAGTAAAGACAGAAGAGGGGCGCTGACAGCAGCTCTCAACTTCGAGCCGCCTCTCGTAACGATCTCGCGTGTCGCGGCGGACAGGTACGCATCCGACGCGACTCTGCTTGTGGACATCACCAACGATGCCGACGTTGACCGCCCGGCTGTGTACTCCGAAGTCTGGCCGTGGTGGGTCAAGGGCTGGATGAGTGAGATGGCTGTCAGCGTGAACGGGACACAGAGGCGTGAGTTGACAGGCAAACTGAAGTCACAGCTGACGCCAGCCGACCTGCTCCAGGACGTCGAGTACCATCCCTCTGTTCCTCCAACGCCATCGACCACGACCCTTCACCTCACGCTCACGCTGCCGGCGCGCAGCACGCTCCGTCTCTCGATCCCATTCACAAAGCTTACGCTCAAATACGACGACCACAGGCCTGACGCTGAGCGCGGGCGCGAAATCCCTCCAGGCGTCCTGACTCTGCTCGATGTCGAGGGTGAGAGCGAGGGCGAGGATGCACCGACCAGCGCAAATGTGGACCCACGCAAGTCCTCGCGCCGCAGGGTATACAGCGCCAAGCTCCTGCTCGACGTCCCGACGCCAGACTTTTCGATGCCGTACAACGTCATCATCATGTCGTCTACGGTCATGGCCGTCTTCTTCGGCTCGATCCAGGGGAGGCTCGTGCGCCGCTGGGGCTGGGTCCAGACGGATGGCGAGGGGACTAGTGGGAGCGACAACAAGAGCCAGAACGGGGAGCCAAGAGTTGAGGCCACCGCGCCCAAGGATGCGGCCGTTTTGTCAGCAATGAAGGCGTACGAGAAGGCAGAGGAGGAGGAGGACACAGACTCTGACGCCGAGTCGGAACCTGGCGCCGTCGCTGCAGACTACCGCAAGAGCTCATAGATCCCAGATGCATACAGTTACAACGTCTAATCAGAACACGGGCGCTTCGCGGAGGAAGAGCCGGCTCTCCTCGGCATTGACCCACTTCGCCACACGGTTCGCCGTAGCGACAACAGCGCTCATGGGGAGATGCGGTGAGACGGCAACATACAGCTCGAACGGGCGCGTGAGCCAGGCAAGAACGGCCTCGTGCGTGCCCGCCAGATACACTAGGCGGCTGAGGCTGCCCCGTCCCTGGCCGCGCGTACAGCATATCTTGCGCCTTCTGGTACAGCGTGACGAGGCGCTTGCGCGCGTCGCTGCCAGGCGTGAACGGCTCCTCCCACTCCGGGCTGGTCAGCTGCGTGAACCCGCGGGACTTGTACACGAAATGTCTTAAGCCCGGGGAGCCGATCTCGGCGACAGTGTACGGATGCGTCTTGACGCATGCGGCGATGCGGTCGAGGGATCCGTCGCGCGATAGCTGCTCGACGACGGAGGCGCGCCAGCCACAGAGCGGCTCGAACGCGTCCCTGTCTGCGCTGATGAAGACTAGCCCGACGTCCTCTCGCACAAACGAGATGTAGGCGTGCACGAACCCCTGCGGGTTGAACTTTGGCAGGCAGATCGGGAGCCACGTCTCGACTTCGCGCAAGGTTGGGGAAGTGGCGAGCGTGTTGAACAGCAGGTGCATATCTGATGTCAGCTGGATGTGAGGACGGGCGAGCTCACCAGACGGGTGCACGGCATGTCTCCTCGGCCGCAGTAACGTCACGATACGCCCGCCAGCAATGAGCAGGACATAGAGAAGGTCCTGTGGTCAGCTAAAGGAGAAATCTCGGAAGCTCACCTTGAACTTGGCTGGCGGCATCAGCGCTGCCGCTGCCGTGTCGCGCAGAGCGGGCGGCATGCGGAGCGGCTGCAGCGTCGTCGTCATGAAGCTCATGTCGTCCTGGCACGTCTCCACGAGCTTGTGGAGGAACTTCTCAGAGCCAACCAGTAACCGCGACAAGTCGAAGTTGGCCCGTCGCTGGAACGCGCGTGCGAGCTGTGCCGCCGACACAACGCTGAGAATCTGGAGGTTGATGTACTCGAGCTGCATACGCAGCACGTGTTCCGGCTCGCCCCAGTCGCTCACTGCGAACAAGTACATCTCGGGCTTGATGAGGAAGGCGATGCGCGTGCGGCCCTTGACTACGCTCCGGAGCTTGTCGTCATCCTCTGCGAAGATGGAGACAAGGGCCTGCACCACACCCATGAGGTTGGTCAGCGTGTCCTCGTCCCCGTGGCCGATCGAGAACACCGGTTTGCCGGCATTTGTGAGCACGTAGTATCGGCGAGGATTGTAGACGCTATCTTGGGCCTCGGCGCTGCTCGCTGCCGTCACATTTGTTACGTCTGAGATCAGCGATTGTAGATAAAAGGCTGACGCACCCTTGACGCTCGCGAGGGGACGCTCGCGCTCCCTCTCGCGCTCCCGTTCCCGATCTCGTTCCCGTCGTCGCTCATCGCGTGCTACGAGCTCTCTCAACCCGCGCCGCGCGTTGCCCTCGCACGATACCTCGCCCAGCGCGTCCGTATCCACCTCCTCCGGAGCGCGCTCCTTGCCCTTCTTGCTCGGCGTCCGTATTGGCAATGGGCTGCCCGAACCAGTGTTGGAGGTGAGCGAGACGCGCCGCGACCGTGGCGTGCGTGGTGTTCGGGGTGTGCGCGGCGTATGTGGAGCGGAGGGGAGGTGGGCGGGAAGCGAGATGGGGAGGATGGCAGAGGAAGCCGGTGCGGAAGATGAGGACGGTCCAGATGCCTGCTGGTCACCGGCGTCACTGGCATCTGGGAGCTCGGGGGAGTCGGCCGCAGCATTGAGGACCGCGCCCGACGCGGTCGCGCTGGTACCCGCTATGCTTGGGGCTGACCTGGAGGACGGTAGACGCGGTCTAGGCGGGGAGAGCAGAGTGGAGGCCGGTCGCGCGGGGGATTTGTCGAGCCGCGTCGCGGTCTCCACGGAGATGTGCGAGACTGCCGCGGCCGGGGCTGCGCTGACCGGGCTGGGAACGGGGAACGCGGACGCGGCGATGCAGAGGGTGAGCTCGTATCGTCGAGATGCAGGTGTGCAGGGCGGCCGCGCGGGCTGCGCGGTTGGTGCACGCGCGGTGCCATTGAAAGGTGGATGACGTGAAGGAGGTGCGATGAGACGAACTGCTTGTTCCGTCATATGTCGGTTAATCTGTGTGGTGGCCCTGGTCCGGAATGTTGCTCGCCCGACCAACTACGTTGATCATTCCCGCAGTACCCAAAGAGAAGAGCTATGAGCCCTCCACGAGGTTCTGACTAGCACGACAGAGCGTATGGGTACAAGACTAATGCATATGAGGTATGTGTGTCTATGTCCGCTGACTGCTCTCACCTACATGTCAAAGTCGCTGTCGTCGCTGTCCTCCTTGGCCGTGCCCGTGCCCATCCCGCCGCTGCGGATGCCGCCGCCGCGCGTATTGACCGCGCCGATATCGTCGTCGAGGTCATCGTCGCTGTCCTCGTCTCGCCCGCCGCTGTTGCGCAGAGACTTGGAAGGCGACGTGAGCGCAGTGTAGCGAATGAGCAATGCCTCGAGGTCTGCCGTCAGCAAACAGCTCTTGTTGCCGGGATCATAACTTTCCACTCACCCCTCACGGTCGTCTTCATGCCCTTCAGCCCGGCGCCAGCAACAACCTGCCCCATCATCTCGCCATTCCGGTAGATGAGGAGAGTCGGTACATTCTTGTCGGGGTAGTTCGGGATACACATCTGGGCGGGGATCGCGAGGAACTTGGTCTCCGGGTGCGCCGCAGCCAACTGGTTCAGAAGCGGGCGGAAGTGCTGCGACAGCGGTATTCTGCCGTCAGCTCCACCTACATGACATCGTAGGTGACTCACGAGTCCTGGAAGAGGAACACGACGACGCCGGTCCCTCTTGGTCCCCGCTTTGGCCCCTTACCGTCGTCCTCATCGTCCGAGTCAGACTCCGGCACCTCCTCTCCAGGCAACGCGGCCTTGCTTCCCTCCGTGACCTCGCGCACAAAGTCCTCGCGCGCGAGCGGCTCCATGCTCCCGAACCGGCCGCGCTTCTCGGCCGTCTTCATCTCGTCCAGCCTCTTACGGCGGTACTCCTCGAACATGCGCTCGTCGTCCGAGTCGAGCCCATCGCCCTCGAGCAGGTCGCCCAGCTGGTCGGCATCGGCCACCTCAGCAATCGCCCGCGTCGCGTCCGCGCGCGTGATGTGCGGGATGTCGGGAGAAGGGGAGCGCGAGGGCGGCTTGGGAGGGAGGATGCCCTGCGCGCGCAGAGCGTCATTGCTGAGCGTCAGCTAGTTCGCACTTTCGGCTAGCTCACAACTCTGTGTCCTCGTTCGGATTGACCATGGTGCTTGTAGTGACGAGAAAACGAAGAGCTGTGCTCGAGCTCGAGACGGTCGTTCCAACTCCACGATCGCAAGTCGCCCTCCACCTCCACCGCCCTCATAACTTTATCCGTCCCTCCCACATACCAGGCTCACCCAGCGGCCAGCGTCATAGCCACGCAACATGGTCGACGACTTCGCGTTCGTGCTCAACACCCACTATATCGACAACCGTCATGAGCAACGAGTACGCGTATCGCAAGATTGATATCGACGCTCTGGAGGAGGAGATCCTCCTTCCTTCCGACCTCTACGAGCCCGACCCGCGCGGGCCAGATGGCGCCTACGCCGATGCCCAGGCTCGCAGCCAGGAGTGCAGGAGCCTTGTGTCCAAGTGAGTCTGGGTATGAGCAGGGCAATGTGTGAACAAGGCGATGGGCCGATTGAGTTCATAGCGAAGGTGCATGCTGGTGCAAACATCATCCCGCTGCCTAGCCATGGCTTGGCTTCAGAGCCTGCGCTCTGCGCGGAGCATGCTTACGGCGATGCGCCCACATTGATCCACAACAGCGCACACGCTGACACCAGGGGCGACATCGCCGGAGCATTGGGGGCGATCCTCACGAACCCACCATATGGCGAGGGCGTTGACCAGGCTAAGGTATGTCGAGGTTGTGGTTGCGTGTTTGGGGCATGTGGAAGTGGACGGCATTTCTGGAATTCCAAGCGCAAGAGACGTGATGAACGAGGCGCACCTCTCCATTCGCAGCTCCCAGCTGCTTACTAGCCATCTGCCAGTTTGGTTACTGATATCTAGGACTTGACGACCCAAGCCGTCCTCCTTATCCTCAACTCGACGCGTGCGGCAGACATCCCTAATGCCATCAAGAGCCTCGACCACGAGCAGCAGGCCCACCTCATGGCATACCTGTATAAGGTGAGTAACGGGGCCACAGCAGTGCATACTGACATCAGAATATGGCTGCGCTGGGCAAGGGCGCCGATATCCCCGGCTCCGTACTCCTGACGTGGCACGAGAAGGTGAGTTAGCAGCGTTCGGGGGTCAAGTCGCTCGAGCCGCGACGGGTACGGAACCGAGCAGAGAAGCTGACCACAGCTTGTTGAGGTTGCGGGTGTGGGCTGCATCAACCGTGTCATGGCCGACCGTCGCACTCTGTAGATTGGATGCATAGTTGTAGAATGTTACGTTGGTGGCTAGTCGGGGTAGGACAGAAGGACAGAGGCCCAACCGTGTAGGAGCCGAACTCGGCCACAGAAGACGACCCACTAGACAATCTCAAGAGTCTGCAACATGACGCCCCAGCCATGGACAATGAATTGTAACCACGCATGCTCGACACGCCTAGTACTGCTTCACACCTTTGCATCTTCTAATTGGACTAGTCCATCAAGACTCCAGCCTCAGTTTTGCCGGACCTTAGAGAGCCTCCGAGAGACGCTTCTCGGCCTCCTTCCAGTTGATGACCTTCCAGATGTTCTTGAGGTAGTCGGCCTTGACGTTCTGGTAGTCGAGGTAGAAAGCGTGCTCCCAGATGTCGATGCCGATGATGGGAACGTGGGTGAGGAGGGGGTCCTGGTTGGCAGTGGTGACAACCTCGAGGACCTTGGAGGTGGGGTTGTAGCCGAGCCAGCCCCAGCCGGAGCCCTGGATGGCGGCGGTCTTGGTGTTCATCTGCTCGATGAGCTTGTCGACGCTGCCGAAGTCCTTCTTGATCTGGTCGGCAAGGGCGCCCGAGGTGGGAGGCTCGGTCTCGGCCGAGCCGGTGGGGGCGAGGTTCTTCCAGAAGAGCTGGTGTGAGCAGAAGCACTACCAACTATAGGGTGAAGAGGGTGTGGCCGGAGTGCGAGCTGAGGAACTCTTGCGGCAAGGGGCAGAGGACACAGCGTGCCCAGAGCTCCCACCGCTGAAGCCACCCTCCCAAGGCCACACACTACTCAGAGAACCCACCGAGTGGTTACTGCCGTCAGCTCCGTCCACCCTGTTCAAATGCAACTTACATGTGGCCACCGCCGTTGAACTTGAGAGCCGCCTGGAGGCCGATGAGGCCCTTGACGTCCTGGCTCGACTGGAGGCCGGGGAGCTTCTCCTCAGCAGCGTTGAGGCCAGCAACGTAGGTAGCGTGGTGCTTGTCGTGGTGGAGCGTCATGATCTGCTTCGAGATAGAGGGCTCGAGGGCCTATTGTGCGCAGCACCGTGGAGCGAGAGTTCGTTCATATCGTCAAATGCGACGAGGTAGTCACCAGGAACGTGTCGACAAGAGAAGAAGCGAATGTGAGGCGGGCATGATGTCCCGAGGCCAAGTGAAGCAGGAGGTTGATACCATGAGGAGGTAAGGACAGACAGCAAGTGGCGACGAAGCGCATTGAGCAAGAGATAATGATGGTAAAACATGTCAGCCTCGACTCGCTCGGCCACGGCAGCTCGGCAAAAAGCACTCACGTCGTAGGCGTACGGGAGGTCGGGGAGAGTGTGCTTGCCACGGACAGCGGTGGCGGCGAACGCACGGCGCGCGGGGGCGGCGGCGACGCGGGGGAGCGAGCGGAGGACAGCGACCATTGTTGTTGTGGCGATGTTTGAAGAATGTGAGAGAAGGAGATGAGAAAGTAGCACGGTGGGAGTTGAACTTGGAGTTGGGCCTATTTTGAATGACGCAGGAGAAGACGTCAGGGAATGTGGTTGGCTACTTCGGCGATGTATTTCCGATCTAACCGTCTCCCCGTCTCCCCGTTCCTCTTGGACTACGCCGCACCAACCCGCACCCCGCACCTGGGAATCGCGTCAGTCTCTGACGCAGCTCTTCTTACGCCGAAGTGGTCGGCCTCGGGGGTTGAATCAGCATTACCTCGGTCATCCCCGAAGCGCTCATGTACCAGAGGGGTTTATGCATACACACAGAACTGGGTCGATGCGATGTCTACAGCTCTACTGCCAATGCTGAGAAGCCACTATTCGTTGTCCAACTACTCTTCCGCGGCGACTTTCTTGCCCTCCTGTCCCAAAGGCCGTCCTTCTCGTACTCGTGCAGCCACTTGAGGCCCTCTCCCCGTACCTCTGTCCACCGAGCTGTCCCACCTTCGCGCCACGCCTGCGGACCCTTTCCATTCTTGCCTGTCGTAACCACCTCCCACTCGCTCTTCTTCCATCCTCCGACCTGTACGCCAGCGCTGTTGAGCCTGTCAGGCTTCTCGACAACCCATGGCAATGTGTCCCATACCGCTTGTATGTCCGTCGTAAGAGTCGCGGAGTCAGCTCTCGCGGCTGGGCCCATGTGCGAGGATTGTCGCGGGTGAGGCTAGCGCGCGGTGGGGGAAAGTAGGCAGGGGGCGGGTATGCCGAGCTGGGGCGGCGAGGGAAGGCGGCCTGCAAGCTTCGAGGCAGATGGAACGACGGGAGAGGGCTGTCATCCGGTGTTGCCGGGGATGATCAGCGCGGACGCGCCGAGGCTGGGGGTGCGACAGCCGGATCTCCCAGCCCTGCCATGCGGAACATCGTCTCAACAACGCCCTTCTTCTCCCATCCCGTACATGCGCCGTCGGAGTTGGGCGGATGATGAGAGGAGCTGAGACGCTGTGCCATGCCCATTCCCAATCTTTTCGTGCCTCACGGCGCAGAGCGGCTGGCGGGGGCGTGGTACGCGCCCGGGAACGCCCGGTTCCGTTGCACGTTTCCGCACCAGTGGTCGAAGGCAGTGGGGAAGTGGTTGCAGGAGAGTTGGTGGGTATCGAGTGCGCGGGGCGGGATCCTTGTCCAAGACGGCCTGTGGCCAGTCTTCCGCCTTGAGTGGAGCGCTGAGTGTAACGTTCTGCCGTCAGTCATGTAGACCCAGCTTCTGCATACCTTGATGAGATCCCATTTAACTCGTCCCCTAATACCATAACACTCCTCCAGAAGTCGTATGAGGGCATGTGGGTGGCACGCGACCGCCGCTCGAACCTTGTTGAGCTCCTGCATGTCAGCTACGACAGTCGGAGGGCACTCACGGCCTTGATATGCTTGGTCGCCCGCTGCTTTTGCGATTGGATCATCTCGATCTCGTCACTTCCTTCTGGCAGGTTACTGGGTACCTGCTTATTCGCCGTGACCAACAGCGTTCGGAAATGAGCAGATGCGATGCGCCACACATGTGGTCCGGCAGGTGCCGCAAGCAGTGAAGGAAAACCGATACGTGCCGTGAGTCGATGGCACTGCTCGAGACCCCCTCGCCCGTGAAGGGGCAAGCATGCCCAGCGAGGCGAGCTCGGCAGGGCGACGACATTAGTGATTGCGGCGACGTAAAGTTCAAGTTGATGGACCTCCACCAACAACATTCTCCAGGCACAGCCGGTGATGTGGCATTTTGAAGTTGCCGTATCACCCAGACCTCATCAGGCGACACTAACAACTGTCACCTCCAACTTGAATACTGGCGATCAACTACCTCAACACCATCCAACATGGCGCGCAACTCGGAAAAGGCGCAGTCCATGCTCTACCGCTTCCGCGAGCAGCAGGCGGTGGAGATGGGCCTGGGCGGACGACGCGCAGGCGAGCGCCGCCGCGCGTCGCATCGAGCGTCTCGAGTTGCGCGAGTGTGAGCGCTGGCGCGGCGACATCATGAAGGAGATCAGTCGCAAGGTCTCCAAGATCCAGGACAGTGAGTGTTAATTAGAGGTGAATGGCTGAACAGCGACGCTCACAAACTATGAGATCCGGATCTGAACGACGAGATCAACAGCCTTCTCAAGGAGAAGCGGCATTGGGAGTCGCAGATGTCGCGCTCGGCGGCGCGAACTACAAGCGCGCAAGCATGGCCATGGTGGATGAAGTGGGGAGAGAGGTACCGGGACGAGGGGGTACAAGTACTTTGGACGTGCGCGCGAGTTGCCGGGTGTGAAGGAGATGTTCGAGAAGGGAGGTGAGTACGGGTGTGCGAGCTCGAGTCCGAGGCGTAGGAGGGATGGGGGCAAGGACAAATGAGGCTGGACACCTGCATAGCCGGTTGAGATGGGGAAGAACTTCCCCCGTATGGCAAGGCATGGAGGAGTAGAGATGTTGTTCGGTTTCGATGGACAAAGCGCTGACATTATAGCGAAGGCAGCAACCGAGGAATCGGCACGCAACGCCAGCTTCCAGATGTTTAGGAACCAGGGGCCAGACTACTACGGTGACCAGGATGAGATGGACGCAGATCTCGCCGGAGAGGAGGATGCTGCTGCGCGGAAAGGTGAGTTGGTTGTCGTCGTTCGGATCCGCAACGCAGGGAGAGTGAGGCGCTCCTCTTGTCATCGCTCGTATCTGCAACGCAGGGAGAGTGAGGCACTGGGGAGAGATCTCCCTGCGTAGTATCATCGTTGCAGAGCAATAGGAGTACTGACCGCAGACTGGGAACAAGCAGCCCGCGCCGCCGCCGAGCTTCTCGGTATCCCCGACTCGGAACTGCCACCGTATCCCGAGCCCGTCTCGTCACTCAGCGAGGCACCAGAGGGCGCAGCTGAGGGCGCTGAAGGAGGCAAGCGCAAGTCACCCGAGCCCGAAGGCGATGAGGAGGAAGAGGAGAAGGGCAAGGGCGGGAAGAAGAAGCGTGGAAAGAAGGGCAAGAAGGCCCAGGTTCCGCCGCCACCACCACCAGGAGGACCGCCTGCCCAACAGCAGCAACAGGCCGTCGCGGCGAGCTTCTTGGGTGTGTTTGATCCCCGGAGTCTGGCGACACCAGCGATGCCGGACACGGAGGCGATGGGGAAGATCCTGCTGGAGAGGCGGAAGGAAGCCGTGCGCGCACAGTACGGCGTGTAGCGGGTTGTTGTTAGATGCAGTAGTAGAGCAGGTGATAGGGATCGTAGCGTACTGTAGTAGTGGCATTGCATATGACTCGCACAGCATGGCTGAATGGAACAGAGACAACGGCATAACAGCGCTCAGAACGAACAGAGAGCAGCGGGGTTTACTGAGAACATGCCCCGCCTGATGCGCCTTGCGAGTAACCACTACGACTAAACGACACCCCAGAATGATTGCTACTGGCAGCGTCTCTTCTATTCACTTCTTTCTTCACTTCCGCACTCTTCTTCGTTCTCGTTGCGCTTCAGTCTGATCCCCTGCAATCACTTGTCATAGCCACAGCGGTTAGTGCAACATTGCATGTAGCAGCCACCAAATGCCACTCAGGAACAGCCACGGACTGGCATAGCGCGTGCTGTCTAGCGACAAGTACCCGCGTCTCCTTATATCTACAAAGAAATGCGCGGGATCCACAGCCAGCGTATAATCGCAACGAGTGCGATCAGAGACGGCGACCACGGCGGCCACCCTTGCGACGGGTCGAGTCGGAGGGGATGGGGGTGACGTCCTCAATGCGGCCGATGCGCATGCCGGCACGGGCGAGGGCGCGGAGAGCGGCCTGGCCACCGGGGCCGGGCTGCTTGGTGCCGGTACCGCCGGTAGCGCGGAGCTTGACGTGGAGGGCAGTGATGCCGACCTCCTTGCACTTGACGGCAACGTCCTGCGCGGCAAGCATGGCAGCGTAGGGCGACGACTCGTCACGGTCGGCCTTGACCTTCATGCCGCCGGTGACACGCGAGATGGTCTCCTTGCCCGAAAGGTCGGTGACGTGAACGAAGGTGTCGTTGAACCTGGCGCGATTAGCTGGAGGGCATGGAACAAAATTGCGCACGCGAGTGCGAGCTTGAAGATCCGGGAGACAATGGAACGGCATACGACGCACACGCGCACACAAAGGTAATAGGCATCGCGCGCGCAACCCATGTTGACTTTGCCGTCACCGCAAGGGCTCTCATCGTTGTCCGTTCCATCTCAATCTCCCCGGCAGTAGCCGTCACACTCGCTCGACCATATCTCGACTACTACTCACGAGGCGAAGATGTGGGCAACGCCGAAAACGTTCTCGCCCTCGGCGACGTTAGGGCCGAGCGAAACGGGGGCCTCCTTGGGCTGGGCGGTCTTCTTATTAGGAGCCATGTTTTTGATGGGTTGTTGGGCGGACGAAGCAACGACAAGAGCGCGTTTGTGACCAACCTCTCCGACTTCTGGATTTGGGACTCAAAGGGTCTGCGATCGTTTTTCTTTGGTAAATTTAATCTTTTAGACACTTTCAGGCACCAGATTCCTGATGGCGCCACTTTCAGCATTTGCCGAAAAGCCATCCACGTGGGCAGGTTCCTTTGTATTGATGATCTGTTGATTGTTGGCGCCGGAGCATCGGATCGCGGCCCGATGTGCTTGCAATCTGATGCTTATCGTTGAGTACGCGTCTTGGACAATTGGACAGTTGCATGAAACTACACAGTATGCACGAAACAGTGTAACACAGTACGAGCTCCCTTCGTTGATCGGATTGCTCGGATGGCGGCTGGTTCGCTTGTGCTTGTGGCGAGAAGACTGGAAGCGGAGGATGTCCTGCTGACGGCTCAGCTGTAGTCCCGAGAATGTCGGCTGGCGCGGGCGGATGGACTTCTGGGAGCGTGGGTCGAGTTGCTCCTCCTCTTCCGATTCCGAGTCGTCGTGCTCGAGTTGACTGTTGGGGCTGGCGCGCTCCTCGCCTATGTCCACGCTCTCCGAGGAACGGCTGTCACTAGGAGAGTAGAGTAGTGTTGAGTAGAAGAGAGGTGAGGTGAAGTGAGGAGGTGTGGTGGTAGGTGGTCTCCGCCAGTGACAGACTGATACGGAATTGAGCAAGGTGGGTAACCAGAGGAGGTGGCGTCTATGTCACTTCGCGACCTTCCATTGCTGTCAGATCCTCCTCACTTTCAGCCACCCACACACACTCTCGCCTACTCGCACCGCCAGCCACCATGCCGCCACGCACACACCGCGCGCCACCCACGCTGCACACACACCACGTCTTGGCACAGCTGATTGGCCATCGTTTGGTCGCTCACCTCCCACTGAGACTCCAGTCCCAATCACCTCAGCATCCTGCAGACATCGTGCGCGTGGTTCTGTAGCAGCGGAAGATGGACGCTGGGGCGACGCCTGACCACTATCCGGAAAGCATTGGAAGCAGTCGATGGCTCACAGAATGAGAGAAGGCGCTTCGTTCTGGGGTGGCTCTCGCGTGTGTGTGCTCTCCATGTTTACTGCGGGGTGTTGTGTGGTGGCTTGCCGTGGTGAGGCAGCGCGGCATGCACGACCACGAGAACCTTCTCTGGTTCGTCCAGCACCATTCCGACCGCTCTCTCCCCTCCTCGTTCAATCTCCCTCAAATGCCCTTCATCTCATCGTCAACTCTCTTCCCTTCGCTCGCCCTACTTCTCGCCGTCTCACATGGCTGCTGGAGGTCCTCAATCCCTCGATACGTCCCAGGACCGCATTGCCACCTCTGTATCCCATATCAACATTGCCACAAACCTCCTAAGCTGATTCACATTCTACTGAGGCAGTGTTCCCTTCCCACTCAATCGGGCCTCCAACCTCATCGTCGGCACCGCAGGTCTCCTCCCCCACTCCCAGCCTCTTCAGTAGCCTTGGCCCTCCAAGTCACGCGTCCTGATCTGTGGGTGCAATGGGCGTCGCGCGAGACTAGCTGACATACGAGACACGATCAACAACAGACTTTCCTCTGAGCCTCTCACCACATGTGCAATAACTCAGCACACCTCAGGCCTCACAAGTATGTCACTCTACACGCTCGTCAGACCAGCTGACGCTCAGGCTCACACAATCATCCTCGCCAAGCTCTCGATCCTCGTTCCCGACTCCACTGCGTACTAGAAGTTCGTCCACTCACTGTAGGTGCACTTGCTCAAAACCACCATCCAAGCGGCTTTCAGGCTTATCTCAAGCTCAGTTGCGGATGCCGCCCCCGTACGACGAGTGCATTGCCGCGTGGCGTGGGCATGTTGTGCGGCGCGAACCCCCTTGGCCAACCCTCGACGGCTATTTCTACCAGCCCCCGTCTTCAGACTCCACCGTCACCGCCAACAACGCTGGGCATGCTGTTGCTGCTTCAGCTCAGCTCGAGAGCTGGCTCAAGAACAAAGTTGTCTGGCGCTTCGACGTGGAGATCGCTCCCCTGGCCCACCTCACTACTTCGCACAGCCTCAACGCCTTTTGAGTCTTCCAAACTATCTCATATATATCACCCGGGCCATCCCAACCTTACTACAGCACAATCTTCACTACGTTTGTCCTGGCAGCCATCGACTGCAACTTCGCGATGACCTCTGGTCTCTTTGTCGGGCTTCTGCTTGTCGCGGGCTGTCTGTACGTGGGCTGTCTTGGTCTGTACGTGGTGTACGGCGCAGATCGCACTGCTGCGCGCATCCTCTTTGTGATGAGCGCGCTCTTCGCCTACAAAGGTTTCTGGCTCTGGGCTGAGCACCACCAGACGAGCCCAACCAAAAACCGTCAGGTGTGGTGGGGTAGTGGGCGCCGACACCGATGGGGTTCTTGGGGTGCTTGTTGAGAACTTCGTTCATGTGAGCAGCACGTCGGGGCCCAAGAGCTGTTGACAGAACTGGCTTTCAGTCTCAAACTTCCGTTAACATTATAATGAAAGTGTCGTAGCTCGCATGACAAGGTGTTCATGACATGTGCGAGCTTGCGCTGGTCATTGGTGGCTACTGTCGGGCGCCATAGCGTAGACTAGTATCTCTGGTTAATGATGCAGTGACCATGTACTATAATCAGCATGTTAGGAGGTATGGGAGGACGCGTCCACAAGGAAGCATATGCCGAACCTCGTCAATACGCCTAGGTGCCCAGTGCCTGTTCCTAATCAGTCCTGCTGCCATCCACGTGGTTGCTATTAGATGGGCGTAATCAGGAGGACACACAACCAAAGTGGATCGCCGGGGCGTGTCGGTTTGTCACGTTTACGAAGTCTCTTCATGCAATGTGGCCAGGCTTATCTTGTAATGTGGCGCGAGACGGCATGTGCGCAAGTCTCTAGGGTCGCGTGTCTCTCACCAGATGTCCAAGCGTCGGGGCGCAGACAGATCTTGGGGGGAGGGAGCGGGCGCATCGTCTACTGTCTCTTTATGGTCTTAGGGCAAAACGCCAGCATGGGGCTCATGTGTCTGATCGTCAACAGCGCCGCTGAGGACGTATGCATTCCCACTCGGGCGCATACTCAAGCTACACTAGATCCAGGCTTTGCGGAATGGATGGACGTTCCGTTATCAGATTGTGTGGAGCAGATCAGGTCCAGGATCGGCACCACGATCGGCACTCCTCCCCTTTGCACCTCCACCCTCCGTTATCTGCGATTCCGTTCAATTCCTTACCGTCGCGCGTCGCGTGCGCCACAATGCAGACAGCAGGTGGGACGAACTAGAGCCCAAGACAGATGTCGGACTTGATGGGTAAGAAGGAATCGCGTTGCACTGCCCTTTGGAAGTGCTGCTGTTGGTAATGCGCCTTTAGAGTAAGAGTATAAGCGTCGCTACACTCGCAACTACCTTGGAGAGATCTCGGATTCGGAGGACAACGGCAGCCCCGGCGACGACAACCTCGGGCCTGACCTCGATAACGACGACCAAGTAGCCATGCCGCATCGCAATGCTTCGAGTAGCTCGAGTGACGACGACGGTCTTGACCTCGACAAGGCCTTGGAGCAGGCATCTCGAGTTGGTGGTGACGGAGGCGGCAGCAACGGCGGCAGCAGCGGCAACAGCAGCGGTGGTATTGGTAGTGGCAGTGTCAGTGATAGTGGCGGCGATGACCGCGGTGGTCGCGGGCGCGGGCGCGGGCGAGGGCGAGGACGTGGGCGAGGGCGTGGGCGCGGGCGTGGGCGCGGGCGTGGGCGAGGACGTGGGCGTGGACGTGGTCGTGGCCGGGGTGGTTGATAAGGGATTGTGCGCAATACCAAATGTCTGTGACGTACATGGTGCAAGATGTCGATGTAATCTGGCTGCCTCTCAATTTGGCGAATTGGAGGGGAGTGGCGCAAATTCCTCTACACAACGAGGATGCAACGGTCCAAGCTGGCATGCCGATGTGGGAGGCTGCTGTCCGCTCGTTCAACTGTGCCTATGGACAAATCGAGGTGCAATGCATATATGTATCGGTGCTACTGCGTTTACTTCAACGCAGTCTTAGGCCCTGAACACTAACGCATTTATCACAAAGGAATACCAAAAAATATTACACCCGAAGGTGCCCTCTCTGTACTTTGTTTGTCCTGGTCTATTAGCGGGGTTTCTAAATTTTTGTATACCCACATCCTTATGCAGGGGCAATGCTAATCTTCTCTCTGCTGGGTCAGTGGGGTCCAGCCTATATTGACTGACGTATCGTTCTGTCATGTCAGCGATCACCCTTGGGTAGTATATAAACATACCCAATTTTCTTTGTGGCCGCCTTTACGGCGGCCGCTCTCTAACTATGCTAAACGTACTCGATAGCACAGTACGGCGAGCCGGCGTTTCGGCAATATGTTGCATGTGGTGTATCATCATGTGAGGATTCGCTCCGGCTACTGTACCACGCCGTTCCCATCGTTTATCGTTCTTGTATGCATAAACATCATTATGAATCGTCTTGCATCAGCAATAATCTTTACCAGCTCCTATTAATTTATCGTCTTGTATGCATAAACATCATTATTAATCGTCTTGCATCAATAATAATCTTTACCTAGCTCCTATTAATAGACACGCGATGTTACAGATCCAGAGACTGTGCTCCTACGGTGAGAGTCCTCACTCTCTCTTTCATAGTTCATGCACCACTTCGCTTCAAACTGGTGATGCATGCATAGTGTAATCTAGACCTTTTTAGATATCTCTGGCTATGCTCAGAACCGGGCAGAGTCAAGCATAGCTCGCACAAGCTGTCCTGTCAACTCGCCTTCGGAGATTGCTTCTTTCGGCAATTTTGAACGGCGGCATCCCGTGAATTTGCCTCTACATGGATGCTTGCCTCACAGAGACTCCTCAAGGCCGAGTGATGACTTCAGGAGATAGCCTGAGGTCTCTACTCCGTGTCTACTGAAGATGATCACATACGAATGCGGTGAGGGCGGAAAACAAGCGTTGACATACGGTAGACTTTCCACCCAGAGACAAATTATCTCCGAATCTGCGTGAGTCTCATCTGTATGGGCATCATTATTACACTCGTCGTGTGTATTACAATTTCCATTCGACGCTCAACTCGATCTATCTCAGCTCGTGGTGGGCAACTCGTTCGGAGAGTTGTACACAAAACGCTCTACAGTAGGCGGGATTCTATCCTGCGCCCCTTTCTCAACTCAGCCTGGCCATCGTGGTGGCCCGCGCGTCTCTCGGCACTAGACGCTCCGCGCTGTTGTCGGCTTCCTTGCCCCGCTGAAAACGGATGACCTCCAACCACTCCTCTTCCGCGATCTTCGCCTTGCTGGCGACCGCAGCCACGGGATCAGGCGGCTGGGAGTGAGCGAGCGCCCTCCAGACGTGAACAAACCGTCAAATCCACCCCGGAGTACGCATTGGCGGTCCATGCAAACGTGGCGCCCTTCCCCTGTGCCCACTTGTACGATCAGCCAAAGGAGTCTGACAGGGCGATGTAAACTCACAGCATGCACGTATTTCCAGATCTTCGACACCGACCTTGGGGAACATTATGGGAGAGTTGCGCGAATGACTAGTATACGTCCTCCCGGCCCAACAATATGCACCAGCGACTTGGACGAATCGACCATGATCTTCCGGAAAGCCAGCGCTTTCTCCCCGGTCAAAGCGCGTGCCGAAGAACTTCTTTGCTTCTTCGATCACAACTTCTTCGCACCACGCTTTCACCTGAATATTAGCCGAGGTCATGAGATCTCACAAACCTCAGAGAAAGGCAGGTAGAACCCGTCATTTGTACATGGAATGCTGGCGTGAGTTTTGTGTGCCTGGCGTATGCCTCATGCCTTCTAGACCAGTATGACGCGGAGCAACTTGACGCAGCTTTCGACAAGGTCGAACAGCGTCACAGCTCAGAGGGACTCGACCTCCTCACCCTCATCAACCTCGCGCCCTTCAGCTCGTCACAGTTGTCCGATGAGTTGACCATGGGGCACAAACTCGTGCACGAACTGAGTGAGTCCGGACATACGTTATTTTACTCATACCTTGCTGCTCTGGGTTACTCATACCTTGCTGCTCTGGGTGCCCCTTAAAGACTAACGGCAGTCGAGGTCATGAACGCCGAATCGGACAGGGCTTATGGCCCCATGGCGTTTGTGTATCCTCGCGTGTACGAGTTTTTCATGCTCAAGAAGAAGCCGCGGTCCCGTCTGATCAGGACGGTGACTGCAAAGGATTGCGAGTTCCTCGAGCAATGGAGCACTCGAAGCGTGCCCAAGATCGAGGACATTGTGCATATCGATGCGCCAGTCCCGAGTCTGATGCGCATGGCGTTCAAGGAGAACAAGGGCAGGGGTAAGAGCAAGCCCGGAAGCTCGTCTAAATAGGCCATGCAGACATACTGGTTTCGAGAACGATGGTCGACAGAGGTTGCGAACTTGATGGACAAGCAAATCGCGGATGGAGGTCCATGTTCGATTGCGATGGCTACATCAGTCCAGGTAGATGTTACGGATTTCAAGTTGTCGCACGTAACTACTGTCCCAGAGCAGTCAGGGCGGGAGGCATAGAAGCCACATAACCAGATTGCCGGGCATGCTGTATCGGCGGGGAGGGTGTTGTAGGACACCGCACGTTGGAGGGGAGGATGTTGGAGGACACAGGGTGTCACACCTGCTAAGGCAAGAGCGCCGAGTCTACGCGACAGAGCGGCTCTCATTCGTCATGTGACTCGATCCCCCTCGGAGGCAATGTCAACACCTGCGCAGACAGCAAGAACACCGACCTCCTGGTGCAACCAGCAATCGACGCCCAGGGATAATAGCTTCAGACATCGTCTACAGCCTGGGGTGCAAGGCGACTACGCCCACGATCGCCATCGCCGGGGCGCCTCTCGGGTATCAGCGCACCGGGCTTCGGCGGCTGAGGTGGTCGCTAGCCGCTGCGGCCTGTAGCCGTTCCCAGTCGCTGGGAATGGCTCCCTTCTTCAGTTCGTCCGTCATGGGGTGCATATCTACATCTTGCGTTATGAATGGGTGAGTTATCTGCTGAGGAGGTTGACTAGCAACGACTAACTAAACAGACCATCACCTCTCTCCTCTTGGCCGTGCGCCATGGCGTGGGGCCCCCTTTCCCACATCTTGCAGTCAACAGCAACTTACCACCACAACATGACACACAAGGCCGTGAACCGACGAGTCAAGGCGCTCAGGCAGGATGTGGGTGTGGGTCATTGGATGTATATGCCATCGGGATCATCGAGGCCATCGACTCCGTCCTGACTGCCTTCGCCGTCCACTTTGTGGAGCATTTCGTCCTCATCGCTGGGGGCTTTAGGGATGCCGAAGCTGGCGGATGCAATGTCAATCTCATCGACAAGAGCGTCTATGGAGCTCTCCTCCCCGTCAAGGACTTACGGCAGTGGTCGATGCGAAGGGCGTACTGACGCGCTTCAGGCCTTCGAAGGATGAGAAGGCAAACGTCAAAGGAGCGGTTCCGGTGACTACGGCCCGGATGCTCGGCTCGGCTTATCCGAGCCGGCTGGTGAGGATACAAAGTCAAGCGCGCCCACCTCATAGTAGTCTGGCTGCATTCTTTCTCCACTTTCCAGGCAAACGTCACACAATCAGCATGGTTACTTTACTTGTGAGTGCTAGGTGTAGCTGGCGCTAAAGCCAGCCGATCGACCCAACTATCACGGGCTTCACTGTGCGCGACCTGCGCTTCCCAACGTCCCTCGATGCGATCGGCAGTGACCCTATGAAGTGCGTCGTTTGGCATATCGGTACTGACCGTGTAGCACTGCTGGAGAGAACGCACACGGCTATATTGTATACCATACAGACACGGATCTGGACGGTATTGGTTGGTCCTTCAGCAATGGCCAGGGCAACGAGTGAGTACAAGCGACAAGCGATGTTCCGGCGACTGACTGACAGAGTGCTGTGTGCCGGTATTCGCTGCCTTGCCCCCCGCTTCGTTGGGCGGAAGCTGTCGTCGCTCACAACCGACTTCGCCCAGACTCACCGCAACTTCCTTGGTGGCCAGACGCGGTTCATGTCCCCAGAGGTACGTCTGTGGACAGTCACTCATGACGCGTAAGACTGACCAGGCTTAGCGCGGTGTCATGCAACTCGCCTCAAACGCAATCCTGAATGCCATCTGGGACCTGTGGGCAAAGGTGGAGGGAAAGCCGCTCTGGAAGCTCATCGCCGACTTCACTCCAGAACAGCTCGTCAGCGTAATCGACTTCCGGTACATCACCGACGAGTTGACGCCGGAGCAGGCCCTGACTTGGCTAAAGGAGAAGGAGAAGACGAAGACTGAGCGCATGGCTATGGCATTGAACAACCAGGCTGTCCCTGGCTACAACACCAGCGTTGGGTGGCTTGGCTTGTCCGATGAGGAGGTGGAGTCCGGGCTCAAGAAGGCCGTGGATGCGGGATTCCGTCATTTCAAGCTCAAGGTCGGCCAGGGACTTGAGACTGACCGCAAGCGTCTGGGTATGGTCAGGAAGGTTGCCGGCAAGGACGCCGTGATTATGACGGACGTCAACCAGCTCTGGGACATTGATGTGAGTACTGAGTCGAAACTAAGGCTGACACACAGTACGCGATCGAGTACATGCCCAAGCTTGCCGACCTCGGCCTCTGGTTCATCGAGGAGCCCACCTCACCAGATGACATCCTCGGTCACGCGCGTATCCGCAAGGCCCTCAAGCCTCACGGTATTGGCGTCGCTACAGGCGAGCACGTCAACAACCGGGTTATGTTCAAGCAGCTCTTGCAAGCCGAGGCTATCGACGCCGTCCAGCTC
This sequence comes from Cutaneotrichosporon dermatis, assembly GCA_020011015.1. Classification (NCBI taxonomy): domain Eukaryota; kingdom Fungi; phylum Basidiomycota; class Tremellomycetes; order Trichosporonales; family Trichosporonaceae; genus Cutaneotrichosporon; species Cutaneotrichosporon dermatis. Next base: position 2,468,562 of record JAIGNX010000002.1, on the reverse strand, counting down.
GACGCCCTTCGTCTTTCAGGCATCAATGAGATCCTCTCGGTCTGCCTCCTCGCCGCCAAGTTTGGGGTCCCCGTCGTCCCGCACTCTGGCGGTACCGGGATGCCTGAGCTCTGCAACCACATTTCCCACTTTGACTTTGTGGCAATTTCCGGCAAGAAGTCGATTCTGGAGTACACCGACCACTGTCACGAGTACTTCACTGACCCTGCCGAGTTCAGCAACGGTCACTTCCACGCTCCTACTGCTCCCGGTTATTCATGCCAGATCACCGATGAAGCCTTCGCCAAGTTCGAGTGCCCGCAGGGAAGCTTCTGGCAGAGCGAGAAGGGCCAGCTCATGCTCAACGACCCGTGGAGGGGCTGTGCTGCTGAGCAGACCAGCCCGATGAAGTGAGAGAATAAGGATTGAGATACTGTCTGTACGTCGCTATGCAGCTGGGATGGTTTGTTCCGGGGTACGCTGCTGCGGAAATTGCGTGTGGGATGTACAGGGGAACCAGTAACCAGTAGTGTCAGATCGGGAAATCTCCTGAAGGTTTTCTGGAACACAGCAGTATCAGCGATTGTCGTTCAGGTAGGTATATACAGTAGTGAAGAGCACGATGCACCTATCACATGAGCAATGTGCTACTAAACAAGCTCCCATCTTCCAAGAAGCCAGGTTGGAGAAACTGATCGATATCGAGGAGGCTGCCGAAATCGACAACGGCGTCGCGATCACTGGGCCGATGGCTACATGCGCATTGATCCTGACGGCCGACCTGGCGTGCGTTAGCAAGGCTATCGACAGAAGATCGAAAGGACTCACTCTGCAACCCTGCCCATTGGACATCCACTCAGCCACCGAGATACCCATCTCCTGCGCGATCAACCCGAGATTGCACGCCATATCGCACGGGAAGAAGTTGGCAGACCTGTTCGAATCCACCATCGCTGTAATGGCCATTTCATAATATCGCTTCGCCATGGCACTGTCCATCTGCCCAGTAGCTACTCGACTGGTGCTTGACGGTGTGTCTGGGATGTACGTTATTGGTGAGGCTGTATTGACACCACAGACACTTATGGTTGCCATGCTGAGGAGAATCGCGGCGGCATGGGCTAGGACCATGAACGCGTAGTCAAAGCCGTAGGATAGAATGGTATCGTTGTCTTCCCGAGAGTCGTCTGCGAAATCTTGGATAATCCCAGATGCGCAGTCCTGCGCCTGGTTCTGTCAGTGGAGAGCAAGTACTTAGGCCACTTACTTTCTTCAAGCACTTGGAGAGGATATCCGAGCCCTCCCGGCCGTGTAGCCTTGTGCGCTGCAGAAACAGCTCGCTGTCGGGGTGTGAGACTGGCTTCAACGGGACGGAATGGAGGCAGAGGCGTATGTGATTGTAGAGCAGCTTGATCGGTCGTTGAGAACAGCCAAGCTTTGCAGACATTGGAGAGCCTAGTGTCAGTTACCTGTCCTCAGGTGATGGTACGCTCCACTTACGGGCCCACAGCCACCTGCTGGAGAACGCGTCCAACCGAGCGCTCATTTCGCCCATTTCACTCAAGAATGACGACGGGATCGCCTTGAGCGTGATGTTGACGAATCGGCTGTACTGCTTGGCAATATTTGCGAGCTCCACATACGCGGCAACGCAAGCTGCCGACTCGGAGGAACACAGCAGCCCCAGTGTAGACGAATTGCTCGGCTGGAGGACTGAAAGGAGGATGGAAGTGTCGAGCGTTGGCTCGTCAAATCCTTCCGTTTCTGGTCTGCCGAATCCGACTGTGAAGCTCACACGTCAGCGACGCAGACCAGTAGTACACTCACAAGCGATCAAAGGCGTACAAACACAAATATGTCTTCAAGCTCGCGATGATCCTCGCGGAGGGCTGTGCAGAGCCTGACGCCAGTGCTTCAGCTGCTAGATGGATGCCTAGGCGCCTCGCTAGCCTGTACGCAGACCCGGTCATCATCCACGGGTCGGGTGATGCCCCCCTGTCCTGGAGACCCCAGGCGCACTGCAGGAGAATGGCCTGCACATCCTCTTAACGGTGTCAGAGCGCATCTTGGAGGGATACGCACCTAGACAGTGTACCTTGGAGATCAACGCCTGAAAGTAGCTTGTAATAGCCAAACCCCGGATCTCGTACCATTTCTCCTCTGATATCGGTTTCAAGCGATGTGCTGCTGATAACACGTCAAATGGACTTGAAGCGCCGTGTACCGTAGCTTGGGTACTGGTAGAGACGCAGGTGTACTTCGTCGCCACAGCCAAAATTGTCGACAGCAGAAAGGAGGACTGGTGTCGGATGTGATCAAAGGTCATCGGCTCCTGGAAGATGGGCATGAAGAAAGCGATATGCTCCTGGAAGCTGAGGTCAGTATCATCCCCTGGTCTAGAACATACAAATCGAAGAGCAGCCTGGCCTCCTCCTCAGCGAATATACCTCGATCGATTGGGTCGCCTCGTCCTCGCTTCGGTGTGTTCTGGGCACCGTCATCGACTGAACCGCCGTCGATACTGTCTGCGTGGCCACGATCAGCCATTTCAGCGTTCCGGAATGTATCGGGGTTATATGCCAACGGACGGAAAGGGGCTTCATGTGATGATGGCTCGGTGAAAGCCGCCATTCGTGACCCAATATCCGCCCTGGGAATCGGACGAGCCTTCGCAGCACCAGAAGAGGGAGTATGCGCGTCGTGCAGCGAAGCGGGAGTCTTCCTCGTATCAGAGGTGTTGGGCGAGGCTGTGAGTGCTGTCGTGGTGGATGGCACGCGGGGGCGCGTTACCGTAGCCTGAGGAGAAGGGAACGAGATGTCGGCATGATCGGTCGCAACAGAAACGAGAGAGTCAAACAGGTTACCGAAGTTGTGGGATCCAATGTCACGTTGGGGCATCTCAGTGGTCGGCGAAAGCCAAACGTCGAATCCAGATTCACCCGAAACAGGTAGGTGATCACTCGCGGCGAACTGATCCAATTCTGGAGGGACAATGTTGGGTTCGGACCTTGTGTCTATCGGGGCGTCGCCGACAGTATGCTCCGACGGAGCCGTCGCTTGTGATGGCTGTAGCGATTCGCTCCGTGCAATAGGACTCATCCTCTTCTCCATCATCTCCAGCAGCTTGACAACATTGGCCTCGAGCTTTGACAGCCGTTGATCCCCATCAGGTGTGTCCGAGACGCCCCTGGTGGACCCAGGTAGATGCGATGTTGCATGTGCGGGCGGTGGGTTGGAGTACTGGCATACCGCGTCCGTTCGCACACAGTGAGCACATCGCTTCTCGGTGGTTGAGGGATCGGGAGCCTGGCAACGGAGCTTGCTTGCTCGGCAGCGATCGCAAGCTGAACGTCAGCTCCGTCAGCAGTAGGGCGACTCACCTCGGGCGGCTCGGCGGACCGGCCTCAATGTGCTTGGAGCCGACTGCCCATGGTATGTCTTCCTGCTCTTGTTCGACCCTTCAGACTCCTCTGTCGGGCTGCTGCTCATGGACCGATACCGCTGCGCCGACATGACTTTTGGTGATGATAGGAAGTTCGCAAGGTTGCAATCAGCTGTGGCTCATTCGGGACCTTCGGCTCGGGCCGAAGGGAGGTGGGCATGCCGGTGATGAGCGAAATGGCCGTATGCTGTCACCACCCGTGGCAGAAACGCTGCTGGCTCTATGCATGCGGGATAGCAATGCACCGTTGAGCGAGAAGTGGATATGCTCTTCTTGGTCATCTATGTATGACCTCCTTTCATGCACTTCAATTTTATCTTCTCAAACCGACTGGACTAAAGTATACAAACGCCTCTAAGTAGACCAGTTCTTCTGTCTCTCAAGCAAGCTTTCCGTCATGTCGATACTGTAATTGTCAGCCATGCTCATCGGATTCATCCTGCTTGTACTCACGCGGTCTTGCTCTCGTGCGTAGGCTGAATGTTGAGCGTCTTCAGCGACTTGGTGCAGTCGAACCAGTTCTGGGGAGGGACGGGAGCGCCTGGCGTACCGCGGACGACCTTAGGGAAGGCAGTCGTGTATCGCTCGTTGCTGGTAATGTGGTCTAGAAGCACCTGGATCGTGAATGTGCCTGCAGTGGTTAGGGGCAATGCAGAGCATGAACGATCCGACTTACGGGTAGCAATGCCAAAGCGCTGCCCTCCAGCCTCCGGCAGGACAAGGGCGTTGGTATGGCATCGTGCAACGTCACGGACATCACACAGGATGCCGGCGGGAGCGACTGCGTCCTCATCCGTCTTCGCGCCAGTGAGGTAAGCGTACCAGTTGGCAACGGCTGAGAGTCAGAGTGGAAGAGGCAGAGTACCCACAAGTGTTCAGCGACTCGGGCGTGGCTGCCTCGTGAATGATAGGACCGAGCACATATGGTGGGCAGATAGTGACGAGATCGAAGCTGAAGGCGTCAGCGCATTTCAGTTACATGGACATACGTCGGCTTCTCATCCTCCATGTACTTCCACGCTGCTCGCTCCGCGAGGGTCTTGCTGGCGCGGTACCAGTGCATCCTCCATGCGTCGACACCCTTCTCGTTGACCTCGTCGATCGACTGCTGGTTCCAGTCTTGCTCGGTAAACGTGGCGGTGCCGGGCTCGCGGTTCTCAAGGATCCTGCCGGTGAGTATAACTCGAGCCACCCACTCACGAGGCATAGGAGCTCGTGATGACTACGCGCTTGATCTTCTTCTCCTTTGACGCCGCCTTGAGCATCCACATTGTCCCAGCTACAGCGCTGTCAATGAAGTCGGCTGGCTTCTCAACATTCCAATGGAACGGTGACGCAGTGTGGATGATGGCACTGAGGTCAGACCAATGCGCGAGGCGATGCACTCACTCCACGCCCTGGGCAGCCTCGTCGAACGCGTTGTCCTACTGGTCAGTCTCACATTATGCATGCCACTCACGTTCAGCAGATCCGAGACCACTACACAGTCGAACTTGTCATAGCCCTTCTTCGCATACATGTCCTTCATCCACTTGCCCTTGGCCGCATTACGGGCAGTCCCACGGACAGCAAAGCCCTGCTCCAGGAGGTAGAGACTGATCCAGCTCGCGATATAGCCGCTGGCGCCGGTCACCAAGACTGAACGTCAGCTGCCATTGCCCCAAGATCCCTCACCTAGATCTCCCTTGGAAGGGACAGTGTTCTCCGGAATAGTCATTGGGTATAGTGAATGAGATGACGAGCAACTCTTGTGCAAACAGATCCATGTATACCAAGACATGCAGGCCATGAGGTCAGCTCGGCATCTTCGGCTTCGCCGAGCCGATCATCCGACTTGGCAGTGATTGCCGATGCGTGTGGAGGTTGCCCACCGGCCCGACGTTCCCGCCGCTAGTTATGGCTCTACCAGTGCAGTAGAGCCAAGAGTCCATATAGAGCCAACTGTGGAGCCTCCATGTCTCTCATCGTGGCCCCGGAAAGCTCGTCATCATGGTCCAAAAGACTTCCTACTCGCACATCGAGGTGAGTTGGTTCGAGAGTGGCGATGTGGCACGCACTTCGGCTCTGGCCGTGTGATGTACGGCCTCCCTTGTCTTGTTGTGTCTTCACAAGTTAGGCTCCCTCAGCCCTGCTGACGCTCCCAGAACAATACCAACGAGTGCTGGTGGAAGGACCCCTGCCTACGCAGGAACGTCCTCCATTGCCTCGGCATCTCCCTCTGTGTCTACTATCTCGGATGTGAGTAATGACCTCGTCCCAGTAACGCCCTCGCTGACGGACTTAGACGACCAGAACTTGCTTAATGGCCTTCAGGTACGCGCCAAACAATGTGGAGGTGGCTAATTTCGGAGGCTATTCCGCAATGGAAGGAGTACTTCCACAATCCGTCCAGTGCCCAACTTGGCCTCGCCACGGCCTCGGTATTCTTCCCGGCTGTCCTCACTGCCTTCGTAGGCGATTGGATGGCAGCCAGATTCGGCCGCAAGTGGGCTATTGTGCTAGGTGCGAGTCTTATCGTAAGTCTGAGAACATTATGCACAATGGAAGCAATCGTTTTGACCACCATCAGATTGTCGGATCGTTCGTCAACGCCTTCGCCACCGATTTCCACAGTTCGTGTTCTTCTCAACTTCCAGCGCTCACCAGCAGTGTTTATTGGGTCCCGATGGATCATCGGAGCAGGCGGGGGCATCACAAAAGTGGCAGCACCAGCACTCTTGCATGAGATTTGTCACCCGCGTTTGCGCGCAACGCTCGGTGCCACATACTATGCCTTTGCCTATGTCGGTGGCGTGTTGGCTGCCTGGATCTGTTTCGGCGGTCTATACATCAACAACACCTGGTCGTGGCGCTTCCCGACACTATTCCAGTTTGTCGGGCCTGTCATCGTCATCCTGATTCTCATCGACGTACCAGAGAGCCCACGTTATCTCATGAAGAAGGGGTACGAGGAGAAGGCAATTGCTGTCCTGGCCAAACACCACGCCAATGGCCTCGTCGAAGACCCGCTCGTCCAGCACGAGGTCAGCGAGATCAAAGCATCGCTCGCTGCCGAGGAGCTCAGCAAGCAAACTTCCTACATGGACTTCGTGCGGACTCCGGCCAACCGTCGCCGCCTCTTTGTTGTCTGTGTCATCTCCATCGGCACCAACTGGGTCGGCAATGGCGTTGTCAGCTAGTGAGTAGCTGTGCACGCACACCACTGACCATAGCTACCTCTCTCCCATCCTCAAGCTTGTTGGCATCACCAAGCCAGTCGAAGTGAGCGCCATTAACGGCTGCTTGGCTCTGTTCAACCGTGAGGTTCAGTATCCTGTCATTTACTAACATTTCAGTTGTTGTGGCTACAGTGGTTGCGCAGTTTGTCGACCGCATTGGACGTCGTCCTCTGTGGCTCATCTCCACTGGCGGCATGCTCCTCTCGTACTGCGTCATTACAGCGCTTTCCGCCTCATTTGCGAAGACAAAGACGCCGTCAGTTGGTATTGCTGTCGTCCCATTCCTTTTCGTTTTCTATGGCTTCTACGACATTGCCTGGACGATTCAGTGCTACTCGTACACCACCGAGATTCTGCCTTACAACCTGCGCACCAAGGGTCTCGCCATCTTTGTCTGCGTCCAAAATCTCGCCCTCGCCTTCAACACATACGTGAACCCGATCGCCCTCTCGGCCATTGCCTGGAAGTACTACACGGTGTATCTCGGCACATTGTCATTGATTCTCGTAATCATTTACTTCTTCTTCCCGGAGATCAAGGGCCTTACCCTCGACGAGATCTCGGTCGTCTTCGACCAAGGCCTTCGTGGGAACAGCAAGGACGCTATCGACCACCTCCATGCGGTCGGCAGGTACAACGCTTCGGAGGATGGCGGCGAGATGGACAAGAAGGGGTCCATTGCTGGTGAGGAGGAGTGGGTTGAGCGGCGCCGTGTCTAGGTCGGCACAACGGAATATTCGGCGGAAGAGGGCTGCGAGGGTTGGAACGATGAAATGTATAGTAACTGTTCAGCAGAAGGAAATCATATTGCGGATTTGAATGCAAACTTGTTGAGTGAATGACCAAGTTCCAGCGAGTGATCTGGGCATGCGGGCGTCACTGTCCGCTTGATCTGCTTGCTTTCCCTGCTCATGATGGAAGAGGCGAGCAAGTGTGCTGACCGTGACCGCGGCGTAGTCAGTACGGCACGGTATAGTAGATGACGGCGATGTTGAGCCGGCCTTTCTGAGTTGGACTTCAGTCACGAATGTCGTCAAGATGCCCCGCTGCGTCTTTACCTGGCACATACATGCAATACGCGGGAGAATAGAGGAACAAACAAACGAGAACACCGATAGCGGCACGCCTTGCGACGTGCCGCTCGTCTTAGCCTGGTCCGATCTGGCGTCAGCTCCTTGCTTCTAATGCCTGAGGTTGCCCCAACACCGCTCCCTTCTCCTCCGCGCCTAGCACCTCTCTCGATCCCAGTTAGGTGCCCACTCACACGCGGCATGTCGTAGTGCTCGCTCATCGAGTCGAGGCGCTGGTTGAGCTGTGCAACACGCTCCTTGTGCGTCTGGTGGGCGTTCTTCTTGGCGCGTTCCTCACGCTGACATCAGCACAACTCTACACACAAGAAACTCACGCGCTTGCGCTGCACCTCCTCAAACCGGCGCTCAGCCTCGGTCATCCGCCTACCCGACACAGGAGGAGGCGCGGGTGATACCGATGCGGATGCCGAACCGCTGCCGCGCCGCTCATCCCGCTCGCGCTCCCCACCACGCTCGCGTTCACGCTTCGATGCCGAGGTCGAGCTTTCCGCCACAGCAATAGCTACGTCGGCCTCTTTGCGGGCGCGCTCTTCGATCGAGTGCGACTTCTTCTTCTTCTTCTTCCTGCGTGTCAGCGAGTGTCCATTGACGTCCGGCATTTGTTGCTTTTGCCACCACCAGGCGGCAATTGAGGACGTACTTGTCACTCTCGCCCTTGAACTTGAGCGAGCCCCCCGGGCGGGGCACGGCGTAGTCGCTCATGCTCGGTACCGTATGCAGTTGAGTGTGGTTGGATGACGCCAGAAACGAGGAGACCCAAGTTGGGAGGCAAACAAGATGACGAAAGTGTAAAGGGGGGCTCGGTTAAGGTACTTTTCGTCGGCCGCTACCGAGCTGAAAGTTGGCGTTCTGCCGTCGCCGAACTCGCCATCACCACGACCACCATGAGCGCCGAGCAGTCCCTTCAGTTTGATGCCGCCACCCAGGTAGGACCAGTGCGCGGGGTATTCTGACACCAGGCCGAGCTCCAGGAGTTCATCGAGATGGAGTAGGTGTAGCGTGCTGAGCTGAGCGACCCCTCGCCCCGGCTCTCATTTGCCGCCGAGGGATAGACGCTGACTTCCAGGCGCTCCAAGGCCAAGATGCAGTCGAGCATTCACGAGCTCACCGACCGGTGTTGGAACACGTACGTCGACTGCCGGGAGGTTGACTGACGTCCAGCTGCGTGACTGGCGGCATCAGCTCCAAGTTCACCAAGTGAGTCACCGTCTTCCCTCTCTGCGCGGCTGTTACATGAACAGTCCTCGACTTAGGATAGATGAGAGCCACTTTGGGGGACGTCGCTGACAGGCAGGACCGAGGCGTCGTGCCTTGAGAACTGTGTCGACCGCTTCCTCGACACCTCCCTGTACATTGTCAGCCAGATCGAGCAGCAGAAGCAGCACTAAGCCTTGGTCGCATGTATCGCATCTCATAGCAGGGTGGACTGCCGAGGTCGGCGCTGGAGCAACTCGCGCACGGATGGGTCGTTGGAGACTCGTAAGGTAAGGTGCGGCGGGGCGGGGTGACGGCGCCGATACGGTTTGCAGCGAGGACTGGATGGGTGGCGACAGAGGGATTGCCGCTCTGTTGTTCAGAGGCATTAGACTCTGCTGTGGACACTAACCTCCACTGTGAGGCTTTGCGGGAGACCACAAAAGAGCTCGAACGGCCGTTTCCATGACTCTGTGACCGGGATACATCTACCACATCTACCGTACCTGTCTACCCTTCTACATATCTTGTCATTCTACAGGTATACCGCGACAGAGACACTACTCCTCGACAACGACAGTACGCCCAACGGGGACGGTACTGAACGCCTCCTCGCTCACACCGAGCTTCTCGCGCGCCTTGGCCAGATCGATCGGCGGGAGGTTGTCTGCTGTCAGCTCCTGTCCCCTGGCATCCTGTTTCCTGTATACTTACAGCTCTCATCCGACATGATCCAGGTGCCCCAGTGCACACCGATGCTCTTCTTGGCACCGAGGTTCAGTGCCATGCGCACGGCGCCTTCTGGGTCCGTGTGTTGGAGGTGCATATGCCAGCGGGGCTCGTATGATCCGATGGGAATAGCCGCCAGGTCGACGGGGCCGAGGACACGGCCGACGGCCTCGTACAGCGTCGGCGAGTAGCCGGTATCGCCGAGGTGGATGAATGAGCGCGGACGTTCACCGTCAGACTTGACATGGAACGCAGACCAGAGAGTAGCATTGGTGTCGGCGGGCGAGCGGGCGGACCAGTGCTGAGAGCGTGAGTCGCGAGGCGGAGCCGAGCACGAGATCCGGGACTTACCATGACCGGAACGGCAGTAATCGTGTACGTCCTCTCCTTCTCGCCGTTGCGCTGGAGCTTGTGCTTCGTCTCTTGCCACCAGTCAAGCTCGGTCACACGGGTGACACCGAGATCCCGGAAGAAATTGCCAGCACCCATTGGCACAACCCACTCGCAGCTGTCGCCGAGCTGGAGCACAGCGTCGGGGTCGAGGTGGTCGTAGTGGCTGTTGTCAGCGTTATCCAAGCAAGTGACACCAACTTGTGAGACACGAGAACAAGGTCGACGCGCTTCAGGTCCTCGTACGTGCACGGTGCAGGACGGATACGCTGCGGAGCAAGAGTCGACGGGATGGTACGGTCCTGGAGTGCAGGGTCGGTAAGAATAGCGAGCTTGTCGAGGGTAACGTAGGACGTAGACTGGCCCATCTGCAGTCAGCGCGCCTCTGCGAGAGTGACTCACCCAGGTAATCGTGAGCTTGTCCGTGATGTCGATGTCCGCGCCGCCAGGTGTGGTGCGGTGACGCGAGGTCTCCACCACAGGTCCGTTGGCTTGTCCGTTGGCGGTTCCGTTTGCAGTTCCATTTCCGAGGGCCTTCTCTACGTCGGCGTGTCCGTTCGCATAGCCATTGGCATGTCCGTTGGCATGCCCGTTTGCGTGTCCGTTTGCGTGTCCGTTTGCGTGTCCGTTCGCGACCCCATTAGCCTCCTTGTCTGTCGACATGGGCACATGCACATGAGAACCTTCCTTGCCATACAGCAGGGCAAAGTTGGGCGTCTCTATAGGGAGGTCGGGGATAGGACGCTCAGCCGGAAGATCACTGCGCGTTAGACAGCCCCAAACTACGCGAGCAGCGAACCCACCCGTCGAAGAAGAAGAGCTTGCCGTTGATCGTGGACAGGATGACCTTCCACCAGGCCCATTCCTGCTGTCAGTAGTGGCTGTTGCAGTCGACGTACCCAGGCGCCCTGCTCGCGCCACTCGACGTAGGGGTTCCAGTACCGGCCGGCGAACTTGAGGCTTGAGAATCTATTGTCAGTTCTGGCCTCCTGCACGTTCGTTCATTGATTCCTCGAGGCGCCCCGCCCTCATCCTGCTCTGTAGCTACTCACCGACGCTTGATGGCCGCCTTCTCCTCCTCAGTCGCTGGAAGCAGCGCGTCACCCGCACCAGCAATCTTGGCCAAAGAAGCCTCTAGCTCGCGGTTACGGTTACGAATATGTGACCTCCGCACCGTGTCGGTGTAAGCTGGGTGTCAACATCTCGAACAGGCACCAGTCACCCTGCGACACAGCGACTAACCATAGTACCCGAGCCAGGCGCCCGTCCAAGCGAGAGGGAGCACGATGACCGCGCGCCGCAGCATCGCCATCATGGTATAATAATCAGAGCCGGAGCTCCTGGTGGCAAAGTGTGAGGAACTGAGAGCCGGCGGTTGGCCGCTCAAAATAATTGCGTCGCACGTGCCGTGGAACCAATAACAAAAATACGCGGCGGCGATCGGCGGGACGGCGGCAATGACGACGAAGGCGGCAGTAGTGCTGAAATGTCCGCCAGGTCGTGTCGAGAGCTTGACAATACACTCTGTCGATAGAACAAGTCTCAAGAAGACCACCGAGTCGGCTTCGATTATCAGTGTTGACCGTACCAACCTCGCACCACCGCGTCATTCGCACGCGCCTCGCCTCGTGCCCTCCCTCGGCTGGACACGTCTCCCCTCCGGCATCCTTCCAACTCTCCATCGCCCAGCTCATCACGCCGTCAACAACCACGCCTATTGCGCGCATTTTGACGCGATGTCGCTATCCCTTGCCGACGAGCTCGTGCCTATACCCAAGGCGACTGCGCATGGCGAGTTGGACTCACTTGCCAATGCGTTACGCCGCTCCGCCGCTCTCGCGGTCATCCTCGTCTTCCTACTCGCCATCGTCTTCTTCATCCTTACCGAACACGATCACGGTCCCGACGCGGAGGCCGCGCACAGGCTGCGCAGCTTCCTCTCGAGTGGGGAGAACCTCACCATCATGATCAAGGCCGACCGATAACGCGCACAGATCCAACATCTCGGTCTGGCCATCCCGTTGCCGCAGCGTCCGCACAACGCAGCCGTAGGCGAAGCAGCCGGAGACGCGCCCACGGCATCGCCATCAAGTCCATCGAACTGATTGCCACGCATCGTGGACAGCACTACGAAAGCGACGGAGATATGCAGGGCGGATCGACGCCGCCTCTCGCTCTGGCACCCCGCCCACTGTAGCCACGCGTCTGGCCCTAGCGCCAGCTTTTGTAGCCCCGCTCCCCTTCACTCGAGCCCCCACGCGCTCAGAGCCGCATCGGTGAGATATGCATATGCCGCCATCCTACATGCCATGTATGCGCACACGTGCGCCGTCTAGAGGTCCTCCTCAGCCTTCGAGCTCACGCCAAACATGCCCTTGATGCTCTCCCAGAGCTTCTCGTCGCCCTGTTTCCGCAGACGCTCCTCAATCTCGTCGCGCGTCAGCCACGCCCAGCTCGAGTAGCCGGACTCCTTGGTCGGCTTGGGCTCGCCAGCGAGAATGTGCGAGCGGAGGAAGAAGTTCTGCTGTCAGCTCTGCTCCTACATGGTTGCCGGTCCATCTCTTGCGCCGCCCCACTTCGCTGGCGCACAGCCTGTTCCCAAGCATACGCTCATGGCATCTGCACTGCCGCCCCAATGCGCTCCGCGTGCTTCGCCCTCCTCGCTCGTCCCAACGCTCCCTGCTCAGTCACTCACCCTCTCCTCGCCGTTGCGAACAAGTCCAACGGGCTTGCGGGTCACAAGCCACGTGTCCATGCCCTGTCCACCAAGCTGTCCCGCAACACCGGTGATACGAGAGCTGACGGCCTCGTCAAGGCCCTCGCCAGCCTGGAGCGATGTCGATGGGAAAGTCCACTTGCCCTTCGACTGGACAAGGCAGTAAACCTCCTCCTCGGGGAACCGCTCCAATGAGCGCTCGCCACGCTCGGCATCCGCCTTCTCCCAATGGTCACGGGGGGTCTCCTCGAGTGGGGGCTCAGGCTGGACCTCGCCAAGGTCGGGGGTCGGGCCAGCAATCTTCGAGCCGTAGAACTTGTCCTCGACCTGGTGCTCCGACTCGAGGAAACGACGCAATGCCAGCGAACCCGACTTGAAGTAAAAGTCGGTAGGGAGGGGGTTGGAGAGCGCGTGCCTCAGCTTGGTCTGGTATGCATAGTAGGCCTTCGCGAGAGGTTCGGGCGTCGGGGTGAGGAGGGCATGCCGGGAAAGGAGGACGGATGCGGTGATGGGAGGTGGGGCAGGGGTAGTGGCAGTCGCAAGGCCACGGCGGAGGACTGTCGTCAGATACGCTCGCACCGTTTGCTCACCTTGCCTGGAAGGGCCTGACCTAGAGACGGCAAACATGGTGTCGTTGAGCGATGAACACAAGTCTAGCGACAGTGGAAAGCGACTTGTCCGACGACTTTTGGATTTCAGGCGACCAACGGGAGTATTTGGGCGAAAGTGGAGGTCTAATTACGTAACCACCTGCAGTTGCCACCAAAGATTTGGATGTTGTCGAACTCAACACCACCACAGTTAACAGCTCGTCATCTTCTTGCAGTGACAACCGCTCTGGGCGCCTTCACCATCACCCCAAAGGCGCTACCCACAGGGGGACGCAGTTTGTTGCGACGTACCATAAAGCAAGTTGCTTCTACCAAGCGAGCTCCCCCGTTCCCATCACGCGCTTCAAACCACAAACAACCCACCTCCAAACGCGCCACCTCGGTCAAGTCTGCCTCGTTATCACCTACCCACTTTCGCGCTACCAGGATGCCTCCAACGACTAGTTCCAAGACCTCATCGGCGCCTGCGCCCGCACCCGTCTCCGACTTCACGGCATTCGTCGAATCCATGACAGCCGCATTGGAAGCTGGCACTTCTCAAGCTGCGCAGTTCCCTGACAAGAGTGATCTCATGTTTCATCGCACACTTGATCGCAAGTTTGCCCGCGGGATCGACTCTTCTGGACAGCGCGTGCTCAAGCTTGCCGACCAACTCCTCCAGCTCACTGTCGACAGCCAGCCCAAGACCAAGAACCGTCTTAAGCCTCGGCGACAGCTGACCGACGAGGACGACGTGGTCGACAGCTTCCATTCCACTGTCGTTGAGCATGTCGACTCCCTTCTGGAGGACGCCGACTCTAACCTTGATGAGGTCAATGGCGAGCGGAAGAAGGCCGCCATTGAGGTCAATCCCAGCGCCCATGCCATGAAGAACGTGAGTTATTGTGAAGGATCAGCTGACAATAGCTCCCTGGACCTGGTAACGCCACTGCTCTACCCACGAACCTCGCGCTCAATCGCCAACTGGAGAAGCCCCAACTCTTGTTCGATCCTCCCGTTGACAATTCGCCTGACCTCGAATGGACACCCACTCTCAAAGAGAAGGCTCACGCCATGGTCCCTCTGGATTTCGTCGTCGCGTCCGACGAAGACATGCCGATGGAAGTTCTCGGCGACTCGCCAAGGGATCAAGCCCGGCGCGAGAGGCGTGTAAGGGCTCGTCTCCACCCATACTACTACGAGACGCGCCATCTTCCCTATCCCACCTCCCTCTTCACCTCTCGAGAGCCGATCAAGCCGAAGTCGTTCGAGGAGACTCCGTTCGAATTTGTTGAAACTCCCGAGCAGCTCGAGGCAATGACACAAGTTCTGCTCCAATCCAAGGAGATTGCTGTCGATCTCGAGTATCATGCCATTCGCTCGTACTATGGCTTTACGTGCCTGATGCAGATCAGCACACGGGAACGCGACTGGGTCGTAGACAGCATTGCACTTCGTTCCCAGCTGCGCGAGAACAAGCTCGGTGGTGTTATGGCGGACCCTTCGGTCATTAAGGTAAGATGCGGTTAGATCGTCATCCCTAACCACGAGGTGTTCCACGGCGCCGACTCTGATATCGTGTGGCTTCAGCAAGACTTTGACATTTACGTCGTCAATATGTTCGACACCTACCACGCCGCTAAGACGCTTGAGTTCCCAAAACTCTCTCTTGCCAGTCTCCTCGAGCTGTACTGTAACTTCGAGCCGGACAAGAAATACCAGATGGCCGACTGGCGTATCCGCCCTCTCCCCAAGGAGATGATGTTCTATGCCCGCGCCGACACCCATTTCCTCCTCTTCATCTATGACAGCCTCCGCAACGCTCTCATCGCTCGTGCATCACGTACGCCCTCACCTGCGGTGGAGGGAGGAGAAGAAGGCACACCGAAGCCCAACCCGCAAAGAGCCATCCGCCAAGTGCTCGACCTGTCTGCTGAGACAGCGCTGCGTCTTCACTCACGACTAGGTTACGATGTAGAGAACGGGCGGGGTCCAATGGGTTGGGCAAACATGGCCAAGAAGATGTTCGGCGAGGCCGGTCGGATGAACACCCCAGTGGGATATGCCTTCAAACGGCTACATCATTGGCGTGACACTCTGGCCCGCGAACTAGACGAGAGTCCTCAGTAAGCGCAGCTTGATCTTCACTGCTAATGCCAGTTACATCCTCCCCAACCACACTCTTGTCCAACTCGCGCAGAACAGGCCCAAGAAGCCCGAAGCGTTGTCACGCATGCTCGGTAAAGCAGCTCCGTCACTTCTCCCTCGCGTCGACGATATCATCAACATCCTCAGCGAGAGTGCCAAGGCCTATGAAGAAGACAACAAGGTAGCCCAGGCGAAGCCCTTAGCTGGTCCGTCCGCCGGTCCATCCCACCTGTCTCCTGCAGCCAAGGACTTCACACCTACTGCCAAGGACGTTACACCTGCAGCGAAACGCGCCAAACCGAGTCCTCTCACCGGCCCAACCACCGTCGACGTGTGGGCGGACTTGATCACGGGACAGAAGAAGCGGGGCACTGTCAAGAAGCCCCCGTCCTCTGCATTGTTTGGCAGGACTCTGTCCACTGCAGTAGCTGTGGCGCCCTCCGCCAGCTCGGCGGCATCATCATCTGCACTTTTCGGCAATGCGCTCGACAAGAGGGGAGCCCCATCCACGAGCCGCCAGCAATCTCCTGGCTTCACAGCCATTCAGTCGTCCATCCATTCCTCATTCCAAAAGGCACCAGTCGAGATTCCCACAGTCGACGCAGCGGTACCCAACCAAGTTGCAGAGCCGGAAACGGTTGCGTTTGTGCCGGCGGGAGAACGGAAAATTCCGACGTCCGATTTCACTGCCTCCACCAACGCGTCCTCCAACAAGGGCAAGGGCCGAGCCGATGCCGCTGGTGCGGAGGTCACTAGTGACCCTCCCACTGACACGGTCGTCTCCGTGAGGAAGCAGAAGAAGAAGTCCAAATCCAAGGCGGCATCCGCCTCCGCTCCTGGATCCGCCGAGGCATCTGGAGCTCCTTCGCCAGCGGTTGAGGACAAGCCCAAGTCTAAGTCTAGAAACATCCCGGCCTTTGACTATTCTGCGGAGCCCAGCCTTCTGGATCAGCCCGTCTCGTCGTCTGTTGACAAGGCAGCAGTGAAGAAGAGCAAGAAGAAGGACAAGGGCAAGGACAAGGCCAAGAAGGGTGTGTTATTATGAGTTGACCGTTCAGTCGCTAACCGACAGTTGCTCCTAGTAACGCATCAGCCAATCGTAGACCTCCATCCAACCCCAGCGAGCCGAAGAGCGGCAACAAGTCTGGTACATTCATGGGGTGAGAGGCCATGTTCTAAGGAGTCAGGCCACATTATTGAGAGTTTATGTACATCCATCCATCCATGCATCTCATCTCACATCGCCCTAAATAGCTGGTGTGGTAGCCGGTCTTTATCTCATCTGATGGATAAAGCGAGTTTTTCCGCATATCCCGATGATATGAGCAAAGTGGAGGTTCGGCTGTGCGGGGGACCCGAGGTTGCGAGGGGGGGCAATTTGCCTCCGTTTCGGTCTATGTAGATTGGCGGGGAGGATTACTCCGATGGGCGTAGCTCTGTAGCAGTAGTACGGGATTGAGACGGAATGGGGGCAATAGGCAAGGCTTGTTTGTCACCCTACTCACAACCTATTCAACCACTTTGTGGACCGCGGCAAGGCAACGAATGTCGCGCCGTTCGCATCGCTCTCATTCCTCAAGCCAACATCACTCTGGATAGTCTTTATCGACCATGGGGACATCAGACAATTCCCTTGTCGAGAGCGCCCTCCAACATCTCGGCAGTGTAGCCGAGCAGCTCGACCACTACGGGCCCCCGACCGACCCGGGCTCAGGTCCGAGTGGACCGGACATGGCAACCAACGGTTACGACGGGGGAGGCGAACTGGAGTCCAAGACTTCAGGCTCCAAGAAGCGTTCCAAAGCGGATGGACAGGATGCAGATGAGAAGAAGCCCAAGAAGACGAGGCAGACGCGTGAGTTCACAGGCAATCTGCTTCGGGACGCGGGTTGAAACTGGAGACGAATAGCTGACATCCAGAATCATGCGACGGTATGTCACTCGAGCGCGCAATCGACACGCCTCTCGTTAGTAGACATGATGCTGATGCTCCCGTATAGCTTGTCGAGCAAGGAAGTGAGTGCATGCTTGATGTGTGGTCGCGCAAAGGCGGTTGCCATGATTTCGGCTCACACCCCAGGGTCAAGTGCGACAGGCCACCACCGGGATCCGTCGCTGCCAATGATGCTCCAACAAAGGACGTCTGCACCCACTGTAGGCAACTCGGAATGGCATGTGAGTCTCCTTGCTCTTACCTGCTGCGATGCATACTGATCATATCAGGCACATTCGAGTACAAGCCGAAGAAACGCGGACCGCCCAACATGTACGCGACAGGCTGCTGCCGCCAGCTGACATGCCAGGTACCTCAAGCGCATGCAGGCGCTCACCCACAAGGACGAGGCACAGCAGTACTCTCCGACGCAGGCGTACCATACAGGGCTGAATGGGCAGCGCGACCACGACGACGCGGCACTGGCAGGTCCCGGACCCGCGACACTCGCAAGCCAGAACGCGATGCAACGAAATCCGTTGTCTTCGACCAGCACTGGCGGTGTGCCTCGTGGCCGCGACGTTGTTGATGACTGGAGCCCAGCGGTGGCTCATAGTTTTGCTAAGCGGGCTGAACAGCAGTTACGTACAGGTATTGCGCCAGGGAACGGCTACACACTGTCATCTAGCTTCCTTCCGCCGGGCGAGTTGGCGCCGAGTAGCGATCGCTACTCCATGTCTGCGCCGCCACCACCTGCGCAGTTTAGTGAATCCCATCCGCATGACGCCCCAGTCGTGAATCCCATCGAGGCCGTCATCCCCCGACCGGTTCTGTACGGTATCATCGACGTCTACTTCGACTACGTCTACTGTCTCATTCCATGCCTGCACAAGCCTTCCTTTATGCGCGATCTCCACTCGAGGCGAGAGGAACGGCCGGGCGGGGAAGAGTTCGTCGCGCTCGTCTTCGCGGTCGTCGAGACCACCCTCATGCAAATGCCACGGTTGATCGTGGGGATGCCCAAAGAGGAAGCTCGCGAGCTCTTCGTCCACGCCAATGCCATTGTCAAGCAGTACCTCGATCGCGAGTTCACCGAGCTCACCGTCACTCGCTGCATCATATACTACTTCCACACTGTCGCTCATCACCACCTGCCCAACAAGATGCCTAATGCCATCAACAATGGGTCCAACTACCTGCTCTCGTTAAAGCTGCGACTACACGAGGAGGCGGGCTACAAGAACTGCAACCCGATCGAACGCGAGTTGCGCAAGCGCGTCTTCTGGCTCCAGTACGGTGCAGACAAGACGCTCGCGGCGCTGGAGATTCGTGTGGCCATCTGGCATGAGATCGACTGTGCCGACGTGACACTGCCATCTCCGCTCGACGATGAGTACCTCACTGAGGAAGCCTACTTGGACCAGCCTGAGGGCGAGACGCCTGTCCTCGCTGGGTTCTATTACATCAGCAAGCTGTTCCGGCTGCTGGGCCAGGTGCTGGACAAGCGAAAGCATGACCGTGTCAAGCCCCCCACTGGCCTCATGCTCCAGATGCGCATCAACGAGATCGATCAAATTCTACATCAAGTCATGACCCTCATGGACAATAGCCCCGAAGCGCTGCGTCTCGACATGGGTGGCAGCCCAGGGGCACGAATGGAGAGGTGAGCTTCGTACTCTAAGATGACCTGACATCAGAATCGAGGAGCGGTGGGATCAGCACGTCAACACCGACATCCGGCAACTGCTAAAGGATCCCTCCAAGGCCCGCCGCGCCATTAAGGACACATTCCTCGTGCAGCAGGCCAACATCTACGTCACGCAGCAGATGGTACGCTACATCCTGCTGCAGTATAGCGAGGAACTCAATGTGCTGCTCCAGCAGGAGATGGTCGCGCAGCGAGCAGGCGTTGACGACGAGGCGCCTGGCGTCGACTCGCTCGGCCGACTGGCCGGCTCGCGCCGTCCCTTGTTCAGCGAGGACGAGAAGGACCTCATTGTCAGTGACCTACTCGTCATCCTCTCGAAGATTCCACTCGAGGTCATTGCGGTCAACACTGTCGCGCTCGTTGCCAAGGTGCGCTATGTGGCGTCGACGCTGCTCGATGCGCTCCAGAGCGCACCGCCAGATCCCAACGATATCCCGCAACTCATGCGCTCGTCCCAGCGTGTGGCGCGTGCCCAGGGATACCTTTGTGAGTTGTATTGCAAAATGTGGCTGACGCCTAGGGGACTTCTTGCGTATTCTTACAGACATCGAAAACCTGTATCAGATGGAAGACGGGCCCATCATGGACATGGAGACTGTGTAGGCCGGGCAGGCTTTAGTGTGTAGTCCAAGAAGAAAGATGCAGGCTACAGTAGGTTACATCGAGGTCGTGTCGCTCTCTAGAAGTACATGTGAATGTGAAGGAGTGCCATGCCGAGGGAGAAGACGCAGCAGCCAGTCTATCGTCGGAACATGCGCTTCCGGGGTCGCAGGCCGGTCGAGCTCTGCGCAGCGCTCCCGCCAGTCGGTGCGGCCATTAGGCCTTGCTGTTGGAGCTGCATGCGTGCGAGCTGGAGGTGATAAGGTTGTAGCGGCCCATCTGGATGCTCCGTATGTTGTTGCAACTCGAGCGCCTTCTCCGTGACATCTGCTACGAAGATCTTCATCAAACCCGCGAGGACCGCAGTGAGGTTGTTGTTGATCGGTTGGTCGTAGACGTCGCGGTTGAGCTGATCTCAGTCCTGGTCTCTAGCTCGCCGTTTTGACCACCAAACCTGCTCACCTTCTTAACGACAGACTTGGGCATAACTGTACTGTGGAACGCGTCGAAGCGCCTCCCTTGCTCTTCATCTAGGACGCCGCGCAACAACCTGGAGGGTTAGTCGAGCCTTCGGCAAGCCGTCTGGGCTACTCACAAAGTCTCCTCACGTTTCCGCTTGGCCCTCTGCTTGACATCCAACGCCACCTGCCCCGTCGTCTGAGTCTCCTGAGTCTCCTCCTCATCCTCATCATCGCCCTCGCCCTGCGCGCGTTGGCCGCCGCCCTCGCCGTCGGCGGCGATCAGGTCCTCGGCTGAGACTTCGAGCTCGGCATCCGAGTCGTACTCCTTGTTCTTGTCCTTATCCTTGTCCTTGTCCTTCGCCGAAGCCTTGTCCTTGCGCTTGCGCTTCTTCTCCTTTCGCGGAGAGTTGGACGCCGATGCCGCGGCCGGCAGTGCGAGTAATGCCATATGGATGGATGGATGTGTAGAGTTGAGTTGTGGAGGCAGCTGTGGATTCGCCCGAGCATCGACTTGCCACCCAACGAGGCGACCGTGGGAAAGCAGTTGACGCGACTTGTTTTCGAGACGCGTCTCCGTAATGTTGCTTCCTCCGTTCATCTCATCGCTCTTTATCCATCCTACACCAACCCAAGCTCTGAGCATCGCGTCGAGTATGGTCGAGGTTACCAAGGAGTACCTGGACGACATCTTCGCGAGCGTCGACGCCGCCGAGGGCAACTCCGACAGAGCACTCAACTCGTGCGACGAGGAAGACTCGGATCTCGACGTGCCCAAGCCCCTTCCCCCGCCCACTCAACCTTCCCCTGCTCCCCAAGCCCTGTCCAGAGGGATAGGACGGCCTACAGCGGCCTCCGGCTCCATTATCCGCGCTCCTCTCCGCATTGCACCCTCAAATCGCATCTCAGCGGAGCCTGGACGCGGAGGCAGGATCGTGTATCAGACGCACAAGGCGACTGGTGAAGCCCACTATTTCATCGTCCAATGGTGAGTTGGGCTGGGGGCATACCCTCCTTCCTGGATTTGGCTGATATGTAGGCGGAAACCACAACAGAAGAAGGTGCGTAGTGCGAGCTGCTGAAAGCTTGAGGTGCTGACATTAACCTTCCTTCTGCCAACAGCACAGTACGTCTAACCTTCCTCGAGTGTCACTGACGACAGAAACATGGGATGGAGACGCGTATATCAAGGTCGAGGGGAGCCGAATCACAATGATCTCAGAGGACGGCAAGCAGTAAGCGCATGCACTCACCCACCGCGTTATGCTGACACCCAGTATGGGAACTACTTCGCTCGTCGGTGGTCTGCCAGGATCTGGCTCCGAGCTACGTATCGCGCAGATGGACTGTGAAGTCGACCGTGCCGTCACGTACGAAGAGTGAGTATTGTTCATGACTGGCGCTAAGACTCAGGTTCTCTCGAGCAACCAGCTGCCTCAACAATCCCAGTAACGCCCCTCTGCACTCCCCGGCCAACCCTTTAGCCCGCATCTCTGGTGGCCAACCGAAGCCATTCCAGTCTCCAAGCACTATTGCGCGCCCTCGTGCTGCCGCAACTCCCCTCAGCAGACCATTCACCCCTCAAGTACCTACAGCTGGGTCATCACGGATCTCTACGCCTGTCAGAGCACCTTCCTCGAAGATGGTGTCCGCCGCGTCGCTAGCTGGCCCGACTCCTATACCAGCTGAAAGCTTCTACAGCAAACCCTCCAAGCCAGGCAAGAAGATCGTGATCGGGGAGAAGAACAGCGCGGAGCGTGAGGCTTGGGGCGGTGCTCTGCACGATCCAAATGCAGTCGGAGCGCTGGTCATGCCTCGGCCGCCGCCTGGCGAGGCGAAGCGCAGGTGAGTTTTGTCGTATGTCCGGTCGCTAGTTGGGCTGACCGTCACAGAAACACCACTGTCAACGATGTCGTCGTTGACCCATCAATTTCTGAGAAACTGCGTGAACATCAACGGGAAGGCGTTCTGGTGAGCGCATGACGTGCTCAGAGGTCGGCATCAGCTGACCACAGTTTATGTATCGCAGTGTACTCGGCATGACCGGGGCGAACGGGACAGGCTGTATTTTAGCAGACGAAATGGGCCTGGGTAAAACGCTGCAAACGATTGCGCTGATCCACACTCTACTCAGTGAGTCGACCGTTGTATGATTGCGCTGACAAAAAGAGCAATCGCCGTGGTCGAACCAGTCGTCGGTGTGAGTAGCAGCTGGATGCCCGTACTTCTAACGGCGCTGACTCGCAGAATCGGTCGTGCACTGGTTGTTTGCCCAGTATCTCTCGTGAACAACTGGCGCCAAGAGTTCAAGAAATGGTCGGTGATCTCCCACATGCTCAATACTGACCAGCAGGGCCAAGGATATCAGTGTTGTGGCGGTCAGTGACAAGCATGACCAGCGGATCACTGCCTTTGTGAGTTGACTACCAGTATCTATCTGACAGCCAAGACCCACAATCGCGGTCTGCAAGTAATGATTATTGGTTACGAAAAGGTGAGCCAATGAGTTGCAGTGGTCATTGCTGACGTCCAGTTGCGCACGATTATGTACGTCGTCGGTGTGTGATATCACTGACGGGAAGAAAGCGTCTGAAGGGATGTCAGCCTCCCATCGGCCTCATTGTGTGCGACGAAGGGCACCGACTGAAGTCCAAAGACAACAAGACCACCAAGATGTTTGACGAGCTCAGTTGCACTCGCCGCATCTGTTAGTACCACGTCTTGCAATTAGGCTAACACTAGTGTTGACGGGTACTCCTGTGTAGAATGATCTTGGCGAATACTGGGCAATGGTGAGCATGGCGTAGAAGTGGATCTGCTGACATGGTAGGCCGACTTCGCCTGTCCAGGAGTCTTCGGGTCGTACTCCGCCTTCGCTCGGCAGTTTGAGAAACCCATTCTTAAGGCGCGTACGCCCAATTGCAGCAGGAAAGACGCAGAGATTGGTCAAGAGAAGAGCCAAGAAGTAAGTTGTACAGCTGCTGACGATCGCGCTCACATTGTAGCTCAAGGATCTTTCCCTGGAGTTTGTGCTTCGACGAACCTCAGAGGTTTTGAGTGATTTCCTGCCTTCTAAGAGTACGTCACTCCATTTACGCCTTCTGACACTCAGCCGAGTACGTGGTGTTCGTTGCACCCTCCCAACTGCAGCTGGAGGTGTTCAGTCGTCTCCTGGGCGGTCAAGGGAATTTGACGGCTTTCATCCACGGCATGTCCAACACGCAGAGCCTTGCTACGAGTACGTGGCGTGCCCCTAACGATGCTGACCTCCGCAGTCGATCTCTTGCGCAAGGTGGCCAACTCTCCTACAGTGCGTTTCAAGCATGTTCCATGCTAATGCTTCCAGCTGCTACGCAAGAGAGAGGAGGGCAGTCGGGTGGAGGACGACGCGCTGGACATGGTGCAGTCAGCCCTCTCTGTCATCCCTCCCAGGACGAGGACAGTTGATCCTACCATCAGCGGTGAGTACAATCAAGTTACTCTCCACTGACAACACAGGCAAGCTATCCGCACTAGAGACCATTCTCAGCGCGGTGTACCATGCCCGGAACGAGAAGATCGTCGTGGTTTCCAGTTGGACAACGACTCTTAACCTCATCCAAGATTTGTGCATACGTCACAAGTACAATTTCCTTCGCCTTGACGGAAGTACACCTCAGAAGCAGCGACAGGATCTAGTCGACAGATTCAACCGCGGTCCCGTCCGCGATAGTATGGTGTTCCTGCTTAGTGCCAAGGCCGGAGGTGTTGGCTTGAATCTCATCGGGTACGACTGAGTTGCTGTGGACAGTGGCTGACATCAGGGCGTCTCGTCTGGTACTGTTCGACAGCGACTGGTATGGTTTTGGACGAAGCATAGCTGCTGACGGATAGGAATCCTTCCACAGACCTGCAAGCTATGGCTCGCATCCACCGGTGAGCAATTTTTGACGACTTGGCTGACCACAGCGATGGGCAGAAGAAGCCAGTCTACATCTATCGCCTTCTTACTGTCAATACCATTGATGAGAAGATCTATCAGGTAGGCCGATGGCTATGTGTTGACTGACGATCCAGCGCCAGGTTACCAAGATGGGCCTCTCTGACCAGATGATGGGGGATGGCGCTCCTGGCAAGACTACGAAAGACTGTAAGGGAACAGGAGTAAATCAGAACTGACCACTAGCCTTCTCGTTTGAAGAGCTCCGCGACATCTTCACCGTCAACACTCAGACGGATGGATGTGGTACTCGTGAGTCATGACTGGGAACTCCACTGATTTACAGACGATCTGCTTTGCTGTGACTGCGGTGGGAAGGGCGAAATTGCCGGCATTTCGGAAGAGACCGATAAGGCATCAGTGTCAGCCGACAACGACGAGTCAAGCAGCGACGAGGAGAACGCGGGCTTCATCAGTGCTACCCAGTTCAACCCTGAGCCAGTGAGTAACCAACAGCGACTCCAACTGACTTCGCGCAGAGCGCCAAGATGGTCCGCAAAGTCTGTCGTTTGAACTCAATTCATACTAACCTACAGGCCAACAAGGCTCAGCAAGACAAGCTCGCCGCACTCAAGACGTGGGCGCACATTGACACATTCGATGGCAAAGCGATTAGAGGTGTCAAAGACAACTTACTGTACAACATGCTCCGCCAGGCGTACAAGGACGACGAGGCCAAGGCCGTCCGCATGGCCAACAACGGCGAGCCGCCAATCAAGAAGTTGCGCGGCGATAGTGACAGCTTCAGCAGCAGTCGCTCCACATCGCCGTCGATCAAGTTGGAGAGCGAGAGCGATGCGGGCAACGCTAGCGACGACAGCGACGAGGAGCCCGTGCGTATTCCACGGCGCCGGAAGACGCACCCGAGTCTCAGTCGAGCCATAAGCAGCGATGAGGGAGGTCTCGATCGCGTGAAGAAGCACAACCTCCAGAAGATTGCCGCGGATGGTGGCGTCGGTCGTGTGCTGTTCGTTTTTGAGAAGGAGTCGAAGTCACGCCTGTAGAGAGTAGAGAGTAGAGTAGTCATCATAATCCCAGACCAATCAGCATCACCCAACACACATCATTGTAAGCTGTAGTCAGTAGTCAGTGCATATCAATGCCAATAGCACTTCGATCCGCGTTGTATTTGGGGAATGGGGGAATATGCCATGCTGATGCAACCTACAACCGCGCCTTCTTGATCAACTCGGCGACCTTTGAGGCCTTGATGGCGGCCTCCTCCTCTTTCCTCTTCGCCTTCGCCTTCTGTGCGGCAAGCTCGGACGCGGCGTTCTTGTTGGCAAGGCCAACGAAAACGGACTTCTCGGGAAGGCCGGGGTAGTCTGGGCGGCGCTCGAGTGCTGAGATGCTGAACGACTTGCGCTTCGAGTGAGGCTTGCCGTGTCGGATAGTAACAATGTCGCCGAGGATGGAAGCTGCGTGTGAGTACGGCGCAAAGGAGGGCATAAGAAGCAAGGAAGGGGGATGCCGTGGAGATGGCATTGAGAGACGACCCCGTTAGGAGCAGCAGGGGAAAGTCCACGTAAAGCAGCCGTTGCCGCAATCTCAGTCGAGATCGTTGCCGCCGATCACATCATGCTGTGATCCACGGGACAGCACAACCTGTGCCAAATCTGGACGTGTCGAGATCACAACATCACGCGACTAGACTCACACTCCTCCTCGTCGTGGACGAGCAACTTGGTCGCCTTCTGAATGCGCTTGAGGAGCTTCGCGTGCTCGAAGTATCGTGGCACAGTGACGGTGACCGTCTTGCGCATCGCGCCCGTCTTGGTCACGACGCCGTGAAGGATGTGGGTCATCGTGAAGGAAGAGAGGAGGTGAGGGCGGGGGGAGGGAAGAGGGATAAGGTGGACTCAAACGGAGGCGGTGCGTCGATCGGGCGGCCTGCGGTGCGCGCGAAAGATAGAGGAGGAGTAAAGGGAGACGGCTTGGGTGTGGAGGACCGGAAGGTGTTGAGATCAATCTGGACGAACTGGACGGCAATTCGAGTTGTCGGTCGGAGGCGGAGGGCAAAAGTCCAGTTCCCAACTTCCTTGTTCTACGGACATTGGCTCAATGTCCATTTGGTTGGCAGTCACGTGGCTCGATTGGGCTTCGGTGGAGATTTGGTTCCGCTGGATTGAATGCGTTCGTGCGGATTGTGGGGCAAGTCCAGTCGAGCCTGGCATAATCGTCACCCCCCTACTTGGGCCCTGGCCAGTGGTGGAGGGGAGAAGGGGGGAAGGGGGCACACAGCCAGCGCGTGCCGCATCCGGACCTTAGCACTTTGGGATGGTGGGTGGCATTCAATCTCGTCACCACCAACCGAACACCTGTCCTCCCTCTCCGGCTCGCTGGCTCCTATCATCTCGTCACTGGGTGGCTTCAACTCGCTCATCTGACACTTAAGCCATCCTCGTCCACACTCGACCTTACATCTCTCCTTCTCATCTTCTCCATTCTCTCCATCCTCTCCATCCAGATCTAGATCTCGGCCTAGATCCCACATCCCGCTTCTACGGCACTGCACGTCGCGGCCAGCTAGCTAGCCTGCACTGCATACCCGGCCACCCCATTCCCCACCCTTGACGCGTCGAGACCTTACGAGAGATCCTCCGCCGCTTCTCATCTGTGGTCTGTCATTCTCGCCACGTCCTTCCTTTAATTATCCTCCATCCTTCCTCCTCGACGTTCACGCCCACTTCCCACGCACGCGAATCAGACACCGCATACCGCAGCATCCCGCTCCCCCGCCGCGTCTCCTTTGTAGACTGCTTCGCGCCGCCTCCTGCTCGACCTCGAGGTCTTCGTCACTCGACTGGTCTGACTCGCACTTGCGGTACACCATTCGCTCCCTTACGCGTTAGCCCACTCGCCACTGTGTGACCGGAACCGGCGCGTCTTGATCAAGCACAGTCGCCACTGCCGCATTCGTCTAGGCGTCTGTGACCTCCTGCAACATGACGATAATCGCGCCTGGCGCCAAGCTGGGTACGTTCTACCTCCTTCTCTTGCCTCCCAGCCCCCACTCCCCTTGTCACTCTAGTTCCTGTCCCTGCGACATTCGAGCTGTCTTGGAGGATTGCGTCGCGCGTTACCATTCCAATGTTTCGCTGCATGCTGACGCTACCCAGCGCCCGTCGACCTTCCTCCGCCGCCTCCGGCTGCTGACCCGCGCGAGCCCGAGTCCACCAGCTCGCGCCATGTCTCGCGCACGCCGCAGCGCGCAAAGTCGCCCTACAGCTCGCGTGCGTCATCACCCACCAGGCCCTCGCGTGGAGACTCGAACTCGCCGCCGCCGCTGCTCGCACCCAAACCTCGCGCCGCATCCGGACCAGGTGGAACATTGGCTGTGAACCAGCCCACCAAGAATCACCACCATGCATCCGGACACCACCACCACGCCCATGCCCACCCCGTGCATCTGTCGCGCCCGTCCAGTCCGTCGAGCATCCACTCGTCCGGCAGCGCGATCTTTGAGCGCGACATCGAGATGCCCGCAGCACAGAGCCTCAGCACCCTCAGCCACAAGGGGTCGCGCATCTTCCACCACCCGCACGGCTCAACGCTGGAGCACACTGTGCCCGCCGTTCTCGACGACGCAGTCGAGGCGCTCACCGCCTCTAGCCCCGCTCAGGGATTGTCGGGCCTCGAAATCGAGGCCCCGGCCTCCACCACTGCCATGGCGCGTTCCAGCTCGGCATCGCTCTCGCCCCATCTTCGCAGCCGCGTCGTGTCCATGCCCTTTGGCCAGGGCGCGTCGCGCAGTCCCAGTCCGGAGTCTATGCCGCAGTCGCCTAACACGGTGCCACTCAGCCTCGCAGCGTTGTCGGCTTCTGCCCACGGGTCCAGCTCAAACACGACGTCGCCGATCGCCACATCGCCAACGGCGGTGTCGCCCACCTCCGCGTCGCTGCCGCCAGCCGTCGACCTGTCGCGCGACATGCCCGATTCTCCTACGCAGTCCCAGTATCCTGGGCTCGCGAAGCACCGCCCAGCACCGCTGCGGCATCTGAGTTCTGGGCCTCAGCTGCCCGGCGGGTGGGCGTTCACGGACGAGGACTCGACCGGCGCCACCGCCGTGCGGAGCGAGAGCGCGAGCGGCGCGCAGACGCCCATGCCCTCCGCCCTCCCGAGCCACCTGACGCCCACCAAGGAGAAGCGCCGCATCTCGTTCATCTCGTACAACGACCTGCTGCTCAGTGTCCCAACGGCCGTCACCTCGCTCGATGACATCACGGCCGGCAACCTCTCTCCCGAGCATCTTCCGGGCACCGTGTCGCCGTCTGTGCCCTCTCGTTCCCCCGTCATAGCCGCGAGTCCCAACTCGCTCGCGGGGCCGAACGTGCCCGACGCCCTGCGTCCCCTCGGATCTGCGATGGCGGGCGAGTGGCAGCGCGAGGGGCTGGGCAAGGGGCTCGAGCAGCGTCTCGAGGACCTCGTGTTCCAGAACAAGCCCCCGGTGCCCGCCGACGGCACGGCCCAGTCCTAGTCTTAGCCTCTCGTCTCGTCTTCTGATCATATACCCCAAACTTTACTCTAGGGTCTGTCCGGTGCGTGCCCAGGCTGCAGTACTAGCAGTCAGGCTGCACCGCGTCAATCATGTCTGGTATAATGATGCGTATCGTCTATGTCGTATGTGAATAAATCGTCCTGCCGCGCAGTAGACTGCCGTGGGATCGTATGCAATGGATACAGTGGTGGTACAACAGTCTCTACCTCGATTCTACTGATGTAGTCGTTCTAGACGAGTTCTAGACGTAGTCGGGCGTGCGTAAGCGTGGGATGAGGTGCTCGAGCTCGTCAGGCGTCGCTGTCCCGTCGGTACGGAGGGTGCGTCTACTCGCGATGCGCGTCATGCGGCTAGACTTGCGTCTGAGTGTGCGGCCGGGAGTGAACACTCTGTCGTCCTCGTCGGCTGCCGCGGTCGTGCGCGTGCTGGATAGGCGCACGTCCTTTGTGAGGAAGAGGCAGACGATGGGAGGGAAGATAGCGACGGCGATGGCGCAGCTCTACGTGTTAGCATAAGTACAGTCAGAGGTGGCGGGGTGGGAGAGCCGTCTCCTGCACGGGGGCTCAGCTGTACGCTAAAGCCCAGCTCGTATATGCCGACAGAGGACTCACAACTAGACGGTGCATGACAGCGCGATATGCCTCAATCGCACCAAGCCGCACAGGGTCGTCGATGGGATACTGCACAATGTCGGTGATACTCCCAAACAAGTCGTCGAGGAGGGTCTTGTTCGTCGTCGGCACATGGGCAGCGAGGTCTTGCGGCATGTACGTATTCCAGATGCCTGTTGCCGCCGCCGAGCCGACACTGTTGCCCACCTCAGAGAGGAGGAGCGTCATCGCTGTGACGGTCGCGACGTCCGCATGCGCAACAGCGGCCTGGGCGCCGACCTGGGTCGCGACGGAGGCGAAGCCGCCCCCAAGACCTTGGAGTACTTGGCACAGGACGAGCTCGAAGGTCGTTCCCGAGGCAGAGCGGGCACGGAGCATGATGACGACACCGAGGAGGCGGATCAGGAGGCCTGAGAAGAGCATCCACTGCCATCAGCAGAGGAGGGAGGTTGGGACGTACCTTGAAGCGCCGGGTGGCGTACATAATCAGGCCGGCGACGATGCCGAAGACTGTTATCGAGAAGGCGTGGGTGTAGACAAAGTAGGCGACGATCTTAAGACTCCAGTCTTCGGTCACGACGATAAAGCTGGAGTCAGGAACTGCGAGTTGCAACACACTCACGAATATAGGTATGTGTACTGCAGGTAGAAGGAAGTGAAGTCCAGGAAACCAATGAGACATGCACTGAAGATCGGGGTTCGCTTGAGCCAGCGCATAGGGAACACAGGATGAGCGGGCACCCGCCACTCGTAGAAGAGGAAGGCCCCGAACAGGGTGAGGCCAACGACACCCATGCCGATCTGCGGTCAGCTGCAAGGCAGGCTTCACAAGCTGCACGTACGAGGCTGCCGTGCTCCCAGTCGTTCCCTCGTTCGGGCACGATGCCCAGGGGAACAAGAATGAGAGCGAGACTCGCGGCGACGAGCACGAGGCCAACAAAGTCCATCTCGCCCGCTGCTGTCCTCAGCGCGGCTCCGAGGCCGTGCCGCGTCCTTGCCAAAACCCCGCTCCGTCGTGCCGCCTTATCTTGGGCCCACAGGAGGGCGCAAATAAGCGGGGCAAGCATCAGTGGCACTAGCACGGCAAACTGAGATCGGTCAGCTCCGTGTAGACGACTACATAGCTGAAGACGTACTTGAACATAGCCCCTGCGCCAGTTCGGCAGCACGCGGCTCGCGATCTCGGCCGAAGCGAAGATATTGATGAGGAAGGGCGCGGTTGCAAGCCCGCCCACGAGACCGCGCCACCGTAGGGACGTCATGTCTGCAATGATGATCTGCTGCAGCATCTGCAGACCGGTATAGCCGAACGCGTAGAAGACGTTGCCAACGGCAATTTGGGTTATGCTGTATGCGGAAGCGATTGTGAGCTGAGGGTTAGTGGGGCGTACGGCGTGTGTCGAGGAGAGAAGGATGACGAGAGATAGGGAGCGGAAGCTCGACGGGAAGCGAGCAAAGTGAAGCAAAGTAGATAAAGAAGCACAACTGAGAAGGACCGCCGCTCACGTATCCCACAACATAGAGCACAGCCACGACGAGGAAGGCCTCGCCACGGCCCACGACATCCGCGAGCTTGGCCATGAACGGCTTCCCGACCGCGATGATGATAGCCTGCACTGTCGCGATGGTGCCGGCCGACGAGTGATGCTGGACAGCCGACGTGCTGGTGTAAGCGGAGCTCAGATGGCGCTGTTGAGCGTGCTAGAGTAACAGCCAGGTGGTCTGCGACAAGGGTGACGACAGCGGGGGACACTCACGCGAAGTTGAGATACTGGTACGTCGTCATGCCTGCCGTCAGCTTCCTGTCGCCAGGGAAGGCTCACCATCCAGCGAGTAGATGTACGCCGCCAGCGCGATACCAGCTACTAGGATCCACCGTGAGCGTGGACCCCACACAGCCGCAGCGGCTTCGACGCGGGACACGCCGGCGAGCGCATCCTCCAAGTCCGAGTCGGAGTCAGAGTCGGTGTCGACCGCCGTTGCGTGCGAGAGGGGAGAAGGGGAGGGCGAGTACCCCTCTGGGTGTGCGGCCATGTCGGTGTCGCTGGTCGCTGGTTGCTGAGAGGGGATGGAAGATGGATAGAGAGGATCGGAGACGTCTAAAGTTGACGATGTTGGTTCGTGTTTGTTTCGTGTGCTTATGGGTGGAGGACTAGCTAGCGTTATGCGTGACAGCAATTGAGGAGGTTTCAATATCTGAATGGCCTAATTACGGTAGATGCGGTCGAGACAGACGGATCCTCGGCCATGACCGGGGTTGATCGTATCACGCGGTGGCAAGCGCTGTCGGAGTAGTCATGCGAGGACGGCCGAAGATGAGTAGATGGGCAATGCACAAAGAGCGACGAAGCCAGCGAAGTACGACCGGGTGGGGGGTGGCATCGGCCGGTTTTGCACGTTCATCCGGGTCCCTGAATTGGTTATCAGATAATCGCCAACGGCCGGGGCACGCGACCCACCTTACGCCCACGCGCGGACGCAGGTCGAAAGCAAGCAACGCATCCCTTGACGCTGCATGCTGGGAGGATGTCGGTTTAACTCGAAGCGTCGCTCACCTTGGTTCGCATACTCAGCTGAGAGCGGTACGGCTCAGAATAGCCTTGCAGGCTCATTTCCTACCGAAGTAAGGGCAGATCGGCAGGGCGAGAGACGATGCCTGGCCAACGTGGCGCCCACGTGGACGGAGTTACCGTACTCTCCGGCTGATGTTGTGAAATGTCTCGACAGCGCTCTCGACAACCTCAGCTGAACTGTAGCCTCGACCTCTAGCCTTTCCCTCCCGTCTACTCGCTTCTCAACGAACCACAATGGTGCGATTCAAGTACCGCCACCTCCTCGTCGAGTTCATCGACCCCACCGCGCTCGCCCCCTTCCCCTCCCTCCCCGCCTCGCTCCCACCACCACCAGAAGGCGATGACGAGGACGAGGACGAGGACGACTGGCCGCCAGGCAGCGAAGAAGAGCTGGCGCGCATCCCCGCACTCCCCTTTGTCCTGCCCCTCAACCCGTCCAAGCCGCTGCTAGGCGACGAGGGGTCGAGCGCGATCTACAAGGCGGTGCGGGGGATGTGCCAGAGCGTCTTTGGAGATGAGGGGTGGGGGCGCGTGTCGAGCAGTTTCAAGGGTGCGTCTCGAGTTGGCGGTACCCGAGGGTAAGGTGGGAGAGAGATGCTGACGGCAGTGGTCTACCACTCCCAATTGACGACTCTCACGATTCTCCGCGTCGCACGGCCACACTACCGCCTCCTGTGGGCGGCGATTACGCTCCTCTCCAGCATTGGGACGGTCGCCGTGCTCCCCCGCGTCGTGGCCGTAAGCGGGACGATCAAGAAGCTCCAGGCGCAGGCAATCGTGCACCATCGGCGGGTGACTGCAGCCGCTGTTGCTGCGCTGCTGAATGAGGGTGAGTGGACAAATGCGGTTGAGAGCAAGTCCGGCTCTGCGGTACCAGGCGAGATGTGGTCGCTTCGTGGCATCAACATGGCCCGCCTTTGCCAGACGGAGATAAAGCTCAGTACTGATCGCAGGCGCCAAGGGCGAGGCAGACAAGGAAGCGCTGGAGAAGAAGTGGGCCGCGGAGCGCGAGGACATTGCGCGTGTGGAAGAATAGACCGTTGTATGCATAACACAGGACCAAGGATACCGATACAGACCTATAATACAACACTACTTGAGCCTCACTCCCCTCATACACTGCTCTACATGCCGGAGCCGCTCGACGCGCGGATCCTGGGTCGAGCCCAGCTGGCCGCCGATGATTAGGCTGACACCGCGGGCGTCGCGGACGAGCTTGAGCGCGGCGCACGTCTCGTCGATGATTTTGTCTGGTGTCAGCTTGAGGTGACCATCAGAGCTGGTGACTTATAAACGCACTGTACGACTCGCCGAGGCGCGCCATTTTGGCCATGTCTAGCTCCAGCTCGCGCGCGACTTTCTTCAACAGCAACAACCTGGATATCAGTGACTGTGCAAATACCTTAACGTACCGCCGCTCGCCGACTTCGTGCCGGTCCCAATGCCCCAGAACTTGCTCTGCCAGTTCGCCGGACGCGAAGCTGAGCCGCAGGGCCTCCCGTAGTTTCTGCAGGGCGACGTCACGTTCCGCACCGCCAGGTTCAGGTGCGCGCGCCAGTGGGCCAGGCGCCACCCGGGCGGGCGGGGGTGTTGGCTCCGGGGCGTCGAACTGCGATGGCCCGGGGAGGAACAGTGGCTCAGGTTGCCCGGCAGTCGGGAAAGATGGTTCCGCTTGTGCTATTGGAGGCTCAGGCTGGACAGGGAGGAACGGCGTCTTGAAGCTCGAGGAGACTTTGGCACGCTTCCTCGGAGCACCGCTGTTGTAGAATGAGAGTGGACCGCCGGGTGTCGCCGGCGAGACGCCTTTGAATGCACTCTCTCGCGCTTTGCGTTTCTGCTCGGCGTACTCTGGCGTCCGGTCGTCTCCGAGAATGACGACGGCGCCCATTAGCCCATCGTCTGCTAGCTGGTCCACAGTCTGGAGACGGGTTGGCGTTTGTCCACCTATTGGACTGGTAAACAGCGGCCGTGCACTGGTTGTGGATCCCAGTACGCGCGGCATGGGTGTTACACTGGAGAGAGTCGCTCGTGCCCTCGTCGTCGGCCGAGGAGCAGGCGTTCGCAAAGGCGTCGCCAGGGCGTTTTCTCCCAACCAGATATCTGGAATGTCCTCGTCCGGGAACGAGTCCTTGGCCGGGGACGCGTCCTCCACTGGCGAGAGGTTACTGAACCGACCAGTGGGCATCAGAGCCGTGGAGCCATGTAGCATCGCCAATGAGTTTCTCCCGGCTTGACTGCTCAGCGTGCAATACTCTGGCGATGGTTCGAGTGGCGCGGGCTGGATGATCGGGGAGGCTATATCGACGTCCTCGGTGAGAGCATGCGAACGGTGGTAGACGCCAGCCCGGTTGGAACAGATCTGGAGTCAGCGCTGTCTGCACAACATACTCACATCGCACATGCCGTTGCAGTACTGCTCCTTCGCCTCTGCCGTGACTTCCTTGATCTCTTCTCCAAAGTACCGGCAAATGCTGATATGGCGGCAATTCGTGATGGACTCGGCGTAGTGTTGAAGCTGAGAGTCAGCCTGCACCAGCCCAAGCGCCTTACGGCCTTGAAGCTGTTGATCATTCGCAGTTTGCCACGGTCCAAGGTTGCTTGATCATTGCCTTTCGATTTGGCACTGTCGACCTCTTTGCTTATCAGACCGCGCAGCCGCAGTGCGTCTTCGCGAGCTGCAGTGTCAGCTGAAAGCACACAATCCCAGCTCACAGTAATATAGAACGCATCGCGACATCTGTCCATTAGCGCTGTCGCTGCAACTTGAACTCACATGCCCGTCTCGGCCCGCACGACCAGTTTCCTGGTAGTACCCTGTAGGGTCAGAAGAGTCGCTCCCGGAACTCACCCTCGAAGGACTTGGGCATGTCATAGTGCACGACATAGCGCACACGCGCCTGGTCTACACCCATGCCGAAGGCGATGGTGGCCACGATGCACTCGACCCTCCCCGACTTCCAGTCATCGAGAGCCTCATTGCGCTTGTATACCGGCAGTTTGGCATGAAAGGCCTTGGCGGACACGCCGCTGGCATTCAGAGCCTCCGCTACTGTCTCACACTGCCGTCAGCATGCTTTCTGAAGAATCTTCCCTCACATCGGCAGTCAGACGACAGTACACGAGCCCAGAGACGCATTGCGTCTTGACTCCATGGCGCTGGTTGACAGCCTCAGCCTCACGCGTAAGCTTCCTGATGTACTGCGTGAGGTCCATGATCGTCTCGTTCTGCCTGTCCATGCCGCCCATGTGCCGGATCTCGTAGAAGAGGTTCTTGCGATTGAAGGGTTCGACCCATTGCGCCAAGCCCTGCTGAGAGGTCTTGGGCATGTTCAGAATCGTGAGCATGTCGTTGCGCACATCGCTAGTCGCCGAGGCTGTGAGCGCGGTGATGGGCACGTTCGGATAGCGTTGCCTGAACTCGCCTAGCCTGCGGTACATCTGTCCGTTAGTGTCGTCACAGTACGTCGTAGACGCACTGGTCGAAACGTCGAACCCCATTCCTTCATGTCAGCAATTGTTGAGTCCATCATGGACTTACGTCGATGACGTGAGCCTGCCTTGTCAGCTTCGATTCGAGACTTTATAGCTTACCTCGTCCACAACAAATCGCACCAACTGCTTTTGACGGTAGGCGATGTCGAACTCTGCCTTATACCTTGGGCTCAATAATGTTTCCGGCGTCACGTAGAGGAGGCGGAGCTGAGGGTGGCCCAGACGAAGCTGCCGCTTGACCTACACGGATTAGGGGGTGGCCGCTATCGGGACTACGTACCTCTTGGATCTCCTTCGGATCCGTCTTTTCGTTGAGCTGATACGCTTCGATTCCCTTGGCTCGCATACTGGAGACTTGGTCGCGCATGAGCGCTGTACCAGTTAGCAAAATACTCCCCTTGCAACTTACCAAGCAAGGGCGACACGACAATCGTGATACCGTACTCGATCGTGACAGCTGGCACTTGGAAGCACACGCTTTGCGTCAGCACTGCCCTAAGCGAAGGATCAACTCACGACTTCCCCAAGCCTGTGGGGGCGACGACCAACACATCGCACCCGCGCAGCGCGTGCAGGCAGATGTCCAGCTGGGGACCCCGAAAGTTCTTGTGGCCCCAGTACTTCTGAAGTGTGCGCCGTAGGGCCGCATGGCTCTCCGTCGACGAGGGGATGCGCTTGAACTGTCGCGGGCGGAAGTTATTCTTAGCATGCTGCGGTGTCAGAGATTACGCCGGCGAACATGGAACATGACGAGCTAAAGAGCCGGTGGTGCACTGACCTGTGATCCCAGTTGACATGGGTAGGTGGTAGATATGGGCGTAGATGGTGGCAAGGGGAATGCCGTGAGGTTGGACGGCTCTCCCGCGTTCACCACCATGTCCGCCCTTCTCGAATCAAAAGTTGGCAAGAGGAATGTGGAGTGTCCAGCGATGGGATTAAGAGTTGTGGAGACAAGCACGGGTGAGAGCAGGCAAGGGTTGACGCGACTTGTCAACAATGAAAGGCAGTCACGTGTGCGGTAGAGGGTTAACGGAATCAAACAATTGCATTAGACCCATCTCTAATGCGATTACAAAAGGTGATTAACAGGGATAACCTCCGGGTCAACCTCGTCAATAATGGCGTCAGGAACGCGGAGTTGATTGGGACTCGCCACCGGCCAGTACGAGCACCACCGATGACGATAATGACCCCGTCCCTCCCCAGGCTCGCTTCCAAGACAAGCCTCCCTCTCTCCGAGGCAGATCGACATCTACCACCGCTCTATCTCTCGCATCGAACTTGCTCTTATCCCACTGTTGAAGGCGCTGCACCTTGGTCCTCGCCTTCCGGAGCACCACACCGCCACGACCAACACACTCTAGGGCGCCGACCGCGCATCGGCCAACGCGTCATTCCACCCACTACTCGCCAAGGTGGCAGTGCAGTGGCAATAGACTAGGTAGGCGACCCAGCACTACCGATAACGTCTTCAAGGCGCCTTCTGACAGACAGAAGCCCACTACACGCCATGTCCCATTTCGACTCTACCCCACCCAGCAGCGATGTTTGCCACCCACCACCGCCGGCGTCAATGACCGAGTCTAGCGCAAGCGAGCCGGCACCACAGCAGCCGGGGCGTGCGTACGCCTCGACGCCGAGCGCCAGCTCCTACGGCTCAAGCCAACTGCGCGTCGAACCAGAGTCGCCGTTCGTGAGCGAGCCGCGGACCGACTCGCCGGAGGAGACTGAAGACTCGGCGGCCGCGACGCCGTTGGCGGAGAGTATCGGCGTCCGATTCCCGAGACCCGTACAGCCTCCCGAGAGGCAAGGGACGGCCAAGCCGCGCGATTACCAGTCGCGGCAGCGCACACGCGATGACGACGAACTTGCGCACGACCAGAAGCTAGCCGATATGGGATCTGTGAGTCTGATGCCCGTACAGTCAGATGGGATACTGACGCCGATCTCTTGCTCTTTCACGTCCTCTTTCCACATTGGCAACTCATTGTTCTTGACACTACCAGATTCGCATGGGTACCTCGGCACTCATCTCGGCCCTATCCGCCCTCCCGCTGGAGGGCGATGAGACATCCTCGGACGAGGCTGGCGACCAGCGGCGGACGCGCATGGCCCAGAGTATGGGTTTGCCGCCCCAGCGGCCACGACGTGAGCTACTTCGCCAGGTGTCAGGCTGACCACAGTGCCGCACATGCAGTCCTCGTTGCGGACGCTTCGTCCCATGATTGCCACTACGCCCATAGAGGACGACGAGGACTACTCGAGTCCGCGGTCGGCGAGGAGTGGGCGCAGCGCCAGCCCCGAGCACTCGCCCTCTCACAGCCCTAGGCGACGCCGGCGAAAGCTGAGCTTTCCGTACAAGGAGAACGTCATCAACCGGCGTGCGCGTGCGCCTACCGAGACTGAAATCTCCTACCAACTGGCGCCCAAGAGCCCTGAGAAGAGGGAGAAGGCGCCGGGTGTGCCACGCGTTGCGTCGACCTCGACTCTGAAGCAGCATGAGGGCGAGACCAGCGACGAGGGTCGCGACGTTGTGGACATCGACACGTCGCCCTTGGGTGTCCCGCACCACGGCCACTTCGCAGTTGAGGGGCCAGAATACGCGCCGCAGATGCTGCAGAGGGTGTTCGGCCTTGAGGAGGAGGAGGAGCTCATTGAGGAGATGCACTGCTGGCTGCTGCGATCGGACAGTGAGTCAACGTGAAACCTGTGTGTGTGTGCCCGGCTGACGACACAGTGCTGCAAGGGTACATGTACCTGACGCGTCGACACATCTGCTTCTACGCGAACGTGACGCCCTCAGTCAACGTGACGATCAAGAGTGGGCCATTGTGGAAGAAGGCGAGCCGGACCAAACTCAGCACTCGCTACTGGGTAACGCTGAAGAACGATGTGCTGTCGTGGTTTGAGAGTGCCAATGTGAGTACTATCCTTCGTTCTGCGCTCACATCCAGGACCCGTACTTCCCACGAGGCAACGTGTCGCTCCAGTATGCGTCGAGCTGCGAGCTGGTAGACGATACCCGCTTCAAAATCCGCTTGCCAGAACGCAACTACACGTTCCAGTCTGAAACCCCTGCGAACGCACAGGAGTGGGTGCGCGTCATTCAGAAGGCCATCGTCAAGACACAGCACGAAGGCCAAGGCGTTAAACTCATCATTCCATGGGAAGCGGTGTATGAGGTGGAGAGAAGCCCAACCCTTGAGTTTCAGGAGACTATTGAGGTGAGCTGCGGGGATGTGCTGAGACAAGCTAACGTGCAGGTCAAGGTCATCGACTCTGAGGACACGATGTCGCTGGACAGCTACTTCTTCGCGTCGTTCCCGGACAACGACTATGCCTACGAGCTTCTCCAGACATTGCTCAAGGAGCGCCCTATATCTGAGCTTCCGCAGGTCGCGCCTCCCAGCCCTGAGCCGACCCATGGCCTACCACGGAAGCGGCCAGATTCGCTATCGAGATTCAGCTTCACTGGACTCAGCTCGGCTCTGCCGATCCCCAAGTTTGGCGGGGACAGAGCAGACGCCGAGGCGCGAGTGCCAATCGCGCCTCCGGCTCTCCTGGATCTCCCAGACTCGAGCGTCGTGTCCGTCGCATCACAATCACAAAGTGAAGCGGACTCCGAGACGTCAGAGGACGACGAAGCGACACGGCGTAGGAAGGGCTATCCTCCTAAGCTGTCTGGGCCACCACCTCCAGGCATGATGCCGCCACCGTCTGGGTGGGGACCTACAGACTGGATCCGTCGCGGTTCCGCACAGCTATTCGGCACATCACCGGGTTCCGACCATCGCCCTCCCCCGCCCAGGCGCAGACCGCGTAAACAGTCATCCGTCACTGAAGTCGTTGAAGGAGCAATGTATACTACAACAGATGACGATGGCAGCGAGCCTGACTTGCCCCGCCGCGTTGCCCCGCCGCGGTCCTCACTCGCTACGGTTACAGGTCCCAAGTCTGGGCTGGCGATTACCTCCCAGATCGGCGTGCAGGAGGATTCGATAGCGAGAAAGTTCCGGCAGACATTCTCTCTACCTGACTACGAGGTCTTAATTGATCGTGAGTCAAGATTGCGAACGCGTGGCTGACGGACAGACATGTCGGGTAGTCTGTATCGTATGCTGCCAGTGTCGGGACGCTTCTTCGTGTCGACCAACTACTTCTGCTTCAGGTCATCCGGGATTTTGCATTCTAAGACCAAGGTGAGCCTCATCGCTGCGAGAAGTGCTGATATCCAGATGATCGTGCCCATTCGCGAGTTGTACGGGATGAAGGCGCAGAAGGCGTTCCGCTTCGGCCATCACGCCCTGATCGTCATTATCAAGGGCCACGAAGAGCTGTTCCTCGAGTTCCACTCTGCGCGCCGCCGCGATGAGCTGATGATGCTCCTCGAGGAGAGGATGGACGACATGCGCGACGAGAGCCAGGTCGCCAAGCCCGCCGAGGAGTCGTTACCTGCCGGTCAGCCGATTACCGAAGACATGCTGGGTGATGGGGAGCCGCCTTCTGGGCAAGGTTTGATGTTCAGCTCGACGACGAGCTCGTTCCTCCAGTTCAAGCCTGAGCCGATGACGATTGTCTGTTTGACGATCGGGAGTCGCGGCGATGTCCAGCCTTACATCGCTCTGTGCATGGGCCTCCAGGCAGAGGGGCATACGTGCCGGATTGCTTCGCACGCCGAGTACAAGGACTGGGTCGAGGGAGTAAGTCCTCTGGGTGAAGCTGTGTCACGCATACTAACGCGCCGCAGCATGGTATCGGATTCTCCCCAGTCGGCGGAGATCCAGCAAAGCTCATGGAGCTGTGCGTCGATAACGGCATGTTTACCATCGCCTTCTTGAAGGAGGGCCTCCAGATGGTGAGTACCCTAGACAGTGACAACGAAGCTAACGTTCAGTTCCGCGGCTGGCTCGACGACCTCCTCAACGACTCGTGGCTTGCGTGCCAAGGAGCCGATCTGCTCATCGAGTCGCCAAGTGCCATGGCCGGCATCCATAT
Source organism: Cutaneotrichosporon dermatis (assembly GCA_020011015.1). Lineage (NCBI taxonomy): Eukaryota > Fungi > Basidiomycota > Tremellomycetes > Trichosporonales > Trichosporonaceae > Cutaneotrichosporon > Cutaneotrichosporon dermatis. Next base: position 2,428,218 of record JAIGNX010000002.1, on the reverse strand, counting down.
TGCGGAGGCACTTCGCATTCCCTACTACCGCGCATTCACGATGCCATGGACTCGGACACGGGCCTACCCGCAAGCATTCGCTGTCCCAGAACACAAGCGTGGTGGAAGCTACAACTACATGACGTATGTCATGTTCGACAATGTCTTCTGGCGCGCCATCTCTGGGCAGGTCAACCGATGGCGGAAGAATGTCCTCGGCATCGAGTCGACCACTTTTGACAAGTTGCAGCAGGACAAGGTTCCTTTCCTATACAACTTCTCACCGACCGTCGTGCCGCCACCACTCGACTGGACGGAGTGGATCCATGTGTCGGGATACTGGTTCCTCGAGAACGGCAACAAGGACTGGAAGCCACCCCCGGGCATCGTCGAGTTTATCGACAACGCGCATGCGGCAGGCAAGAAGGTCGTGTACATCGGCTTCGGCTCCATCGTCGTCTCGGACCCGCACGAGATGACGCGCTGCGTCGTCCAGGGCGTCGTCGATTCTGGCGTCTGCGCCATCCTCTCCAAGGGCTGGTCCGACCGCGGGAGTAGGGGGAAGAACGACCGGCCCGAGACCGAGGCCAAATCGGCGGACGGGGCGGATGGCATCACCTTCCCGCCCGAGATCTTCTCGGTCGACGCAATCGACCACTCGTGGCTCTTCCCGCGCATCGACGCAGCGTGCCACCACGGCGGCGCGGGTACGACGGGTGCGAGCCTGCGCGCGGGTATCCCGACGATCATCAAGCCCTTCTTTGGGGACCAGTACTTCTGGGCCGAGCGCGTCGAGTCCCTTGGCGTCGGCAGCGCGCTCCGGCGGCTGACGTACGACGGGCTCGCGAACGCGCTCATCGAGGCAACGACCAACGAGCGCCAAATCATCAAGGCCAAGATCGTCGGGCAGACGATCCGGAAAGAGGAGGGTGTACAGCGCGCCATCGAGTGCATCTACCGCGACCTCGAGTATGCCAAGAGCATCATCAAGCCCGCGCCCGGCATGAGACACAAGCAGTCGATGGGCTCCCTCGGCTCCCTCTCTCTCCCGCACACGCACTCGCACCCGCAATCCCGTTCGTCGTCGCCAAGCGGCACGCACTCTCGCTCCCATTCCCAGTCTCACTCGCTCTTCTCACACTCGCGCTCCCAATCGCATTCGGCAATACACTCCGAGGGGCACTCGCGCGCCCACTCGCGCACGCGGAGCACGGACCGCGAAGGCGGGCCGGCGAGCGACGAGAGCTGGTCCATCGTGTCCGACTCGGCGGCCGGCAGCCTCGTCTCCAGCCCCCGGCCAGATGCGGCCGGTATGCCGCCCGAGGAGGGCGACACATCCGAAGGCCACGTCCATCACCACCACCACCACCGGCTATCCGGCATCGGCACGTTTGTCAGCCACCTCATGCCACACCGGCATGGCACCGAGTCTCCCAAGCCATAGACTATCCACCTCCCAACACCACACACTCTGATCTCCCGCTTCCTAGCCGTTGAATCCAAATAGACTCTGGGTCTCCCCGCGCTTCACCCACCCCTCCGCTGTAGACGCTGTAGACGACGTGTTGTAGGGTATCGGTATGCATTTAGTCGTCTACGCTTCCCTGCCTGCTGTGCCCGCGTGCGGACCTAATCGGACTCCTCGGCCGCCTCCTTCTTCTGCTTGACGAGCTCCTTCATGCGGCGGACGTAGCTGTCATTAGCCTTCGAAAAGATGTTAGTGGTAGACGCACTCGTCGTACTGGCACTTCTCGTACGAGTGCCGCTCGTCCTCGCACTTCCATGGCATGTAGTCGGTCTTGTGGCGGCAGATGTTGAGGGGGATGAGGAGGCTGGGGTCAGCGATGCGCTAGCTGGGGGGAGGGGGGTCAGATGGAGCAGAGCGTAGCGAGGCATCCGGGGTGTGTGGTGCAGAGGCAGTCGAGGAGGTCAAGGAGGAGAAGCGGGCTGGAGGAAACGAGACCAGAGGCGGTGGCACTGAGGCTCGAGGGACAGGCCGGCTTACGCATGGCCAGAAGACAGAAAGCGCACGCTACGCTAGCACACTCCGGCTGGCCGTGGCGAAGACTGCTGCGGTCTCTGGCCTTCGCGCGTCAAGGACCGGCCGGCAGTCCATGACCGTCGAGCCGCCCCTCGATGCATCTTCGTCCTCGGGTACATCGTAACCCTCACGCCGTCTCTGTTTCCGGCTCTCAGTCCAGCCCAGCCTTCCGCCCAGTCTCCCACCATCCACTCATCCTCCTCCCGCTCCCCTTTGCCTTCGTTCCTCCCTCTCGCCGACGCCTGCCCGGCAAGCACATTTCCGTCTCACGTCCGCGCTCTCAGCTATCGACAGACAACGTCCGCCGCGGGCTCTGGCAGCAACTGGACAATGCTGCCCATAGCCAGCTCAGGCGCGCACGTGGAGCTGCGCTCGGTATAGTCTGCCGCGCACGACGGCATGTCGGCCGTGGCAGAGGCATGAGAGGCTGGGCGCAGCGAGATGGCGCGGGAGAGGGCAGGCGATCGAGCAAGGGAGGAGAGACGGAGAGGGACGGAGAGGGCGAGGATGGGGCGAGGGATAGACGGTGGCAAGATCGCGACAAGGCCAGCCTCAGCTTGCGCAATGCGATACACATCTCCCTCGTAGTCGTGCCGCTCCGCTCTGCTCCGCATCGCGACGCAGCGAACTTGAACATGCGATACCCACGAAGAGCACTGGTCGCGCCAGGCGATCGGGAGGCGGTTCGCCTTCATCTCGGACTCGGAGGCGGTGGTCGACGCGGCCATGGTGCTTGTGCGCGGTGGTGTGTGGTGTGTCAATGGAGGTCAGGCGGTCGTCGGCGATGTCGAACTCGAGTCTCCTGGTAGGCTGGCCGACTTGGGTGGGTAGCGCTACGGTGAGGCAGGGCGGGCGGATGGGTGGGAGGGCGGAGGCAGATGGAGGTGGAGGGCCGGGGTTAGTGGGTCCGCGGGGTGTGGCACCTGCGGTGGAGGTCTGGTTAGGCGGCATCGCTAAGGTAATCCTATGTGGTTCTCAAATCACTTCTGTGCTATACAATTCGGTCGATCACTCAATAGCAACGCTCAACTATACGGTCGATGCTGCCGAGACGGCAACGACGCATTGATCTCGGAAGGAAGCTTGGAGATGCCGTCCTCAAGTTCATCTCAGCCGCCAAACCCCACCACTGCGTATCAGGCGCTACTATATTGTTCTGCATGTCGTGATATCTGGGAATAATAGGAAAACTGCTGCTCCTCGATGGGGAGATACGAAAGGCTAGTTGGGCAGACAGGGTTGAGCAATGGTGACAGCGGTAGAGCGGTCGAGCACTCGCAGTGGTCCGCTGCTCCCAACAGCCGTGCTTGGCAACAAGTGCCCACAATCGGTCGGACTGACTGACGCCAACGACGGCCCTTAAGCACCACCGCCCGAGCGCTCCACCGAGATACGCTTGCGCTCCAACTCGCGCGCCTTGTCGTCGCCGAGGTTGGCGAGGTGGGTAAACGCCGACTCGAGCTGGAGCTCCTTGAGCCCAGCAGCAATGTCGAGGAAGTCCTGGAAGTCGACGGCGCCCTTGCGCGTAAAGTCGACCTCCTTGATGATGCTGGCGGCGATCTCCGGGTTGTCGCCGTAGCCCGCGTTCTTCATAGCGCGCAGGATGTCCTCCTTGGTAATGCGCTCGTCGTGGTCGAGGTCGAGAGAAGTGAACTGCTCCTTGAGGCGGGCAAGCTCCTTCGGGCTGAAGGCGGAACGGGCGTACAGCGCCGCCTCCTCCTTGTTGGCAAGACCGAGAACGCCGATCTTGCCGTTGCGCGCGCGAACGTCCTGAAGCGTGATCTTGGTGGAGTCGGGCAGACCCATGGACTTGAGGAACTGGACGGCCTCGTCGAACTCGCGGCCCTTGCGCGCCTGGTCCCATCCGAGCTCCTCGCCCATGATGTCGATAACACGGGGAAGGGCCTCAAGAGTGACCTGCACGTTGAGGAACGAGAGACGGGTACGGCGGGCGATAAAGTCGGTGGCCTTGAGGGCGAACTCGTGGCGGACGGCGTAGCGAGCCTCAGCCTCGATGTAGGGGTAGAGCGGGGAGAGGCGCTTGCCGTGGATGGGCCACGACTCGCCCGTGGGGTCAGCCATGGACGCAACGGTCCATGCGCGGTCACCGTAGCTCTCGGCGAGGTGCTTGGCCACAGCGGTCTCGAGACCGAACTGCTGGATGAGCTTGATGTACATCGTCGGGCTCCAAGCGTGCGCGCCCATGAGCTTGATGTGGTGGGTGGGGCAGGGTCCGTTGGGCTTGAGGTCGAACTCCTTGATAGCAGCATCGACAGTCTCCTCGGCCATCTCACGGTACGTCGTCCACTTGCCACCAGCGATAGTGAGAAGGCCACCGCGCGAGATGTTGATCATGTGGTTGCGCACAAGCGACTCGGTGTTCTTGGCCGCTGGGTCGCGCACGAGAGGGCGGATACCAGACCAGGCGGAGAGCACGTCACCGCGGCGGACCTTGATGTCAGGCGAGAGGTAGCGGCGCACCTCGTCGAGAATCCACGTGATCTCCTCCTCAGAGGGGATGGGGTTCTGCGACACAGTGGTAGGCGAGTCGGTCGTTCCGGCAATGACGTTGCCCTGCCACGGGAGGAAGAAAATGACACGACCGTCGGAAGTCGCAGGGTCGAGGAGACCCATCTTCTGGGGGCCGTAGTAGTTCTGCTGTCAGCCAAACTGCTGCATATCTCAAACTTACAGGCAGAGTGATGTGCACACCGGCCGATGGCGCGACGATCTCCTGTACGGACGGCTCGTCGAGTTTGCGGACACCGTCCGAGAACGGACCGGTAGCGTTGATAACACCGCGGCAGCGGACGTTGAACTCCTCGCCAGTCATCCTGTCCTTGAGGGTAGCACCGTTGATACGGAGCTCGCCGCCGCGAGCCGGGTCGGCCTTCTTGTGGAGCGCGACGACTTCGCACTGGTTCGCCACGATGGCACCGTGCTGCACAGCGGTAGCCACTAAGGAGATGTTCATGCGCGAATCGTTGTGCTGGCCGTCATAGTAGACGACAGCTCCAACCAGCCCATCAGGCTTGAGCATGGGGAAGGCCTCGAGAGCCTTGCCCTTGGTCATCCAGTACGAGCTCTCCATGTTCTCCTTGCCGGCGAGGATGTCGTACATCTTGCACCCGGCGTAGAAGTATGGCAGCTGCCACCAAGCGTAGAGGGGGAGGAGGATGGGGAGCATGTGGCTGAGGTGGGGTGCGGTCTCGAGGAAAATCCTGCGCTCGCGAAGCGCCTCCTTGACCATCTTGTACTGGGCGTAGTCGAGCTCCATAACCGCCTTCTGGAGGTATCGCACACCACCGTGGACAAGCTTGGTGCTCTTGGACGAGGTGCCCGACGAAAAGTCGTCGCGCTCCACCATGGCGACCTTGAGGCCGCGCGACGCCGCATCCACGGCCGTACCTGCGCCAGTCGCACCACCGCCGATGACGAGGAGGTCGAAGACGTCGTCGCCGTCCTCCTCCGTCGAGTTCAGCGGAGCCAAGCGGGGCTCGGGGCCACCGTGTGCTGTGCGGGTGATGTAGGTGCCGGAGGTGCGGAGGTGAGCCAGCATCTGCTCGCGGCTCATCGGCGCCCACAATGGGCCGGGGCGGCGCTTAGTGACGGGGGCATTGGACGAGTCGAGCTGCGTGTCTCGCCTGAGGAGGAGGTAGGAGGCGCCGACCGCTGCCGCGCCGGCAGTCATGAACACGGCGCGCCGGGGCTGGACGGCAAAGCGGAACATTGTCGTGGAGGGAGTTGGGGGAGGATGGGTTTGAGAGAGAAGGGCTGGGTGGTCAGGATAGGCTCTTCAATGAGAAGAGAGTGGGGAGAGACGAGGCTAGCAGCAGGTGACTGCTGTCGGACCGGCTGTGAAAGAGCGCGGTTCAGAGGAACAACCGCGTGGTCCCCGAAAGGCACGACTCGATGACGGCAACCGGCTAGGTGCTGCGACGAGGGATTGCGTACACTCGTCAACTGTGATAGGGCGAGTGGGTCGTCGAAGTGGCCACCTGTAGTGGTGACGGCGGGATGGGTGTTTGCAAGTGGATGCGAGAAAGCGTCGACAAATGTAGGAGTTTATGTATTTAAAAGAACGTGTAAACGCGAGGCTAGGTCAACGGATCAACGGGCGACAGCGGCCGGCGGTAGGTGACGGCCCGGCCACCGGCCCGCCCTGGATCGACTCCAGCCCACGGCCAGTCCACACGGTTAGGCTTTGGCCAGCACGCCACATTCCCAACTTTCCATGGGCCTCATGGCGGCGGAGATGCATATCTATTTGCTGCGGCACTGCGGAGGCGTACGCAGTAGAGATGCCGGAGTCCGCCAAATCAGCAGGAGCGGAGTAAAACTGAGACTAATGCAAAATGACTAGTCCGAATACACATCGGCGACCCAAGTTGGGGATAGCCTATCCCAAGTTGGGGATGGCTCTCGTCAGGTTGGGAATATCGGTGACTCCCACCCGCTCGCAATGTGACAAACGCCGGTGACATATAACCTAGAGTGGGGCATACATACATTAGCCTTGGGCGCGATGCGTCTTATACGGCAACCGATTATGGCACCGAGGCGTTGCTACATCAGAGCATGCATAAACAGGTACACACAAGCAGGCACATCGTCGGGTTGTGTGCATCATGTGCACTGCCCACCTTCCGACCGCTGATCACTTGAGTAAGCCCCCATACAATCCACGATGTGCACATCTCAACGAGCTCTTCCCAACTCTACTTGTCGCCTTCCCAACGAGCTTTTCATATCAGCGCCCCCAAGTAGAGCATCGAGCTGTTTCTGATGTACCGTGCTGACGCTTTTTATCTACTCGTTCCCAATCAGGCCAGGAATGGCAAAGCCTCCTCGATCCATTGGGGAGGGAGCGATAGCCGGCTTGGTGCCTACCACATCTCTGATGACGTCCCACGGAGTGCCAAGCGTCCTCGTCGTCTCAGCTGATATCGTTTTCCGCGGGTGACATGAGAACTCACAGCGAATGCCGGGATCAGTTGTCGATCAGTGTATCAGATTCGAATGCGCCCCTCACGACGCGACATTCAAAGGGGCGCACAGACGTGCGCGTCGTCGCTCCCCATACAGAGTCAATTTCGCTAGCTGCCTCGACGTCCAGAATAGAAGGCTTTCCATCGTGCTTCAAGCGGTACGCGCTCCTACAGCACGAGTTGTCTGGGGCTGCGGGAGCTGCACCCAGGAGAGGCCACGCCAGGCGAGATGCATAGTCCTTATTTGGTTCCTGCCAGTACCACAACGGAACCATATTTGCTTCCGCGATCCGCAGAACTTTGGCTGGCGACCTTCCTCTACGACGACGAGAGGCTCCAACCAAGCTTTTCCTGCGATCGCAACTGCTTGCCTGGCTAAAGCAGATGCAAAAAGGAAGCCTCGTGTGGGGCTCGAACCCACGACCGAATGATCAACCGGATAAAGTCCGCATTAAGAGTCATTTAATCTACCGACTGATATAACGAGGCATATCAACTGATGATGTGAGTTACTGGAGGAGAGCCTATATATCCTCCTCGTCCACAATGCCAAGTGGCCAGAACGTACATCGCACGATGATTATCCGTACTTCCTTCCTGCAGCGCTATAGCGTCGTTGCTGTTATCCAGTGCTATGAGTTGTTGCATGCTATACAAAGATTATTCCTCTATCCCAATGGAAGGAATGACTATCTAAGCCCGGTTCCAGTTGCCGACCATGGCGCTGAAAGTGTCAGCTCTACTCTCGATACAAAACGCTCGACTTACTCAATGCAGGCCATGATGGTCCACTTGCGGTTCTCGGCCTCCGGGAAGACGACCGAACGGTCCGAGTAGAAGACCTCGTCGTCGACCTCCTCCTTGTGGCGGGGAAGGCAGTGCATGAACTTCCAGTCGGGCTTGGCACCGGCGCTGTTGACCATGTCCATGGTGATCTGGTAGCCCTCGAACGCCTTCATGCGAGCGGCAGCCTCCTCCTCCTGACCCATGGAGATCCAAGTGTCAGTGACGAGGATGTCGGCGTTCTTGATAGCCTCAGCAGGCGAGTTGGTGTAGATGATCTTGTCAGCGACACCCTGCTCCTCGAGGCGAGCGACGACACGGGGGTCGACAGTGTCGTAACCCTTGGGGGCGGCGACGGCGAACTCCATGCCGAAGCGGGGGAGGGTGACAAGAAGCTCGTTGGTGATGTTGTTGGTGTCGCCGATCCAGGCCATCTTCTTGCCCTTGAGGGCGCCCGCGACGTCAACGTTGGCGTTGACCCAGTCGCCGATCCACTGGTGCGTCCGGCCACGGTGAATAGGGCCGATCTCAGAAGGGAGGACGAATGGCCCGTTGTAGGTCTCGACGAGCGTGAGGATGTCGGCGAGAATCTGGGTCGGGTGGTACAGGTCCGAGAGCGCGTTGATAACGGGGACACCGGCGTGCTTGGCGAGAGTCTCGACCTCCTCGTGTCCGTTCACGCGGGCCATGATGCCGTCGACCATCGAGCCGATGACCTTCGCCGAGTCGTACAGGCTCTCGTTGACACCGAGCTGGATGTCCTGCGATCCAAGGAACATGGCGACGCCGCCGAGCGACGACACCGACGTCTCGGTCGCAACACGCGTCCGCGTGCTGCGCTTGCTGAAGATCATGGCGAGCGAGCGGTTCTTCATCGTCTGGCGGACCGAGGTTGCGCTGAAGTTCTTGGCAGTCAACTTGAGCTGGAGGGCGGTCTTGACAAGGGACGTGATCTCCTCGACACTGCGGTCGGCCAGGGTCATGAGGTGGGGAGCGGTCTCGGGGGTGCGGCGGGTCATGAAGTATGATGGGGCGGCCATCATGCGCTGGCTGTCGCGCTCCTCCGACCGGTTGTACCGCGGGCGATCGGACTGCTGGCGGGAGTAGCGGATGTTCGGGCGACGAGGGGACTCGTAGTCGCCCTCGTACGAGTCGTTGCCGTAGCAGCGAGCAAGAGCCGGAGCATAGGTGCGCGCAACGCGCACTGAGGCGCGGGTACGAGTGACGGTCGAAAGCATGGCGAGAAGAGAGGGGATAATGTCAAGTCACAATCTCGATTCTTAACTTTGTGTGGGCAGGTGATGGAAATGTCAGTCGAGTAGCTAGAGTAGGGCCGGCCTCCACCGCTGTTTTTTACACGTAATCAAAATTGTCCGTGATACGGCCGTCGTTCTCTGAGAAGTTGGCCGTTCTCTTCATCGTCTGCCATCCGTCTTCGAGTCGTCGTCGAGTCTAGCATACATACCGAGTCACTCTCCACTCATTCGCTCGCCCACCTCGGCTCTCTCCGCTGCGGCTCTCTTCCCGACTCCCACTCTACTCGACTCGCCCATCCTCCCTATACCTCCGCCCACAATGCGCGCCTCCCTCACCGCCCTCAACCCCACCCACTACCTCATCACCCTCGTCCGGTCCCCGCGAGGCCTCCCCCCCGCCTCGGCTGCCACCGCCAAGGCCCTCGGTCTCCACCGCCTGCACCAAAGCGTGATCCAGCCCATCGACGCCACGGCCGCCGGTAAAATCCTGCGCATCAAGGAGCTCGTCACTGTCCGCAACGTTACCGAGATGGAGGGACTCGAGGCCATCGCCCGCCGCAGGCCGGAGGGTGCAGGTGTCGTGCCGACCGGCCGCGTGTACGGCGGCTTGAAGAAGGACTCCGGCGTCCAGTTGTAATCGGCTGATCTTGTCGAATTGGCTGGAGCGCGCAGAGACAGATGGCAGAAAAGTGAGATTCCGGCGTGTAATGTTCATTTGCTGACCGTCAGGTATACCCCACACATAGCATAGAGTACCATGCATTCGCCCCTCATGAGTTCATCATGCATCAGCGTGCAGCGTGTTCATCGCATGGGATGAGCTTGGAAAATCAAGAAGATCACAAGGCCGGCAAATCGTTGTTGCTTCGTTACCTGCCAAAGGCATAGCTCAGAGCTCAGACGCGCCGTGTGATGCTCATCACCCCGTTCCTCCTCACTACAACCTTATACTATCCCTTCAAACGCACATTTATCTGTCGACTGCCCGCCTCGACGTCCGGCCTCCACCACTCCTCACTGGCAGCCCGTTTCCACAAGCCACATGCATCTAAGTATTCATCCCCACAGCACCGAATCAGTACAGTACATCGCCGAGTAGGAGCGCGATAAGAAGGAAATTACCATAACACAGCGTCGTCATGTCCGTGAGGGGCAGGCGGCTATCGTACCGAGCTCTCTGCACAGACGTCCTCCAGCGCTGTGTGATTTCTATAAGGGCAGTACGTGCGCCTTCGCGGCGGCGGTGCGCAGCTTAGCAGCAGCCACCGCTCGACTGCTGGTTCTGCTTGTCGGAGACCTTGACTCCACTGCCGCCGGCGTTGAGAGACACTGGCTGCTCTGCTTGGGGCTGCGAGTCGATCAGACGGGTCTTGATGTCCCTAGATGTTTAGTGGTTGCTCTCACGGATCGGCACGAGGAGCACGCACCTAGCAAGCGTGAAGAAGGCGTCCTCGACACCCTCGTTCGCCTTGGCACTGGTCTCGAGGAAGCGCAGCCCAAACTCGTCGGCAAGCGCGCGACCCTGCTCCAGAGTGACGGCGCGCTTCTCGTCCCAATCGCACTTGTTGCCAACGAGGATCTTGTTGACACCGGGCGACGCGTGCTGCTCGATCTGGGCGTGCCAAGTGCGGACGTCTGGTATGCTTCAGCAACATGTCGTCATACCGTCGACTCACTGTTGAAGCTCTTCTCGTCGGTGACGTCGTACACGATCAGAATGCCCATGGCGCCGCGGTAGTACGCGGTGGTGATGGTGCGGAAACGCTCCTGTCCTGCGAAAGGTTAGTCAATGCTTGTCATGTCTGATCAGGCGACTTGCCGGCAGTGTCCCACTGTCAAATCAGCAATAGTACGATGAGGGCGCGATGCGGCATAGTTACGCACAATCTGGAGCTTGATGCGCTTGCCATCGAGTTCAATCGTCCGGATCTTGCTGCACGGTGCGTCAGCATAGCTCTGTGCGGGTCCCGCGTGCGCTTGAGCAGAAGGCAGCTTGGACACGTCGCCCTTGTGACCATACGCCGCTCGGCGCCCGCACAGCAGAATTGGTCACGCAGCGCTCGTATGAATACGCACAAGTCGATGCCAATGGTGGTGATGAAGGAAGGCGTCCATGAGTCGTCACAGAAACGCAAGAGAAGACAGGACTTGCCGACGCCTAGAATCACATGTCAGTCACGCGTCATCTGGCGAAGGAAGACATCATGCTCACCCGAGTCTCCGATGAGCAGGAGCTTGATGAGGCTGTGGGCATGTCAGCGACGTGCACATAAGACTAGGATTGGAGGTGAATGACGCCATGGACGTCGCGCGCTCAGTGTCCTAGACGTACAAGTCGTAGTGAGGCCCGGCCATGGCTAAGAGTGTGGTACGCGAATGGGTCGTGGACGTCGAGAGGTTCGGGGGTCGATGCGGCAACAATGAGCGCGCGGGGAATGATAGAGTCGTGTTGCCAGATGCAAGTTGCAGCAAGTCGTGGAAGTGTGGGAGGGAACGAGTTGGGGGGATGAGGAGGGCGAATGTAAGATTAAAGGTTGAGTGACGAAAGAAGCTTGGAGGATGATGATGATTGCGAGTGGCGCGGGTTCAACTTGGCACCACGATGTGGAAGTTGCCTCGCACACCTTTGGGAGTAGCAGCAATACTAGGAGTTGTGCGTATGTGCGGGCGTGCGTGCGTGGGGGGTTGCATTCGCTGGTTGTAAGCGACGCAAGAGGAGCCCATTAGGCCATACAGGGTCAGCCGGCGGGCGGGCGGTCAAGCCGCAGGGCCAAGGGGGAAAGCTAGCAGGTGTCGGGGCGGAGCGGCGGACAGGATCGTTTGCCCCTAATAGTGGTACCACTGTGCACAGAATACAAAGAAAGGGTACATGCCACGTGAGCCCCACCGCCACTCAACTATAGCGGTGGGTGCCTAGGCCGACGGTTGAGTGAGCATCATCCTTCACCGTAGATGGACAGCCTTAAGGGAAGGATTAATTAAGATCGATCCTTGGCCCAACCGGCGATACACCATAGTCCACGATGTGTGGCACTCGTCAGAGCTGTGATCACCGTTGCTGATTTCCAGGTCCACCACCAACAATCAACATTGCCTTCGCGGTCGACTACCACACCCTACATCCTCATCCACCTTCCCTCACCCTCTGCTTGCCGCCATGCAGGGGTCCACATTCGGCGGCCCAGCACGCCCACCAGCGACCGCCACCCTCTCATCCATCCTCGCCAAGGCCAACTCGCTCAACAATGTCGACTACGACCCAGAGCTTCCCCAGATCCGCTTCAACATCGATGAGATCGAGCGCATGAGCGAGGTTGCCGCCGGCAAGGGCAAGCGCTCCAAGGCGACTAACGCGGAGGGGTATGTAGCTGGACGCCATCCTTGCGAACTGCTCTAACCGCCCAGCCACACCCTCCTGTCCAACTTGGGCATCAACACCTCGCGCCTATCCCATGAGATCGCGCAGCTGCCCGGGCGGCGGAACCATCCTCGCGCCCTGCCCGTCGAAGGAAGCAGGGCGGACGCCTTGCCCCTCTTGGTGACCTCGGACCCGCGTACGCTGTCGGCGACACGGATGTCGGCGCCTGGGGCCGCAACTGGCACGAGATGGTCATCTTGAGCGGCATTGAGGTTCAGCGTCAGAATGTGAGCTGCGCTGTTATGCTTCTGCTAACGGCAGACTGTCAAGTCGTTCCAGGACCAGTTCCAGCAGCGCATGCTCCAGAGCTGGGAGACCGAGAAGAGCCGTGTGCTGCAGGACGAGCTGGGTGTTACGGACGACGAGCTTGCACGCATGACCAGCGGAGGACCCTCTACCTCTGACATGGGTGCATCGACGTCCGCTCTAGGACGCAGCCGCCTGAGCGCCAGCACCCGGCGCTTCCCTCTTGCTCAGTCAACATTGGGCAAGAGCTCGATGGGGGAGCGCGAGGGCGGTATGGTGATGCACAACAAGGCGATGAAGTACGAGAAGGTCGTCAGCACGCTCAACCAGCGCCGATTGCGCCGCGAGCCGTACGAGCTTTGCCAGGCATTTGAGGCCACCGTCAAGGGCGACACAGTGGGTTCGGATAATGAGAGTTGCTGTTGACAGCAGAAACAACCCATGCTGCCAAAGGCATACCACATCCTCGCGTACATGACCCAGGAGGCATCATTGCGCGATGCTGGCTTTGGAGCTGGACCCAGTACTGCTGAGCCTGTCCTCGAGCGTCAGTATGCGCAAGCATACTTGGCAGAGCGCGGCACCAACGCCAACATTGCTCTCAATGGCCGCCTAGTCAACGGCGCCAGAGCATACCTTGAGAGAGAGTGAGTGACTGGGGTGAGACAGCTCTGACAGTCCAGCTTCGAGGAGTTCATCGACAACACTATCGCTAAGAATCCCAAGGAGGCCAACCTCGGCGGTGTTCCCGGTATCGCGAACAAGGTGCGCGCGTTTGTCGACGTCACCCTCAAGTCGAAGGACCAGCAGGAGAGATTCAACCCTCAGACTGTCGACGGCATCAAGCTGTGGGCACACATCTACTACCTTCTTCGTTCTGGACACCCATCAGAGGCGCTCTCCCTGGTTGAGGAGCACCAGCACAGCTTCAAGGACGACTGGTCCTTCCCCGGCAGCTTCAAGGCCTTCCTCTCTTCTCCCGAGCGCAGGTTACCAAAGAACCTGCGTGACCAGCTTTACAGCGACTTCAACGCGCACGTTCGTGGTAACCCCAAGGTCGACCAGTTCAAGTACGCCCTGTACAAGCTCGTCGGCCGCTTTGAGCTCGCCCGCAAGACTGCCAAGGTTGCCGTCACGACTGAGGACTGGGTCTGGTTCCAGCTTAGCCTCACGCGCGAGAACAAGGACGGCGACGCGCCGCAGGAGCAGTACGATGTCAACGACTTGTCCAAGCTTGTCCTCAAGTACGGCAGCGAGAAGTTTGACAACGGATCCAAGCCGTTCATGTGGTTCAACTTGCTCCTTCTCACTGCGCAGTTTGAGCGCGCGGTCGGGTACCTGTACTCGAAGCCGCAGCTCAAGACCGACGCCGTTCACTTTGCCATTGCTTTGCAGTACTATGGCCTCCTCCGTGTCCCCGCCACCTCGACCGATGACATCTGTGAGTTGGACGACAGCCTTCAATAAACTGACGCCAGTGACGATTGACGACAGCGACGACGCTTTCCTCAACTTCGCACGTGTCATCCAGGTCTACATTGGTCCCTTCCACAAGGTTGAGCCGCAGACTGCTCTGCAGTACGCGTACCTTGTTGCTCTTGCCTCAGACGCTCCCGCTCCCACTGGACCATCTCAACGGCAGCTCGCGCTTGATCTCGTCCGCGAGATAGTTATCGGATCTCGCAGCTGGTCCAAGCTTCTTGGCAGTGTGCGCGCCGACGGGTCCAAGACCGGGCTCATCGAGCGCGATCTCGACCTTCTTCGTCTGTCCAACGAGAAGGACTACATCCGCGAGGTCGTCCTGGCTGCTGCGGACCAGGCGGCCAACGACGGTTCGCTCGCCGACTCGGTCGAGCTGTACCACCTGGCCGGTGACTACGACAAGGTGGTGTACGCCGTCAACCGTGCGCTCGGTCACTCGCTTGGGCAGCCATCAGGCGCGCCCATCGACCCCCCAGGCTCCCGCAGCAGTCGGCCTCAGCGGCGCGTTCGGTGGTGTCTCCGACGTCGAGGGCCTCGCGTCGCGGATGCACGAGGTCTACGCCAACGACTTCTCCAAGCGCTCGCGTATCAGCAACCGCAACTGGGACACGCTCGAGGTCCTGCTCAAGCTCAAGCACGGTCTCGGCCCAGTTCGCCGCTGGGGCCCTGACCTGGCGCTCGACACCTTCCGCTCGACTGACCTGCTGCCGCTGGACAACGACGACGAGCATCGCGCGCTACGCATCCAACTTCAACCGCATGCTCGACCAGCCTGTCCTGTCGAATCTCGACGATGTGATTGTGACCACGATGAAGTGCTTGCACCGTCTGAGCCAGAGCCTCAAGGAGTCGCCGTACGGCGACCACGGGCGCATGGAGCAGCTGAGCGCGCTCAAGCATCAGGCACAGTGCTTGATACAGTTCGCGTCGACGCTGCGTCTGCGCTTGGGGCCGGACGTGTACCGCCAGCTGTCGTCGATGAGTGCGTTCTTCTAGTTTGTAGATGAGAGGGCAGTTTACAATGCATTTATTCTGTGCGTCATTCTCTATTCGCGCCAACAACACTTCCTACGGATCACTACATGAGGACATGTCACCCTTCTCATATGCTCTGCTTGTCGTCCAATGCTAGAGTCGTCACAACCTCGTCTCTTCCTGTCACAACGCGGCCGTCCATCTTTACAATCTTCGCTGCGACAACCATCTGCCCTTCTGCCGGCACTCCTTCTACTCCTCCCCTTTTCTTCTTGCCACTCGCCTCTAACGCCTCTCACAACTTGGCCTTCCACGGCTCAGCCGGCGGCTTCCAGTCTGGCGGCCGGAGCAGCAGCGTCGCCGGCGCGGTTCCAAACTCGACGGGCAAGCTAATACCTAGCTCATGCACGCAGATCGTCCGGATCATCGTATAATGGTGAATCGTGTGCAGCGCACAGAACCATAGCTGCCGTTAGCGCGCGCTAGCAATTGATGGCGGGATCTCCACTTTGCCGCGTTATCGCCACCCCGGCGATCGTAGCCAACGCCTCCCTTCCTGTGAACAGAATCACACTGGCGCAGCGATGCCACGCAGTAGTAGAAGCGCCTCTTCTATGCCCTCTCCTCTTCCCACTGATCAGGCCCGCCCCAGAATCAACTCACCTCGCGCGCCAGCGTCGAGCGCATGATCTGCCTGCTCGGCGTAACCGCCACGACCTCGACGTCGCGTCCCAGCGCACCCGCTAGATCCGGCATGTTGGCCAGTGCCTCGAGCCCATCCTTGACTTTGGCCAAGGCGGCGCGGCACGTATCGAGATCGCGTGCCACGCCCTGCCTACTAGCGGGCAGGAGGACGTCGTAGTCGATCACGACCCCGTCGGCATCCCTAGGCCTTCTGCGCCGGCGGCATCGTCGCCCTCGTTCCAGCGTTGGGCGCGTCGGTCGCGCTCACCCGCCTCTCGTGCTCATTCCCATCTCGGCTCGGCGAGGGCGAAGAGTTCCCGCCCCCGCCAGTCAGTGGCAAGAGGAGCGCGTCAAACGTCTCGGACACGTGCCGGAAGTGCTTCCCCACACTGCCGCCCGGCATCAGGACGGACGGGTGGCGGAGCTGCGCGTCGTCCTCGATGTGCTGCAGTACCTTGAGGCCGTCCTTGACGAGCGCGAGCGAGGTGTGTACCAGTGCGAGGGCCGGGTCTGTGTGCGCGTCCGACTCGGTGTGCGCGTCCGCGTGCATGGGTGGCGGGAGGTAGTCGGCCGGCCGGGGTCGGCCGAAGTGGGTCAAACTCGCTGAGCGGGGTTTCTGTTGTCAACCTAGTTAAGGATAGAGGACTTACACTCATCGTCCCAGCAATCTAGAAGAGGACACGAGAGTGAGAGTGAAGAGACACGACGAAGTGGGATGTTGTGGCCGCGTCACTGAGGAATTCGATCAATGTAACTCTCCCCCATGACGCAGTCAGCCCCATGGGGTGGTCACGTGATTCAACCAGTGATGGCCCCTGATGGCCCGCCACGACAATGTCGGCTCGACTCCACCTCTCATCTCCATCTTTTACATCTAGGCCTATCCTGCAAGAAATGGAAACCCCGTGGAGGTGAAATGCGATCTTCCTTTGCGCTTATGTGGCCGCCCGAGGTATAGAAGTACAGAACAAGCCGATGGTAGGTAAGCAGTAACTTGTGGGGCTGTAATTGTATTGCCTAGGATCACATCGCACAATGCGTCCTCGGCATGGTTAAACGACCTAAGTAACTTCTCATGCTCATTAACTGAAGCCACGTGTCCTGTGGTGAAGTGACTATCCACCATTTTATGACGGTTGGGACCAGAATAACACTAATGGACGGTTGGGACCAGAATAACAGTGATGGAGCTCGCTCGACTGATGTCCTTGATCAACAACAGCTCGAGACAAGGCGCCATTAACTTGACCATTGTTTTGGTGCTCATGAAAAAGTCGTGGGAGGGCTTTCATAAGTCCACAGAGGACATGTTAGACTGTATCGCCCGAACACCCTCCATTGGGTTTACCCTATGGAGAGGTCGCCACGTAGTACCACCCGGACGTTAAGGTCGTGATGCCGGGGTGACCGATATTCTGCTGAGGACTCATCACAGGAATCGAATAGTAATGGCCGCCGATGCCACTGGGATGCAAGGCAGCATGTTTTCTCTGTGAAGCTCATAAGTCCTCAGACTCCAGTGTCGCAATGAGACACCGCGTGCCACCGGTACTGGTCTTATCTAACCCTGGGCAACAAGTGATCCGTACTGTACGGCAGTGTAAGCCGCAGATCGTCATTACAGTTCGATACGCTTCTTGCTCATATCCTGACCTCCGTCATAAAAGACAAAAGATCAGCTCTGGTCCGAAAAGCCCGCCGTGCCAATGACTGTCGTGCCACGACAACTTTGGTCCTGGCCAATAATGCTAGTATATTTCTGAGCCCTCCTTCTGTTACCACAGGATGAATTTGTCAATCACTTGAGGACAAACCTCTCTTCTCACCGCCATACCATCTTCCAGACAGCGATAGACTCGGGGTGGGCTTCAGCGGAAGCACGGGAAACATTTCCCTTCCCAGAAAGGCCGGTTCAACCTCTGGCTCCAGAACGAATTCGACTACTCTCGCGGTATCGTTCTCTTTGGGAATATAATCGGCTTTGGACGGCTGACCTACCTCCAGTAGGCAGAAGGAGTTCAGCAGAATATCGAATGGCATGCCTCGACCATGGTTATGTCGGCGGCGTGCATTCGGTTGGATCACTGCAAATAGTACTCATGATTGTCAAAATGGCCACCGGAGCAAACTCAACTACAGTACTCCCATTGCATCGACTGGTCTGGGCATATGATCGGCTTTGGACGGCCTGACCTCTCTCCACCCCGTGAAAGGTGAGAATACTTGAATGAATGACATCTCCTCTTTTGTTATGTCGGCTCTGCTGCTGGATCGCTTTGATCACTGAAGCTAGTATTGCACGATTGTCCAACCGGCCACCAGAGCCAAGTCAACTGTCTGACGGTATCGACCGGTCTGGAGATATCGTCGGCTTTGGGCGGCCTGACCTATTTCCAAGCCCGCGAGTGGACTAGAGTACTGAATGGAGTGCGTGTCCTGTTGTTTTGTACGGCTCGGCATCTTCGGTCGGGTCACTGAAACTGATATTGGTCGTTTGGGCAACGTCGGGCCCAAGAACAAACAGAACTGCTCTCCCTGTATTGTAGGCTCTGTAGATATGATCGGCTTTGGACGGCTTGAGTTGGGCCCAACTCCGAGAATCGAGTAGAGTACTGAATGGAATGCGTGCTCTTCAGTTGTCACCGAGTCGGTATATCCTCTTCGTTCACTGACACCGCTTCTCCTCGAGCCGCTGTAAGATACTGTCTTCCTCCATTTCAGCTCCAAGAAATCAAATCCTCTTTCACAACTAATGTTTAGAGGCCAGCAGTCTTCGACCATCCAGAGTGGCAGGTTCAACCACGACATGGCGGTCCAGTGGCGGACACATAAAAGCACGGCACGGAGAGGCCATACCATCTCTTCCTGCTCGACCGATAGCCCCGCCCCACTTGCTCAAAGGAAGCGATTCCACCCGAACCTCGTTACAGACATTCGATAACATACGTCTTGATCTCACTAACGAACTGTTGTTCACCGACTTGATTGCCGAGGTGGGCTGTCCAGGATGCCAGCAGCAACTTACTCCCTACAGGCAGGACTGGAACCAGGTCCTGTCTCCACTCGGGCTTCTCTGGGCCGAGCCGAGCTTTTTCCGTATCCTTGCCTTTAGGCAGTATGACCTTAGTGACGAACTCTGATTCACCGGAATGATGCGGGTGTCATTGTCCAGCACGCGCCACCATTGTTCGCCAAGTTACAACACCGACATTACACGGAGCGGACTCCGTTGCCCCGCGTGCCTGCAAATCTGAAGCCGTTAGCTCCGGTCTGGAGGAGAGGTAGCATGCAAGGAGGACTATTGGTTGTTGTGTGTCGCCAAGACCATGCGCAGCCCGATTTAGCTGGTCCGGATCGATCGGATCGGCAGTGGGCCCCTGATGAGCACGTGCAGCCACCCCCACCTCCCCGCGGGGTCCATCCGCACAGACTGCCAGCATCCAACGAGCCAAGTCAAATACCGCACGTTTCCACTAGCATTCACAGCTTGCCGTCGTATACCGAGACTCCCGGTGGTTGTAAGCACAAAGGATTGAATGACCGGCCCGCCGAACTCCGCCGCTAGTGGGTTCCTGGCTCTAGCGGGGACTCCGACCCAGCCACCAGCGACCATGTGGCGCTGTCACCACCCCCACTCCCTCCCTGTCTTGTGCACTGAGCGTTGCAGATAGGCTGATCAAGCCGAGAACACCGACCCGGCGTCGGCAGAACGCGGGGCCTCGTAACAGTCCGGAGACGATTCGATATCGCGGAGACAACTCGGAGGAGGATTCGATATGGTGCACACAGCACTTGTGGTACCCCGGTGACCTGGAAGGGTAGAGTGGGGGCACCGACTGTTACATTCGGTAAAACATGTCGCACTTCGCTAGGCGTCACGGGGCACCAGTGATTCCCACGGTACCTAGCGCACTTTCAGAGCTCGACGGAGTAGCGGCAAGAGCCACCGGAGAGCGGACCGACAGTTCCAGACGACATTCTAGTTGCCGACATGTTGCCGCAAGTGATCTTGCCTCGCTTGCCTTAGCACGAAGGCTCCATGCTGTTTTTTTTTTTCCTATAAAGGCTGGGCTCTGATCTGCCTTTTCCGGCATGTGTTCTCTAACATCATCATGGCAGGCGGCGTCAAGAAACCAATCAACGTTTTCCGCTTGGGCGACCTCGGCGAGCCCAAGGGCGTCTTCAACTGGCGACTCTGGTTCGCGGTAGCCTCCTTTGGCCTTCTCGGTGCTGCTCGCGGTGTCGATGAGGGTCTCATCAACGGCGCTTTCCGGTCCAAGCAGTTCCAGGCTCTGATTCACCTCGACCAGTATGATGAGATCACCCAGGCCAACATCAAGGGCAACATCTCCTCCATGGTCCTCATCGGATCCGTCGCTGGCTCCCTCTTGTGAGTATCATGCATAGCACAGGTAGCTCATACATCAGTGCATTCCTCGTCTGTGACCGCATTGGCCGTCTTTGGGCCACTAGACAACTTTGCCTGTGGTGGATCCTCGGAATCGCCATTTTCATGGGCAACCGTGGCTCTCTTGCCGCCGTCTACGCCGGACGACTTATCGCTGGCTTTGGCATCGGACAAACGCCCGTCCTCGACCATGGTTATGTCGGCGGCGTGCATTCGGTTGGATCACTGCAAATAGTACTCATGATTGTCAAAATGGCCACCGGAGCAAACTCAACTACAGTACTCCCATTGCATCGACTGGTCTGGGCATATGATCGGCTTTGGACGGCCTGACCTCTCTCCACCCCGTGAAAGGTGAGAATACTTGAATGAATGACATCTCCTCTTTTGTTATGTCGGCTCTGCTGCTGGATCGCTTTGATCACTGAAGCTAGTATTGCACGATTGTCCAACCGGCCACCAGAGCCAAGTCAACTGTCTGACGGTATCGACCGGTCTGGAGATATCGTCGGCTTTGGGCGGCCTGACCTATTTCCAAGCCCGCGAGTGGACTAGAGTACTGAATGGAGTGCGTGTCCTGTTGTTTTGTACGGCTCGGCATCTTCGGTCGGGTCACTGAAACTGATATTGGTCGTTTGGGCAACGTCGGGCCCAAGAACAAACAGAACTGCTCTCCCTGTATTGTAGGCTCTGTAGATATGATCGGCTTTGGACGGCTTGAGTTGGGCCCAACTCCGAGAATCGAGTAGAGTACTGAATGGAATGCGTGCTCTTCAGTTGTCACCGAGTCGGTATATCCTCTTCGTTCACTGACACCGCTTCTCCTCGAGCCGCTGTAAGATACTGTCTTCCTCCATTTCAGCTCCAAGAAATCAAATCCTCTTTCACAACTAATGTTTAGAGGCCAGCAGTCTTCGACCATCCAGAGTGGCAGGTTCAACCACGACATGGCGGTCCAGTGGCGGACACATAAAAGCACGGCACGGAGAGGCCATACCATCTCTTCCTGCTCGACCGATAGCCCCGCCCCACTTGCTCAAAGGAAGCGATTCCACCCGAACCTCGTTACAGACATTCGATAACATACGTCTTGATCTCACTAACGAACTGTTGTTCACCGACTTGATTGCCGAGGTGGGCTGTCCAGGATGCCAGCAGCAACTTACTCCCTACAGGCAGGACTGGAACCAGGTCCTGTCTCCACTCGGGCTTCTCTGGGCCGAGCCGAGCTTTTTCCGTATCCTTGCCTTTAGGCAGTATGACCTTAGTGACGAACTCTGATTCACCGGAATGATGCGGGTGTCATTGTCCAGCACGCGCCACCATTGTTCGCCAAGTTACAACACCGACATTACACGGAGCGGACTCCGTTGCCCCGCGTGCCTGCAAATCTGAAGCCGTTAGCTCCGGTCTGGAGGAGAGGTAGCATGCAAGGAGGACTATTGGTTGTTGTGTGTCGCCAAGACCATGCGCAGCCCGATTTAGCTGGTCCGGATCGATCGGATCGGCAGTGGGCCCCTGATGAGCACGTGCAGCCACCCCCACCTCCCCGCGGGGTCCATCCGCACAGACTGCCAGCATCCAACGAGCCAAGTCAAATACCGCACGTTTCCACTAGCATTCACAGCTTGCCGTCGTATACCGAGACTCCCGGTGGTTGTAAGCACAAAGGATTGAATGACCGGCCCGCCGAACTCCGCCGCTAGTGGGTTCCTGGCTCTAGCGGGGACTCCGACCCAGCCACCAGCGACCATGTGGCGCTGTCACCACCCCCACTCCCTCCCTGTCTTGTGCACTGAGCGTTGCAGATAGGCTGATCAAGCCGAGAACACCGACCCGGCGTCGGCAGAACGCGGGGCCTCGTAACAGTCCGGAGACGATTCGATATCGCGGAGACAACTCGGAGGAGGATTCGATATGGTGCACACAGCACTTGTGGTACCCCGGTGACCTGGAAGGGTAGAGTGGGGGCACCGACTGTTACATTCGGTAAAACATGTCGCACTTCGCTAGGCGTCACGGGGCACCAGTGATTCCCACGGTACCTAGCGCACTTTCAGAGCTCGACGGAGTAGCGGCAAGAGCCACCGGAGAGCGGACCGACAGTTCCAGACGACATTCTAGTTGCCGACATGTTGCCGCAAGTGATCTTGCCTCGCTTGCCTTAGCACGAAGGCTCCATGCTGTTTTTTTTTTTCCTATAAAGGCTGGGCTCTGATCTGCCTTTTCCGGCATGTGTTCTCTAACATCATCATGGCAGGCGGCGTCAAGAAACCAATCAACGTTTTCCGCTTGGGCGACCTCGGCGAGCCCAAGGGCGTCTTCAACTGGCGACTCTGGTTCGCGGTAGCCTCCTTTGGCCTTCTCGGTGCGCTCGCGGTGTCGATGAGGGCCTCATCAACGGCGCTTCCGGTCCAAGCAGTTCCACTCTGATTCACTCGATCAGTATGATGAGATCACAAGCCAACATCAAGGGTAACATCTCCTCCATGGTCCTCATCGGTTCGTCGCTGGTTCCTCTTGTGAGTATCATGCATGGGACCCAGTAGCTCATACTCAGTGCTTTCCTCGTTTGTGACCGAATTGGACGTCTTTGGGCCACGACACTTTGCCTGTGGTGGCTCCTCGGAATCGCCATTTTCATGGGCAACCGTGGCTCTCTTCCGCCGTCTACGCCGGACGACTATCGCTGGCTTGGCATTGGCCAACGCCAGTTGTAGGCCCTGTCTATTGCTGATCGCGCCCGCTTCTGTGCGTGGATTGTGCACATGCGTGTTCACTGGCAACGTTTACCTCGGAATCAACATTGCGTACTGGTCGAATTACGGTAGCGAGCGCCACATTGGTGTTTCGTCCCCGCCGGTGGCTCCTTCCAACCAGCGTCCACCTCATGTTCGCCACGCTCATTTCGTCCTCTCTTGGTTCCAGTACGAGTCTCCTCGCTTTTCGTGAAGAAAGGAAACGTGAGCAAGGCGACGGAGGTTATGGCAAAACTCGCGGCCTCCCACCCACGAATATGTCGTCACGAAATCGCCGGTATCACTGCCGCCCACGACGTCGAGTTGAGCTACCGAGGCATGACCTTTATGCAATGGTCAAGGAGACGATCAGCAACCGTAACAACCTCTACCGCATTTGGTTGGCATCGAGTGTTCAATTCCTCTCGCAGTGGTCGGGTGCCGGTCGATCACCATCTACGCCCCGGACCTCTTCGAGATCTGGCATAAGGGGCCGAGGAGGGTTCCTCGTCACGCCGTGTTGGAATCGTCAAGCTCGTGGCAGCGATCTTCTGTGCGCTCTTCCTTGTGGACGTCATCGGCCGCAAGAGGTCTCTCCTCATCGGCATCACCCTTCAAACGATCGCGATGGTCTATGTGGCGGCCTTCTTGACCAGCACCCCGCAGCTCGGCCAGTCGAAGGCTTCCACGTTCCAGCCAGCAAGGTCGCATCGGCAAGGTGCGATCGCTATGATCTACATCTCGGTTTCGGTTGGGCACTTGGCTGGAACAGCATGTAGTTTATCAACGCACTGGCGCTAACAGGCAGGCAGTACCTCTACAGCGAGCTCTTCCCCTCCGTATCCGTGCCCTTTGCACCTCTTGGGCTATGGCACTCCACTTCGCCAACCAGTTCGGCAATGCGCGCGCTGTTCCCAACCTCCTTCTCCCCAGCCAAGGTGGTATCACCCCTGCTGGCACGTTCTGGTCGTTCGCGGGGTCACCATCATCGGCGGCCTCTGGGTTGGTTCTTCATCCGGAGACTGGGGCCGTACTCTCGAGAGCATGGAGCGCCTCTTCCAGCTTCCCTGGTACAAGATCGGTCGCTACGGCAACCGCGACGCCGACGACCGCGACGAGCACGACGCCATGGACCATCGCGCACAGGAGAAGGTCAAGACGGATGGCCCACGTCGAGGTTCCCCATCTGGAGAAGGCAGGAACAGTCGCGACATTGTGTGAAGGCTGAGGGCGCGGCGATGATCTCGCGGTACTTGTCCGCAGTCGGCCCGTTCTTGGACGACGAGCTGGCTAGGACGGTATTTCGTTGTAAAGGCGTATGAAGAGCATGCAGGTTGCAACACAGTACATGTCAGGTCTCGCACGTCAGCTCTAGTCAGCATGACCTCCCACACTGGTGCCTTCGACGTGATGCTTTCGAGAAGGAGGACAAAGAAGTCGAGCGGGATATCTCGGCCTGAGCACTGTCAAGTCTGAAGGTCATCATGCATCGACAAACCATCCTCGTACGCGTCCGCTAAACATTCAATATCCGTCAGAGTCCATATTGTCCATCTGGCACGAGGTGCAGTCGCAGCCAGTTTCCATGGCCCTCAGCCCGTTTCAGTGGCACTGGCCAGCTTCAATGGCATCGGCCAGTTCGAGGGCCCTCAGCACTGAGGGTCCCAAGCCCACTGCTGGTTCGGGTTGTCAATGTAACGAGTCCAAAGCTGGAGCTTGGTACCATTGTCGACGTCGCCATCGGTGAGGTCGATACAATAGTCTGGAAGGGTAAGTAGAATGCCAACCGGTGATACTCACTGGTTCCAAAGAGACAGAACCACGGACTGGTCATACCGCTCCAGACCTGCGAGTACGAGCCGTCGCAAGGCTCGATCACGAGCTTGGCCCCGTCAGAAGGAGCTGCAGAGTCAGCCGCCACCACCCAGCAGGAACTGACTAGGGCCGCCGCTGAGGCAGAAGTCGGTGCCGTGGAGCTTGATGTTGGTCGGGTACTTGCCCGGGGTGAAGTCCCACTTCTGGTTGGCGTTGCCCGCGCACGCCCACCTGCAGTCTCAGCGTAGTTCGAGGCGGAGTTAGTTGAAGGGTTTCGGACTTGGTCCGAATGCGGCACGCTCGTGGTACATGCGCGCTTCCCGCGTGCACTTAAGTAGACCACAGGCCAGCTGCGTTCGCCTCCTGCATCCTCCTCCTTCTACCCTAAGTGCGCACTCACACCTGGACATGGTTGCCATCGGAGAGGTTGCCGTCGGTGTTGTCGATGCACAGGCAGCTCTCGGCGGCGAAACGGATGCGATAGGTAGAGCAGGTCTGGCCTACCGCACTAGCGGCGGCCAAAAGGAGAGCGGCTGCGGTGGTAAGCATGGTAAGGATGGCGACTGAAAGGGGAGAAGATAGTTCTGTGTAGGTATCGAGGCGGCCGAGAAATACGAACGGCGAGCGACTGAAGGCGACGTCTGCCGGAGGCTGTGCTCTCGAGGCTGTGCTCTGTCGTCTACTCCGAGAGTGTTAAAGCGAGCGCTTCCAGCTTCTCCGAAGGGCGCTTATGGATCGCTCGCTGTCTGTCACATGTTGTCCGTTCTCGCTTCCGAGAGTTTGAATCTCGATCATAACCCAAGTCATCTCTCATGCCACAAGCCACCCCACGGGGTCATCACGTGACCACACACACCTCGTCGCACCGAACCTCCACCCTGACACCGCGCTGGCAGAGTACAAATTTCGGCTCGGTGTGCATCTCTTTTCTTCTTCATTAAATACTCAGTGGTCTCGTATTATTGTAGCGGCAGCGTGCACCCTACGCGCTCCCGCCCTACAACTAGGACCTAGAAGGACGACAGGATTATTTGCCGGTCCGAGCTCGGCCGCCGTCAAACGGCCGACGTGCTCGCTCCGGCCTGGGTCTTGCCTACATTTCAACGACGAGGGAGCTTGCGTAGCAAGCGAGCTAGTCGTACTTTCGTAGTTGCATTCTTATGAACCATCTTTTGTCTACCTCTGCTGCTGCTGCTACTTACACTGCTGTGAACCTCTGCGTGTATGTTAGATATTTGAGCAAGATTGAGCTTCTGGAGTGTGAATGCGATGAGATGCTTGGAGGTCGAATGTGTACAGAGATTGCAGAGATTGCGGATTGTTGACGCGGAAGAATATTCACTCAACCACCACACACCAACATCGACATCACTCCATTCATCACCCACCCACGCCATGTCAAATTTCGACCGACGCCGCATCCAGGCGCCCGAGGACTCTCGCCCGCCCATCTTCGCGAGCGCTGAGGCTGGGCCCTCGCGCGACCGCGCCGCCGACGAGCTGCGGCCTCTGTGTGAGTCGCGACTTCTCCACTCCCACCGTCCTCGATCCACGATGGTTCTAAGGTGCCCGACGGGAGCTGACATCAGTTATCAAGACGGGGCTCGTGACGCAAGCCAACGGGAGCGCCTACATCGAGGCCGAGGGCGTCAAGATTGCTTGTTCGGCGTGAGTACCGGGTTTGTCGCTGCGTTCAGCTATCCGTGGATCGCTTGTCACCGACGGATCTTCCCTCCCTTCTCCTTTCTCTATCTCCATGCCCTCGCACCGCCCTCCTCCTGAGCTATCCGTTGCACGTGCGGCTGGCGTTGCCGACAATGAAGCTCAGCTGACAATAGATTTGGACCCCGTCCCCGTCCACCACCATTCACAAGCCACGGTACGCTCAATGTCGAGGTCAAGTTCGCGCCGTTCGCGAGCAAGTTCCGGCGCGCGCCCTTGCGTGTGAGTTGAGCAGCGCCCGCGCCCGTATCCGCACACTCGCTGACAACAGGACACCGAGCCCGTTAGCCACGCAACAGTCCTCACCAACCTCCTCCTGCCCGCCGTCCGCCTCCACCTTCTCCCGAAAATGAGCGTCGACGTCCACATCTACGTCCTCGAAGGCGACAGCGACGCCTCCGTGCTGGCGGCCGGGCTGAGCGCAGCGTGTGCGGCCCTCGCGGACGCCGGTATCCCCCTCACCGGACTGGCAGTGGGAAGCACGGTGGTGAGTGCGTTGTGCTGGCTTTACAGCTCTCCGCGAAGTATACCAGCTCACAACAGGCTCTCCAGATGCGACGGCGTACCTCGACCCGTCGGGCCCCGAGTGCGCAGCGGCGGACGCGACCCTCACGCTCGGCGCCATGCCTGCTCTGGGACGGGCGACGAGCTTGCATATGACGGGCGAGGCGGACTTGGATGCCGTGTGCGAGGTGAGTGGACACAATGCTGCGGCCGGCTGTCCTGGCAACTCTGGCACATCCTTCAAATAAGGCGCTCACACGTAGATGATCGAGCGCTCCCTCGCCGGCGCGAAGATGGCGCACACCGCAGTCGCGCAGGCTCTCCTGGAAGGCGCTGAGGCGGCCGAGCTCGCGACAGCAGCATAAAGATTGCTCTGCACTGTAGTACTACGCTTCCCGTGTTCCATGATATGCATGTAGATAGACAACCTTCTCCTCCTCCGCCATCTCACCCTCGCACTCCCCTGCTCCCTCGCTCTACTGAACAATCTCCCATGCGAGCTCACGGCCAGCCCAGAACGGCACAACCTCGGCGCCGTGCCCTCGAGGCGAGCGGGACCTTGGTAGGGTAGCCGGGCGGCGGAGCTTGAGCTCAGCGCCAGCCTTAGCAGGCACCTTGTAGAACTTGCGCCCGTTGTCGCTCACGAAGCCCTGCAGCTTGTCAAGCGCGCCAAACGACTCAAGGAGCGTCGCGACAAGCGGCACAAGGTACGGCGAAGTGTAACACCCCGCAGCGCAGCTGTGCAGCTCGCCAGCCTCGCTGATCGAGGCTGCTTGGACGAGCTGGGGTGCGGCGCGAGTCGGACCCAAGGAAGAACTTGGGGTTGCCGACTTGACGGCGTCCTGGAGCGCCTTGCGGTCGCGCGGCTCCTTGGCGAGGGGCTTGCAGAAGTGGTGCGGCTGGGGCGCGACGGTGTCGATCGTGAGCCACAGGTGGTGCGCGGTGATGCTGCACGCGACGTTGTCAGGAAGGGAGGCGACCTGGAATCAGTATGAGCTGGAATAGTCCCACGTCGGCAGCTCAACTCACACACTCGACGGCCTCGGCGGTGGTGGCGTGCTCGAGGACAATGCGGAGCTTGGGGAAGTCGGCGGCGAGCTTGCGCAGGTGCTCGAGGAAGTGCTTCTCGGCGTTGAGGATGGAGATGTTCTGAGGTCAGCTGCAGATGCCGATGACAGC